>CM049427.1:71794539-73044539 GCA_026929855.1 Poa annua
CACAACCTCTGCAGAGTGTAAAACTAAGTACTTAGTCGTGTCCCCGTACGAACAATTTGAGCAGCTGATCACGGACGTCAACGGAGGATTCCATTATTCCAACTCAAAATTAAAACTTGATGGGTGAACAAGGGTAGAATGAGACAGTGGTTGTCATGACACAAAAGTATCGAATAGAAGAAAAGTGTTTTCCAAATAGTTAGGAAAAATTGGCTTTATGCAAAATAGCCTTGAACTCCACCAGCCAAATAAGCATATAGGTTATTAGAGTTTTTCCAATAAGTCTCCACCATAGTGTCACTTGCCAGACTCCATTTTTAATGGAATCTGGCCCATGTTGTTGCAATATTTTTCTTATTGCAGATTGTTCAGATGACGAGTGAGGTTTCGTTTAAAGGTTTCGAGTCTACAACCAACATGTTTTTGCCTGTGGCAACATGAATGTGATGGAGACTCACTGCTATTGTATTTCCGCTGTTTACTCTTTTAGTCCTAGCTTTATGCTGTGCAAATTGTAATGAATATTTTGTATGTCTGGATCATCGATGTAATAAAATTGATACTTTGTTGTGATATTACATCGTAAACTGTGTGTGCAAACGAATCGATCCAGGGATATGCACTATACACAGGTATCAACCTTATTTTAAGTGCAGGTACGCTACAGCTAGGCCGACCCCACCGGTTAAAGTAGGTTGACTAGAGGGAAACGAGCGTTTGGCCGATATGAGAGCAAACCAGGGCACAAACCAGAGAAACTGCGTGGGTATGGCACAAACCGATAAAACTCAGAGTACCATGGCACAGAACCAATTAACCCTAAAAATAAAGGAAAAAGGGGAAGCCCACTTAATGGGCCAAAGGAGGCCCATGTGGGGCCGAACCACCATGAGGGGATGGGGCCCATGGCTCCTGCGGCTAGCCCTTGGCCGGCCAAACCCCCCACCCCTCTCCTTTGTTTAGTCCCACATGGAAGAGCTAATGAGTTTGCACGCCCCCTTCCCCCTTTATATAGCAAGGCATATTAATTGGATTTAATGCATGTAAAATACAATTAATGTTGTATCTGCCGGCCTGAGTTAATTCTCCGCTCTCTTTGCTTTCTCTCTCCCACCAATCTATACCGCTGGGCGCCGTTGCCCTGCGGGGTTCCGGAAAAGTTCTACTCCTGCGATCTCAGTTGGATCTGAGTGACCGGGGGTTATTGTTAAGCTCTGTATGCTTGTGAGTACTCGGAGGTGCCACATTTGAGGTGCCAGGGCGACGTCATCTCGCCAACGCCGCAGCCCTTCCGACGGCGCTGCACCCCCCTCCCCCCTCCACCGCCGGCGCCACCCCCCTCCGCTGGGTACACCCTGCCCCCGTCGACGCCAGGTCTTCATCGACATCGCCGCGTCATCGTCAACTTCGTCGCGCCAAGTTCTCCGCGACCTTGAGGTCGGCTACGTACGACTTCATCGGCAACGCTTGTGCGGGAGCGTAATCCTCGCTATTCGGTCTACAAGAGGTATGTGACCAGTTTCCGCCACCGTTATCGCATGTACTAGATAGGTAGATCATGTCTAGTTTTGGTGTTCATACGCTAGAAAATTATTGTTTTCTGCCTCGGAACCCCTTCAGTGGTATCTGAGCCGATCTATGCATGCTGGTACGGTTAGAACTCATGTTGAATGAGGATGTCTTTCTAATATTTTCTACCCTCCAGCGTGCACTTGCTATGCCTTCAGTATTGAGTTGATGAAGCGGCCCGAACCGACTTTAGCGTAGGCTTACAAGACGGCTTGTACCGTATCTGTGGGTGGCAGGTGTCTTTCTCTCTCTCTTAAGTCAGCTAAGCATTTTCAATGGATGGCCCGAAAGGGATGCTTAAACATGCAATTATATGATCGACGTTGTGGTACAAAGTTCATAGGTAGGGAAATGGTTCTCTTGCGAATAAGCCTATAAGCCACATAAAACTTGCAAAACTAAATAAAGGTACAGGCGACTAACTCTTTTTTGCAGAGGCGTTTATATATGACATGGTTACGGTAAGTTTGATATTACTTGTACTGTCGGAGGCAATTGAGGGTACCGTAGACTCGGAGCCATGCCAGGGCGCCCGGTCCAGGCTCAAGGCGCCGTGGAGGTCGAGGCGCAACGACCATGTCATATCGCACTTCATTACATTATTTTATAGTGTGTTGTTGTGTGTGCATCCTGTTGATTCCTTATATATTAGATATACAACAGTAGGTTTAAATAGGATGATCCCTAACAAATACAAAAATTGTGTTCTCCCTCGTTGTGCACCACCAAGAATGTTCTATGTTATGAGCCAGGCCGTGACGATTGGGTGTCATACATTTCGTCGTTCGCATATAGTGGGTGTAAGCCATGTTGCATGCGCAAAACCTTCGAGGTTTGATTGGCGAGCCTACTATGCGCAGACATAGCCTCAGAACACGGGAAGATCGAAAGATCGAGCACGAGTCACATATTTGTTGTGATCGACATTTTATGTCCACCTTTGAAGTTGTGCCACCGGCCGTGACGATCGGGGGTGGTATAGTGCATGAAGGTCGTGTAATCGCTGAAATTATTGTAGGGATAATAATCTTAGTGGAGTGTGTTTAATAATTTGATTATAAACTAAAACTCAGATATGCTATAAACTTAGCCTTACCTTCTTTGCGATCATATCTGTAGATGGATCTCTACTTCGTTCACTTCCTTAGGAGTGCTGGATTAGAAGCCGATGGGTCAAACTTCATCAAGTGGTATAACAAACTTAGGGACACTCTCATACACAACAACATACTATATGTCATAGAACAAGCATTAGGAGAGAGACCAGATGATTTTGCTAGCGAGAAGGATGATGAGAAATTTCGTCAGTGTCGTGAAATTTTCATAGAAGTGGAGACCGTCATGACCGTAAGCCTAGCACCAGAGTTGAAAGAGTTGTTTGGAGACATGGAGTCTTATGTCATGATTGATGCGATCAAGGAGCACTTCAAAGATGAAATGAAGCTTATGCAATCCAGACAGCTGAGAATGTTCCAGACCATTCACATGGAGAATATACCTCTTTATAAACTCATTTGAAGAGATTGTATGACATCTACTTCAAACTTACGAATGTCTACGATCACTGGATGGCGGACTCTTGTGCGATAGAGACTGTGCTGATATCTCTACCTCCCAGCTATGAGGAGCATGTGCGTGAATATGCTATAAAGAGGGATACGATGAATTTGTTCACGTTCGTCAACCCGTTCAAATCTCTAAAGATTGAGTCCATCGAAAGAGAGCTCTTCGACGGTTCAGTTATATATACAAAGTTATAAATATATTCTTCTAATACTTGATGAAAAGTATTTGATACTTATTTTGTTTATGAAACAGGTCCTGATTGTAACAAGTGTGACAAGATATATGATGTGACAGTGTGCAAGTGATGGAAAGCAAGGAAGTTGATGGCCAGTGATGCTCAAGTCCTCAAGTTATCAGAGTAGTTATCATTAATAGTTTTTTACAAGACCTTTTGTAATAGTGAGAATGTGATTTTGTTTAGTGTCTTGAATGTTACAAGACAAAGTTATTGATAGGTGTAATGGAACAAGTCAGTTGTTTTATGTTATGGAACAAATCAGTTGTTGTATATTGTGAGTAAAGTTTTTATGCAATCACATCTCAATTACATTACTCGAATGATATACATTTATAGAAGCGGGAATGATAAAATAATGTGTCCATGATTTTGTTGCAAGAAAAAACACCGCCGAATTTGATCATAAGAGCAATGTAAGAAATAATAGATACTTTGATGTATTAAAATGCTGCATGTGCCGAATTGATTAAAATTAGAATTGGATATTGAAGTGTCAATGTGCAAGAAAATTAATTGAAAGTCATATTAGATTATTATTATATTAAAGAAGTGGTGAACTTCATTGATTCGGATTCTTCTATGATTTTGAGTAAATAAATGTATTTACATGATGAATCATGAGTATGAAAAACAATTTGATAAAAGATCAAAGAAATTTTCAGAAAAAGATTAGTGAATATTGTATTCACAGGATTTGATCAAACATGGAAATATTTTTGAATTATGGTTTCAACACAAAAGACTTGTGGAAATTTGTTTCACAAAATTATAATATCATATATAGTGATATCTGAAATATTATAATCATGCTCTATTTGTGATAAAGTGTGGTCTTTCAGAATCTCTTATAGAATTTCTTAAACATGTTCAAAACGTTATATGAGTGAAATGCAACTATAAGATTACTATAAACATCATATGAAATGTTATATGAGTGAAATGCAACTATAAGAAAGACATGGAGGCATCTTTTGTCAAGAAAAGTGTCTTGGACAAAATCAAATTTGTTGACTACATATAGGCAGACATGCTTAAAGTCTGTAGGATATGTATTAATAGAATGCTGGCGAATCGTATTAAATTTGAATTTATAAATGATCAATGATCAATGATTTTGGTTTGACCAAAATATCGAAAGTAATTATGAATTTGCTAATTTAAGTGGGAGTCAAATTAGTTTACTCAAGTTTAATATGTAAGAGACATATTTTTGAGTGGGAACTTAATCCCTCGTATATGTAGATGACATATTTTGAGTGGGAGCTCATATCCTCAAATATGTAGATGACATAATTTGAGTGGGAGTTAAATTCCCCGTATGTAAATGACATATCGTGGATAGTACCAGTAGAATTAATTAGAAAGATGAAGTTGTGAAACTATTTAAAAGATAGTGTCTATTAAGAATAGAACGGGAATTTTAAATAGATAATCGAGATGTTTTATTTGGATTGATTCTAATATGTCAGAATAGATTAAAACCATAGAAATAGTCCTTGGAAATCCAATTGAAACATTAAGCGTATTGGTACACGAATAATAGTGGTTATAAGTTATGTTGGTCTATTATGTGATATTAGACATCATATAGGAACCATATTATGTACTCGATAAAATGTGACCCAAGTTCTTACAAGAAGAACAGTTATCAAAGTAAATTTAGAATTTACTAAAAATTGAAATGTATTAGGCATTAGATTGACATTGGAATGTCAAATCTTCTACATAGATATGAAAGTATATAGATACCGCGAGATTGTAAATGTTACAAATAGTTCTCTATGACTGAGTGTGTTTGCAAAGCAATTTCCTGGTTAATAGAACCAGAGTAAGCGCTGGGAAACAAAAGTCTCACTTATGTTACGGTATTTGTATATATGTTATCAGATAACATGATAAAATCAAACAAGTTGATGTCAATGAATCGCAAAGAACATACAATTATGTATGGTACAGATTGTTGAAGTATCACTCTTCCACTAGTAGGCCATATCATATAACGCTTATTTGATAAGGGGATATGGTTGAGTAAAATGCAGCTGGTTTATTTGTACTCTAATGCAAGTGGGATACTGAAGGAGATATGCCCTAGAGGCAAAAAAAATATAGTATTTATCGCATTATCTCAAAAGTTTATAATATTTTTTTGTATTATGCTATAACTGTATTAATTGGAATTGTTAATACACGTGTGATACATAGACAAACCAGAGTCCCTAGTAAGGCTCTATATAAACTAGTCCATTGGGTAACAGTTGATCGAGATTCCCGATCATGGACAATGACGTCGGTTGACAATGGGGTCATCTTATTGGTAGACTAAGGTGATGGACATACTCATCAATGTATTGCAATAAGATCGTGTTACGATGTTTGTCATTTGCAATAGGAAGTAATATGGTAGCTTATTTCTTAGATCGTGATACCGTATTTATTGCTGCTCCGTAGGGGTACTTTGAGTGCATCAAACAATGTGTCTTATATAGCATGACAATAAAGGTGTCTATCTTGGGTATCTCGAAAGAGTATGTTGAGACGTATGGATAAGAGCGGGATTTGTTCATTCACGTAATGGAAAGATACTCTGGGCCCACTCTATGAGATTAGGTCTATATAGTTGCGCAGCTTATGACTAGGTTATAGAGATGTAATATCACATACGAGTTATTAACCGTTGTCGGTAACGAGATACAACTGGGCATCGGATGTCTACGATCATATCTCGGACAAGGTAGTATCAAAGAAACAAAGGGAATGAATATCATGTTTATGGTTCAACGACGATATTCATAGAATGCACAGGGACCGTCACAGGCATCCAGGTCTCACTGGCGGTCATTGGCGAGCGAAGGGTCTCGACCATGTCTGGAGTGTTCTCGAACCGTAGCGTAACAAGACTTAAGGTCTTAATGACACATGGAGAGAGTTTTGGAATAATATAGGAAGTGAATGGAGAGAGAGAAATAATCTGGAAAGGGTTCCGGTGGTCCGGAAGGAGTTCCGGGAAGGTCTGTGTCGGCCCAGTGAGGACTAGGGTGTGCGGAGCCCACTCTCCACAGCCCTCACACGCGATAGAACCAATGAAAGGACTAAGGACCAAGCTACCTCTTGGAGAGACTCTCGAGAGGCAACTCCTCTCGAGGGCTTGAAGAGGAAGCAAGGGCCTGAAGAGGACCCCGCGCTTGAAGAGACTCCCCAAGGCTCCGCCTGCCTGGAGAGGAGTCAACGTAAATCTCTCCACAAGGCCACCGAGGGCCTGTGGAGACACTTCGCGGCTAAGCAACCACTGCAGTGCGCACATGGCCTCTGCAGCAGCGGCAGAGTGACACACGCGTCTGTAGACAGTGACGCGGGCGCCGCGGTTGCCATTCTGGTGATTAAAGGAGTCAACAAAGCTGCGCCGCCACTCACTACAAGAAATATGTCAACTGGTGACCTTCTCTTAGCGACCAAGTTTTTTTTGGTCATAGATTTATGACCATTTCAAACTCGTTGGTCATAAATCACTTTAGAGGGACAAAACCCCCAAACTGGCTCCGTTGCAGTGGAGAACTTGTTAGGCCGGAGCCTCAGAAATCTGGTAAGTCTATCCACTTGGGGGCGTGGTGGCGGTGGCGGGTTGTGGTTGTGGTTGTTGTTATTGTTGTTGGTTGCCGCAATGAACTGGGTCATCATAGTCATTAGCTGAGCTTGAGCGGCCATCAACTGTTGTATAGCATCGTTGTTATTGTGGTCGTTGTTGTTGTTGTTATCGGGCACACGACGGGAGGCATCTGTGGTTTTTGCATAGATGAGTTTAGACGGAAAGGTCTAAAGAGAAAAATACCCCAACAACCAAACAACTTATAAGAACAACAATCACACAACTCAAACCTTTGGATTAAAACGACATGAAAATTTTGAGAAATAAAACTCGCGAGGTTCCGGGGATACAAGGGAAAATACTGCCTTACCACAAGTTGGTAGGTCAATTCAAAACTAAGATAACGATGAGGTGTAAATAAATGGTAGTCTCACTAACTAACTACTCGACCATGTCATCATCTTCTTCTTCAATTTCCTGAATCTCGATTCCTTGATTGTCGAGTACTTCCTTTAAGTCCTTCACTTCTTTCTCCAGGGCAGAGTTCTTCTCTTGCAGCTCCCTCTTCTCAGTACGAAGAAGCTTGATCAAGTCACTATCAGCTTCAAACTCGACTTCATTGCTCTCGAGTTCTGCCTTCTGTTCTCTGATAGTCTTGTTCTTCTCTTGAACCCTTTTCTCCTGTCTCTTGTACTTCTCCTCTTGTGCAGCAAACCTCTCTTCTTGAGACTTAGTCACTTCCTCCTGAGCCTTCATCTTTTCCTCATTCTCCTTGAGTAAGGCACATAACTCATCGTTCTTCAGGAGCTCAGTGCGCTTATCCTCATAAAGTTCTGTGACGAGGATCTCCAACTCCTGGAAATAAAGACTAAGGGGCTTTGCTTTGCCTCTATCTCCGACATCAAAAAGGTAAGGTTCCCCATCCTCGTTTCTCCTTCCAAAGAAAATGGAGTAGTGGCCCCTCAACTCTGTGCTGTAGCGTCCGCAGAGACGCCCAATAAGGTCTTGCATGACTAGATTGAGTCCTTTATCTTTGGAGTCACTAACAATTTTGATTTCCAACGGGGGCTCTTCTCCACGTCCTGGCTGAGTTGCTTTTATTCCCCAACAGCCCTCTTTGTTAAACTTCTTCAGGATGAAGCCCTTAACTTGAGGTAGAGGTAAACCTATCTTCAGGAGGTAGCAGCCAAAACGGGTGTTCTCGAAGTCCTCCGCAGTGGTGAAGTGGAAGCTCGTCATCCTTTAGGTAGAAAGAAAAGAATTAAAACAAGAAATGCATGAGGTAAAGAAGTACTAGTCATATGTGTATTATTTATTTAGAAAAATACTAAGTCAAATCTCAATGTGATCAACAAATATTAACAACTCTTTGCAAATTGGATATTCACTATAGTCAGAGAGACAGACACCCGGCCAGCCACTTAATTGTGGAACATGTCTCATGTATGCGGACATGTAAGGTTTGTCTCCAGGCCGCTTCATCTCACTATGCCGCTAGGATCCAAAATACTTAAGGAGATAATACTATGATCAAAAAGTTTTTCCAATTCTAAGGGCTTGAACCTACAGGCAACACAGTGCTCTGATACCATATGTTGAGGTTGTGCACGTTCACCATTGTACCCATTCAACCCAACCCATCCTATACACTCTTGAAGTGTTAAGGAAAAGGAGAAGAATAAGACGAGATCTTTCAGAAGCATTTTCCCTCCCCATGTTGGCCTGACGCGCTCCATCTACAAACCACTACCACCACCTGTCAGGCCGGGGCGAGTCCACGCAGCTTAGTTGATCAAGACAGAGCCCATATTGGCAATGGCTGCACGAGAAACAATCTTCACTCGGAGTTCTTCAGATTCCTCTGTTCCTGGGTGGCCATCCACAAGTGAATATCCCACAGGTAAATCCCCTGGGGACAACACTCAGCTCATATAGCCAAGCAACCAATTCCACCCAGGTGTTTGATTATAACTTAGTAGAATTTAACATTTCATCAAAATAGTTTTGCATAGCATCACAATTCTACTGAGTATTTTCATAGGAACCTAGACACATGAATAAGGAAGTCTAAACATGTCTTGCATAGCAATACTATCCTACACCTGCTTATAGAAAAATAATCTACTCATGCATAGAAAAATAATAGGACTTTTATGGGGGTGTGCCACTTGCCTTGGCAACCGGGAGTGTAGCAGTTACAGTTGCAAGGATTTTTGTTTCCCTCTGAATAGTCTAACAAAAGAAATAAGTAGCCACACATAAACACACAAGCAATATATTCATACAAAGAAAAATATATGCTATGCATGAGATGCAATAATTTATTTTAATTTCAGGAAACTAGTATATGTATCTCTTAGAATTTTTATGACGTATGCATGAATAAATTTTTAATTTGTTTTCATTTATTTAGACATGAATAAAAGGGTAACATCAAGAATTTTAGTTTACTTAAATAAAATTTCATAACCAAATTTTCTAAAAATGACATTTGGGCAGAGGCATCTAAACAAGTTTTTAGCAATTTGATTTACTCAAAAATAATTTTTCTAACTAAAGTTATGGCAAAAACACTTAAACTACTCTCAAATTTTTTTGAAAATTTTGAATGTGTCAAAACAGAAAACAAATGAAGCCAAAATATTCTACTGGTTCTAAGGATTCCAAATATATAAAAATATTTGAATTTGGTTAAAAAGATAAAAATTAATGATAAAAACAAGATGTAGGGGGTTTTCTGTAAAACTGCCATTTTAATTCTATTTAAGAAAATCGCAGAAAATCTACGCCTACGTAGCTCTGACGTGGCGCTGACGGGGTGCTGACGCGGCGCTGACTGTGCGTGCCACGCAAGCGTACCGCTTCGTTTTTAAGTTTTCTAATCCTAGCCGTACACGGGAGATCTAACGGTTCAGATCAAATCGACCAGAACCGAGCGGCGCGGCCGGCCGAATCCCTAGCCCGAGCCGTGCTCGCGGCGGCGCCATCGTCGGCGATGCTCGTTTCCTACGATCTACTACCTACGAGGACGAACGAGTCATACGCGAATGTGGAGGAGGTCGAGGCGGAGACAATGGCGAGGTGGTCGACGATGGGGTGCACTGACGCGCCGGAATTCGCTCGCCCGATTCGTGCTTGCCGGCGGTCCTCTTCGGGTGTGGACGGAGACGATGTTCGGCTGCCCGAGAAGATGCAAAAACTTGTCAAAACGATGCGCAAGATCAAAGTAATTCAAAAGGGAGTGGAGAGAGGTCTCGGGGTTCACGACTCTTGCCGGAGTCACGAAGTTTCGCCGGCGGCTACAGCGGAGCTCCGAGGATGTTCGGGGGCGGCCTGGTGTCTCTCGGGAGGTGGTGCTTGGGGCAAAAGAGAGAGGGGATCGAGGGGGTCTTATAGCAAGCAACGGCAGAGGAAATGGGGCAGTGAATCAATCGCAATGAATCGAATTGATTCGGGCGTTTCACGGCGTTCATCGCGGGCGTGATTTGGGCGAGCCGTTGTAGCGGGAGGGATGACAGGTGGGGCCCACCTGCCAGAGAGAGAGCGCGCGCGGACGGGGATGGGCTGCTGGCGGCCTGCGGTGATGCGCGCGCGGTAGATAGCTTGTGGGCTTCGGCCCACTTGCTGGCCCGACTCCATTTTTCTTTTTAAAATTCATTTTCTGTTTTTAAATATTTTGAGTATAAAACAATTTCAATACTACACCATAACTCCCCAGAAAAATTCATAAAAATATAATTTGAAAAGCTTATTAAAAATAGATCCTTTTGGTAGTATTTTTGTCTCAAGTAAAAATAGAATAAAAAGGAATATTATTATAAATTCAAATAACAATTTTATGGACATAAAATCAATTTAAACATATATAAATAATTTAATTTAAATCCTATGTGATTTAAATGACAAGTTTAAATGATGATGTTGCATGAATGCAAAGTTTTAAAATTTTCTGGAAATTGGGATGTTACATCTACAGAGTGTAAAACTAAGTACTTAGCCGTGTCCCCGGTACGGACAATTTGAGCTGCTGATCACGGACGTCAACAGATGATTCTATCATTCCAACTTCAAAATTAAAACTTGATGGGTGAACAAGCGTAGAATGAGACAGTGGTTGTCATGCCACAACAGTCTCGAATAGAAGAAAAGTATTTTCCAAAGAGTTAGGAAAAATTGGCTTTATGCAAAATAGCCATAACTCCTCCAGCCAAATAAGCATATAGGTTATTAGAGTTTTTCCACTAAGTATCCACCATAGTGTCACTTGCCAGACTCCATTTTTAATGGAATCTGACCCACGTTGTTGTAATATTTTTCTTATTGCAGATTGTTCAGATGACGAGTGAGGTTTCGTTTAAAGGTTTCGAGTCTACAACCAACATGTTTTCGCGTGTGGCAACATGAATGTGATGGAGACTCACTGCTATTGTATTTTCGATGTTTACTATTTTAGTGCTAGCTTTATGCTATGCAACTTGTAATGAATATTTTGTAAGTCAGGATCATCGATGTAATAAAATTGATACTTTCTTGTGGTATTACATCGTAAACTGTGTGTGCAAACGAATCAATCCAGGAATTTGCACTATACACAGGTATCTGCCTTATTTTAAGTGCAGGTACGCTACAGATGGTATCCGAGCACTGTGTTGCCTGTAGGATCGAAACCCTAGGTTTGGATAGAAATATGATTTGCCCATAGGATCAAAAATCTATTTTTATTCTGTCTTCTAAAAAAAATCATTTTTACCTTCCTCATACTCTTGTCTACTATCAACCTTCTGAAAACATCTTATCCTTTTTCTAGATGACCATGTTCTTATAGTCTAAGTCCGATTCTACTTCTTCATATGGAAAGGCTTCAATTCAACATGAAGTTCTACATGCATGGAAGACCACTAAAGAACCAGAATTTGGCATACACTTCGAAGATATCCAAAAGTTGAACAAGAACTTGAAGCACCCACGAAGGAGATAGATTTGACCACCACTTAAATAGAACAACGATATCGTGCTAGTGTAATGGTCATACAAGTATGACAATACTAGTTGTTTGATCGTGTTTGAACCTTGTTGCTTGATGTTTGTTAGATGTTGATTGTTGGTGTTAGAGATTGGTTGCCTTGTTCTGAAATATTGAATTAGAATTCCTTCATAGTATCTATGATTCAACTCATTTTTTTTCTAAAACCAAACATATGCCTCACCCCAATACCAACACCAATGATACACACACAACAATGCGACTACTATTAGAGAACCAGAGTCAGTTGTGGAATTTGATCAATGACCACCTGCCTAAGATTGATCAAAACCCTAGTGAGTTTGAAGAGAGTCTTATGACAACACCGAAGGCATGCAAAACTTGTGGAGAATTAGGACATACGTCCAAAGAATGTCCTGATTAGTGGCCCCATGGTGATACTAGACATCTAGTTAAGGGATGCCCAACAAGTCAGATTACTTGCTTCTTGTCTGAAGTAACAAATCATGTCAAAACACAGTGTCAACTTTATCCCTTGGTGCAAGAAGTTATCCAGCAAACCAAGGAAGGAATGCAACAGTCTCTCACGAAGACCCTTGAAGAGCAAGAACAAAAGGTTAAATCCAAGAAAGATCTTAGCCACATCAATTTCTACAAGTGCAAAGAACAAGGACATTATTCATCGAACTACATAAAGGAGAAGATTGGCAAAGACACTGAACCAAATCATTGTCCCCGGACGATTGAAGCTCCTACCAAGATGGAAAATTAAGTGAGAGTAAAGTTACACCCAAAGATATCCAAACGTACCTCCAAGTATTGCTATAAGTGTAAAGGAGATCACCTAGCTCGAAATTGTCACATCAAACGAGACTGGACTTCTTTGGGTGTCACCTAGCTCGAAATTGTCACCTAGCTCGAATATGGCAAACAAGATTTGGAAGAACTTTTAGCCCTGGAAACACCAAAGAAGAAGAAGAACTTAAACGATGTCATTTGCTTCAAATGCAAATACAAAGGACATTACGCTGATAAGTGCCCAAAAATAGATGAAGGAGAAATGCCTTACCTTCTCGCACAAGAAAATCATCAGTCCCGTGACATGTCGCAGATGCGGAACAACAGGACACTATGTCAGTGGCTGCCCTGAGTGGAAGAAGGATAAATCTGTCCAAGGACCGAGTGGAAAACGTGAGTGCTAACTTTTCCGTATCCACCACATTCCATTGTATTTTGAATACTTGTACACTCTACATCAGAGAAATAAACAAGATTAAACAAAGTTTCTAGACTGACCACAAAAATTTCTTTTAAGGGTGGTAGCCACCCAGTTAAATTAAACCCCGTTGCATAAACCCAGAGATCCCAAACTATCTTTCTTTTGAGCCTCCCCAATCAGAAAAATCATCCCCTGCTAGTTTTCAAGTTTCCATGTCAGAAGTAACATTTCTCAAAACCTCTCGAGTATCAGGATCATTCCAAGTATTTGCTTTTCTTTCTACCCTCTCCGAATCTCGGGGACGAGATTCCTTCTAAGGGTGGTAGTCTGTAACATCCCAACATTTTATAATGTTCAAAAATCACTAAAATTTAAAACTTTTGTTTTTGATTAAAATAAAACATTAAATGCATAACAAAACCAACTATAAAAGTCTTCAATCATATTGAATTTTTTTATTAATTTAAATATCTCAATGTATATTTATTTTCAAAAGTTGTTCAAGTTAAACATTTTATTATCCATTGTATTTCTTAAAACCTCAATATCTAATTTGACAAATGTGTTACCAACTTTCAAACCATTTTACTGAAATAAAAAGTGTTTCTAAATAAGCATTGCATTCATTAATTTCCAAAACATAAAATGATGATTATATTCTATATAAGAAATAAATTAAAACTAAAATCTTTTCCAAAGTTGTTATATGAAGTTTTCAAATGATTTATCTTAATATAAAATATAATGGTGCACCAAAATAAAGTTTAATTTAGAATGAATCCTTTATATTTCATATTACTTTAAAAATATTTATATTCTATTATTCTACTATTATACCAAAAGAAAGATGAATGGTTAAGAAAATGAGTTTGATTAACTTAATTTCAAACTTATATAAGTATTGTATTTTTATAAAACTTATCTAGCCAACAATAAAATTATTTAAACCCTATTTTCAAATTTAACATAAAGTGTCAACTTTGTATTTAATGAATATTTCAAAATTATTAATTTTAAAAAGTTTTCAAAACATACCCACTAATGTTTTAAAGAATATATATGAATTTTACAAATTTATAGAAATTTGTTTGACTTCATTTGGAGTTTTAATTCAAAAGATATAAAGAAAATAGAAAAAAACAGAAAATCAATTGAATAATTTATTTTTATACGGACCAGCCTCCGGAGCCAGTGGGCCGAAGCCCACCGACTATCCACCGAACGCGCATCGCGTTTCAGCCCGCCAGCGGCACGCATTTCTTCCCCCTCTCGCTGCCAGGCAGGCCCCACCTGTCATCATCGTCTTCCTCCCCAAATCGCGCGCCCGTCCATGGCAACTCCGGCCGACAATTTCTCCTCTTTAATCCAGGCAATTAAAGCCACGATTCCTTTCCTCGTTTATGCCTTCAAATATCCCCCGCACTCCTCTTTGATTTTCCCTAGAAAACGCAGTACGGGTGCCACCGGGCTGCTTGATTTCATCCGAGACTTTCCGCCACGGCCGCCGGCGAGCTTCTTCGTTTCCGGTGAACTCCGTCGGCTCCGAGACCCCTCCTCTAACCCTGCCCTCATATTTAATCCGTGCGCATCTTTTTGACAAGGTCTGGCATTGCATTTCGCAGTGTTTTAATCCGTGCGCATCTTTTATAGTTATTCCTTTTATTATATTTTGCAAAAATAGAAATTAATTAAATTGCATTTATAGCCTAATGCATATTTTATAAATATCACAAAAATTAGTGGGATATTTCTTATTATTAAAAAAGTGCATTGCATGCATGAAATATTTTATTATATAGTTATACTCCTCATAGGAAAACTTCTCCCTCATTTCTCTAAGTTAGATATTTTCAACTTAGCATTCTGGTAAAGTGCTATGCACTTAGACACTTAGGATTTTCAACATGGAGCTAGAAGGCCAATGAAGCACTTAGCCAAAACAAGACTTCAGAAGTATCTTCAAGGAGTAGAAGCACTTAGAAGAAAATCAAGAAGAAGTCATGTAGACCAACCAGCAATATTTTCTAAGTCTTGCTCCCTCTCTCTATCTTTTCTCCCTTCTCCTCTTAGACTTCATGATGACTAAGTTAAATCCAAGACCAGCCTCGAGGATACAAGAATTATCAAGTCTGAAGATTTATCAAGTCTATCAAAACTTCAATCAAGATATCACCAAGAAGAGTGCTACAAGTCTGGAGATGAAGCCTGGAAGAATAACTACATCCTTCTTTCTATCTTTTCCCTCTTTCCTAATCTTTTCTGTCACTTTAGACATAATTTTTTTTTGATCATGTTATTACCATCTTGAAGTTGTTGGATCCTAGCGGCATAGTGAGATGAAGCGGCCTGGAGACTAACCTTACATGTCCACGTACACGAGACCTGTTCCACAATTTAAGTGGCTGGCCGGGTGTCTGTCTCTCTCACTATAGTGAATATCCAATTTACAAAGAGTTGATAATAATTGTTGATCACCTTAAAGTATAAACTTAGTATTTTCTCTAAGTATTTTGCACATCATGGCTAAGCCATTTGAGTACTTATTTAAGATGAATTATAGCAAATTCTCGTATCCAACTTATGACCTTAGTCCTTAGTCATTTTTGACCAACACATTTCCTTGCATTAACTTAAAAGATTTTCATAGCATGACATGCATCTCTAGTCCTTAGAAATAATTTGCATATCATGCATGACATAATTTCCTTAGAAGTTTTTATAAAACTTGTTTGTTCATTATGTATGCTTGTATGTGTTGTGTTGTTTTGTTTTATGATTGTTGTATTGTTGTTTGTTTATATTGCTTGGATTGAACGGAGAGCTCCGAATAACGTTGAAAAGAGTTTGTGAGTAAATACTTCATTCAAAGGCAAGTGGCACACCTCATAAAAATCCTATTATTTTCTATATGCATTACTTAGTGTATTTTTATATAAGCATGTGTAGGATAGTATTGCTATGCTAAACCTGTGTAGAAATTCCTTATTCCTGTGTCTAGGCTCCTCTGCAATACTTAGTAGAATTATTTGATGCTATGCAAATGTTGTTTTGTGAAAATCTAAATTCTACTAAGTTAATAAAGAACCTCCTGGGTGGATTGGTTGTATATGGTTGCGAAGTTGAGTGGCTACTCAGGCCCATGTCTATGGTTCCTGGAGTACGTGCACTTGTGGATGGCCACCCAGGGAACAGAGGAATCTGAAGAACTCCGAGTGACAATTGCTTCCAGTGCAGCCATTGCCATATGGGCTCTGGCTTGATCAATTATGTTGCATGGACTCTCTCCGGCTTGACAAGAAGATGTAGAGGGTGTTAGGTGGAACGGGTCAAGCCAGAGTGGGAGGGAAAATGCTTCTGAAAGATCTCGTCTCATTCTTCTCCTTTTCCTTATCACTATAAGTGTGTAAAGGATAGTTTGGGTTGAATGGGTACAATGGTGAACGTGCACAACCTCTGCAGAGTGTAAAACTAAGTACTTAGTCGTGTCCCCGTACGAACAATTTGAGCAGCTGATCACGGACGTCAACGGAGGATTCCATTATTCCAACTCAAAATTAAAACTTGATGGGTGAACAAGGGTAGAATGAGACAGTGGTTGTCATGACACAAAAGTATCGAATAGAAGAAAAGTGTTTTCCAAATAGTTAGGAAAAATTGGCTTTATGCAAAATAGCCTTGAACTCCACCAGCCAAATAAGCATATAGGTTATTAGAGTTTTTCCAATAAGTCTCCACCATAGTGTCACTTGCCAGACTCCATTTTTAATGGAATCTGGCCCATGTTGTTGCAATATTTTTCTTATTGCAGATTGTTCAGATGACGAGTGAGGTTTCGTTTAAAGGTTTCGAGTCTACAACCAACATGTTTTTGCCTGTGGCAACATGAATGTGATGGAGACTCACTGCTATTGTATTTCCGCTGTTTACTCTTTTAGTCCTAGCTTTATGCTGTGCAAATTGTAATGAATATTTTGTATGTCTGGATCATCGATGTAATAAAATTGATACTTTGTTGTGATATTACATCGTAAACTGTGTGTGCAAACGAATCGATCCAAGAATATGCACTATACACAGGTATCAACCTTATTTTAAGTGCAGGTACGCTACAGCTAGGCCGACCCCACCGGTTAAAGTAGGTTGACTAGAGGGAAACGAGCGTTTGGCCGATATGAGAGCAAACCAGGGCACAGACCAGAGAAACTGCGTGGGTATGGCACAAACCGATAAAACTCAGAGTACCATGGCACAGAACCAATTAACCCTAAAAATAAAGGAAAAAGGGGAAGCCCACTTAATGGGCCAAAGGAGGCCCATGTGGGGCCGAACCACCATGAGGGGATGGGGCCCATGGCTCCTGCGGCTAGCCCTTGGCCGGCCAAACCCCCCACCCCTCTCCTTTGTTTAGTCCCACATGGAAGAGCTAATGAGTTTGCACGCCCCCTTCCCCCTTTATATAGCAAGGCATATTAATTGGATTTAATGCATGTAAAATACAATTGATGTTGTATCTGCCGGCCTGAGTTAATTATCCGCTCTCTTTGCTTTCTCTCTCCCACCAATCTATACCGCTGGGCGCCGTTGCCCTGCGGGGTTCCAGAAAAGTTCTACTCCTGCGATCTCAGTTGGATCTGAGTGACCGGGGGTTATTGTTAAGCTCTGTATGCTTGTGAGTACTCGGAGGTGCCACATTTGAGGTGCCAGGGCGACGTCATCTCGCCAACGCCGCAGCCCTTCCGACGGCGCTACACCCCCCTCCCCCCCTCCACCGCCGGCGCCACCCCCCTCCGCTGGGTACACCCTGCCCCCGTCGACGCCAGGTCTTCATCGACATCGCCGCGTCATCGTCAACTTCGTCGCGCCAAGTTCTCCGCGACCTTGAGGTCGGCTACGTACGACTTCATCGGCAACGCTTGTGCGGGAGCGTAATCCTCGCTATTCGGTCTACAAGAGGTATGTGACCAGTTTCCGCCACCGTTATCGCATGTACTAGATAGATAGATCATGTCTAGTTTTGGTGTTCATACGCTAGAAAATTATTGTTTTCTGCCTCGGAACCCCTTCAAGGGTATCTGAGCCGATCTATGCATGCTGGTACGGTTAGAACTCATGTTGAATGAGGATGTCTTTCTAATATTTTCTACCCTCCAGCGTGCACTTGCTATGCCTTCAGTATTGAGTTGATGAAGCGGCCCGAACCGACTTTAGCGTAGGCTTACAAGACGGCTTGTACCGTATCCGTGGGTGGCAGGTGTCTTTCTCTCTCTCTTAAGTCAGCTAAGCATTTTCAATGGATGGCCCGAAAGGGATGCTTAAACATGCAATTATATGATCGACGTTGTGGTACAAAGTTCATAGGTAGGGAAATGGTTCTCTTGCGAATAAGCCTATAAGCCACATAAAACTTGCAAAACTAAATAAAGGTACAGGCGACTAACTCTTTTTTGCAGAGGCGTTTATATATGACATGGTTACGGTAAGTTTGATATTACTTGTACTGTCGGAGGCAATTGAGGGTACCGTAGACTCGGAGCCATGCCAGGGCGCCCGGTCCAGGCTCAAGGCGCCGTGGAGGTCGAGGCGCAACGACCATGTCATATCGCACTTCATTACATTATTTTATAGTGTGTTGTTGTGTGTGCATCCTGTTGATTCCTTATATATTAGATATACAACAGTAGGTTTAAATAGGATGATCCCTAACAAATACAAAAATTGTGTTCTCCCTCGTTGTGCACCACCAAGAATGTTCTATGTTATGAGGCAGGCCGTGACGATTGGGTGTCATACATTTCGTCGTTCGCATATAGTGGTGTAAGCCATGTTGCATGCGCAAAACCTTCGAGGTTTGATTGGCGAGCCTACTATGCGCAGACATAGCCTCAGAACACGGGAAGATCGAAAGATCGAGCACGAGTCACATATTTGTTGTGATCGACATTTTATGTCCACCTTTGAAGTTGTGCCACCGGCCGTGACGATCGGGGGTGGTATAGTGCATGAAGGTCGTGTAATCGCTGAAATTATTGTAGGGATAATAATCTTAGTGGAGTGTGTTTAATAATTTGATTATAAACTAAAACTCAGATATGCTATAAACTTAGCCTTACCTTCTTTGCGATCATATCTGTAGATGGATCTCTACTTCGTTCACTTCCTTAGGAGTGCTGGATTAGAAGCCGATGGGTCAAACTTCATCAAGTGGTATAACAAACTTAGGGACACTCTCATACACAACAACATACTATATGTCATAGAACAAGCATTAGGAGAGAGACCAGATGATTTTGCTAGCGAGAAGGATGATGAGAAATTTCGTCAGTGTCGTGAAATTTTCATAGAAGTGGAGACCGTCATGACCGTAAGCCTAGCACCAGAGTTGAAAGAGTTGTTTGGAGACATGGAGTCTTATGTCATGATTGATGCGATCAAGGAGCACTTCAAAGATGAAATGAAGCTTATGCAATCCAGATAGCTGAGAATGTTCCAGACCATTCACATGGAGAATATACCTCTTTATAAACTCATTTGAAGAGATTGTATGACATCTACTTCAAACTTACGAATGTCTACGATCACTGGATGGCGGACTCTTGTGCGATAGAGACTGTGCTGATATCTCTACCTCCCAGCTATGAGGAGCATGTGCGTGAATATGCTATAAAGAGGGATACGATGAATTTGTTCACGTTCGTCAACCCGTTCAAATCTCTAAAGATTGAGTCCATCGAAAGAGAGCTCTTCGACGGTTCAGTTATATATACAAAGTTATAAATATATTCTTCTAATACTTGATGAAAAGTATTTGATACTTATTTTGTTTATGAAACAGGTCCTGATTGTAACAAGTGTGACAAGATATATGATGTGACAGTGTGCAAGTGATGGAAAGCAAGGAAGTTGATGGCCAGTGATGCTCAAGTCCTCAAGTTATCAGAGTAGTTATCATTAATAGTTTTTTACAAGACCTTTTGTAATAGTGAGAATGTGATTTTGTTTAGTGTCTTGAATGTTACAAGACAAAGTTATTGATAGGTGTAATGGAACAAGTCAGTTGTTTTATGTTATGGAACAAATCAGTTGTTGTATATTGTGAGTAAAGTTTTTATGCAATCACATCTCAATTACATTACTCGAATGATATACATTTATAGAAGCGGGAATGATAAAATAATGTGTCCATGATTTTGTTGCAAGAAAAAACACCGCCGAATTTGATCATAAGAGCAATGTAAGAAATAATAGATACTTTGATGTATTAAAATGTTGCATGTGCCGAATTGATTAAAATTAGAATTGGATATTGAAGTGTCAATGTGCAAGAAAATTAATTGAAAGTCATATTAGATTATTATTATATTAAAGAAGTGGTGAACTTCATTGATTCGGATTCTTCTATGATTTTGAGTAAATAAATGTATTTACATGATGAATCATGAGTATGAAAAACAATTTGATAAAAGATCAAAGAAATTTTCAGAAAAAGATTAGTGAATATTGTATTCACAGGATTTGATCAAACATGGAAATATTTTTGAATTATGGTTTCAACACAAAAGACTTGTGGAAATTTGTTTCACAAAATTATAATATCAGATATAGTGATATCTGAAATATTATAATCATGCTCTATTTGTGATAAAGTGTGGTCTTTCAGAATCTCTTATAGAATTTCTTAAACATGTTCAAAACGTTATAGTCGACGTCCACTTTAGAAAATAGATATTTTTCAACGGTGATTTGTGTGATTGACAGTAAGTGTCGTGGTATGGATGATTATACGATAAGACAAGATATTCACGAATAGTTCTTTGTAGAATACTCACATTAGGATGACCGTGTATTCCAAATACCAACATAAGCAAAACTTGTATTGTTGTTTATGTAATTTAAAGGAAAAAATGATATTTCGAATTATGAATGATGGAATAAAATTAGAAGCTTGAAATAAGGTTTAAGACCTATATTCATAAAATTAGAATAGTGGAATATGTTCCGAAAAGAATATGTCTACAAATGAAAATGAAAATTTGATGATAAGAGTGAAGGAGACTTGAAAATTGTTTTCTGCTTGCAATCCTCTTCAAAGAGATCATAGTATTTTCATACAACAAGCTTTTAAATAAGGTGTTATTATAATAATATTTGTTGTCAGGTCACAGTTTAATATTAAGTATTTTAGATCTTGTTGTCAGAACATAGTACACCGTATGAATACAAAGAAAATTGAGAAAATATCAGAATACGAACAAAGGCTTTTAAGTCTTAAAAATCCGAGTTACATTTAAAAGGATTAAAACAGTAAATGTTACTATAAATCTTATTAAAGGAATAAGATTACTTAAACATCATATGAAATGTTATATGAGTGAAATGCAACTATAAGAAAGACATGGAGGCATCTTTTGTCAAGAAAAGTGTCTTGGACAAAATCAAATTTGTTGACTACATATAGGCAGACATGCTTAAAGTCTGTAGGATATGTATTAATAGAATGCTGGCGAATCGTATTAAATTTGAATTTATAAATGATCAATGATCAATGATTTTGGTTTGACCAAAATATCGAAAGTAATTATGAATTTGCTAATTTAAGTGGGAGTCAAATTAGTTTACTCAAGTTTAATATGTAAGAGACATATTTTTGAGTGGGAACTTAATCCCTCGTATATGTAGATGACATATTTTGAGTGGGAGCTCATATCCTCAAATATGTAGATGACATAATTTGAGTGGGAGTTAAATTCCCCGTATGTAAATGACATATCGTGGATAGTACCAGTAGAATTAATTAGAAAGATGAAGTTGTGAAACTATTTAAAAGATAGTGTCTATTAAGAATAGAACGGGAATTTTAAATAGATAATCGAGATGTTTTATTTGGATTGATTCTAATATGTCAGAATAGATTAAAACCATAGAAATAGTCCTTGGAAATCCAATTGAAACATTAAGCGTATTGGTACACGAATAATAGTGGTTATAAGTTATGTTGGTCTATTATGTGATATTAGACATCATATAGGAACCATATTATGTACTCGATAAAATGTGACCCAAGTTCTTACAAGAAGAACAGTTATCAAAGTAAATTTAGAATTTACTAAAAATTGAAATGTATTAGGCATTAGATTGACATTGGAATGTCAAATCTTCTACATAGATATGAAAGTATATAGATACCGCGAGATTGTAAATGTTACAAATAGTTCTCTATGACTGAGTGTGTTTGCAAAGCAATTTCCTGGTTAATAGAACCAGAGTAAGCGCTGGGAAACAAAAGTCTCACTTATGTTACGGTATTTGTATATATGTTATCAGATAATATGATAAAATCAAACAAGTTGATGTCAATGAATCGCAAAGAACATACAATTATGTATGGTACAGATTGTTGAAGTATCACTCTTCCACTAGTAGGCCATATCATATAACGCTTATTTGATAAGGGGATATGGTTGAGTAAAATGCAGCTGGTTTATTTGTACTCTAATGCAAGTGGGATACTGAAGGAGATATGCCCTAGAGGCAAAAAAAATATAGTATTTATCGCATTATCTCAAAAGTTTATAATATTTTTTTGTATTATGCTATAACTGTATTAATTGGAATTGTTAATACACGTGTGATACATAGACAAACCAGAGTCCCTAGTAAGGCTCTATATAAACTAGTCCATTGGGTAACAGTTGATCGAGATTCCCGATCATGGACAATGACGTCGGTTGACAATGGGGTCATCTTATTGGTAGACTAAGGTGATGGACATACTCATCAATGTATTGCAATAAGATCGTGTTACGATGTTTGTCATTTGCAATAGGAAGTAATATGGTAGCTTATTTCTTAGATCGTGATACCGTATTTATTGCTGCTCCGTAGGGGTACTTTGAGTGCATCAAACAATGTGTCTTATATAGCATGACAATAAAGGTGTCTATCTTGGGTATCTCGAAAGAGTATGTTGAGACGTATGGATAAGAGCGGGATTTGTTCATTCACGTAATGGAAAGATACTCTGGGCCCACTCTATGAGATTAGGTCTATATAGTTGCGCAGCTTATGACTAGGTTATAGAGATGTAATATCACATACGAGTTATTAACCGTTGTCGGTAACGAGATACAACTGGGCATCGGATGTCTACGATCATATCTCGGACAAGGTAGTATCAAAGAAACAAAGGGAATGAATATCATGTTTATGGTTCAACGACGATATTCATAGAATGCACAGGGACCGTCACAGGCATCCAGGTCTCACTGGCGGTCATTGGCGAGCGAAGGGTCTCGACCATGTCTGGAGTGTTCTCGAACCGTAGCGTAACAAGACTTAAGGTCTTAATGACACATGGAGAGAGTTTTGGAATAATATAGGAAGTGAATGGAGAGAGAGAAATAATCTGGAAAGGGTTCCGGTGGTCCGGAAGGAGTTCCGGGAAGGTCTGTGTCGGCCCAGTGAGGACTAGGGTGTGCGGAGCCCACTCTCCACAGCCCTCACACGCGATAGAACCAATGAAAGGACTAAGGACCAAGCTACCTCTTGGAGAGACTCTCGAGAGGCAACTCCTCTCGAGGGCTTGAAGAGGAAGCAAGGGCCTGAAGAGGACCCCGCGCTTGAAGAGACTCCCCAAGGCTCCGCCTGCCTGGAGAGGAGTCAACGTAAATCTCTCCACAAGGCCACCGAGGGCCTGTGGAGACACTTCGCGGCTAAGCAACCACTGCAGTGCGCACATGGCCTCTGCAGCAGCGGCAGAGTGACACACGCGTCTGTAGACAGTGACGCGGGCGCCGCGGTTGCCATTCTGGTGATTAAAGGAGTCAACAAAGTTGCGCCGCCACTCACTACAAGAAATATGTCAACTGGTGACCTTCTCTTAGCGACCAAGTTTTTTTTGGTCATAGATTTATGACCATTTTAAACTCGTTGGTCATAAATCACTTTAGAGGGACAAAACCCCCAAACTGGCTCCGTTGCAGTGGAGAACTTGTTAGGCCGGAGCCTCAGAAATCTGGTAAGTCTATCCACTTGGGGGCGTGGTGGCGGTGGCGGGTTGTGGTTGTGGTTGTTGTTATTGTTGTTGGTTGCCGCAATGAACTGGGTCATCATAGTCATTAGCTGAGCTTGAGCGGCCATCAACTGTTGTATAGCATCGTTGTTATTGTGGTCGTTGTTGTTGTTGTTATCGGGCACACGACGGGAGGCATCTGTGGTTTTTGCATAGATGAGTTTAGACGGAAAGGTCTAAAGAGAAAAATACCCCAACAACCAAACAACTTATAAGAACAACAATCACACAACTCAAACCTTTGGATTAAAACGACATGAAAATTTTGAGAAATAAAACTCGCGAGGTTCCGGGGATACAAGGGAAAATACTGCCTTACCACAAGTTGGTAGGTCAATTCAAAACTAAGATAACGATGAGGTGTAAATAAATGGTAGTCTCACTAACTAACTACTCGACCATGTCATCATCTTCTTCTTCAATTTCCTGAATCTCGATTCCTTGATTGTCGAGTACTTCCTTTAAGTCCTTCACTTCTTTCTCCAGGGCAGAGTTCTTCTCTTGCAGCTCCCTCTTCTCAGTACGAAGAAGCTTGATCAAGTCACTATCAGCTTCAAACTCGACTTCATTGCTCTCGAGTTCTGCCTTCTGTTCTCTGATAGTCTTGTTCTTCTCTTGAACCCTTTTCTCCTGTCTCTTGTACTTCTCCTCTTGTGCAGCAAACCTCTCTTCTTGAGACTTAGTCACTTCCTCCTGAGCCTTCATCTTTTCCTCATTCTCCTTGAGTAAGGCACATAACTCATCGTTCTTCAGGAGCTCAGTGCGCTTATCCTCATAAAGTTCTGTGACGAGGATCTCCAACTCCTGGAAATAAAGACTAAGGGGATTTGCTTTGCCTCTATCTCCGACATCAAAAAGGTAAGGTTCCCCATCCTCGTTTCTCCTTCCAAAGAAAATGGACTAGTGGCCCCTCAACTCTGTGCTGTAGCGTCGGCAGAGACGCCCAATAAGGTCTTGCATGACTAGATTGAGTCCTTTATCTTTGGAGTCACTAACAATTTTGATTTCCAACGGGGGCTCTTCTCCACGTCCTGGCTGAGTTGCTTTTATTCCCCCAACAGCCCTCTTTGTTAAACTTCTTCAGGATGAAGCCCTTAACTTGAGGTAGAGGTAAACCTATCTTCTCGCCGATGTCTAGGAGGTAGCAGCCAAAACGGGTGTTCTCGAAGTCCTCCGCAGTGGTGAAGTGGAAGCTCGTCATCCTTTAGGTAGAAAGAAAAGAATTAAAACAAGAAATGCATGAGGTAAAGAAGTACTAGTCATATGTGTATTATTTATTTAGAAAAATACTAAGTCAAATCTCAATGTGATCAACAAATATTAACAACTCTTTGCAAATTGGATATTCACTATAGTCAGAGAGACAGACACCCGGCCAGCCACTTAATTGTGGAACATGTCTCATGTATGCGGACATGTAAGGTTTGTCTCCAGGCCGCTTCATCTCACTATGCCGCTAGGATCCAAAATACTTAAGGAGATAATACTATGATCAAAAAGTTTTTCCAATTCTAAGGGCTTGAACCTACAGGCAACACAGTGCTCTGATACCATATGTTGAGGTTGTGCACGTTCACCATTGTACCCATTCAACCCAACCCATCCTATACACTCTTGAAGTGTTAAGGAAAAGGAGAAGAATGAGACGAGATCTTTCAGAAGCATTTTTCCTCCCCATGCTGGCCTGACGCGCTCCATCTACAAACCACTACCACCACCTGTCAGGCCGGGGCGAGTCCACGCAGCTAAGTTGATCAAGACAGAGCCCATATTGGCAATGGCTGCACGAGAAACAATCTTCACTCGGAGTTCTTCAGATTCCTCTGTTCCTGGGTGGCCATCCACAAGTGAATATCCCACAGGTAAATCCCCTGGGGACAACACTCAGTTCATATAGCCAAGCAACCAATTCCACCCAGGTGTTTGATTATAACTTAGTAGAATTTAACATTTCATCAAAATAGTTTTGCATAGCATCACAATTCTACTGAGTATTTTCATAGGAACCTAGACACATGAATAAGGAAGTCTAAACATGTCTTGCATAGCAATACTATCCTACACCTGCTTATAGAAAAATAATCTACTCATGCATAGAAAAATAATAGGACTTTTATGGGGGTGTGCCACTTGCCTTGGCAACCGGGAGTGTAGCAGTTACAGTTGCAAGGATTTTTGTTTCCCTCCGAATAGTCTAACAAAAGAAATAAGTAGCCACACATAAACACACAAGAAATATATTCATACAAAGAAAAATATATGCTATGCATGAGATGCAATAATTTATTTTAATTTCAGGAAACTAGTATATGTATCTCTTAGAATTTTTATGACGTATGCATGAATAAATTTTTAATTTGTTTTCATTTATTTAGACATGAATAAAAGGGTAACATCAAGAATTTTAGTTTACTTAAATACAATTTCATAACCAAATTTTGTAAAAATGACATTTGGGCAGAGGCATCTAAACAAGTTTTTAGCAATTTGATTTACTCAAAAATAATTTTTCTAACTAAAGTTATGGCAATAACACTTAAACTACTCTCAATTTTTTTTGAAAATTTTGAATGTGTCAAAACATAAAACAAATGAAGCCAAAATATTCTACTGGTTCTAAGGATTCCAAATATATAAAAATATTTGAATTTGGTTAAACAGATAAAAATTAATGATAAAAACAAGATGTAGGGGGTTTTCTGTAAAACTGCCATTTTAATTCTATTTAAGGAAATCGCAGAAAATCTACGCCTACGTAGCTCTGACGTGGCGCTGACTGTGCGTGCCACGCAAGCGTACCGCTTCGTTTTTAATTGTTCTAATCCTAGACGTGCACGGGAGATCTAACGGTTCAGATCAAATCGACCAGAACCGAGCGGCGCGGCCGGCCGAATCCCTAGCCCGAGCCGTGCTCGCGGCGGCGCCATCGTCGGCGATGCTCGTTTCCTACGATCTACTACCTACGAGGACGAACGAGTCATACCCGAATGTGGAGGAGGTCGAGGCGGAGACAATGGCGAGGTGGTCGACGATGGGGTGCACTGACGCGCCGGAATTCGCTCGCCGGAGTCGTGCTTGCCGGCGGTCCTCTTCGAGTGTGGACGGAGACGATGTTCTGCTGCCCGAGAAGATGCAAAAACTTGTCAAAACGATGCGCAAGATCAAAGTAATTCAAAAGGGAGTGGAGAGAGGTCTCGGGGTTCACGATTCTTGCCGGAGTCATGAAGTTTCGCCGGCGGCTACAGCGGAGCTCCGAGGATGTTCGGGGGCGGCCTGGTGTCTCTCGGGAGGTGGTGCTTGGGGCAAAAGAGAGAGGGGATCGAGGGGGTCTTATAGCAAGCAACGGCAGAGGAAATGGGGCAGTGAATCAATCGCAATGAATCGAATTGATTCGGGCGTTTCACGGCGTTCATCGCGGGCGTGATTTGGGCGAGCCGTTGCAGCGGGAGGGATGACAGGTGGGGCCCACCTGCCAGAGAGAGAGCGCGCGCGTGGATGGGGATGGGCTGCTGGCGGGCTGCGGTGATGCGCGCGCGGTAGATAGCTTGTGGGCTTCGGCCCACTTGCTGGCCCGACTCCATTTTTCTTTTTAAAATTCATTTTCTGTTTTTAAATCTTTTGAGTATAAAACAATTTCAATACTACACCATAACTCCCCAGAAAAATTCATAAAAATATAATTTGAAAAGCTTATTAAAAATAGATCCTTTTGGTAGTATTTTTGTCTCAAGTAAAAATAGAATAAAAAGGAATATTATTATAAAATCAAATAACAATTTTATGGACATAAAATCAATTTAAACATATATAAATAATTTAATTTAAATCCTATTTGATTTAAATGACAAGTTTAAATGATGATGATGCATGAATGCAAAGTTTTAAAATTTTCTGGAAATTGGTATGTTATATCTACAGAGTGTAAAACTAAGTACTTAGCCGTGTCCCCGGTACGGACAATTTGAGCTGCTGATCACGGACGTCAACAGATGATTCTATCATTCCAACTTCAAAATTAAAACTTGATGGGTGAACAAGCGTAGAATGAGACAGTGGTTGTCATGCCACAAAAGTCTCGAATAGAAGAAAAGTATTTTCCAAAGAGTTAGGAAAAATTGGCTTTATGCAAAATAGCCATAACTCCTCCAGCCAAATAAGCATATAGGTTATTAGAGTTTTTCCACTAAGTATCCACCATAGTGTCACTTGCCAGACTCCATTTTTAATGGAATCTGACCCACGTTGTTGTAATATTTTTCTTATTGCAGATTGTTCAGATGACGAGTGAGGTTTCGTTTAAAGGTTTCGAGTCTACAACCAACATGTTTTCGCATGTGGCAACATGAATGTGATGGAGACTCACTGCTATTGTATTTTCGTTGTTTACTATTTTAGTGCTAGCTTTATGCTATGCAACTTGTAATGAATATTTTGTAAGTCAGGATCATCGATGTAATAAAATTGATACTTTGTTGTGATATTACATCGTAAACTTTGTGTGCAAACGAATCAATCCAGGAATTTGCACTATACACAGGTATCTGCCTTATTTTAAGTGCAGGTACGCTACAGATGGTATCAGAGCACTGTGTTGCCTGTAGGATCGAAACCCTAGGTTTGGATAGAAATATGATTTGCCCATAGGATCAAAAATCTATTTTTATTCTGTCTTCTAAAAAAAATCATTTTTACCGTCCTCATACTCTTGTCTACTATCAACCTTCTGAAAACATCTTATCCTTTTTCTAGATGACCATGTTCTTATAGTCTAAGTCTGATTCTACTTCTTCATATGGAAAGGCTTCAATTCAACATGAAGTTCTACATGCATGGAAGACCACTAAAGAACCAGAAGTTGGCATACACTTCGAAGATATCCAAAAGTTGAACAAGAACTTGAAGCACCCACGAAGGAGATAGATTTGACCACCACTTAAATAGAACAACGATATCGTGCTAGTGTAATGGTCATACAAGTATGACAATACTAGTTGTTTGATCGTGTTTGAACCTTGTTGCTTGATGTTTGTTAGATGTTGACTGTTGGTGTTAGAGATTGGTTGCCTTGTTCTGAAATATTGAATTAGAATTCCTTCATAGTATCTATGATTCAACTCATTTATTTTCTAAAACGAAACAGATGTCTCACCCCAATACCAACACCAATGATACACACACAACAATGCGACTACTATTAGAGAACCAGAGTCAGTTGTGGAATTTGATCAATGACCACCTGCCTAAGATTGATCAAAACCCTAGTGAGTTTGAAGAGAGTCTTATGACAACACCGAAGGCATGCAAAACTTGTGGAGAATTAGGACATACGTCCAAAGAATGTCCTGATTAGTGACCCCATGGTGATACTAGACATCTAGTTAAGGGATGCCCCACAAGTCAGATTACTTCCTTCTTGTCTGAAGTAACAAATCATGTCCCAACACAGTGTGAACTTTATCCCTTGGTGCAAGAAGTTATCCAGCAAACCAAGGAAGGAATGCAACAGTCTCTCACGAAGACCCTTGAAGAACAAGAACAAAAGGTTAAATCCAAGAAAGATCTTAGCCACATCAATTTCTACAAGTGCAAAGAACAAGGACATTATTCATCGAACTACATAAAGGAGAAGATTGGCAAGGACACTGAACCAAATCATTGTCCCCGGACGATTGAAGCTCCTACCAAGATGGAAAATTAAGTGAGAGTAAAGTTACACCCAAAGATATCCAAACGTACCTCCAAGTATTGCTATAAGTGTAAAGGAGATCACCTAGCTCGAAATTGTCACATCAAACGAGACTGGACTTCTTTGGGTGTCACCTAGCTCGAAATTGTCACCTAGCTCGAAATTGTCACCTAGCTCGAATATGGCAAACAAGATTTGGAAGAACTTTTAGCCCTGGAAACACCAAAGAAGAAGAAGAACTTAAACGATGTCATTTGCTTCAAATGCAAATACAAAGGACATTACGCTGATAAGTGCCCAAAAATAGATGAAGGAGAAATGCCTTACCTTCTCGCACAAGAAAATCATCAGTCCCGTGACATGTCGCAGATGCGGAACAACAGGACACTATGTCAGTGGCTGCCCTGAGTGGAAGAAGGATAAATCTGTCCAAGGACCGAGTGGAAAACGTGAGTGCTAAAACTTCCGTATCCACCACATTCCATTGTATTTTGAATACTTGTACACTCTACATCAGAGAAATAAACAAGATTAAACAAAGTTTCTAGACTGACCACAAAAATTTCTTTTAAGGGTGGTAGCCACCCAGTTAAATTAAACCCCGTTGCATAAACCCAGAGATCCCAAACTATCTTTCTTTTGAGCCTCCCCAATCAGAAAAATCATCCCCTGCTAGTTTTCAAGTTTCCATGTCAGAAGTAACATTTCTCAAAACCTCTCGAGTATCAGGATGATTCCAAGTATTTGCTTTTCTTTCTACCCTCTCCGAATCTCGGGGACGAGATTCCTTCTAAGGGTGGTAGTCTGTAACATCCCAACATTTTATAATGTTCAAAAATCACTAAAATTTAAAACTTTTGTTTTTGATTAAAATAAAACATTAAATGCATAACAAAACCAACTATAAAAGTCTTCAATCATATTGAATTTTTTTATTAATTTAAATATCTCAATGTATATTTATTTTCAAAAATTGTTCAAGTTAAACATTTTATTATCCATTGTATTTCTTAAAACCTCAATATCTAATTTGACAAATGTGTTACAAACTTTCAAACCATTTTACTGAAATAAAAAGTGTTTCTAAATAAGCATTGCATTCATTAATTTCCAAAACATAAAATGATGAATATATTCTATATAAGAAATGAATTAAAACTAAAATCTTTTCCAAAGTTGTTATATGAAGTTTTCAAATGATTTATCTTAATATAAAATATAATGGTGCACCAAAATAAAGTTTAATTTAGAATGAATCCTTTATATTTCATATTACTTTAAAAATATTTATATTCTATTATTCTACTATTATACCAAAATAAAGATGAATGGTTAAGAAAATGAGTTTGATTAACTTAATTTCAAACTTATATAAGTATTGTATTTTTATAAAACTTATCTAGCCAACAATAAAATTATTTAAACCCTATTTTCAAATTTAACATAAAGTGTCAACTTTGTATTTAATGAATATTTCAAAATTATTAATTTTAAAAAGTTTTCAAAACATACCCACTAATGTTTTAAAGCATAGATATGAATTTTACAAATTTATAGAAATTTGTTTGACTTCATTTGGAGTTTTAATTCAAAAGATATAAAGAAAATAGAAAAAAACATAAAATCAATTGAATAATTTATTTTTATATGGAGCCAGTGGGCCGAAGCCCACTGACTATCCACCGCACGCGCATCGCGTTTCAGCCCGCCAGCGGCACGCATTTCTTCCCCCTCTCGCTGCCAGGCAGGCCCCACCTGTCATCATCGTCTTCCTCCCCAAATCGCGCGCCCGTCCATGGCAACTCCGGCCGACGATTTCTCCTCTTTAATCCAGGCAATTAAAGCCACGATTCCTTTACTCGTTTATGCCTTCAAATATCCCCCGCACTCCTCTTTGATTTGCCCTAGAAAACGCAGTACGGGAGCCACCGGGCTGCTTGTTTTCATCCGAGACTTTCCGCCACGACCGCCGGCGAGCTTCTTCGTTTCCGGTGAACTCCGTCGGCTCCGAGACCCCTCCTCTAACCCTGACCTCATATTTAATCCGTGAGCATCTTTTTGACAAGGTCTGGCATTGCATTTCGCAGTGTTTCGAGCCGTGCGTCCTCGGACCAAAGCTCGGGCCGTCGTGGGCATCTCCGGCGAGCAACCCAGGAAGAATCAGAAAGAACGGCCGCCCCCTACTTCGCCTACGAGCCCATCTCGACGTCCGGCGCGCTTTGGTAACGAAAGCCCCCTCCAAGTCTTCTTATTTTAGCCGGAACACAGCATGCCGAGCCGTCGCCGCCGCGCTCTAGTGACCTAGCGCCGCCTGCCTTTGGTCGTTAGATCTGGAACGTTGGATCTTGATCCAACGGCTTCTGTCTTTTGTTTTATTCGAACCGGTATCGGCGAATAAAAAGTTGCCACGTCGTTGCCTTGTCAGCGTCCTGTTAGCGCTGACGTGGAAAATGTATTTCTCGATTAGTTAATTGGCAGTTTTGCAGAAAAGCCCCTACATATTCAAACCTTCATAACTTTTTAACCCCTTATCCAAATTTGATAATTTTTATATATTTGGAAAGTCCTTGACATGTAGAATATTTTAGATATGTTAGAATTCAAATTTGAGGTAGTTTAAAATATTCAAATTTCAAATGCAAGATTTGAGTATATTTGTCATAACTTTAAATCTACAAATTCAAAAATTGCAAATAAAATTGTTTTAGAAACTTTGAAATATTTGTAATATGGTACCTATGTTATAAAATAATTTTGAGTATTATTTTGATGATTTAATAGTTGTATGTTAAAATTGAATAGTTTGACTATTTTTTACATAACTTTTAATTGAAACATTAATTTTGATTAAATCAAATTGCTACAAATTTAATTAAATGCCCTCTCTCTATTAACACCGTTTTATAAAATTTTGTTATAAAACTAAATCACATAAAACTTTAACCTTATAGTTATTCCTTTTATTATATTTTGCAAAAATAGAAATTAATTAAATTGCATTTATAGCCTAATGCATATTTTATAAATATCACAAAAATTAGTGTGATATTTCTTATTATTAAAAAAGTGCATTGCATGCATGAAATATTTTATTATATAGTTATACTCCTGATAGGAAAACTTCTCCCTCATTTCTCTAAGTTAGGATTATTTTCAACTTAGCATTCTGGTAAAGTGCTACGCACTTAGACACTTAGGATTTTCAACATGGAGCTAGAAGGCCAATGAAGCACTTAGCCAAAACAAGACTTCAGAAGTATCTTCAAGGAGTAGAAGCACTTAGAAGAAAATCAAGAAGAAGTCATGTAGACCAACCAGCAATATTTTCTAAGTCTTGCTCCCTCTCTCTATCTTTTCTCCCTTCTCCTCTTAGACTTCATGATGACTAAGTTAAATCCAAGACCAGCCTCGAGGATACAAGAATTATCAAGTCTGAAGATTTATCAAGTCTATCAAAACTTCAATCAAGACATCACCAAGAAGAGTGCTACAAGTCTGGAGATGAAGCCTGGAAGAATAACTACATCCTTCTTTCTATCTTTTCCCTCTTTCCTAATCTTTTCTGTCACTTTAGACATAATTTTTTTTTGATCATGTTATTACAATCTTGAAGTTGTTGGATCCTAGCGGCATAGTGAGATGAAGCGGCCTGGAGACTAACCTTACATGTCCATGTACATGAGACCTGTTCCACAATTTAAGTGGCTGGCCGGGTGTCTGTCTCTCTCACTATAGTGAATATCCAATTTACAAAGAGTTGATAATAATTGTTGATCACCTTAAAGTATAAACTTAGTATTTTCTCTAAGTATTTTGCACATCATGGCTAAGCCATTTGAGTGCTTATTTAAGATGAATTATAGCAAATTCTCGTATCCAACTTATGACCTTAGTCCTTAGTCATTTTTGACCAACACATTTCCTTGCATTAACTTAAAAGATTTTCATAGCATGACATGCATCTCTAGTCCTTAGAAATAATTTGCATATCATGCATGACATAATTTCCTTAGAAGTTTTTATAAAACTTGTTTGTTCATTATGTATGCTTGTATGTGTTGTGTTGTTTTGTTTTATGATTGTTGTATTGTTGTTTGTTTATATTGCTTGGATTGAACGGAGAGCTCCGAATAACGTTGAAAAGAGTTTGTGAGTAAATACTTCATTCAAAGGCAAGTGGCACACCTCATAAAAATCCTATTATTTTCTATATGCATTACTTAGTGTATTTTTATATAAGCATGTGTAGGATAGTATTGCTATGCTAAACCTGTGTAGAAATTCCTTATTCCTGTGTCTAGGCTCCTCTGCAATACTTAGTAGAATTATTTGATGCTATGCAAAATGTTGTTTTGTGAAAATCTAAATTCTACTAAGTTAATAAACAACCTCCTGGGTGGATTGGTTGTATATGGTTGCGAAGTTGAGTGGCTACTCAGGCCCATGTCTATGGTTCCTGGAGTACGTGCACTTGTGGATGGCCACCCAGGGAACAGAGGAATCTGAAGAACTCCGAGTGACGATTGCTTCCAGTGCAGCCATTGCCATATGGGCTCTGGCTTGATCAATTATGTTGCATGGACTCTCTCCGGCTTGACAAGAAGATGTAGAGGGTGTTAGGTGGAACGGGTCAAGCCAGAGTGGGAGGGAAAATGCTTCTGAAAGATCTCGTCTCATTCTTCTCCTTTTCCTTATCACTATAAGTGTGTAAAGGATAGTTTGGGTTGAATGGGTACAATGGTGAACGTGCACAACCTCTGCAGAGTGTAAAACTAAGTACTTAGTCGTGTCCCCGTACGAACAATTTGAGCAGCTGATCACGGACGTCAACGGAGGATTCCATTATTCCAACTCAAAATTAAAACTTGATGGGTGAACAAGGGTAGAATGAGACAGTGGTTGTCATGACACAAAAGTATCGAATAGAAGAAAAGTGTTTTCCAAATAGTTAGGAAAAATTGGCTTTATGCAAAATAGCCTTGAACTCCACCAGCCAAATAAGCATATAGGTTATTAGAGTTTTTCCAATAAGTCTCCACCATAGTGTCACTTGCCAGACTCCATTTTTAATGGAATCTGGCCCATGTTGTTGCAATATTTTTCTTATTGCAGATTGTTCAGATGACGAGTGAGGTTTCGTTTAAAGGTTTCGAGTCTACAACCAACATGTTTTTGCCTGTGGCAACATGAATGTGATGGAGACTCACTGCTATTGTATTTCCGCTGTTTACTCTTTTAGTCCTAGCTTTATGCTGTGCAACTTGTAATGAATATTTTGTATGTCTGGATCATCGATGTAATAAAATTGATACTTTGTTGTGATATTACATCGTAAACTGTGTGTGCAAACGAATCGATCCAGGGATTTGCACTATACACAGGTATCTGCCTTATTTTAAGTGCAGGTACGCTACAGCTAGGCCGACCCCACCGGTTAAAGTAGGTGTACTAGAGGGAAACGAGTGTTTGGCCGATATGAGAGCAAACCAGGGCACAGACCAGAGAAACTGCGTGGGTATGGCACAAACCGATAAAACTCATAGTACCATGGCACATAACCAATTAACCCTAAAAATAAAGGAAAAAGGGGAAGCCCACTTAATGGGCCAAAGGAGGCCCATGTGGGGCCGAACCACCATGAGGGGATGGGGCCCATGGCTCCTGCGGCTAGCCCTTGGCCGGCCAAACCCCCCACCCCTATCCTTTGTTTAGTCCCACATGGAAGAGCTAATGAGTTTGCACGCCCCCTTCCCCCTTTATATAGCAAGGCATATTAATTGGATTTAATGCATGTAAAATACAATTAATGTTGTATCTGCCGGCCTGAGTTAATTCTCCGCTCTCTTTGCTTTCTCTCTCCCACCAATCTATACCGCTGGGCGCCGTTGCCCTGCGGGGTTCCAGAAAAGTTCTACTCCTGCGATCTCAGTTGGATCTGAGTGACCGGGGGTTATTGTTAAGCTCTGTATGCTTGTGAGTACTCGGAGGTGCCACATTTGAGGTGCCAGGGCGACGTCATCTCGCCAACGCCGCAGCCCTTCCGACGGCGCTACACCCCCCTCCCCCCCGTCCACCGCCGACGCCACCCCCCTCCGCTGGGTACACGCTGCCACCGTCGACGCCAGGTCTTCATCGACATCGCCGCGTCATCGTCAACTTCGTCGCGCCAAGTTCTCCGCGACCTTGAGGTCGGCTACGTACGACTTCATCGGCAACGCTTGTGCGGGAGCGTAATCCTCGCTATTCGGTCTACAAGAGGTATGTTACCAGTTTCCGCCACCGTTATCGCATGTACTAGATAGATAGATCATGGCTAGTTTTGGTGTTCATACGCTAGAAAATTATTGTTTTCTGCCTCGGAACCCCTTCAGTGGTATCTGAGCCAATCTATGCATGCTGGTACGGTTAGAACTCATGTTGAATGAGGATGTCTTTCTAATATTTTCTACCCTCCAGCGTGCACTTGCTATGCCTTCAGTATTGAGTTGATGAAGCGGCCCGAACCGACTTTAGCGTAGGCTTACAAGACGGCTTGTACCGTATCTGTGGGTGGCAGGTGTCTGTCTCTCTCTCTTAAGTCAGCTAAGCATTTTCAATGGATGGCCCGAAAGGGATGCTTAAACATGCAATTATATGATCGACGTTGTGGTCTAAAGTTCATAGGTAGGGAAATGGTTCTCTTGCGAATAAGCCTATAAGCCACGTAAAACTTGCAAAACTAAATAAAGGTACAGGCGTCTAACTCTTTTTTGCAGAGGCGTTTATATATGACATGGTTACGGTAAGTTTGATATTACTTGTACTGTCGGAGGCAATTGAGGGTACCGTAGACTCCGAGCCATGCCAGGGCGCCCGGTCGAGGCTCAAGGCGCCGTGGAGGTCGAGGCGCAACGACCATGTCATATCGCACTTCATTACATTATTTTATAGTGTGTTGTTGTGTGTGCATCCTGTTGATTCCTTATATATTAGATATACAACAGTAGGTTTAAATAGGATGATCCCTAACAAATACAAAAATTGTGTTCTCCCTCGTTGTGCACCACCAAGAATGTTCTATGTTATGAGGCAGGCCATGACGATCGGGTGTCATACATTTCGTCGTTCGCATATAGTGGGTGTAAGCCATGTTGCATGCGCAAAACCTTCGAGGTTTGATTGGCGAGCCTACTATGCGCAGACATAGCCTCAGAACACGGGAAGATCGAAAGATCGAGCACGAGTCACATATTTGTTGTGATCGACATTTTATGTCCACCTTTGAAGTTGTGCCACCGGCCGTGACGATCGGGGGTGGTATAGTGCATGAAGGTCGTGTAATCGCTGAAATTATTGTAGGGATAATAATCTTTGTGGAGTGTGTTTAATAATTTGATTATAAACTAAAACTCAGATATGCTATAAACTTAGCCTTACCTTCTTTGCGATCATATCTGTAGATGGATCTCTACTTCGTTCACTTCCTTAGGAGTGCTAGATTAGAAGCCGATGGGTCAAACTTCATCAAGTGGTATAACAAACTTAGGGACACTCTCATACACAACAACATACTATATGTCATAGAACAAGCATTAGGAGAGAGACCAGATGATTTTGCTAGCGATAAGGATGATGAGAAATTTCGTCAGTGTCGTGAAATTTTCATAGAAGTGGAGACCGTCATGACCGTAAACCTAGCACCAGAGTTGAAAGAGTTGTTTGGACACATGGAGTCTTATGTCATGATTGATGCGATCAAGGAGCACTTCAAAGATGAAATGAAGCTTATGCAATCCAGACAGCTGAGAATGTTCCAGACCATTCACATGGAGAACATACCTCTTTAGAAACTCATTTGAAGAGATTGTATGACATCTACTTCAAACTTACGAATGTCTACGATCACTGGATGGCGGACTCTTGTGCGATAGAGACTGTGCTGATATCTCTACCTCCCAGCTATGAGGAGCATGTGCGTGAATATGCTATAAAGAGGGATACGATGAATTTGTTCACGTTCGTGAACACGTTCAAATCTCTAAAGATTGAGTCCATCGAAAGAGAGCTCTTCGACGCTTCAGGTATATATACAAAGTTGTAAATATATTCTTCTAATACTTGATGAAAAGTATTTGATACTTATTTTGTTTATGAAACAGGTCCTGATTGTAACAAGTGTGACAAGATATATGATGTGACAGTGTGCAAGTGATGGAAAGCTAGGAAGTTGATGGCCAGTGATGCTCAAGTTCTCAAGTTATCAGAGTAGTTATCATTAATAGTTTTTTACAAGACCTTTTGTAATAGTGAGAATGTGATTTTGTTTAGTGTCTTGAATGTTACAAGACAAAGTTATTGATAGGTGTAATGGAACAAGTCAGTTGTTTTATGTTATGGAACAAATCAGTTGTTGTATATTATGAGTAAAGTTTTTATGCAATCACATCTCAATTACATTACTCGAATGATATACATTTATAGAAGCGGGAATGATAAAATAATGTGTCCATGATTTTGTTGCAAGAAAAAACACCGCCGAATTTGATCATAAGAGCAATGTAAGAAATAATAGATACTTTGATGTATTAAAATGTTGCATGTGCCGAATTGATTAAAATTAGAATTGGATTTTGAAGTGTCAATGTGCAAGAAAATTAATTGAAAGTCATATTAGATTATTATTATGTTAAAGAAGTGGTGAACTTCATTGATTCGGATTCTTCTATAATTTTGAGTAAATAAATGTATTTACATGATGAATCATGAGTATGAAAAACAATTTGATAAAAGATCAAAGAAATTTTCAGAAAAAGATTAGTGAATATTGTATTCACAGGATTTGATCAAACATGGAAATATTTTTGAATTATGGTTTCAACACAAAAGACTTGTGGAAATTTGTTTCACAAAATTATAATATCAGATATAGTGATATCTGAAATATTATAATCATGCTCTATTTGTGATAAAGTGTGGTCTTTCAGAATCTCTTATAGAATTTCTTAAACATGTTCAAAACGTTATAGTCGACGTCCACTTTAGAAAATAGATATTTTTCAACGGTGATTTGTGTGATCGACAGTAAGTGTCGTGGTATGGATGATTATACGATAAGACAAGATATTCACGAATAGTTCTTTGTAGAATACTCACATTAGGATGACCGTGTATTCCAAATACCAACATAAGCAAAACTTGTATTGTTGTTTATGTAATTTAAAGGAAAAAATGATATTTCGAATTATGAATGATGGAATAAAATTAGAAGCTTGAAATAAGGTTTAAGACCTATATTCATAAAATTAGAATAGTGGAATATGTTCCGAAAAGAATATGTCTACAAATGAAAATGAAAATTTGATGATAAGAGTGAAGGAGACTTGAAAATTGTTTTCTGCTTGCAATCCTCTTCAAAGAGATCATAGTATTTTCATACAACAAGCTTTTAAATAAGGTGTTATTATAATAATATTTGTTGTCAGGTCACAGTTTAATATTAAGTATTTTAGATCTTGTTGTCAGAACATAGTACACCGTATGAATACAAAGAAAATTGAGAAAATATCAGAATACGAACAAAGGCTTTTAAGTCTTAAAAATCCGAGTTACATTTAAAAGGATTAAAACAGTAAATGTTACTATAAATCTTATTAAAGGAAGAAGATTACTTAAACATCATATGAAATGTTATATGAGTGAAATGCAACTATAAGAAAGACATGGAAGCATCTTTTGTCAAGAAAAGTGTCTTGGACAAAATCAAATTTGTTGACTACATATAGGCAGACATGCTTAAAGTCTGTCGGATATGTATTAATAGAATGCTGGCGAATCGTATTAAATTTGAATTTATAAATGATCAATGATCAATGATTTTGGTTTGACCAAAATATCGAAAGTAATTATGAATTTGCTAATTTAAGTGGGAGTCAAATTAGTTTACTCAAGTTTAATATGTAAGAGACATATTTTTGAGTGGGAACTTAATCCCTCGTATATGTAGATGACATATTTTGAGTGGGAGCTCATATCCTCAAATATGTAGATGACATAATTTGAGTGGGAGTTAAATTCCCCGTATGTAAATGACATATCGTGGATAGTACCAGTAGAATTAATTAGAAAGATGAAGTTGTGAAACTATTTAAAAGATAGTGTCTATTAAGAATAGAACGGGAATTTTAAATAGATAATCGAGATGTTTTATTTGGATTGATTCTAATATGTCAGAATAGATTAAAACCATAGAAATAGTCCTTGGAAATCCAATTGAAACATTAAGCGTATTGGTACACGAATAATAGTGGTTATAAGTTATGTTGGTCTATTATATGATATTAGACATCATATAGGAACCATATTATGTACTCGATAAAATGTGACCCAAGTTCTTACAAGAAGAACAGTTATCAAAGTAAATTTAGAATTTACTAAAAATAGAAATGTATTAGGCATTAGATTGACATTGGAATGTCAAATCTTCTACATAGATATGAAAGTATATAGATACCGCGAGATTGTAAATGTTACAAATAGTTCTCTATGACTGAGTGTGTTTGCAAAGCAATTTCCTGGTTAATAGAACCAGAGTAAGCGCTGGGAAACAAAAGTCTCACTTATGTTACGGTATTTGTATATATGTTATCAGATAACATGATAAAATCAAACAAGTTGATGTCAATGAATCGCAAAGAACATACAATTATGTATGGTACAGATTGTTGAAGTATCACTCTTCCACTAGTAGGCCATATCATATAACGCTTATTTGATAAGGGGATATGGTTGAGTAAAATGCAGCTGGTTTATTTGTACTCTAATGCAAGTGGGATACTGAAGGAGATATGCCCTAGAGGCAAAAAAAAATAGTATTTATCGCATTATCTCAAAAGTTTATAATATTTTTTTGTATTATGCTATAACTGTATTAATTGGAATTGTTAATACACGTGTGATACATAGACAAACTAGAGTCCCTAGTAAGGCTCTATATAAACTAGTCCATTGGGTAAAAGTTGATCGAGATTCCCGATCATGGACAATGACGTCGGTTGACAATGGGGTCATCTTATTGGTAGACTAAGGTGATGGACATACTCATCAATGTATTGCAATAAGATCGTGTTACGATGTTTTTCATTTGCAATAGGAAGTAATATGGTAGCTTATTTCTTAGATCGTGATACCGTATTTATTGCTGCTCCGTACGGGTACTTTGAGTGCATCAAACAATGTGTCTTATATAGCATGACAATTAAGGTGTCTATCTTGGGTATCTCGAAAGAGTATGTTGAGACGTATGGATAAGAGCGGGATTTGTTCATTCACGTAATGGAAAGATACTCTGGGCCCACTCTATGAGATTAGGTCTATATAGTTGCGCAGCTTATGACTAGGTCATAGAGATGTAATATCACAGACGAGTTATTAACCGTTGTCGGTAACGAGATACAACTGGGCATCGGATGTCTACGATCATATCTCGGACAAGGTAGTATCAAAGAAACAAAGGGAATGAATATCATGTTTATGGTTCAACGACGATATTCATAGAATGCACAGGGACCGTCACAGGCATCCAGGTCTCACTGGCGGTCATTGGCGAGCGAAGGGTCTCGACCATGTCTGGAGTGTTCTCGAACCGTAGCGTAACAAGACTTAAGGTCTTAATGACACATGGAGAGAGTTTTGGAATAATATAGGAAGTGAATGGAGAGAGAGAAATAATCTGGAAAGGGTTCCGGTGGTCCGGAAGGAGTTCCGGGAAGGTCTGTGTCGGCCCAGTGAGGACTAGGGTGTGCAGAGCCCACTCTCCACAGCCCTCGCACGCGATAGAACCAATGAAAGGACTAAGGACCAAGCTACCTCTTGGAGAGACTCTCGAGAGGCAACTCCTGCAGTGCGCACACGGCCTCTGCAGCAGCGGCAGAGTGACACACGCGTCTGTAGACAGTGACGCGGGCGCCGCGGTTGCCATTCTGGTGATTAAAGGAGTCAACAAAGCTGCGCCGCCACTCACTACAAGAAATATGTTAACTGGTGACCTTCTCTTAGCGACCAAGTTTTTTTTGGTCATAGATTTATGACCATTTTAAACTCGTTGGTCATAAATCACTTTAGAGGGACAAAACACCCAAACTTTATGACCTTCTATCTTACAAAGGTCATAACACGCCGACATCAATTGGTCATAAATCATAAATTCTAACGACTCATCTATGTGTCACTGTTTATCGCCTACGTGTCATTGCCTCTCATCTATATGTCATTTTCTATGTGTCATTTGTGCTTACGTGTCACCACGCTAACAAGTAGGGCCTAGGGCATGTTGACAAATATGACATGTGGGACCTGTGACACATCGACTTACATATGGGTCCCGCCCCACCCTGACAACTGTATCCAACCCACGCGCTGACATGCGGGGCCCGCGCTGTAGTCGGACCGACCGTCCCCACACTAGGCCTGACGAGCAGGGCCCGCCCGCGGGTCTGACATGTGGGACCAACCCACAAACCGCCCCCACACTCGGCGTGACGAGCAGGGCCCGCCCGCAGGTCAGATAAACAGTAGCTGGAACCCACACCCACTCGGCCTGACGAGCAGGGCCCGCCCACAGGTCTGACATGTGGGACCAACCCACCGACCACCCCCACATACGGCCTGACGAGTAGGGCCCACCACAGGTCGGACAGACAAAATCTCGAACCACACCCGCGCGCAGGAAAAGAAATAGGAGCGGGGAGGAGTCGAACCCACGACCTCCCGAAACAGGACCAGCGCGCTCCCTTAACCACCAGACTAGACCGGACTAGATCTAACTTGTTGTGTAAGCCCATCTCTCAATTGCCTTTGTACCAACTATAGTTCCCTCAGACAAAGCCCACTCCAGTGAACTAGTTTGGTTGCTTTTGTGGGTTGGGCCGACATTCCCTCGGTTCAGCTGGATGTCATTTTTTTATTTTTCTTTTCTATTTTCTCATATAACTTTTTACATTCAACTTCAACATAACTCTGGTATATTTTGAAACTTTTGTAAAGATAACCACTCTCCTTATATACTATTAGAATATACTTTTAGTCTCAAGAAAATACAAATACCACTAAGGTCATAAGTTATTTTATATTGGATATGTAAACTATTTAAAATGAATTTTTTTCTTATGCAAAGAAACGGAAAACTATTTAAAAATGGTTTTCTTATGCAAAGAAATGGGAAACTTTGTTCGTCAACAATGTTCTCCATTCCAATATGCACGCTTGTGCCCCATATGAGAACATTTGGACAAACTATACAACGAATATAGCCATAACATTGAGCGTCACCAGTTGACATATTTCTTGTAGTGACTACCGGAAAGCAAGACCTTTCCTCTTTGGTGATAAAGCGGCTGGACCGCGCAACGCTCCAAGAAGATCGTCATCGTGGGCTCCGCCACGATCGCTGCAGCGCCTGCTTGCCGTTCTGCACGGACTGCAAGTTGTCGGCCACCGTGGATGCTTTTGCACGGATGGATCGAGTCCATGGACTATTCCGTGGCGGTGAACTCCGCTCCTTCGCGCCACTGCCATGTGGGAACCCATCCTCTACATAAAGTGCAGGGATGAGGCCCGGGGCGCCTATAAAAGGAGCAGGAGCACCTCCGTAGGAGATGATCGCATTCTGAATCCTTGGAACCCTAGCCAAGATCGTAGGATAGCCAGCTAGCTCGAGGAGGAAGAAGACCATAGCTTCCCTCTTCAAGTATCAAGCTGCCTCAAGAGAGCCCTCGGCAAGCTCGTTGTACTGTAACCTCTGCAGTGCAATACAGACAAGAAGGAGTAGCGGTGTTACCTCCTCCTGAGGGCCGTGAACCTGGGTACGGGCTGGTGTCCTTCTCTGTAGTGTCGCTCCTCTTCAGGCTCGGCGAGCATCTTCGCCATGCCTCTCGAGGGTCGTTTGACCTCCGCGTTCAGTCCCCCTTCGAACTACTCTTGAGGGTGTGACTATCCCTGTTCCATGGGAGTCACTCTCCGACATTTGGCGCGCCAGGTAGGGGATTGAGGCGCGTCAACGACCTTCAAGCCGCTTCCGCGACATGACCAACAAGCGCGCACCTGGAGGAACCCACACCCTGCCAAGCGCAACCGCCACCCGTGGACGACGGGGTCGCCCCCGCCATGAGGAGCGCGCCAACACCGGCCCGCACGTGGAGGAGCCCGAGAGCGAGCCCGAGCACGACGGGGAGGAGCACACCGAGCACCAAGCGGACGCAGAGTCCTCGCACAGGACGCAGCACCCGAGCGGCTCCTCCCATGGACGCGCAGAGCCCAGCCCACACACCGCTCTGCTCATGGTGCAAGAACTTCTCCGCTACCGGCCTACTCTAGAGGCTCACGAGTAGTGGCTAGAATGCCTCAACCACCTCGTCGACATCGCCATGACTCGCCTTGCTCCGTCGCGGTCAATTGTGCACCACTCCCTTGCTGGTACGGCTGCGCCTGACGCGCCTCCGCCTCCTCTGGGACCCGCTCCGGCTGCGACACAAAGAGCTGTCTCACATGCATCCTCGCCGCGCGACTGCCAAATCGTGCAGCGCACCGCGCCGGATGCAAGCGTGGGGATGGAGCGCCAGCGAGACCGCCAGGACCGCCTCGTGACGGAGATTGGCCAGGCGGGCCTGCAAAACCGAGGAGCTCTGCAAAACGGGATCGCCACGTATGCCACGGGCTCCGTGGCGTTCACTCATGCCCTGCGGCGCGTGGTCTGGCCTCAGAAGTTCAGGCCAGCCTTCCCCAAGGGCTATGACGGATCCAGCAACTCCGTCGAGTTCTTGCAGCTCTACACCACCTCCATCCAAGCTGCAGGAGGAGATGACAAGGTCATGGCTAACCGGTTCTCCTACGCGCTCCGCGATTCCGCGCTGCGTGGCTCCTGAACCTGCCAGAGGACTCCGTGGGCTCGTGGGAGGAGATCTGCAGGCACTTCGTCGCCAACTTCAAGGGCACGTACGAGCGTGCGCTCACCAACAAAGATCTGCGCGCTGTGGTGCAGAAGAAGGATGAGACCCTCCGCAAGTACATCTAGCGCTTCACCCAGGTGCGGAACAAGATTCCGAACATCCCTGAGACCCAGGTCATCGCCGCCCTCCGCGAGGGCGTCACGAACCACGGGATGCTCAAGAAGCTGGGCCTCCACGACAAGATCAGCTGTGTGGTGAAGTTGTACGACCTAGTGGACAAGTGCGGCAAGGCTGAAGAGGGACTCCTCTTCGTCAAAATGAACTCGCATGGAGACGACCCTGCTAAGGGGTCCAAGAGCCGTAAGAAGAAGGAGGAGCCCATGCGCAAGGCCACAGCGGTCCTTGCGGCAGAGCCTGATGCCAAGGGCTCCCGCATGGACTCTCCAGAGCCCGACGAGAAGAAGGAGGACAATTGTCCGTTCTGCGTCTACCACAACGGACACTCTACGGAGACCTGCTTTGACCTAAAGAGGTTAAGCATGGAGCGCGAAGAAGCAGAGGGCAGCGGCAGCCGCGGCGGAGGCCGTGGCTACCGCGGAGGCGAACGCAAGGGCGGCTACCAAATGCCACCAGGCACTGAGGCCAACGCCGCCGAGATGAACAACAACCTCCCTGACGAGGAAGATGGAGGCTACCAAGCCCCGAGAGGGGCTATGGCTTTTATCCTCGGCGGGGCTCACGCTCCCAAGTCAAACAACCAGTTCAAGCAGTTCGCCCGCGAGCTCAATGCCGCGCTCCCAGCGTCGAGCCCTCCAGGACCTAAAAAATTCCAGCAAAAAATATACAAAACTCAGGTGGGCTTGCAAATAAAGCTACGCTCCCCGGCAACGGCGCCATAAAATAGTCTTGATGACCCACAAGTATATGGGATCGCAACAGTCTTCGAGGGAAGTAAAACCCAAATTTATTGATTCGACACAAGGGGAGCCAAAGAATATTTTTAAGCTTTAACAGATGATTTGTCAGATCAGCTGCACCTGTGAATAGACTTGCTCGAGGAAGATTACCAGTAGCAACAGTTTTATCGCAGAGACTATAGTAAAAAAACAGTAGCAGGAGAATTAAGACAGGGATTGTACTTGAAGTAGACAGCAGGATTAAAATACTGTAGGCACAGATACGGATGTACGGGCGTTGCATGGACAAGATAATTCATGTAATAACATAGCGGAGGCATTTGGAGATAAATAATATAATGCATCCAGGCATAAAGTAATCATAAGCATGTATCCAATTTAGTTGTGCGTACTCGCAATGAGAAGCTTGCACATCATCTTTTGTCCTGCCAGCCCGTTTGCAGTGGGTCCTCAAGGGAAACTACTGGCAATTAAGGTACTCCTTTTAATAAAGTAGCGGAGCAAAGCATTAACACTCCGTGAATACATGTGATCCTCACATCATAGCCATTCCCTCCGGTTATCCCAATTGTTGTCACTTTGGGGCCATCGGTTCCGGACAATAACGTGTGTATACAACTCATAGATATGATCCAAAACAATAATTATCATCATAATTCAGTAACATGTTCAGATCTGAAATCATGGCACTCGGGCCCTAGTGTCAGGCATTAAGCAAAACTAGTTGCAACAATGACGTAATACACTGATAACGGATACTAGGCACCATGCCCTAACAATCTTACAGCTATTACATGAGTAATCTCATCCAATCCCTACCATCCCCTCAAGCCTACAGCGGTCAATTACTCACTCATGGATGGGGGAAACATGGATGGTTGATGGAGAGGTGGTGGAGATGACAATGACGATGATCCCCTTCGATTCCCCGTCCCGGCAGGGTGCCGGAACAGAGACTTCTTGTCCCCGAACTAAAGTTCGCGATGGCCGCGGCGCACGGGTGTGTTCTCTGGAAAAGTGTCTAACCCACGTGGGTTTTTAGGTCTGGAGGGTTAAGTAGCCGCGAGGGGGTCGCGAGGAGGCGGCCGAGTGGGCCACACCGCCTGCTGGCGCGGCCAGGAGCCTGCCGCGCCAGGGGGTGATGTGGCGCCCCCTGGCTCCTCTCCTCTTGGTCTTCGTGGTTCTAGGTCCTCCTCGGATAGAAAATGAGTTCTGGTTGGATTTTGGGGTTTTTCTCCGCAGTTGATATTTCTGCACAAAAATAAGACACCAAGGTAATTCTGCTGCAAACAACGTTAGTCCGCGTTAGTTTCATCCAAAACACACAAATTAGAGGTTAAACAATAGCAAAAGTGTTCGGGAAAGTAGATACGTTTTGGACGTATCACGCCCTGCTGACATTGTCATCAAGTCTCGAGAGGAAGATACTCTCCTCGGAGACCTCGAGGAAACCTTTGCCAGCCTGCGCAAGGTGAACATCAAGCTCAACCCTGCCAAGTGCGTCTTTGGAGTGCCTTCAGGCAAATTTCTTGGATTCCTCGTGTCCCACCGTGGCATAGAGGCCAACCCTGACAAGATCAAGGCTATAGAGGAAATGCAGCCTCCTTGCTAGCTCAAGGACATGCAACGCCTAGCAGGCTGCATGGCCATCTTGGGCCGCTTTATCTCCAAATTCGGCGAGAGAACCCTGCCGTTCTTCAAGATCATGGAGAGATCTGGCACCTTCAAGGGGACGCCTGAAGCAGAGAAAGCCTTTGAGGACTTGAAGAGGTACTTGGCCAGCCCACCAGTCATGGTTGCCCCAAGGATAGGCGAACAACTGAAGCTGTACATCTCAGCCACTCCTCAGACCGCCAGCGCCGTCTTGGTGGTACAAAGAGAAGATCCATTCCTCCCCAAGAAAAGTGCAACCACTCCAATGCCAAAGCCACCTGACGAAGAGCTCGACAAAGGGACAAACTCTACAATCCCACTGCCAGGCCCAGAGCCACAAGCTGAGTCTGCCCCAAGCACCCTTGCTGAGGCACCTCCACAAGCTGATCTCGCAAAGGGCCTGAAGAGCCTCCACAGGCAGATCTCCTCAAGGGTCCTGAAGAGCCTCCTCATGCAGCCAACGCTGCGCCTTAATTGCCAACCCTTATCGAGCACCCCGTCTACTTTGTCAGTACAGTACTATGGGATGCTCGGGAACGGTACGCAATGCAGCAGAAGCTCCTCATTGCGCTCCTCATCGCCTTAAGGAAGTTGCGACACTACTTCCAGTGCCACTCCATTACGGTGGTCACCACATTCCCCCTGGAGCAGATCCTGCGCAATCCTAACGCCACAGATCGTGTCGCGGGATGGAACATAGAGCTACAGCCATTCAACTTGTGCTATGATACCACAAGAGTCATCAAAGGAAGAGCGATGACAGACTGTGTCGCTGAATGGACTGACCCAACCCCCGAAGAGGCTCTAGGAGAAGAGCCAGAGCCCTCTAGAGAAGATGCCCAGCCACTAGACCATGAAGTTCGACGAAGCCTTCCCCTGCCGCAATGGTGGGGCTGGCGTCGTCTTGATCTCACCCAAGGGCGACAAGTTGTACTACACGCTCCAGCTCTGCTTCCTAATCGACAAGATCTCCAACAACATCGCTGAGTACGAGGGCATGCTCGCCGTCCAACGGGCCGCCATCGCTCTAGGCGTCAAGCACCTGCTCATCAAATGCGATTCCCAGTTGCTCTTCAACTTCTCCAACAAGAGCTACAAGCCTAACGACGACCACATGGCCGCATACCTTGAAGAGGTCCGCAAGCTTGAGAAGCACTTCAGGGGCATGGAGCACATGCACATCCCGAGGAAGGAAAACCAAGTGGCTGATGACATCGCCAAGCGCGCATCAAGAAGGCAAGCTCAGCAGGCAGGCGTCTTTGAAGAGAGACTCGTCAAGGCATCCATAAAGCAGGCTCAAGAGGCCATAGCCGCAAGCACAGACGAAGCGCTCCCACCACCTCCCTTGACTGGGGCACCCGACTGTGCCCCCCCACACAGGGGAGCGCCTGCTGCTCACAGCGGTGCATCAAGAAATAGGCTGGATCGACAAGCTCAAGGACTACCTCGCCAAGGGAATCCATCAGCCGGCGCTGGGGCTGCAGACCATCCCGCTCTCCTGGCCGTTCACGGTCCATTCCCCAAGTCTCAAGGGAGCTAGCGCTACCTCTTCGTGGCCATCGACAACTTCACCAAATGGCCCGAGGTCGAGGCGACATGCACCATCCCAGCAGGCGCAGCGGTGAAGTTCATCAGAGGCCTTGGCCGCAGCTTCGGAGTGCCAAATCGCATAATCACCGACAACGGCTCGAAATTCACAAGCGGCATCAAGCTCTTCTTCGCCTCGGTGGCTCATCCAAAGAGCAATGGCCAAGCTGAGCGAGCAAACGCATAAGTCCTCAAGGGCTTAAAGACTAGGACCTTCAACATCCTCAAGGGCCACGGCAAGGGCTGGATCAACGAGGTCCCTTCGTTGCTCTGGTCCATCCGCACACCGCCACCCAAGGCCACTGGGGAAACACCGTTTGCCCTCGTCTATGGAGCCGAAGCAGTCCTCCCCATAGAGATCAAGCATGGATCCCCATGGGTCCTTGCCTTCAATGAGGTCGAGCAAGAGGACCTCCACAACGATGACCTGCTGCTTCTCGAGGGACTACACCGACGTGCCGCCCTCCGAGCGGCAAAATACCAGTAGGACTTGCGACACTACCACATCCGCCATGTGCGCTCGCGCACCCCGGAGGCAGGCGATTTTGTCCTAAGGTGAATCCTCTCAAGGGAAGGCCTCCACAAGCTGTCACCAATGTGGGAAGGACCCTACAAGGTCACCCACATTGCCAGGCCTGGCGCAGCTCGCCTCGAGACTCAAGACGGCATCCCCATAAAAAATCTATGGAACATCATGCACCTACGCCTGTGATCATCGTCACGCCTGTGATCATTGTCACGTCAAGATATCTGGCTGAAGAGGAAGCTTACGGCTCCACCTCATAGCATTTTTTGTCTCTAGAGGAAAGCTCACGGCTTCACCTCCAAGCTTCACAAAAGCTTATCTCAAGGGTCATCCCTCAGATCTCTCCTTGTAACGAGCCACCACATGCCGTAGAGAGTCTCTGCCACTAATGGATGGTCCCCATGCCTCGACATGGAAAATACATTAACTTGGCAACCCCAAGCATAATGAAACATTTCGTTCCTAAGTGAACTACGTGCTACAGAGCCGCTATGTAATATTTTGGTGGTGAGTTTTTATTCCCGCATTATTGTTTTTCAATGTGCGTTTATATCTTTCCCTATGCGCACCTCGTGAGGGGGGGCTGAGTACGGCGCCAGTGCCTCAAATAACACACCAACAACACTGCAAAACCCAAGGGATCCGAGCTCTGGCTAAAGAGCAAGCTCCCACAAACACGCTATCTCTCCAAAGGACCCTGGTACTTACTCTCCTCGCGAGGAACGCCTGAGGAGACCTATAGCGCGCATGAATTCCTAGCACCGTGCACAAGCGTTTGGGTTTGCCTCTCTAACATCCAGAGGGAACAAGCGTCCGCCCAAGCCCGAGGAGGCAAAATACTCAACCCTTGAAGAGGAAATCCCTGTAGGGCAAAATATCTACAAGGCAAAGAGCCTCGAGAAGCTAAGTCCTACACTCGAGAAGCTTTTTCTCCTCCGCAAGCACTAATTTTCCCTCGAGCGTTTCTTTTTCCCTTACACTTCATGGACTACGTGTACGTCTAAGGGGGGACACTTGAGCATCACGACTGAATGATCTTACCTCTCCAAGGCTTAAACTCCCCCCGACCTTGCTGAGTCATTGCTCTAGCATACCGCAATGGCAGAGTTATAGCGCGAAGTGACGGGTCCTAACGACGCAGAGCAAACATAGACATGAAAATAATATAAAGGGCCTCTCAAGGGGCACACGAGCTAGATTAAAAGTACTTAAAGAGTATATTACAAGCCAAGATGCAAATCGTCTAAAAAAAAGTTGTTCACATACAAGAGCTTCAAGCGCATGACAGGTAAAGCTCAGGCGGAGTCCGCGCCATCGCCCGTCTCCGCGGCGTCCACCTCACCAGCCTCGGCGGAGCGAACCTCCTCGCCACCCTCAGCTGCCGCCTCGGTACGCCTGAAATGGTTGCATAAGGACTCCACTTGGTTGCGGAGGGAGTTGGAGACCCGCCACACCTCTTCACCCTCGAGAGGCTCGGTCACCGACGAGAGGTCGAAGCCGGGCATGAGGAGCTTGAGGTTGGTGAAGATACAGTCAACGACCACCGCCAGAAGCTGGCGGCTCTCCGCCTCGATCACCTCGCGAAGCTCTACGGCACGACCCTCGAGCGCCCTGAAGAGCTGGTCGAAGTAGACCAGGTACATGGCGGCGTCACCGCGGCCTCGAGCAGCGGCGTGCGGCGCTTCCGCACCAAGCTTGGTAGCAAGCTCAAGGCCCCTAGTCACTAAGGACTTGAACATGCGCTCCCGCTGCTTCGTCAACACCCGAGCCGCCTGGGCGTTGTCAGCGGCCTCCACCACGCGCTCCACAGCAGGACCCACCTACTTGTTGATATCCTCCATGTCCCTGATAAGGGAGTTTAGGTCCTGGGTGGCCGCCCTGCTGGCATCCTCCACCTGGCGGCGGGCCTCGTTGGCGCGTTGGACGTGGCCCTCCTGCTTGGCGTTAGCCTTCTCGAGCTCCGCGATCCGCCTGGCGTCCTCGGCGCGCTTGGGCTTGAAGCGGTCCTCCTGCTTCTTGCCCTTGCCGCGGAAGTCCTGGCTGATGGACTGCTTGAACTTCTTCTCCCGCTCCTGGAAGTCCTTCTCCACCTCATACTTCTTGTGGGCTAACTTGGCCTTGAAGCGGTCCATGATCTGCAGCTGGGAGGCAACATCTTCGCTGTGCTTCTGGAGCGCCTGGGACCGGTTCCCCTCCCAGAACTCGAGCTCCACGCGCTTGGCAGCAAGCTCATTGTCCGCCTGAAGTCGCTGCTCATTGCTCAGGCGAACCTCTTTCTCTGTGGAGATCAGCTGCTACACGCGGATGACCGCGCCCTTGCGGGCCTCCTCCAGAGAGGCTTGCTTGGCCTCGTGGGCGGAGCGAAGCTGGGCAAGCTCGCGGTGCTTCTGCGCCAACGAGCCCTCCATGGCCTCCCGCTCCGCTCTCCCCTCGGCCAGAAGGTCCGAGGCCACGTCGCGCTCAGCTTGAATAGGCGCGAGAAGTTGGCGAAGCGCATCGCCTCCTCGCGCGTGGCCTGCAGCGCCAAGTCCTCCTGGCGGCGAGCCTCCACCGTGGCGTTGAAGGACGCCCACGCCTCCGCGAGCTCGTCGCGCTGTTGGGTGATTTGCTCATCTTCAAGGGCAAGGTGCACCTCCGGGCCCTCCAGCGACTCCCGCACCAGGCGGAAGGCGACTTCACGGTGCCCCTTGCGCCAGTCCCAGCCGCCAAGGAATAGGTCGCGGAAGGAAGAAGGGCCCACTCCTGCGTCGAGCCTGGAGAACGGAGCCTCGGAGCGGGCTTGGGGGCTAGGCAGCAAACCATCCTCCTGGCGCCCACGTCCGTATCACCATCCTCGCCATCCAGGCGCACCATCTCCTGCTGCTGCTCATTTCCTGCAGCGGGTGCGGCGGAGACGAAGAAGAGGCTCCACCCTCGGGCTCACCAGCGCCAGGCTGGCCCTGGCCCGCCTCAGCATCCTACTGCGCGGGAGGAGTTGTCGCGCGGGGCGGAGTAGGTGCGTGAGGCGGTGTTGCCTCGCGAGGTGGAGTCAGCCCGCACGGTGGCGTTGGCACTCGAGGCTGAGTTGGGGCGCGAGGGGGAGTAGGAACCCGCTCCTCCTGCCTCACAGGCTCCTCCTGCTCGAGAGGCGGCGTAGTCGCCTCCGCCTGAGGCACTTCCTCAGTTGGGCATGTGGAGCCCGTCTCCATAGGACTCGAGGCCTCGTCAGCCACGTCCTCTATCGTGGCTCTCTTCACATAACCTGACTTGCGAAGCTTGCGGCGCTTCGCAGGCACATGGTGACTTGCAAGCACCAGCAAAAGATGTTCAGAAAAGATTGGAGAAAGAAAGACCAAGAAACAGGCAAATGAAAGTTAGCAACACTTACCTAGATTGCGAGGTGTCGGTGTCAACCCACGCCAAGCTTAGCGAGCGCCATGAGGGCTTGGCCTTGGCGCCAGACCCCTCCGGAGGTGCCTCAGCTTTCCTCTTGGAGGGGACGTCAGACGGGCTCGCCCCTGGCCTATCGACGGCCGCCTTGGACCGGGGCTCTCGCCGCCCCGACGCGGCCACCTCGTCGTCGACCTTTTCCTTCTCCTTCTCCACAAGGCGCGAAGGCGCCACCACGAAGGCCTCGTCGTCACCAGACGAGATCTCACAGATCTCGTCAGTAAAGGGCCCAGCCCTTGAAGAGGACGCCTCCCCTATGGAGGGATTCGCCGGTGCCTCCTCCTCTCCTTGCCCTTCTCCCGAAGCGGAGGGCGAGTCCGTGGCCCCCGCCTCCTACACCACCGGGGCGGCCACCTCCCTCTTGTCCCCCGCCAGGCCTGTCGGGGTGAACGTGGGCATACCCTCCAGAACGGCCAGCCGTTCGGTCAGGTTGAGATGATGAAGAGGCCTCAGCGTGAGTGGGAGCGCGTCCACAGCTGGGACCTCCGGGTTGATGAAGAGGATGGAAAAGACAAAGTCGACGGCGTCCTTGTCGTTGTCGTCGGGATGGAGCCTCATCGAGTCCTTGCCGCCCGCGTACATCCACATCGGCTTCTTGTGAGCCTGAAGTGGAGCGATGCGGCGTATCACGAAGTCGGTGACGATCATCTGCCCCATGAGCCCCTCCTCCCGAAGATAGCTCATGCGGCCCACCAGGTTCGCGCTCTCCACGCCGCTGAAGGAGGCCTTGCCTCAGTGTGAGTTCTTCACGGGCGGCGCCTCAGGGATGTCGAGGAAGGCGCACGGCGACTCCACTCCGATGTAGAACCACTTCTGGTGGAAGTCATCCACCTTCTTTGTCACCGCCGTGATGGGCTTGTCCCCATTCCGCGACATGGGGATATAGACGCCCCCATGCCGACCACGATGCGGAAGGAGACGCAACCGGACCGCTCGTGGCCCGCGTTGCTCCGGAGCACATAGAAGCTCCTGAAGAGCGCCACCGAAGGCTCCACGCCGAGGTAGGCCTCGCAAAGGTAGGCGAGTTCGGGTGCAGGTGGAGGAGTTGGATTTGGTAGAACTCCATCACAGCCTCCAGGAAAGGCCCGTACGGCGGCACCAGCCCGGCGGAGACACAGTGGAGGAAGATGGGGAAAAACCCATGCGTCCGCTCCCGAGCTCCACGGCCCGGAGCACGCTGAGGCCATGCTCGTTGGTCTGACCCGCGACCATGAAGCGGATCTTGTCCAACGATGTCTCCTGTGTGCGTGCCCAATCAGCGCCAGGCCGTAAGCGGGATCGGCGGGAGCCGCCAACGAAGACACAATCATCGCCGCCTTGCCCTTGCCCTTGGAGGGACTTATCGCCGGCGAGGTTGAACGCGGAGAGCGAGAAGGATTGGAGAAAGAAGGAGACGAGTTCGCCGGAGAGCACATGCGGAGAGCTCGAGAGCAGGAGGCTTGTGCGCGAAGAATGGCAGCAGTATCGGCTCTCCGTCGCGGCGTGCAGGCTTTATGTCTCGTCAGGAGCAGTTACCGGGGCGTGGTGGGACCCCCCACGACGCACGCCCCAGAGATCGTGCGCTGCAGTTGCTCAACCGTGCGACGCGTGTCTCGGACAGGCCGAACAGTCTGGGCCCACGACGATTCGGCTGCGTCCATGGGCTCAGCCGTGCCCATCATGGGTCCGGGGGGCTACTGTCGGTCCAGTGAGGACCAGGGTGTGCAGAGCCCACTCTCCACAGCCCTCGCACGCGACAGAACCAATGAAACGACTAAGGACCAAGCTACTGCTTGGAGAGACTCTCGAGAGGCAACTCCTCTCTAGTGCTTGAAAAGGAAGCAAGTGCCTGAAGAGGACCCCGCGCTTCAAGAGGCTCCCCGAGGCTCCGCCTGCCGAGGCCCTGTGGAGACACTTCGCGGCTAACAACCCCAAGGGCGCACATGGCCTCTGCAGCAGCCGCAGAGTGACGCACGCGTCCGCAGACAGTGATGCGGGCGCCGCCACTGCCGGACAGCAAGACCTTTCCTCTTTGGTGATAAAGCGGCTGGACGGCGCAACGCTCCAAGAAGATCGTCATCGTGGGCTCCGCCACGATCGCTGCAGCGCTTGCTGGACGTTCTGCACGGACTGCAAGTTGTCGGCCACCACGGCTGCTATTGCACAGATGGACCGAGTCCATGGACTATTCCGCGGCGGTGAACTCCGCTCCTTCGTGCCACTACCATGTGGGAACCCATCCTCTGCATAAAGTGCAGGGATGAGGCCCCGGGCGCCTATAAAAGGAGCAGGAGCACCTCCGTAGGAGTCCATCGCATTCTGAATCCTTGGAACCCTAGCCAAGAGCGTAGGATAGCCAGCTAGCTCAAGGAGGAAGAAGACCATAGCTTCCCTCTTCAAGCATCAAGCTGCCTCAGGAGAGCCCTCGGCAAGCTCGTTGTACTGTAACCTCTGTAGTGCAATACAGACAAGCAGGAGTAGCGGTGTTACCTCCAACTGAGTGCCGTGAACCTGGGTATAGGCTGGTGTCCTTATCTGTCGTGTCGCTCCTCTTCAGGCTCGGCGAGCATCGTCGCCGTGCCTCTCGAGGGTCGTTTGACTTCCGCGTTCAGTCCCCCTTCGAACTACTCTTCAGGGTGGGACTATCCCTGTTCCGTGGGAGTCACTCTCCGACAGTCTGGAATGGTTCCAGGAATGTCCGAAAGATGTTCGGGTGGTCCGGAAAATGTTTTGGGGTCATGGGAAATTAAATAATATGTAAATATATTAATTATATTTTATATTAATTAAAAATAAAGGAAAAAGGGGAAGCCCACTTAATGGGCCATAAGAGGCCCATGTGGGGCCGAACCACCAGGAGGGGATGGGGCCCATGGCTGGTGGGGCCAGCCCTTGGCCGGTCGAACCCCCCACCCTCTCCTTTGTTTATGTAGCACCCCCAAGAACCACGCTAGACAAATCCGAGACCTTAATCTGAGATAAGCCTAACCTAGATCTCGGAAGCCAACAGTTGAAAATCGGTAACACAAGAGAGACCCTACAACACAAGAAGCAATATATTAAGCTCTTAATAGAGCGAAGACGCAAATATCACGAAAATAAGGTCACTGACCTGTCAATCACCAATACAACAGAAGGCAAATTATGCTATTAGACATAGAAAAACTAGCAAAAGGCCTAAGAGGCCAGAGCATAACGGCGATGTCCCAGTCCAAGATTCCAGGCTGCCGTCTGGGAACCCCAACCTACTCGTCGATGTACGGAAAACACACATGTCCAAATAAGTGCGCAAGGCTGAGTACTGGAGGTACTCAACAAGACTTATTTAACCTGTTATATATCTGCTCGTTCAGAGAGTATTCATGAATGTCTTTTGCATAAAGCCATATTTATTTTCAAATCGAGGGAGGAGAGAAGCTCGCATCGGTAGACTTTTAAAATGGGGTAAGGGAGTGAAACACTAGCTTCATCCACATCTTCAGTCTCCACGAGATCATCATGAGTTGTACCACCCACCAGAATCACCCCCTCGCTCAACCCGAGGAAGCAATCCTTCCTTAGTTGGCAAGTTTTATAATTAGATTATAGTTGTCTATGATCATCAGACATAAGGTACCAAGTCGTCCATAACCGTGGACACGGCTTTCCGAAAAGATTTACCCTGCAGGGGGTGTAACTACCCACACACGCCAACCAACCGATACGCCAATACTATTAGCACTCTTCCGGGGAGTGCCGGCAGGAGGGTTGGCCACGACCTTTCCCAAGCTTCGCCTATGTCCATGAGCGACAGCAGTAGGTCAGACCGCCATCTCAGCGATCCCTAGTGCGGGTAACCAGGGTTAAGATCAGAGCGTCACACTCTCCTGGCCCAAGCCCTAATTTCCTCAACTCATTTTACCGCACACGCAAATGGTAAACTCGAACTAGTGGCTTCACGTAATAGGCTAGACAAGTTGGAGCCGAGGGGAAAATGAATGCCCTGTGTGGATGCACGAATAGTCTTGGTTCCGAAGACGAGAACTCAGTTCCTAGGTCGGCAAGAATAGAACAAACCACCACAATCCCATTGTGGCCTCCCATCCAAACCTTTAGCATATTCAACACCTCTATCACCATTCCACGCCATTCTTCATGACAATTCCTTCACTACTCTGATTCATCAACCAGATGGAGCAGAGGGAAGATCTAAGCAGGGCTAAGCGTAGCAGACTCTCGCGATGCAACAATCTATACCTCCAATCAAAACAACATTTGAATCGCATGCATAATACCAGAAGCAAATACTTTGAACTCTTATATGTGCAGATAAAAGGTTATGCTTGCCTTGCTCTTCAATAACAAGGTATAACGCTTTTGGAAATCCCCGGCTTCACTTGATCGAGATAACCAAAAAAATAACCCTTCATGAATTCCCGCTTGAGTATGTCGTCGATGATCCAGCACTTTCCTTTGATATTGTCAATCTCCACTTCGGATTCGCATTCTACCGCGGAAAGCGAAACACCGGAAAAGAAACGGAAAACAACATTCAACCATGGCATCGATGCAATGCGCACAATGCATGACATGACAAGTTAGAGGATTGAAATGTAATTCCTACGCATGGAAGCACATTTTAAATGGAGTTGGAATGCCCGAGAGGTGCCATTCGACAAATTCCATAACTAAAGGAAATGGTGTAATTTGTTCTTCTATTATAAACATGGTTCAAAGTTGTTTAAATATGCATGATTCGGAGATAATTAAATAGATCTTATTTTTCTGCAAAGTTTGATATAAAAATCATATTTTTCTGAATTAAAATGAATTAGTAATGAATTTCCAAAGATTAAACAATTTTAATTCAATTTAAACCATTTGTTAATTCCATTTTAAACATTTATGAATTTAAATAAAAGTTGGACCCACATGTAATAAGTTTATTAATTTTAGAAATCATTTTTAGAAATGATTAAACTTCTGACAAGAGGACCCACATGTCAGGGATTTAAATAAATACAGAAACGATTTTAAATTTCAGAAAAGAATAGGAAAAGGAGCAGATGACGTCAGCTGACGTCATCCATGGAGCAACGCTCTCAGCCGAGCACCGATCGCTCGATCCCGAAGGAATTGGAGCGGGTGCTCTACCGCAATCGGTAGAGGGCGACGAGGCGGACCAGAAAGTGGCGGCGCGGCTAGCAAATGGTCGCCGGAGCTGCTCCGGTGAGGTGCCCGCGCGGCGTCCGGAGATGGAGAACGGCGGCCCGAGCAACCCGAGGGAGAGGAAGAATAGGGAGAGGTCCACGAGGACCGCAAGCTCACCAGGATCGCGACGGAGTGGTCGGGGAGGCGAGGGGACACCGGAGTCGCTCGGAATCGAGCTCGCCGGCGGCGGCCCGAGGTTGAAAAGATGGAAGAAATTCTCATCTTTCCGGCTTCCCTGCACGATTGGATGGAGGAGGAGGGAGAGGGGATCACGGAGCTTCTCTAGAGCGTCTCACCGTACCTCGGGGTGGCCGGAGTCGACGGAAATCATCGTCGGACCCGAGAGCTAGGGTTAGCGATTTGGGGAAGAAATGGAGGAGGAATGGTGGCTAGGGTTTCTTCGGGCGGCGGCGTGGGAATAAGTAGGAGGAGCGGCGTCGGCGGCGAGGATCTTGGCGCACGGAGCAGCGGCGGACGACATCGGCCGCGACAGCGCAGAGCTCGGGGTGAGAAGGTTGAAGACGATGGCCATTTTCTGGAAAAGCCCCTGAAGATTTTAATAATTGCTGGATTTCTTCACAAATAGGCCCCTGGTTTGGGTAATAAATCTTTCGAGGGCCTTTTTGAAAATACAAAATTTATACAAAAATACCAGGAGACTAAGAATTTCACAAGGAAGCCATTGGCAACTTTGGATTTTGAAAATTTTGAAATTCATTTAACACATTTAAAATAACAAGTGGTTTAGGCCACTTAGGGTTTTCTCTTTTAATTTAAAACTCAAATTGTGTGCAATTTTTAATTAGATGCAAAAGATGCTCATGATGCACAAACAAATCCTAATTACCAATTAGCAAATTTGGGGACGTTACAGATCTATCCCCCTTACAAGAATCTCGTCCCCGAGATTCCTTGGGTAGGAAAAGAGATACAGAGAGGAGGGCTACACTGATCTTGGATGATCTTATCGATCCCACGACGATCTTGTTTAACAGAGAGGTTGATCCTTTACTTCATGGAAGATTGAACACTTCATGTATCGTCGGACGGTTCTTCAACTGCACCAAAGGGAAGAGGGAAATAACTCTGGAACGAGGATCTTCAAAAGATCGAGTATCTCACGGTCAACTCAAGGGAGAAGTGTGCAAAACAACTCTTGAGCTAACAAGCATGAAACACATCTAGGTAACAGATGGAAAGGAAGAAGTTTCAAGATGATAGACAACTGTTAAGCGAAATGATTAGAATATGAGCTTTGCACAAGGCTAAGATGGATAGATAACGAGATCTTGATACAACAAAAGGAAGAACTCTTTTTAGATTTCAACCATTTGGCTTACAAGATGTTTGCCCCATGATTAAAAGTCCAGGGCTCTAAGATGACTGACAAATTCACACAATGTGTGAGTTGAAAAGGATTTCAAGTACAAGCAAAAGGAAGGAAGAACTGATCAACAAAATGTTGAAGATCACCATGAAAAGAGAATTCTCATGATGGATATGTTATCAAAGGATAAGAAAAGGATCAGGAGGATCAATCGAGAGACATTCAGAATCTCTGAGATCATCGAAGGAGGGAACTTCTTCTTGATTTTCTAGATACCCATTTCAAGCTCAAGATAAGTCTTAGATAGGTGAGGAGGTGAACATCGGGCTTTGGAAAGATAAATACCATAAGGGGCAACTTTTAGAATAAGCCGCACAACTATCCTCATGGGAAGTGGTTATTCTTGAAGATTCCAGGGAGTTTCGGCAATAGGCCTTTCGACTAATTGTGTCAACCACAACATCAATCTTGCCGGAGTTACAAGAAGAACTATGTCAAAATCCTTGAGGAAAACCAACCATCGTTGCTGCTTGAGATTCAGCTCTGGCTAGTTGGGATGAAAGTTGAGGCTAAGAACGTTCGAACAGAGAGGTGCAATGGTTAACATCGGAGAAAGGTTGCAAATTCTCAAGATATGGACAACAATGTCAGGCTCGAAGAGATGAACAAGATTGCAAAACCCATGTATTAGCAATTTGTCAGAGGACACATGCACCTACATGAATTATATGCAACAAACACAATTGAGTCCTTGTGGGGAAAACGATAAAGAAGATAATGAAGTTTTTAGACTTCTTCTCATTCTTGATCCAATCACTCAGTGGCTTGGTGTGCATATATGACGGGAATGGAGGTAACAACCTGTCATCCCATGAATAATCCGCACATGCATGACCGACTAGATATGATTCCCGAGGGATCATAGAGGAACTCTACTTGGATTCTCGGCGACATCTTTCAGCAAATGCACGTGAACCAGAAGAGGTTAGTTCCAACATCCAGAACACATACTTCGTGATGACACAAAGAGGGTTCTCAAAAGTTTCCAACATTGTTGCCAAAGGTTCATAATGATCCTCATCAGACATGGAGGCAATGAGAATGTTATCGATGGGCTCAATAAATAGCTTATTAAGATACTCCAACAAGATGGAATCAAATAACATATGAACACGGCAAAAATATTGGTCAGACCGAGGACATGAAGATGTAAGCTGGCGAAACACCATAGGTAAAACATCATCAAAGATGGTCCTTGGGACTGAGTTTGATTTGAAGATAGCCCAAATCAAATCAAAGATTTGGAAGACAGCAAATCCATAGGATATACCATCTTGCTTCAACACGACAACACCGATAAACAGGAGTCTTGCTTTTCAAGGCAAGACGATGTGGCTTTAAGAGCGTTGGTAAAAACCTAACTCTTTGACCGAGTATGTGCACCGGAACAAACGGACTTGGTAGCACAGTCAACTTCACTTAGTGACCGGATAACCAATCACACAAGGAAGGGATCAAATGTCCTTATATGTCAAAGCAATGCAAATTGCTAAGAATATTTGATAATCACATCAATACACTCGCCATAGCATTCCGAGCACGAGAAGCGAGGAGAAAAGCGTGAGTAAGGACATGAAAAGCATCACTTCATCAATAAAGTCATGAGACACAACACGACCTTTTGATATACAAGAGGGTGATACTTTGAGATGGAACATATTAGAAGCAAACAAAGCTTCTTAATCTGCGGAGTACAACACTTTGACCTGGTCCTAGGTATGGACGAGGTACTAGAGTTTGTTTCTCCCTGACATCCCGAAGTGGAATGTCACGACGGACCACAAGAGCAACATGCAATAGTACACCAATGCACATTTACAACTTGGATGCCAAGTGGCATACACGGATCAGAACATGACGGAAGAAAAGAAACATGCTCAGGAAAATCCTGAGATGCAGATGATCAGGTTAGCATACATCTCATAACTTGTTCCGATAAGAAAGGTGTGGCAGAGTCACCAACTTAGAGGTGAGACTCATAAAGAGCACTCTTGTCGTGATTCTTTTGGTTCCATGACAGAACCTCTGCCAAAGCTAGTGGAAGGGGAAGACCTTGGATGTCGTGAGTCAATCACGACAAAACCACGAGCTGGAAGGCTAGCAAGAACTGACGTTACTAGCCCTTCTGGGGTAGCAAGCATTCCTCAGGGATCAACGAAATGGATATTGGGTTAAAGGTAAGCATCATGTACCGATATGGTGAGCATCACATGGCTAACAACCCACATGACTCAGCACACCACCAACATCACAATCTGGGACCTTCGGTTCAAGTCCAACGGTGAAAACCCAAAGAAAGAGTAACTACCATTCGAGTGTCACAAAGGGCACAACGAGGTAGTAATCACGAGATAGCTTCAGAGACCAACCACAACTTCTTAAGTATCAAAAGAAGGAAAGGAAATCTTCAAGGGGAAAGAAACCTCAAAGACTAGAATAAATTAGGTGAAATCTGCAAAGTTGAGAGATCAAGATGGAAGGGAATCTCTCATGTCAACAAGAGAAAGACGGATCAAAGAACACACTAGACTCCAGAAAACGTAACACTAGGTCAACTTGGCTGAGAACGACCTGCACTTGATGCACCTATATTTTGAATGACAAGAGGAGAAGAGAGCAAATGTTTTCAACCAAAACAAGGTAAGATGACCCAGAATTAGAGCGACACAAGATAAGGAGTAAAAAGAAGCCTACTTAGACTTTTTGGTAAATAGTTTTAGCTTTGAAATATTTTTCACAACCACTAGACTCAACATCGACCAGTAGAAAGGTTTTCCTACAGGCGGTCCTACTCTGATACCAAAACCTGTAGCACCCCCAAGAACCACGCTAGACAAATCCGAGACCTTAATCTGAGATAAGCCTAACCTAGATCTCGGAAGCCAACAGTTGAAAATCAGTAACACAAGAGAGACCCTACAACACAAGAAGCAATATATTAAGCTCTTAACAGAGCGAAGAAGCAAATATCACGAAAATAAGGTCACTGACCTGTCAATCACCAATACAACGGAAGGCAAATTATGCTATTAGACATAGCAAAACTAGCAAAAGGCCTAAGAGGCCAGAGCATAACGGCGACATCCCAGTCCAAGATTCCAGGCTGCCGTCGGGGAACCCCAACCTACTCGTCGATGTCGATGTACGGAAAACACACTTGTCCAAATAATTGCGCAAGGCTGAGTACAGGAGGTACTCAACAAGACTTATTTTAACCTGTTATATATCTGCTCGTTTAGAGAGTATTCATGAATGTCTTTTGCATAAAGCCATCTTTATTTTCAAATCGAGGGACGAGAGAAGCTCGCATCGGTAGACTTTTAAAATGGGGTAAGGGAGTGAAACACTAGCTTCATCCACATCTTCAGTCTCCACCAAATCATCATGAGTTGTACCACCCACCAGTATCACCCCCTCGCTCAACCCGAGGAAGCAATCCTCCCTTAGTTGGCAAGTTTTATAATTAGATTATAGTTGTCTATGATCATCAGACATAAGGTACCAAGTCGTCCATAACCGTGGACACGGCTTTCCGAAAAGATTTACCCTGCAGGGGGTGTAACTACCCACACACGCCAACCAACCGATACGCCAGTACTCTTAGCACTCTTCCGGGGAGTGCCGGCAGGAGGGTTGGCCACGACCTTTCCCAAGCTTCGCCTATGTCCATGAGCCACAGCAGTAGGTCAGACCACCATCTCAGCGATCCCTAGTGCGGGTTGCCAGGGTCAAGATCAGAGCGTCACACTCTCCTGACCCAAGCCCTAATTTCCTCAACTCATTTTACCACACACGCAAATGGAAAACTCGAACTTGTGGCTTCACGTAGTAGGCTAGACAAGTTGGAGCCGAGGGGAAAATGAATGCCCTGTGTGGATGCACGAATAGTCTTGGTTCCGAAGACGAGAACTATGTTCCTAGGTCGGCAGGAATAGAACAAACCACCACAATCCCATTGTGGCCTCCCATCCAAACCTTTAGCATATTCAACACCTCTCTCACCATTCCACGCCATTCTTCATGACAGTTCCTTCACTACTCTGATTCATCAACCGGATGGAGCAGAGGGAAGATCTAAGCAGGGCTAAGCGTAGCAGACTCTCGCGATGCAACACTTAAGAGAATCTATACCTCCACTCAAAACAACATTTGAATCGCATGCATAATACCAGAAGCAAATACTTTGAACTCTTATATGTGCAGATAAAAGGTTATGCTTGCCTTGCTCTTCAATAACAAGGTATAATGCTTTTGGAAATCCCCGGCTTCACTTGATCGAGATAACTAAAAAAATAACCCTTCATGAATTCCCGCTTGAGTATGTCGTCGATGATCCAGCACTGTCCTTTGATATTGTTAATCTCCACTTCGGATTCGCATTCTACCGCGGAAAGCGAAACACCGGAAAAGAAACGGAAAACAACATTCAACCATGGCATCGATGCAATGCGCACAATGCATGACATGACAAGTTAGAGGATTGAAATGTCATTCCTACGCATGGAAACACATTTTAAATGGAGTTAGAATGCCCGAGAGGTGCCATTCGACAAATTCCATAATTAAAGGAAATGGTGTAATTTGTTCTTCTATTATAAACATGGTTCAAAGTTGTTTAAATATGCATGATTTGGAGATAATTAAATAGATCTTATTTTTCTGCAAATTTTGATATAAAATCATATTTTTCTGAATTAAAATGAATTAGTAATGAATTTCCAAAGATTAAACAATTTTAATTCAATTTAAACCATTTGTTAATTCCATTTTAAACATTTATGAATTTAAATAAAAGTTGGACCCATATGTCATAAGTTTATTAATTTTAGAAATCATTTTTAGAAATGATTAAACTTCTGACAAGAGGACCCACATGTCAGGGATTTAAATAAATACATAAATGATTCTAAATTTCAAAAAAGAAAAGGAAAAGGAGCTGATGATGTGAGCTGACGTCATCCATGGAGCAACGCTCTCAGCCGAGCACCGCTCGCTCGATCCCGAAGGACTTGGAGCGGGTGCTCTACCGCAATCAGTAGAGGGCGACGAGGCGGACCAGAAAGTGACAGCGCGGCCAGCAAATGGTCGCCGGAGCTGCTCCGGTGAGGTGCCCGCGTGGCGGCCGGAGCTGGAGAACGGCGGCCCGAGCAACCAGAGGGAGAGGAATAATAGGGAGAGGTCCACGAGGACCGCAAGCTCACCAGGAGCGCGACGGAGAGGTCGGGGAGGCGAGGGGAGACCGGAGTTGCTCGGAATCGAGCTCGCCGGCGGCAGCCCGAGGTTGAAGAAGATGGAAGAAATCCTCATCTTTCCGGCTTCCCTGCACGAATGGATGGAGGAGGATGGAGATGGGATCACGGAGCTTCTCCAGAGCGTCTCACCGTACCTCGGGGTGGCCGGAGTCGACGGAAATCATCGTCGGACCCGAAAGGTAGGGTTAGCGATTTGGGGAAGAAATGGAGGAGGAATGGTGGCTAGGGTTTCTTCGGGCGGCGGCGCGGGAATAAGTAGGAGGAGCGGCGTCGGCGGCGAGGATCTTGGCGAAGGAGAAGCGGCGGACGGCATCGGCCACGACAGCACAGAGCTCGGGGTGAGAAGGTTGAAGACGACAACCATTTTCTGGAAAACCCCCTGAAGATTTTAATAATTGCTGGATTTCTTCACAGATAGGCCCCTGGTTTGGGTAATAAATCTTTTGAGGGCCTTTTTGAAAATATAAAATTTATACAAAAATACCAGGAGACTCGGAATTTCACAAGGAAGCCATTGGCAACTTTGGATTTTGAAAATTTTGAAATTCTTTTAACACATTTAAAATAACAAGTGGTTTAGGCCACTTAGGGTTTTCTCTTTTAATATAAAACTCAAATTGTGTGCAACTTTTAATTGGATGCAAATGATGCTCATGATGCACAAACAAATTCTAATTACCAATTAGAAAATTTGGGGACGTTACAGTTTAGTCCCATATGGGGGAGCTATTAGGTTTGCACGCCCCCTTCCCCATTTATATAGCAAGGCATAGTAATTCGATTAAATACATCTAAAATACAATAAACTTTGTATCCGCCGGCCTGAGTTAATTATTGCCCTCTTTTCTTTCTCTCTCCGACCAAGCTATACCGCTGGGCGCCGTTTCCCTGCGGGATTCCAGAAAAGTTCTACACATGTGATCTCAGTTGGATCTGAGTGACCGGGGGTTGTTGTTAAGCTCCGTATGCTTGTGAGTTCTCGGAGGCGCCACATTTGAGGTGCCTGGGCGACGTCGTCTCGACACCGCCGTAGCCCTGCCGTTGCCCAGCCGCCGGCGCTACCCCCCCCCCCCCCCCGTCCGCCGCCGGTGCCAGCCCTCTCCGCTAGGTGCACCCTGCCCTCGTCGACGCCAGGTCTTCATCGACATCGCCGCGTCATCGTCAACTTTGTCGCGCCAAGTTCTCCGCGACCTTGAGGTCGGCTACATACGGCTTTATCGGGAACGCTTTTGCGGGAGCATAATCCTTGCTATTCGGAACAAAATTATTGTTTTCTTCCTCGGAACCCCTTCAAAACACACAAACAAGAATAATACTATAACATCTCTCTTAACCACTTTATATGATACCAACTATTGTATACATTGTTCTTCAAAAGTTATTCTTTTTGCCATCATAAAAGGTAATACTACCCTAGCTCTAGATTAATTAAAGTTCATACATGTCTTCTACCAACATAAGATGAACACAACCTAAAGCAACCATTGAGTGTTTATATGTGGTTTTACCTTACCTTATGCTTAATATGATACATGAACATTCATGTTAAAGAATTCATATCTCCTGCGAAGTAAACTTGAAGACAAAACAAAACAATATGATATCATAACACTCAAACAACACTGAATCATCGAGAGTTAGTTACGGGGTGCGTTGCGATGCATCTCATCCTCATGCATTAATCATGTTGCTTCTTTAAAACATTAGTCCTTATAGGACCAATGATGTTGTTTTCAGACTTCTCGGAGTTTATATTATATCGAAGACTTTGGCTGCATAATCTTGCAGTCAAAAAGGCAAGTTCATCCCTTTTATTCATGTCCTCTTGAAGTATTTGTTAAGAAACTATTTTCAAAATGTTATTACTGCATATCACACAAAAATGGCAGCAAACTTATTTTATAATAATATGACTATGGTTATCCACCAGTGAGGTGGTAATGTCATATGGCTGGCAGATGGGACCACGATAATAATGTTGTGGTGGAGGTTCCATTTGCACGGGAAAGTATCACCTAGGACTTAACATCAAATGTCGCCAGTGATTCTTGCGCCGTATATCACGCGCAACCATGAGATCTGAAATGGGACGGAGAAGTCAGCTGTACTCTTTTCCTCTCGTACACCAACGGATGTCTTGACTTAGGCCGGGCGGTGTGATCCACAGGCTTGAGATGGCCGTATAATAATCTCACCTTCGGGTTGTGGCTTCTAGCATCTATGAAGGTTGGCTTCAGGATAGATTTGATGCGGTTTCCGGGCATGAGATGACTGGTTTCCTCTAGCCTGCAACTCAAGTCATGGGGGGGGGGGGGGGTGTGCGGGGATGGTGGAAAGGCGCAGTGATTGGCTTGGATTACATACTGGGCCCGACACCAAGGAAGTGTGGACGGGAGGATCGCCAGGTTGTGCAACAAGGTCTTGATATCTTATGGGTAAAGAAGTGCACCTCTGCAGAGTGTATGAATGTGACATGTTACTCCATGTTCCAGGACGGAACAACGAACGCAGCAAGAAAGGAGGCTCCTCATAGCCCTAGCCCTGTGACTCCTGACGAGCATAGTCTTCAGAATAAAACCAACCTTTTGAAGGAATGTTTTCAAAAACCTACATTAGCCTACGACAATCCATTGTCTGTGGCTGTGTTTATGCCTCAAACTTCCCACGTTGGATAATGAACTTGCTGGGTAACGCTGTTTCTCACCCTTGCCTCTTAAACCCCTGCTAGACATGAAGAAACTCAAGAAGGCAACACTTTAGGCTATGAAGACTACGATGGGGGATAAACTCAAGATACCAAACAAGGCAACTACAACGAGTTGAATCAATCCAGAGAAGAAGGAGGACAAGTGAAGGCATAGTATGTTAGAGGATAGATCCCTAGTCATAGAACCTATCTCTGTCGGCGTTGCTTTCGCGCAATCGCAAGCCTCGCAGTACTATCAGTCGGCTTAGTATAGGTTAGTTCCTCCAAGATTTTTCATTTGATCTTCTTTTATTAGGGCCTTGCCTCATTTTTCCTAGGAGGTTCTAAAGATCTGTTGATTTGGATCTTCTGTTTGTAATCTATAGTCATGCCTTGGACCTGCGATGTTTCCGTTGTACCACTCTGATGATAAACCGGCCGATTTATCCCTTATCATGGGTCGACCGATAAGTTTCCGATAAGCGATATCCCCAACATTGGCGGTGATCCATTGGTGCTATGTTAACAACTATAGCATACTAAACCATGTAGTGGTATGCTGTGGGTCACCACAGCTCGTATCAGAGCAAACGCTTTGACCCTAGGATTAAAAGCCTCTAAAGGAGACCAGTAGGTTGGGTAGTGACTATAGGTAGCCATCTTATCTAAACCAATATTCTTAGTTCTTGTGGTGGATATTCACTTGAGAGTAACCTTATCACACTAGAGTCGAATCTTCTTTCACATCTTATTGGATGAAGTATTTCCTATCTGTTGTTAGATAAATTTATGTATGTATACTTTCACGAATACGTACATATCTCATCCTTAGTATGTATGACCTAGTTGTGACACCCTAAAATCGGTACTATGTAGATTTAGTCGATCCCGCCGAAATCCGCATAATACGATTTTAGGTCGCCCACCAGACATAATGTGCACGCCGAAACATGCGCATTATGTGGTTGGAATTGTGATAACATTACAACAGTTCCGATACATCCACAAATACAACAGAAGATATATAATACAATAACGACTCGAACGAGTCAAGATACAGATGATACAATCCAAAGATACCAATGACAGCGGAAGCAAAATAGTATCCGACTACGGATACGATGCAAATTGTACTAAGAGTCCTGAAGATAAGCAATGGCGCCATATCCCTGCCCAGCCAAGCCGGAGGGATTCCCAAGCTAACGTCGTAAACTTTCAAACATGTTAACTGCACATAAAGCACAGCCCAAAAGAGGGTCAGGGCACTCCCTGGCAAGCAAAACCGACTTGCCCACTTTCTACACCAGCTCCCAAAATATAGGGGAGGTGGACTTAGCGACAGCAGCACTAGCAACCTAAAGAGACACGCTACAACTTCCGTCTAATTAGAGAGGGATAAAAGAGCGCATAAAGTAAACATCTACAACTTACACCAATCATAACCCATTCTCGAATTAAACCCCTCGACCAAATATGAGGAAGCAATTCGGAAAACTCACACGTTGAACAATGTTTAATTATAATTTATTGTGAAAGTAATTCTATATTACTAGTCAATTTAATTAATATTAATTAGGTGTAAGTTGTCTAGATCTTGTTAGCCAGCATCATCACCAAAGTCGTCCATCACCGTGGACACGGCTCATCTATAAGATTATACCCTTCAGGGCAGCACTACTGTACCCATATTCGTATGATCAACCCAAGCAAGCATCAGGGACTCTCAACACGACTTATACCTTCACCACAGCAAGTCCAAGTGCCACCCATATGAGTTGTTACCCGCGTCAAGAGTCCGGCCGAATCTCAATTGCGGACTCGTTAGTTTGTGTCCACGCGTCATGCAGCTCAAACCACAGTAGGAAATGTCCGCTTCGCGCACACCAACTCTATATGACCCCCCGTATCATGTAACCTCTCATCAATCATCAATCATCATCATCATGCACATGGATATGAGCAAATGGAAAACCCGAACTAGTTGCGGCACATGGACAAGCTGAAGATCCGTTCAAAGCCGAGGGGGGCTCCATAGGGCCTCCCACAAGTGGTTAGTGCGCTCAAAATTGGACCCGAGGACAAAATCTCAGTTCCTAGGTCGACACTGAGCAGAACAAAGCACCTCGCAAGGCCTTCTGCCTGGTGTCTTATCTTTTAATTATAATACCCCAATATAAGACAACATTTTATTAAGGTAGAAATAATCTATCATACTAAGCTTATGAAATAAAGACCAACAGACGACTCGCACAACCAACTCTAAGGATGCACTATGACTCCCAAGGCTAACAGATAATCATACAACAGGTGATGGGATGTGGAGATAAAGTTGTATGGGCTGCAAGATAAACATGTGATGGGATCGCGATAAAGAATCGAATACTAGGGTAGCAGAGATCAACGGCAGGAATGAAAGACAATGTATAGGTAAACAAGCAAACTTTGCTTGCTTGGAATCCCGCATGGAAGCAGATCTTGTCGGTGCCCACACATCTCAACGTAGTATCCACGAAGAAGCAACTAACACTGGAAAGCATAAAAGATGCATTTTACAACTACCGCAAGAGATCCAGCATGATCATATGAGAATGATGCATGGCATGGCAAGATGCAAAACAAATGCAATTAATCCAAATTAAGCGGGAAGGCAACCCCGACAATTGATATTTAGGTGCAAGTTATTTATTTACCAGCAATATTAAATGTTGGTTAGCATGGCAACACATGGCATGGGTGATCTAATTATATTAAATGGAATAGGGCATTATATATTTATTACCCCATACATTCCATATTGAATTATTTAGGTGATTTGCTACACCACCAAATCCAAGAGATGCAACACAGGCAATTATGATGCGATATGCACAAGATAGATGACATTTAATAAAATAGGCATAGGGCTAGGGTTTGGGTCGCACGTTGGATCGGGAGAGATAGGGTTCGAAACCGACGTCTTCGGTCCGTAGAGGAAGTAGTCAACGTAGGGGAAGATGTCGTCGCGGAACCGGGACATCGTCGTTTGTCGGTGTCATGGAAGTGGTCGGGGAAGTAGTACTCGGTCATCACCGTTGACGGGCGCGGACACGTAGGAGCACGGCAACGGACACCGGAAGGAAAAGCGCACGTGCGGGCACGGGAACGCAGCCCCTGAAGAGGACACGCACACGCATGTAGCAACACCACGAAGGGGGGACAACTCGGACAAAAAATGAAGCCGAATGTCTTGCGGGCATTTTATCGAACACCTGGCGTGCGGCGGACGTAGGGAGGATACCGCACGGAGACGGCGTGCAAACGGCCGGAAGAGGCCGCGGGGACGGCGGCGCGGGCGGAACGCACGGCGGCGGCGAGCGCACGGGGACGCAGGGCGTCGGTTGGAGGTGGGCGAGCGGAGGCGCGCGGGGCGGAGCGGAGGTGGAGACGCGTGCGGCAGCGAGCGGCGCACTGCGGAGTAGACCAGAGGCGGCGGCGCACGGGCGGCGAGCGGAGAAGGGGACGGCCGGCGGCCATGGCGCGGCGGCGACGGGTCGGGCCGGAGGCGCCGGGGCGCAGGGCGGCGGCCGAGGCGCGGGGGCGGAGGCCGGCGCGGGAGCGGGGGTGGAGCGACGGCGGCGGCGGCCGAGGCGCAGGCGCGGGGGCGTGGCGGCGCGCGGGCGTGGCAGGCGGCGGGCGCGGGAGCAGGGGTGGAGCGACGGCGGCGGGCGGGGCCGTGGCGCGGGCGGCGGGCCGGAGGCGGCCGGCGGCGCGCGCAGGCGTGCGGAGGAGTGCGGGCAGCTGCGGGCGCAGCGAGCGGGAGGCGCTCGGGAGCGGGTCATAGCAGGGGGCGCGGCGGCCGGCCGTGGAGCAGTCCAGGGCGGCGACGCGACGTTGCAGAGGGCGCGGCGCAATGCGGCAGGCCGGAAGCTGGCGGCGGGAGGAGCTTGGGCCAGTTGGTGCGGGGGCGCACGGGGGGATTTCTCCCGTGTGGTTGCGGGAAGGAGAGAAGAAGGAAAGAGAGAAGGAAAAAAGAAAGAGAAGAGAAAAGAAAAAGAAAGAAAAGGAAAAGAAAAAGAAAGGAAGGGGATAAAAGGAAAAAGGGAGGTGGGAGGATTCTTTCACAAAAACAAGAAAAAGGAGGAGGGTGGCTACAAAATTGCAGGGGGTGGGAAAAGTTTTTCATGGGTAAAAACCTAGGGTTTGCTTAGGTGGGCTTCGGGCTTTTATTTCTCTCCTTTTAATTGTTTCTGTTTTATATTTTTAAAACAAAATAGAAAAGGAATTTGAATACGAAAACTATACAAAATAGTTTTAGTTTTAAATAGACAATTTAATAAACTATTTTTTAACATTTTTAAAAGATTTGAAAATAACAAATTTTTATTAATTTGAAATGCATTTGAATTTAATTGTGGGAATTGAAATTAAATGGAACAAATTAAATTAATGAGATGCAATGCGATGCCATGTTGATGAAAAAAAAGAAGACACACAAAACTAAAGGGGGATAAATCCCGGGGCGTTACAATCGACACCACTAACAAGGGATCGCGTCCCGCGATCCACGCCGAGACCACAAGAAGAGAGGGGTAACTACCGAGTCTTCAGGCTTCGTGATTAACTTCTCGACACCACTGACAATGGATTGTTGCTCCACCTCGAAAAATCTCGACACCACTAACAAGAAGTTTTGACTCCACCTTGAACTTCTTGACACCACTAACAAAAAGAGTTGCTCCGTCGATGCTGATTTCCGAAGATCGAACCTGGTAGGATAAAGGCAAGAAATCGTCCACCCACACTTAGGATCCTAAAGCTTTGAAAGTTGGATAAGAGAAGAGACTAAAAACAAGTAAGGTAAAAGGAGAAATAGAATTGAGGTAAGGAGTAAATAGAAACCTATTGAGATATTTGTCAAAATAATTAAAGTCAAATAGTTTTTCGACACTCTAGAAACAACGACTGTTAGAGAGGTTATCCTACAGGCTTTTGCGGACCCGCTGCTTCGATAACCAATCGTATCGAAACAACAAGGAGATCGAAACCAAGGCTCTGATACCACTCTGTGACGCCCTAAAATCGGTACTATGTAGATTTAAGCGATCCCGCCGAAATCCGCATAATAACGATTTTAGGTCGCCCACCAGACATAATGTGCACGCCGAAACATGCGCATTATATGGGTGGAATTGTGATAACATTACAACAGTTCCGATACATCCACAAATACATCAGAAGATATATAATACAACAATGACTCGAACGAGTCAAGATACAGATGATACAATCCAAAGATACCAATGACAGCGGAAGCAAAATAGTATCCGACTACGGATACGATGCAAATTGGACTAAGAGTCCTGAAGATAAGCAATGGCGCCATATCCCTGCCCAGCCAAGCCTGAGGGATTCCCAAGCTAACGTCGTCAACCTTCAAACCTGTTAACTGCACATAAAGCACAGCCCAAAAGAGGGTCAGGGCACTCCCTGACAAGCAAAACCGACTTGCCTACTTTCTACACCATCTCCCAAAATGTAGGGGAGGTGGACTTAGCGGCAGCAGCACTAGCAACCTAAAGAGACACGCTACAACTTCCATCTAATTAGAGAGGGATAAGAGAGCGCATAAAATAAACATCTACAACTAACACCAATCATAACCCATTCTCGAATTAATCCCCTCAAGAAAATATGAGGAAGCAATTCGGGAAACTCACACGTTGAACAATTTTTAATTATAATTTATTGTGAAAGTAATTCTATATTACTAGTCAATTTAATTAACATTAATTAGGTATAAGTTGTCTAGATCTTGTTAGCCAGCATCATCACCAAAGTCGTCCGTAACCGTGGACACGGCTCATCGATAAGATTATACCCTGCAGGGGTGCACTACTGTACCTACCCATACTCGTATGATCAACCCAAGCAAGCATCATGGCCTCTCAACACGACTTATTCCTTCACAACAGCAAGTCCAAGTGCCACACATATGAGTTGTTACCCGCGTCAAGAGTCCGTCCGAATCTCAATTGCGGACTCATTAGTTTGTGTCCACGCGCCATGCAGCTCAAACCACAGTAGGAACTGTCCGCTTCGCGCGCACCACCCCTATATGACCCCCCGTATCATGTAACCTCTCATCAATCATCATCATCATGCACATGGATATGAGCAAATGGAAAACCCAAACTAGTTGCGGCACATGGACAAGCCTAAGATCCGTTTAAAGTCGAGGGGGGCTCCAAAGGGCCTCCCACAAGTGGTTAGTGCGCTCAAAATTGGATCCGAGGACAAAATCTCAGTTCCTAGGTCGACACTGAGAAGAACAAAGCAGCTCGCAAGGCCTTCTGCCTGGTGCCTTATGTTTTAATTATAATACCCCAATAAAAGACAACATTTTATTAAGGCAGAAATAATCGATCATACTAAGCATATGAAATAAAGACCAACAAACGACTCGCACAACCAACTCTAAGCATGCGCTACGACTCGCAAGGCTAACAAATAATCATACAACAGGTGATGGGATGTGGGGATAAAGCTGTATGGGCTGCAAGATAGAAATGTGATGGGATCGCGATAAAGAATCGAATACTAGGGTCAGAGATCAACGGCAGGAATGAAAGACAATGTATAGGTAAACAAGCAAACTTTGCTTGCTTGGAATCCCGCATGGAAGCAGATCTTGTCGATGCTCACACATCTCAATGTAGTATCTGTATCCGCGAAGAAGCAACAAACACTGGAAAGCGTAAAAGATGCATTTTACAACTACGGCAAAAGATCCATCATGATCATATGAGAATGATGCATGGCATGGCAAGATGCAAAACAAATGCAATTAATCCAAATTAAGCTGGAAGGCAACCCCGGCAATTGATATTTATGTGCAAGTTATTTATTTACCAGCAATATTAAATGTTGGTTAGCATGGCAACTAATGGCATGGGTGATCTAATTATATTAAATGGAATAGGGCATTCTATATTTATTACCCCACACATTCCATATTGAATTATTTAGGTGATTTGCTACACCACCAAATCCAAGAGATGCAACATAGCCAATTATGATGCGATATGCACAAGATATATGACATTTAATAAAATAGGCATAGGGCTAGGGTTTGGGTTCACACGTTGGATCGAGAGAGATAGGGTTCAAAACCTACGTCTTCGGTCCATAGAGGAAGTAGTCGATGTCGGGGAAGTAGTCGTCGCGGAACCGGGGCATCGTCATTTGTCGGTGTCGTGGAAGTGGTCGGGGAAGTAGTACTCGGTCATCACCGCTGACGGGCGTGGGCACGTAGGAGCACGGCAACGGACACCGGAAGGAAAAGCGCACGGGCGAGCACGGGAACGCGGCACCGGAAGAGGACGCGCACGCGTATGTAGCAACACCACGAAGGGGGGACAACTCGGACAAAAAATGAAGCCGAAGGTCTTGCGGGCATTTTGTGGAACACCCGGCGTGCGGCGGACGCGGGCAGGACACCGGACGGAGACGGCGTGCACACGGCCGGAAGAGGCAGCAGGGAGGGCGGCGCGGGCGGAATGCACGGCGGCGGCGAGCGCACGGGGTCGCAAGGCGTCGGTTGGAGGTGGGCGAGCGGAGGCGCGCGGGGCGGAGCAGAGGCGGAGACGCGCGTGGCAGCGAGCGGCGCGCGGCGGAGTAAACCGGAGGCGGCGGCGCACGGGCGGCGAGCGGAGCAGGGGACGGCCGGCGGCCATGGCGCGGCGGGGACGGGGTCGGGCCGGAGGCGTAGGGGCGCAGGGCGGCGGCCGAGGCACGGGGGCGGATGCGGCCGGCGCGGGAGCGGGGGTGGAGCGACGGCGGCGGGCGCGGCCGTGGCGCGGGCGGCGGGCCGGAGGCGGCCGGCAGCGTGCGGAGGCATGCGGGCAGCTGCAGGCGCAGCGCGCGGGAGGCGCTCGGGAGCGGGTCGGAGCAGGGGGCGCGGCGGCCGGCAGTGGAGCAGTCCGGGGCGGCGACGCGGTGTTGTAGAAGGCGCGGCGCAAGGCGGTTGGCCGGAGGCTGGCGGCGGGAGGAGCTCGGGCCGGTTGGTGCGGGAGCGCACGGGGCGCACGGGGGGATTTCTCCCGTGCGGTTGCGGGAAGGAGAGAAGAAGGAAAGAGAGAAAGAAAAAAGAAAGAGAAGAGAAAAGAAAAAGAAAGAAACGGAAAAGAAAAAGAAAGGAATGGGATAAAAGGAAAAAAGGGAGGTGGGAGGATTCTTTCGCAAAAACAGGAAAAAGGAGGAGGGTGGCTGCAAAATTGCAGGGGGTGGGAAAAGTTTTTCAGGGGGAAAAATCTAGGGTTTGCTTAGGTGGGCTTTGGGATTTTATTTCTCTCCTTTTAATTGTTTTTGTTTAATATTTTAAAACACAATAGTAAAGGAATTTGAATACGAAAACAATACAAAATAGTTTTAGTTTTCAATAGACAATTTAATAAACTAATTTTTAACATTTTAAAAAGATTTTAGAATAACAATATTTTTAATTAATTCGAAATGCATTTGAATTTAATTGTGGGAATTGAAATTAAATGCAACAAATTAAATTAATGAGATGCAATGCGATGCCATGTTGATGCAAAAAAAAGAAAACACACAAAACTAAAGGTAAATCACGGGGCGTTACACTAGTAAAGTTTATCCTATAACCGCCGGTGTTTAATGAACTGGAGTAGGACCAATTTAGTAGCACCTATATGGGTTGATGGTGGTATCTTTTAAAGTGAAGTCATCTGAGGTAGTATAACCACGACTACTAATCACGTGAGATTCACTTGTGCTTCTTTGAGTGATGGTGTAGGATCCTTGAGCCAGTACTAGTATGCCATAAGATAAGGAGTATGATGATAGTAGCTTAATAAAAGAAAGTCTCATGGTGAGCCTATATCCTAAACCATGATAGGAACGTTAATTGTGACAATTTGCTAAGGAAATAACTTTGAACAAAAGTGTGTAGGATCAACATATGCGAGATAGAGATAACTTAGGTAGGATGTTGAGGATGTATTATAGGCTAATAACAACTTGTGTAGCAATTGTGAGAGATTGTGTGAGGTTAGTACTTAGTTGGAACACAATTGGTAGCATGCATAGTATGGGAGTTATATCGCATTTAGTGCTACATAGCTACTGTTGTAGATCACTTTGGCGATGTTTATCCTGTTGCAAGTGGTCAACTGGGGTAATCAATAAGATGAAGAGTAGTATGAACCATGTACCTTACAATACAACGGTTGAGACCTATATAGTACTATATGTGTGCATCATATTATAATCTATATAAGACTTAGTACGAGAGATGGTATACTCGAAGTGCTATGTTATAGGCTTTAATTATTCATGTATGCATATCATTTGGATTTCTTGGATTTTATTGGTTCTTTGTGTGACTAGATCTATTCACGAAGTTTGTCTTGATGTGCAAATGCATGTTGCGTCACCAAGTTATAGCTTAACGTTAGAAATCTAGATAGAATAGGAATTCGTGTAAGGAAGAGTCGAGATCCAAGGACAAGATGAAGACTTGCATGAAGATGAAGACTTGTATGAAGATGAAGCGTTATGGTTATTGGGCTCTTTGTTATGCAGTTTTAGCTATGTCCGTGTTATGGCGCAACTGAGGGGTTGTGTGCCGATGATCCATTCCGAGCACGCCTACCGATGAGCATCGGTCGGTAAACCCAGGGACCCTTGGTTACGTAGCATGACCAGTGACACATAGCATTGCCGTATAATTCAGAGGTCGAGTCCGACAGTAACACGATTATAGGATTCTTTGTTATGAATTTTTGGTTATGATTAGCGTGGTAGTATTCCGAGGGGTTTGTGTGACCGGTGTTCCCGGCACGCCTGCAGTGCAACTCTGCCTAGAGTGGTACCCCAGTAACTCTCCGCTGACATGTCTAAGAGCACATAATAGTTGTGTATAACTCTAAATTCCGGGATTCACCAGAAGTATTGGCATTAGAAGAGATAAAGGACCTTCTAGCGTGAAGATTGTTTGGAGAATTTACCTCGGATATCCACAATTGTGTTGATAAACCGCAGATTCCCTTTGTGAGATCATAAAAAGGTGATGAAAGGTGTGCAAAGACCAATATCCAACCATAAGACCAATGTTGGTACATACAAAGTATAGAGACCATTACAACACACTTAGGAGGGGAGTGGTTATTGGAGTAGAAGTGTTGAGATATAGTGAAGATAAGTATTGAAACCTGATCAATTGTAGTAAACGAAGAGAAGGAACCCAAGATTCGGAGCAGTTGGACCTTATTTTCATAAAGTTTGCTCTAATCCAGACAAAGATAGAACCCTTGAGGTAATCTCGATTCAGGTTGAGGTTCCTACCAGAATGAAGTTAGGAGTAGATTTGAAGTGGTAATTGACAAAATCAAGTTGTTGAACTGCTTTTTGCAATAAAGGGTCATTCCTTGGTTCCAACCCAGATAATGACAGGATAAGTGGGTAGGAGAAATCACCGAGTAAACCATATCAGAAGATCACTTTGCATCACATGGATATAAAGATTCCAGAAGGCAGAAGAAAAAGAAAACCCTATCAAGAAAGCTTTAGGAAGTGAATCATCATGACCAATCATATTAGGGTGGATTTGGTATAGTGCCATTACAAAGGTTGGTTGCAGAATAAGTAAATGTGTACCTTAGTAAGACTTCCTAAAAACCTAAGTACCTTCCAAATAGTAGGTCAGTCATTACGTGAAGAAATTTAGTTTGAGCTACTAATAGGACTAACAAGGATTACATAAAGTCCCGATTCAAGGAGTTTTTCAAGAAAATAGACCCAGGAGTGGATCATTCCAAAAGAGAAACACAAAATCAGTGGAATTGACAGTTAGCAAATGCTAAGTCAAAAGAGGATTCAAGGAAATATATGCATTTGGGGATACACCAATTATCTCCATTAAGGATCAACATGAAGTTTGAGAACCGCCAGCTTATACACAAGACAGATCTACAATCCGAAACGTAAGAGAGTATGAACTTCGGGGACAAAGTTTAGTTTAAGGAGGGGAGACTGAAACATCCCAGAATTTAGAGTCCAGAAATAGAGTGGACACAGGAGTGTGCATTGCATTCATGCATCAGAAAATCCGAATAATTTTTGCGCATTTAATTTTCAAAACACTAAGTGATTGAAGTTTCACTTGAGTTGGTGGAATTGAAGTAGATCATCAACTTAAGCGCTATAAACTTTTATATGACCTTGGCTTAAACCTTATTTTGTGGTGGAGAGATATACGATAAAATGTAACACCAAATGAAAATAACACCCATAAACCAAAACTTTAATCATGAGTTAATGATCAACCTAGTTATTCTTAGTTATTCTCTAAGCATCTATTCTTATCAACTGTGCTAGACATATTTCTAGTACAGATAAATCATGGTAGTCTTGAAGACAAATCTAACTTACCTAAATGTTAATCTAGATCTTCCTACATAATCTAGACATCTTATGTTCTTATCTTCCAATCTTCTCGAAGGCATCACCAAGAGAAGTTACCAAAAGGAGGGAACCCAACAAGAAGCTTTGAGAAGCATTCCTTAGATGGGCATATAAGTGTTATGTCAATCTAACATGGTGAATTGGAAACTCTCACATCAACATCCACCTTTACTAATGTCTCCAGAGATATTGTGGTATTCAAAGGTTCAAGTTATATAGAAGTAGTTTGCTAAACAAGCCTTATAACCTTGTTAACAAATCATTTTTGTATGCTTAAAACAATTGACTATCATATGCAGATTAACCAAAAGTCAAATAATCCAGTACATCAAATACATTCCTAATATAAACACATCAACCCTCCACAAATAAATTAGGGCATGGAAAAATATGCCCATATTACTTTAATGCATAATTAAAAGATAGAAGAGAAAGCCCCATAATTTAATATAAGAAATAAATCCAAATAATCTCAAACTCACTTTACATGTTAAAAGTATTCAAAATACAAATTTTAAATAAACATCCTAAAGCAAATATAAACCTCCTAGGACTTATCTATAAGTTCCTTTTTTAAAACAGCTCCAAAAACTGTGAGAAAGGGCTTGTTTCAATTGCTTTTGTAATTTCTGTGAAATCCAAAGGACATTCTGCAAAGATGCATTTCCTTTCGTTTTCTTCTTCCTTCTCTGTAGGCCCAGTGGGAACTGGGGTATCAAGAGCCCATTCCCCCCAGGCCTCGCATGCGGGCCAGTCAGACGAAACGACTAAGGACCAGGCGTCACCGCCTGGCGGGACCCTCGAGAGGCGATTCCCCTCGAGGGCCTGAAGAGGAAACGAGGACCTCAAGGGACCCCTCGCCTCAGGGGACCCCCCCACCCCCCCCCCCCCCCCGAGGAGCCAAACCGCCTGGGGGCCTCAACGTCGTAGCCAAGGAAGCGCGGCAGGGCGCACGTGACCTCTGCCACGCCCATGCAGTGACGCACGCACCCCCGTCGCTGTCCTTGGCGATAAAGTGGTCAACAAAGCTGCTCCGCCTGCTGTGCAGCTGTGAGGACCTTCTACTCTAGCGATAAATCAGGTGGACGGCGCAACCCTCCAACGGAGATCGTCATCGCAGGCTCCACCTCAGAGACTGTCCGCTCTGCTGATAGTACCGTTCGGTCGGCCGCATGTCGGTCACAGTGCCACCTTTATCAACAATGGACCGAGTCCATGGACGAATGGAGCGCGGTGGACTCGTGCTCCGCCCTGCCACTGGCATGTGGGAGCCACCTTGAAGGCCAAGACGAAGGAGAAGGCCCGAGGCGCCTATAAAAGAGAGAAGACATCCATCCTAGCAAGGGTCGGCCCTTTGCGTACAAAACACCCTAGTAAACCCTAGCAACACTAGTTAGGTTAGCCTCCGGCTGGAGGAGGAAGAAGATCATCGCTTCCCTCCCCAGGCAAGAACTGCCTCAAGGGGGCTTCCGGCAAGCTCAATTGTGTTGTAACTTTCCACATATAATACAGACAGGCAGGAGTAGCTGTCTTACCTCCTCACGAGGGACGTGAACCTGGGTAAAGGACGGTGTCTTCCTTGGTCGGGTGTGCGTCTTCTTCGGGTCCGGCGAGCAACGTCGCGGAGCCACGTCCCTCGAGGCAAAGTCCCTCGAGGCCACTTCCCTCGAGGCCACGTCCCTCGAGGCAAAGCCCCTCGAGGCAAAGCCCCTCGAGGCCGAGTCCTTCGAGACCAAGTCCCGCGAGGCCAACACCCTCGAGGCCCAGGACAAGCCCCTTGAAGCTAACACCATCGAGGGCCAAGCTGGGCCACCTCAGGCGAAAGACGCCAAGGAAACAGGAACTACTCTCGTCGAGCATCCAGTTTACTTTGTCAGCACAGTACTACGTGATGCTCGCGAGCGGTACCCGATGCAGCAGAAGCTTCTACTCGCACTCCTCATCGCCTCAATAAAGCTGCGACACTACATCCAGGGGCACCCCATCACGGTGGTAACCTCTTTCCGCCTGGAGCAATTTCTGCGCAACCCAAATGCAACAGATTGTGTCACAGGATGGAACATCGAGCTACATCCATTCAATTTGCGCTTCGATACCACAAGGGTAATCAAAGGAAGAGCGCTGGCAGACTTCGTCGCCGAATGGACAGATCCAACCCCTGAAGAGCCCTGTGAAGAAGAGCACGAGTCCTCTGGAGCCGCAATGCCCAGCCACTGGACCATGAAGTTCGACGGAGCTTTCGCTTGTCGCCACGGTGGGGCAGGCGTAGTCCTGACCTCACCCAAAGGCGACAAGTTGTATTACGCAGTCCAGCTGTGCTTCAGAATCAACAAGATATCCAACAACATCGCCGAGTATGAAGGGTTGCTTGCTGGCCTACGCGCCGCAATCGCCCTAGGCGTCAAGCATATACTCATCAAGGGCGACTCCCAGCTGCTCGTCAACTTCTCCAATAAAAGCTACAAGCCCAAGGACGACCACATGGCCGCATACCTTGAAGAGGTCTGTAGGGTGGAGAAGAACTTCATGGGAATGGAGCTCATGCATTTCCCAAGAAAGGAAAATCAAGAGGCTGATGACATCGCCAAGCGTGCATCAAAGCGGCAGGCTCAGCCGTCAGGTGTCTTTGAAGAAAGGCTCGTCAAGGCATCCATAAAGCAGCCCCTAGAGGCCCTGCCCGCAAGCACAGACGAAGCGCTCCCGCCACCACCTGCAAGCGGAGCTCCGGGCTGCGGGCCCCCCACAGGGCAGTGTCTGTTGCTCACAGCGGTGCACCAAGAGGCAGGATGGATCGACGAGATCAAAGACTAACTCCACAAAGGGATCCTTCACGAGGAAGATGCTGAAGTAGAGCGAATTGCCCGCCAAGCAAAATCGTACCAAATCCTCGAAGGAATTCTCTACCGCAAGCGCCCAAACGGCATCGCGCTCAAGTGCGTCCCTCCCGAAGAAGGAAAACTGCTGATTAAGGACATCCACAGTGGGGAATGCGGCCACCATTCGTGCGCCCGCACCCTCGCAGGAAAAGTCTTCAGGAGCGGCTTCTACTGGCCTCAAGCGCTTCAAGATGCAACGGACATCATTCAAGCTTGTGAAGCCTGCCAATTCCACGCCAAGCAAATCCACCAACCAGCGCTGGGGCTACAAACCATTCCGCTCTCATGGCCGTTTGCGGTCTGGGGGCTGGACATCCTGGGACATTTCCCAACGGCGCAAGTTGATATCGCTACCTCTTCGTGGCCATTGACAAGTTCACAAAATGGCCTGAAGTGGAGGCGACGTGCACAATCACAGCAGACGCGGCGGTGAAATTCATCAGAGGCCTGGTCTGCCGCTTCAGAGTGCCTAACCGCATCATCACCGACAATGGCTCGCAATTCACAAGTGGCATCTTCAGAGCTTACTGTGAGAAAATGGGCATCAAGCTCTGCTTCGCCTCAGTCGCCCATCCGCAAAGCAACGGACAGGCCGAGCACGCAAACGCAGAGGTCCTCAAAGGTTTAAAGACCAGGACCTTCGATATCCTCGAGGGCCACGGCAAGGGCTGGATCAATGAGCTACCCTCGGTGCTCTGGTCCATCCGTACCACGCCACCCAAGCCCACTGCGGAAACGCCATTCGCACTCGTCTACGGAGCCGAAGCAGTCCTCCCCGTAGAGATAAAGCATGGATCCCCACGGGTCCTTGCCTTTAATGAGGACCAGCAAGAGGACCTCCACAACGACGACCAGCAAGAGGCGCTACCACAGCCGCAATGTGCGCTCGCGCACCCTGGAGGCAGGCGATCTCGTCCTCAGGCAAATCCTCTCCCGGGAAGGCCTCCACAAGCTGTCCCCGATGTGGGAAGGTCCCTACAGGGTCACCCACATCGCCAGGCCTGGCGCGGCTCGCCTCGAGATGCAAGACGGCGTCCCCGTCAAGAATCCATGGAACATCATGCATCTACGCAAGTTCTACCCGTGATCATTATCACGTCAGGGTATTTAGCGAAAGAGGCAGCCCACGGCTCAACCTCCAAGCACCTTTTTGTCCCTCAAGGTTAAAAGCTCAAGGCTTAAACCTCGCAAACCTTTGTATCCACAAGGAACAAGTTAAAAAAGTGATTATTGTCACGCCCGTGATCATTGTCACGTCGAGACGTCAAGCGGACGAGTCAGCCTACGGCTGAACCTCCAAGCATTTTCGTCTCTAGAGGTTAAAACGCCAAAAGGATTAAACCTCAAACACGAGCTTTGTCTCCTAAAGGAACAAATGCAATTGTGGTCATTGCCACACCCGTGATCATTGTCACGTCGAGAAGACAAGCGGAAGAGGCAGCCTACGGCTCAACCTCCAAGCATTGTCGTCTCCAGAGGTTAAAACGCCAAAAGGCTTAAACCTCAAACACATGCTTTGTCTCCTAAGGGAACAAACGCAACCGTGGTCATTGCCACGCACGTGATCATTGTCACGTCGAGACTCCTAGCGGAAGAGGCAGCCTACGGCTCAACCTCCAAGCATTCTTGTCTCTGGAGGTTAAAACGCCAACGGCTTAAACCTCCAAAGCCCCAAAGGCTTCACTCGAGGGAAAACCCACCGAGCTCTCAATTAAAACGAGCCACCTCAGGCCGTTGAGAGTCTCTGCCACCAACAGGTGGTCCCCATGCCTCGACATGGTCAGAGCATTAACTTGGCAATCCCAACCATAATGACTCAATATCGTTCCTAAGTGAACTTAGCGCTTCGGCGCCGCTTAAAAATGTTTTTTGGGGGGTTTTTTATTTACGCATTACTATTGTTGAAGTGTGCGCTTATATCTCTCCACATGCATACCTCGCGAGCGGGGGCTGAGTACGGTACCAGTGCCTCAAATGACACACCAGCAGCACTGCAAAATCCAAGAGTCCGAGCTCTGGCTGGAGGGCAAGATCCCACAAACACGCCATCTCTACAGAGGACCTTGGTTCTTACTCTCCTCGCAAGGAACGCCTGAGGGGACCTATAAGCGCGCACGAGTCCCTTGAACCGTGTTTCAGCGTTTGGGTTCACCCCTCTAATACCTGCAGGGATGAATTCCCCCGCGAGCCTGAAGGGGCATCCGTGAGCGACCCCTCAAGTGGGCAACCTCGCCAGGCGAAAAGCCTCCCCAGGAGAGACCCCTCAAGTGGGCAACCTCGTCGGGCGAAAAGCCTCCCCAGGAGCGGCCCCTCAAGTGGGCAACCTCGCCAGGCGAAAAGCCTCCCAGGAGCGACCCCTCAAGTGGGCAACCTCGCCAGGCGAAAAGGCTTCGCAGAGCGAAAACCTCGAGAAGCTAAGTCTCGCACCCACGCTTTAAGAGCGTTTGTCTCTCCCTAGCGCGCGTCTTTGCCCCTCGAGCGACTTCGCTTTCCTTTATGCTTCATGGACTACTCGCACGTCTAAGGGGGGCACTTGGGCATCGCGACTCAAGGCTCTTACCTCTCCTAGGCCCAAACTCCCCCCGGCCTTGCGGAGTCATTGCTCCCGCATACCGAGGTGGCGGAGTCATGGCACGAAGAGAAGGGACCTAACGACGCAGAGAACAAATAGACATGAAGATGAGTCCAAAGAGACCTCACGAGGGGCAGACAAGCTCAAATTAAAACAGCAATTGAAAGTATATTACAGGCCAAAAGTCTCAAGATGTCTAAAGCACACAGCTGGTGCAGATGCAAGCGCTCGCAGGCGCAGTAGAGTATGGCTCAAGGGGAAGCAGCACCGCCTTGGACCTCCTCCGTGGCGCCCTCTTCAGCCTCGGCAGAGCAGGCCTCCTCCTCGCTGTCCTCCGGCGCAGCCTCCGTGCGCCTGAAGCGGTTGCAGAAGGCGTCCACCTGCTCGTGGAGGGAGCTTGAGACCCGCTGCGCGTCCTCGCCCTGGGCGGCTTCGGTCACAGAGCCGAGGTCGAAGTCTGGCGTGAGGAGCTTGAGGTTGCTAAAGATGCGATCAACCACCACCCCCAAGAGCTGCCGACTCTTGTCCTCGATCATCTCCCGAAGCTCAGCGACGGGACCCTCGAGCACTGCGAAGAGCTGGTCGAAGTAGACCAGGTACATGGCAGCATCGCCGCGGCCCCGAACGTCGGTGTGCGGCGTCTATGCTCCCAGCTGCGAGGCCAGCTCGTTGCCACGAGCAACCAGTGCCTTGAACATGCGCTCGCGCTGCTTCGTGAGCGCCCGACCCGCGTTGGCAGAATCCGAGGCCTCCGCCGCTCGCTGCATCACCGGGGCCACCTGCTCCTCCACTTCCTTGGCCATGGAGTTGAGGTTGTGGATAGCCTCGGTGCGAGCCTCCTCCGCTCGGCGGCGGCCATCCTTAGTGCGAGTGAGGCGGGCCTCCAGCTTGGAGTTGGCCTTCTCGAGCTCGGCGATCTTCCGAGCGTCCGCGGCGTGCTTGGCCTTGAAGCGGTCCTCCTGCGACTGGGCCAGGTCGCGGTACTTCTGAGAAGTGGACTTACGGAACTGCTTCTCGTGCTCCGTGAGGGCGTCCTCGGTCTCTTTCTTCTTCTCGGCGAAGCGCCGCTCGAAACGCTCGTAAGCTATCTTCTGGGCAGCGACGTTTTCGTCGTACTTCACGTTTGCCTTGGCCAGCTCGCCCTCTTGCTCCTCGAGGGCCTCGCACTGAGCAACCAGATCCTTCTCCGCCTGGAGGCGCTGCTCCTCGAGCTGCTGCAGCTCCTCCTCCTTGAGGACCAGCTGCTGATCACGCTCGGCGAAGAGCTTGCGGTCCTTCTCCAGAGCAGCCGATGTGGCCTGGTGTGCGGAGAGCAGCTGGGCCTCTAGCTGGCCCAGCTCGCGGCGCTTCTGCACCAGCGAGCCCTCCATCGCCTCGCGCTCCGCCCTGACCTCGCGCAGGAGCTCCTCCGCAGCGTCGTGTTCCTCCTTGAGGGGGTTGAGCAGCTCTGCAGCGTCGCGGATGGCCCCTCGTGGATCTCCTTGGCGAAGCTGGTGGCCTCCTCGCGGGCGGCCTGCAGCGCCAAATCTCCCAGCCGGCGCGCCTCGACCGCCGCGTGGAAGGACGCCCACGACTTCGCCAGCTCCTCCTGCTGCCGAGCGAGCCATATGTCCCCAAGGGCGAGGTGCGCCTCCAAGCCCTCCAGGGACTCCCTCACGAGGCCAAAGGCGACCTCGCGGCGCCCCGCGCTCCAGTCCCAGCCGCACAGCACCACGTCTTGGCTCGTAGAAGGCCTGACCTCGGTGTCGAGTCCCGCGGGTCCGGCCTCGGGGAGAACTCGGGGGCTAGCTTGAGCCCCGCCTGAGCCTGTGCCCGCGCCCCCTTCAGCCCCTGCAGCCTCGAGGCGCTCCTCGCCTCCAGCCTGGCGGGAAGGAGAAGAAGAGCCGTCCCCGGCAGACGCGCCCGCGCCTGCCGATGACTCGCAGGTCTCCGTCGCGGGCTACGCAGAAGCGGTGACGCAGGCGACGCAACAAGCACACTCGGAGGCGTCGACGCGTGCGGCGGTGTTGGCTCGCGTGGCAGAGTGGCCTCGCGCGGAGGCGTAGCAGCGCGAGGTGGCGCAGAAGTTCTCGCCTCCGAGCCCTCCACCGCCAGAGGCTCGCGGGGCGTTGTAGGTGCATCTGGGCCTACGGCACCCTCCTTCACGTGAGGACCAGCCGCCCCCGCGAGGGGCGCAGTCACCTCCACTTGAGGCGCCTCCTCAAGGGGGGCCGTTGGGGCTGCCTCCACAGGCCTCGCAGCCTCGTCAGCCACGGCCCTTACCGTGGCGCTCTTCACCTGGGATGTCTTGCGGAGCCGGCGGCGCTTCGCAGGAGCAGGACCGCTGGCAAGAGCCCAAGAAAAGACTTCATCAAATGATGAGATGAAAAAAGAAACCAAGAGGGCAAACGACCCAACGTCATATAAACTCACCCTGGAGGGGGAGCGCCAGCATAGACCCACGCCAGGCCTGGCGAGCGCCATGAGGGGAATGTCAGACCCTGAATTCAAGCTACACAAACGAAACGTATCGGTTGGGCCACACAACCAAGAACATACTGGGGTTACCAATCTGAGGAAACAAGCAGGCCAGGCTCGGAATGGATCATCGGCCGAAAGCTCTTGGCGACCCCAACGTCACATACGTTTCCAGATTGTGCACGCAAGAACCCAAAAAGTCTTCCAACTCGTATACTTCAAACATACACACATGGTATACGAGTCGGATTTTTAACAAGTTGAAACCACATAATAAACCTAAGACACAAAGAAAGGAAATAATATCCAAAAGCTCTCACTGAGCAAAATATATCGAATGGCACCAATCAGAGGACACAAGTCCCAACATTACATCATGCAGCGGAAACAAACCGGTTTGAGTACAGACAAGAAGCAAAGGGCTCAAAGCCAAAACGGAAAAAGAAGGCCCATCCACGCGGTCCACCAGGAAGAAGCCCAGGGGAACTCTAACTACTCGTCGCAGATCTCGTCGTCGAACTCCACGTAGTATCCACCAACCTGGTCGTGCGAAGAATCCTCAACTGCAGAAAAACCACAGCCCGCGAACGGGTCAATACACCGAAGCGTATCGAACAAGCTTAAGCTAACAGGTTACAAAACTGTAAGACTCCCAAAATATGGGGTTAAGTGGACTTTAGCGGCAGCAGCACTAGCAACCTAATAGAGACACGCTACAACTTCCGTCTAAGTTAGAGAGGGATAAGAGAGCGCATAAGTTAACCATCTACAACTAACACCAATCATAACCCATTCTCGGATTAACCCCCTCAACCAAGTATGAGGAAGCAATTCGGGAATTACTCACACTGTGAACAATTTTAGTTACAAGTTATTGTGAAAGTAAGTCTATATTACTAGTCAGGTTAATTAACAATGGTTAGGTGTAAGTTGTCTATGATCTTGTTAGCCAGCATCATCACCAAGTCGTCCATAACCGTGGACACGGCTCATCGATAAGATTATACCCTGCAGGGATGCACTACTAGACCCGTACTCGTTCGATCAACCCCAAAAGCAAAGCCAGAAGGTAGGGCATCTCAACACGGCAAATCTCTTCTCTACGGCCCATCCAGGGAACCGCATGATTGTGTGCACGGCTAATCAGGTCCAGTGCCCGCGGGATCGACCTTTATAGCACTCTAAGAACATGCCACCCTATATGTGAATCGACTACTCCATCATCATGAGATCGTTAGGTAACCATATGCATGCATCAAATGGAAAGCCCGAACTACTTGCGGCGCCCTGGATAAGAAGCAGATTTGATCGAAGCCGCGGGGGGCTCCATAGGGCCTCCCACAAGCGGTTAGTGCGCTCAAAATTGGATCCGAGGACAATAACTGAGTTCCTAGGTCGACACTTATCAGAACAAAGCACCTCGCAAGGCCTTCCGCCGGTGCCTTATCTTTTAATTATAATACCCCAACAAAAGATAGCATTTTATTAAAGTAGACAATCTATCATGCTAAGTATAAATGACATAGGACAAACAGACTCGCAGAACCAACCTTAAGCATGCACTACGACTCGCAAGGCTAACAGATAAACATACAACAGGTGATAGGATGTGGGGATAAAGCTGTATGGGCTGCAGGATAAACATATGATGGGATCGCAATTCAAGAATCGTAACTAGAATAGCAAAGATCAAAAGGCAAGGATGAAAATCAAACAATCGTGTAAACTGTTAGCAGAAGCTTGCCTGGCAGCTCGTGGCCCGGCACAAAATCTGAAATCTCAAGGATGACAGTATCGACAGCAGACGCGTCGTCGTCTACCCAGAGAAGAGCAAAACACAGACAATAGGAAACAAAATCAATACAAAGCAAATGCGCAATCAAATGATGTTGCAATATGGTATGAGATGATTAGGTCATATTAACGCGGGGATGAAATCCCGACAATTAATTATGGTGCAAGTTATTTGTGTAACCAACAAATTAAATGTTGTTTAATATATATAGCATGGCATGGTGATCTAATTAATTCAAATGGAATATGCAATAGATTATTATTTGGCCAACACATTCCATATTTATTATTTAAGTGCAAATTATTTATCTTCAACTCAAATTAAATGTTTATTATCATGGCAAGACATGATACAGATGATAAGGGCAATTAAAATCGAATTAGGGCATTATATATTTATTACCCCACATATTCCATATTTAATTATTTAATTGCATTTGTTAAATTAAAATAATCATTTAAAATAAATGATGCAAAAAGACATAAGAATGTGATATTAATGTTTATTGCATTTTTCTGATATAAAAACATATAAAGTTTATTTTATTTGGAGTTGTAGAAATAAAGTTAATGAAATTATAAATCTAGGTGGTTTTCTGAAAGGTGCAGGGACCTGTTTGTGATAGCCACTTAGCAGTGAAGGTCCTCTGTGCAAACAGGAAACTCCAGGGGGCTCGGGGTAAAAATTTACAGTGCCAGTGTCTATGACGAGTGGGACCCACTCGTCAGCGAGCTAAAAGAAAATAAAAAGGTGGCCTTTTAATCCACTGGCCAGGGTTCGAACCGTGCGCGCGAGGGTGGATTGGTTCGATGGTGCTAGCCACTGGGCTGGATCGGGGTTGGTGTTAGGTTAGGGGTTAGTGTAAGTTTAACCAGTTAAAGGCCGTGGCTTTCTTCTGACGAAACTGACGAACGCGTTTCTTCAGAGAAACAGCGACGTCGACGGCGGAGGGATTTGGCCGGCGGTGACCAAATACGGGCGGCGCGGAACGTGCGCGTGGGTGTCGGGAGTGCGGGAAAGCGTGGCGGTTCCAATCCGGTGCTCGGATGTGCACGAGGTCGTTTGAAATCTCGCGTGCGTGCTCGACGCCGTGCGTGTCCATGCGTGCTCGCCGGCATCGTGGAAAACTCCGGCGAAATCCTACGGCACGGCGGGGAAAATGGAAGGGGAAAGGACGAGGACGAGGTGCAGCTCACCTAGGGCGTCTGGTGGCGAGAGGAGGGAGCGCGGGGTGCCCGGGCTCGACCGATCGGTGCCGGAGAAGATGCTCGGGTCAGCGGCGCGCATCGGGGAAGACGAAGTGGAGGCGGGCTCGTCCGTGGCTCCCGAGCCCGTCCGCGTCGGCGAGGAGGAAGAGGAGGTGGCGACGCATCAGCTGGCGCGAGGAGAAGGCAGGGGGCGACCGGAGTTATGCCGGAGGCGAGGAAATCCGGCGGCGGTGCTACCGCGATTTTAGGTGGGGAAACCGAGGGAAAGGCTGGCGGCGCTGCGAGGAGTGGCTAGGTTAGGGTTTGAGGGGCGCGCTGCGGCAAGGGGATAAGAAGGAGAGGGAGCAGGTAGGGCAGAGCGGTGGGGCACGCGGTGCAGCGAGCCATGGCGTGCTTGCCTCGCTGGAAAGCTGGCGTACGGAGGAAAGGGATGAGGGGAGCGGGCCGGGCTGGCGTGCTAGGCCAGGAAGTGGCCCAGTTCGGCCTGGAGAGCCCCTCTCCACTTTTTTTTTCTTTGTTGTTTCCTTTCTTTTTATTTCTCTTCTGGTTTATGTTTTTAAAACAAAATGGAAAGAAAGATAAAGATGAAACCTTTTGACAAACTTTTATATTTATAAATAGTTAATTTAAAATACTAAGTTTAAAAGTTTATAAAAACTTTGTAACATCATATTTGAAAAATATTTGAATTTTCATTTGAATTTAATAATGTGATTTAATTTAAATGCAACAATTTAATTAATTGTGGTGACAAAAGAAAAGATACCATGCTGATAATTTTTATTACAACACAAACACAACATTTTTTGGAATGTCTAAAGTAGGGATGTTACAGGGAAGGGCTTGGGAGCAGGCCTCGCGGGTGGCGCCTCCGCCTTCCTCTTGGAAGGGACGTCAGACGGCCTCGCCCCTGTGTGGTCCACGGCGACCTTGGTGCGAGGCCCGCACCTTCCTGGAGAGCCCTCCACGCCCGAGGCCTCCCCTTCCTCAGCTTCCTCCTCCACGGGGCGCGAGGGCGCCACCACGAAGGCATCTTCATCGTCTGACGAGATATCACAAATCTCGTCAGTAAACGGCCCAGCTCTAGAAGAGGAGACCTCTGCAGCTCCTAAAGCCGAGGGAGAATCGGCCCCCTCCGCTCCCCGCGGGGCCGGCATCGGCGCATCGGAGTCCGTTGGGCCTGTCGGGGTGAACGGAGGCATCCCTCCAGGAGGGCCATGCGCTCCGTCAGGTTGTACTAGTGAAGGGGCCGGAGCGCCACGCGGAGCTCATCCACGGGGAGCATAGAGGGGTTGACAAAGAGCGCGGAGAGGATATTGTCGACGACGTCCTTGTCGTTGTCCTCGACGTGGAGCCGCATCTTGTCGTTCGGCCCCGAGTACATCCACATGGGGACCGAGTGAGCTTGGAGGGGCGCGATGCGGCGAGTCACGAAGTCCGCCACGACCATCTGCCCTGTGAGGCCCTCCTCGCGAAGGAAGCTCAGGCGCCCCATCAGGCTCACATTCTTGGCGCCGTCGAAGGTAGCCTTTCCCCAATGGGAGTTCTTCACCGGAGGCTCGTCGGGGACCTCGAGGAAGGCGCAGGAACGCTCCACCCCGACGAAGAACCACTCCTGGCGGAAGTCGTCTACCTTCTTCGTCACGGACGTGATGGCCTTGCCCTCTCTCCAGGACATGGGAATGTAGACGCCCCCCATGCCGTCGACGATGCGAAACGAGAGGCACCCGGAGCCCTCGTTCTTCGCCGTATTCCGGAGCGTGTAGAAGCACCGGAACAGCCCCACTGTGGGCTTCAGGCCCAGGTACGCCTAGGATGAGGACGGAGTTGGGGTGCAGGTGCAGCAGCTGCACCTGGTAGAACACCAGCACCGCCTCCAGGAACGGCGAGAAGGGCGGCACCAGTCCCGCGGCCAGGCAGTGCTGGAAGACCGGGAAAAACCCCCACAGGCGCTTCCCGTGCGTCGCAGGCTTCAGGGCGGTGGCGCCGTGCTCGTTCGTCTGGTCCGCCACCAGGCATCGGACCTTGGAGAGCGCTTTCTCGTTGACGCGCACGCCGAGCAGCGCCCCGCCCATCACGGTCTCCGTGGATTCCGCCTAGGAGGAAGACCCCGTGGCGGCCTTGCCCTTGCTCTTGAGAGGACTCACTGTCACGGGCACGGAGGTTGGAAGGAGTTGGAGAACAGAAACTCGCAGAAGAGAGCGGAGGCGGAGAGCTCTCTAGAGCGGAATTTTCGGCGAAGAATTGGAAACGGTAACGGCTCCCTGCCGCTGCGCTCGGGCTTTATGTCCCCTCCAAGAGCAGTTACCGGGGCGTGGTGGGACCCCCCACGACTCACGCCCCAGATCGTGCGAGGCCGTTAATCGTCCAAGTGTCGCGTGGCTCGGGCCGGCTGGGCACTAAGGGCCCACGACGCTTCGCCTAAGCCCATGGGCTCAGTCGTGCCCATCATGGGCCCGGGGGCTACTGTCGGCCCAGTGGGAACTGGGGTATGAAGAGCCCATCCCCCCCAGGCCTCGCACGCGGGCCAGTCAGACGAAACAACTAAGGACCAGGCGTCGCCGCCTGGCGGGACCCTCGAGAGGCGATTCCCCTCGAGGGCCTGAAGAGGAAACGAGGGCCTCAAGGGACCCCTCGCCTAAGGGTACCCCCCCCCCCCCAACAGGAATCTCCCCTCGGGCCTGAAGGGAAACGTCGCGGCCAAGGAAGCGCGGCAGGGAGCACGTGACCTCTGCCACGCTCATGCAGTGACGCACACACCCCCGTCGCTGTCCTTGGCGATAAAGTGGTCAACAAAGCTGCTCCGCCTGCTGGGCAGCTGTGAGGACCTTCTACTCTGGCGATAAAGCAGGTGGACGGCGCAACCCTCCAACGGAGATCGTCATCGCGGGCTCCACCTCAGAGACTGCCCGCTCTACTGATAGTACCGTGCGGTCGGCCGCCTGTCGGCCACATCGCCACCTTTATCAACAATGGACCGAGTCCATGGACGCATGGAGCGCGGTGGACTCGTGCTCCGCCCTGCCACTGGCATGTGGGAGCCACCTTGAAGGCCAAGCCGAAGGAGAAGGCCCGAGGTGCCTATAAAAGATAGAAGACATCCATCGTAGCAAGGGTTGGCCCTTTGCGTACAAAACACCCTTGTAAACCCTAGCAACACTAGTTAGGTTTGCCTCCGGCTGGAGGAGGAAGAAGATCATCGCTTCCCTCCCCAGGCAAGAACTGCCTCAAGGGGGCTTCCGGCAAGCTCAATTGTGCTATAACCTTCCACATACAATACAGACAGGCAGGAGTAGCAGTCTTACCTCCTCACGAGGGCCGTGAACCTGGGTAAAGGACGGTGTCTTCCTTGGTCTGGTGTGCGTCTTCTTCGGGTCCGGCGAGCAACGTCGCGGAGCCACTTGAGGGTTTAGACCTCCGCGTTCAATCCCCTTTCGAACCACACTTCAGGAAGTGACTACCCCCGATTCCTAGGAGTCATAACACGACATTTTCCGCCAAGAAGGACGGGCGAGCGTGTCGCTGCCGCTGCGAAGCCGTGCTTCTCCTTCCCGCTCCCTCGCGCAGATAATCTTGCGGAGAGTCGTCTGCATCCCTCTCTCCCTCCGTAACTTGCCCTCTTCCTCTTCCTTCCAATCACCAAATGCTCAGCCACAGCCGAAACCCTAGCTTCGGTCTTTCCTCAAATCACCGGCGATTCCCGCCGCGCCAAGCTCCGAAGAGAGGTTCTGGTGCTCCGTCGTTCCTCTCTCTTCTTACTCCACAATCCTAGCTTGCTGGGACACCCCGAGGTCATGGAATTTCGCCGTCCCGTGCGCTCCATCCTCAACTCCGGCCGGTGACCATCGCGAACGAATTCGTCGCCGCCCAACTACGTTTAGCGCCGAGGAGCAGCTCTGAAGCACCTCCGTGAAGCCTTCTTCCTACCCCTCGAGCCGTTTGTGCAAAGGAGTTCGGACGGCTGAGAATTGATCGTCTTCCTCATCTCCGGCCGCCGCCTTCCCGAGAATCTCGCCGCCAACTCCGACTCCCACGCTTCCTCAACCACTCCATCATCTCCAGGGTGAGCTCGTGAGCACCTCAGTGACCTATGTTTCTTTCCTTTCCTGTTGGTTCATGCTCATCGCCGTGATCATCGTCCGCCGCACAATTGGTCGCCGCCGGTTATTCCGGTGACCGTTTGGTCCAAAATCGCCACCAATCGCCTCCCTGCAGCGCCCTCCGACCAAATCGTAGAGGCTCCATCTCGAATTCGTAACATAAATTACATGAATTGTGTAAATTGATTTAAACTTAGAAATTTCATAACTAATTCATATTATATCAGAAAATATAATCTTTATATCAAAATGGTCAGAAAAATCAAATCTAAATAACTATATAATTACAATCTCTATTTGAATAAAATTAAAATACAATAAAAAAACTAACCACTTAATCTTATAAATAGGGGGTTAATTTGAAATACTATTTGGAAGCATTTCAAACTTCATTTAAATTGTCTCACATGTTTAGCTTTCAATTTTAAAAATGTGTTTTCATTATAACATGTAAGGTTATTATTTCAAGAATTGCTATTTTAATATGATATTTTATTTAAGAAAATTATTAAAAATATATTATTTTCATAAATTGAAAATAAAATAAAGCTATAAGCTTATAAAGGTTGATTTACTACTATTTGGTAATCATTTCAAATAAATAAAAATCCAATAACAGTCAAACACTACTTAGTTCCACTTTGTATGAATGTTCTACTCATTTCATATATTACTTACTTCCTGTTTGCTTATAATTTTGTGAAGGGAAGAACATTAACAAACTCCTAAAAAGTAATAACACTATGGTAGTTTGTAACTGGAAATATTCTAAACAAATCCTTCATCCATAAGAAACAATTCATAGTTAAGAAGTAAGTGCTTGAAAGAAATAAAATCTTATTGCAAAGTCTTGGGTAAAACACACAAACAAGAATAATGCTATAACTTCTCTCTTAACCACTTTATATGATACCAACCATTGTATACATTGTTCTTCAAAAGTTATTCTTTTTGCCATCATAAAAGATAATACTACCCTAGCTCTAGATTAATTAAAGTTCATACATGTCTTCTACCAACATAAGATGAACACAACCTAAAGCAACCATTGAGTGTTTATATGTGGTTTTACTTTACCCTTATGCTTAATATGATACATGAACATTCATGTTAAAGAACTCATATCTCTTGTGAAGTAAACTTGAAGATAAAACAAAACAATACGAAATCATAACACTCAAACAACACTGAATCATCGAGAGTTAGTTACGAGATACTTTGCGATGCATCTCATCCTCATGCATTTTTCATGTTGCTTCTTTAAAATATTAGTCCTTACCGGACCAATGATGTTGTTTTCAGACTTCTAGGAGTTTATATTATATCGAAGACCTTGGCTGCATAATCTTGCAGTCAAAAAGGCAAGTTCATCCCTTATATTCACATCCTCTTGAAGTATTTGTTAAGAAACTATTTTAAAAATGTTATTATTGCATATCACACAAAAATGGCAGAAAACTTATTTGTAATAATATGACTATGGTTATCCACCTGTGAGGTGGTAATCTCATATGGCTGGCAGATGGGACCACAGTAATAATGTTGTGGTGGTGGTTCCATTTGCACGGGAAAGTATCACATAGGACTTAACTGAAGGAGATATGCCCTAGAGGCAAATAAATAAGTAGTATTTATTGCATTATCTCATAAGTTTATAATAGGTTTGTGTATTATGCTATAACTGTATTAATCGGAATTATTAATACACGTGTGATACATAGACAACCAGGTCCCTAGCAAGCCTCTATTTGAGCTAGTTCATTGGGCAACAGTTGATCGAGATTCCCGATCAAGAACAATGACGTCGGTTGACAATGGGGTCATCTTGTTAGTTGAATAAGGTGGTGGACATACGCAAAGTATTGCAATAAGATCGTATTACGATGTTTGTCATTTGCAATAGATAAGAATATGATAGCTTATTCCTTAGACCGTGAGACCGTACTTATTAATGCTTCGTAGGGGTGCTTTGAGAGCATCAAACGTTGTGTCTTATATAGCATGAAAATAACGGTGTCCATCTTGGGTATTCCGAAAGAGCATCAAGACGTAAGGATCAAGAGCGGGATTTGTTCATTCTTGTAATGGAAAGGTACTCTGGGCCCACTCGGTGATATTGCATCTATATAGCTGCGCAGCTTATGACTAGGTCATGGAGATGTAATATCGCAGACGAGTTAATAACCTTCATCGGTAACGAGATACAACAAAGGCATCGGTGTGTCTACGATCATATCTCGGACAAGGTAGTATCGCAGAGACAAAGGGAATGAATATCATATTTATGGTTCAACGACGATATTCGTGGAATGCACAGGGGTCGTCATATACTTCCAGGTATCCCTGACGGTCATTGGTGAGCGGAGTGTCTCGACCATGTCTGGAGTGTTCTCGAACCGTAGCGTAACAAACTTAAGGTCTTAGTGACACCAGGAGATAGGTTCTGGAATTTTATAGGACTTTGTTGGAGAGAGAGAAATGATCCGGAAAGAGTTCCGGTGGACCGGAAGGAGTTCCGGGGAGGTATGGAATGGTTCCGGGAATGTCCGAATGTTGTTCGGGTGGTTCCGAAATAGTTTCGGAGTCATGGGATATTGAATTATATATAAATTTATTAATTATGAATGAATGGGAATTTTATATTAATTTAATATTAATTAAATAAAGGAAAAAGGGGGCTCCCACCTACATGGGCCCTAAAAGGGCCCAAGAAGGGGGAGCCGCACCCCACAAGGAAGGGAGGCTTGGGCCTCCTAGTCCGAGTTGGACTAGGAGTAGGAAAGCTCAAGGGGGGTTCGGCCGAACCCCCCTCCCCTCTCCTCCTTTAGTCCCACATGGGGGAGCCAAGGGGTTTGCACACCCCCTTCCCCCTTTATATAGTAAGGCATATTAATTGATTTAATTCATTGGAAAAAACAATTAATTCCCGATTTCTCTCTCGATCTCGTGGTTCCCAAGTTGGAGCCGCGCCGAGCTGAGGAAGGGGGATCTCTCTCCACCTAAGCTATACCGCTGAGCACCGTTGCTCTGCGGGATTCCAGGTAAGATCTACCCCTGCGATTTCAGCTGGATCTGAATGACCGGGGGTTGTCGCTAAGCTCCGTATGTTTGTGAGTGCTCGGAGGCAACTCCTTTTGAGTAGCCTGGGCGAAGTCGTCTCGCCCCTGCAGCCGCCGCGCCCCTCTCCCCTATGCCGCCGGCGCACCACCTCTGGTGCTGGCGCTCTGCCTTCTTCCGCCCGACGCCCGTCGACGCAGATCATCGTCGACACCCCGGCGTCATCGACTTCATCATCGCGGCAAGTTCTCCGCGACCTCGAGGTCGGCTACGTACGACTTCATCGTCAACGCTTGTGCGGGAGCGTAATCCCCGCTATCGGTCTACATGGAGGTAACGTAACCCGTTCCGCCACCGTTATCGCATGTACTAGATAGATAGATCCTGGCTAGTTAGGGTTTCATACGCTAGAAAAATTATTGTTTTCTGCACCGTAACCCCTTCAGTGGTATCAGAGCCGATCTATGCGTAGTACTGCTGGTACGGTTAGAACTCATGTTGAATGAGGGCGTCTTTCTTATATTAGCTACCCTCTAGCGTGCACTTGCGATGCCTTCGGTATTGAGTTGATGAAGCGGCCCGGACCGACTTTACGCGTACGCTTACGCGAGACTGGTTCCACTACTGACATACGGCTTGCACCGTATCTGTGGCTGGCGGGTGTCTGTTTCTCTCTCTCTAGTCGGCAAAGCATTTTCAATGGAGGGCCCGAAAGGGATGCTTAAACATGCAATTATACGATCGACGTTGTGGTACAAAGTTCGTAGGTAGGGAAGCGATTCTCTTACGAATAAGCCTATATGCCACGTAAAATTTGCAAAACTAAATAAAGCTAGAGGCGTCTAACTTTGTTTTGCAGAGGCGTTATTCTATGTGACATGGTTACGGTAAGTTTTGTTATTACTCGTACTGTCGGAGGCAATGGAGGGCTCTGTAGACTCGGAGCCATGCCGGGGCGCCGGGGGCCAGGCACATGGCGCCATGAAGGTCCAGGCGCATCGACCATGTCACATCGCACTTCATTGCATCATTATTGTGTGTTGTTGTGTGTGCATCCTATTGATTGCTTATATGCTAGATATACAACGGTAGCATCATAAATAGGATGATCCCTAACAAATACCAAAATTGTGTTCTCCCTCGTTGCGCACCACCAAGAAAGTTCTACGTTATGAGGCAGGCCGTGATGATCGGGTGTCACACATCTCGTCGTTCGCATACAGTGGGTGTAAGCCATGTTGCACGCACAGGGTCTTAGAGGTTTGATTGGCGAGCCTAGCATACTCAGAGGTATGGCCTCGGAACACGGGAAGATCGAAAGATCGAGCACGAGTCACAGAGTTGTTGTGATCGACATGTTATGTCCACCTTTGAAGCTGTGCTGCCGGCCGTGATGATCGGGGTAGTGTGGTGGATGAGGGTCGTGTAATCGCCATTATTATTTTTAGGGATAATAATCTTGGTGTGGTGTGTTTTTGATAATGAGATTATAGAACTAAAACTCACCTATATATTATAAACTTTACCTTACCTCTTTTGCGATCACATCAGGAGACTACGGAACTACGCTTCGGTTACTTCTTCAAGAGATCGGATTCTACCTTGGAAGCCGACGGGTCCAACTTCATCAGATGGTACAAGGGTTTTTAAAACATTCTCCAAACACAACCAACATCCTATATGTCCTAGAACATTAGTTAGAAGTTAGACCAGATGATTCTGCTAGCAAGGAGGAAGATGATGAGTTCCGTAAGCATCATGATATTTTCATGGAAGTGAAGGTCGTCATGAGCGTATGCCTAGCACCAGAGTTGAAAGTTGTATTCAACACCTGGAGCCATATGTTGTGATTGATGCGATCAAAGGTCACTTCAAAGATGAATTGAGTCTTGAGAAGTTCAGACAGCTTAGAAAGTTCCGGACCATTCACATGGGGAGCATATCTGTCTGGAGACTCAGTTGAAGAAGTTGTGTGACATCTACTTCAGGCTTACGAATGTCTACGATTTCTAGATAGCGAACTCCAGTGCAATAGAGATTGCGCTTTACCTCCTAGCTTTGAATAGCATGTGCGTGAATATGCTATAGAGACACGGTGAGCTTCTTCACGTTCGTGAACAAGTTCAAATCTCTAAAAGTTGATTCATCGAAGAAGAGTTCTTCGACGCTATGGATATATTTGATATACGAAGATATAAATGTATTCTTCTCATACTTGATGAAAAGTGTTTGATAATTGTTCTGTTTGTGAAACAGTCCCTGATAATCACAAGTATGTGGCGAAGGGTGACGTGACAGTGCACGAGTGATGGCAAGTTCATGGCCAGTGGTGCTCACGCCCTCGAGATATCATATTAGTTATCATCAATAGTTTTTTATAAGACATTTTGTAATAGTGAGAATGTGATCTAGTTTGGTGTCTTGAATGTTACAAGACATAATTATTCATATAGAACACATCAGTTGTTTTATGTTATGAAACAAAGCAGTTGTTTCATGTTATGAGTAATTTGCATCACATCTCAATTACATTATGCGTATGATATACATTTATAATAGCGGGAATGATAAAATTATGTGTCCAAAGAACAAACACCATCGAATTTAGTCATAAAGGCAATGAAAGAAGTAATGGATATTTTTGGTCCATTTAAGTATTTCGAGTGCCAAAATTGATTAAGTTTGAAATGCAGTATTGAAGTTGCAATACTAGAGGAAATTGATTGAGAGTCATTTTTAATGATTAATCAATGGTGTTATTGCATGATCCGAATTCTTCCATGATTTTGGTAAATAGGAGTATTTGCCCGATAAATTATGGAGTCTGAAATTAATTTGATAATAACTCAAATGGGGTTTTTCAGAAGAAAGATTAGTGAATATTGTATTCACAAAATTCGATCAAAGGACAATATTTTTGAATTATGGTTTCAACACAAAAGACTTGTGGAAATTCGTTTCACAATATTATAATGTCATATATGGTGATATGTGGGAATTATAATCATGCTCTATTTTAAATAAAGTGTGGTCTGTCAGAATCTGTCTTAGAATCACCTAATATGTTCGAAACATTATAGTCGATGTCCACTTTAGAAAATAGATATTTTTCTCAACGAGAATTCGTGAGATCGACAGTAGTGTCGACATGTATATGATTACACGATAATTCGGTATATACATGAATAGTTCTTTGTAGAATACTCGCATTGAATGGGAGTGTATTCCAAAACCAATTAGAAACAAAGTTCAGTTTGTTGTCTATGTAATTCCGAGAAAAAGATGATTTTTCGAATTATGGTTTATGGATTGGAATTAGAAGTTTGGAATAAAGTGTCAGACCTATGTTGGAAGGTGTTCCAAAGAGTATATATCTGCTAATGAAAGTTTAGTGATTAAGAGTGAGGGAGACTAGAAAATTGTTTTCTGCTTGCAATCCTCTTCATAAAGATCATAATATTTTCATGAAAGAAACTTCTAAATAAAGTGTTGTTATATTTAATATTGCTGTCAGGTCACAATACTGTATTAAGTATTTCAGATCTTGTTGACAGATCAAGGTGCACTTTATGAATATAAAGAAAGTTGAGAAAATATCGGAATACGAACAAGGCTTTTGAGCCTGGAAATCCAAAGTTGCATTTGAAAGGATTAAGAGAGTAATTGTTGCTGCAATTCTTATTAGAGGAATAAGATTGTTTAATCGTCATATAAGGTGTTATATGAGAAATGTGACTATAAGAAAGACGCGGTAGCATGTCTTGTCAAGAAATGTGTCTTGGACAAGATCAAATTTGTTGACTACATTTATGTAGACATGCTTGAAGTCTAAGGGATTTGTATTAATGTAATACTGTAGTTTGTATTAAACTCGAATTGATAATAGATCAATGATTTTGGTTTGACCAAAATGTCGATTTAAGTGGGAGTCAATGTTAGTTTACTCAGGTGGAATATGTAAAGAGCATATTTTTGAGTGGGAGCTCAGGAACTCAAATATGTGGATGACACGTTTTTTGAGTGGGAGCTCGTGTTATCAAATATGTGGAGACATAATTTGAGTGGGAGTCGAATTCATCTTGTGTAATTAGCACATTGTGAAACTGTACCAATAGAATAGGATAAAGTTGTGAAACTATTTGAAAGTTAGTATCTATTTTGAAATAGAACGGGAATTTTAAATAGTTAGTCGAGTTGTTTTGGATTATATCTGAGGAGTCATAATAGAATCAAAAGGATGGTCCTTTGGAATCCAATTGATCATTAAGAGTAATGATGCATGAAAGTAATGGTTGTATGAAATGTGGGTCTATTATGTAATATTAGATATCATACAGAAACCATATTATCTGCTCGATGAAATATAACCGATGTTCTTGGAGGAAGAGCAGTTATTAAAGTAAATTTAGAATTTACTGGAAGTAGAGGTGTGTTAGTTGTTGGATGACATTAGAATGTCAAGGTTTCTGCATTGGTGTGAAAGTATGTAGATATCGCGAGTTTGTAATTGTTACAAGGGGCTCTCTATGGCTGAGTGTGTTTTTCAGGGCAGTTATCTGGTTAGTATAATCAGAGTAAGCGCTGGGAAACAGAAGTCTCGCTTAGTTACGGTATTTGCATATATGTTGTTAGACAACATGGTGATATCAAGCAAGTTGATGTCAGTGAATCGCAAAAGCATGTACAATCATGGATTGTTTAGTAACACTCTTCCACAAGCAAGCATTATCAAATGATTCTTATTTGATAAGGGATTCTGATAAAGTAAAATGCAGCTGGTTTATTTGTACTCTAGTGCAAGTGGGAGACTGAAGGAGATATGCCCTAGAGGCAAATAAATAAACAGTATTTATTGCATTATCTCATAAGTTTATAATAGGTTTGTGTATTATGCTATAACTGTATTAATCGGAATTATTAATACACGTGTGATACATAGACAACCAGGTCCCTAGCAAGCCTCTATTTGAGCTAGTCCATTGGGCAACAGTTGATCGAGATTCCCGATCAAGGACAATGACGTCGGTTGACAATGGGGTCATCTTGTTAGTTGAATAAGGTGGTGGACATACGCAAAGTATTGCAATAAGATCGTATTACGATGTTTGTCATTTGCAATAGATAAGAATATGATAGCTTATTCCTTAGACCGTGAGACCGTACTTATTAATGCTTCGTAGGGGTGCTTTGAGAGCATCAAACGTTGTGTCTTATATAGCATGACAATAACGGTGTCCATCTTGGGTATTCCGAAAGAGCATCAAGACGTAAGGATCAAGAGCGGGATTTGTTCATTCTTGTAATGGAAAGATACTCTGGGCCCACTCGGTGATATTGCATCTATATAGCTGCGCAGCTTATGACTAGGTCATGGAGATGTAATATCACAGACGAGTTAATAACCTTCGTCGGTAACGAGATACAACAAAGGCATCGGTGTGTCTACGATCATATCTCGGACAAGGTAGTATCGCAGAGACAAAGGGAATGAATATCATATTTATGGTTCAACGACGATATTCGTGGAATGCACAGGGGTCGTCATATACTTCCAGGTATCCCTGACGGTCATTGGTGAGCGGAGTGTCTCGACCATGTCTGGAGTGTTCTCGAACCGTAGCGTAACAAACTTAAGGTCTTAGTGACACCAGGAGATAGGTTCTGGAATTTTATAGGACTTTGTTGGAGAGAGAGAAATGATCCGGAAAGAGTTCTGGTGGACCGGAAGGAGTTCCGGGGAGGTATGGAATGGTTCCGGGAATGTCCGAAAGTTGTTCGGGTGGTTCCGAAATAGTTTCGGAGTCAAGGGATATTTAATTATATATAAATATATTAATTATGAATTAATGGGAATTTTATATTAATTTAATATTAATTAAATAAAGGAAAAAGGGGGCTCCCACCTACATGGGCCCTAAGAGGGCCCAAGAAGGGGGAGCCGCACCCCACAAGGAAGGGAGGCTTGGGCCTCCTAGTCCGAGTTGGACTAGGAGTAGGAAAGCCCAAGGGGGGTTCGGCCGAACCCCCCCTCCCCTCTCCTCCTTTTGTCCCACATGGGGGAGCCAAGGGGTTTGCACACCCCCTTCCCCCTTTATATGGCAAGGCATATTAATTGATTTAATTCATTGGAAAAAACAATTAATTCCCGATTTCTCTCTCGATCTCGTGGTTCCCAACTTGGAGCCGCGCCGAGCTGAGGAAGGGGGGATCTCTCTCCACCTAAGCTATACCGCTGAGCACCGTTTCTCTGCGGGATTCCAGATAAGATCTACCCCTGCGATTTCAGCTGGATCTGAGCTATTCGAAGATTGCCCTGATAATGGAATTAGGGATCCACGCACACCATGGGCTGCTGGATCCCCATCGTCCCCATCGGGGGGAGCGGGCGGCAACCTTGATCGAATGTGTAGGATAGGTGGGAGGTGGTGACACACAACGACCAATCCTGAAAGGATGACCGGGGGTTGTCGCTAAGCTCCGTATGTTTGTGAGTGCTCGGAGGCAACTCCTTTTGAGTAGCCTGGGCGACGTCGTCTCGCCCCTGCAGCCGCCGCGCCCCTCTCCCCTCTGTCGCCGGCGCACCACCTCTGGTGCTGGCGCTCTGCCTTCTTCCGCCCGACGCCCGTCGACGCAGATCATCGTCGACACCCTGGCGTCATCGACTTCATCATCGCGGCAAGTTCTCCGCGACCTCGAGGTCGGCTACGTACGACTTCATCGTCAACGCTTGTGCGGGAGCGTAATCCCCGCTATCGGTCTACATGGAGGTAATGTAACCCGTTCCGCCACCGTTATCGCATGTACTAGATAGATAGATCCTGGCTAGTTAGGGTTTCATACGCTAGAAAAATTATTGTTTTCTGCACCGTAACCCCTTCATTAACAACAAATGTCGCCAGTGATTCTTGCGCCGTATATCACGCGCAACCATGAGATATGAAATGGGATGGAGAAGTCAGTTGTACCCTTTTCCTCCCGTATACCAACGTATGTCTAGACTTAGACCGGGCAATGTGATACGTAGGCTTAAGATGGCCGTATAATAGTCTCACCTTCGGGTTGTGGCTTCTAGTATCTATGAAGGTTGGCTTCGGGACTGATTTGATGCGGTTTCCAAATAGTAAGCAGGCATGAGATGATTGGTTTCCTCTAGCCTGCAACTGAAGTAATGGGGGGTGTTCCGGGATGGTGGAAAGGCACAGTGATTTGCTTGGATTATTGACTGGGCCCCACATCAAGGAAGTGTGGACGGGAAGATCGCTCGGTTGTGCAACAAGGTCTTGATCTCTTATAGGTAAAGCAGCGCACCTCTGTTGAGTGTATGAATGTGACATGTTACTCCACGTTCCAGGACGGAACGTCGAACACAGCAGGAAAGGAGGCTCCTCAAAGCCCTAGCCCTGTGACTCCTGATGAGCATAGTCTTCAGAATAAAAGCAACCTTTTAAAGAAATGTTTTCGAAAACCTGCATTAGCCTATGACAATCCATTGTCTGTGGCTGTGCTTATGCATCAAACTTCCCACCTTGCATAATGAACTTGTTGGGTAACGCTGTTACTCACCCTTGCCTCTTAACCCCCTACTAGAGATGAAGAACCTCAAGAAGGCAACACTTTAGGCTATGAACACTCTGATGGCGGATAAACTCAAGATACCAAACAAGGGAACTACAACGAGTTTAAGCAATCCAGAGAACATGGAGGACAAGTGAAGGCATAGTATGTTAGAGGATAGATCCCTAGTCATAGAACATATCTTTGTAGGCGTTGCTATAGCGCAATCGCAAGCCTCGCGGTATTAGCAGTCGGCTTAGTATAGGTTAGTTCCTCCGAGATTTTTCGTTTGATCTAGGGCCTTGCCTTATTGTTCCGAGGAGGTTATAAAGATCAGTTGTTTTGGATCTTCTGTTTGTAATCTATAATCATGCCTTGGACCTGTGATGTTTCTGTTGTACAACTCTGATGATGTAACACTGGTGGGCAGTGATCCATTGGTGCTATGTAAACGACTATAGCATACTACACCATGAAGTTGTATGCTGTGGCTCACCACATACATACATCCGAGTTGCAAGACCACAACTTTGTAGTGTTGGAAGGTCATCACCAAATTGTTGATGAAGACTGCAACGAGTAGTCGAGTCGGTGTTGCTCCTCACGCGTACATGACATGCTCTAACTCGAACCTTGCGAAGCCAAGCTTGATGAGGCATGCGTTGAGCTTGGTGCTGTTGAATAATTAGGTGATTTAGCATATGATTTAATTCACGAAAACAGTAAACCAGTTATCACTAGAATAATACATATTAAACTAATCATGCGATCTACGCAAATAGTAGATAAACAGATTGAATCTAGAGCACATACTACAAGTAGGAACTCTAGTAAAACTCCATATAGGAAGATCATGAACACGTACAGTGCAGAGGTAGTCGCACCGCTGGAGTTCCCCGTGCCGTCTCCCATGTCGTCGATGAAGAGGTTGGCGATGTCGGGGAAGAAGTCGTCGTTGGGGAAGAAATCGAAGCCAGTAGTCGCGAGTGCGCTCCCCAAAAACCTGATCGCCCTCTCCCGACAGGATCACAAGAGGCGGGGTTCCGGAAGCCTACTGTCCCTTCAACCGGTGCACGCCGGAAGACTGGATGGAGAAGACTTAGTAGGAGGCGGCGCAATGCTCTGGAACGGTGTGAGACCATGTATCTCGTAGTGGCGGCTAGGGTTTGCCCCGGGCTGTATATATGGTGCGAGTCGCGTAGGACGTGCGCTGTAAGCCACGATCGAATCAGTAACGCCCCACGATCCCATTGGAATCGGAAACGGCAAGGTAACCGTTTATTACTAATCAATGACTCATAGATTTTCGCGAACAGCAAAAATATAAGCTCAGCTCGGCGAAATTTCCGCAACCCGTGGCGCGACGTGACGTGTCGTGACAAGGCGAGGCGTGGCGTGGTGCGGCGTGGTGAGGCGAGCGAGGAGGCGTGGTGTGGTGTGACTTTTCATCTTCTCTTGTTCTCCCTAGCTCATACTAGTACTAGAACATCCCACTATATAAAGTGGTGCATCTCACTCTCCTATGCGACTAAATATTATTCACGTACATGCACAACCAGCCAACCATAATGGGCCATGAGAATTTCGGATTTTAGTTGGGCCTTGAACCAAGTACACTAAAATTCCAGCAATCCCCCTCAAAGTCTCATTGGCACAATGTACCATCTTTGTTCCAAAACTATGTTTTATATACTGATGCTTAGTGGGGACTGTTAAGTTGAACTCCACTTAGAAACTTATGTTACGTTAGACCACAACTTGAGTAGTGGACTATGCCTTGAACTACAAGTTTCCTGCGACCTAATTTCACACAAGCCCTTGACCGATACTAGGTTACCGCAATGCTCCCCGCGGTGTGTAGATTATACGTCATACTCCAAGGCCTCTTTTGAGTTTATTAAAGAGTACCCGATTCTCATAGACCATGATGTTTAACAGTCAGACTCATATAGGTGTATTCCTCAAGAGATGCTCTGCAGGATAACATCTCCGCTTATAAAAGTAAGCCGCTTGGAACACATTAAGATAAATATCAACCTGACATGAAGATCAGGAGAGTATTGCATATTTGCGGAGTGGGATAGTAAAATGTAAGGATACTCTTCTCCCAGCCGACCAACATCTTGTCTCCCACTTCTAATTCACGGGATCTCCGATCACATAGAGTAGATTACCACTGTGGACAACTCATACGGTGAATTTCAAACTCGTCGACCTCGATGCATTATCTATCATGTTACCTAATAAAACCATTGTGAAAGGATCTGCCAAGTTCTTAGACGTTTGGATATAATCCAACGCAATAACTCTGGAGTTCTTCAATTTCCTGATAGATTTTAATCTCCTTTTCACATGCCTTGATGACTTCAAATTATCCTTAGAAATTTTAATCTTAACTATCACAGTTTGATTATCACAGTTCATAAGGATAGCGGGTATGGCATTTTCAACCACATGTAAGTCAATGAAAAGCTCTCGAATCCACTCTGCTTCAAAAGTGGTTGTGTCTAATGATGTGAGTTCTGCTTCCATAGTTGACCTCGTTAAGATGGTCTGCTTGCAAGACTTCCAGGAAACAACTCCACCACCGAGTGTAAACACATAACCACTCGTGGCCTTAATCTCATCAGCATCAGATATCCAATTGGAATAACTATAACCTTCTAGTAGTCTAGGATAACCAGAATAGTGAATTCCATAGCTCGCAATGCCTTTTAAATAGAGCATAACTCTCTCAAACGCATTCCAATGATCATCTCCCGCGTTGGAAACAAACCGGCTCAACTTTATTATAGCAAAAGAGATGTCAGGCCTCGTGGCACAAGCCAAATACATAAGCGAGCCAATGATCTGAGAATATCTCAGCTGATCTCTAGCAGTGCTATGATTCTTTCGAATCAACACACTGGGATCACATGGTGTCGGAGAAAACTTGCAGTCGTCATGCCCGAAGAGACTCAAGATCTTTTCCACATAGTGGGATTGAAGCCGTGTAATCCCACCATCACCATCTCTTAACAGCTTGATGTTTAAGATTACATCAGCTACTCCAAGATCCTTCATCTCAAAATATTGAGATAAGAAATCCTTAACCTCCTTGATTAAATCAAGATTGGTTCCAAATATCAGTATGTCATCGACATACAGACATACAATAACTCCCTCGCCCCCACCATGGCGATGTACATACACTTATCGGATTCCTTAACAACGAAACATGCAGCAGTTAAAGTTCTTTCAAACTTCTCATGCCACTTCTTAGGAGGTTGCTTAAGGCCATATAAAGACTTCAATAACTTGCACACCTTTGCTTCCTGACCTGGTACTACAAAACCATCAGGCTGATCCATATAAATTTCCTCGTCTAGCTCTCCATTTAGGAAAGTTGTCTTAACGTCCATTTGATGAACGAGAAGACGATGCGAGGCAGCCAATGAAAGTAGCACCCAAATCTTGGTCAGTCTAGCCATAGGTGAGTAAGTATCAAAGAAGTCTTCTCCTTCTTTCTGGGTATAACCCTTGGCCACAAGCCGCACCTTGTACTTCTCAATAGTACCGTCGGGCCTAAGCTTTTTCTGGAATAACCACTTACATCCTACAGGTTTGCACCCATAAGGACGATCAGTAATTTCCCAGGTTCCGTTAGCTAAGATGGAGTCAATATCACTACGGATAGCTTCCTTCCAGTAGTCAGCATCAAGAGATGCATAAGCTTATGAAATTGTACTAGGGGTGTCATCCACAAGGTACACAATGAAATCATCACCAAAGGACTTTGCAGCCCTCTGCCTCTTGCTCCTAACATGAACTTCATTGTCATCCTCCACGGGATTATCAGTGTGTTCTATCGAAATGGTAGGTTCAGGAATCTCAACTAATTCGTGACTAGATGTGTTAGGTATATCCTGATTTGATGAGCTAGACATATCCTTCATGGGAAAGATGTTCTCAAATAAAGTCACATCATTCGACTCCATAATCGAACCAACACGCATGTTGGGTACCTCAGATTTGATTATCAAAAATCTATAACCAATGCTATGAAAAGCATAGCCAAGAAAAACACAATCCACGGTTTTTGGTCCTAGCTTGCGCTTCTTGGGAATTGGAATATTGACTTTCGCCAAACAACCCCAAGTACGTAAGTAAGAGAGTCTCAATTTTTTAAATCCCATTCCTCAAATGGAGAAACGGTTTTGTTCTTTGCGGGAACTTGGTTTAGGACATGACAAGTTGTCAATAGCGCCTCCCCCACCATGCCTTGGAGAGACCCGAAGTGTCTAACATGGCGTTAACCAAATCAGTTAGAGTTCAGTTCTTTCTTTCGGCTACCCCATTTGACTGAGGTGAATAGGGAGGCGTCCTCTCATGGATTAAACCATGTTCCGCACAAAAAGAATCAAACTCGTTGGAAAAGTACTATCCACCACGATCAGACCTTAGCAGTTTTATTCTTAGATCAAGTTGGTTCTCTGCTTAAGCTTTATAGTTTTTGAAGAAGTTTAAAGCTTATTCTTTTCTTTTCAGAAGATACACATAACAATATCTAGTGGAGTCATCAATAAGCGTCATTAAATATTTATTTCCGCCTTTTGTCAACATGCTATTCATCTCACAGAGATCTGAATGTATAAGTTCCAGTGGTGCCAAGTCTCTTGCCCCCGGAGCCTTATGTGACTTGCGAGGCTGTTTAGCTTGAATGCACACTTGACACTTGGAACCTTTCACATTAGTGAATTTCGGAACTAAATCCAAATTAGCTAGCCGCGTCATGCTACCAAAACTAATATGATCCGCTGACGAGATTTTTATTGATGGCGGGCACATGATGAACGTTCTTCAGGCGCACGGCCTTCCACAAAGTAAACTTCAGATCGACCGTACCAACACCACGAACAGAAGCATGTGACCCATTCCCCATAAGCACGGGAGAAGTCCTTATGACCTGGTAAGAAGAAAACATCGAGGCATCATCACAAACATTTACATTGGCACCAATGTCAATCAACCATTCAGGAGAATGACAAACTGAAGGATGGTATGAAATATACCATACCCCGAATCCTTCATCTCAGTATCGCCAATGACAACATTAGCATTCTTTCCATTGTTCTCAGGTTCGCGCACCTCATGGCGGTTAGGACAACGAGGTGCCCACTGATTTGGATCACCGCAAACATGGCATGATACTTTCGTCGGTTTATTGTTGTTCTTCTTGAAGTTGGTAGGTTGTGATGGCTTGAACTTCCCATCAGGTTTGCCTTTGCCCCCAGATTTATTATTGTTAAACTTGGGCTTGTGGGGCGGCTGGTAATTCTTTTTCTGTACCACATGGGCACTAGAACTAGCCTCAGTAACTCGAGGACGTGTATCCTTTGGTCTCGCCTTCTCTTCCACATCAAGCGACCCAATGAGATCCGAAACGGAAAACTCTTGTCTCTTGTGTTTCAAAGGGGTAGCAAAGTTGCTCCACGAAGGTGGAAGCTTGGCGATAATGCCACCGGCGAAAAACTTGTCCGGTAAGATACACTTAAAGTGCTCAAGTTCCTTAGCAAATGATTGTATCTCATGATCCTGTTGTACAACAGAGCGCTCATCAGTCATCTTGTAGTCATAGAAAGTTTCCATGACATACAACTCGTTGCCAGCGTCCGAGACCCCAAACTTGGCCTCGAGCGCATCCCACATGTCCTTGCCCTTAGAAAACGATATATACGAGTCCACAATGGAATCGTCAAGAATACTCAAAAGGGCACTCTTAAACATGTTGTCGAGCCTCTCGAAGGACTCCTGCTGTGCAGGGTCAAGCTCGCCATCAGGTTCCTTTGGTGGCAGCATAGCAGTTCATGTTCTGAAACCATAACACTGCTCCCATGCGCCACCACTTATACATAACCTCTTTAAAGGGAAACAAACTCGTTAACGCGATAAAGTCAACGGGTGTTAATTGCCTATAATCAGGTTTTTCGATTGTTGAATAATTAGGCGATTTAGCATATGATTTAATTCGTGAAAACAGTAAACCAGTTATGACTAGAATAATACAGATTAAACTAATCATGCAATCTACAGAAACAGTAGATAAACAGATTGAATCTAGAGCACATACTACAAGTAGGAACTCTAGTAAAACTTCATATAGGAAGATCATGAACGCATACAGTGCAGCGGTAGTCGCACCGCTTGAGTTCCCCGTGTCGTCGCCCATGTCATCGATGAAGAGGCTGGCGATATCGGGGAAGAAGTCGTCGTTAGGGAAGAATTCGAAGCCAGTAGTCGCGAGTTCTCTCCCAAAAAACCTTATCACCCCTCTCTCGTACAGGATCACAAGAGGCGGGGTTCCGGAGGCCTACTGTCCCTTCAACCGGTGCACGCCAGAAGAGAGGATGGAGAAGACTTGGTAGACGACGGCGCAATGCTCTGGAACGGTGTGAGACCATGTATCTCATAGTGGCAGCTAGGGTTTGCCCCGGGCTATATATATGGTGCGAGTCGGGTAGGGCGTGGGTTGTATGCCACGATCGAGTCGGTAACGCCCCACGATCCCATTGGAATCGGAAACGGCAAGGTAATTAATGCGTCCGTTAATTACTAATCAATGACTCATAGATAACCTTGGCTCGGCGAGATTCCCCAACCCGCAGCGCGTCGTGACGTGTCGTGACGAGGCGAGCGAGGAGGAGGAGCACTTATGTGGCAATCTTCATCTTCTCTTGGTCTCACTAGCTCATACTAGAACTAGAACATCCCACTATATGCATAACCAGCCAACCATAGTGGGCCATGAGAATTTCGGATTTTAGTTGGGTCTTGGCCCAAGTACACTAAAATTCCAGCAGGTGCTCTATGCTCTTTGCACCTACTTGAGGCCGTGGAGCTCCTTGATGAGTTGGAGCTCCAGATGCTCCTTCCCCTTTGCAGCAGAGTCGTCTGGCTTCTACAGATACACCTCTTCCTCCAACTAGTCGTTGAGGAAGGCCTATAGGTCATGCATCGCACCCCTCCCGTTTGCATCCAACTTGGCCTCATCAAACAAGTCAGGCTCTTCAGATGCGAGGAAGAAGACCTCCTCGTCCGGCTCAAGGGCTGAACCTATGCAACATGTTTCACGAAGTGCGGAACCGGTGCTCGAACTTGATGTTGTCTTTCGCATCAAGTATACTCGCCTACCTCAATGGCAAAAACTTACGAGTGTCACAAAAACTCAGGAAAATGTAGGTCTATTAAGAAAACGTATGAACAAGATAATTTGGTAACTATTGCTTCACAATAAAATGTGTCCAAATGTATATTATTGGGTCAATTGGTTATGTGCCATACCTAGCTGAGTTCAATCGGTATGTGCCATACCCGCACTATTTCTCTGTTATGTGTCCTAGTTTGCTCGCATATCGCCCAAACGCTCGGTTCTCTCTGGTCAACCTCCTTTGACCCGCAATTGTCCTTACTGGTGGGGTCGGCCTGGCGCGGCTCGGCTGGAATTTCCGCGGCTCGGCAAGTGTGCGGCTCGTTTGGGATTTCCTTTGGTCGGCGCGTGGGGTCGGGCACTAGTCTGACTGGTGGGGTAGGCGCGTGGGGTCAGCGTGGGGTTCGGCGCGTGGGGCCGGGGCACTAGTCCGACTGGTGGGGTCGGCGCGTGGGATTGTCGCGTGGGGTCAGCGTGGGGTTGGCACGTGGGGCTGGGGCACTAGTCTGACTGGTGGGGTCAGCGCATGGGGTTGTCGCGTGGGGTCAGCGTGGGGTTGGTGTGTGGGGTCAGCGCAGGTCAGTTAGGGTTTGCCCGCCCACCCCCCGCCGCGGCTAATAAAAGGGGGTCGCCTCGCCGGAGAAACGTCATTTTCTCTCCCTCTCTCTCCCCCTCACTCCCTCGAAAATACGGTGGAGCCCGCCCTCGCCGCAGAGCACCCCCTACTCGCCGATGTCGGACTCGGAGCTCTACTCGCCTGAGGAACTGCACGACATGCAGGAGATGGAGCGAGAGGAGCGGCTAGCGGAGAAGAACCATCGGCGGAAGCAGAAAGGTCCCTCCCCTCTGCGCGAGAAGAAAGAGCAACCATACGAAGTGGCGCGTGGAGATCTTCCGCCGCAATCCCCAGTCTAAGAGTACGGGGCATCGGAGTCCTCGGATGAGACCTACTCTGACGAGGAGCCCAGGCCTGCTATCGTGGACCAATCGCCCGCGCCCGTCGTCATTGCGCCCATTGCCGAGCCCAATGTTGTCGACGAGGACATCTCTGGCGAGGGGAACTCCGACGACATGGACGACTCCGACGATGAAGATGACATGGATGACTCCGACGCCTCCGACTACGACGACGGAGACAAATCCGACGCCTCCGAGGACTCTGATGTCACCGTGAGTCCACCGCAGCACCCATGAAGAAGAAGAAGAAGAAGAAGAAGTAGAAGTGTTAGCATTAGTATTAATAATAGTAGTTGTAGTAGTAGTATAGTACTTGTAACTGACCGTGTCATATGGAGATAATCGTTAGTTTCTATGGAGTAAATATACATTCTGATCGTTGTCGGCCCAGTGGGAACTGGGGTATGGAGAGCCCATTCCCTCCAGGCCTCGCACGCTGGCCAGACAGACGAAACGACTAAGGACCAGGCATCACCGCCAGGCGGGACCCCGAGAGGCAATTCCCCTCGAGGGCCTGAAGAGGAAACGAGGGCCTCAAGGGATCCCTCGCCTCAGGGGACCCTCCCGAGGCGACAGCTCGCCTCGGGGGAGTCACGCAAGAATCTCCCCTCAGGCCTCCACACGCCTGAAGGGAAACGTTGCGGCCAAGGAAGTACGGCAAGACGCACATGGCCTCTGCCACGCCCAAGTGGTGACGCAAGCACCCCCGTTGCCGTTTTGGTGATAAAGGGGTCAATAAAGCGGCTTTGCCTGCTGCGCAGCTGCCAAGACCTTCTACTCTGACGATAAAGCGGACGGACGGCGCAACCCTCCAAAGGAGAACGTCATCGTGGGCTCCACCTCAGAGACTGCCCTCTCTGCGGGCAGTACAGCGCGGTCGGCCGCATGTCGGCCACCTCGCACACATTTATCAACAATGGACCGCTTCCATGGACGAACGGACGGCGGTGGACTCCAACTCCACCATGCCACTGCCATGTGGGAGCCACCTTGAAGGCCAAGACGAAGGAGAGCGCTAGAGGCGCCTATAAAAGGAGGAAGACATCCATCGTAGCACAAGTCGACTCTGGGCGTGCTACAACCCTTGTAAACCCTAGCAATTCTTGTTAGGATAGCCTTGAGCCCGAGGAGGAAGAAGATTATCGCTTCCCTTCCCAGGCAAGAACTGCCTCAAGGGGGCCTCCGGCAAACTCCACTGTACTGTAAACTCCATCATCTAATACAGACAAGCAGGAGTAGCGGTCTTACCTCCTCACGAGGGCCGTGAACCTGGGTAAGGGCCGGTGTCTTTCTCTGTCGCGTGCGTGTCTTCTTTGGGTCCAGCGAGCAACGTCGCGGAGCAACTCGAGGGTCTAGACCTCCGCGTTCAATCCCCTTCACGAACTACACTTCAGGAAGTGACTACCCCCGTTTCTTGGGAGTCATAACCCGACATTTGGCGCGCCAGGTAGGGGGTTGAGGCGCGTCAACAACCTTCGAGTTCGTCTCCGCGCCATGGTGAACACCCGCGCCACCCGCGCCACCCGCGTCGCCCGCGTCAACATACATGCGCCTGGGGAAGCACGCGCGCCGCTAGGCACCGCGATCACCCGCGCACGGCGGGGCCGACCCCGCCATGAAGAGCATGTCGCTTCTGGCCCTCACACAGAGGCGCCGGAGCACAACTCCGACCACCAGGAGGACGCGCAGTCGTCGCACCCGATGCAGCGCCCGAGCAGATCAGGCCCGGGGAGGACAGACCCTGCGCCTCACACCGCACTGCTCATGGCGCAGGAGCTTCTCCGCTACCAGCCCACCGCTTTGGCCCACGAGCAGTGGCTCGAACGCCTCAACCACCTCGTCAGCATCGCTATGACGCGCCCCGCTCCGTCACAGTCCAACCTGCGCCCCTCTCTCGCTGGCACGGTCGCGACAAACACGCCTCCGCCACCTCCGGGGCCTGCACCGGCTGCAGCACAGAGGGCTGCTTCGCACGCGTCCTCGCCGCACGATTGCTTTTTTGTGCAGCGCACCGCGCCCGACACTCGCGTGGGGATGGAGCTCCAGCGAGACCGCCAGAACATGCTCGTGGAGGAGATTGGCCAGGCGGGTCAGCAGAACCGCGGTGCGCTGCAGCACGGGGTCACTACGTACGCCTCAGGCTGCATGGCATTCACCCGTTCTCTGCGTCGCGTGGTCTGGCCCCCGAAGTTCAGGCCTGCTCTCCCCAAGGGCTACGACGGCTCCAGCAACCCCATCGAGTTCCTGCAGCTCTACACCACCTCCATCCAAGCTGCGGGTGGAGATGACAAGGTCATGGCCAATTGGTTCTCCCATGCGCTTCGCGATTCTGCGCTGTCGTGGCTCCTGAACCTCCCTGAGGACTCCGTGAACTCCTGGGAGGAGCTCTGCAAGCAGTTCGTCTCCAACTTCAAGGGGACATACGAGCGCGCCCTCACCCACAACGATCTGCGCGCCGTAGTGCAGAAGAAGGATGAGACGCTCCGCAAGTACATACAGCGCTTCAGCCAAGTGCGCAACAAGTTCCCGAACATCCCTGACACCCAAGTCATCGTCGCGTTCCGCGAGGGCGTCACTAACAGCAGGATGCTCGAGAAGCTGGGCATCCACGACAAGCTCACCTCTGTGGTCAAGCTTTTCGACCTGGCTGACAAGTGCGCCAAGGCTGAAGAGGGACTCCTCTTCGTCAAGATGTCCTCAAGAGGGGACGATCACGCTGAGGGGTCCAAGAGCCTGAAGAAGAAGGAGGAGCCCAAGCGCAAGGCCACCGCGGTTCTCGCGGCAGAGCCTGACCCGAAGGGCACCCGCAGGGACTCCCCCAAGCCTGGAGAGAGAAGAGACGACCACCGCCCTTTCTGCATCTACCACAACAGGCGCGGCCACTCTACGGAGTCCTGCTTCGACCTCAAAAGGTTGAGCAAGGAGCGCGAGCAAGCAGAGATCAGTGGTAGTCGTGGCCGAGGCCGTGGCTACCGCGGGAGCGGACGCAAAGGCGGCTACTAGAAACCATCTGGAAGTCAGGCCAACGCCGCAGAAAAGAACGGCAACCTCCCTGACGTGGAAGATGGCGGCTACCAAGCCCTGAGAGGCGCCATTTCCTGCATCCTCGGGGGAGCGCAGTTGCCGAAGTCGAACAACCAGTTCAAGCAGTTCGCCCGCGAGCTCAACGCCGCCCTCCCAAGCACGGAAACCTCCAGGCCCCTCAAGTGGTCGCAGTACACCATCGCCTTCGACGCTCAGGACCACCCCAAGTCCACCAAGACTGTTGGAACCCTCCCGCTGGTCTGCACCCCCACCATCGACAACTTGGCTTTCTCCAAGACTCTAATCGATGGCGGAGCAGGCCTGAACGTTATCTCCATAGATACGTTCGAAGCGCTTCAAGTGCCCTACGAGCGGCTCATGCCCTCGAGGCCCTTCACGGGGGTCACCAGTGGCTTGATCGAGCCTCTAGGCCAGGTCAGACTTGCTGTCACCTTCGGGAGCAATGAAAATTACCGCACCGAGCACATCGATTTCGATGTAGCACACATCAGCTTGCCGTACAATGCCATCCTCGGCTACCCCGCGCTCGCAAAGTTCATGGCCGTCAGGCACCATGCCTACAACATGGTCAAGATCCCCGACAGCGCTGGCACGATCACCATCCGTGGGCATGTCCTGGACGCTACGCGCCTACAAGACCGCCGCCATGGCTTTCCCCGCAGAAGAGGACCTAGAGCCTCTCGGGAGACCCAAGAAGAAGAAGCAGTTGTTCTCCCAGGAGGCAGCTGCTACAAAGAAGATCTCTCTGAGCTCCAGCAGCTCGGGGGCTGAAGGCTCGGGGGCTAGCGTCACCATTGGCGCTGCGCTGCCTCCCAAATAGGAAAGCGCGCTCATCGCCTTCCTCCAGGCAAACTCTGACATGTTCGCATGGACACCGTCAGATATGTCTGGTGTACCGAGGGAGGTGATTGAGCACCACTTGGCCGTGTGCCCAAACGCGCGCCCCGTCAAGCAAAAAGCAAGAAAGCAAGCCCCCAAGAAGCAAGCATTCATCGTCAAGGAGGTCGAGAAGCTAAAAGCGGCAAAAGTCGTTCGCTTAGTCGCGCATCCCATTTGGCTCTCCAACGGCGTGGTAGTCCCAAAGCCCGCCGGAGGAGGCCGCCTCTGCATCGACTACACCGATATAAACAAGGCCTGCCCCAAAGACCCTTATCCCATGCCCAGAATTGACCAGATTGTGAACTCCACGGCAGGTTGCGACCTCCTCTGTTTCCTTGATGCCTTCTCTGGTTATCACCAGATAAAGATGGCTAAGGAGGACGAGGAGAAGACGGCTTTCCTCACCCCGTGCGGTGTGTATTGCTACGTCTGCATGCCCTTCGGCCTAAAAAATGTCGGAGCCACTTTCCAGAGGTTGATGAGGATAGCCCTTGGTGGGAAAATGGGGCGGAACGCCGAAGCATATGTCGATGACATCGTTGTGAAATCACGAGAAGGAAATACTCTCCTCGGAGACCTTGAAGAAACCTTCGCCAGCCTGTGCAAGGTGAACATCAAGCTGAACCCCGCAAAGTGCGTCTTCGGAGTTCCTTCAGGCAAATTGCTTGGGTTCCTCGTGTCTCATCGAGGCAAAGAGGCAAACCCAGACAAAATCAAGGCCATAGAAGACATGCAACCTCCGCGCAGGCTCAAGGACATGCAACGCCTGGCAGGCTGCATGGCCAGCTTGGGTCGATTCATCTCCAAGTTCGGCGAAAGAGCCCTGCCATTCTTCAAGATCATGAAAAGAACGGGCACTTTCAAGTGGACCCCTGAAGCTGAAAAAGCATTTGAGGACTTGAAGAAGTATTTGGCCAGCCCACCAGTAATGGTAGCCCCAAGGCATGGCGAGCACCTGAAGCTGTACTTATCAGCTACTCCGCAAACAGCCAGTGTTGTCCTTGTGGTGGTAAGAGAAGAGCCAGTACTCCACAAGAAGAGTGCAGGCACTCCAAAGAAAAAGCCTCCTGATAAGGAGCTCGACGAAAGGGCAGCCCTCACAAACCCGCCGCCAGGCCCAAAGCCCCAAGAGAGGGCCGCCCCAAGTCTACCGCTTCAAGGAATTCATGCCGAGGAGCCTGAGGAGCCTCACGAAGCCAACCACCTCGGGGCACAGGGCAAGCCCCTTGAGGCCAACCCCCTCGAGGCACAGGGCAAGCCCCTTGAGGCCAACCCCCTCGAGGCCGAGACCAAGCCCCCTGAGGCAAACCCCCTCGAGGGCCAAGCTGAGCCACCTCAAGCAAAAGACGCCGAGGTTACAGGAACTACCATCGTCGAGCATCTAGTCTACTTCGTCAGCACAAGACTGCGTGATGCTCGCGAGAGGTATACAATGCAGCAGAAGCTTCTCCTCGCACTCCTCATCGGCTCAAGAAAGCTGCGACACTACTTCCAGGGGCACCCCATCACAGTGGTCACCTCTTTTCCCCTGGAGCAAATATTGCGCAACCCAAACGCAACAGATCGTGTCGCAGGGGGGAACATTGAGCTACAGCCATTCAATTTGCGCTTCGATACCAAAAGGGTAATCAAAGGAAGAGCGCTGGCTGACTTCGTCGCCGAATGGACTGACCCAACCCCTGAAGAGCCTTTGGGAGAAGAGCAAGGGCCCTCTGGAGCCGCAATGCCCAGCCTCTTGACCATGAAGTTCGACGGAGCTTTCGCTTGTCGCCGCGGCGGGGCAGGCGTAGTCCTGATCTCCCCAAAAGGCGATAAGTTGTATTACGCAGTCCAGCTGTGCTTCGGAATCGACAAGATATCCAACAATATCGCCGAGTATGAAGGCTTGCTTGCCGGCCTACGCGCCGCAATCGCCCTAGGCGTCAAGCATCTACACATCAAGGGCGACTCCCAGTTGCTCGTCAACTTCTCTAACAAAAGCTACAAGCCTAAGGACGACCACATGGCCGCATACCTTGAAGAGGTCCGTAGGCTTGAGAAGAATTTCAGGGGAATGGAGCTCATGCACATCCCAAGAAAGGAAAACCAAGAGGCAAGCTCAGCCGCCAGGTGTCTTTGAAGAAAGGCTCGTCAAGGCATCCATAAAGCAGCCCCAAGAGGCCCTGCCCGCAAGCACAGACGAAGCGCTCCCGCTACCACCTACAAGCAGGGCTCCAGGCTGCGGGTCCCTACAGGGGAGCGTCTGTTGCTCACACCGGTGCACCAAGAAATAGAATGGATCGACGAGATCAAAGATTACCTACATAAAGGGGTCCTTCCCGAGGAAGACGTTGAAGCGGAGTGAATCGCCCGCCAAGCAAAATCGTACCAAATCCACGAAGGAATTCTCTATCGCAAGCGCCCAAATGGCGTCGCGCTCAAATGCGTCCCTCCTGAAGAAGGCAAACTGCTGATCAAGGACATCCACAGCGGGGAATGCGGCCACCATTTGTGCGCCCGCACCCTCGCAGGCAAAGTCTTCAGGAGCGGCTTCTACTGGCCTCAAGCGCTTCAAGATGCAATGGACGTCATTCAAACATGTGAAGCCTTCCAATTCCACGCCAAGCAAATCCACCAACCAGCGCTGGGACTACAGACCATTCCGCTCTCGTGGCCATTTGCGGTCTGGGGGCTGGACATCCTAGGACATTTCCCAACGGCGCAAGGTGGATATCTCTACCTCTTCGTGGCCATTGACAAGTTCACAAAATGGCCTGAAGTGGAGGCGACGCGCACAATCACAGCAGGCGCGGCGGTGAAATTCATCAGAGGCCTGGTCTGCCGCTTCGGAGTGCCTAACCGCATCATCACCGACAATGGCTCCCAATTCACCAGTGGCATCTTCAGAGCCTACTATGAAAGAATGGGCATCAAGCTCTGCTTTGCCTCAGTCGCCCATCCGCAAAGCAACGGACAGGCTGAGCGCGCAAACGCAAGGGTCCTCAAAGGCCTAAAGACCGGGACCTTCGATATCCTCAAGGGCCACGGCAAGGGCTGGATCAACGAGCTGCCCTCGGTGCTCTGGTCCATCCGTACCACGCCACCCAAGCCCACTGGGGAAACACCGTGCCCTCGTCTATGGAGCCGAAGCAGTCCTCCCAACAAAGATAAAGCATGGATCCCCACGGGTCCTTGCCTTTAACGAGGACCAGCAAGAGGACCTCCACAACGACGACCTGCTGCTCCATGAAGGGCTACGACGCCGCACCGCCCTCCGGGCGGCCAAATACCAGCAGGACCTGAGACGCTACCACAAACGCAACGTGCGCTCGCGCACCCTGTTGGCAGGTGATTTTTCCTCAGGCGAATCCTCTCCAGGGAAGGCCTCCACAAGCTGTCCTCGATGTGGGAAGGTCCCTACAGGGTCACCCACATCGCCAGGCCTGGCGCGGCTCGCCTCGAGACGCAAGACAGCGTCCCCGTCAAGAATCCATGGAACATCATGCACCTACGCAAGTTCTACCCGTGATCATTGTCACGTCAATGCATTTAGCGAAAGAGGCAGCCCACGACTCAACCTCCAAGCACTTTTTGTCCCTCAAGGTTAAAAGCTCAAGGCTTAAACCTCACAAATCTTTGTATCCACAAGGAACAAATTAAAAACGTGATCATAGTCACGCCCGTGATCATTGTCACGTCGAGACTTCTAGCGGAAGAGGCAGCCGACGGCTCAACCTCCAAGCATTTTTGTCTCTAGAGGTTAAAATGCTCACGGCTTAAACCTCCAAAACATGCTTTGTCTCCTAAGGGAACAAACGCAAAACGTGATCATTGTCACGTAGAGACTTCTAACGGAAGAGGCAGCCTACGGCTCAACCTCCAAGCATTTTTGTCTCTAGAGGTTAAAATGCTCACGGCTTAAACCTCCAAAACATGCTTTGTCTCCTAAGGGAACAAATGCAAAACGTGATCATTGTCACGCCCGTGATCATTGTCACGTAGAGACTTCAAGCAGGAGAGGCAGCCTATGGCTCAACCTCCAAGCATTTTTGTCTCTAGAAGTTAAAATGCTCACGGCTTAAACCTCCAAAGCATGCTTTGTCTCCTAAGGGAACAAATGCAACCATGGTCATTGCCACGCCCGTGATCATTGTCACGTCGAGACTCCTAGCGGAAGAGGCAGCCTATGGCTCAACCTCCAAGCAATTTTGTCTCTAGAGGTTAAAATGCTCACGGCTTAAACCTCCAAAGCATGCTTTGTCTCCTAAGGGAACAAATGCAACCGTGGTCATTGCCACGCCCGTGATCATTGTCACATCGAGACTCCTAGCGGAAGAGGCAGCCTACGGCTCAACCTCCAACGTTTTTGTCTCTAGAGGTTAAAAGCTCACGGCTTAAACCCCCAAGCTCCAAAGGCTTCTCTCGAGGGCAAACCCTCCGAGCTCTCCATTTAACGAGCCACCTCAGGCCGTTGAGAGTCTCTGCCACTAATGGGTGGTCCCCATGCCTCGACATGGTCAAAACATTAACTTGGCAACCCTAAACATAATAACTCCATTTCGTTCCCAAGTGAACTCAGCGCTTCGGCGCCGCTTTAAAATGTATTTGGTGAGTTTTTTGCACTACTCTCTTGAAGTGTGCGCTTACATCTCTCCACATGCGTACCTCGCGAGCGGGGGCTGAGTACGGTGCCAGTGCCTCAAATGACATACCAGAAGCACTGCAAAATCCAAGAGTCCGAGCTCTGGCTGGAGGGCAAGATCCCACAAACACGCCATCTCTACAGAGGACCTTGATACTTACTCTCCTCGCAAGGAACGCCTGAGGGGACCTATAAGGTCGCACGAGTCCCTTGAACCGTGTTCCAGTGTTTGGGTTCGCCCCTCTAACATCTGTAGGAAAAAATCCCCCCACAAGCCTGAAGAGGCATCCAGGAGCGACCCCTCAAGTGGGCAACCTCACCAGGTGAAAAGCCTCTGCAGGGCGGAAACCTCGAGAAGCTAAGTCTCGCGCCCACGCCTTAAGAGCGCTTTCTCCCCATAGCGCACGTTTGCCCCTCAAGCGACTTCGCTTTCCCTTACGCTTCATGGACTACTCGCACGTCTAAGGGGGCACTTGAGCATCGCGACTCATGGCTCTTACCTCTCCTAGGCCTAAACTCCCCCCGGCCTTGCGGAGTCATTGCTCCTGCATACCGAAGTGGCGGAGTCATGGCACGAAGAGATGGGACCTACCGACGCAGAGAACAAATAGACATGAAGATGAGTCCAAAGAGACCTCACGGGGGGCAGACAAGCTCGAATTAAACAGCATTAAAGAGTATATTACAGGCCAAAGGTCTTAAGAAATCCAAACACACGACTGTTTCAGATACAAGCGCTCGCAGGCGCAATAAGGAAAGACTCAGGGGTAAGCAGCGCCGCCTGGGACCTCCTCCGCGGCACCCTCTTCAGCCTCGGCAGAGCATGCCTCCTCCTCGCTGTCTTTAGCCGAAGCCTCCGCGCGCCTGAAGCGGTTGCAGAAGGCGTCAACTTGCTCAGGGAGGGAACCGGAGACCTGCCGCGCGTCCTCGCCTTAAGCAGCTTCTGTGACGGAGGAGAGGTCGAAGCCTGGCGTGAGCAGCTTGAGCTTGGTGAAGATGCGATCAACAACCACCCCTAGGAGCTGCCGGCTCTCGTCTTCGATCATCTCGCGAAGCTCGGCGACGGGACCCTCGAGCGCCTCGAAGAGCTGGTCGAAGTAGACCATGTACATGGCAGCATCGCCGCGGCCTCGAACGTCGGTGTGCGGCGCGTCTGCGCCGAGCTGCGCGGTGAGCTCGTTGCCACGGGCGACCAACGCCTCAAACATGCTCTCGCGCTGCTTCGAGAGCACACGAGCCGCAGTGGCAGAGTCCGAGGCCTCCGCCGCCGCGGCATCGCTGGGGCCACTTGCTCCTCCACGTCCTTGGCCAAGGAGTTGAGGTTGTGGACTGCCTCGGTGCGAGCCTCCTCCGCTCGGCGACGAACATCCTTAGCGTGCTTGAGGCGAGCCTCCAGCTTGGAGTTGGCCCTCTCGAGCTCGGCGATCCGCTGACCATCCGCGGCGTGCTTGACCTTGAAGCGGTCCTCCTGCGTCTGGGCCAGGTCGTGGTACTTCTGAGAAGTGGACTTGCGAAATTGCTTCCCGCGCTCCTCGAGGGCGTCATCGGACTCCTTCTTCTTCTCGGCGAAACGCCACTCGAAGCGCTCGTAAGCTATCTTCTGGGCAGCGACATTTTTGTCGTACTTCACGATCGCCTTGGCCAGGTCTCCCTCACGCTCCTCAAGGGCCTCGCGTTGGGCGACCAGGTCCTTCTCCGCCTGAAGGCGCTGCTCCTTGCGCTGTTGCAGCTCCTTCTCCTTGAGGGCCAGCTGCTGCTCCCGCTCGGAAAAACCCTTGCGGTCTTCCTCCAGAGCGACCTGCACGGCCTGGTGGGCGGAAGGCAGCTGGGTCTCCAGCTGGCCCAACTCGCGGCGCTTCTGCGCCAGCGATCCATCCATTGCCTCGCGCTCAGCCTTGGCCTGTCGCAAGAGCTCCTCTGCGCCGTCACGTTCCGATTGAAGGGCGCAAGGAGCTCTGTGACGTAACGAATGGCCCCCTCGCGGACCTCCTTGGCAAAGCGGGTGGCCTCCTCGCGCGCGGCTTGCAGCGCCGCATCCTCCAGCCGGCGCGCTTCGACCGCCGCGTGGAAGGATGACCATGACTTCGCCAGCTCCTCCAGCCGCTGAGCGAGCCATATGTCTCCGAGGGCGAGGTGGGCCTCCGAGCTCTCCAAGGATTCCCTCACGAGGCCGAAGCCGACCTCGCGGCGTCCCGTGCTCCAGTCCTAGCCGCGGAGGGCCAACTCCTGGCTCGTGGAGAGCCCGGCCCCAGCGATGGGTCTCGCGGGCCCGGCCTCGGGGAAAGCTTGGGGGCTAGCCTGAGCTTCACTTGCGCCCGCGCCGGTATCCTCTTCCAGAGCTGCAGCTGCGGGGCGTTCCTCGGTCACAGCTTGACGAGGAGGCGAGGAAGCATCGCCCCCAGCAGGTCCGCATGTGCCTGCTGCTGCCTCGCGCGCTTCCCTTGCAGGCTGCACGGGAGCAGTGGCCGCAGGTGGTGGGGTAGGCGCGCGCGGAGGCGTCAACGCGCGTGGCGGCGTTGGTTCGCGCGGTGGAGTGACCTCGCGTGGAGGCGTAGCCGCGCGAGGAGGAGTAGGAGCGCGAGGCGGCGTGGAAATTGTCTCCTCCGAGCCTTCCACCACCAGAGGCTCGGGGGGGCGGTGCAGGTGCCTCTGGCGTGCCATGCTCTCCTCCACCTGAGGCCCCGCCGCCCCCGCCTGGGGCACAGCCGCCTCCGCTTGAGGCGCCCCCTCAAGGGGGCTCGTGGAGGCCGCCTCCGCAGGTCTCGCGGCCTCGTCAGCCGCGGCCCCTGTCGTGGCGTTCTTCACCTCAGAAAGCTAAAAGACGAATTATCCAAGATTATGAGCACTAACCCTGAAAGGGGGGCGCCAGCGTCGACCCACGCCAGGCCTGGCGAGCGCCATGAGGGGAAGGGCTTGGAAGCAGGCCTCGCAGGTGGCGCCTCCGCTTTCCTCTTGGAGGGGACGTCAGATGGCCTCGCCCCCGAGTGGTCCACGGCGGCTTTGGTGCGAGGCCCGCGCCTTCCCGGAGAGGCCTCCGCAGCTGAGGCCTCCTCTTCCTCAGCCTCTTCCTCCACGAGGCGCGAGGGCGCCACCACGAAGGCGTCTTCATCGCCTAACGAGATATCGCAAATCTCGTCAGTACATGGCCCGGCCCTTGAAGAAGAAACCTCCCCAGCCGCGGCCTCCTCTTCACCTGGGCCAGCTCCGGAAGCCGAGGGAGAATCGGCCACCTCCGCTTCCCGCGTGACCGGCATCGGCGCCTCAAGGTCTGCCTGGCCTGTTGGGGTGAACGGAGGCATCACCTCCAGGAGGTCCATGCGCTCCGTCATATTGTATTGGTGAAGGGGCCGGAGCGCCGCGGGGAGCTCATCCACGGGAAGCACCGATGGATTGACGAAGAGCACGGAGAGGACATTGTCCACGGCGTCCTTGTCGTTGTCCTCGACGTGAAGCCGCATCTTGTCCTTCGGCCCCGAGTACATCCACATGGGGACCGAATGTGACTGGAGGGGCGCAATGCGACGCGTCACGAAGTCCGCGACGATCATCTGCCCCGTGAGGCCCTCCTCACAGAGGAAGCTCAGGCGCCCCATCAAGCTCACGTTCCTGGCGCCGTCAAAGGTGGCCTTGCCCCAGTGGGAGTTCTTCACCGGGGGCTCGTCGGGGACCTCGAGGAAGGCGCAGGGACGCTCCACCCCAACAAAAAACCACTTCTGGCGGAAGTCTACCTTCTTCGTCACCGAAGTGATGGCCTTGCCCTCGCTCCAAGACATGGGGATGTAGACGCTCCCCATGCCATCGACGATGCGGAACGAGACGCACCCAGAGCGCTCGTTCTTCGCCGTGTTCCGGAGCGCGTAGAAGCACCGTAACAGCCCCACCGTGGGCTCCAGGCCCAGGTACGCCTCGCAGAGGTAGGCGAAGACGGCGAGGATGAGGACGGAGTTGGAGTGCAGGTGCAGCAGCGGCACCTTATAGAACGCCAGCACCGCCTCCAGGAACGGCGAGAAGGGTGGCACCAGTCCCGCAGCCAGGCAATGCTGGAAGACCGGGAAGAACCCGCGCGGGCGCTTCCCGTGCGCCGCGGGCTTCAGGGCAGTGGCGCCGTGCTCGTTCGTCCGGTCCGCCACCAGGCATCGGACCTTGGCGAGCGCCTTCTCGTTGACGCGCACGCCTAGCAGCGCCGCGCCCACAACGGTCTCAGGGGCCTCTGCCTGGGAGTAAGACCCCGCGGTGGCCTTGCCCTTGCTATTGAGAGTGCTCATCGTCGCGGAAGCGGAAGATTGGAGGAGTTGGAGAATGGAGATTCGCAGGAGAGAGCGGGGGCGGAGAGCTCTATAGAGAGGAAATTTCTGCGAGAAGATTTGGAAATGGTAACGGCTCCCTGCTACCTTGCTCGGGCTTTATGTCACCTCGAGGAGCAGTTATCGAGACGTGGTGGGACCCCCCACGACTCGCGCCCTGGATCGTGAGAGACCGTTGTACGTCCAAGTGCCGCGTGGCTCGGGCCGGCTGGGCACTAAGGGCCCACGACGCTTCGCCTGAGCCCATGGCCTCAATCGTGCCCATCATGGGCCCAGGGGCTACTGTCGGCCCAGTGGGAACTGGGGTATGGAGAGCCCATTCCCTCCAGGCCTCGCACACTGGCCAGACAGACGAAACGACTAAGGACCAGGCATCACCGCCTGGCGGGACCCCCGAGAGGCAATTCCCCTCGAGGGCCTGAAGAGGAAACGAGGGCCTCAAGGGATCCCTCGCCTCAGGGGAGCCTCCCGAGGCGACATCTCGCCTCGGGGGAGTCCCGCAGGAATCTCCCCTCAGGCCTCCCCGCGCCTGAAGGGAAACGTTGCGGCCAAGGAAGTACGGCGAGACGCACATGGCCTCTGCCACCCCCACGTGGTAACGCAAGCACCCCCCGTTGCCGTTTTGGTGATAAATGGGTCAATAAAGCGGATGTGCCTGCTGCGCAGCTGCCAAGACCTTCTACTCCGACGATAAAGCGGGCGGACGGCGCAACCCTCCAAAGGAGAACGTCATCGTGGGCTCCACCTTAGAGACTGCCCTCTCTGCGGGTAGTACAGCGCGGTCGGCCGCCTGTCGGCCACCTCGCCCACATTTATCAACAATGGACCGCGTCCATGGACGAACGGACGGCGGTGGACTCCACCATGCCACTGCCATGTGGGAGCCACCTTGAAGGCCAAGACGAAGGAGAGCGCCAGAGGCGCCTATTAAAGGAGGAAGACATCCATCGTAGCATAGGTCGACTCTGGGCGTGCTACAACCCTTGTAAACCCTAGCAATTCTTGTTAGAATAGCCTTGAGCCCCGAGGAGGAAGAAGATCATCGCTTCCCTTCCCAGGCAAGAACTGCCTCAAGGGGGCCTCCGGCAAACTCCACTGTACTGGAAACTCCATCATCTATTACAGACAAGCAGGAGTAGCGGTCTTACCTCCTCACGAGGGCCGTGAACCTGGGTAAGGGCCGGTGTCTTCCTCTGTCGTGTGTGTGTCTTCTTCGGGTCCGGCGAGCAACGTCGCGGAGCCACTCGAGGGTCTAGACCTCCGCGTTCAATCCCCTTCACGAACTACACTTCAGGAAGTGACTACCCCCGATTCTTGGGAGTCATAACCCGACAATCGTCTATCTTGTTTGACAAATGCATTTACACCGTGATTGGACATGACGGCTAGGATAGACTAGCTGTGGTGAGCAAGCAGTTATGCGACGCGTTCAATGGCCATGCCTATCCGTACACGCGCTACATAGACGGCAGGGTGGACAACGGCATGCCACACACGTATTCAATGTGCACGCAGTGCCACGAACTGGAAGGCTCTCGGATGTGTCTCAGCGTACGACTCGTAAATATTGGTTTGCTTCGGATTCTTCCTTTCACGCTAGAACGGATAAACATGAATGGATACGTGCCGCTCGTTCTGCCCTATGATCAATGTATCGGTGCCATCGTCGTGGAGAGCAATTCGAGACTTGAGTAGGACTCGTCGTCGTCGCTGGACTCGGTAATCACTGCCGCCGTCGGCGGCGTCTGTGGGGTCCCGCGGCCCGGGAGGACCCAGCCTCCCCATCGTGACGTCACTGCGGTGGTCGTCCTACCATTGGGCGTCCTCTTCCTCGATGTGGTGCGCTCCCCCTCCTGTTAGCTTGGGTCCTCCTCCTCGCTCCAGCTGTAATGGCATTCGATTCACGGCGGCGGCGCTCCTCCTCCTCGTAGTCGCTCTCGGATGGGTCGCTCTCGGATGGGGATGACATGGCGATGAGAACGGAGATGGGTGGCGAGAAGGCGGATGGAAGGGTTTAAATGGCCGCGCAGTAGGCGGGAAATGCTACGCAATGGAAACTGGCACATAGATTCCAGCGAGCACGTACATTCCAGCGAGTACGCTAAACTGTCAAACTTGATCAAAAAAGAGTGAAAAATGTTTGGTACAAATGAACAGGTTTGAAGCTAAGTTACGCAAACATATATTCTTTTTAAGTCCGTATGAACACATTTTGCAGCCTACCTTCGGAGTTTATTTGGATCGCATTTTTCAGCGAGTCCACTCACCATTTTGACTTAGAAATGGGGCCGTTAACCCTACCTTCGGGGCTCATTCAAAACACATTTTTAAGCGAGTTCACAATTTTTGCTTAGAAATGGGCCCGTTTACCCTACCTTTGTAGCTCATTTGAAACACAACTGTCAGCCAGTCCACTTTTTTTGGTTTAGAAAAGGGGTCGTTTACCCTACCTTTGGAGCTCATTTGAAACACATTTTTCAGCGTGTCTACAATATTTGCTTAGAAATGGGGTCGTTTACCCTATCTTTGGAGCTCATTTGAAACACAGTTTTCAGTGTGTCCATAATTTTAGCTTAGAAATGCATGGGGCCGTTTACCCTACCTTGCAAGCTCATTTGAAACACATTTTTCAGCGAGTTCACAATGTTTGTTTAGAAATGGAGCCGTTTACCCTACCTTTGGAGCTCATTTGAAACACAATTTTCAGTGTGACCACAATTTTAGCTTAGAAATGCATGGGGTCGTTTAACCTACCTTGCGAGCTCATTTGAAACACATTTTTCAGCGAGTTCATATTTTTTGCTTAGAAATGGGGCCGTCTACCCTCATTTGAAACACATTTTTCAGCGTGTCTAAATTTTTTGCTTATATATGGGGCCGTTTACCCTACCTTTGAAGCTTATTTGAAACACAATTTTCAGCCAGTCCACTGTTGTTGGCTTAGAAATGGGGCCGTTTACCCTACCTTTGGAGCTCATTTAAAACACATTTTTCAGCGTGTCTACAATTTTTGCTTAGAAATGGCGCCGTTTACCCTACCTTGAAAATTTTAAATTTATATGGATTAGGGTGCATTTAGTGTGCCAAAATACCCATTTTGTGTCACTGAGGCAAATGGGGATGGGCGAGCCAAAATCCCCGTTGGGTCCGCCGTGGTCCACTCGTCAGCGGGTGTACAGTCCTTTTCCTACGCGCGCGTCCAATCAGATCGCAGAATGAGCTTCTCGCGGATCGCCCCGAGTCTACCTGCATATTTCTTGTAGAGGAAATCGGACAGCCGCAGATTCCTTGTAAAGGAAATCGGACGGCTGCAGATTCCTTGTAGAGGAAATGACCATAAAAAATTCAAAAATAATCGAAAAATTGAAAAACCGACGCACATAGTCTTCTTATGTCATATACTAACGACTCAAGTTGAAAAACATGGTCTACATACATTCAAAAAGAGAAGGGAATGGATCTCAGGTGATATCGCATAACTCAAACTATGAGGTCTAAGATTGGAGAGAAGTTGTTTTGGAATTGCAACATGAAATTTTCAAAAACCTCACTAAAGCTTCATTTTGGAGTGACTAAGAAGGATCCATGCTTAGTTTTTCATTTTCATGTTTTAAACTTGTTGAAATGTTGGTCAAACTTTGGTTTGACCGATTTTGAAATAACCATAAAAAATTCAAAAATTATCGAAAAATTGAAAAACCGACGCAAATTGTCTTCTTATGTCATATACTAACGACTCAAGTTGAAAAACATGGTCTACATACATTCAAAAGGAGAAGGGCATGGATCTCAGGTGATATCGCATAACTCAAACTATGAGTTCTAAGGTTGGAGAGAAGTGGTTTTGGAATTGCAACATGAAATTTTCAAAAACCTCACTAAAGCTTCATTTTGGAGTGACTAAGAAGGATCCATGCTTAGTTTTTCATTTTTTCTGTTTTAAACTTATTTAAATGTTGGTCAAACTTAGGTTTCACCTATTTTGAAATAACCATAAAAAATTAAAAAATAATCGAAAAAATGAAAAACCGACGCACATAATCTTCTTATGTCATATACTAACAATTCAAGTTGAAAAACATGGTCTACATGCATTCAAATGAGAAGGGCATGGATCTCATGTGATATCGCATAACTCAAATATGCAAATGAGAATTGCAATATGATAATTTCAAAATACTCACTAAAGTATCATTTAGGAGTGAGTAAGAATGGTCTATGCTTAGTTCGCGCCCAAATTTTAGACAAATGTGCGCCTGTGCGCGCCCAGAGCACGTCGGGCTTGCTCTGAGCGCGTCCGGAGTGCGCACTTAAGGTATTCGACAGAAGTACAATAACAAATATTACAAATTTCCGCAAATGTTCAGAGCTTTATCTTGCTCCTTGTGTTCTTAGAAGGAGCTACGGCCTTGCTCCGGGTGCTCCTTGCTACGCCCTCGCACTGCTTATTCTTCTTGGCTTGTTTGTTCCTAGTTTGTGGTGATGCTCATGCTGGTGGTGATGCTCCTGCTGGTGGTGATGCTCATGTTGCTGTTGGTGATGCTCCTACTTCTACTGATGGTCGTGATGCTCCTGTTGCTGGTGATGCTCGTGATGCTCCTTTTCATGGTGATGCTGGAACCCAGGTACTTCCAGTAGCCAAAACTGGTGGTCTCGGAGGCAAAGCTACAAATTCCTCTTCCTTTTCCATTCCAGCAACTGCTGCAGAAAAAAATGCCTCTCCTTCAGAATCTTCTCGTTCTGTATCTTCTGGTGCTCCCCATTCTTCACGAGCAGATCTTTTCTGCGCACGAGTCCTTTTCTGCCAGTAGCCTTTAGTTTTACCCTTCTTGCTTGTCTTTTCCCTGGCATTCGAAATTCAAGTGAAACAGATATTCCCTAACAAATATGGAAAACTCTAGACACACGTACCTTTCAGCAAACTCTCTTGCTACGGCTTTTGCTACTTTGGCGGCTGCTTCTGCTACACTGGCGGCGGTTGCTGCTGCTTCTGCTGCTGCTGCTGTCTCAGCGGCTTCTTCTGCACCCCATCCTTCGTTTGTTACAAATGTAGAGGGGATTGCATTGTTGCAATTCTTTTGCATGTGCCCTAGTTCCCGACATCTTTTGCACGGACGCCTCTTTACGGCTCTACCCTCTGCACCTGGTCTTACTTTGTTTACCCTTGGCCTTCCAGGTGCTCTGTTTAGCGCCGGAGGGAATAGTTTGAATCCTGGATGATACCCATCCCATTGTTCTTTACCCAATAAAGCAGGCACGTTATCAGCATATGCTTCCTTAAACTTGGCAACAGAGAAATATTCAGACACATATTGACCAACTTTGCTCAATTCGCCTCCGAGGTAGGTCCTGAAGTAGATGGCATGTATACATGGCTTGCCACTGACCTCCCATCGCTTGCAACTACATTTCTTGTTTCCCAAATCCACTAGATACCTCCAAACATGGTCTTTGAAGGTATATGTCAGCTCAGCTAATAGGCCTATCCATCTTTGCATTTGCATAAATCCCTACATATTTCTTGCTCATGCATACAAATTCTTGATCACACTTGGGATGATGATATGGCCATCATATGAGTGTCCAATTTTATTGCGCAATACCATCTTCTCCATTATCAACTGTCTGGTGTTTTCAAATATTTCCCACACCATTAGACCTTTCAGGTGCTTAATCTTTGCGTTGAAACTTTCAATAACGTTGCTTGTCACATAGTCCACTTTGCAAGATGTTCCAAATAAGCTTCTCGTCCACAGCTTTCCGTGATGTGCATCCAAGTATGGTTTGACGGTGGGATTTTCATCGTACATGGTCTTCAAGTGGTGTCTATACTTCTTCTCGCTGCATGTGTACGATGCTGGCCAAAGGTTTGCATCAAATACTTTCCCCTTAAATTGCTTCTAGAAATTAGCAGCAAGATGTCTCATACATTCCTTGTGCTCTTCTTGAGAAAACACAATTCCTACAGCTTTCTCCAAACCCTTGCTAGCATCTGTATGGATAACCAATCCAGCAGGGTCCCCTATAACCTTGTGTAAATTGCACAGAAACCACCTCCAGCTCTGCTCGCTCACCACCTCCACCACACCATAAGCAACTGGAAAATGCCAGTTGTGTCCGTCAACTGCACAAGTAGCTACCAACTGTCCTTTCCATTTTCCAGTTAGAGCAGTGGCATCCACAGCCAAATATGTCCTGCAACCTTTACAAAACCCTTCATGGCAAGCCTTGAAAGAGACAAAAACCCTCCTGAAGACATTTCTATCAACAAATTTTCCATCCACTTTGGACCGCACAACCACATCATCGATTTCTACCACACTACCTGGACTTGCCTTCTCCACCTCACCTTTGAATGCGTACAACAACTGAAAGCTATCTTCCCATGCAGTACCTCTTATCCTCGCTAGGGCCAGTTCTCTAGCTTCCCATACCTTCGAGTAATTCAAACACCCTTGCATCTTATATTTTGCACTGATTGCTTTGGAGAGTTCAGTTGCTCAAATCCTTTGGTCCTCTCTTAGCGCTGGAGTCATCTCACTTGCAAGCCACCCTTTGGTTGCTAAGTGTTCTTTACGCCAGTCCACCTTAGGGGCACAAGTGTGTTCATGCATTTTATACTTTATCTCTACCATGTTTTTCGCATCATGCATGTCACGAATCTTATTTGGCACAAGAACGGCATGCAACTTCCATTTGCATCTCTCATATGGGCAGTGAACCGTATACCTGCCTTTCTGACTCTTCACTGTAACGCCCCAGAATTTCTCCAATTAGATTTTGTTGTTTTTCTTAATGCATTATCATGTCATTGCATTATTCTCTCATTAATTTAATTTGTTGCATTTAAATTCAATTCCCACAATTAAATTCAAATGCATTTCAAATTAATTAAAATGTGATTTTCAAATCTTTTGCAAATATTATAAAAACTAGTTTATTAAATTTCCTAATTGAAACTAAAACTATTTTCTAAAGTCTCCTAATTCAAATTCCTTTTCTATTTTGTTTTAAAAATATAAACAGAAAAGAATAAAAGAAGAGAAATAAAAACCCAGGAGAAACTTACCTGCTGGCCCAAAGCCCACCTAAGGCAAACCCTAGGGTTTCCCCACCTGGAAAATTCTTTCCCACCCCCTGCATTTTTGCAGCCACCCTCCTCCCTTTTCTCCTTTTTCCTTTTTCCTTTTTCCCCCTTCCTTTCATTTTTCTTTTTCCTTTTCTTTTTCCTTTACTTTTTCTTCTTTTCTTTTTTTCTTCCTTCTCTCCTCTTCTTTTTCTTTTCCTCCCGCACCATCTTCTCCCGCACCCGACGCCCCCGTGCTCCTCCTCCCAGCGCCTCCCGCCTCCGGCCGTCGCCCCTGCTCGCGCCTCCCGCCGCTGCCGCCCGTGCGCCGTCATCCTCCGCTTTCCCGCCTCCGTCGCCCTTCGCCCGTGCGCCGCCGCACCCTGCACGCCGCCGTCCCCTGCTCCTCCCGCGCCGCCGTCGTCCCCTGCTTCTCCCGCACCGCCCCGACCTCGTGCGCCTTGCCCCGTCGCCCCGGCTCCGGCACGGTGCTGCCACGCCACCTCAAGCCCTGCCTCTACCTCACCGGCCCCTGCTCCTTCCACCCTCGCCCCGGTGCGCCTCCCCGGCCTTGCCCTGTTTTGCTCCGTCCGGTGGCCTCCTCGCGTCCGCCGCCCACAAGGTGTTCGGTGAAATGACTGCAAGACCTTCGGCGTCGCATTTGTTGTCCGAGTTGTCTACCCTTCGTGGTGTTGCTACGTGCGCGTGCGCATGCTTCTTCCTGTGCCACGTTGCAGTGACCGCCCGTGTCCGTGTTGCGGTGCCCGCCCATGCGCGCTTCTTTCCGGTGTCCGTTTGCCATGCTCCTACATGCCCGTGACCGTCAACGATGATGACCGAGTACAACGACTCCGACCATTCCCACGACACCGACAAACGACGATGCCCCAGTTCAGCGACGACTACTTCCCCGACCACAACTACTTCCTCTACGGACCGAAGACTTCGGTTTCGAACCCTAGTTCTTCCGATCCAAACTGCGAACCGCAAACCCTATCCATGTGCCTATTTTATAAAATGTCATCTATCTTGTGCATATCGCATCATACTTGCATGTGTTGCATCTCTTGGGTTTGGTGGTGTAGCAATTCACCTAAATAATAATTATGAAATGTGTGGCCAATTATTTAGTATTGATGTCCTATTCCATTTAATTTGACTAGATCATGTTTGCCATGTCTTGCCATGTTAATGAACATTTAATTTGATGGGTAGAAAAATAACTTGAACATTAACATTAATTGGCGGAATCCTTGTTCCGCTTAATTTGGATTAACTGCATCTCATATTGCATCTTGCCATGCCATGCATCATTCTCTTATGATCATGCTGGATCTTTTGCCGTAGTTGTAAAATGCATCTTTTACGCTTTCAAGTCTTTGTTACTTCTTCACGGATACGACGTTGAGATGTGTGAGCAACGACAAGATCTGCTTCCATGCGGGATTCCAGGCAAGCAAAGTTTGCTTGTTTACCTATACATTGTCTTTCATTCCTGTCGTTGATCTCTGCTACCCTAGTATTCGATTCTCGAATTGTGATCCCATCACATGTTTATCCTGCAGCCTATACAGCTTTAACCCCACAACCTAATACCTGTTGCATGTTTATCTGTTGGCCTTGCGAGTCGTGGCGCATGCTTAGAGTTGGTTGTGCAAGTCGTCTGTTGGTCTTTTATTTCATATGCTTAGTATGATAGATTATCCTACCTGAATAAAATGTCGTTTTATATTGGGGTATTATAATTAAATGATAAGGCACCGGCGGAAAGCCTTGCGAGGTGCTTTGTTCTGCTAAGTGTCGACCTAGGAATTGAGATTTTGTCCTCGGATCCAATTTTGAGCGCACTAACCACTTGTGGGAGGCCCTATGGAGCCCCCCTCGCCTTTGAATGGATCTTCAGCTTGTTCAGGTGCCACAACTAGTTCGGTTTTTCCATTTGCTCATATGCATGTGCATGATGATGCTGATTGATGAGAGGTTATGTGATATGGGGGTCATATAGGGGTGGTGCGCGCGAAGCGGACAGTTCGTACTGTGGATTGAGCCGCATGGCGCGTGGACACAAACAAATGAGTCCGCAATTGATATTCGGCCAGACTCTTGACGCGGGTAACAACTCATATGGGTGGCACTTGGACTTGCTGTAGTGAAGGAATGAGTCGTGTTGAGAGGCCCTAATGTTTTTGACTTGGTTGATCATGCGAGTATGGGTACAATAGTGCACCCCTGCAGGGTATAATCTTATCGATGAGCCGTGTCCACGGTTATGGACGACTTGGTGATGATGCTGGCTAACAAGATCTAGACAACTTGCACCTAATGTATGTTAATTAATTTGACTAGTAATATAGAATTACTTTCACAATAAATGGTAACTAAAACTATTCATTGTGTGAGTTTCCTGAATTGCTTCCTCATACTTGGTTGAGTGGGTTAATCCGAGAATGGGTTATGATTGGTGTTAGTTGTAGATGTTTATCTTATGCGCTCTCTTATCCCTCTCTAATTAGACGGAAGTTGTAGCGTATCTTTTAGGTTGCCAGTGCTGCTGCCGCTAAGTCCACCTACCCCATATTTTGGGAGATGGTGTAGAAAGTAGGCAAGTCGGTTTTGCTTGCCAGGGAGTGTCCTGACCCTCTTTTGGGTTGTGCTTTATGTGCAGTTAACAGGTTTGAAGTCTGACGACATTAGCTTGGGAATCCCTCCGGCTTGGCTAGGCAGGGATATGGCACCATTGCTTATCTTCAGAACTCTTAGTACAATTTGCATCTTATCTGTAGTCGGATACTATTTTGCTTCCGCTGTCATTTGTATCTTTGAATTGTAATATTTGTATCTTGACTCGTTCGATTTGTTGTTGTATTATATATCTTCTGTTGTTATTTGTGGATGTATCGGAACTGTTGTAATGTTATCACAATTCCACCCACATAATGTGCATGTTTCGCCGTGCACATAATGTCTGGCGGGCGACCTAGAATCGTTATTATGCGGATTTCGGCGGGATCGCTTAAATCTACATAGTAACGATTTTGGGGCGTCACATTCACAATGTCGAAAGTATTGTTGCTGATGAGACAGTACGTTGTAACTGCTAACCGAAGTTCATCCATATTTTTGAATCTTGTCCCTGCAACAAGCGATGGAGTAGTCCTATCCCATTCAAGCTCTTGCATGTCATCGCCATCGTATTCATCTGCAATCGTCATATCATCGTTCTCCTCCTCCTCTTCAGAAAAATCTTGTCCAAGCATAGCGGCAGGGGCCCTATGGCCCAATTCATCCACAAACTGAGGAAACATCTTCTCATCTTCATCGTCGTTCCGTGGCACACGATCGTCGGCTTCATCGTCTGAACGTATAGCATCTTCAGCATCTGCTGCAGTGGGCTGACTTGAACTACTAGTGGAGGGCTTACTTGTACTGCCACTTGGCTGACTATGAGGTAACGGTGGAATGTTTGCAGTGGGCTGGCTTGAACTACTGGTGGAGGCAACTGCCCCCTTTCCCGTTGAAGTCTTTCGCAATTCATGTACAAGTTGTTTCCGAACGACCTCAATCCTGATTTTACCGAATCGCTCGGTCGCGTTTTGAACAAATAAGTATCCAATTGCAGTGTCATCGGCGAGTGGGATGAAACTGTCCTCCACAATTGACCAGTATTTGAGAACAACAGTATCAACCGGCAGCCAGCTGTACCGGGCACACATAGCATTAAGCAAATCCTTTAGAGAAAAGACGTTTCTACCACCAACTTATACCAAAAAATATTGCCTAACTCCTGATCGCCCTCCCAGCGCGAGGCAAATTCGACTGACAAGCGAAAAACGGTATTCGGATTCATCCTATTGAACAAAATTCATGGCGATAAAGGTCAAGTTGAAACCGTATTCAACTACATACATCACGAAATCGAGACAATCGATAGATTAATCAACAGATTATGTACTTACATCCCCATCCAAGTGTTATCTGAATCCGATTTCACCCAGTCCTCGCCTTCAAAAGGTGGAACGGCGGGGCTTGGAACTGCCGCCCTGGATGCGTCTTCCAACCGGAGGTTCAGTGCACCACCGGCGGACGGGGCGGCGATAGGGCGGTGGTAAGGCGCGGGGCGGCGTGTCCGATTGGGATTTGGAGGGTGGGGGGGGGGGGGGGAAGATGATGATTCAAACCTACCAACGATCCAATTGGAAAAGCGCAGACCAAAGGAAATCCCAACCGAGCCGCACACTAGCCGAGCCGCGGAAATTCCAGCCGAGCCGTATCAGGCCGCCCCACCAGTCAGGCCAAGTGCGGGTCAAAGGAGGTTGACCAGAGGGAACCGAGCGTTTGGGCGATATGCGAGCAAACCAGGGCACATAACAGAGAAACGGCACGGATATGACACAGACCGATAGAATTCAGCTAGGTATGGCACTGAACCAATTAACCCTATATTATTCTTCCGCTTTCCTTGACAGGTAGGGCATTCTCAAGTGACAACGGTGGTAGGGCATCCTTGAGTTGTGAGCTTTTGACGGTGACAAGCAGTTTTCTGACTTGTGATTTCCTCTGTTGAGAATGTGTTGGATAGAATAAGGGGATGTAGAGCTGGAGGTTAGGAACGAAGCAAAGAGGATGCAAGCGATCGGGATGGTTGAGGGCCTTAAGGTGGGTCGAGTTATGTTTTTAATATTTTTCTTAAACGGTTTGATGTCAATTATGGTACTTCACTGAAATGCCGATAAGTTCCTTCTTCCGAGCTAACTCTCAACTAGGTCGACAAATAGCTGCATCATTTGCGAAACAATGTTAATTGTTTTGGTAACATTCTCGATAACTACTTCAATGGGATTATTTGAACATGACAATCCGGTTTCATGGCATTTTAATATTTTCCTCTCGTTTTATTCATCAGCCACATTGGTTAGAGTGCTTACAAAGAACAAGTATACTAAAAACCCAAATATATGTACACTAAACCATGAAGTACAAGTACATTAAACCTAAAGTACAATGAAAGAAAAAATATAGTAATTATAGAAATGCAAAAAGTAAGTGCTAAAAAATTATCAATATAGGATTTAACTTTGAATATCTCGACACGAAGAACACAACGGTGAAAAAAATCATAATTTGGATGGATCACTCTAAATATAGGTCATTTTGAATTTTAAATCTAAAAAAAAGGACATATAGAACCTCTCACACACATCCCCGCATGAGAATAGAAAACCCCACCACAACTCTCTTAAATTTTGACACTCGGGCATGCATCACGTCACATGTCACAACTAGATAGGAAAAGCAATCAAATCTTAACAAAAACATCGTATTTTTTCTAGTGATTTCAGTTTTGAGACATCGCTTCGGGTAGGAGTAGTAAGAGGAAAATTTCAGAAAGGTTGGTTGATGCAGCGCGGGGTATTCCCTCGCAGAAAAGTTTCATTTTTTTTTTCAATTTTTTGAACTACACACTATGAAGTATAAATAAAATTTCTCTCATTTAATAAGTATATCAAAACCCGAAGTTTTACAAAGTACAACTATACTAAACCGAAGTACTACGATGTACAAGTATACTAAAAACCAAGGTACTAACCAAATACAAGTACACTAAACCGAAATGCTATGGAGTACCCAATTTTTTTCTTCATCAAAGCGTATCAATGTGTGATTATAATCTTTAACATATCCTCGTGGGAAACGTTGCCTGGAAAACGTTTATAAGGATATTTGGATTTGAATCTTACAATCTCGACCACACATCCTGCATTGGAAGAGTGAATCCCACGAAAACTCTCATATCCTGACATTGTTGAGCATGTATCGCGTCACATGTCACAACTAGAGAGAGGAAGCAACCATGCATTTGCAAAAGTAGGTATTTTATTGTTTCTTCTATGAGTTGGTCTTTTGAGTGATTTTACAGCGCTCTACTCCAGAAGAACATACAAGAACATGAGGTCAAAGAGGCCTCCGACTATAAATTTTTTTTACAACACTAATAACCTTTATTACTCAACAATAGTGAGGCCTCCGACTATTTCATATAGCATCCTCTCCGATTTATATTAATTATCGTTAAATCCGGTGTATCTGACTCGCCAATTTATATGGAGACAGGCGGCCAAAAGGATATAAAAGGCTGGACTTTCTGGATGGCCATATTACACAAGAGGTACAATCTAGGCCCATCTCTCAAAAGTCAGCAAGCATTGCAAGAGTCCAATAGAAGAGAGAGAGGTAGTACTACTGCATATTATCGGGTCATGCTCAGTAACTTGAGAGAGTCTGCCTATGGGCTATGGATAGTTCTTCCAGCAGGAGGAGACGAGCATGGAGACACAGCGACGCATGATATAGAGCCTCGCCCGCTGCTCCCTCGCCGCGCTCGCCACCCGCACCGGCAACGACGCCGACCGCCACAGCTCTCTCCTGTGACCATGACCTCCTCCTTTCCCTGGCGCATCCTCCTTGCCCGGCGGCCGCCCCTGCTTGTACTGCTTCGCAGATGACATCTTCTTCCAGTTGTACTGCTTGTCCTCCATTTTGCTTCTGCAATCCATCTCCATCGATCTTCTACTTCTCACTTGTGTTAATTTGCTTGTGCCTGATCAACTCGTAGGGTTGGCACCGGTGCTATTTATAGCGTCCAAACTGATGACCAAGTACGTAGTACCGCTAGTTAGTTAGGGTGAATTTAAGTATGTACACAGGGAGACTGGAAGAGCATCTCCCATCCCTCCTTTGGCCTGCTAAAACTATAGTAGTGAGCATCCAGGCAACAATGATATATGGCACATGAGTGCAGATGGCACATGAGTGCATGCATCGATCATATGCCTCGCGTAAAAGAATTTTCTACCGCAGAAGGGCGGCTGATAAAATTACTAACTACTCCCTTGGTATCAAAATATAAAAAATTTAATATACAAGATAGATATTTCATGCACAATTCATATTAAAATATTTTAATACGGAGGGAGTACTAGTAATAATAAGCTAATGTCTGGGAACTTGAATGTGGCAAGATGGTTAGGAGGATGGTTGTATCACCAGCCCACCAGAGTTCAAACCACAGGTTTGGCGCTGGTGTTTCTCATTTAGTCGGAATATTCTTTAAGTGGGAGGCGATGTTCCCGTCGACAGCGAGGCGCCTGTGGTGACTTCGTCAATCTCAAGACCCGCCGGCTCAGTCTTTCGGAGGTGCTCATAGGGGTAGGGTGTGTGTGCGCGTTCATAGAGTTGAGTGTGTGCGCGTGTATATGAGCGCTTGCGTTGTACTGTGTTTCTCAAAAAAATAAAAAATAAGCTAATGCCTACAACCGCAACCTAATCATCATGCATGCTGCTTAAAAAGTTACTATTGGCCGGATCTCTTTTTGAAATATGTATGAAACATGATACTTAATATAAAATAATAAACGTAACTAAACAACATATGTACAAAGATGCTTTTGGCTGTCCAATAATTTTTTTTCATGGAAAACAAGGCCCTCTTTAATTCAGAAAAAAATGCAGTAAGAGAGGGAAAACATATGATTGTTGTGGCATGTCCACCTGAATCCATATAGGGTATTGTTTAATTCTTAGGATTGCAAAACTTCTCCGATACATTTGTAGGATTTTCTATATCTAATCCAACATCCTAGAAAGAATCATATGTTTTTCCATCAGCACAATTAATCCAACATCCTTTCAGTTTTCTTGTATATAGAATCACATGACACGCTAATCATGCCCTTTTATATTACTGTGTTTTGAAAATCATTTGATCAAAGAGGTACATTCGCGTAGTCATTGAGTCCAAACAGGATTTAGTATGGCATGACACCACAATCATGTGTTTATCTGGTTATGTGTTTTTCGAATCCTTCGAACCAAACATGACCTTAAATTTTTCCAAAGGATTACATGGGAAAATCAAAAGATTCTTTTCAAGAGGTTTAGGTGGATGAAAAAAAATCCCTTTAAATACACCTAAATGTAATCATTAGAAAAAAGTGAAATTCACTTTGACTCTCGGGTGTATATGTATATGGTATTTAACAAACACATTTTAGAATGTCGAGAGGAAAATCCGAAATAAAATTTCACCAATACATTTTCACAGGTTATGTCTTCACAAAGTTGTTTCGTAGAAACACAACATTTCTTCTTGGCTGCGTAAAAGGACAAAAACAAATTCATGAAAGACTTATTTTAGCATGAATTTTATATTTTTACACAATTCACAAATAATATCGTTTTCCATGAATCGACATTATAAAGACAAAGTAAGTTAGATCTATGTGCGCAAGATTTTTTTACAAAAAAATTTGTGCAAATGCTAAATAAGTTTAAAATGTATTTTATATAAAGGGTGCATATGCGACCGGGAGCCAATACACCTATCCAAAAAATTACAAGGTTCAATCCTACATATAAATCAACCAACCCACATACGAAAAATCATAAGTATTTTAATCACCGAAAGTCATAAGAATATCTTAAGAACCAAAGAGGTTGTAATATCTTACTATGTATCCTTCAGTGTCTTGTTTCTTCAACACAATGCAGACATTTTTTTTCTCACATACTCGAGGGCCTATTTGGTTCGTAAAGTTATGAAAAAAGAGTAGGAATAAGAAGAATACATGATTATGATAATGTATGAGCAAATCAAAGGATCTGAAAGACAACAATTTGTAGAATTGGTTGTAGCCCACATGAATAGAAGAAACAAAAGAATTAAATAACCATAAGTAAATGAACCAACCACTAGTAGAAATATAACTAGGACATTATTATGCCACTGAACTTTTTTCATCTATTTTTTGTCCCCAAAAAAATCTAAAATGAGGTCAACGGTGGATTGAACAATTCCTGCAATTTTATCAAAGTAAAAATGATTGTTTTCCTTCACTTTATTCCGTTGAATCAAACAAATGAATTATCTGTGTCAAAAACAAATATGTTCATATAATTTTCTCTCTTCCTATCATGTACTATGTGAGAACATATTTTGTATCAACATGCGCCCAAACCTGCAGGAGTTTTTTTTTTAAATAATACAAATTTTAAATACAAATTCGGATTCTATCGCGCGGAATCAGAAAATTTTAAAAATAGGGCGTGGTCGGTGTGGGTCGTGCCGATCGGCACGGCCCGTGCCGAAAAGTCGTGGTCGGCTAGACCCACGCCGACGGCTGCATGGATTTCGCGCTGACAACACGTTTCGGCATTAGCCGTGCCGATCTGCACGGGCCATGCCGAATGGTGCCGATATCCGTTTATTTCTCCCGCCTATTTCTCCCCATTTCCCGCCACCGATTCGCGCGCGTTTCTCCCGCGAGCCGTTCCCGCCTATTTCTCCCGCCACCGATTCGCGCTCGTTTCTCCCGCCTATTTCTCCCGCCACCGTTTCCCGCCCGTTTCTCCCGCCACCGTTTCCCGCCCGTTTCTCCCGCCACCGTTTCCCGCCCGTTCCTCCCGCCCGCCACCATTTCCCGCGACCGTTTTCACCTCAAATGTCCTATAAAAACCACTCTAGGCTAAGCGGAGTACTCTCAAAGAGTGCCAGCCTTGTGTTTATTGTACCTTGTGAGAAGTGTGTGTCCGGCTTTAATATAGCCGCATCCGAGCATCTAGCTAAGATTATCACCTATTTGAAGGTAGATGGTAGGGAAGTTCCACTTGAAGAAATTGTTGGTAGTGAGAGACATCTCGCTTTGCTAGGGGCGAGGCTATGCCGAGATGGGTTTCCGTATAGGACCACAGAACAAATCCGTGCTGAAGTCTTGAGGCTTGCGGATAAGTTCGATAGGCATGTTACCAATGAGCCGATTCATCGAACTCAAGACATACGTGAGAGGTACGGTCGTTCCTTTCTCTAGGTATACTCCAGCGATGATGACGACGATTTCATGCCGTCGTCAAAGGAAAGGGGGGTTGAAGCACTGCGTAAGGGAAAGGAGAAGAAGGCAGAAACATCGAGCAAGGGTGCGGGAAAGAAGCCTGGATCATCGTCAAAGGGCAAGGGTGCTAAATCTGCGGATGGTGCAGGCTGCATTGATGGGAGATCGGTAGAATCTTAATTTGAGTTATGTTGTATCTTTCTTTGAGTATCGATTAATTAGTAGTTGTACCTTCATTTCATATTGTTGTGTGGTGTGATCGGTATGTAATCGAGGTTTGTTGTATCTTATCTTACGTACCAATGTATACCGGTTACTGGCATATCAAATTTTGCTACATAGGTAGAAATAAGTCTAGTACATAACGATACATAATGTCTTCTCTGGCCACCGTTTCGCGCCTCAAGGGAAAGAAGTAGCATACATATGTCTCATACATAGGTCTTACGGTACATGGAAAATAGCGAACATATGTCTCTGATACGTAAAAGAATCAGTCCTCGTCGACCTGACGACGGTACCGCGTCCTCCTTCGCCGAGGGCCGGAAGGTGACAAACGCGTGGGAGCCTGGTGTTGCCGCATTCCGCGGCCTTGCAACGGCGCATCGTCATGCTCGTCGTCTGGCTGGGTTGTCTCCGGAGGTGGTGTCTGCTGAGTGGGCATCGGTGGCGAAGGCGCGTATGCCTGAGTGGTGTCCAAGTCGTACTGGGGAGAGTTATACACCTGATCTGCACCTGCACAAGATAATATGTTAGTGTGAGTTGTCTGGATATAAATTATATATGTAAGAGAAATTAAAAATTCTAACCTCCGTGCATTAGTTGCTGAGAGTACTGGCCCATAAGATTGGCCATCTGCGGCTGGTGTGATGCTCCAACGAACTGTGGTCCGCCCCCATAACCGTACGAATATGGCATCCCGGTGTACGGTGGTGTGTGTGCCTGCCAGGATGAACTACCCGGTATAAAGAGTGGAGGCTATGCAGGACCCGACATAAACAATGGCGATTGTGAAGTTGTCGGCATAAACATAGTTGGATGTGAAGAACCCGACACATACACTGGAATCTGTGAAAGAGGTGGCTAGGATGGACCAGGGTCGATAGCGTCCGGCTGGCAAGAGGTAGACGCAAATGTGTGGTCTGTGGGGCGTGTGCAAGGACTCTGCTGAGGTGTAAAACGTGGGCGTGGATCGTGCCGACGAGTGGTGTCACGGGGTGGTGATACCTGTGCGGCACCTAACAGCCGTGCCGAGGAGTGCCGTGGGGGACGCGGGGGTGCATGGCGTGGAACAACGTCCCGAGCATCGGTGCATGTGAGCACACCATAAGCACGTCGTAGCTTGTCCTGTAGACGCTTGAACCACGACTGGTGCTGGGCACCAACGACGGGGTAGTACACAGCGACGTCCGCCTGAATATCTGCTATGATGTCGGCCTGTAAAATATAAAAAAAGTGTCAGGGTCGGCACTCGTAACCAAACGAGTGCGACAGGCCAGCCTGTACGTCCGGAGGTACTCCTCAAAATCAGCAAGCACAAAGGGTGCTTCCGCGGGCCATAAATTTGCCGGATCCGTCGCACTCCCCCATTCTTGTATGTATGGTCGGATCGTCTGCATATAAGATGCGAGCGATCTCTCTCCCTGCCGTCCTTTCCTGCGAAATGCACACATAGCATAAGTACGTACGAGAACAACACTAGTACCCCACATTTTAAATACAAGTTGTAGTTCTTACTTGTGCATGTGCTGAGGAAGTGTAGCTCTAGTAGGAGGCACCGGCCACTGGCGAAGTCCAAACTGTCTCATAACACGGTGTTGCGACATCTCCTCCACCAAGACGTCGAACACAATCCGACGTCTAGTCAACCAGTATGCACGGTCTCTGGTGCACAAAGAAGAAATCCCGCCGGGGTATCGTGCATGTATCCGCAACTCGTGATATGGCTCCCATATAACCTGGTGATGTGGCAGTTGATCGAACCACTCAGTGAACATCACGTAGCAGTTTCTCACTTGATCACCCTGCGTCTCTGCAAACAATTATAATTTTTAATGAATAATTGAACATTAAAATTTGGAAGAACCTAACTTCAAAGTAATGGAGTATCGAATGGGTACCTCTCTATATGCCCACATACTACCAAATGTGGGAAGATCAACTGCGTTGTGATCTATCAGTCTGTAGTCCCAGGGCCTGGTCGCGTCCACGTCGGGTCTACCGACAGGGAACCTCTCCCAAGACCAGAGCTGCAGAAATAGAGGACATCCTAGTATCGAAGAGCTATCTGAGTTCTTCGTGCACACGGTGCACAGAGCCCTGTATGTAGCAGCTAATAGTGCAGACCCCCAACTCCGCTGCTCTATGACTTCTTGGTTCTGTGCCGCTGCAATCTCTAGTGCTATAGGTACCCAACGAGCAGTAATAGTGTCTTGATGAGTCTCAGTGAACATCACCTTGCCAAATAGCCACAGTACGTACGCCTCGAGGCTCCGCGTAACCTGCTCCTGAGTCTGGTGCTCCACCGGGATGCCGTATGCCCGTAGCTAGAAACCGCAAACTAAGTAAGTTAGTCATGGAGTATACACCGAGAAAGTAAACTCGCTACATAATTAACATATACCTGCCACTTGTTAAGCCACTTCAGCTGTACACCATGCTTGTGCTCAGGCAACATGGGGTTCCGAGGATGTACGCCTGCGAAGCGTGCCTGCATGGCCTCATGCCAATCGGGCGGAGGATCTGCAGGTCCAAGCACTGCGCCAGCCAAAGGGAGTCCCAACAAATATGACACATCCTGAAGAGTCGGTGCCATCTTGTGACGCCCTAAAATCGGTACTATGTAGATTTAAGCGTTCCCGCCGAAATCCGCATAATAACGATTTTAGGTCGCCCACCAGACATAATGTGCACGCCGAAACATGCGCATTATGTGGGTGGAATTGTGATAACATTACAACAGTTCCGATACATCCACAAATACAACAGAAGATAAAATACAACAGCGACTCGAACGAGTCAAGATACAAATGATACAATACAAAGATTCAAAAGACAGCGGAAGCAAAATAGTATCCGACTACGGATAAGAAGCAAATTGGACTAAGAGTCCTGAAGATAAGCAATGGCGCCATATCCCTGCCCAGCCAAGCCGGAGGGATTCCCAAGCTAACGTCGTCGGACTTCAAACCTGTTGACTGCACATAAAGCACATCCCAAAAGAGGGTCAGGGCACTCCCTGGCAAGCAAAACCGACTTGCCTACTTTCTACACCATCTCCCAAAATATAGGGGAGGTGGACTTAGCGGCAGCAGCACTAGCAACCTAGAGAGACACGCTACAACTTCCGTCTAATCAGAGAGGGATAAGAGAGAGCATAAGTAAATAACTACAACTAACACCAAACATAACCCATTCTCAAATTAACCCCCTCAACCAAATATGAGGAAGCAATTCGGGAAAACTCACGCATTGAACAGTTTTATTTATAATTTATTGTGAAAATAATTCTATATTACTAATCAGATTAAGTAATATTAATTAGGTGCAAGTTGTCTAGATCTTGTTAGCCAGCATCATCACCAAAGTCGTCCATAACCGTGGACACGGCTCATCGATAAGATTATACCCTGCAGGGGTGCACTACAGTACCCATACTCGCATGATCAACCCGTTAGGGCCTCTCAACACGACTCATTCCTTCACTACAGCAAGTCCAAGTGCCACCCATATGAGTTGTTACCCGCGTCAGGAGTCCGGCCGAATCTCAACTGCGGACTCATTAGTTTGTGTCTGCTCACCATGCGGCTCAAACCACAGTAGGAACTGTCCGCTTCGTGAGCACCACCCCTATATGACCCCCCGTATCAAGTAACCTCTCATCGATCATCATCATCATCATGCACATGCATATGAGCGAATGGAAAGCCTGAACTACTTGCGGCACATGGACGAGCTGCGGATCCGTTCAAAGTCGAGGGGGGCTCCATTGGGCCTCCCACAAGTGGTTAGTGGTTAGTCGAGGGGGGTCCATTGGGCCTCCCACAAATGGTATGCGTGCCTGCATGGCCTCATGCCAATCGGGCGGAGGATCTGCAGGTCCAAGCACTGCGCCAGCCAAAGGGAGTCCCAACAAATATGACACATCCTGAAGAGTCGGTGCCATCTCCCCCCACGGGGAGTGAAAAGTGTGGGTCTCCGGCCTCCAACGGTCCACTAAGCAGCTAAGCAGTGACATGTCCATCGTGATCTTGGTAGTGTCAATCTGGTGCATCTGCCTCGGCTCGCCGTGTACCTCATCGGGCTGAAGCTGAACCCATCCTGCGGGGATGCTCTCAACTAGACGTGCAAGCGGTAAAAGACCTGCCCAAGTCAACCTGCAAATACTTAAAAGAACTTTGTTAGAAGTCCGTTAATAAAACCGTTGACAGTCTAAACAATATACAAAATTATTACGTCCAACGTACCGATCAATCCAATCAGGATGCAACTCCCAGTTAATCGATGGTGTCCGACTACGCAGAAGATGTGGCTGCCCACCTGACTCCCATATCTTAGCACGATGCTTTGAATCAACATCGGCACTAAGCAAAGCACGGCCCGCCATCTGCAAAGTTATACAACATGAACATAGTAGTAGAAATACCACTTTAAACAATTGTACGTCATTATTACAAATACAGATTAAAACAGATACCATTCAACAAACAACATCGTCCCATTGTACTTAATTATTACAAATACGAATTAAAACAGATACCCTAGAACAAACAACATCGTCCCATTGTACTTAATTATTACAAATACGATTGAAAACACAATACTAGCCACGATTTGGTCGCCCTCTTCCTCCTCGGGTGCCTCGGCCACGTACCGTTGCGCCTCCTTGGGGGAATTTCGTACAATGTTTCTCTTTGTGGCCGAACATATTGCATAGCAGACACTGACGAGTGGAACCACCTGCTTCAGACTCATCCATATCATTCCGGATGCGCCGTGTCTGACGTCGTCCTCTACTAGTCCGCATGTTTGCTGGATGAGGAATGATTTCTCTATTAGCCTCTTCAATCGTGTTGAAGTTACCTTCGAGTCGGAAACCTCTCATTTCCCCGGTCCATGTTTGAACCAGTGCGTCCTTCATGTAATATGGTGACACGAATGTGGCTCCATGCAAGCCCAACTGACCACAAACTGCTAACACATGAGAGCATGGAAGGTGAAGAAGTCTGGGTTTGTTGCATGTGCACTCACAAGTTGGCGGATATCCGTCAGTAATGAACACCTCATGGGTTCTCTGAACGCTATCACCAAATCTGCCTGTCGGCAGGCGCACCTCATACCTAGCTTCTTCATTACCTACTCGAACCACGTTGTGGAACCGAGCCTTCTGTGTCTTCTTCTCCATGTATGTTCTTATCTTGCGACAGTGAGGTGTGCCAGGGTACCACTCACAATGATTCACGGCTTCGACACGTCTATCTCTGAAATAATTCATTGTTCCATGCATAATCCCCTCGACCAGAGCTGTAGGTGGCAGACCACGGTTACCTCGAAGGACAAAATTATATATTTCCGCAAGGTTGGTTGTCATGATGCCATATCTCGCTCCACGTGCATCGTGCAACAAAGACCATTTCACTGGCGGTTCTTTCTCTATCCATTCTTCAAAATTCCGGATGCGTGCTCCTTTCTTCCTCTTTGTTCCAGGTGGATCAATTCCAGGCAAATCACACAACCCTACTGGTTCTGAATCTTCGGCTTGTGCCGCTTGTGCCGCCGCCACCTGAGCAGCAACTGTCGTCGCCTGTGCAGCTCTTCTCTCTTTCACTTGGTTCTGCGTGAATTCGGTGAGCCTCTCCCATAAAAAGTCATACTTCCGTTTCTGATTCACATTGCATAGTCTTTTAAACAGATTCATCAGACGTTTACTCTTGAAGAAAGAATAAAAATTAGCACCCAGATGTCTCATGCACCATCGACTCAGCACATCAGTCCACGGAGTTTTTTCATCATCGGCGGGCTGCTCTAGTGACCTGATTGCCTTCAACAGACCCTCATGCCTGTCATGAAGAATACATACATTTGGCCTATCCTTCACAACACCGCTTTTCAACAGCCTCAGAAACCATAACCAGCTATCATAATTCTCACTCTCAACAAAGGCAAATGCAACAGGAACGATTTGTCCGTTGCCGTCCACACCTATTGCGGTAAGTATAACACCCTTGTACTTGCCCGTGACAAATGTGCCATCGATGCACAACACTGGTCGGCAATACTTAAAAGCTTCAATGCATATGGCGAATGAGAAGAACATTCTGCCAAACACAGCCAACTGAGGATGCCCAGGAATTTTTACTAGTTGGACGGTTGCCTTTGTACCAGGATTTCGCTCTCTCAACGTGGAAACCATTTTGACAGCATTATCATAAGCATCATAAAATGTCCCGAATCTCATTTCTAGAGCCTTCTGCTTCGCTCTCCAAGCCTTCCGATAAAGAATTTTTGTTTTCCATCTACTCTTAACTGTCAACTGAATGCTTCTCGCGGTCATGTCTTTCTTCTGCACTATCTCACTGAACAAGAGTCGTGCAATGAGAGTTGAAGACAGGTTTGGATGGTTCGGCACCGTACTAGAGATCTCACATGTGTGTGGTACGACATCTGAAACCACCCAAAGCACGTCGTACTTGGGTACGTGAGCATGCACCCTTGCTGGACAGTCAATATTAAGGCAGCTCATAGTCAAATATCGACTATTTGACACCTCAGTACGGAAAACCTTTTGCGTGGACAATGCCCACTCAATCACGGCTTCCCTCAACTCTTGCTTTGTGTTATACTGGGCTCCGATTCTTACATTTTTCCTTCGGTACTCCCATGCCGGATGATATCCATCATCCACAGCTGTCATATTCGACTTGTCGAGATCCCACGAGTGAGGAGTCGGCAAAGTGTCAACATTCCAGGACTCAGGAAGCGGCACATCTCCAACATTATCTTCTTCATCATTATCTACCTCATCCTCATTGCCAACATCTTCATCACCTGAATCAAGATCTTCTGCAACACCATCCTCATCTTCAGCCAACATCTCTTCTTGCATAGTACCTTCGTACTCATCCGCATCAGCCTCTCCAAGTGGCGGAGGTCCTTCCGACTCAACACTGAGTGATGGCTCATACTGTTCAGGAATGTCCACAGTTCCTGAATGAGTAGCATCACTGCTCTCTCCATGCTGAAAATCTCCGCCTCCTTGTTCTAAATTGTTCTGCTTCGGATAAAATATCAGTAGGATTTCTGGTTTGGTGCCTCGACGTTTGCATGATTCTAGCCAAGCTATCCACTGACCAGTTCGATCCAGCGGTAACAACTCCCGAAAAATATTTGTACGGGATTTGGACCACACTGACTGAATCTTAACCGTAAACATATTAGGATTATACCCAAAATTTCCAGTGAAAAACTCCTGCACTGCTGCTATTCTAGCTCTCTCTGGGTCTGGCAATTGCATCACCATATTATTAAATTCACTAAGATCAACCCCAGTCTCCGTAACACGGACATTACCGGCGCCGAAGTGCACAACAAAATCAACGACTTCCATTACCTAAACAAATTAATTCCGTCAAATAATACGCTACAAAATATTGCGACCACCGAAAATATTACCAATATTACTAATAGTTCTCAAATAATAACAAAGAACCAACATACACCCATTAGTATCGACCGCCACAAAAACCACCCGCCACCCACTAACGCATCCATCAGATATAGTCATTTATATAACAACTTTTAAACGTATCCATCTGAAAAAATTATTTATAGAACTAAATTAACGCATCCATCCGGTATATATCCACCAACTAAATTTACATATATATATATATATAATACAACTAACGCATTGTTCGGCCAAATTTATTTATACAACAATATTAACAGAATAACCAAAAACCACCGACAAAAATAGTGTACGGTACACCTATCCCATCCACCGACACAAATATTTAACAACTAACACATACATAAGAAATAAATCAACTAAAAATGATAAACAATATTCATACCCTTGACGCGTGGAAATCCCGTTTCTTCCGTTCCCGGCCTCAATCTACCGCCACCACTGCTCCACCACCACACCTCCTCCTCCAATACGAGCTCCCACCAATGCTATCCACCATTGTTGGCCTCCATATTTCAAATCCTCCACCTCCTCTTTTTAAAACGAATCCACCAAAAACTACTGCATGGACAGATCCTTGATGCCCTTGTCCTCCTCTCTTGTTTTCTAGCAATCTAACCTTCTCACACTTATTTTTTGGCCCAAAATTAGCAGTGTATTCGTGGGGGGGAAGAACAGAGCTCAAAGCTCTTGGCTGCAAGGGAGGAAGAAGGAGGAAGAAGAAAGGAAGGAGCTGGCGCGGAGGGATATCTCGGCCCAGATCGGCACGAGCCGTGCCGATCGGCGCGAGTAAAGCCGAAATGTGGGGCCCGGCCTGCGCGCGGTTGCAGGCTTGCAGCCGTCGGCGTGGGTCCAGCCGACCACGACTTTTCGACACGGGCCGTGCCGATCGGCAGGACCCACGCCGACCGCGCCCTATTTTTGAAATTTTCTGATTCCGCGCGCTAGAATCCGAATTTGTATTAAAAATTCGTATTATAAAAAAAAACTCAAACCTGCAGAGGCCGGAAGTTGCCTTTAAAAGGGCAAAGTTGTGCGAGTGGTATAACCTAGGAACTGATGAGAATCCACATGAACCTAGGGAGCAGATATAGTTGTGCAGATTGGATCTTGCGTCCATTCAACCATGTATGCACGCATGTACACAATATGAAAATAACGTATCGCCCCCCCCCCCCCCCTCCTCTCGTCCCCCTCCCTGCGACAGTTCCTCCGCGTTTTCTCCACCGCGCCGGGCCAATCCGAAGCCGAACTCGCAGGTAGAGCCGGTCGAGGGAGGCGCTGGAGAGGCGCTGGCGCTTGTAGAGTAGGTTTTAGGGTTAGTCTTCGGCAGTTTGCCGGTTTGTCCCCTCTGTGGGCGTTTGAGAGTAGAGTTTAAGATCTCGCCGGCTGGATCTCGCCCGTGCTAGTGGTGCTCGTGATGGTTGCTGTTATCCGGTGGGAAGGAGAGAAGCACGCAACGGCGAGGCATCCAGAGATCTCCGTCATAAGTGGATGCCGTGCTTCCTTGGAGGAAGTTGATGGTGACCACCACCGCATCAAGCTCCGTCACTAAGCGTGATCCCCGACAGTTCTTGCTCTGCGCTGCCCTAATCTCACCCCTGGCCGGCCGTGGTGGAGATGGGGGAGGAGATCTCGGCGGAGAGGTTCTGAGAGCTGTCCGGGGTGATGGATTCAGAGGAGCTTCGACTTTGGGAGTAATTTCGTGGGGGGCGCGATGCGGCGACGACAGCTGCCTTGCCCCCGCCTCTGATAGCCGTGCGGCGGCTCTCCATGGCTTATCGAAGGACGGTGTTGGCGCCCTCTGTTCTTCGAGCTTTGCTTCTCCGGTGCTTTGGTGCGGCGCTGGGAGGTGGTGGTCCTGCATCTTGACGAAGCTTCCGACAAGGAAGATGAAGTTGAGGTGCTCGACGGCAGGTCGTTTCAATAAGCACCCATATGCTCTCTTCGGTACGATTTCTACCTCTATGCTTTCCCTCTTGGCCGGCCGTGGTGGCGAGGAGGAGGGGTGTGGTGTAGTGCTGGTTCTTGTTGTTGGAGATGGTCGGGAGTATCGTGATACTGCGCTTTGGAGAAGAATCTCGGCGGCTTGTGTTTGGATGTTAACTCAAGATGCTGGCAGTCAGTAGCTCCATGCCTGGTCGCCGGCATTGCGGCAGGCTCTGTTCAATCTCCTTAGGAGGCCCTCTGGAGTTCGTGCGGTTGCGCTTCTCTCCCATCCTGCGCCAAGTGGTTGCGTACCCGGCTCTTGCATGGGGGGCAGTCGCCCGAGCTTGCTGTTCTTTGGTGTCGGCGAAGAAGACGATGGACCCTCTTGCGTTCCTCTTTCTTCGTCTAGGGTGTGGTTGGTGAAAGAAAGGTTCTCTTTTTATTCTGGGTTCTTGCAAGGTCCTCTATGTAAAATATATGGCACCATTGACTTATTAATGCAGTATCCAGAACCTTGGGGGTCTATCCTTGTTCAAAAAAGAAAGAACGGATATTAGAGCATCTCCACCGGCGCCCTTCAAATGGCCCAAAGGACCGATGGGGTTCGGACCAAAAAACTCGCCGCATCTGCACCCCCAAATGTGTGCGCCCACCAAATTTGTGTCCGACACTTCCAGCCCACCAGTCAAATTTGGGGGCCTGCCTGGGGTGTCGGACTTCGTTCGGTCACCCCACCCGACAGGCGACTCCATCCCGTCATAGAGACAAACCCGCATCATTTGGCCCCATCGTCCTGCTGCTTCCTCTCGCCGCACCATAGCCGGCAACCTTGTCGTCGCCAATTTTACGCAGGAGTCGAGCACATACGATGTTGGCCGCGTCGTTTTCGTGCGCCGCCGCAGGTCATTCAACCGCATCCGACTCTTCCTCGCTGCCACCCTGCAGGTAAGGTGTTCGGCCGTTTGCAAGGTCGATGAAACGAACTTATTTAGCTCACGACTAATGGTTGGCTTTAGTCTAATAGAGTATGGATAGTGGCGACGAGATCATGTTTTGTCAACTAATGGGAGAGGAGGCCGCCTTTGCAGACGAAGACGACGAAAATGAGATGGTCATGGCGGCTCTGTTAGAGGCGATGGTCGTGGAGGTGCCGAGTCAAAGCATGGTGGATCAAAGAAAGGGCGTAGGGTCAACAAAAATCGTGAAAAGGCAACTGGGCACAGACTTTTGTGGGACGACTACTTCTCGGACACACCGGTAAACCTACCTCATGAATTTCCCAGCTTTTTTGGATGAACCAAGAAGTCTTCAGGCGAATTATGCACGGTGTTCGCGATTATGACGACTATTTTGAGCTGAAAAGAGACTGCATCGGGATGGACGGTTCTCACAATGACATCAACGTGTTGCAACGCTCTCCGGTATTTCAGATACTAGCTGAAGGACATGCTCCGGGCTACAGCTATTCGATCAATGGAAGTGAGTACAACAAAGGGTACTACCTAGCGGATGGCATATATCTTAATTAGTCTACATTTGTGAAGACAATCCATGAGCCTGTGAGTGAGGAAAATAGAAATTTTGTAAAGAGACAGGAGGCTGTCTAGAAAGATGTGGATAGGGCATTTGGTGTACTCCAAGCACGGTTTGCTATGATCAGGTATCCTTCTCTATCTTGGTCGATAGATCAAATGTGTGATGTCATGAACATTTGTATTATCATGCATAACATCATCATCTCGAGAGCGAGCGAGACGAGGGAATGGTGTTCGATGAGCCGTTCGACTTTCAGGCCTCTTGCGGATCCACATCGGGGCGTGTCTGCTGAGTTTGATGATTTTCTTAATGTTATCAGGAAATTCGAGACGAGAGAGTTCACCGCCAAATTCAGGCTGATATTGTGGCACACTTATGGGCTATCAAAACTAATGAGTAGTTCAATCACTGATTTGTTTGTACGAATTTAAAAAAGTTGAAATATTTAAATTATTGTAGGTATTTGTGTGTTTGCGTAATTATTATTTACCTAGTTTAACGAGTGTTTTCATCAAACAACAAACATTCGGATCAAAATCAAAACAGGGATCGCCGGTGGGGGCGCCGCTGTGGAGCACGCCCACCAAATTCACGGACAGAGGTCCATCGCCCCCAAGAATGTCCAATTAAGGGGTGTCGGACATATTTGATGGGTGCCGGTGTAGATGCTCTTAGTACACAAATTGGCGCATATAGTGTTACACGTGATCACATAGTGTCATTAGTACACTGGTGAGCTAGAAATCGAACACACACACACTCTTTCTCTCTGAGTGCCACTTTATCAAATGATTAAGCTTACGTATCGTGGACATACTTAAGCAAATCAGTATCGCATTATGCTCAGCTCAAATCCAACTAAAAGAACAAAATGCACACACGTACGCAAGGCCACCGACGCTTTTATATAATTAGAGCGCTAAGAGCGGTTTGACCAGCCAACATACACTTGCAAAATGCCACATAAAACTGAAGTTAATTGGAGTCCGTTACGAAGATTTCGTTTTCAAGATCTCTCCATCAGAGAGATGTATACTGTGGCACTGTGGAAGCTTGGAGAAACAGCTAACAGTTGGGTAAACTACTAACTGGTCTCTCATGGACCCACTGGTTTAATTGCCGATAAATCTACTGTATATTTATTAGCCATTTCACTGCAGACACTCAGCCGAAAGGTAGGTAGGAGACAGAGACATATGCACGACGAGTACTACGGATATATTTTAAAATATAATAATCTATGTGTGATTTAGGAGCTGGCTATCTAGTAGCATGATGAAAGCATGTGAGGACTAAATTGACTAAAAATACTGTATAATCATTTTGAAGTTATATTCGTGGCAATGGTATCATGGATTAGCATGTGGGGTTTACTGGGACCATGTGATCCTAAGTAGCAAAATGTACTAACCTAGCTAGATACTGAAAAGTTTTAATATATAAATTAAGCTATATGTTAAGCATCTAGCTTTTGGTAACTTTATATATGGTTAATTACTATGCCGGAGCCAGGTAAGCTTGTAAATGGATATCGCAGCTATATCACATAGATGCAACTTCTTTTTCGCAGGGCATCACACAGATGCATCTTGATTAATTGACGAGAACTTTACGCTAATTAGTGTTAAGTGACAGGTCTTAGCTGGCAGAGAAGTGATGAGCATGACCTCTTGATCATGCATGAGAGGTGACAACAAAGGTGACTAACCGTCTTTTTGTCCATTTCCCAACTATAAACTCTCAATCACACGCATAACAACCGCTATATATAATAATCAACAATTCATATATTCCTTCATGAGTTTTTCACTTTCTTTGCTAGTATATTTTGACAGAATCTGTTATACACTAATAGATTTCAGTCAATCACGTTCTAAATATTTTTATTTAATCATTTAAAAAGCGCAGGGAACTACCATTTAGCTTGCAAAGGCATAGGTTGGGCATCAAAACCGTCTTTATATTATTCTTAGTAGAATCATCTAGAAGTCTTGTTTCCCGTGAAACAGGGGTCCCCACAGACCAAAACCGCTGTCTCCTGCAGGGGGGATAGCAAATGAGGCTGGCGGGAGAGGAACATCGACAACATCAATACTCACAATGTCAAGGCCAAGATCCAAGGCAAGGAGGGCATCACCGACAACACCGAGCCCTGTCATGAACTCCGGGATCGGTAGTGTCATGGGATCCTTGTCGAGGAGGACGTCGAGCTTACCCGTCGGAAAGACACATTTCTAGCATAAGGGGTGCCTCTCTCTGTAACGTCCCAATTTTTGGAAGCAACAAAAACTTAATTAATAAAGACCCAAATTTCTGAGGGAACAAAAACTTTTTGAAATGTTTTGTTAATGGATGTGTTTTTCCTTGTATGCTTTGTTTGTCAAGTTGTGTTTTGATGTTTGTGTTGATCACTCCTTAATAATAACCATCTAAAACTCAAACTAGTTATAATATGACCTCTGAGGTCAATGTTTTAACAAGTGAAATGGTCCACAAATCTTCTCCCATTCTCTTTTTTTTAATAAACTCTATTTTGCTCTCATGTTTTGATTTTAGCAACTACCCTGAAACCTATTATTTGAGAAAATAAAAGCATTTCCCAAAGGCTATATGTTTGCAAAACTACAAATGACCTTATCATAACTCCTAATATATATTTTGATCTTAATATGTTGCAAGTATTAGCAACCCTCTTTTCTAAACTCCAATTTTATTAGTGTTTGGAAAATCAAATCCCAAAGTGTTGTTTAATTATCTTCACCCAAAATCTTGTCATAATTATATTGATCACCACCTCACAAATATTTTTTTTTGTCTTAAGAGTGGGGTTAGTTTATCCATTTGTTTGTGAGTTTGCTCTATTTGGCATGTGCTTAAATTGTTTGCCTTGAGTGAGTATTTCTCTGATTGTCATGTGACCATGTTTGTGCTAAGTGAAGGTTGATTGTTTGAATTGGAGTAAAATGTTTGTTTGATGGTTTTGCATGCTTGTAACTTATTTCCCTCTCATTAAGATGCTAGGTTTAAAATATTCTTAAACAAGTAATTTATAAAATGAAGGAAAGCTATCTTAACTCCTGTTAATTTATAGCATTTCTAGAGCAGGTCAATTAGGGTTTATTTTATTCAAATTGGAAGTGTAACTCACCTAACATCATCCTCACCACCTCTACTACCCACCTATATCATTCTTTATATTTTACAAAAATGTTTGATCACTATTTCTCGTTGGTTTTGTGTGCTGCATTATAAAGTGACCATATGTAGTGTTGCTAGATAGCTACTTGCCATTCTTGTATCTAGTTGTTATTGTGCCCCTTGGACCCAAACTTTTATAGCTAGTGTTAAACCTTTATGTCCTCTAACCAACCCTACTTGTCTTATAATTTCTTAGTAAAGGGTTGGACTAATCCATGTTAGCAAAGTGGGCTAATTAAATCAGCCCAAATTCATCAAAATCCAAACCTACCCCTCTAACCTTGTCCAACTCGTGGTTTAGGGTGTGCATTAGACCCCACACCCCCGGGGAGCCCTTAAGCCACGACCTTGTCCAAACTCTAGCTAACATCTCTTTGTCTCCTTCTCTCTGGCATTTTGTCGAGCAGCTAGGGGGTAGAAGAGGCCTCCCTCCATACTCCCTTTTGATTCCAACAACACCAGGCCATCAACAAGCTTCCAAAGAGGTGTAGGCCAGCAGAGCATCATTGCCCACCGCCTGGCGGGGCCAATGCCCATCCCGAGCCTCCTCCCTTCTCTGCCCATGCTCGTGACCGTGCAACCGGCCACCATCCCTCTCTTATTGCAGTCGATGCTCCATAGCCCCTCTCACCTTGCCCATTCTCTCCCTCTCACTCCACTGTCGCACCCCCTTGCGAGACCGAGCAAGCTCTCGCACTCCTCTGCTCGCTCTCGAGGAGAAATCGCCGCTCGGGGCCGGAGCTTCCGAGCATGCTCTCCACCAATGCCGTCCCTCTCCTCTCCCTCTTTCGGTCCCATCTCGTTCCCCTCCCCGTGGTCTATCTCTTTGACATCGTCGTGTGGTTTCAGGTTCACTGGAGCGGTCGTGACCCCGCTGTGCCCGTCGCGGGCGCCGTCGACCTCGCCGCCGCTCCAGGACGCGCCTCGTCCAACCGAGACCATCCACGGACTCCCCTCAACCTCCGTGTCCACCTCCATCCCTCCACCTCCCCCTCCGAGTCCCCTGGGTGAGCCCCGCGTGCTCGGCACCTCCTCTAGGGTTTCAGCCCGCCCGTTCCCCGTCGCGAGGTAGAAGATGGCCTCGGGCCGTCGATCTCTGCATCTACGGTTCTGTTTGAACCGCCGCGCGTCTAATCCTGGCCGTCCGCCCGCGATCCAGCGGCCACTTACCTCCCTGCCGGCGCGCGCAGCAACCTGGGCCGGCCCGGCTCAGACAGCGCGGGCTGCGCCAGATCTGGCCCGTTCTAGTGTTTTTCTTCTTTTTTAAACCTTTTTCCTGATTTATTTTCCAGGAAAGCTATGGCCTAGGATTAATTCATTTCTGGTAGATCTAAGCATGCAAAAATTGTGAAATAAATTTTGTAGCATAGCTATGTGTTTTCTAAGTCATGTGGCACTGGCCCTTCTCAAAAATATGTTTATATGTGTGCTCTATGTCTAATCACTTACCTAATAACTTTATATGTGTGCTCTATGTGCTCGATGTCAAAAATATGTTTATATGTGGCACTGGAATTTTTACAATTTACCTAATAACTTGAGTTTTATAGATCCAAAATTAGCAAACTTTAGTTCTATGGAAAGCCTAGGAGAATACCTACCTAGATCTATAAGCCTTGCATGCAGGAGATGTGTCTAACTAAAGTTGTATAAAGTTTAAGAATGACATCAGTAGCTATTTGAAGAATTTTAAATCCTTATTAAAAATACTTTTTGGAGTAAATACAATTGCATGTGGTAGATATTGGTATTAGCTATCATATACTAGCTTGGTAGAATTTTTCATCTTATATTTTTCTCTTGGTAAATTATTTGATAAAACAATAGGTTATTACACTTTAAAATGGATATTCTTATTTTCTGTTATTTGCATGTATCTAGTTTTAATTGTTTGTGCCTTGTATGTTTATACAAATGGTTTAGGAGTATTTTTGTGTAGCACCTATGAGTTTTGTTTATCATACCACACTTGTTTTGTCTCAAAATATTTAAACTTTGTGTTGCACATTAAAGCAAGTAAAAAGTATGTTCTTCACTTAAAATGGAATATCTTGAGTTGGGAGTGCCCAAATGGGGTCAATCCTATTTCTACAGAAAGCTTAAGAAAATACCTATCCATAGAAATTAACCTTGCATACAGGAGATTCCTAAATCTGAAACTATATTCATTATAGTTTTGAGACTAGTAGCATTTACATGATTTTTTGCTACTGTTTGGTAATAGCTTATATTGCAAATCCAAGTTTCACCACTTGATATGGTTGCTAGGTGTACTGTGGTCGAAGGATTCTATTTTATGAACATTATCTTAGGAGTTATGATTTATCCTCCAAAACAACAACTTTTGGCTAACAGAAGTATTAGCTTTTAATCATATGTTCTTAGCAAATGTGAATTGTAGAAATATTACTAATCACCTTTTGAAGATCAGAACCTTAACTCAATAATAATGACTTGATTAAACCACTTTGATAATGTGTGGTGCATTGTTTACTTATGTTTAGCATTATTCACGTTGTACCCTAATAATAACATCAATTGAGTTTATATGCTTTGCTTGTGGGTATGTTTGTGTGGTATGTTTTACCTTTTTAAACATTATCTTATTTATCAAATAAATGTAATAAGTTAATTCCCTGTTTCACCTGAATGGTTATGAGTTGATGTGCGTAGTAAATCATAAGACCAGAAACTTAGGTAATGTTAGACCATTCACTTTTGAGTTTCACATAGTTCATCTTGTTTCCTAAGAGTTGCACTAATTTCATTTGTGTGTTATGCATATGAATGATTGTTTGGTGTTAAAATTTATCCAGTAAGTTCCTAGTGTTTTGCCATGCTTAATATATGACTTCCTTATCTTAGATTGTTGTCAGCACTTGGTTGCCATGTGATTGTTTGGTTTATTTGTTGAAATGGTCTTAATTGTAGTGTCCTATTAATTAAGCCTAATGCACCATTTTAGCTCTTAGTCATAAACTTGTTTGGACGGTGGTGTTAGCATTGTTTGTCGCTTAGTTACTTGTTAGTAGGTGTTTCTTTAGCTAGTAACATGTTTGCATGTGAGTAGGCTTAATGCTAGTGTTAATATCAATACTTGCTTGTATGTTAATATACTTTTGTCTGAAGTATTTCCTAAACAATTAAGATACTTTTGTCTGAAGTATTTCCTAAATAATTAAGATACTTTTGTTTGAAGTATTTTCTGATACTAATATAACAACCCTTGTTAAATGATCTAATCACCCTAAGAGACGAATTGCCTTAATGTTCTGATAACACTACCTTCTTAGAAAATAAGGTTATTGTGTATATCTTCTTAAGTGTATATGTTGTTTGTCTTAGCTCTATGGAGTTTGTTGTTGTATAGCTAAAGGAGTTGTTTGCTTCTGTTTGTATCTCAGTGTCTTGTACATTGCTTGCTGTTTGCTATGTCTCTTGGACTTTGTCTTGTATTCTGAGTGTTGTTCATTTTCCTGTTTACGACGTTAGATACGATCGGGAAGGAACGAGAAGTGAGGAATGAACCTGAGGAACATCAAGATCAAGACCAAGGACATATTGCTGAGCCAGGCAAGCCCACCTCACCATTATACTGAATCCTATTATTTTATCAAGCATGTTTTGTTTCCAAAGTAAAATATGCATGTTTTATTTCTTTTGTGGCACCTTGCCACCCGAAAACTATTTTACAAAATATTGTTTGGCCAAAGTTATCTACTAGAATACTATAGGTGTTACAAAATGGGTTTTTCTTGATGAGCCTTGTTGTTGAAGGCTCCATCAAAAAGATTAAGTTTTCCAGTAGTTCACCTTCCTCTACTTATCTCAAAAACTATAGGATGGGGACCTATTTGATAAAACTGTTTTACGGAGGAAAACACGAGTTGATGGGAGCAATCGGAGAGCAAGTGTTTTATTAAAACCCGAGTTGCTGGGAGCAATCGGAGAGGTTTGCGAAAACCCGAGCTGCTGGGAGTAGTCGGTGGATTGGAGGTTGTTTTTGGAAAACAAAGTAACCCGTGCAACCACACTACCTGACATGGGTAGGGCTTAGCCGGAAGCTTGTCTATTTTAGTGTTGGGTCTCTCATACTTTCTATGAGGGCTGGGCCCTCGAAGCCGGGTTGTCGTCCGCAAGAGACAATACACTGCTGCGGATCAGCAGCCGGACGATTACGGTAGGTCTCCTGACGTGGCGGTGTGGCGTCCTGAGGAAAGACCAAGAGGTCTAGTGGAGCACATGGTGCATAGGAGAACAAACCTACCGGGAGGCCCCGGTCCTAGGGTGGTCATAGTGGAAAGATTTGATCGTGTTATCCGTACCCCCGCATGCAGTCGTATGACGGGCAGTGGCAGACACGGCGGAATGACCGATAGGTGTGGGTAAAGTGTGCAACCTCTGCAGAGTGTAAATCTATTCGAATAGCCGCGTCCGCGGTCATGGACGGTTGGAAAGGCTGCTGATCTAGGCGTATGGGCATTTTGGTTCTTAAAAACAGGAAAGAAAATGTTTTCCGGGGGAAAACAAGGAGGCATAAAGTGGTACCTGGAAGGTACGGAATTTGGGTGAAGATGATTGGTCTCGGGGAGACAATCAGTCCGATCTCAAGTCAGGAAAAAGGGTTACCCCTCCTAGTGCTTTTAAAGGTTTTACAAAAGAAAGTTTTGAACTTGGATATGTCCTTGCTATATCTAAGAGAAGAGAATTCTATCTCTAAATGTATTTCTTCAACAAAGATATAGAGATGTCGTATTCTCTATGTCTAAAATCATGGTATTCGAAAACTAAGCCCTATAGTCGTATATAGCAGCTATCCCAGTTTTTGAAAAGTGTTTTCTTGCATTATCATGAAAACTTAAGTCTTAGAGGTGGTCTTGCGAGTACGTAAATGTACTCATATGGCTGTGTCCCTGGATATTCAAACGTCCAGGTTGAAATGAAGAAATGTACGACAAGAAGGAGGAGTACACCGACGACTACGCCAACTGAGTGTTCCGCTCAACTGCTCTGTGGGAATGCGTCAGGACGTGACGAGGGCCAACGCTAGCCGAAACTTCTGACGATCCTTAGTTAATATTCGTCCAGTGCGACGATGTTTGCAGACTTGGTCATGTGACCGGTATTTATGTAAGTCTTATACTATTCGAGTTGTATGATGTAACTTTGTATACCCTGTTGGTTATGTGATCGCGATGCACTGATCATTGGGATCGTGATCTGTTTACATAACATGGGCATCTCTGGCTGGTAGTCAGAGGGGTCCTCACACTCTCTCTCCAAGCACGATACAACATTGCTGACACACGATTGCCATCCCGGGAAGCGGTCTCTAGCGCCCTGGCATGGTACCTAGGATAAACGCACTCACACAGGCCAAAGGAGGAGGGGTTGTGTCCGCGGAGACGTGCGTTAGAGCGTCTCTCGGCACACCCACACTGGGCCCTCGGGCAGCGCAGCCTTTATGGGACGGAACAACGGGACCAACCTAGGGATGCATGCCATCATGGGGGGGGGGGGCATGCCATTTGTAGCTCTCATCTCGTCTGCGTCTTGTCTAAACCAACATGATGATATGATGAAGTCAGGGCCCCTGACGCGCTTACCGCATTTAGTAACCAACATGGTGCGCTGATGCTTTCTTCGTGTTATTGGGAGACCCCAAGAGGAAGGTGTGATGAGTGTAGCAGCAAGATTTCCCTCAGTTATGAAACCAAGGTTATCGAACAAGTAGGAAATGCAACGGCGCCAGAAATCCCCGGTCGTGCTGAGTTGACGTGGACCTGTACACAACACAATCAAGATAATTTGCCCCAACTGACGAGGTTATACCAAACAGGTACCCATTCGTGTGGGTACCTTGTGCACGCGATGACTAAACCCCAATTGTTAATAGACTGAATAAGCCCAACAAGCGAAGCCCAAGTCAAAGACTGTTACCATAGATAGGCATAGTCGGTTATACTATCCATTTCTATAATCCTAGTCGGTTACTACCCGAGACATGTACCTCTATATAAAGGAAAAGAGGGTGGCCGATCAAGGACACGCCTAACCAGAACCACCAAACCCTAGCAAGATCGACATCTTGCTGGATCGTTGTACTCGCCGCATATTCACAATCAATAACAGACATGCAGGAAGTAAGGGTGTTACCTCACTCGAGGGCACTGAACCTGGGTAATTCCTACTTGTCAGCCGACGAATCTACCAACACTACGCGTTCTCTACCTCATAACTCTCACCCTAGGCTAGCAACCATGGGTATTGATGGGGACTTCCCTCGTTAATTGGTGCCGACTGTGGTAAGTGGTAGTGTTGGATCTACGGATTTTTCGGTCCTAGTTTCAAACACCCACTCGCCGACTTCATCAGAGGGATACACATCAATAACTTCAGATCGCATCCAGTCCACAGGCGGCCACTCGACAAAACCAGCATCGCCGAAGAGGATCAGGCCATATCCACCCCGAAGCTCTGGAGATCTACTCCAATCTCGGTTCAGGATTTGATCTAACCATCGGAGAACATAACTTTTTCGTTGATAAGTTGGTGTGCAGGACTTATCCGAATAGATCACGACTGAGCCACTCCAGGAAAAACTGATGGCGATCGCATCTTCGACTAGTAAGGAGATCATCTCACCACAGATCGATCCGATCCGTCCACCTAAATCTCCAACGGAGTCAATGCCATCAGAAGAATTCAACAAATTCATGGCGGAAGAATTCCCTGAAGATGAATATCAGTCGACTATCCAGCATAAGCGAGTTGAAGATCTGGGCATTGCAACAACATTAGCAGAAGACACGGAGTGGACACATCACAGATCAACCCGATCTCACTATCGGGATCCATGGCGGAATCTATGTCCACAAGGGAGTTCAACGAGTTCATAGCACAAAACCAGCTAGAAGAAGTACAGTCGAACCTTCAAATCGGCCCAGTCGAACAAATCGACTCACTTGAAGACTGCATGCTGATCGATAATCCCGAAGAAAGCTTCTATCTCTCCGAGTATGACGAGCCTCCAGAGTACAGCATACATCTGAGCGACTTCGTCTATCCAGAGATCAAAGCTCTTCATGACGCTTTCACCAACTACGACGAAACCGCAGAGCAGTTATGTGGCACTCAAAATAGCAAAAAAAAACGCAGATATGAACTGGGATGATGAAACTGAAGTAACGCCTGATACTCACACAACTCACACATATCCTTTGACCATGCCACAACTTGTTTGTGCCGCGTTCACCGCAGAAATATCGGCAACAATAGCCAGTCGAAGGCCAACCGAATACCCTTGCACAGTCACACTGCCAGACGACACATCCAGTCTGATCATCATGGCCGAGATGGCCGCAAAAATAACAAAGTCATCGATGATGGCATAATGATGCAAGGAGACGCGACGCGACGCCAGATGAACTGACGACTTACAACTACTTCAACTTGCAAGAAACACTCGAAGAGCGAAGGAAATAGGCAAGCATATCCAGCGCTCGCAGGAGACAGCTATCTCTTAGCTCTACAGGCTTAACAAAAGGAAGATACCGATCCAGATTCGAAAGAATCCCTGAGGAAGAAAGAGCGGGAGTCACTCGAAATCTCGATCATTCATTCTTAACACTCGACTCAGGAGGCATACTCAAACCTAAAACAACCGAGGGCGCACTCATATTCATAGGAGCATACCTGCAAGTATGAAAACCACCAGCAGGAGATCCAGCCGAGGAGATGTACCTCCATCAGATGAAAGCTCTAGAGATCGCAGCAAACGAACTAGCAGATGGAAGAAGACGGGGACGTAGTAGAAGTCACTCGTGAAATCATCGCAGTCGCAGCCCTCCACGAAGCTCAAGAAAGAGTTCTAGCCGCCGCCGATCAAGGAGCCGCTCACAGAGCAGATCCATTAGATCAATCTGTCAAGATTCACCCGACAACCACGGTATAGGACCATGTGGAGCGCAATATTTCACTCGACGGATTCACGAGACCAAGATACCTAAGAAGTTTTGCCTACCCGACATGAAAAAATTTAATTCCACACAAGAGCCCTTAGGCCGGCTCGAGGATTACAAACTGCCAGTTGTATGCCAACGAGGAACAACCACAACAACGCTAAAATACTTGCAACTGATGCTTGAACGTACAGCTCGCGACTGGCTCAAATCGCTACCCGCGGGAGCTTACTTAAGGGATTGTGCCCTAGAAGCACTTAATAAAGATAGTTTATTAGGCATATCCCAATTGTTCATTATATCTTTTATACCATGCATTAACTGTATTAAGTGGAAACATTAATACACGTGTGGTAAATCAACAACCAGGTCCCTAGTAGCCTCTACTAAGACTAGTTCATTGTGCGATTGATGATCGAGGTTTCCCGATCGTGTGACATGGCGTCAGTGGCAATGCAGTCATATCGTTAGGTAAAACGATGTGATGGACTTACCCATAATTTGTAAGACGTAGTCATTACGCCTTCGACCGTGAGATCAACTCTTATTGTTATTCTCGGAAGATACTTTGATTGCGGCAATAGCCGGATAGATACTCTAGGGCCCACTCGGTGAGCTTATGTCAAATGAGTTTGCAAACATGTGACTAGGTCAGCAGTGCATAATATCACACACGAGTAGAAGATAGTGTTGTCAGTAATGAGATCATGCTAGGTATGGAGATATCTATCAACGATGCTCGGACACGCTAAGTAATGCTATGGCAAAAGGTTTAATACTCGACGTCTAGGTTTGATAGATGAAAGTCATTGGTTATATCACAGGGGTTAATTCACGGGGTCCAGGTCTACGAGTTAATCATTGATCGGAGAGGGGTCTCGATAATGTCTGTTATCATATCGAACCGCTAGGGTAACACACTAAGGGGTTTCGACAACCGGAAAGGAAAGAGAACACCGGGAACGTCCCGGGAATGGTCCAATGGAGATCAGGCAGCAGCGAAATAGTTTTCAGAGTCGGAATAAATTATATAATATGTAATTAATATTAGTTACTGTAATTAATAGTTAAATACATTTTTATTTTTTTATTTTCGAATTTTTAAAGGCTGATTTCCCTAAATGGGCCTTCTAGTGGAAAGAAGCCCCATGTGGGGGGGAAGTCCCCCTTAGGGTTCGGATTGGGGGAGGGCCGGCGCATCATTATTGGCCAGATGGGGTGTGGGATAGTCCCACACCGCCAGTCTGGCAAGGTTGGCTCCCCCCGGAGCCTTTATATGGAGGTGCACCCCTCGCCTTTTAATTCATCCAATTAATTCTCAATTTCTCCTCGATTACGTGATTTCCTTTGTCGAGTCACGCCGAGGAGAGAGAGTTAACTCCACCATACACCCGCTGACGTGCTGCTGGTGTTCCGGTCCAAGTCTTCCGCTGCTCGTCCTGGACTGGAGCTTCGGAGGCCGTCGTCTCCATCGTATGTGTGTAACGCCCTGCGATGTGTTGCGCTAGCGGTGCTCGGAGGCCTACTTCCTCCACCCGACCTCGAAGTCATCTTCGTCGGCTTCGTCGCACCAAGTTCTTCGCGACCTAGAGGTCGGCTACGTCGTCTTCATCGTCAACGCTTGTGCGGGTGCGTAATCCCCGCTTTTCGGTCTACAAGGGTATGTACACCGATCTCCTACGTATTACTATATCTGCATAGTATAGATTCTGACTAGTTTAAAGATATCGTCGATAGAAAAATTATTGTTTTCTGCCTGCGATCCCCTTCAGTGGTATCGGAGCCGATCTATGCGTATATATAGCTGTACGCTTTTAAAACCCGTGTTTTTCACGGGGGCACCGTTCTCGTATTTGCTACCCTCTGGCGTGCACTTGTCATTCCGACAGTATTGAGTTGATGAAGCGGCACAGACCTACTTTACGCGTACGCTTACGCGATTCTGGTTCCACTACTGACATACGGCTGGTACCGTATCTATGGTTGGTGGGTGTCTGTTTCTCTCTTATTAGCTGGCTTTGCATTTTCAATGGAGGGCCCGAAAGGGGTGCTTAAACAAGAAATTATTGGATCGCTGTTGTGGTCATAAGTTTGTAGGTAAGAAGCGGTTCTTTTTACGACAACCCCAAACCACGTAAAATATGCAAAAGATAAAGTAGAACGCGTCTAACTTTATTTTGCAGGGGCAATGTGTTATGGTCAAGGTAGGTTTATTAAATTGTTTATAAACTGTAGGCGCCAGGAAGACCATGGTGCATCGACCATATCACGTCGCATTACATTTGATGTTTTTGTGTGCATCTTATATCGTGTGATTATATATATTAGTATATGTTAGTTACACGGCGGTAGTAATATAAGATGATTTGTCCAAAATACCACTAGTGTTCTTCCTTCAACGTGCACCACCAAGAAAGTTCTACGTAATGAGGCAGGCCGTGACGATTGGGTGTCAGACATATCGTTGTTCGCATATAGTGGGTGTAAGACGGTTTTACACAAGCTTTTACGTTGAAGGTTATTGTGGCGAGCCTAACATATGCAGATATGGCCTTGGAACACGGAGACCGAAAGGTCGAGCATGAGTCAGAGAGTTGTTGTGATCGACATTTCGATGTCCACCTTTGAAGTTGTGTTGCCGGCTCTGACGATGAGGGGTTGCACAATGGATAGGGTCGTGTAATCGCTGAAACGATTCATAGGGATGTTCGTTTGAGTGGGAGTTGTTAGAGTTATTGTCTAAAATACTAGAACTCAAAATATTGTGAACAAAGTCTTCATGTTTTGCAAAACCTTTGTAGATATTAACCAATGTAATTGCCCTCTTTAAAATTAGGCACAATCCTGCGATTGAGAAACTTAAAAAAGTTGGGTCCAAACTTCATAGTTTTATACTTAAGCTTGAGGATACTACTTGTTTAAACCATTAGGTTTTTGTGATACAATACCCGCTAGGAGATAAACCCGGAGATTCCGCTAACAAAAGGATAATTTGGATTATCAAGTTTTGTGCGGATAATATCATCATATTCAAGTGTATGCTATGATCTCTGCCATAGAGAACTAAAGGTGGGTACGAGTTGTTGGATCGCGAACATATGAGATGATCGTTAAACTCGGGATACACCTAAAGTTGGGTTGATGAAGTTAATCAGTACGTTGAATGTTCTTCTTATCAACCAATATGGAAGAGAATACACACATTGAAGGAGCACGTGACAGTCAAACTTGATGACATTGGTCAAACTTGATGACATATGGTCATACTAGATGACATTGAGACGCCTCGCTCAGCTCGATCACTGGATCACAGACGACATTGCCAGGTGCAAATGCTTTGTCATAGACTATGTCATGCAAGGGAATCGTTCACCTTCATGGTTCTTGATTACGTTGGAAGTATCAAGAAGATGAAACAGATTGTCGGGAAGTCATCAATGATATATGATATACATGTTAGGAATGTTTTACCTAATCAAGTACTCGTAGTAGTGACTAAGTTTTTTATACTAGTCATGTTTTATGAAAACCAGATTTCCTACTTGAGTAGCTTGGAAGGATAAGGCGACATTGTGTGTTGATAATGGCAAACAAATTGGTTGATGGCCATAGACACTCTCCCTCTAGATCTACCATTTGAATAAATTCTTTTATGATCGCCTATTAGTATGATCATTATAAGTGTGTATCCTCTAGCGAGACAATTGTTCATATATGCTAGTGACAAATTTGTTGTCATGTATTTATGAAGTAATGATCATAAGCCGATTTGAATTTAGATGGTAGAAGCTCACACATTCATAATATTAATGCCAAAGGATACAAACTTAATAAAGACACCACATATGTGTGGCACTACCGTTTAATTCATGTCAATGTTATAGTCAATGAATTAGCTCCATACAGATGGATCTACAAGTCCTTAGATTTGATATTTTGACACTTGCAAGATAAGTAAGACACTGCTTTCGAAAAGAGGGCATATAACTTATTGATAATCATGCATCAAGATGTATGTGGATCAATGAAGTAATTGACGTGTAGTGGAGATCTTTATTTAGTAAACTTCACTGAACGTTTTGAGTATAACTTGTTGAGAATCGTGCATATGGGTGTATGTGAATCAATGAAGTACTTAAACGTATAGTGGAAGTCTTTATTTCATAGACTTCATGAATATTCCGAGTAGATATATGGATATCTACATAGGGAATCTTAGTATGGAAATTTTGATTTGATCAAAGTTCACAATGAAGTAGGAAATTAAATTTAACAAGAAAATCAAACTCCTGCGATACAGATCGAGGAAATAAAGATTTGAGTTATAATGTTGGCATATCATTGGAAGACTTTTGAGAAGAGTTCCACAAATTACGTCGCATGGAACACCATAGTGTTATGGTATGTTAGGACGTCGTAATCGTACCCGATCGGATAGTGTGTGGTAAATAAATCTCTTAATATTATTGTGATCATTGGAGTCATATGGTAGAAACGTAACATTCACGTTATATAATAGGGAAACCATTTAGATCCATGGAGACAATACCATATGAGTGATGGCATGGCTTTTAGCCTAGATTGTCGTTTCAGCAATTTAGTGTTTGGATGTGATCAAACCTAAAATGGATAAATCTTTTTAGTGTACCGTACCTAAAGAATTAGTTGGGTACATGTCTCACGACATAGGCAAAAACGTTGTCAGAATATACCTTGCAAAGAAATAGTTTCTTGTCCAAGGTTATAAGTGGGAAAGAAAGTAGAGCAAGACGAAGTTGATGAACTTTCTCTCCAAACATCAGAGTGGCGCAACGGAAAGTGTTTCCGCTGTCATGCTCCACAACCGGAAAGAAGCTGATGATAAAGATCATGATGATCTGAGCTCATACTACGAAAGTAGGCGTACGAGGTTGTGTTCCACAATGTGTGTTACGACCATCTTGTTATGAAGGTCATGTTAATGGAATATGACAGACCTACGAACTACGAAGAAGAGATGGTAGACCTAATTCCGAGAAATGGCTATGAGTCATTTATGATCCGAGATAAAATCCATGTACGATTACCAGGTAATCACTTGGGAGATCTTCTTGATGGCATCTAGGTTGTTAATAGAATATGGAATTTGATGAGAGAGTAGACACCGATAAGGATCGATTTGTCGTAAAATAGTTCGGACAGATTCAAAAGTTGACCACAACAAGATTTTGTCTCAAGTGGCGAAGCCTAAATCTATTCTGGGTCGTTTAGCAATTACTATAATTTCAAATTGAGAAATTGATAGATTGATAAGGAAACCATGTTTCTTCATGCTATCATTAAGAAAGAGTTTTAATTAGTACAATAATGGTTTGGTAACCCCGAGGATGCTAAACATGTATGCAAACTTCAGTTGTCCATTCATGGGCTGAAGCAAGCATATCGGAGCTAAAATCTTCACTTTGATGATGTGATCAAAGGATTTTGGAGTTGTCCAAAATAGTTGAAGAAACTTGCATTTGCAAAGAAGTGAGTGGGAGCTAAGTAGCTTTTCTTGATCTTATATGCGGAAGGCATATTTGAGTGGGAGCTAGGTGTCATTCATGATTTTATATGTAACGAGATATTAAAAATGATACATATCCTCTAGTAAACTATAAAGGATTATTTAAGTGATTAAATTTTTCGATGAAGGAAGTTAGGAGTATTAGTCATCCGATTTATAATTGTATATATCAAAAGGGGCTTAATAACATTAGGTCGGAATGTTTTCTAAGTTAAGATTCTGAAGTGTTTCAGAATAGAACAAGCGAAGAAAAAGGTTCTTACTTGTATGACTAGGTAAAATATTAAGTTTATTTTGACATTTTCAGTGATAGCAAATGATGTTCGACATTCTCTATGTATCAGACATAGATTCTATCAGACTGAAATCTCGACTTGGTGTGACCCAAGTTCTTGGTTGAAGAACGGGTTCTAGAGTGATCCTTGTGTGGATCAATGAACAAACGTTAAGTATATTTTTCAGTGTCTATGAGAACTGAAGATATGTTTTCTAGTAAAGGGTAAGAGTGAAAAGACAACTTGCCGTAAAACGGTTATGATGATGCAAGTTATGACACTGACCCATACGACTAGAAATCTCATATAGGAGATGTCCTTTGTCTTGAAGAAAGACATGGTTAGCTTGCGAAGTCGCATATGAATGCACTGTCGCTAATCAACGTAGGTATAGAAATATATGGCAACTTCAGAAGTAGCCAATGTGATTGGACTGAGAAGTTTTCCGAGCATATGTAGTTCCCCTTAATTGATCTCTTAAACTTTTAAGGCCCATGCTACGCGAATGTTCGAGTCTCACTCCATCCACTAGGATATATTTCACCGTAATCGTAAAGATACGGGATGATGTCAAACTAGGTGACATAGAAGTGTTGCAAAGCACATATAAGTCTCAATGTGTGAGATCTGTTGACTGTATTCCTCTTCCACAAGACAAGCATGCACCAAGATGCTATGGGTGTTGAAATTTTACCAAGTTGTAAACTAGATTAAGTGTTACTCTAGTGCAAGTGGGAGACTGAAGGGATTGTGCCCTAGAGGCACTTAATAAAGATAGTTTATTAGGCATATCCAATTGTTCATTATATGTTTTATACCATGCTATAATTGTATTAAGCGGAAACATTACACTCGTGGTAGATAAACAACCAGGTCCCTAGTAGCCTCTACTAAGACTAGTTCATTGTGTGATTGATGATCGAGGTTTCCCGATCATGTGACATGGCGTCCGTTGGCAATGGAGTCATATCGTTAGGTAGAACGATGTGATGAACTTACCCATAATTTGTAAGACGTAGTCATTATGCCTTTGACCGTGAGATCAACTCTTATTGTTATTTCCGGAAGATACTTTGATTGCATCAAACGTCATATCTTATGTACTGTGACAATAAAGGTGTCCCTCTTGGTTATCGGAAGGGAGTAGTTGAGACGAGGGGTCAAGAGCGGGATTTGTCAGTCCGTATAGCCGGATAAATACTCTAGGGTCCACTCCGTGAGATTATGTCAAATGAGTTTACAAACATGTGACTAGGTCACCAGGACATAATATCACAGACGAGTAGAAGATAGTGTTGTCTGTAACGAGATCATGCTAGGCATGGAGATATCTATGATCCATGCTCGGACACACTAAGTATCGCTATGGCAAAAGGTTTAAGACTCGACGTCTAGGTTTGATAGATGAAAGTCATTCGTTATATCACAGGGGTTAATTCACGGGGTCCAGGTCTATGAGTTAATCATTGATCGGAGAGGGGTCTCAATCATGTATGTTATTATATCGAACCGCTAGGGTAACACACTTAAGGGGTTTCGACAACCGGAAAGGAAAGAGAACACCGGGAACGTCCCGGGTATGGTCCGATGGAGATCGGGCAGCTGCGAAATAGTTTTCGGAGTCGGAATAAATTATAAAATATGTAATTAATATTAATTAGTGTAATTAATAGTTAAATACATTTTTATTTATTTATTGTCGAATTTTTAAAGGCTGATTTCCCTAAATGGGCCTTCTAGTGGAAAGAAGTCCCATGAGGGGGGGAAAGTCCCCCTCAGGGTTCGGACTGGGGGAGGGCCGGCCTAGGTGGGCCAAATGGGGCCCACCTAGGGCTGGCGCATCATGTTTGGCCGGATTGGAGTGTGGGATAGTCCCACAGCGCCAGTCTGGCAAGGTTGGCTCCTCCTGGGAGGCTTTAGATAGAGGTGCACCCCTGGCTTTTTAATTCATCCAATTAATTCTCAATTTCTCCTCGATTACGTGATTCCCTTTGTCAGAGTCGCGCCAAGGAGAGAGAGTTATCTCCACCATACGCCCGCTGCCGTGCTACTGGTGTTTCGGTACAAGTCTTCCGCTGCTCGTCCTGGACTGGAGCTTCAAAGGCCGTTGTCTTCACCGTATGTGTGTAACGCCCTGCGAGGTGCTGTGCTAGCGGTGCTCGGAGGCCTACTTCTCCACCCGACCTCAAAATCATCTTAGTAGGCTTCGTCACGCCAAGTTCTTCGTGACCTAGAGGTCGGCTACGTCGTCTTCATCGTCAACGCTTGTGCGGGAGCGTAATCCCCGCTTTTCGATCTACAAGGGTATGTATACCGATCTCATCTGTATTACTATATCTGCATAGTATAGATTCTGGCTAGTTTAAGGATATCGTCGATAGAAAAATTATTTCTGCCTGCGATCCCCTTCACTTACTACTCTTGGGACCACTTCAAAGAGGACTTCATAAAATATTTCGATCCTCTCTGCGAACGACCGAAAACATTCGAACAGCTTCGAGCGTGCAAGCAAAGGTCAGATGAAACACTCATGGCATATATCAGAATATGGACCGCAATACGAAACTCAGTCCGCGCAATATCAGAAGATAGAGCCATGGACGCTTTCACAATGGGGGTCGACAAAAAAGACTTCAAGGAGGCGCTTGGTCGACAAAAGCCAAAAAACATGGCAGCGCTCATGAAGTTGGCAACCGAGTGGGCGGACGGTGAAGATGCAATTCAAAACAAAACCCCACATTCACCACGAAATCATTGTGATCGTCGGGATAGTCGCGACCATCGTGACAACTGAGATCGTCGAGACATAGACGACAAACGAAGAAGGCGCGACTATGACTATGGAAGCAAAGACAAAGTCAAATTCGTAGCAGCCGGATTCTCACATGATGATCACACCGAGATGATAGAAAACAAGATGACCAACAGAAAAGTCGACAAGAAGATCAACGAGATACATAAAGCAGCAACTATCGGTACGATATACCAATCGATCGTCGCGACAACGAGGACCGAGATCATCGTGGAGGATACAAGCGGCAAGACTGGCAGAGACGTGCACACCCAAGAGTAGATCAAGAAAGAATAGATAATCCGTGCAGGTTGCACTTATTCAAAGACCCAACAACTAGAAAATTAACATCCAGCCACACCATAGATAAATGTCGCGAATTTGAGCAGTTAGCAGCCGAATATGCTAAGCGACTCGGAGGAAATACATCAGAGCATATGGCACCTTCACAACCAGTCGCGACGCTGCCACTTCCTCCATCATACAACTCCGGAAATCAGTTCACAGGGGCAATACATTACACACCACAAGGTGCAACAGCAGTATCCTAACCATCAGAGGCAAATGTACATGATCCAAAAAGAACGACCATCTAACAGACATAAAAAACTCCACACTAGACATGTCAATATGGCGGTCATGGCACCACCAGCCGTGCCAGAATACCTGCGCCACTAGTAGGAATATGCTTATAGCCACCATGCTACCGCTGGCGAACACACAAAAACGTGTGCTAGTAAAAATAGCTCTGGCGAACACGATGTCGTCACAGCCACCGGTAAAACTAATACCACTGGCGAACAAAATAAACTATTTGCCAGCGGTAGCACTAGGCAGGGGGCGGCTATGGCAGAAGCATACCGCTGGCGTACAAAGTTTGTGGTCACCAGCGGTAGCGATCTTAGCGCTGGCGAACACACCAGGATGTGCAGCAGCAGTGTGGTCGCAGAGCTAACAATACTTAGTGTTGGCGAACACATCTATGCGTGCGGCACTGGTAAAAATTAGCCTTGCCGAATAAATCCCCGGCCGCTCCTTATCCCGATCTATCCCCGCCTCTAGTCTTCCCCCCCCCCCCTCGGCCCGCGTCAACTCCCCGGCCAGATCCCTCCACCTCTCGATCTTGCCAAGGGTGTCTGATGTCTACGCACGTTTCTATTCTCGTAGACAGTGTTGGGCCTTCAAGAGCGGATGTTTGTAGAACAGCAGCAAGATTCACTTAAGTGGATCACCCAAGGTATATCGAACTCAGTGAGATAGAGATCAAAGATATTCCTCCGAATCAACACTGCAATTAAGATACGAGAAGTCTCTTGTGTCCCCAACACATCCAATACACTTGTCAGATGTATAGGTGTCAGACCCTGGATTCAGACGTCACAAATAAAACGTACCGATTGGACCAAATAAATAGTAGCATACTGGAATTACCAATCCCCATACAAGAGCTGGGTTTCGGATTTTGGACCAAAAAAACGAAAAGGGAATGAAATCCGGCCATTTCGTTTGGGCCCGAGAAATCTTTTCATCCGGTCAAATAATTTCGGCCTCTTTCGACTTTCCAGCCCGGCCCGTGGTCCTGTATTGCCCCTTATGGTATATAATCCCTGACCGAACATCTCCCTTGCCCTAATTCGCGTTCTCCCCTTCTCCTACTTCTGTGCGGCGGCTGTAGACAAACTCCAGCAGAGAGAGGCGGACCAGCGCCGCGCCGCCGTCTCCATGCAGGCTCGTGCTCCAGGACTCACCTCCTCAGGCTCTCCTCGTCGTTTCTTCTCCTCTCTATGTGCTCGCGACACCGCATCCTTACACAGCTTGCTTCAAAGCGCTGGCCACGATGCAGTCATCGTCCAAATGACGTGTACGGCGGTGCACCCGGCCGGCCGGCCGGAACGGGACCGTACAGAGTTGATGTACTACTAAGAGCAAGATGACGAGTGATTGGACTGGATTATTTGTTCCTGCTAGCTGAACTATTGTAGATTCAGGTTAGCTTGAGCAATCTGCTAGTGAAGTTTGACAAACTGAAGCGATCGTGTGTGGATAAGTAATCAAATGGATCATTGATATTCATTTGATTCCAGTTTATGTTCTTTGCTGCAGTTACTCCATTTCTTCGTACAATTTTGTACGTTTTCGTTCAGTTTTCGCTTAACTTTTGTTCAAAAATTCAAATTTTGGATTGATCATTTCGTCCGAGATTTACCTTGGGCAAGAGTGGGCAAACTTTGGGCAAGAGTGGGCAGGCAGGCTCGGAATGGATCGTCGGTCCACAACTCACTAACGATCTCAACGGTCATGTACGTCTTGTGATTGCGATTGTGATTGCGAACAAAAGAAATGAAAAGAAGCCAACGTCGTCCTGTCCTACCAATTCGTATACTCCAAACATACATACACTGTATACAAACTGGTGTGGAAACATAATGAAAATCACAAAGGATAAACCTAAAATACAAATAAAAGAAATAAGTATCCAAATCTCTCACTGAGCAAAATAGCGAATATCAACAAGCAGAGGAGAAGCAAATAGGCACAAGGCTGAAACGAAAAGAGAAAGGCCAGCTGAAACGAAAAGAGAAAGGCCATCCACACGGTTCACTAGGAAGCACCCAGGGGAACTCTATCTACTCGTCGTAGATCTCGTCATTGAACTCCACAAAGTAGCCACCCACCTGGTCATATAGAGACTCCTCAACTGCAGAGAAAATCACAGCCCGCGAACGGGTCAATACACCGGAGCGTATCGAACAAGATAGAGCTAACAAGGTACAAAACTGAAAGACTACCAAAGTATGGGGTAGGTGGACTTAACGGCAGCAGCACTAACAACCTAATAGAGACACGATACAACTTCCGTCTAATTAGAGAGGGATAAGGGATAAGAGAGCGCATAAGTAACCAACTACAACTAACGCCAGTCATAACCCATTCTCGGATTAACCACCTCAACCAAGTATAAGGAAGCAATTCGGAAAATTCACAACTTGAACAGTTTTAGTATCATTTATTGTGAAAGTAATTCTATATTACTAGTCAAATTAATTAACATTAACTAGGTGCAAGTTGTCTAGATCTCATTAGTCGGCAACGCACCAAGTTGTCCATAAACGTGAATGCGGCTCATCGATAAGATTATACCCTGCAGGTGTGCACTACTGGATCCATACTTGTTCGATCAATCCCAAAAGCAAGCTAGAAGGTAGGGTATCTCAACACGCCAAATCTCTTCTCTACAACCCATTCAGGGAACCGCATGATTGTGTGCACGGCTAATCAGGTCAAGTGCCCGGAGGATCAACCTTCATAGGACTCTAAGAACGTGCCACCCTATATGAGAATCGACTACTCAATCATCATGAGATCATTATGTAACCATATGCATGCATCAAATGGAAAGCCCGAGCTACTTGCGGCGCCCTGGATAAGAAGCGGATTAGATCGAAGCCGCGGGGGGCTCCATAGGGCCTCCCACAAGTGGTTAGTGCGCTCAAACTTGGATTAGGGGAGCATGATCACAGTTCCTATGTCGACACTTAGAAGAACTAAACACCTCGCAAGGCCTCCAGTGCCTTATCATTTAATTATAATACCCAACATAAAACAACATTTTATTAAGGTAGAACAATCTATCATACTAAGCATGTGAAATATAAGACAAACATACGACTCGCACAACCAACTCTAAGCATGCACTACGACTCGCAAGGCCAACAGATAAACATGCAACAGGTAATAGGTTGTGGGAACAAAGCTGTATGGGCTGCAGGATAAACATGTGATGGGATAGCGACAAAGAATCGAATACTAGGGTAGCAGAGATCAACGGCAAGAATGAAAATCAAACAGCCAGGTTAGCTGTAGCTTGCCTAGCAGCTCGTGGCGCGACACAAAAGCTGGAATCTCAGGGACGTAAATACCGTCAGCAGACACGTCGTCGTTACCCAGAGAAGAGCAAAACATAGACAACAGGAAAACATAATCAATACATGGAAATGCGCAAACAACTCATGGTAAGTGATGATTAGGTCAAATTAAAGCGGGGAGGGACTCCCGGCTCGTCGCCTTAATGTCATTCATTGCATTTTTCTGATAATAAAACATATAAACATTATTTAATGTGGAGTTATAAAATAAAAGTTATTAGCAAAACAAGTTTAGGGTTGTTTCTGTAAAAGTCAGGGACTTGTTCGTGATGGAAAAAGTCTGTGGGGGTTTAATCGCTAAAGCAGGAAGCGCAGGGGGCTCTGTGCAATTTCGTAGCGCAGAGACCTCCTCGGATTTTTCTCACCAAAGGAAAACCTACCCCTGAGGCTGGCAGTGGCCCCAAGGTGCCACGCGGGCGTGGGCGCGCTGCGCTGGCCTCCGCGGTCGCTGATCAGCGGTGCCCGCATGTCAGTGGCGCGGACAAATTAAAAAAGGGTGGCTTTTATCTGCGAGGCCAGGATTTGAACTCGCGGCCCGCGCGAGAGGGGATGGATCAGCGCTGCTAGCCACTAGGTCGGATGCGTGTTAGTGATAGCTAATACCGCGAGTTGTTTTTAACACAAAACGAAAACGCTAGGGCTGATGAAACTGAAATCTGATGGACCAGTGGGCACGGCGGAGGAAGTTGCCGGCGGCGACCAAGAAAGGGTGGTGCTGCCCTGGCGTGTGCGTGCAGGTGTGCGGAATTGGGTGGCGAACTCGTTTTCATTCTCGGATACAAAGGAGGAGGATCGGAGGGTTCAAGTTCGTGCGGCGTGTCCGTGCGGCGTGTCAAGGCCGTGCGTTTCCATCTCCGGCGCCGGCGAAATTGAGGTGACCGGGGAGGCAATCGGAGGGGGAAATGAGCGGAGGAGATGCCTCTCACCTCGGGGAGCACCGTGGCGATAGGGGAAGGCCCGGGGACGATGAGGTTGAGAGGACGGTCTCGGGGAAGACGATACGGAACCGCGGCCGACGTCGGGGAAGAAGATCTTGTCGCGGTGCGTTGGGGAGGTCTTGGCGGCGCTGCTCGCGTCGAGGAGGAAGATGCGCAACTCCTGGCGCGCGGAGGAAGAAGAAGACGGCCGGAGTTACGCCGGAGACGAAATCGAAGCCTCGGACTCCATGGCGATGGCTTGTGCGTGGAGCAGAGTGCAAGCGGTGGCGGGAAAGAGGAAAAGGGTGGCTAGGGTTAGGGTTGCGACTGCGGCTTGATACGTCTCCAACGTATCCATAATTTCTTATGTTCCATGCTATATCATGTTATTACATGTTTTATCTGCATTTATATAGTTTTATGCATTTTCTGGGACTAACCTATTAACAAGATGCCACAGTGCCAGTTCCCTGTTTTCTGCTGTTTTTGGTTTCAGAAAATTACTTACAGAAATATTTGCCAAATTGGTAATAAAACAACCTGAAATTATTTTTGGAATATTTGCGTCACGAGTAACCAAAGACGAGACGAAGAGGGGCAGCGAGGCGTGCACACCACCTCGTGGCGCGGGCTCAAGCCTGGCCGCGCCAGGAGGCGATGTGGAGACCTCGGGCGCCCACCGACCTTGCCCTTCCGCCTATAAGATACTCCTTGATCTAAAAATAATCAAACGGAAATCCTTTTTCCTCCACGAGTCCCGAGCCGCAGCCGTCGTCAACACCAATTCGGGGGAGATCAGAACTGCTCCCCGGCACCCTGCCGGGAGGGGGAATCGTCCCCGGAGGCCTCTACGTCGCCATGACCTCCTCCGGACTGATGCGTGAGTAGTCTACCCTTGGACTACGGTCCTTAGCAGTATCTAGATGGTTGTCTTCTCCTTTTGTGCTATCATGTTTAGATCTTGTGAGCTTCCTATTATGATCAAGATCATCTTTATGTTATTCTCCATGTCGTGTTTGCTGGGATCCGATGAATATTGAGTACTAAAGTTATTGCTTCATAATATATCATGTGTGTGCTATTTAATGATCTTGCATGCTCACTGTTACTTGTGTGTGCTCTGGTAAAGTAGATGCTCGTAACTCCAAGAGGGGGTATTTATGCTCGATAGTGGGTTCATGTCTCTATTAAATCTGGGGCAGTGACATAAAGCTCTAGGGTTGTAAATGTACTATTGCTACTAGGGATAAAACAGTAGTACTTTGTCTAAGTATGATGTTACTTACTTACTTTACACACAGTGCTTAAGGCGATAATCTGTTGCATGCAACTTAATACTGAAAGGGGTGCGTACGCTAACCTTAAGGTGGATTATTAGTCATAGATGCGGTTGGAACAGTCTATGTATATTGTTGTAATGCTCGAATGAATCTCACACTAGACACCATATCATTAGTATATGCATTGGGTTGTTCATCATTATTCTGTCAATTGCCTAACTGTAATTTGTTTACCACTCATGAATGAATGTTATTATTTATGGAGAGACACCGTAGTGAACTGTGGACCCCGGTCCTTCTCATTAATCTGATAAAACCACAACTGTAAACCTGTTACTTTCTGCAAACAAACATCTTTCTTCCACACATACGTTTAATCCTTTGTTACAGCAAGCCGGTGAGATTGACAACCTCACTGTTAAGTTGGGGCAAAGTATCTTGATTGTTTGTGTGCATGCTCCACGTCAACTTAGCACCAGCAATCTTCTGGTACCGTTGATACCTCGGGGGAATTCTTCAACTCCTAACAGTTTGATAACCTTGATTTCATACTGAGGGAAATTTGCTGCTGCACTAATACATACCTTCCTCTTGGGGTCTCCCAACAACACACCCACCGTGTGCATCATGGCTCGACTTAAAGGAGAGGGGGAAAGGAGTAGGGGCCGTGGGGGCGGCTTGGCAACGTCCATGGCGCCACGGTTGTCGGGGGGCTACCCCCGGGTAGGGTAAAGACCCGGGCAAGTTGGCCCCAGTGACAGTCAGATTGGCCCTTCGACTAACCTCAAGAGTCGCTTGACCTTTAGAGTTACAGTAAAACAACCTTTGATGCAGAGCAAAGGGTGACTTTTGGAATAAAGCTGGAGCCGTCCCTTGGAGGAGGCAAGGGCTAGATGGGAGCACTATAAATAGACCCCCAACCCTTCTTTCTCACTCAAGCAGGAGCAGGGAGCTCTCCTAAGCACCAACTTCTCGAAGATGTCTTCAGTAGTAAGACTAAGACATCTTCGAGTAGCTGGGGCTAGGGCTACTCTCTCGGGCAGCACTGTATACACTTGTGGGACAGAGGCAAGAGCAGAGAGTTCTCATGAGAACCAGTTTCTCGAAGATTTCTTTGGGAGCAGACCTAAGACATCTTCGGGAACTGGGCCCAGGATTGCTCTCTCGGAGGCAAAGGAGAATTAAGGCCAGAGAATCTCGGGTTTGGAGAGTGTGACCCGACTTATCTGTATGTCGGGGTTGTTCGACATTCATGTACCGAGTTATATCTAAACCGACTTAACTAGACCGACATTGCCAAGTCGGCACCATCCCCTTGTTTATTGTGTGTAGGTTGGAGGCATCGGCTTACTCTTGTTTGAACTAGGAAGAGGTCCCCAACAGTGCCGGGCTGGGGATGATGATCCGGCATACCTCTACCGGGTTAGGAAAGATACTCCGACATACTTTATGTTGGGAAAAAAGTCAAGGGCAAGGACAATCATATCTCTGACACAGAAGCTAAGTCGCATCCCGGCTGACACGGAAGCGGAATAGAAGGCCAAGTACCGCACGGACGTGACTACTCCACTGTAGCACTAACATGCTGACAGGGGACACGGCTTGGAGAAGCTAAGTCTCGTCTCGGACACGAAGACTATCATCAACTAGCTCGGCGCTATCAAGACTAGGAAATGACGACCTGACAGAGGCTACTCGGGTAGCTCGGCGGCTTGGTCGGCTAGGCCACGTCAGCATTACCGTTAACGCGGTTTCACTGCCAAGTGGACCTGGGCCGGTTAGGGTTTCCGATCAACCCGGCTAGAAGTCTATAAATATCGCCATAACTCCTCCTGCAAGAGGGACGCCCACATTCTGTTGAGAGAGTTATTGCTCTGAGTTCTATTCCCTCCCATCCTCTAGCAGTTAGTGTTCTTGGAGGAAAACAGCTCAAGGAGCACCTTTGTAGTTCTTATCATACACATATACAAGAGAGACAAGGGCTGGAGTAAGGGTGTTAACTCCCCACGAGGGCCCCGAACCTGGGTACATCGTGGTGTTTGTGTGTTTGTGTTTCTTCGGTGTTGTGTGCTTGTTTGGTGTTCTTGTGAGTTCTTGAGCTCACCCGCGCATGTCTTGCAACGTGCAAGCCCTCACCGGATCCCCCAGCGCACGTCCGCCCCTAACATTAGCCACCCCGTGGCATATGTCGTGACACCACAACGACATTTGGCCCCCACCGTGGGGCCAGAAGCGCTGATTGGGGTTTCCATCCGGACGGGTTCCGTCACCGACTCAGGAGAGAGGGTGATGTGCGGCCTCGTCTGCAACATCGTCTCCTTCCACTTCATCTCCGACAAAGCCGGCTGCTTCGCCGACAGGCCATTCCCGACGAACGGCTGCCTCGTCATGTTCGGGAGCTTCGTCACCTACGTCGCCACCAAGGTGGTCTGCGAGTACCCGGCGCAGGTGCTCGTGGCCGCCGACCCGCCAGCGATTGCTGCGGCTCGCGGCTGGCATAACACTCGCCCTGAGAGCTGCGGGGTCATGATGGCTGGGACAACCGAGATCCCCGCCGAGGAAGAAGATGCACCACCCGAGCCCGAGAGGAGGGGCCGGCACGCCAAACAGATACTAGAACTAGAGGTTCCCGAGACATCGCACAGGCCGGTAAGACCCGAGCCTCTGACCGAGATAGCGCAGAGGTTAGCAGTGCTAGTAGCAGAAGTGTCGGATGCGACAAAGGCCGTAGCCGAGTTAGAGGCTCAGAGGCAGTTTTTTCTTAAGGAAGCCAACACCATGGCCGAGTTGAAGGCTCAGCTAGATAGAACCCTCCGAGAGTACAACATAGCACATAGATTTACACCACTGGTAGATCATAGAGCTCAGATAGATAACTTGCGCAGGAGAGGTAGAGCCCTCAATGTCGAGTTAGAAGGAGAGGAAAGGGACGGTGTCACCAATTCCACCACTGCACCCACAGAAGTGTCGGCTGGTAAGCCAATATTTAGCTCGCCTGCCAAAACTCTTAGGGCGGCAGAGGCTGCAAGGGCCGAATTGTCCGGGTTGACAGGAGAAGTCCGGAAGAAGCAGCAAGACAGAGTCAACGAGTTAGTCGGCATGGCAACTCCGCAGAATGAAGCTCTACGCCGGGCAAACCCTAGTGCCGGTGGTTCCCATGTGGTTCACTCAGTCGGGCAGCGTAGTGGCTCCAATCGGCAGGCCTCTTCTCCGCATGTCGGAGGGGACCGTGCTCAGAGTGTGAATTCCGAAAGAGACCGGCAGATGCTAACTTATGATCCGGAGTATGCCCACCGACAGTTGGCGGGACAAGCTGGAGCTGGCAGAACAAGAAGCAACCCTGTGCCGGGTAATCCTCTTCAGCGGCGGGCAAACTCGGTTGGACGAGGTCAGCCCCCGAGATATCCAGTGCAGAACCCGGCACATAAGCAGCCGGAGGTGGTTTATGTCCAGCAGCCACCCAATGTCAACCCGGTGGTAAACCGGCCTGAAGATGGCAACTTGGCAATGGCGCAGGCTGGCTACCAAGCACAGAACAACCCCTTGGGCTCTCGCATGGGATCTCGGCAGCTTTTCCCGGGAGATGCCCGACATCGTCTGGACATGATTTACATGTCGGAAGCACTGGAAGAGCAGGGCCCACCTGGCCCCAAGTGTTTTGGGCCCCGGATCATGAACGTGCCATTTGTTCGACACTTCCAGCTGAGCAGAGGTGCCCAGACGTATGACGACAACACTAAGCCGGAGGACTGGCTAATAGACTATCTGTTGGCCATGAACATTGCCGGTGGGAACAGAAGATGGGCGGTGAGATACATCCCGCAGATGTTGGAAGGGCCAGCTCGGATCTGGCTCAACAACTTGAGAGAAGGAAGTGTGGACTGCTGGTTAGACTTTGAAGATGCTTTTGCAAGCAATTTTTTGAGCACATAAAAGAGACCGAACGGACCTCAGCAGCTTGCGATGTGCAAGCATAGAGACAACAAAACTGACCGAGATTACCTGACTCGGTGGAGTACTCTACGCAATTCCTGCGAAGGAGTTGTGGAGTCGCAGGCCATTTCATGGTTTGCGCAGGGATGCTGACATGGCTCCATGTTGTGGCAGAAACTGTAAAGAGAAATGCCAAGAACTCTTGCCGAGACAATCCGCATTGCGGACAGTTACGCACCGGGAGACCCAATGCAACCCCTGCTCAACTAGGGAGAGTCAAGTAGGAAGTACCAGGGCAACAACAGGACCGGACCACCCCGGCGAGAGGAAAATTTTGGAGTCAAGAGAAGAAAACCAGAATACATATTTGAAGCGCAGCATGTCGCTGTAGTAGCTCCGACACATCCATAAGCTAGCGCACCACAGCGCCCCAAGACGGATGGTCCGGCATGGACACAGAATCAGGAGGTGAAGCAAGCATGGGCAGGGCCGAGTAAGCCAGTAACGTTTGAGGCAATGTTGGATGGGCCGTGCAGTTTCCACACTACCGACGTTCGCAAGCCAGCGAACCACTCCACCCGGAACTGCAGCTGGTATCAGCGTGCACAGAGGGAAGGAGCCGGATCAGGCGGGTACCAACCAAGAGGACCATCGAGACCACCAGCTCAGAGGCCACCGGTGCAACTAACCGGGGCAAATGCAACTCGGATGCCACCGCCAGCACCAAGAGCACCCTCTCCAAGGCCAGTAAACATGGTGAATGTCAGAGGCAACCCGGCAGACGCAAGGCAGCGGGAGAGGGAGCAGTATCCTCAAGGTGATTTTAAGGAGGCTCACCAGGTCTACATGATATTTATGTCGGAGCCGACAGACAAGAGAAGCTTACACAAGTGCAACATGAAGTAAATGCGGTAATGCCGGTAGTGCCGAAGTTCTTTGCTGATTCCTCTCAATGAAATTTGCCATCTCAGAAACCTAAACCCATAGCCTATGAGCTGGCTTGCTCCTGTCTTCCTGTGATTCCCTTGCTTGTAGTTTTGGATCGATTCCGTGTATTTCACATATGGGTGTTCCTGAGGCTTATTCAAAAGGCTTTCTAGTGAGTTAATGGGGGGCATTAACATTGGATTGAATCAAACACAGCTCTAGTACTTTCGCAAGACCCTATGCTTTCTTTTGATGGTCATCTATATGATTAGACCGTGCCGCTTCACTAGACTTCATGCATTGGTCCGAGCAAGAGATTACATGGAGCAGAAGGGACACTCGCCGACTTATGCCTAACCTGGGAGGGTATGCTCTGGTTGTGGACCCGACATTCATTGGTCCGACATTGAACGTGAGGTTCAACAAAGTGCTGATTAACAATGGCAATGCAATTAATATTATGTACCAGGACACAATGGTGAAGTTGGGAATCAGCTTGAATATGCTCCAGCCAAGTACCACCACTTTTCATGGCATTCTGCCGGGAGTGTCTTGTGCTCCAATGGGAAAAATTTGGGTGGATGTGCAGTTCGGTACAAAGGATAACTGTCGACCGGCACTGGCCAAGTTCATGGTGTCAACTCATATGGCTTACCTGAAGATGAAGATGCCGGGACCCAATGGAATTATTACCATCTCGGGTGACCATAAGCGCTCCATAGATTGTGCCTCGGCTGGCTCTTGTTTGGTGGAGTCGCTGATTATTGCTGCTGAGAAGACAAAGAAGCACCAGGTGGTAGCCATGGCTCAAGCTGCGCAAATCGGCATGCCGGGTATGGCGAACCCGGAGCAGAACGCGCCATTTCTGCCGCCAAAGGAGACAAAGAAGGTGAGCATTGACCGGGACTTCCAGGAGCCCAAGGCCATTATCGACGCGGACCTGACCGAGAAATAGGAAGGCGAGCTCACTCAGTTCCTCCGTGAGAATCGAGATGTCTTTGCGTGGACGAATCAAGACCTGCAAGGAGTCTCGAGGGAGTTGGTTGAGCACTCTTTGTTTGTCAGACCGGATGCTAAGCCGGTGAAGCAACCGACACGTTGACTCTCGGATGAGAGAAGGGCGGCGATACTGGATCATCTGGCCGTACTGCTAGCGGCCGGATTCATTACGGAGGTACTGCACCCGGACTGGTTGTCTAACCCGGTCCTGGTAGAGAAGAAGAAGGACGAACCTGTGCTGGCCGAGGTGTGGAGGATGTGCATCGACTTCACCAACTTGAACAAGGCATGCCCAAAAGACCCATTCCCGCTACCTAGGATTGATCAAGTGATCCACTCCACTGCCGGATGTGAATTGTTGTCTTTTGTAGATGCTTATTCTGGTTTTCACCAGATTCCTTTGAACCCTGCCCATCAATTGAAAACTGCCTTTATTACCCCGTACAGGGCTTATTTCTATCGTGTCATGACATTTGGGTTGAGAAATGCCGGCGTGACTTATCAGAGATGTATGCAAAAATGTTTGCACAACCAAGTAGGCAAGAATGTCGAGGTGTATGTCGATGATATTGTGATAAAAACAAAAGAAAAATCCACCCTCGTTGAGGACTTGCGAGAGACATTCAGAAACCGAAGAAGATTTAGGATGAAACTTAACCCAGATAAATGCACCTTTTGTGTGCTGGCAGGAAAGTTGCTCGGTATCCTCGTGTCAAGCCGAGGTATCGAGGCCAGCCCGAGTAAAATCCGAGCTATCGAAAATATGAAGTTGCCAAGATCATTTAAAGATGTGCAACAATTTACCGGATGTTTGGCATCCTTAAGTCGGTTTGTATGTCGGTTGGGTGAAAAGGCTTTGCCTCTATATCAACTCATGAAGAAAAGCAACATGTTTGTATGGACTCCACAAGCAGATTCAGCTTTTGAGGACTTAAAAAGAATGTTGGCAACTGCTCCTATATTTGCCTCACCCTTGCCGAAGGAACCAATGCTATTGTATACCGCGGCAACCAACCGGGTTGTCAGCGTAGTCATGGTGGTAGAAAGGGAGGAAGGAGGCAAAACCGTGCAGCGACCGGTATATTATCTGAGTGAAGTGATATTGACATCCAAGCAGAACTACCCTTATTATCAGAAGATTGAAGGAGATATGCCCTAGAGGCAATTAATAAAGTGTATTCTTTATCATATCTCGTTTGTTCATAATAGGTTTTTGTGTCATGCTAGAACCGTATTAAGCGGAAACATTAATACGGGTGTGATACGTAAACAACCAGGTCCCTAGTAGCCTCTACTAAGACTAGTTTCGTTGCGCGAATGATGATCGAGGTTTCCCGGTCATGGGGCATGGCGCCGGTCGGCAATGGGAGTCATATCGTTGGAGAACGATGTGATGGACATACCCAGATTTGGAGGACGTAGTCGTTACGCCTTTGACCGTGAGATCAACTCTTATTGTTATTCCTGGAAGATACTTTGATCGCACCAAACGTCGTATCTTATATAGTATGACAATAACGGTGATACTTTTCGGTATCGGAAAGATAGTTGAGACGAGGGGTCAAGAGCGGGATTTGCCAGTCCGCATAGCAGGATAGATACTCTCGGGCCCACTCGGTGAGATCATGTCTAATGACCTTGCAAGCATGTGACTAGGTCACGGAGACATGAGATCATGGACGAGTAGAAGATGGCGTTGTCGGTAACGAGGTCGAGATTAGGTATGGAGATATATATGGAACGACGCTCGGACATGCTAAGTATCGCTATGGCAAAAGGTTTAAGACTTTGCGTTCAGGTTTGATAGATGAAAGTCATTCGTTATATCACAGGGATTAATTCATGGGGTCCAGGCCTACGAGTTAGTCGTTGATCATAGAGGAGTCTTGGTCATACCCTTTATTATATCGAACCTCTAGGGTAACACACTTAAGGGGTTTCGACAAGACAACCGGAAAGGAAAGAGATCACCGGGAGCGTCCCTGGAGGGGTCCGATGGAGATCGGGCAGCGCCGAAAGAGTTTTCGGAGCTAGGAAAAATTATATATATTATGTTTGATATTAATTAGTGTAATTAATATGCAAATATGATTATATATATTTATTTTTGAATTTATTTAGACTGATTTCCCTAATTGGGCATTCTGGTCGAAAGAAGGCCCAAGAGGGGGGGGGGGGGGAATCCCCTTGGGGATTCGGTGGGGGCCAGGAGGGGCCGACCCAAGTGGGCCAAGGGCCCACTAGGGGGCCGGCGCACCCTCCCATGCCGCACCAGGCATGTGGGGGTTAGTCCCACATTGCCTGGTTAGCAAGTTGGCTCCCCCCTGGGAGCCTATATAAGAAGGGGCACCCCTGGCCTTTTAATTCACCAATTAATTCCCGATTTCTCTCTCGATCTCGTGGTTCCCAAGTTGGAGCCGCGCCGAGCTGAGGAAGGGGGGATCTATTCCACCATAGCCCGCTGCAGCGCTGCTGGTGTTCCGGTCCAAGTCTTCCGCTGCTTGTCCTGGACTGGAGCTTCGGAGGCCGTCGTCTCCACCGTACGTGTGCGACTCCCTGCGAGGTGCTGCGCTAGCGGTACTCGGAGGTCTGCTTCCTCTACACGACCTTGAGGTCGGCTTCGTCGGTCTTCATCGACAACGTTTGTGCGGGAACGTAATCCCCGCTTTCGGTCTACAAGGGTAAGTATTCCAATCTCCGTTCGTACTACTATATATGCATAGAATTGATCTTACCATGCTTTTAGGATATCGTTGGTAGGAATTTTTTTGTTTTCTGCACACGATCCCCTTCAGTGGTATCAGAGCCAATCTATCGTAGATATAGCTGTACGCTGTTAGAACCCGTGTTCTGCACGGGGGCACCGTTCCTGTTATTTGCTACCCTCTAGCGTGCACTTGTGTATTCCAGCGGCATTGAGTTGATGAAGCGGCCCGGACCGACTTTACGCGTATGCTTACGCGAGACTGGTTCCACTACTGACATACGGCTTGTACCGTATATGTGGCTGGCGGGTGTCAGTTTCTTTCTCTTTACTTGGTCTTCGCATTTTCAATGGAGGGCCCGAAAGGGATGTTTAAACTTGCAATTATTGGATCGTTGTTGTGGTCATAAGATTCGTAGGTATGAAGCGGTTCTATTTACGAAAGCCCCAAGCCACGTAAAACATGCAAAAGATAAAGTAGAAGCGTCTAACTTTATTTTGCAGGGGCTATGTGATATGGTCAAGGTAGGTTTATTAAATTGTTTATAAACTGCGGGCGCCAGGAAGACCATGGCGGAATGGACTATATCACATTGCATTACATTTGATGTTTTGTGTGCATCTTATATTATGTGATTGTATGTACTGTATAGTATATATTAGTTACACGTCGGTAGCTATATAAGATGATCCTTTCAAAATACCACTAGTGTTCTCCCTCCAACGCGCACCACCAAGAAAGTTCTACGTTATGAGGCAGGCCGTGATGATCGGGTGTCAGACATCTCGTCGTTCGCATACAGTGGGAGTAAGCCATGTTGCACAAGCGTTAGCGTGGAGGTCTTTGGTGGCGAGCCTAGCATATTCAGAAATATGGCCTCGGAACAGGAAGACCGAAAGGTCGAGCACGAGTCACAAAATTGGTGTGGCGTACTTTTGTCTACTCTTGAAGTTGTGCCGCCGGCTCTGATGATGAGGGGTGGTGCAATGGATGGGGGTCGTGTAATCGCTTAAACAACCAGGAGGGATGTTCGTTTGAGTGGGAGTTATGTTAGTTATTTTCTAAAATATTATAACTCAAAATATTATGAACACAGTCTTATGTTGTTGCAAATGGGTCAAACTTCATGGCCTGGTTCCGCAACCTAAGGATCCTCCTCACTCCCCATAGGGTGGCCTACGTCATTGAGGCCGCCATAGGTGACCCTCCCGCAGATGATGCCTCTGAGGATGAGAAGAAGGTCTTCCAGACCAGATCGGAGGATTCTGCCTTTGTCCAGAGTGGCATGCTCTACGCCATGGAAGCCGACCTGCAGAAGCGCTTCGAGAAGCTGAGCGCCTTCGAGATTATTTCTGATCTGAAGGCTGTCTTCGCGCCGCAGTCTAAGGCTGAGAGATATGAGGCTTCTGAGCTTTTCTTCTCAGCCAAGATTGAAGAGCATAGCAGTGTGAGCGAGCATGTAGTCAAGATGTCTGGCTACGTTCAACGCCTGAATGCTCTGGAATGCAAGATTCCCGATGAGCTGGCGATTGACAGGTTGCTGCAATCGTTGCCCCCTAGCTATAAAGGCTTCGTCATGAACTACAACATGCATGGCATGGCTAAGTCCCTGGGTGAAGTGTTCGTGATGCTCAAGACTGTTGAGGTAGAGATTAAGAAGGAGCACACGCTGTTGATGGTCAACAAGGCCGTTGATTTCAAGAAATCCGGTGGCAAGGGAAAGTAGAGCTGGAAGTCCAGGAGGGAAGGAAAGATGAGTGCCAAGACCAAGACTAACAGATCTGGTCCCAGAGCTAGCGTGGAGTGCTTCTACTGCAAGGGAAAGGGTCACTGGAAGCGCAACTGCCCCAAGTACCTGGAGGATAGGAAGTCTGGCAAGACGGTCGACAAAGAGCAAGGTATATTTGATATACATGTTATAGATGTGTACCTTACATCCGCCCGGAGCAACACGTGAGTATTTGATACTGGTTCTGTTGCTCATATATGTAACTCTCAGGAGGAGTTACGGAATAGACGGCGGTTGGCGAAGGATGAGGTGACGATGCGCGTCGGCAACGGATCGATAGTCGACGTGGTGGCTGTCGGCATGCTCCCTCTACATCTACCATCGGGATTAGTTTTGGTTTTAAATAAGTGTTATTTTGTGCCATCCTTCAGTGTAAACATTATAAGTGGGTCTTGCCTGTTACAAGACGGTTATTCATTTAAATCAGTGTCAAGCAATTGTGCTATTTATATGAATGATATCTTTATGTTGATGCTCCCGAGAATAACGGTTTATTCTTGTTGAATCTCGATCGTAGTACTCACATCCATAACATAGAAGCCAAACGGATTAAGTGTAGTGATGATACCGCCATGTATTTGTGGCATTGCCGTCTTCGTCATATTGGTGTAAAGCGCATGAAGCAACTCCACTCCGATGGACTTTTGGACTCGTTGGATTTCGGATCCTTCGATACATGCGAACCATGCCTTATGGGCAAAATGACCAAGACACCGTTCAAAGGTTTCGTTGAACGGGCGTCGGATTTATTGGGGATCATACATACAGATGTGTGTGGACCGATGAGCGTTTCGACACGCAATGGTTATCGTTACTTCGTCACCTTCACTGATGACTTGAGTAGATACGGTTATATCTATTTGATGAAACACAAGTCTGAAACTTTTGAAAAGTTCAAACAGTTCCAAAGTGAAGTTGAGAATTAGCTTAATAGGAAAATCAAGCACCTCCGATCTGATCGCGGTGGCGAGTACTTGATTTTTGAGTTTGGCACACATCTGAAGAGTTGTGGCATAGTACCCCAAATTACGCCAGCCGGAACACCGCAGCGTAACGGCGTGTCCGAGCGACGTAATCGTACTCTACTGGATAGTGTTCGATCTATGATGTCTCTTACCGATTTGCCAGTGTCCTTCTGGGGTTATGCGTTAGAAACAGCCACATTCATTTTAAATAGGGCTCCGTCCAAATCCGTTGAAACGACACCGTATGAATTATGGTATGGCCAAAAGCCTAAGTTTTTGTTTCTGAAGGTTTGCGTTTGTGAGCCGTACGTTAAGAAACTACAACCCGACAAACTCGAACCGAAGTCGGAGAAAGTCGTCTTTGTAGGATATCCGCGGGAAACCGTTGGGTACACCTTCTACAACCAAGCTGAGGGCAAAAAAATTGTCGCGAAGACCGGTACCTTTCTAGAGAAGGAGTTTCTCGCGAAAGGAGTAAGTGGGAGGAAGGTAGACCTCGATGAGATCGTTGATCCTGAACTCGAGATTCCGAGTGGCGCAACAGAAGCAATTCCGGAAACGTCCTCCGTGGAAGGAGTGGGAGAAACTGTCGAGGAAGGTATTCTACCCCGTAGGTCTGGTAGATCTCGGATTGCACCAGAATGGTATGGCAACATGGTTTGCACCGTCATGTTAGTCGAACAAGACGAACCTACGAACTACAAGGAGGCGATGGCGAGTCTAGAGTCCGAGAAATGGCTTGAAGCCATGAAATCCGAAATAGGATCCATGTATGATAACAAAGTGTGGACTTTGATGGATATTCCCGAAGGGCGCAAGGCCGTCGAGAATAAATGGATCTTTAAGAAGAAGACTGATGCTGATGGTAATGTGACCGTCTATAAAGCTCGGCTTGTCGCAAAGGGTTTCCGACAAGTTCATGGAATTGACTACGATGAAACCTTTTCACCGGTAGCGATGCTTAAGTCTATTCGGATTTTGTTAGCAGTAGCTGCCTATTGTGATTATGAAATCTGGCAGATGGACGTCAAAACAACCTTCCTAAATGGAAACATTGAGGAAGAGTTGTACATGGTACAACCGGAAGGTTTTGTCGATCCAGGGAATGCGAACAAGGTGTGCAAGCTTCAACGATCCATCTATGGATTGAAGCAGGCATCTCGGAGCTGGAATCTTCGCTTTGATGAGGTAATCAAAGGTTTTGGATTTATCCAAAATTTGGAGGAGACCTGCATTTACAAGAAAATGAGTGGGAGCTCGGTTGTGTTCTTAGCACTGTATGTAGACGACATATTGCTGATTGGGAATGATGTGGAACTTCTGAATAGCGTGAAGGAATATTTAAACAGTAAATTTTCCATGAAGGACGTAGGAGAAGCTGCGTATGTTTTAGGCATAAAAATCTATCGTGATAGATCAAGGCGCCTATTAGCACTGAGTCAGATTACTTATCTTGATAAAATACTGAAGCGTTTCGGTATGGAGAAGGCAAAGAAGGGTTCTCTGCCGGTTATCAAGAATAAGATATTGTAGAAGGCACAGTGTCCGGTAACGGAACTGGATAAGGCCGATATGACTAAACATCCTTATGCTTCGGCCATAGGATCGATCATGTATGCAATGTTGAGTACTAGACCGGATGTGGCATTAGCTCTAAGTTTGACAAACCGGTTCCAGAGTAATCCTGGAATGCCGCATTGGATAGCTGTTAAGAGCATTCTTAAGTATCTCAATAAGACAAAGGAAATGTTCCTTGTGTATGGTGGCTGCGATGAAGAACTTGGCGTAACGGGTTACGTAGATGCAAGTTCTTGCTCAGACCCCGATGACTCTAAGTCACAGACAGGTTATGTGTTCAAGGTGAATGGAGGCGCCGTGTGCTGGAGAAGTGGGAAGCAACCCATAGTCGCACAATCTACAATGGAGTCGGAGTATATTGCTGCTTGCGAAGCCGCGAATGAAGCCGTGTGGCTGAGGAAGTTCGTCATCGAACTTGGAGTGTTCCCGAGCGTGCAAGACCCCGTGATCCTCTTCTGCGACAATACAGGTGCCATTGTGAACGCCAAGGAGCCAAGGTCTCACTCCACCGCCAAACACATTCTCCGACGCTTCCATGTGATACGCCAGTATGTACAAGGAGGCGATGTGAAGATTTGCAAAGTGCATACGGATCTGAATGTGGCAGATCCGCTGACGAAGCCTCTCCCGCTTGATAAGCATGAAAAGCACCAGTTAGCTATTGGTGTTAGGCTTTTACCAAGTTGTAATCTAGATTAATTTGTACTCTAGTGCTAGTGGGAGACTGAAGGAGATATGCCCTAGAGGCAATTAATAAAGTGTATTCTTTATCATATCTCGTTTGTTCATAATATGTTTTTGTGTCATGCTAGAACCGTATTAAGCGGAAGCATTAATACGGGTGTGATACGTAAACAACCAGGTCCCTAGTAGCCTCTACTAAGACTAGTTTCGTTGCGCGATTGATGATCGAGGTTTCCCGGTCATGGGGCATGGCGCCGGTCGGCAATGGGAGTCATATCGTTGGAGAACGATGTGATGGACATACCCAGATTTGGACGACGTAGTCGTTACGCCTTTGACCGTGAGATCAACTCTTATTGTTATTCCTGGAAGATACTTTGATCGCACCAAACGTCGTATCTTATATAGTATGACAATAACGGTGACACTTTTGGGTATCGGAAAGGAGTAGTTGAGACGAGGGGTCAGGAGCGGGATTTGCCAGTCCGCATAGCAGGATAGATACTCTCGGGCCCACTCGGTGAGATCATGTCTAATGAGCTTGCAAGCATGTGACTAGGTCACGGAGACATGAGATCATGGACGAGTAGAAGATGACGTTGTCGGTAACGAGGTCGAGATTAGGTATGGAGATATCTATGGAACGACGCTCGGACATGCGAAGTATCGCTATGGCAAAAGATTTAAGACTTTGTGTTCAGGTTTGATAGATGAAAGTCATTCGTTATATCACAGGGATTAATTCATGGGGTCTAGGCCTACGAGTTAGTCGTTGATCAAAGAGGAGTCTTGGTCATACCTGTTATTATATCGAACCGCTAGCGTAACACACTTAAGGGGTTTCGACAACCGGAAAGGAAAGAGATCACTGGGAGCGTCCCGGGAGGGGTCCGATGGAGATCGGGCAGCGCCGAAAGAGTTTTCAGAGCTAGGAAAAATTATATATACTATGTCTGATATTAATTAGTGTAATTAATATGCAAATAAGATTTTATATATTTATTTTCGAATTTATTTAGACTGATTTCCCTAAATGGGCCTTCTGGTCGAAAGAAGACCCAAGAGGGGGGGAATCCCCTTGGGGATTCGGTGGGGGCCAGGAGGGGCCGACCCAAGTGGGCCAAGGGCCCACTAGGGGGCCGGCGCACCCTCCCATGCCGCACCAGGCATGTGGGGGTTAGTCCCACATTGCCTGGTTAGCAAGTTGGCTCGACCCTAGGAGCCTATATAAGAAGGGGCACCCCTGGCCTTTTAATTCACCAATTAATTCCCAATTTCTCTCTCGATCTCGTGATTCCCTTGTCGGAGTCGCACCGAGCTGAGGAGGGCGATCTCTTCCACCTTAGCCCGCTGGCGCGCTGCTAGTGTTCCGGTCCAAATCTTCCGCTGCTCGTCCTGGACTGGAGCTTCGGAGGCCGTCGTCTCCACCGTACGTGTGTGACGCCCTGCGAGGTGCTACGCTAGCGGTACTCGGAGGTCTGCTTCCTCTACACGACCTTGAGGTCGGCTTCGTCGGTCTTCATCGACAACGTTTGTGCGGGAACGTAATCCCCGCTTTCGGTCTACAAGGGTAAGTATTCCGATCTCCGTTCGTACTACTATATCTGCATAGAATAGATCTTGGCATGCTTTTAGGATATCGTTGGTAGGAAATTTTTTGTTTTCTGCACACGATCCCCTTCAAAGATGTCATATGGTGTATATCTGGCGGTCAAAAAGTTGAAACACTACTTTCAAGAGCACCCAATCACTGTAGTATGTGAAGCTCCACTCTCGGAAATTCTCGGTTGCAAGGATGCCAGCGGCAGGATAGCAAAATGGGCCATCGAGTTATCACATTATGCCCCGACTTACGAGAGAATGGATGCCATCGAATCACAAGTGTTGCCGGATTTCCTTGTGGACGGGGCTGAGATGCAGTATGAGCCGCCTGTGCCGGATTCCAACTATTGGAAGATGCATTTTGACGGATCCAAGACAAAGATAGGGCTGGGTGCCGGGATAGTGCTGACGTCACCAAAACAAGACCAGTTGAAATATGTGCTACAAATACACTTCACTGCATCCAACAATGTGGCCGAGTATGAGGCATTGGTGCACGGGATCAAGGTGGCCAAGGAAATCGGCATTCAACGAATAGAGTGTTTTGTGACTCAGACTTGGTCATACAGCAAGTCTCGGGAAATTGGGATGCATTAGATACGAACATGGCGTCATATCGGTTCGATGTCCAGATGATCTCAGGATGTTTTGAGGGGTGCGAGTTCAATCATATACCTCGGGCGGAAAATGAAGCGGCCGCCATTCTGTCCAAGCTCGGTTCATCAAGAGATGCAATTCCACCCGACATAGCATTGGAGCATTTGACGAAACCATAAATCAAACCCTCACCTGTAACATCCCTATATTTTGAAATGTTTAAAAAATCACTAAAATTTAAAACTTTTGAAAACATTTATGTATTTTGCTTTGAAAAGAAAATTTTAAACATTGCATTCATGCATACATGCATCTCATCATTCATCATCTGATTAAATCACTAAAAGTTTAAATTAAAATCCATTTTATTTCATATTACTCTAAAAATATTTATATTCTATTATTCTACTTTTATGCCAAAATAAAGGTGAATGATTTCAGAAAAATAAGTTAATAATCTAAATTCAAACATATTTGTCTATGGGTATTTTACAAATTTTATTTTAACCAAAAGAAAATTTAATAAGGTTATAATTTCAAAATTGATATTAAGTATCAAATTTGTATTTAATCAATATTTCAAAATTATTAATTTTGAAAATTGTTCAAAACATGCCCACAACTGGTTTAACACAAAGATATTGTTTTTCCAAATTTTTAGAAATTTATTTGACTTCATTTGGACACTTAAATCAAAAGATATGAATTAAAAGAAAAACCAGAAAAGAAAAAGAAAATTGATGACGTCAGCGTGACGTCATTGTCTTCAAGCTCCAGCCGGATTTCACGCCCGAAAACAGCCGGCCGTTTCCTCTCTTAAATCTCGGCGATTAAGACCGTGATTCCCTCCTCCGCGTGCTCCTTCAAATAGCCCTCTCCACTCTCTCTCTTTTGCCCAAAAAACCAGAGCCCGAGAGCCACCAGGCCGTCCGCAAGCGTTCCCGGCGCCCCGCCATTGCCGCCGGCGAAAAACTCGACTCCGGCGACAATCCGTGAGCCCCGACCCATCCCGTCACTTCCTTTCTCTTTCCTTGCTTCGTGTGCAGCTCCCTGACATCCTCTGGTAATTTTTCTCGCGCCAGATCGACGGCCTCGTCCACACCCGAAGCTCGCCGCCGCCTCCATGAACTCCGACGAGCCCTTCCAAGAGGCAGAGGACGCTCCGGCCGCCGCAACCTCGCCATCGTCTCCGCCTCGGTCTCCTACACCCTCTGGTATGACTCGTGCATCCCGGGGCTCCATAGAACGTGCAGAACACCGCATCGCCACCGCGGACACCGTCTCCGGCGAGACTCCGGTGACCTAGCGCCGCTCGTTTCACACACTTTTCATCCGAGCCGTTGGATCCACTGCGTACGGCCGAGGTTAGAATCTTTAAATCGAACCGGTACACTGATATGGCCTGCTCCGTCAGCGCACAGTCAGCAACCACATCGGCGACACGTCAGCGCCAGCGTGTAATTCTTTTTTTTTCTATTTAAATTTAAATGGCAGTTTTGCAGAAAAGCCCCTGCCACTTAGATCTGTCATAACTTTTTAACCACTTACCCAAATTCAATTATTTTAACATATTTGGAAAGCCCTTGACATGTAGATTATTTTAGATCGGCCGAAATTCAAATTTGACTTAGTATAAAATATTCAAATTTCAAATGGTGAATTTGAGTATATTTGTAATAACTTTAAATCTATAATTCCAAAAACTGCAAATAAAATTGTTTTAGAAACTTTAGAATATTTGTAAATTAATGCCACTGCTATAAAATAATTTTGAGTAATATTTAAATGAAATCATAGTTATATATTTAATTTGAATAGTTTGAGTATTTTCAACATAACTATTAATAGAAATATTATTTTTGATTAAATCAAATTGCTATAAACTGAATTAAATGCTCCCTGTCTATTAACACTAAATATAAAATTTTGTTATAAAATTTAGTTAAAGAAAACTTTAATCTTATAATTATTACTTGTATTATATTTTCCAAAAATAGAAATTAATTAAATTGCATTTATGGCCTAATGCATACCTTATAAATATCACAAATTTTGTAAGATATTTCTTAGGATTTAAAAGTGCATTGCATGCATAACTTATTTTCACATATAGAAATATTCCCATAGGAAATCTCTTCATTTGTTTTCTCTAAGTGAGGAATATTTCCAAATTTAGTCTTTTGGTAAAAGTGCTATGCACTAGACACTTAGTATTTTCAACATGGAGCTAGAAGACCAATGAAGGACTTAGCCAAAACAAGACTCCAGAAGAATCTCCAAGAAGTAGAAGCACTTAGAAGAAAAATCAAAAGGAAGTCCAAGAAGACCAACTCCCTCTATTCTCTAAGTCTTTCTTTCTCTTTTTCTTTTCTTCTCTCTAAAACATGGTGATCAAGACATCCCTAAGGAGAATACTACAAGTCTGGAGATGAAGCCTGGAGACTAACCTTACATGTCCACGTACATGAGACCTGTTCCACAAACTTAAGTGGCTGGCCGGGTGTCTGTCTCTCTCACTACGGTGAATATCCAATTTACAACGAGTTGATAATAATGGTCGATCACTTGAAGAATAGACTTAGTATTTTCTCTAATTATTTTGCACATCATGCATTACATATTTTTGTATTGATACTTGTTAGTATGTTTATGTGTGTTTTGTTTGATATGTTAGAAATCTCGGAGGGAAACGACAACAATTGCAGTTGCTGTTACTATTCTTCTTGTTGCCAAGGCAAGTGGCACACCTCATAAACTTCCCAATATTTTTCTATGCATGAGTAGAGTATTTTTCTATAAGCATGTGTAGGATAGTATTGCTATGCAAGACAGACTTTAGAATTCCCTATTCCATTGTGTCTAGGTACCTATGAAATGACTTAGTAGATTTTGATGCTATGCAATTGATGAAAGGTTTTATAAAATGTTAAGTGGCTACTCAGGACCATGTCTATGAGGGTTTTCACCTGAGATAGTCTTTACTACACTTAGGATCATAGTATGTGGGGGTTTTCACCTGGGAGTGCACATCACAAGGTTAATGAATCATCTGGGTGGATTGGTTGTTTGGTTTATGTTGAGTGGCTACTCAGGACCATGTCCATGAGGGTTTTCACCTAAGATAGTTTCTACTATACTTAGGATCGTGAACGTGGGGGTTTTCACCTGAGAGCACACTTGTGGAAGGCCACCCAGGAACAAAGGGATGTGAGAACTAAATGGAGAAGATTGTGAAGAACTCAAGGAGAAGTATTCCAAGTAAAGACTACAGCTGATCAAGGAACATGGAGGAATCCCAACATTCTAATTTCTTAATAAAATTTTGATAAACAACAGTGGACTACTCAGGACCTTGTTTATGGGGGTTTTCACCTAAGATAGTTTCTACTATACTTAGGACCATTGAATGTGGGGGTTTTCACCTGAGAGTGCACCAAAGGACGAGATATCTTTTGGTCCACTGGAACTTGCCAGAGTTGCCAACTATGATGTTGAAACTGTTTTATAAAGTGATAGGATAAAATTGGCTTTATGCAAAATAGCCTTGAACTCCACCGGCCAAATATGCATATAGGCTATAGAGTTATTCCAGTAAGTGTCCACCATAGTGTCACTTGCCAGACTCCATTTTTAATGGAATCTGACCCACTCTGTTGCAAATTATTATTTGTTGCAGAATTATCTGATGAAGAGTAAGGATTACGTTTTGGGTTTCGAGTCTGCACCAACATGTTTTTGCCAGTGGCGTATCATGAAGATGGAGGCTCATTGAAGATTTATTTCCGCTGCTTTATTGTTTTGAGCTAGCTTTAGGCTATGCAAAGATGTATCGAACTATTTATTTTACCAAGTCTGGATTATTCGTGTAGTATTAATACAATGTTGTGATATTCATCGTAAACTGTGTGTGCAAATGAATCGATCCAGGGGTTTGCACTATACACAGGTACCTGCCATATTTTTAAGTGCAGGTACGCTACATCACCAGAGTCCGAATCAATCTATGTACCCAAGGTACCAGTGTCGGAAGCCACACCAATGGAGGTATATTTCGGATGCGTAGCGGAGAGCTCGGGGACTGCGTCATATTACCCGGGGACTGTTGTATCTCACCCCGGGACTACTTCATATAACCCGGGGACTGCATAGTGGATTTTCGACAATGTTATGTCGGTCCAACCTATGGAGATAGACGAACTACTATTCCCAGCATGACCTATGCCGGAGTGGGCGCAACCTATTATGACTTATTTGTCAGAAGATACCTTACCCGACAATGAAGTAGAAGCCTGGCAAGTATTGAGAAGAGCAGAGGAATACACAGTGATCAACAAGGAACTATATAAAAGAAGTGTGACAGAAGTATTGCACCGCTGTGTAGGACCCGAGGAAGGAGGAGAAATGTTATTGGAAATACACCAAGGTGAATGTGGGCATCACGCTTCATCAAGGGCTTTGGTGGCAAAGGCATTCCGACATAGATTTTATTGGCCCAACGCTCTGCAGCAGGCGGAGGACATAATCAGAAAATGTAAGGGATGCCAAAGATTCGCTCATAGGATACATGGCATCAGCACTCAAGACCATCCCCATAACATGGCCGTTTGCAGTATGGTACCTGGATATGGTAGGGCAGTTTAAACCGACACGAGGTAACATGACACACATATTGGTGATGGTGGACAAATTTATGAAATGGATAGAGGTCAAGCCAATTCGGAAGTGTGATGGACATACAGCTGTGGCATTCCTGAAGGATGTCATCTTAAGATACGGCTACCCACATAGTATCATCAACGACAATGGAACCAACTTTGTTGTCGGAGAGTTTGCTCGGTTTTGTCCAGAAAAGAGAATCCGACTTGACGTTGCATCGGTAGCACACCTGGAAGAAAATGGGCAAGTGGAAAGAGCTAATGCACTAGTGTTGGCCGTCATCAAGGCCAAATTGATCGAACCATTAGTAAGAACACCAGGGTGTTAGATAGAAGAACTACCGACAATACTATGGGGATTGAGAACAACACCGAACAGATCAACCGGGTATACACCCTTCTTTCTTGTGTATGGATCGGAGGCAGTGCTCCCAACCGACATACAGTATGACTCGCCAAGGGTGGCCATGTATACTAAAACCGAGGCAAAAGAGGCAAGAGAAAATGATGTGGACTTACTGGAAGAGGCAAGAGAATTAGCACTATCGAGGTCGGCAATATATTAATAGAATCTACGTTGGTACCATAGTAGAAAAATCCACCCACGGGTGTTCAGAGAAGGAGACTTGGTCTTGAGGTTGATACAAAGGATTGCCGGAATGCCCAAATTGTCACCTCCATGGGAGGGACCATTTATCATTAGCAGGGCCATGCACAACGATTCATACTACCTTGTAGACGCACAAGAAGCCAAGAAAGGAGTGATGGACATGTCGGGAGAGGAAACCAAAAGGCCTTGGAATGTAGCTCTTCTTCGCCCCTTTTACTCATAAAAGGCGCAGTGTATGTATCCGAGTTTATAAATGAATGAAATGCCGACACTCCAAGTTGAACTCGGGGACTGCCATGTTGTCTATACTTATGTTATTTCCTACAATATTTTTCTTTATTTCTTTTGTATGTCGACACCCCGACTTAAAACTCGGGGACTGTCTGGAGTATTATGTGCATGCTATGTTTGTGTCCTCCATATGCCGAATAAAACTTGACCTTGTTTTAAAGAACAAGTAATGTATGTTGTATGAGGAGATATCGTGACTCGACTGACAAACACCTAAAAGGTAGTCAAGAGCAGAGACTGTGAAGATAGTGAACACGAAAACAAATTCAGGGACTCGATCCAAGCTATATTCGGCATATGTTATGTCTTGCTATCCTTGTCTTTCATTTATTTTCCTGTATGTCGGATGACTTTAAACCTAACCTCAAAAGTTTACAAGTACTGTATGCTGTAAATGGCGATTGTGTGACTCGACTGTCAGACACCAAAATGGTAGACAAGAGCAGAAATGGCCAAATACGGTAAACATGAATTAAACTCGGGGACTTGGGGCGAAGAAATTCAACATCATAAACTTGTTCGATAACTTAGCCAAATAAGCTTGACTGTTTTGAGCATCTACTTAAGAGTATGTATTACATGTTGCACCCGGCATTCCGGGGATTTGATAAGTTTGAGCTTAAGATTTATGCAGCCGAGCCAGAGACACTAGTACAGGCAGTAGGAGTCGCGGAAGCAGGAGTCTCGATATTCGAGGTTGAAGGCGCGGCGGCAGTACCAGACATCGGAGCAAGTGGAGTCTCGGAGGCGGCCGACTGGGCCTGGCCGGTAGCTTCCGGAATAGGAGTGCCGGTTGTGGCCGGCTCGACGACAGCGGCGGCAGCAGAAGGGGGAGTCTTGGTGGGCTCAACAAGGGGAATATCGGGAGCACGCGACTTGGAAAGCTCGAGAACTTGTTCGGCACCTGAAGACGAAGTCGGAATCACCGGGGTCTCCTTGGCAGCCTCGGGGACTTTGGCGGGAGTCTCGGGGACTTCATCTTCGGCAGACGGCTCAGCGGCTTCTTCTTCGTCAGACTCGGCCTCCTCGCCATGCTTATCAGCCTCATAGTCCTCATCGTCGGTGTAGGTGTCGCCCTCGACATATTGATGGGGCTGAGAGTAGCGCGCCATATAATCGGCAAGTTCTTGGCGTAGCGTGATCTTGGCGGAGTCGGTAATCCATGGAGATCCTTCACATTGTGTCCGCACTTGCTCTAGGTTAATACCTTCGTACCAAGATAGCACGAAGGCCAAAGCCTAGTCAGCACCAGCGCGAGACGCGGAGGAAGTCCATGCCCGGAGCCGGCTCTCAACATTTCTCAGTCGGTCAGCCAAGTCCGAGACATTGCTGGGCGGGACAGTGTCGGGCCATAGAACCCGGTGCGCTTTAATGCCGGCATCCAGCAACTCGTTGCCAATTAGCTTGAGAGGGATAACTCGGGCACTTAATGCAATCAAGTGGTCGTCGACATCCCAGTCAGGGAAAATCGGACCAGCTTCAGTGCGCTTGCCCCGGGTCTTTTCTACAACTTTGAGGGCAGCGGCCTGGGAGTGCTCGAAGTGTTCTGAGCGAAGAGCTGTGTCAGAGTTAATTAAAATCCCGATATATGATCGATGTGTCGGTCAAGAAATTCAGAGATACAAAAAGGGGTGACTTGGGAAACTTACTGTCCATCTGGGCATTGAGCTTCTTAAGCTCTGCCAACCACGAATTGCACCGAGTCTTCAAGGTGCTCAACCGGAGCTCGGCAGTATTGGCTGCGCCTCAACCTCCTCTAGCAGCTGAGTCTGGGTTTCTTCAGCAACACTCAACCGAGATTCCAGCATGGCCTTGGCAATTTTCGCGTTGCTTAGCTCGCGTTGCAGGCGGATCGCCTTATCCTTCTCGTCGTTGTATGTAAGCTTTTGAGTGGCAAGTTCCTGCTCAAGCTGCTGGTGTTTTGTGATGAGTTCTCGCTGGGATTCTTGAGGTACCTGAACTCATGTGTCGCGCGCCGGAAAACCTTGCTGCGCGCACACATGACGTCCTGCAAAGAAGCAAAAGGAGTAAGTGTCGGACAATTTTAAGTCGGAAAAACAAAAACAAGAGAGTTTATGGAGAAACCCGGAAATTTTGTGAAGATTCGTGCCGAGTAGACTTCACTCAAGAGAATTTGGTCACTCGGCAAGAACCTCGGGGATTGGGTGTCGGAATCAAATTTTTTGAAGATTCGTGTCGAGTAAACTTCACTCAAGAGAGTTTGGTCCCTCGACAAAAATCTCGGGCACTGGATGTCGGAAATAAATATTTTGTAGATCTGTGCCGAGTAAAGTTCACTCAAGAGAGTTTGGTTGCTCGACACAAATCACGGGGACTAGTGAAGTGGAGAGTATGATAAGTTACCTCGGTAGTTTGCGTGGCTTGGAGGACCGTGACATGCATCTGGTGCATAGCTTGTGCAGTCTTGCCTGGCCCGGCAGGATGCATGGTGGAGGAGAGCTCGGTCGAGGTGGGCCCGACGTCGGTGTTATTCCAGTCAACGATCAGCTGATCAACTTGGCTGTACGGGTGAGCATCATGGGCGACCGGCACTTCGGACTAGCTACCCTCTTTAGTGGAAATCTCTTTGCCCGCAGTAGCCTGTAGCATTTTCAGTGCTGCAGTTGGAGGAGTGGTTTGCAGAGAAGTGATGGCCTTACGTTTCTTGACTAAGGTCGTGCCACCAGAAGCGGAGGTGGAGCTCTTGGCCAGTGTGGTAACCGGCCCTTTGCCCTAGAGAGTTGGCGTTTTCTGGGGCACCAACTTCTTACTCGGAGGGGGAGCAACCGAACTAGACGGTACTATCGGAGCCTTAGTCGGGTGGAGTACCGGCGAAGAGGCAGACTTCCCCCCTTGGGCCTTATAAACCTTCTTAGGAATCTCGGCAGACGAGGTGTTGGGGCCAGAGGTCGATTTGGCAGTGGGGCCCGACTTAGACTGTGTCGGGGGAGTCGGTGGCAGGTCGGACACCGGAATATGGCGCAGAGGCGAGTCGGGCACATGAATCGGAGACGAACGCCCCGCGGGGTTCGAGTCGGCAGCGGTGGGCTGAGGTGCGCCCGAGTCAAGTTCGAGGGCGGCACTGCAAAAGTTTGATACATACAAGTTAACTCAAGGAAGAGATATGTCGGGTAGGAATGGAAAGGAATCAAGATGAAAGTAGAATGGAGACATACCCAGTGGAAGTCGGGGGTTTCTTCCTTGGAGGCTTCTTACCCACGGCCTTGGATCTCTTGGCCGCAGGGGCGGCACCTTCCGAGTTGGTTGAGTGGAGGTGTTGGCGCTGTGCGCTTGCGCGTGGCTCCCGCGGCACTCGACGAAGCTGGTGTCGAAGAAACCGGGTAAGCAAAGGCCAAAGGAGTGGCAGCAATAATCTCTAGCATCACACAGTCATCATCATCCGACCAATCCTGTAAGACGGAGCGGGATGGAGGCCTACCCGCGGGGGCGGCCTGAGGCGCCGATATGGGCATGTTATCCTCATCATCCGGGTCTTCCGTCGGAGGGGTTGGCGGAGCGGGGTAGTCGGCCTTCCAGTGGCCCTCATTATACTCGGCCGCTTCCTCTTTCTGACGCTCAAAGCGCTAAAGGAAAAGTATAAAATATCAGCAAGGAACTATTAAGAGAAAGAAACCGATATAAAAGTGTCCGAGATAAATGGTATGTCGGAAGGTACGTCACATAACTTACTTGTGCCGGAGGATTGGCGCGGTCGTGAGGAACCAGGCCCTATTCCCACTCATCGCCCATCTCGGTCGTGGCGATGGCCCGGACGCGACGGTGGACGGAGGCCTTGTCCAACTCGATCATACTGATCCGAGTCGGGTCATATGGGCCACTCATATGGTAAATCTTGTGCGCCCGGGCTTGTAGAGGACAAACCCGGCGGATGATGAAGGTCCGCAGGAGGTCGTCGACTGTGGCGGTGTCCTTGATGGTGAGGAGGTACTTGTGGATAAAGTTGATCTCCCCGATATTATCCTTGGGATCTGGCGACCAGTTAAGTTGGGCGGTCGGGGGCTCTATCTTGAACTCGGGCAGGTTGATATAATCAAGAGGAGAACCCCCTTTCTCGAGTGCCGGGTTTCACACGTAGAAGAAGCTCCTCTGCCACTTCCGGCAGGATTCTAATCCGGTGATCTTGGGGAAGGGGACGAACTTCCGGACAATTACGGTAGCAGCACCACAAGCAGTCATCTCCTTGTCTTTGACACCCGGATTCGGGATGCTCTGTTTCTGGAGTTGGAAGTACTTGGCCCACAGATTCACCATGGGCCAGAGTCCTACGTAGGCCTCACAGAAATAGATGAAGGTCGAGAGAGCCGTGATGGAATTAGCGGGGAGGTGGTGAGGTTGGAGACCGAAAGTGTCAAGGAAGGAGCGGAAGAAACAGCTGTCCGGGAGGCCGAAGCCACGCTCGAAGTGGCGACAAAGACAACCCTTTCTCACTCTCGGGGCTCGGGCTCGTTCTCCACTTTGGGTCGCCGACATATAAGTTGTGTCAGAATACGGTGCGACTGACGTAGCCAAGCTATGTCCTCCTTGCTAGTGTCGGACATCTCCCAGCCACACCGAATCCTCTCGGCCGCCATATCGGTGGGGTCGGACTGTTGGTTAGAGCTCTTTCCCGGGAGAACCTGTGCAAGCGAAAAACCGAGTTAAGAATACTGACATAGAAAATGTTAGAGCAAGTCGATGTAAGAAACAAGGTGGCTAAGTCGGACATAAACAGATAAATGTCAGATTTACCGCACAATGAAGATCTAGAGCAGCAAGGGAAAAGCGCAATAAATCTAAGAGCAATATACTAGGGCAGGGCAAACTGCAACCCTAGCAGACCTAATCTTGCCTTATGCTAAAAGATCCGAGTGGATGTGACTACTTTGGTGCGGCTACAGGCTAAAACAGTATGAATCACGAGGACATTTCCCGGGCAAAGGGCACCTATCACTCCTAAGCAACGGGATTCGGCGAAGAACACCGCCAGCGACGACGAACTACCGTGGGGAGAGATCAAGAACATGGGGAATGGAAGGGAAGTCTTACCGGAGAAAAGGTGGGCGCTGCGAATTCGCGCGGGGGAGGAAGCAGAGAAGATGCGCGGCCTCCAATCGAGAGAAGCGACAAAGTTCGTCGGTGAGCAAGAGCGCGGGCTCATTCGGCGGTGCGGCGGACGAAGAAGACAAGGAGGGCAAGAAGAGGGGAGCAAAGTGAAGAAGGAAGACGAAGAGGAGGTACTCGTGCCGTATTAAGAGGGCAACATAACGGCGGTTTCCGATTGTCCCGCCGTGGAACCGTTTCGAAGGCGTAGTGGCATCGTGTGTGGCCACTGGGGCGGTTGAGATTCGTGCGCAGCGCACGATTGGCTACACAGCCGGCTACAGGAGCCCAACGGCTAGGCGGCGGGATCCAGTGTGCCGAGATACCTGGGAACCGAGGCGGCACACCAGAGTCAAACTTACTCGAGTACCTCGGCGATTAGACATCCAGTGGGCCCCATGGAGGCTTGTGCAGGACGGTTCGTCAGCAAAATAAACTATTAAACACGGAGGAGGCGGTCGTGTGATGACAGGTGGCACGAGCAGATCTGCCAGGGGATCCGGGTATGTCGCAAAAAAATGTCAGGCATGGAAAGTCGGAGGAAATGCAAGCAACACGGCAAAGTGAGGTCGAAATAATCTTAATATCATAATAACAAAGTAAGTCGGAGAACTTCACTATCCGACAGGACAATGTCGGAGCTCGTTCGATAAAGAGGATTGTATTTTAACCTGGTCCAGCCAACCATCCGAGGATGTCGGACTACACCAGCTTCGGGGACTAGTGTCCGGGGGCTACCCCCGGGTAGGGTAAAGACCCGAGCAAGTTGGCCCCACTGACAGTCAGATTGGTCCTTCGACTAACCTCAAGAGTCGCTTGACCTTTAGAGTTACAGTAAAACGGCCTTTGATGCAGAGCAAAGGGTGACCTTTGGAATAAAGCTGGAGCCGTGTAACGCCCTGGGATTTATCCCCTTTTAGTTTTGTGAGTTTTCTTTTTGCATCGACATGGCATCGCATTGCATCGCATTAATTTAATTTGTTGCATTTAAATTAAATTTCCATAATTAAATTTAAATGCATTTCAAATTAATTAAAAATGTGTTATTTCAAATCTTTGGCAAATGTTAAGAATTAGTTTATTAAATTGTCCTTTGAAAACTAAAAATATTTTGTAAAGGTTTCGTATTCAAATTCCTCCTCGTTTTGTTTTAAAAATATAAAACATAAAAGTTTAACGGGAGAGAAATTAGGCCCAAAGCCCACCTAAGTCAAACCCTAAATTTCTCCCAGGAAAATTCTTTCCCACCCCCTGCCTTTTTGCAGCCACCCTCCCCCCTTTTCTGGATTTTGCAAAAATAATCTTCCCACCTCCTTTTTCCCTTTTCCCCTCCTTCTCTTTTTCTTTTTCTTCTTTTTCTTTTTCTCTTTCTCCTTCTTCCTCTTCCTTCCCGTGCTCCCGCACCAGCCCGAACTGCCCGAGCTCCCGTGCTCCCCAGCGCCCTGTGCCCGCCGGCCCCTCACGCCCGCGCTCCCCCCGGCCCCGAGCCGCTCCGAGCCGCCGCCCCGCGCCAGCAGAGCCGCTCCTAGCCGCCGGCCGCCGCGCGCCAGCCACCGCGCGGCCCCTCGCCTCCGGCTCCTCCCGTGGCGCCTCCACCGCCGACCCCGCGCGCCTCCGCCTCCGGCCCTGCCGCGCCGCCCTCCGCCGGCCGTCGCTCCCTCTGCCATGCGCAGCCGCCGCCGCGCTCTACCACGGCCGCAACCAGCTCCGGCCGCCTCCTCCCGCTCCGGCCGTCTCCAGCCGCATCCGCGCGTCGCCCCCGGCCGCCCGTCCGCGACGCACGACGCCGCTACCTCTGCCCTGGCTCCGGCCGCTCGTCGCCCCGCCCTGCGCCGCCTCCGACTCGAGCTCCTCCTCCGCCTCCGCGCCGGCCGCCCGCAAGGTGTTCGGTGGTTTGCCTGCAAGAACTTCGGCGTCGCTTTTGGTGTCCGAGTTGTTCACCCATCGAGGTGTTTCCGAATGCGCGTGCGCGTGCCTCTTTCGGTGATGCGTTGCCGTGACCGCCCGTGTCCGTGTCGCGGTGCCCGCCCGTGCGCGCTTTTCCTTCCGGTGTCCATTTGCCGTGTTCTACGTGCCGCGCTTCCCCGACCACTTCCACGACACCGACAAACGACGATGTCCCGGTTCCGCGACGACTACTTCCCTGACGTCGACCACTTCCTCTACGGACCGAAGACGTCGGTTTCGAACCCTATCTCTCCCGATCCAACGTACGGACCCAAACCCTAACCCTAAACCTATTTTTTTATTAAATGTCATCTATCTTGTGCATATCGCATCATAATTTCATTTGTTGCATCTCTTGGGTTTGCGGGTGTAGCAAATCAACTGAATAATAAATATGGAATGTGTGGAGCAAATCCCTATATGTATTGCCCCATTCCATTTAATTTGACTAGATCATCTCTGCCATGTCTTCCCATGTGAATGAACATTTAATTTGTGGAGTAAATAAATAACTTGCACCTAAATATTAATTGTCGGAATCCCGGTTCCGCTTAATTTGGATTAAGTGCATCTCGCATTGCTTCTTGCCATGTCATTCATCTGTCGCATGATCATGCTGGATCTTTTGCCGTAGTTATAAAATGCATCTTTTACGCTTTCCAGTGTTTGTTGCTTCTTCGCGGATACGACGTTGAGATGTGTGAGCCACGAAAAGATCTGCTTCCATGCGGGATTCGAGGCAAGCAAAATTTGCTTGTTTACCTATACATTGTCTTTCATTCCTGCCGTTGATCTCTGCTACCCTAGTTAGCGATTCTTGAACTGCGATCCCATCACATGTTTATCCTGCAGCCCATACAACTTTATCCCCACAACCTAATACCCGTTGCATGTTTATCTGTTGGCCTTGCGAGTCGTACCGCATGCTTAGAGTTGTTTGTGCGAGTCGTCTGTTGGTCTTATGTTCCATCTGCTTAGTTTGATATATTATTTCTACCTTAATAAAATGTTGTATTATATTGGGGTAATTATAATTAAAAGATAAGGCACCAGGCGGAAGGCCTTGCGAGGTGCTTTGTTCTGCTCAGTGTCGACCTAGGAACTGAGATTTTGTCCTCGGATCCAATTTTGAGCGCACTAACCACTTGTGGGAGGCCCAATGGAGCCCCCCTCGACTTTGAACGGATCTACAGCTTGTCCATGTGCCGCAACTAGTTCGGGTTTTCCATTTGTTCATATGCATGTGCATGATGATGATAATGATGATGATGAGAGGGTATGTGATACGGGGGGTCATATAGGTGTGGTGCGTGCGAAGCGGACAGTTCCTACTGTGGTTTGAGCCGCACGGCGCGTGGACACAAACTAATGAGTCCGCAATTGAGATTCGGCCGGACTCCTGACGCGGGTAACAACTCATATGGGTGGCACTTGGACTTGCTGTAGTGAAGGAATGAGTCGTGTTGAGAAGCCTTAGCGGGTTGATCATGCGAGTATGGGTACTGTAGTGCACCCCTGCAGGGTATAATCTTATCGATGAGCCGTGTCCACGGTTATGGACGACTTTGGTGATGATGCTGGCTAACAAGATCTAGACAACTTGCACCTATTTAATGTTAATTAAATTGACTAGTAATATAGAATTACTTTTACAATAAATTATAATTAAAACTGTACAACGTGTGAGTTTCCCGAATTGCTTCCTCATATTTGGTTGAGGGGGTTAATTCGAGAAGGGGTTATGTTTGGTGTTAGTTGTAGATGTTTACTTTATGCGCTCTCTTATCCCTCTCTGATTAGACGGAAGTTGTAGCGTGTCTCTTTAGGTTGCTATTGCTGCTGCCGCTAAGTCCACCTCCCCTATATTTTGGGAGATGGTGTAGAAAGTAGGCAAGTCGGTTTTGCTTGCCAGGGAGTGCCCTGACCCTCTTTTGGGATGTGCTTTATGTGCAGTCAACAGGTTTGAAGTCAGACGACGTTAGCTTGGGAATCCCTCCGGCTTGGCTGGGCAGGGATATGGCGCCATTGCTTATCTTCAGGACTCTTAGTCCAATTTGCATCTTATCCGTAGTCGGATACTATTCTGCTTCCGCTGTCATTTGTATCTTTGTATTGTATTATTTGTATCTTGACTCGTTCGAGTCGCTGTTGTATTTATATCTTCTGTTGTATTTGTGGATGTATCGGAACTGTTGTAATGTTATCACAATTCCACCCACATAATGCGCATGTTTCGGCGTGCACATTATGTCTGGTGGGCGACCTAAAATCGTTATTATGCGGATTTCGGCGGATGCGCTTAAATCTACATAGTACCGATTATAGGGCGTCACAAAGTGGTATCAGAGCCTTGGTTTCGATCTCCTTGTTGTTTCGATACGAATGGTTATCGAAGCAGCGGGTCCGCAAAAGCCTGTAGGATAACCTCGCTAACGGTCGTTGTTTCTAGAGTGTCGAAACTATTTGACTAAAATTATTTTTTTGAAAAATATCTCAATAGGATTCTTTTTATTCCTTACCTCAATTCTAATTCTCCTCTTATCTTACTTGTTTTGGAGTCTCTTCTCTTATCCAAACTTTCAAAGTTTTAGGATCCTACGTGTGGGTGGACGATTTCTTGCCTTTTACCCTATTAGGTTCGATCTTTCGAAGACGTCTTCGTTGTGAGCAACAATCCCTTGTTAGTGGTGTCGAGATTTTCAAGGTGGAGCAACAATCCCTTGTTAGTGGTGTCGAGAAGTTCATCCCGGAGCGTGAAGACTCGATAGTTACCCCTCTCTTCTTGTGGTCTCGGCGTGGATCTCGGGACGCGATCCCTTGTTAGTGGTGTCGATTGTAACGCCCTGGGATTTATCCCCTTTTAGTTTTGTGAGTTTTCTTTTTGCATCGACATGGCATCGCATTGCATCGCATTAATTTAATTTGTTGCATTTAAATTAAATTTCCATAATTAAATTTAAATGCATTTCAAATTAATTAAAAATGTGTTATTTCAAATCTTTGGCAAATGTTAAGAATTAGTTTATTAAATTGTCCTTTGAAAACTAAAAATATTTTGTAAAGGTTTCGTATTCAAATTCCTCCTCGTTTTGTTTTAAAAATATAAAACATAAAAGTTTAACGGGAGAGAAATTAGGCCCAAAGCCCACCTAAGTCAAACCCTAAATTTCTCCCAGGAAAATTCTTTCCCACCCCCTGCCTTTTTGCAGCCACCCTCCCCCTTTTTCTGGATTTTGCAAAAATAATCTTCCCACCTCCTTTTTCCCTTTTCCCCTCCTTCTCTTTTTCTTTTTCTTCTTTTTCTTTTTCTCTTTCTCCTTCTTCCTCTTCCTTCCCGTGCTCCCGCACCAGACCGAACTGCCCGAGCTCCCGTGCTCCCCAGCGCCTTGTGCCCGCCGGCCCTCACGCCCGCGCTCCCCCCGGCCCCGAGCCGCTCCGAGCCGCCGCCCCGCGCCAGCAGAGCCGCTCCTAGCCGCCGGCCGCCGCGCGCCAGCCACCGCGCGACCCCTCGCCTCCGGCTCCTCCCGTGGCGCCTCCACCGCCGACCCCGCGCGCCTCCGCCTCCGGCCCTGCCGCGCCGCCCTCCGCCGGCCGTCGCTCCCTCTGCCATGCGCCGCCGCCGCCGCCGCGCTCTACCACGGCCGCAGCCAGCTCCGGCCGCCTCCTCCCGCTCCGGCCGTCTCCAGCCGCATCCGCGCGTCGCCCCCGGCCGCCCGTCCGCGACGCACGACGCCGCTACCTCTGCCCTGCCTCCGGCCGCTCGTCGCCCCGCCCTGCGCCGCCTCCGACTCGAGCTCCTCCTCCGCCTCCGCGCCGGCCGCCCGCAAGGTGTTCGGTGGTTTGCCTGCAAGAACTTCGGCGTCGCTTTTGGTGTCCGAGTTGTTCACCCATCGAGGTGTTGCCGAATGCGCGTGCGCGTGCCTCTTTCGGTGATGCGTTGCCGTGACCGCCCGTGTCCGTGTCGCGGTGCCCGCCCGTGCGCGCTTTTCCTTCCGGTGTCCATTTGCCGTGTTCTACTTGCCGCGCTTCCCCGACCACTTCCACGACACCGACAAACGACGATGTCCCGGTTCCGCGACGACTACTTCCCTGACGTCGACCACTTCCTCTACGGACCGAAGACGTCGGTTTCGAACCCTATCTCTCCCGATCCAACGTACGGACCCAAACCCTAACCCTAAACCTATTTTTTTATTAAATGTCATCTATCTTGTGCATATCGCATCATAATTGCATTTGTTGCATCTCTTGGGTTAACGGGTGTAGCAAATCAACTGAATAATAAATATGGAATGTGTGGAGCAAATCCCTATATGTATTGCCCCATTCCATTTAATTTGACTAGATCATCTCTGCCATGTCTTCCCATGTGAATGAACATTTAATTTGTGGAGTAAATAAATAACTTGCACCTAAATATTAATTGTCGGAATCCCGGTTCCGCTTAATTTGGATTAAGTGCATCTCGCATTGCTTCTTGCCATGTCATTCATCTGTCGCATGATCATGCTGGATCTTTTGCCGTAGTTATAAAATGCATCTTTTACGCTTTCCAGTGTTTGTTGCTTCTTCGCGGATACGACGTTGAGATGTGTGAGCCACGACAAGATCTGCTTCCATGCGGGATTCCAGGCAAGCAAAATTTGCTTGTTTACCTATACATTGTCTTTCATTCCTGCCGTTGATCTCTGCTACCCTAGTTAGCGATTCTTGAACTGCGATCCCATCACATGTTTATCCTGCAGCCCATACAGCTTTATCCCCACAACCTAATACCCGTTGCATGTTTATCTGTTGGCCTTGCGAGTCGTACCGCATGCTTAGAGTTGTTTGTGCGAGTCGTCTGTTGGTCTTATGTTCCATCTGCTTAGTTTGATATATTATTTCTACCTTAATAAAATGTTGTATTATATTGGGGTAATTATAATTAAAAGATAAGGCACCAGGCGGAAGGCCTTGCGAGGTGCTTTGTTCTGCTCAGTGTCGACCTAGGAACTGAGATTTTGTCCTCGGATCCAATTTTGAGCGCACTAACCACTTGTGGGAGGCCCAATGGAGCCCCCCTCGACTTTGAACGGATCTACAGCTTGTCCATGTGCCGCAACTAGTTCGGGTTTTCCATTTGTTCATATGCATGTGCATGATGATGATAATGATGATGATGAGAGGGTATGTGATACGGGGGGTCATATAGGTGTGGTGCGTGCGAAGCGGACAGTTCCTACTGTGGTTTGAGCCGCACGGCGCGTGGACACAAACTAATGAGTCCACAATTGAGATTCGGCCGGACTCCTGACGCGGGTAACAACTCATATGGGTGGCACTTGGACTTGCTGTAGTGAAGGAATGAGTCGTGTTGAGAGGCCTTAGCGGGTTGATCATGCGAGTATGGGTACTGTAGTGCACCCCTGCAGGGTATAATATTATCGATGAGCCGTGTCCACGGTTATGGACGACTTTGGTGATGATGCTGGCTAACAAGATCTAGACAACTTGCACCTATTTAATGTTAATTAAATTGACTAGTAATATAGAATTACTTTTACAATAAATTATAATTAAAACTGTTCAACGTGTGAGTTTCCCGAATTGCTTCCTCATATTTGGTTGAGGGGGTTAATTCGAGAAGGGGTTATGTTTGGTGTTAGTTGTAGATGTTTACTCTATGCGCTCTCTTATCCCTCTCTGATTAGACGGAAGTTGTAGCGTGTCTCTTTAGGTTGCTAGTGCTGCTGCCGCTAAGTCCACCTCCCCTATATTTTGGGAGATGCGGTAGAAAGTAGGCAAGTCGGTTTTGCTTGCCAGGGAGTGCCCTGACCCTCTTTTGGGATGTGCTTTATGTGCAGTCAACAGGTTTGAAGTCAGACGACGTTAGCTTGGGAATCCCTCCGGCTTGGCTGGGCAGGGATATGGCGCCATTGCTTATCTTCAGGACTCTTAGTCCAATTTGCATCTTATCCGTAGTCGGATACTATTCTACTTCCGCTGTCATTTGTATCTTTGTATTGTATTATTTGTATCTTGACTCGTTCGAGTCGCTGTTGTATTTATATCTTCTGTTGTATTTGTGGATGTATCGGAACTGTTGTAATGTTATCACAATTCCACCCACATAATGCGCATGTTTCGGCGTGCACATTATGTCTGGTGGGCGACCTAAAATCGTTATTATGCGGATTTCGGCGGATGCGCTTAAATCTACATAGTACCGATTATAGGGCGTCACAAGCCGTCCCTTGTAGGAGGCAAGGGACAGATGGGAGCACTATAAATAGACCGCCAACCCTTCTTTCTCACTCAAGCAGGAGCAGGGAGCTCTCCTAAGCACCAACTTCTCGAAGATGTCTTCGGTGGTAAGACTAAGACATCTTCGAGTAGCTGGGCCTAGGGCTACTCTCTCGGGCAGCACTGTATACACTTGTGGGACAAAGGCAAGAGCAGAGAGTTCTCCTGAGAACCAGTTTCTCGAAGATGTCTTCGGGAGCAGACCTAAGACATCTTCGAGGAACTGGGCCTAGGATTGCTCTCTCAGAGACAAAGGAGAATTAAGGCCAGAGAGTCCCGGGTTCAGAGAGTGTGAACCGATTTACCTCTATGTCGGGGCTGGTCGACATTCGTGAACCGTTTTATATCTAAACCGACTTAACCAGAACGACATTGCCAAGTCGGCCCATCCCCTTGTTTATTGGGTGCAGGTTGGAGGCGCTGGCTTACTCTTGTCCGAACTAGGAAGAGGTCCCCGACAGTGCCGGTCCGTCACAAGAGTGTCGGGCTGCGGATTATGATCCAGCATACCTCTGCCGGGTTAGGAAAGATACTCCGACATACTTTATGTTGGGAAAGAAGTCAAGGGCAAGGACAATCATATCTCTGATATAGAAGCTAAGTCACATCCCGGCAGACACGGAAGCGGAATAGAAGGCGAAGTACCGCACAGACGTGACTATTCCATTGAAGCACTAACGTGCTAACAGGGGACACGTTATGGAGCAGCCAAGTCTCGTCTTTGACACAAAGACCATCATCAACTAGCTCGGCGCTATCAAGACTAGGTCATGACGACCTGACAGAGGCTACTCGGGTAGCTCGGCTAGGCCACATCGGCATTACCGTTAACCCGGTGTCACTGCCAAGTGGACCCGGGCCGGTTAGGGTTTCCAGTCAACCCGGCCAGAAGTCTATAAATATCACCATAACTCCTCCTGCAAGAGGGACGTCCACATTCTGTTGAGAGAGTTATTGCTCTGAGTTCTATTCCCTCCCATCCTCTAGCAGTTAGTGTTCTTGGAGGAAAACAGCTCAAGGAGCACCTTTGTAGTTATTATCATACACATATACGAGAGAGACAAGGGCAGGAGTAGGGGTGTTACCTCCCCACGAGGGCCCCGAACATGGGTACATCGTGGTGTTTGCGTGTTTGTGTTTCTTCGGTGTTGTGTGCTTGTTTGGTGTTCTTGTGAGTTCTTGAGCTCACCCACGCATGTCTTGCCACATGCAAGCCCTCCCCGGATCCCCCAGCGCACGTACGGCCGCCAACATTAGCCACCCCGTGGGGTTTGTTCTCTCTGTTTTTTATTTCTCTTCTTTATTCTTTTTTCTATTTTTGTGTTTTGAAACAAATTAGAAAAGAAAAAGAGATAGAAACTTTTAGCAAATATTTATAGTTTCAAAATAGAAAAATTGATTCACTAGTTTGAATATTTGAAAAGATTTGTAACATCTCATTTGAATTTATTTGAATTGCACTTGAATTTAAAAGTGTGTGATTTAAATGCAACAATTTTAATTCAATGAGGAGACAAATGAAATGATGCCATGATGTTTTTCTCTATTGCACAACAAACACAACATTCTAACAAGGCATTACATTTGGGATGTTACAATAGGTGCACTAGTTATGCGAAGAGATAGTGAAATACAAGTAATATGGATGATTATAAGTAGTAATTGCAATCTGTAATAAAAATGACAGCAAGTAAACATGTAGCAGAACTTGTTGGAAACAGTGTTTTAATGCTTAGAAACAAGTCCTAAGGATCCTAATTTCACCAGTGGACATTCTAAATAATGACATCCAAGTTAAATAAATAAACACTACTCTCAAACACTCTCATGTTAGATAACAAACACTATTCATTGTGTAGGGCTACAAGAGCACCCTCAAAGTCAGAGTAAACTAACACCAACAACTTAATAAAGGAATCACACACGGTGCCCACACGGTCACAATTACAACCGTGAATAACCCCGGAGTTCATATTAAATTAACCTCTAGAGTGCATAATAGATAAAGAGTAGCATCACATATTCAACTAGATTACAAAGCTCATGATCACATAAAAGATCACATCATGCGAGAGAGAGATAAACCACATGTCTACCATAGACCCCGCAGCGCCTGGGGAGAACTACTCACTCCTCATCATAGGAGTCAGCAACGGCGATGGAGATGGCGGTGGAGTCGATGGAGATGGCTCCGGGGGGCGATTCCCCGTCCCGGTAGGATGCCAGAAAAGAGAGTTCTGTCCCCGAATCTTGTCTTTGATGGCGGCGGCGCTCTGGATCCGTGGAGGAAATATCGAACACCGTGCTAGGGTTTTTGGTCTAGGGGTATATGTAGGCGAAAGGGCAAGGTCGGTGGCGCCCCGAGGGGCCCACATCACCTCCTCATGCAGCCAGGGATTTTGCCGCGCGAGCACGTGGTGGTGGCTCCTCGGTCGCCCACTTCGTCTCGTGCTCGGCTTTCTGGAACGTTCCCGATGAAAAACGGAGTTCAGAAAAGAAATCGTCCAATTCCGAGAATATTTCCGTAAGTACTTTTCTGAAACCAAAACAACAGAAATCTGGGAACTGGCACTGTGGCATCTTGTTAATAGGTTAGTCCCAGAAAATGCATAAACGTATATGAAATGCATATAAAACATGTAATAACCTGGCATAATATAGCATGGATAATAAGAAATTAAATATACGTTGGACACGTATCAGTCTCCGCTGCTGCCAAGACCCTCCCGCCCCTCCTCATCTCGGGTAAGTTGCGGCCTTCTCCGTCTCGCTTTCCACTCTCCCTTATCCCCGTTCCTCTCGATTTGATTTGGCTCGTGGTTTGATCTCCTAGATGCGGTTGTTGCGCAGTGAGGCGAGGCCTGCGTCGACGAGGTGGTCGAGCCCCCGTGCGCTGCGCCTCGACCCACGAGCTTGGTGGCCGCGAACCAATCCGCTCACCCACCTCCGTGGCCTCCTCGTCAATGTCTTCCCCAAGGAGGACGCCGACGACCCAACTGCGTTGGTTCCGGTCCCACGAAGGTCTCCATCGTGCCTGCTCGGTCTAGGGTTTCCACCCCCGCCGCCGCCGCTGGAGAGGGGAGGAACAGAACCACAACGAGATGGTGCCGTCCGCCGCCGCCGTCTCTCCCTCGTCTGCGAGCAGCCGCCCCAGCGCCCAGACCTTGACCTCCAGCTCTCCCTTTGACAATGGTGAGCGCTCGAACCCTTGGCCTCCGCATCCAGAGGCCCAAATTGTGAAGAGATATATACTCATATTTGGATGTATCTAGTGGTCTTACTTGGTGTTGTGTTATACTCCTATTTGAATGATAGATTTGTGTGTATAAATCTTGCAAGACAGTAGCTTGCTAGATTTATAGTTGATGGTTTCATATATTTTCTTAGGAATATATTCTTGATGATTGGCAAGCTTAAAATTGAGTTGTGTAAGTATTTGCATACAGTGCTTCATAATTGGCTTAGTTTTGGAATGCTAACTCAAATCTGAGACATGTGCAAGTCTTGATAATATCATCAATTAAGTTCTACTTTTTTTATTTTCTAATCTATGTGGCTGTTGCTTGTAAATAGGATTGAACATGATCTGCTAGTGGTTGCAACATCAATTAATTATGTTCTCTGTTCTCTCTTACCAATGATTAAAATGTTCTTCATTTTTAGAATGTCGATGATTAAAATGTTGTCGCACACTATGTGATACAGAGGTGGCGTCAGTGAAACTTGTGATGTGCACGAATATATTCACATTTTCTGCATCCCACTGGATTTCACTTACGCCATCTCTGAAATTTGTGTGTCCAGTCTAAGTATGAGGCATTCTAAGTTATGTTGTTGTTATGTTATGTTATGTAATGCACACTTTTAATTGCTGCATTGTTTGACTCTGTTTTGTGAATGCCCGATTGAAGTTATTTCTAGAATGCCGATGATTAAAATGTTGTCGCACACTATGTGATACATAGGCGGCATCAGTGAAACTTGTGATGTGCACGAATATATTCACATTTTCTGCATCCCACTTGATTTCACTGACGCGGTCCCTGAATTTGTGTGTCTAGTCTAAGTATGAGGCATTCTTTTCCATGTTATTGCATTAAATTAAATCTGTTAGAGCTTACTGTTTCACTATCCGGGCGATGATTAGAACTGATGATTCTCATGTTGCATCTTCAGGGAGGAGTGAGTGAACCATGTGGTCCGAACGCAGATACAGTGTTCATTCCACGTTGTTCGCTCATTCCATCTCTGAAGTTCATGTGTGTGTTCAATTCCATATGAGGCATTGGGCTTATTTTTTAGTGCTTTTGAACTTGTATTTTACCATCTTTTTATATGCCGATGATTAAAATGATGAGGTGCACTATATGATATCCTGATAGTTTGTTGAAACTTGTATGATGCACACATATAAGTTGTGTACCTATGAGTTGGTTCTACAAGGTTATCAGGATTCGGTGCGAGTTTCGAATAATTGATTAAGTATGAGGCATTTTTTTGACTTCTGTTTATAGTATTTTGTATTCTGTAGAATGCCGATGATTAAAATGATGTCACACACTATATGATATCCTGATAGTTTGTTGAACCTTGTATGATGCACACATATAAGTTGTGTGACTCCGACGTGGTTCAACGAGGTTATCAGGATCCATTGTGTGTTTTAATAATTGATTAAGTATGAGTCATTTCTTTTGAATCTTGTTTATAGTATTTTGTATTCTGTAGATGCCCATGATTAAAATGATGACGCACACTATATGATATCCCGATAGTTTGTTGAACCTTGTAATATGCACACACATAAGTTGTGTCCTCCTACTTGGTTCAACAAAGCTCTCGAGATTGCTTGTGTGTTTCACTATATGAGGCATGCTTTACCTTGATATGCTATTTACCAGCGTTTGATATGCTGATGATTAAAATGTTCAACGAGGTTATCAGGATCCATTGTGTGTTTTAATAATTGATTAAGTATGAGTCATTTCTTTTGAATCTTGTTTATAGTATTTTGTATTCTGTAGATGCCGATGATTAAAATGATGTCGCACACTATATGATATCCCGATAGTTTGTTGAACCTTGTAATATGCACACACATAAGTTGTGTCCTCCTACTTGGTTCAACAAAGCTCTCGAGATTGCTTGTGTGTTTCACTATATGAGGCATGCTTTACCTTGATATGCTATTTACCAGCGTTTGATATGCTAATGATTAAAATGTAGAGACACAGGTTCCAGGGGTGGGGCTAGTGAGACTTGTGATATACATGAGTGCATAGATCTCGTGCATCCTACCTGCCTCGCTGGCTTCATCCCTGAAGCAAGTCCATATGAGGCCATGTTTATTGTTTTTCTTGAGTGCTTGATACGTCCAAAACGTATCTACTTTCCCGAACACTTTTGCTATTGTTTTACCTCTAATTTGTGTGTTTTGGATGCAACTAACACGGACTAATGCTTTTTTTAGCAGAATTACCCTGGTGTCTGATGACCCACAAGTATAGGGGATCGCAACAGTCTTCGAGGGAAGTAAAACCCAAAATTATTGATTCGACACAAGGGGAGCCAAAGAATTTTTGTAAGATTTAACAGATGATTTGTTAGATCAGATGCACCTATGAGTAGACTTGCTCGAGGAAGGTTATCAGTACCAACAGTTTTATAGCAGAGGCAGTAGTGAAATAATAATAGCAGGAGAATTAAGACAGCAATTGTGATTGACGTAGATAGCAGGATTGAAATATTTTAGGCACAAGGACGGATGTACGGGCGTTGCATAGACAAGATAATTCATGTAATAAAATAGCATAAGCATTTGCAGATAAATAATATAAATCATCCAGGTATTAACTAATCATAAGCATGTATTCCAATTTAGTTGTGCGTGCTCGCAATGAGAAACTTGCACATCATGTTTTGTCCTGCCAGCCCGATTGCAGCAGGGTCTCAAGGGAAACTATCAGCAATTATGTCGGGGGGCTGCCCCCGGGTAGGGCAGATCCCGGCACAGCTCAGCAATGTGGTAACAATGTTTGACCTTTGGAGAGAGCAAGGAACATCCTTTGCTGCACCGAAGGGGCAACTTGACCTTTCGGAGGTGGTTGGGCCCAAGGTGTCTCTTGGGGGGCGCAAAGGTCATCTCTAGAAACTATAAATAGCCCCCCTGGGCCTTAAGGACAGCATAAGCACAAGCGGATGGTTCCTCTATGAACTAGCTTCTCGAAGATGTCTTTGGTAGCAGCCCAAGACATCTTCGGGACGCTAGGCCTAGAGCTGCTCATCGTAAGTGGTAGTCCGGAGCAGAGACGGAACTCGGGGGCAACCGGGAAGGGTCTCGGATCCCACGATCTGCCACGGATAAGATCCCGGGTGGAGGCGTACTCAGATCAACCGGATAAAGTCCCGGGTGGAGAAGATCCCGAAGGATACGGATAGGCTACCCGGGTAAATACTAACCGGAATGTCTATCTGAGTACTGGAAGTTGTTTTGTGTGTGCAGGGAGGACGTACCATGTTAAGCAAGGAGGTAGCTGGCATGGGGGATGCCGGTGGGACGTCAACGGTCTAGTACAGGCTTTTCCGCCTGACACGGGGGGGAAGTCTCATACCTCCTGACACGGAAGCATGGTCACCTCCCGCCTGACACGGGAGCGTGTCAGCCGATACGATAACGGTACGACAAGATCGGACATTCCTAGCCCGGCAATCCGGAAAAGGCTACTCGGCATGGTCAAAGACATGTCTTGTCTCTAACAGAGGGACAATGATGTTCCAGGACGGCGCCTGCGGTCCTTGCCGGAATGATGACGGCAGGGCTAGGCCGGATAGCTCGGAGACTAGGTCGCACTAGCTGGTGTCGACATAACCGTTAGGCCTGTCCGGTGGGGCCATGCCGGATTAGGTTTTCCGGCCCTCCCGTCGGGAACTCTATAAAAGGCGCCATAACTGCTGAAGAGGGCAGAGACCAACTTGAGGGCCAAAACTATAGTCTCATTTACTCCTAGTGCATTTACTCCATCCTCTCTCTAGTTCATCTAGTTCATCTCGTTCATCCTTTGTTTCACCAAGAGAGCTCAAGGAGCATGTTGTAGATCTTGTACCACACATATTTATTGAGAGGAAGGCAGGAGTAGGGGTGTTACCTCCCCACGAGGGCCCCGAACCTAGGTATATCGTGTGTGTGCTATTTGACTTCGTGCATTTGTTTGTCTTTGCTAGATCTTGTGGTGTGTCTTTCGGGTTGGTATTGAGTTCATCGGTGATCTCGTTGATTCCGGCTTCCTCCATCGTGTGGGTTCTTTAGCTCGCTAGCCCTCCTCGGATCCACCAGCGTCCATCGGCCCCACACTTTACCATCCTATGGCATGTGCCGTGACACCGCCACGACAGTTGGCGCCCACCGTGGGGCAGGTAGAGGCGCTCGCTGGTGTACACATCCGGACGGGTTCCTCCGTTCGCTCCGGCATCCGAGTTCTCTCCGGCTTGGTTGTCAGGCTGGGCGAGATGGATTTCGTCAGCGACAATGCCGGTTGCTTCCGGAACAAGCCCTTCTCGGCGAACGGATGCCTCATCAACTTCGGCGTCTTCACCACCTATGTCGCCACCGAGGTCGTCTGCAGCTATCAGGACGTTGTCCTGGAGGCTAAAGATCCCCCCATGCTCCGCGCCGCCCGGGATCCGCGTATCGATCACCCCGCGGGCTGCGTCGCGGTCATGATGGTCAGGGTGACCGAGGTTGTGTTCCAGGACGCTCCTGATGGCCATGCCGGTAGTAACCGATTTCGGTTAGCAAAACCTCCGCAAGAGAGGGGAGCTGCCCGAGATGGCGACCCCTAGCCGTCCCACCCTCGTCGCCGGCCCGATCCCCTCTTGGGTCTGGTTGCCAAGTTGGCTATCCCTTTGACAGTTGATGTTGATACCCAAGCCACCTCGGCTGATCTGGACGAGCAGCGCAGATTACTGCTCGCGGAGGCTCAAGAGATCGCCGAGATCCGTCGTGAGCTTAGCGCAAGTCTCCGTGAGTACAATGCAGCTCATGGGTTCCCCAAGATAGACTCCCGGGACAAGCGCATTGCCGACCTGCGCAAGAAAGGAAGGATGGTGAATCATGAGTTGGCGGGTGGCGCGGTGCATAGCCATAGCAGGTCGGGTAGTATTATCTCGGCAGAGAAACCGGTGTACAGCTCACGCCAAAATTCTTAGGGCTTCCGAGGCGGCTATGGCTGAGTTGGCCGGGCTATCCGGAGAAGCTCTGCGCAAGCAGCAAGAGCGGGTCAACGAATTGGTCATAGAGGCTAATCGGCAGAACAAAGCCTTCAAGAAGAAGAACCCGGGAGCTGGATCCCAGTTATACTCGGCTAGGGCCTAAAGCAACAAGTCGGGCGGAGAGGCTTCGTCCCCGCATCCGAGTCGGAGCAAGAGCAAGAGCAAGAGCCGGAGTCGGGGTTCCGGGAAAAACAAGCAATTGCAGACATATGACCCGGCCTTTGCCAGAGTTCAGCAAGCCGGACAGAACAATCCCGGTCCGGCTCAGGGTAGCCATGGTGGTGGTAACCGGGGTGTAGGAAACAATGTCCCGGCAAGCCGTGGCAATCCACCCCGGTATCCGCCACAAAGTCAGGGAAACCGGCAGAGAGAGGCCGCTTCTGTCCCGCAGCAAGCCATAGTTCCTGTGGTTAACAGGCATGATGATGGCAACTCGAGGTTGCAGCAACTCGGATACCACCCTAACGAGAATCCCTTGGGATCTCGAATAGGAACTCGGCAGCTAGATCCAGCTGATGCCCGGATCAGGCTCGACCGGATTCACCAATCCGAGTTGGTTGAAGAGCAACGCCCTCCGGGACCTGCTTGCTTTGGACCTCGGATCATGCGAGAGCCAGCTGTGCGAAATTTTCAGCTCAACCGGGGTGCCAAGACCTATGACGGCAGCTCGAAGCCGGAGGATTGGTTGACCGACTATGTAACTGTAGTAAGCATAGCCGGGGGAAACAGACAATGGGCGGTACGGTATGTACCACAGATGTTTGAAGGACCTGCCAGGATCTGGCTGAACAACTTGCGGACTGGAAGCATAGACTGTTGGTTGGATTTCGAGGAGGCCTTCATCAGCAACTTCACCAGCACATACAAGAGGCCCAACCGACCTCAGCAGCTCGCCATCTGCAGGCAGAGGAGCAATGATACTGACCGAGAGTACCTTACTCGGTGGAGCAACATTCGCAATTTTTGCGAAGGAGTTGTCGAGGCACATGCCATATCGTGATTTGCGCAGGGATGCCGACATGGCTCTATGCTTTGGCAAAAGCTGCAAAGGAAGATGCCGACAACCTTGGCGGAGACCATGCGCATTGCGGACACCTACACGCTTGGAGATCCCATGCAACCCCTGGTGGATGTCGGAGACTCCAACAGGAGGAGTGCGGGAAATCAGCGCTCGGGGTCGAGCAGAAGCCATGATCGCCACGATTTCGGTCAGAAGAGGAGCCAACCCGAGTTTCACTATGTCTCGCAGCACGTTGCAGCGGTTGGCCGAGATCAGGGGGATGCCGGTAGCAATCAGCGGCAGAAAACAACTGGCCTGGCTTGGGGTCAGAGCCAGGAAGTGCAGAAAACTTGGGTGGACCAAAAGAAGCCCCTGACATATGAAGAGATGCTGAACAAGCCATGCTGCTACCATACGTTGGAGGCTAACAAGCCTGCAAACCACTCTACCTGGCAGTGCAGCTGGTATCAGCGCACATTACAAGAGGGCAGCGCAGGGGCTACTCGGCCAAACGCTCCAGCGTCACGGCCAAATATCCCGAGACCCCCTCCACCGCTATCCGGTGCCAATGGAATGTGCATCTGCCGGCTCAAACTTAGCCGAGTCCCTGGTCATTGCTGAGGAGAAGAAGAGGATTCAGCAGGTGATTGCACTGGCCAAGACCTCGCAACTCGGAATGCCCGGGATGGTGAACCCGGAGCAGAGCGCCTCATTCCAGCCACCAAAGGAGACCAAGTAGGTGGGGGTTGACCCCAGCAACCCGGACCGCCAGGTCATCATTGGCAGCAACCTGGACAACAAATAGGAAGGCGAGCTCGTCGACTTCCTCCATGAGAATGGTGACGCTTTTGCATGGTCAAATGACGACCTGCAAGGCGTTCCGAGGGAGTTGGCTGAGCACTCACTATTCGTCAGACCGGATGCGAAGCCGGTGAAGCAACCGACTAGGCGCCTCTCGGACGAGAGATGAGCGGCGATCATGGAGCATCTCGCGGTGCTGCTGGCTACCGGATTCGTGATGGAAGTGTTGCACCCGGATTGGATTTCGAATCCGGTCCTGGTAGAGAAGAAGAAAGATGATCCCCTCCTGCTTAAGGTGTGGCGCATGTGCATAGACTTCACCAACCTCAACAAGGCATGTCCGAAGGACCCATTTCCACTCCCCCGGATAGACCAAGTGATCGATTCCACTGCCGGGAGTGAACTTTTGACTTTCCTAGATGCCTATTCTGGCTTTCACCAGATACCTTTGAATCCGGATGATCAATTGAAAACTTCTTTTATTACCCCGTATGGGGCTTATTGCTATCGTGTCATGACTTTTGGTCTGAGAAATGCTGGTGCTACATACCAGAGGTGCATGCAAAAATGTTTACATGACCAGATAGGTCGGAATGCCGAAGTCTATGTCGATGACATAGTCATAAAAACAAAAGAGAAATCCTCTCTGATCGATGATCTAAGGGAAACATTTAGAAACTTAAGGAGATTCCGGATGAAGTTGAATCCGGACAAGTGTACATTCGGTGTTCCGGCGGGCAAGCTACTCAGTTTCCTCACATCAAGCCGGGGGATTGAGGTCAACCCGGGTAAAATACGTGCGATTGAAAGCATGAAGTTACCGGTACGTCTCAAAGATGTGCAGAAATTTACAAGATGTCTGGCATCCCTAAGTCGGTTTGTGAGCCGGCTAGAGGAGAAGGCCTTGCCCTTGTATCAGTTGATGAAGAAGAGCAAAACGTTTGTATGGACTCCGCAGGCTGATGCGGCGTTCAAGGATTTGAAAATAATGCTCTCTTCAGCACCAGTGTTGGCATCCCCATTACCCAAGGAGCCTATGCTGCTGTACATTGCTGCCACTAACCGGGTAGTAAGTGTAGCCATTGTCGTGGAGAGAGAAGAAGGGGACAAGCTGATACAGAGACCGGTATATTACTTGAGCGAGGTGATCTCGGAATCGAAACAGAAATACCCGCGTTACGAGTCTCCGTACGCTCCGGCATACGAGAGACGCGACGCCATTAAGTCGCAGGCGCTGCCGGACTTCTTGGTCGACTGGGCCGAGATGCAGTATGAACCTCCAATTCCCGACTACAACTTCTGGAGAATGCATTTCGATGGTTCCAAGGCCAAGATCGGATTGGGTGCCGGAGTGGTCCTCACCTCACCGAAACAAGATGTGCTGAAGTATGTACTGTAAATTCATTTCCGGGCATCTAACAATGTCGCTGAGTACGAAGCTTTGGTTCATGTACTAAATGTCGCCAAGGAAATCGGTATCCGCCGGATAGAGTGTTTCGGTGATTCCGACCTCGTGGTGCAGCAGGTGTCGGGGAACTGGGATGCGATTGACGCCAACATGGCCTTATATCGGTTCCATGTGCAGAAAATATCCGGATTTTTCGAGGGCTGCGAATTCAAGCACATACCCAGAGGGGAGAACGAAGCAGCGAATATGTTGTCCAAGCTAGGGTCATCCCGAGATGCCATCCCACCCGGGATCGCTCTCGAGCATCTGAGGAAGCCGTCTATCCAGCCCTCACCCGAGTCGGATTCTATCTTCATCCCCAAGGAGCCTGGCTCGGAAGCCGTACCTATGGAGGTGGAAGTCGGGAGTACCGCATTGAACCCGGGGACTGCAACTCAAAACACGGCGGGAAACAGCATAACAATGGAGGTGATGTCGGCAGAACCAATGGACATAGATGCTCCCGTGTTCCCGGTTCGACCTGTCCCGGGATGGGCACAACCCATCATGGCATACATATCGGATGGAACCCTCCCGGAGAACGAAGTGGAAGCCCGGCAGATACTGCGGAGATCCAAGGCATACACCATTATCAATCAAGAGCTATACAAGAGAAGTGTCACACAGGTGCTCCAAAGATGTGTGGAACCTGAGGAAGGCCAAGAGATGCTATTGGAAATACACCAAGGAGAGTGTGGACAACATGCATCATCTCGGGCGCTGGTGGCGAAGGTGTTCCGGCATGGATTCTACTGGCTTACTGCCTTGCAGCAAGCAGAGGAAATTGTCCGAAAATGCGGAGGGTGCCAAAGGTTTGCCCACATAATACATACGCCGACATCAGCACTGAAGACAATACCTATCACTTGGCAATTTGCAGTATGGTGCGTGGACATGGTCGGGCAATTCAAGCCGGCAAGGGGTAACATGACACATATGCTGGTCATGGTGGACAAGTTTACCAAATGGATAGAGGTTAAGCCAATCCGGAAGTGTGACAGACACACCTCGGTCCAATTCTTGAAGGACATCATCTTAAGATACGGGTACCCGCACATCATCATCACAGATAATGGTACTAATTTTGCTGTGGGAGAGTTTGCTCGGTTTTGTGCGGAGAAAAGAATCCGGTTGGATGTGGCATCAGTAGCCCACCCGGAAGCAAACAGGCAAGTCGAGAGAGAAAATGCCTTGGTCTTGGCCGGCATCAAAGCCCGCCTGATCGAGCCACTGTTGAGGACTCCGGGATGTTGGATAGAGGAGATACCGGCAGTATTGTGGGGTCTCCGGACCACACCGAATAGATCTACCGGGTACACGCCATTCTTCATGGTGTATGGTGCCGAAGCCGTGCTTCCAACCGACATCCAATATGATGCCCCAAGGGTTACAATGTTCACCGAGACCGAGGCAAAGGAAGCCCGAGAAGATGATGTGGACTTGCTCGAGGAAGCAAGGGAATTGACATTATCTTGGTTTGCAATTTATCAGTGGAACCTCCGTCGCTATAATAGCCGGAAAGTGCATCCCAGAGTATTCCGAGAAGGGGATCTTGTGCTAAGGCTTATCCAACGCACAACCAGGATGCATAAACTCTCGCCTCCATGGGAGGGTCCTTTTGTTGTAAGCAAGGCATTGCACAATGATTCTTATTACCTTGTAGATGCACAAGAAGCTAGAAAAGGTGTAATGGACAAAGCCGGTGAGGAGACCAAGCGGCCATGAAATGTAGCCTTGCTTCATCCCTTTTACACTTAAAGGGCGCAATGTATGTATCTCGGTTTCTCTATCAATGAAATTTCGGCACCCCGAGGTGTTACTCGGGGACTGCCTGGCCAGAACTATGTCCTTTATGTTAACTTGCATGTCGGTACCCTCGGGAGGAACCCGGGGACTGCCTCGTTTTGTGCCTATTTGTTTTTCCGTTCATTCATTTTATGCATGCCGGCAACCCGGGGAGGAACCCGGGGACTGCCTCGTACCTATTTCTTATTTAGTATATGCCGGGCAAGTTCTGAGATCGGTTTTCAAGTCGGAGTAATGTATGCCATGTAAAATAATCTTGTGACTCGACTGACGAACGCCGAAATGGTAGTCAAGAGCAAAGAGCATCAAATATGGGAAACACGAAAGCGAACTCGGGGACTCGGAATAGGAACTTATCCGGCATATGCCTTTTACTTATCCGGTTGTTTGTTTTATTATGTCGGGAATTTAGCAACTGGAACTCGGATATTCATAAGTAATGTATACCGTGAATGGAATTTTGTGACTCGACTCTCGAACGCCGCAATGGTAGACAAGAGCAGAAATTGCCTAACTAAGGTAAAACATGAAAACGAACTCGGGGACTCGTAGCAAATTATACCGGCATAACTTGTCTTGCATTGGGAGAAGCAGAGTAAGAATTAGAATGTATATTACAACTGCACCCGACATCCTGGGGATTTAACGTTTCTACACAAGTATTTGCAGCAGCAAGATCATGAAGCAGTAGGGGAAGACGGCCTCTCGAGTTGATCAGCAGAGGGAGCAGTGACGACGGTCTCCCCCGCAGTAGCACCCGGAGCGTCCACGTGCGCCTCGGCCTGAGGGATCTCGGGTGGCGAAGGGGCAGCAGCATCCCGGGAAGTGGCGGTCTCGGTGGCGGCGCCAGTCGTAGCGTCATCGGCCTCCGGGATCTCGGCATCCACGTCACCGATCTCACCCGTCTCGCCATCATCTTCATAGTCTGACTCTGAGTCAGAAGCAATGAGGCTTGTGATGAAGGCACCGGGATCCGCCCAGCCGGCAAGACGGTGAGCGGTCTCCTGGCGGAGCTGAATCTTGGCCGGATCCGTGTACCACTCCGAGACGACGTGCATGCTCTTGATCACCTCGAGATCGAGCCCCTTGTACCAGCTCAGCACGTGCTTCAACGCTTGATCGGCGCCGACGCGAGCACCGGAACGTTTCCAGGCATGAAGCCGGTTCCCGGCATCCTGGAGCGCAGTGGCCAACTCGGTGACCGAGAGATTGCCGGTGACGCCAGACCAGAGGGTTCCATGAGCACGGACGGCCGCGCTGAGGAGCTCGGTGCCGATCGACCGGAGAGGTACCATCCGGGCCTTCATGGCGATAAGATGGTTGTCGATGTCCCACGAATCCGAGAAGGGACCCTTTCCAGCGCGCTTCTCCCGGGCGGCAGCAATCGCAAGGTTGGCAGCTTCTCGGGAGTGCTCGAAATTCCCTTTAGAAAGGAGAACTGTCACATGGGCAAGCCATGAGGAGATATTGGCAAAAAGGAGGAAAACGAAAAAAGAAAACTCGGTGTACTTACTGTTCATATCCCGGTTTAATCCGGTGAGCTCGGATAGCCAAGCGTCTTGCTTCGACCGGAGAAGGGCCAACTCGGTCTCGGCAAGATGTGCGCGCGCCTCGGACTGGTCCAAGGTGTCCTTCTGCTTCTTGGTAGCGTCCAAAAAACGCGTCTTCAAATCCGCAGCAGCAGACTTGACCTTCTCTAGCTCGGTGCTTAGTCGCGCGATCTCGGATTGAACCTCGGACAGGGCAGACTTTTGGTCTACCGAGATCCTTCGCGCGGCATCCCGCTCCTCCCGGAGTCGTCCCTCCAACTTCTTGGACTGACCGAAGTCAGCAAGAAGCCGATGGAAGACACTACTGCGTTTTTTGCCGCAGTCCTGTAAAAAATGTCCGACATCATTTTCGGAAACTTCAGTAAGGGAGGGCAAAACACTTGTGCAAGATCCCCACTGAAGGACCAAGTCGGTGGAAAGGATCTCGGGCACTGGGAAGGAATTTTTTCTTTCTCAGATTAGAGCCTAGTGATCTGCTACTTGGTGGAGTCTGGAGCACTAAGCACTAATCTCGGGGACTAGTGGGGATAGAAGAATGAAACTTGGTAAAAATAAAAGGACAAAACTTACATCAACCACCCGGGTGACATCCAGTGCAGCCACCTGAAGGGCATGCAGGGCTCGGGCGCTGCGGCTCGGGCCGGCAGCGTGCAAGTCCCCCACGATCTCGGAGGCGTCAGCAGCGATCCAGGCCTTGTTGTATTCTTCAACAACGCGCAAGCCGGTCGCGGCGGGTGCGCTCGCGGCAACGACCTCCCGGGATCCTGGAGACACAAAGGAGCTTAGGATGCTCGCAGGGCCTGCAGGGCGGCAGTGGGGATCTCAGCAGGAGGTGGCGGTAACCCGAAAAACTTACCTGAAGCAGAGGAACCCTTGCTTAGGGCCAGGTCTTGGGTTGAGGGCTTCGTAGAAGCGCTGGGCTTAGCTGGAACTATCTTCTGCCCGGAAGCCTGGCTGCGTGAATTCCCGGCAGGAAGATCAGGTTGCCGGGAAGAAGATGTGGGCTGCTTCGGCGGCGGGGTTTTGTGTGGGGCCAGCCGGGTAGAGCCGCGCGACACGACCTGCCGCGGAGGACTCGGCATATCCGCATCGAGTTGAGGCACCCGGCGCGGGGTATCCGGAAGGACGACGTCCTCGGTCTCAGCGGTAGGCTGTACCGGGACCTCGGTCGCCCCGGGACGAACGTCCGGAGTACCGGCACCGGCGGAAGCGCGAGGAGTCGCGACGTCGGTCAGCACAGGACCGGATTCAGGGCGGTCGATGTCCTGCACTGGGCGTCGAGGTGGAGAAGGGGCAGCCCGAGGTGGGCTAGGAGTTCGGGATCCCGGAGGACGGGAACCCGCGGACGGCGGAACGTCGAGAGCCACCCTGTAGTGAACATGTCAGAAAGGACCTCGAAGGAAATCAAAATAAGATAACTCAAGGCGAGAAGGTCGTACCCGGAGGAAACGGTGGGAGGACCTCGTTTGCGTCGGGGAGGCTTGTCGCCCGGCTGCTTGGCGGTCTTGCTCCTCTTGGCGGCGACACCCGACACACCGGGCTTGGGCGGTCTCGGAGCCCGCACGTTTGCGGGTCTCGGCGCGTTTCGTTGCGGCTACGGAACACGGAACCACTGGCATGGCGTATCGGAGAGGCAGGGCATCAATTATATCGAGAATTTGACAGTCATCGTCATCATCTTCGTCAGTATCAACTTGGATATCCTCTTGAAATGAAGGCTTACCCGGGGCGGCAGCACGGGCCAAAGGAATCGAGAGGTGATCCTCGCCGTCGGGATCCTCATCCGGCATCTGCTCCGGCACCGGGACATCCTCTGCGAAATTGTCGTTGAAATGCATCGCGTCCTCCTCTATCTGGCGCTCGAACAACTGCAGCAGTAAATCAGAACATGACAACCATGTCGGTTTCCAGCAGAACTCGGGTAAAAATGGAACTCGGCGGAAGGCAAGCACAAGCACCTCCTTCAGTGGTTTTTTGCGGGTACCGGCGCACAGTCCCCACTTCCAGTGCTCCGGCATCCTCGTTCGAGCAATTGCTCGAACGCGGCGCCAAACCGAAGCTTTGTCCAACGGGAAAATACTGGTCCGTGTAGGATCGTATACCCCACTCATGTGGCATATCTTATGCACCCGGGATTGGAGAGGGCAGATGCGGCGGATGATGAAGCAGCACAAGAGGTCATCCGGCGTCAGAGTGTTCACAAGGACGCTAAGGACATCATTCATGCTCTCGACCTCCTCGGAATTCAGGAGTTTGTTCCAGAGCTCGAACTCGCGGGGAGGACCCATGACGAACTCGGGCAGGTTAATTAAGTCTGGAGCGGAGGAACTCGGAGAATCTTCCGAGGCCTCCCGGTTCTTCACGTAGAAGAAGCTTCGCTGCCACTTCCGGCAGGATTCCAGTCCCTGGACTTTGGGGAATCCGGAGTCGCTGCGAGGGATAATGGTCGCCCCCTCACAGTCGACGAGGTCTTTGACTTTCTTGTCCGGGTTGGGGATGACTTGTCGGCGGAGGAGGAAGTATTTGGCCCAGATATCCAGGAAGGGCCAAACGCCGAGATACCCTTCCGCATACGTAGCAAAGACGGAGAGCATCATGATCGCGTTGGCCGGGAGATGATGCGGTTGGAGGTCATAAGTGTCGAGGAAGTCGCGGAAGAAGGGGCTAGCCGGGAGCCCGAACCCACGCTCGAAGTGCGTGAGGAACACTACGCGTTCACCGGGTTGGGGTTCCGGCTGGACTTCACCGCTCGGAAGTCGGCTTTCGACCTGCGGCGGGATCCGGTGTGTCCGGAATAGCCAGTCAAGATCCCCCTGATTGGTCTCAGAGCCATCCCAGCATCCTCTGATACTCTCCTCACCCATCTCGGAGGGCCTGGAGGACATGTCAGAGTTACTCTGCAGGCGGAGTATCAGTTAGTCGAGTTAGTATGTCGGTAATGGAAGACCCCGGATTAGAAACTCCTAACAACAACCGGATTCCTGGCAAACAGATCTACCGCAGCCGAACAAATAAAAGATAATCAGCGCAAAAGTAGCCGTGCAACGTATGAGGTTGGGATATTGCGGAGGAGGGCTAGGCTAAGGAAAAGGCCACCATCTACGCCGCAGCACCACGGCAAAGCACGTTCGCCGGCGGCGGCATGGTGCGTGGAGGCGCATACACAAGGGCCGACGCGTTGAATTGTCACCGTGAAGAATTTCGCCGGAGAGGAGGAAGGAACTCACCGGAGAAGAGGGTGTCACCGAGGCGCGGGAGTGTCGTGGACCGATGGTGGAGACGCACGGCTCCGGCGGCGGGTCGCAACGGCGGTGCTCGAGCTTCGGGCGTGGCGGCGGCGGAGCGCTCGGGGCAGCTGCGGAAGAAGATGGAGGTTCGGGGAAGAAAGGGAAGTGACTGCTCCGATACCCTATTTATGGGGAGATCCGGAGCGGTTTCCGAGTTTCCCGCCCACGATCTCCCAAATCGTGGGTGGGATCAGTTTGTGCCGAGCGGCACGTGGCGCCACCCGGAGCGCCCAATCCGGCCACACCGCGGGCCACATGGCCCCAACGGTTGGAATTCGGATCGGCTGCGGCTCCCGGCGCGCGAAACCGAGCAGCGGTGTGCTAAGTAAAAAGCACTCGAGTGCTTCTCTGCCTTGAAAAGACCCCGGGTGGGACCCTCCCCGCAGAGCGGAATCTTCCCCGGCACGAAAGGTGAAGTGCATACCGGCATGACCATATCCGGATGAAGGCCTAAGGGTACAATCTCAGTTGCACGAGCACGATCTCCCGGTTGAATAGATCTCGGGGTAGGGATGTCGGTGAAGGACATCTCGGTACCAAGGCTAAAGATTGATCCTGGCTTGCTTGGGTGTTCTTTCTCTTCTTAAAGCTGATCCCGCACATCGTCTTGGGTCGCTGCACAGCACCAGCTTCGGGGACTAGTGTCGGGGGGCTGCCCCCCGGGTAGGGCAGATCCCGGTACAGCTCAGCAATGTAGTAACAGTGTTTGACCTTTAGAGAGAGCAAGGAACATCCTTTGCTGCACCGAAGGGGCAACTTGACCTTTCAGAGGTGGTTGGGCCCAAGGTGTCTCTTGGGGGGCGCAAAGGTCATCCCTGGAAACTATAAATAGCCCCCCCCCCCGGGCCTTCAGGACAGCATAAGCACAAGCGGATGGTTCCTCTAAGAACTAGCTTCTCGAAGATGTCTTTCGTAGCAGGCCAAGACATCTTCGGGAGGCTAGGCCTAGAGCTGCTCATCCTAAGTGGTAGTCCGGAGCAGAGACGAAACTCGGGGTCAACCGGGAAGGGTCAAGATCCCACGATCTGCCACGGATAAGATCTCGGGTGGTGGCGTACTCAGATCAACCGGATAAGGTCCCGGGTGGAGAAGATCCCGAAGGATCCGGATAGGCTACCCGGGTAAATACTAACCGGCATGTCTATCTGAGTACTGGCAAGTTGTTTTGTGTGTGCAGGGAGGACGTACCATGTTAAGCAAGGAGATAGCCGGCATGGGGGATTCCGGTGGGACGTCAACGGTCTAGTACAGGCTTTTCCGCTTGACACGGGGGGAAGTCCCATTCCTCCTGACACGGAAGCATGGTCACCTCCCGCCTGACACGGGAGCGTGTCAGCCGGTACGATAACGGTACGACAAGATTGGACATGCCTAGACCGGCAATCCGGAAAAGGCTACTCGGCATGGGCAAAGACATGTCTTGTCTCTGACAGAGGGACAATGATGTTCCAGGACGGCGCCTGCGGTCCTTGCTGGAATGATGACGGCGGGGCTAGGACGGATAGCTCGGCGACTAGGTCGCACTAGCTGGTGTCGACATAACCGTTAGGCCTGTCCGGTGGGGCCATGCCGGATTAGGGTTTCCGGCCCTCCCGGCGGGAACTCTATAAAAGGCGCCATAACTGCTAAAGAGGGCAGAGACCAACTTGAGGGCCAAAACTATAGTCTCATTTACTCCTAGTGCATTTACTCCATCCTCTCTCTAGTTCAGCTAGTTCATCTCGTTCATCCTTTGTTTCACCAAGAGAGCTCAAGGAGCATGTTGTAGATCTTGTACCACACATATATATTGAGAGGAAGGCAGGAGTAGGGGTGTTACCTCCCCACGAGGTCCCCGAACCTGGGTATACCGTGTGTGTGCTCTTTGCCTTCGTGCATTTGTTTGTCTTTGCTCGATCTTGTGGTGTGTCTTTCGGGTTGGTATTGAGTTCGTCGGTGATCTCGTTGATTCCGGCTTCCTCCATCGTGTGGGTTCTTTAGCTCGCTAGCCCTCCCCGGATCCACCAGCGTCCATCGGCCCCACACTTTAGCCATCCTATGGCATCTGCCGTGACATCACCACGACAAATTAAGGTACTCCTTTTAATAAAGTACCAGAGCAAAGCATTAACACTCCATGAATACATGTGATCCTCACATCATAGGCATTCCCTCCGGTTATCCCAATTGTTGTCACTTTGGGGCCATTGGTTCCAAACAATAACGTGTGTATACAACTCATAGATATGATCCAAAACAATAATTATCATCATGATACAATAACAAGTTCTGATCTAAAATCATGGCACTCTGGCCCTAGTGTCAAGCATTAAGCATAACAAGTTGCAACAATGACGTAAAACACCGATAACGGATACTAGGCACCATGTCCTAACAATCTTACAGCTATTACATGAGTGATCTCATCCAATCCCTACGATCCCCACAAGCCTACAACGGCGAATTACTCACTCGTGGATGGGGGAAACATGGATGGTTGATGGAGAGGCGGTGGAGATGAAGATGGCGATGATCCCCTTCGATTCCCCGTCCCGGCAGGGTGCCGAAACAGAGACTTCTGGTCCCCGAACTAGGGTTCGCGATGGTAGCGGCGCACGGGTGTGTTCTCTGGAAAAAATTTTAACCTCTGAACGTTTTTAGGTCAGGAGAGTCTTGTAGCCGCAAGAGGGTCGCGAGGAGGCGGCCGAGTGGGCCACATCGCCTGCTGGCGCGGCTAGGGCCCACCGGCGCCAGGAGGTGGTGTGGAGGCTTCGTGCCTCCTGTCCGCTTGGTCTTCGTGGTTCCTGATCCCTCTTGGATAGAAAATAACTTCTGGTTGGATTGTAGGGTTTTCCTCCGAAGTTGATATTTCTGCACAAAAAGGAGACAACAGGGCAATTCTGCTGAAAACGGCGTTAGTCCGCGTTAGTTGCATCCAAAACACACAAATTAGAGGTAAAACAATAGCAAAAGTGTTCGGGAAAGTAGATACGTTTTGGACGTATCAACTCACCCCAAGCTTAGCTTATTGCTTGTCCTCAAGCTATTCAGTTAACAACTGAGTGCGATAGCTTAACTTTCACAAACTCATTTGTTCATGTGATGTAAATATTCTCATTATGAGGACAAATGATTAGACTATTCATATCAAGGCATATATATAAACGGTGTCACCCAATAGTTATGTAAACCATGAAAAGATGTCAATTATAACGATGATAAATAACATGAAACATATCTATTCACAGGATTGCAATGATCATAAGAAAGTATGATAAAGTGGTATCTCGCTATCCCAGATGTAACAGAAAAACATAAATGCCCAGGCACCTCTGAGTTTCAAGGGAAGACTAGAGATAAAGATATCAAAGATAAAAGCATCTAGATTACACCGTGGTTAACATATTAAGGGACAAGCACATTACACTAAGAATGACAATTATGCTCTCGAGAAGGTGCTCAAAGAAGGATGGAGACTCAACAGTAAAGTAAAAGATATGCCCTTCATTGAGGGAAGTAGGGATTCAACATGTGCGAGAACTTCTTATCATTTTGAAAACAGAGGTAAAACTGTTTTTGAGTGGTGGTTGTTAGGTCAACGACTGGCAATAGATGTAAGGACCCCTCTGACTACCCGTCAGGGATGCCCATGTTATGTAAACATATCACGATCCCAGTGCATCGTGATCACATAACCAACATGGTATACAAAGTAACATCATTCAACTCGAATATCACAAGACTTACATAAATGGTGGTGACATGAGCAAGCCTGCAATCATCGTTGCACAAGACGGGTATTAGCTAAGGTACAACGGAAGCTTCGGCTAGCGTCGGACCTCTTCACATCTTGACGCAGTCCCACAGAGCAGTTGAGCGGTGACACTCAGTTGGCTTAGTCGTCGGCGTACTCCTCCTTCTTCTCGTCCAACTCCTCATTAGAACCTGGACGTTTGAATATCCAGGGATACAGCCATATGAGTACATTTACGTACTCGCAAGACCACCTCTCGGTCTAAGTTTTTATGGTAATGCAAGTAAAGCATTTTCGAAAACTAGGATAGCTCCTATAATCAACTACAAGGCTTATTTTCGAATAACATGATTTTCAAATCATATAGAGTACGACATCTCTATATCTTTGTTGAAGAAAACATTTACAGATAGAATTCTCTTCTCTTAGATATAGCAACGACATATCTAAGTACAAAAAAAATTCTTCGTAAAATTTTGTCAAAACACTAGGATAGGGGTAACCCTTTTTCGTGACTTGAGATCGGACTGGTTATCTCCCCGAGATCAACCATCCTCACCCAAAATCCGTACGTCCCAGGTACCAAATTGTTGCCTCCTTGTTACCCCCAAAAACATTTCTCCTTTGAAAACCATAAAACAGCCAGCATGCCTAGTGGGACCTTTCCAACCATCCATGACCGCGGACGCGGCTATTCGAATAGATTGACACTCTGCAGAGGTTGCGCACTTTACGCACACCAATCGGTCCTTCCGCCGTGTCTGCCACGACCCATCATACGACAGTATGCGGGGGTCCGGATAGGACGATCAAAGCTTTCCACTATGACCACCCTAGTATCGGGGCCTCCCGGTAGGTTTGTTCTCCTCGTCACCGTGTGCTCCACTGGACCTCTTGGTCTTTCCTCGGGACGCCACACCGCCACGGCAGGAGACCCGCCGTAATCGTTCAGCTGCTGGTTCTCAGCTGTGTATTGTCTCTTCCGGACGACAACCCGGCTTCGAGGGCCCAACCCTCATAGAAAGTGTGAGAACCCCAATACTAAAACAAACAAGCTTCCAACTAAGCCCTACCCATGTCAGGTAGTGTGGTTGCACGGGTTTATTGTTCGGGCGGCAGCTAGGGTCACACTTGTTTTTCAAAACACCTTCTCCTCCGACTACTCCCAGCAGGTCGGTTTTCGCAAATATCTCCGATTGCTCCCAGCAACTCGGGTTTTAATAAAACACTTGATCACCGATTTCTCCCAGCAACTTGGGTTTTCTCCGGAAAATAGTTTTATCAAACAGGTCCCCATCCTATAGTTTTGAAATAAGAAAATAAGGATAGACTACTAGAAATACTTAATCTTTTTGATGGAGCCTTCAACAACAAGGCTCATCGAGTAAAACTCTTTTTGTTAACACCTAGAGTATTTCTAGTAGATAGCTTTGGCCAAACAATATTTAGTAAAATAGTTTTTGGGTGGCAAGGTACCACAAAAGAAATTAAACATGCATTATTTTATTTTGAAAACAAAACATGCCTTGTAAATAATAGGATTTTCATAAGGGTGGTGAGGTGGGCTTGCCTGGCTCAGTAATATGTCCTTGGTCTTGATCTTGATGTTCCTCAGGTTCACTCCTTACTTCTAGCTCCTTCCCGATCGTATCTAACGTCGTAAACAGGAAGAGGAACAACACTCAAAATACAAGACAATGCCACAAGGACATAACAAACAGCAAGCATCGCACAAGACATTAAGCTAACAAACAAAAGCAAACAACTCCTTTAGCTAAACAACAACAAACAACAAAGTCCATAGAGCTAAGACAACAACAGATACACATAAGAATATATACACAACAACCTTATTTGTTAAAAAGGTAGTTTTAACTGAACACTAAAGCAATCTGCCTCTTAGGGTGATTAGATCATTTAACAAGGGTTGTTATGTTAGTTTTAGGAAATACTTCAAACAAAAGTATCTTAATTGTTTGGGAATGCTTCAAACAAAAGTATCTTAATTGTTTAGGAAATACTTCAAACAAAAGTATGTTTTAATCTAGGAGATACTCCAATAAAAAGTATGTTATCACACAATCAAGTGTTAACACTAACACTAGCACACTCTCACGCAGACATGTTAATATTTCTAAGACACATTCTAGTAAGTAATCAATCAATCAACAAAGGCTAACCCTAATGTTCACCCAAGTATTTGATTAAGAGCTAAAAAGGTGCACTAGATTATTTAATAAGACACGACAACTAAGACCACTTCAACAAATAAACCAAACAATAACGTAGTAAACAAGTGTTGACAACACTCTTGAAGTAATCAAACCATACCAGAATCATTACAAAGCACAAACAATTACTATATAGTATTTAACACCAATCAAATCCACATACATAATACCCAAGTAAAGTTAGTGCAACACCCAGGAAACAAGATGAACTATGTTAAACTAACTAGTGAATGACATAACAATACTTTTAGGAAACTTATTAGGGTTATGCAAGGTTAACACCACTGCTCACACAAGTTGTTGATGTAAAACTAAAAAGGTGTAGTTGGCTGATTTAACAAAACACCACAAAGGAGCATGTTGACAACAATCAAAAGTAAACAAGCAAACAACAATCACTTCAAAACATCACCACTTACTGGATAAAAACATAACACATAAATACAACTACTAACGGAACATCTGAAACACTTAGTGTTATAATTAGGCACAAAGTGAATTATGCTAAACACAAACAAACAATGCACCACAACACTATTAGTGTATTTAAAACAAGTATTAAGGTTGAGTTTAGGTTCTTGATTCCAAAGTTGATTTGGTTTAACAAAAGATTCATATTATCTAAAAAAACAGAGTATAGAATTAATTCATTTAAATAGTTATTTTGGTGCTGTTTAGTGGGAAAATGCATAACTCCTAGAATATTGTTCAGAAAAATAATTTCTTCTACCACAGTACTCCTAGTAAATACAGAAAGGTAAGGAAATTGGATTTGCAGAAAAATATATTACGAAACAGAAACTAAAAATCACCCACATGATTCTGGTCTCAAAACCATAATGAATATTGTTTCAGTTTTAGGACTCTCCTACATGCAAGATTAATTCCTATGGAAAGGTATTGATTTTATCTTTCTGTACAAATTGGATTCCCTCAATTTTGACATTCCTAGCTTAATCTATTTCTGTTTTATGAAATAAACATATTTTACCAATTGTAGTGTACATAACCATATATAAATTATTTTTAGACAAATCCAGTGTTGCATGTTCAATAAAACACATAAGAACTCCACAAATATACTCCTAATTTATTTTCATAAACAGATATAACACAAAACATGAAAATCAAACACATGCAATTAACAGAAAATAAAACAATTAGTTTTCAATAGTAATAACACCCTGTTTCGGAGAATAGTTCACCAAGAGCAAAATACAAGCTAGAAAATTCTACCAAACTAGGAAATGATAGCTACTACCCATATCTACCACATGCAGTTTGATTTACTCCAAAAATTATTTTTAATAATGTATTAAAAATTATCAAAATGCTACTGGTGCAAAATTTAAACTTTACATAACTTTATTTAGATACATCTCCTGCATGCAAGGCTTATAGATCTAGGTAGGTATTCGTCTAGGATTTCCAGAGAAATAAAGTTTGCATGTTTTGGATTTGTAAAACTCAAGTTATTCAATACATGGTGAAAACCATACTTTTTGCTAGATCAAGCCTAGCACACACATGAAAACATATTTTGGCAAGAGGCCAGTGCCACATGGTTAGGTAAACACATACGATTTATAAAAAAATTGAATCAACCATTTTGGATAAGTAGATCTCCCACAAATGAATTAAAACTAACAAGCATTTCTCAGGAAAATAATCAACAAAGAAAAACAATAAAAGGGCCGGATCTGGGCCGCCAGAGGCAGGCCGACCCAACAGCTCGAGCGGGAAACACAGGGGTAAGCTGTCGTTGATCTACGCACGGATGACTGAGAATAGACGGGGATGGATTCAATAGGAGCCGTTGATGCGAGGATGGACGGCTCACGTCCATCTCCTTCCTCCCGACCAGGACAAAAGGGAGGCCATGGCTCGACCTGGATATCTACGGCTGGGGCTCGCCCCGCTCACCTCGGGTGCATGCAGGTCCAAGACGATGGTCGAGGCGGGTACGGATGGCTCGGGGAGGTCGCGGGTGGCCGCAGAACTCGGAGGGGAGCTTCGACTCAACGACGGCGTGGAGGATGTCCGATGTGGGCATGGCGTGGCCGCGGCGGTCCCTGCGTTCCTGCAAGGAAACCAACATGTCTAAGAGGTAGGTGGAGGTTCGTGTTTCACGAGGAAACATAAATGGCGGGCGGAGATGGACGGTGGGGGTGGCGAGCTTGCTTGTAGTCCACGGACCCAAGCGTGGAGTCCACCTCGAAAGCGAGCAGCGAGAGGAGAGAGCTGGCTCGGCCTTGGCAGGGGTGAGAGAGTGGAGAGAGGGGAGTGGAATAGGCAAGGAGAGAGGAGATGGGGTGGCCTCGGCTGCAAATGAAGAGAGGGTGGCATGCTCGGTTGCCACGGGCACGGGCATGCGAGAGAGAGGGAAGAGGCCGGGGCATTGGCTCGGGATTGGGCGAATGGGGCGGTGGAGGAGCGTCTCTGCGTGCAGCTGCAGGTTTTGGAGGCTAGCAAATGGCTCGGGATTGTTGAAGGAGGTGAGGTAATTGTTTTGCTGTCTCCTGCATGAAAGGTGCTCGACAGAAGGTCCAAAAGAAAAGGACAAATGATTTGGGGCTAGGGTTTTGACAAAAGTCGTGCTAAGAGTTTCCAGAGGGGTGGAGGTCCAGTGTACACTCAAATCAACTAGTTGGACATGAGGAGAGGGATAGGTTTGGGAGGTTGAATTAATTGTGGGAGATGTTGATTTGGTGACTTTGCTAAGAAGAACAAGTCAATCCTGTGACCAGAAAAATAAGAGACAAGGTGGATTGATCAGAAGGGGTATAGGTACAACATTCGGTTTAAGAGCTTAGGTCAAAAGGGCTCAACAACACTAGATACAAAAATGACAAGTTGCTATCTAGTAACATTACATATGGTCACATTATAATGTAGCACCTAAAACAAGCATGAATTAATGATCAAACATTTTTGAATCTTTTAAATAAGGTTATGGATAGATAGTAGAGATGATAAGGATGAGGTTAGGTGAGTTACATTTCCAAATTGAATAAAGTAAACCCTAATTATCAAGCTCTAGAAATGCTAAAACTTAATGAGAGGGAAGATTGATTTTCTATCCATATAAAATAGAAATTTTGTAAACATCAGCACAAAACAATCCTACAAGAGGTACTACATTCCACTCCATCAAAACAAGAAAAACAAACATTTTAGATACCAAATCAAATAATGGGCATTAAATGTTGCTATATCCAATCACCACATGAACACTCATAAAATGACACACTCAAGTCATGCAAATTAAGCACATGTCAATTGGATCAAACTCATAAGAACAATTGGACAAATTACCTCACTTGTAAGATAAAACAACTATATTTTTGAAGTTGTGACAAATAAAATTATGGCAAGATTTTGAAGAAAGAGGGCTAAACCACTACTTAGTAGTAGTTTCCAAAGAAATAAGAATTTAGGAGTTATGAAAATAAAAGTTGCTAGGACTAGCAAAAAATTATTCTCAAAATATCTTAGGACCCTTTATATGGTCCTTTATAGTTTTTCCAACATAAAGCTTTTGGGAATAGTTGTATTCTCTCAAATAAACTGTCTTTGGGTAATTGCTAAAATCATGGTAAATAGAGTTTATTAAAAGGAAGTTAGGAGAAAGTACATGCACTATTTTTACTTGTCATGACCTTGATCTCATAGATCATATTATAACTTGTTCGATTTTTAGAAGGTAGTTAATTAGAAGGCGTCAACATAAACAACAAAACACAATAAGACAAACAGAGCATCAAAGAGATAATACATCCATCAACAAGACATTTCAAAAAAAGTTTTTGTTCCCTCAGAATTTTGGGTCTTTATTCACTAAGTTTTTTTGGTGGTTCCAAAATTTGGGACGTTACAATAGAGTTCTCGTTATCTTCCATACTAAGCAAGTTGAGAGCGGTTCTGATTATTTTTAAAACAAGTCACTTGTAATATGCATCTTTATATTCATATATTAAGATAATTTTACACTCCTCCCCACCTTTCTAACAATACCATGGCTAACCGAATCCTCGGGTGCCCACCAAACAATCTCAAACCATGGAGGAGTGCCTATTTTTATTTTCTCAAATCCCTTTTTGATATTACAATGGTCTAACCAGCTCTTGAAAAAATTAGTGACGAGCAGATGTAGCATGCAAGTCAATTACTCAATTAGTATGGAAGATAACAAGACCAACTACCACTTCCTCATGAGCTCAAAACAGTGGCACAAATTAAGAAGTGTTTGAAGGTTTAAAGGTAGCACATGTGAATTTACTTGAATGGTTTGAAATTGCCATGTATAGGTGTTTATGGTGGACTCTTTGGAATAACTTTGTTTTAAGGGATTTGGAAGCACAAGCATTTTCTCTGCTTATTACAAGTGGAGGCTAGCAAAAGATGGGCAGCGACAATTCAAGAGAGCAATAACCGTCATAATCATGCTTACGACGAAATAGAATTAACGGAGGCATAATAAAGATACAAGAACTCTGAGTCAAAATATGTCATCAAGGGTTAATTGAATTTTTGTTTTTAGTCATAACATGTGTAAGCATGTGCCAAGTCGATTCAAATGAATTATTAAGAGGAGGATACCACAGTGTCATATTCTATTATAAGCAAAGCAATGCAAGCATATATCCAAAGAGACATGCCATCCAGCATAAATAAATTGGAAACAATCATAAGAGAACACGAACTACTAAGCATCCACCAATCGACATATACCTTATGCGAACCATCTAAGCATGCTCACATGAATGATTATATGTACAATAATGAGAAACAAATAGAGTTCTTTACCAGCCTCTTACCCAACTTGAAATTGTCATAGATCAGAATAATTTCCTTATCACTTGTGTGCTTGAAAGATATGAGATAATAACCAAGCTCGATGGAGTAATTGAAGATAATTACCTCTGAAACAAACAATACAAAAGCAAAGAGAAACGGAAAATACTTTTGGGTTTACGGATTTAGAAACGAAAAACAGAACAGCCAGCAAAGACGAATTTTTTCGAGGGCCTTAACATGCCCATATCAGAAAATTCAAAGCTAATGAAAGTTGCGTACACATCCCAGAAATATGCACACCAAAGTTCAGGTCATTCCGACATTCCTGTAATAAGTTCTGAATTTAACGGTGGACAGCAGAAATGTGTCCCTGCGCAAAACAGCACGCAACAACGTAAAATATTTTTGTGTTTTTGCATATTGAACTAAATTAAATACTAAGCATACTAATACTAAATACTAAAACAAACCAGCAAGAGAAAAAAAATATTTTAGGTATTTTTGGGTTTATGGCAAGCAAACAAAGTATAAACAAATGAATGAAAGAAAGAAAACTAAAGCGAAACATGGATATACAAAGGACCGAATGATATGATATATAGATGAGTGTACATCGTTATACCTCCCCCAAGCTTAGGCTTTTGGCCCAAGTGGAGCTCAGTCCCATGGCAAATAATCGCCCCAACTCGGTGGGTTATGCCTGGTGTAGTCGTACTCTGCATCGGCTGCGGTGGAGGAAGATCCCAAAGGTCCCGCATACTCCTGATCCGGGTACACGAAGTTGGATGTCTCCGGATGCTGAATGAAACCACCCCCATGCTCCTCGTCGTGGACCCTACTATCCGGGCCGGGCTGCTCCTCAAGTGTATCCAACTCAGCCTCTGAGACTGACAAGTTCCTCCTGCCAACAAGGTTAAGAAGAGGCGTAGGCAAGATAATAATTTTCTCAATGGTAGTTACTTTGAGGTGTTTCCTCCTAGAATAAGTTATGGTATAAGGGAGATAATGCAAACTACCACTTCCAGAAAAAAAGTCATGTCTCTTCATTGAATCAATATCAAGTTTTTCCATAGGTAATAGTAAATCATTAGGATGGGGGTATAAACAGTGCAAATCTAATAATCGTGAAGCAACTAGTCCTCCACAAATTCCTCCCTTCTCGCGGTTAGCCGCTAAACGGTGAGCAATTAGAGCACCTAAGTTATATGTCCTATCATGATGCAATGCAGAAGCAAGAAAAGCTAAATCAGGCAAGCCTAATTTACCAGCAGTTCTCCTAGCTAAAACACACTTGGCAATGAAGTATGCAAAATAACGAATGGAAGGGAGGTGAATACTCCTGATTTTATCGTCCTCCTTAGAGAAACTACTCCCATAGAAGATTTCTTCATACACATCCATCAATAGCCTCGGGTTACCCTTTGGCTTCTCCAGTGATCCTCTGTTTGGAACCCTCATTACTGAACATTAAACATTAAAAAGAAAGTCCACAGATTTGTTGTAAATAGTGTAATGCACGGTGGGGTTAGATGAGTTCAACTTGCAATGAAAATTAAGCACCACCGACATAGACAATATAGCATATTGATAAGACAGATCTTCAAGAAAACGATACAATCCTCCATTGGATAAAAGAGAGTGGAAATCTTGTGTAATTCCTGCAAACTCCATGAATTGCGAGCACGGGTAGACGGCAGGGTACACTCCTTCCTCTCTACGAACTTTGTACTTCCCTTCCAACACTATCTCATGAGAATTTAGTGCATATGAATTTCCTTCCATGTTCTGAAATTTTCAACAAACATCATAAAAATTGATTTTTAGCCAACCAAAATGAAGGGAAACCACTATAGTGACTTGCTAGAGGTTTAAGCATGCATCAAAACTAGTTTCTTCAACATAGAAAAACGCATTCAAACTCACTAAGAAAAATATCTACAACAGCAAAATACTTCATATATACACCATTAAACAAAATTCCACTTGGATATTCGGAGGAGTCACATACCGGAGAGGAGATGCACCAGAAATTGGCTGAATGTGGAGATCAAAACCCTAGGAGATGTGCAGCAAGAACACGAGTTTGAGCTATCCAAAAGTGATTTTTGGGGGAAGAGAAAGGCAGGGGAAGGAGAGAGAGCAAGTGGGGGGGCCTATGCGCCCCACACCACCAGCTGGCGCGGCCAAAGGCCTGTCGCGCCACCAGGTGATGTGGTGGACCTGGGGGTCCCCCTGGTGGCTCTCTGGCACTTCTAGGACCCTCCTCAAAAAATGATTTTTCATATAAACATTTTAATTTTCTGAGAAACTTTATTTTTTTCATTTTCTGGTATTTTGCATTATTAAATTCAATATTGAAAAATTATTTTCTAATAAAAAATTCACATTGCAAACTAAGTAATATTACAGTAGGTATAACGAGGAGGAGAGAAATAAAAAAATTTAGCCTCTTTATGCATTTAAAATGCACTTGTTAACAAAGTTGATCAAGTCTTGCCACCAAATGAATTTTACATGACATGAAAGATTTTAAACCATACGAGACGTTCATGTTACGTTATAATGAATTTGTATGGATCCAATCATGAGAGTTTTGAATTCTTCTTTATATGGGCAATCAATACTTCCCACTCTAATGGACCTCAAATTAGTGATTCTATTAACTCCGGGCATTCTATCAATTTTCTTGGGAAAATAAACATTATGATCCTTGTCATGAACATTAAAAGTAATCTTTCCCTTATTGGAATTAATAACAGCCCATGTAGTGTTTAGAAAAGGTCTTCCAAGAATACTAGACATATTATCATCTTCTGCCATTTCAAGAACAACCAAGTCAGTCATAATTAAGCAATTGGTAGTTATTTGGACACGAACATCTCACAAATTCCGACAGGAACAGAAGTAGATTTATCAGCCATTTGAAAAGACATATCAATAGGTATCAATTTATCAAGGTGAAGTCTCTTGTAAAGAGAGAAAGGCATAACACTAACTCCAGCTCCCAAATCACATAGAGTAGTTTTAACATAATTATTTTTTATAGAGCAAGGAATAGTTGTTATACCTGGATCACCAAGCTTCTTTGGAACCTTACCATTAAAAGAGTAATTAGCAAGCATAGTAGATATTGCCTCATTAGAAATTTTCCTTTTGTTAGTCACAATATCTTTCATATATTTAGAATAAGGAGGCAACTTAATAGCATCAGTCAAAGGAATTTGCAAGAACAATGGTTTCATCCAATCAAAAAATCTATTATAATGATCTTCCTCTTTAGATTTAAGTTTCTTAGCATGAAAAGGCATTGGTTTTTGGACCCAAGGTTCTCTTTCATTACCATGTTTCTTTGCAATAAAATCTTCTTTAGTGTACTTTTTTATTTTTAGCATGTTTTTCAGGTCTTCTTCAATTTCTTCCTGATCCGAATTTACATTTTTATCCTTATCATTGTTATTAGCATTATCATTGTTGTGTTCATTACCACTTTCAGTTTTAGCGTCACAAACAGATATACAATTAGGATCAATAACAGGTTCAGAGGATTCTACAACAGTTTTATGTTTCCTTTTCTTTTTCCTGGAAGGAATACTAGGTTCATTCACTCGTTGAGAATCTTGTTCAATTTTTTATCATGTCCTTCAGGATACAAAGGATCCTGAGTTCATTAACCATAGAGTTGTTTACTAGCAATTCTTTTTGCACTTTAGTGAATTGATCTATTTGAGTTTAAACCATATGAAAGTGTTTAATTAGCACTTTAACATCATGAGCAGTTCTATCAGCAATATCACGTACATCACTAATAGCATGGGAATTTTTCATTAGGTGATTCTCTATTCTCGTATTAAAATTGCATTGCTTAATAATGAAATCATCAAATTCATCAAAGCATTGAGCAGGAGGTTTAGAGTAAGGAATATCTCTATGATCAAACCTTTGGAGAGAGTGTACCTCAATAACGGTTGGAGGAGGAATAGGCTTACATAATTCTTCAATAGGAGGTAAATACTTCACATCTTCGGATTTAATACCACTTTCTTGAAGAGATCTTTTAGTTTCCCTCATTGTTTTTTCGTTTAATTCAATCATTCCTCTCTTCTTCAGTGCTGGTGGAGGTGTTGGAGTAGGTTCAGGAATATCCCAATCATCACTATTCTTGCATATAGTAGCCAATAATTTTTCAGCTTCTTCGGGAGTCCTTTTCCTGAAAACACAACTAGCAAAACTATCCAGGTATGTCCTAGATTCAGCAGTTACTCCACTATAAAATATATCAAGTAGATCATTTTTCTCCAAATCATGGTTTGGCTGCCCCCTCAAGATGCAACAAAAGCGTGTCCAATCTTTGAGTAATTTCTCACCCTCATGTTGATTAAAATTATATATTTTTAACAAAGCATCATGCTGAGCACTAGCAGGGAAATATTTTCGAAAGAAAGCATCAAGCAAACCCTTAGGACTAGTGATGGAACCAGGAGACAAATTATTACACCAAGTTTTAGCTTCTGCTTTTAATGATAAAGGAAATATTTTAGTAACAAAGAAAGTGCGCATTTTAATGTCTTCAACAAATATTCCACTTAAATCAGACAATTCATTCATATGTTCTACAACACTTTCATTTTCAGTTCCACAGAAAGGTTCTCTAAAAAACTATAGCTATATGAGCCAAATCAAGAGAGAAATTATAGTCTTTATCTTTTATGTTTACAGGAGCTGTAGCAAATTTAGCATCAGGAGATAAATTACATTTAACAGCACGTTTTTAACAAGTTTTTTAAAGGCATTACCATCTTTCATAGAATTACTTTCTTGAACTAGAGGATCATCAAGATTCACATACATATCATCACACTCATCATCAGTATCACATGTAAATTCAGCTGAATTAACAGGTGTTTCAGCATTTTCATCAGGAATTACAGCATTTTTAATTTGTTTAGATTTAGCAACAGTAGCATTTAAAAAGGGACCTAATGAACCAGTTTCATCAAGAACAGTAGAAGCATCATCATAAGTAACTTAAGATTTAGCAGTAGTAGTAGAACGTGCAGGTTGTGGTGGTGTAACAAGCTTACTCAACACAGATGGAGAGTCAAGCGCAGCAGCAGAGTTCAGAGCTGTACCTTTCCTTGTAGTGGAAGGCACAATGGGAAACTTCTTATCAGCATTTCTTCCCATGATGAATAAATTCCAGCAAACAATATCATACTCAGGTGGGCTTGCAAATAAAGCTATGCTCCCCGGTAACGGCGCTAGAAAATAGTCTTGATGACCAACAAGTATAGGGGATCGCAACAGTCTTCGAGGGAAGTAAAACCCAAATTTATTGATTCGACAGAAGGGCAGCCAAAGAATATTTGTAAGCTTTAACAGATGATTTGTGAGATCAGCTGCAGCTGTGAATAGACTTGCTCGAGGAAGATTATCAGTAGCAATCGTTTTATAGCAGAGACAGTAGTGAAATAACAGTAGCAGGAGAATTAAGACAACAATTGTGACTGAAGTAGACAGCAGGATTAAAATATTGTAGGCACAGGGATGGATGTGCGGGCGTTGCGTGGACAAGATAATTCATGTAATAACATAGCATAGACATTTACAGATAAATAATATAAAGCATCCAGGTATTAACTAATCATAAGCATGTATTTCAATTTAGTTGTGCGTGCTCGCACTGAGAAACTTGCACATCATCTTTTGTCCTGCCAGCCCGTTTGTAGCGGGGACTCAAGGGAAACTACTGGCAATTAAGGTACTCCTTTTAATAAAGTACCGGAGCAAAGCATTAACACTCCGTGAATACATGTGATCCTCACATCATAGCCATTCCCTCCGGTTATCCTAACTCCTGTCACTTTGAGGCCATCGGTTTCGGACAATAGCGTGTGTATACAACTCATAGATATGATCCAAAACAATAATTATTATCATAATTCAGTAACATGTTCAGATCTGAAATCATGGCACTCGGGCCCTAGTGTCAAGCATTAAGCATAACAAGTTCCAACAATGACATAAAACACCGATAACGGATACTAGGCACCATGCCCCAACAATCTTACAGCTATTAGTCTTCGTGGTTCCTGGTGCCTCTCGGATGGAAAACAACTTCTGGTTGGATTTTGGGGTTTTTCTCCGAAGTTGATATTTCTGCACAAAAAGGAGACACCAGGGTAATTCTACTGAAAACAGCGTTAATCCGTGTTAGTTGCATCCAGAACACACAAGTTAGAGGTAAAACAATAGGAAAAGTGTTCGGGAAAGTAGATACGTTTTGGACGTATCAGTGTCTCCTTTTTGTGCAGAAATATCAACTTTAGGGACAAAGCCCGAAAGACATCTAGAAGTTATTTTCTATCCGAGAGGGGCCAGGAACCACGAAGACCAAATGGAGAGGAGCCACGAGGGCTCCACACCATGTGCTCGCACGGTAGGCATCTGGTCGCGCCAGCAACAGGTGGGACCCCCTCGGTCGCCTCCTCGCGACCCTCTCACGGCTACTTAACCCTCTTGACCTTAAAACCACGGGGGATATCCACTTCTCCACAAAAACATCTCCGAACGCCGCCGCTACCGCGAACCCTAGTTTGGGGACTAGAAGTCTCTGTTCCGGCACCCTGCCGGGACGGGGAATCGAAGGGGATCATCGCCATCGTCATCGCCAACGCCTCTCCATCAACCATCCATGTTTCCCCCATCCATGTGTGAGTAATCCACCGTTGTAGGATTCAGGGGATGGTAGGGATTGGATGAGATCACTCATGTAATAGTTGTAAGATTGTTAGGGCTTGGTGCCTAGTATCCGTTATCGGTGTTTTACGTCATTGTTGCAACTTGTTATGCTTAATGCTTGACACTAGGGCCCGAGTGCCATGATTTTAGATCAGAACTTGTTATTGTATCATGATGATAATTATTATTTTGGATCATATCTATGAGTTGTATACACATATTATTGTCCGGAACCGATGGCCCCAAAGTGACAGCAATTGGGATAACCGGATGGAATGGCTGTGATGTGAGGATCAGTGCATGTGTTCACGGAATGTTAATGCTTTGCTCCCCTTGTGTCAAACCAAGCCAGTAGTACATGGATAAGTAGTACATGGATAACTAGAGGTGGTAAATATACTCAAGACCCTTTGAATCCTAAAGGACATGATAAAAGAATTGAACAATATTCTCAACGAGTTAATGAACCTAGTACTCCTTCTAGGAAAAAGAAAAAGAAACATAAAACTGTTGTAGAATCCTCTAAACCTGTTAATGATCCTAATAGTATATCTGTTTCTGATGCTGAAACTGAAAGTGGTAATGAACACAACAATGATAATGCTAATAACAATGATAAGGATAAAAATGCAAATTCGGATCAGGAAGAAATAGAAGAAGAACCTGAAAAACATGCTAAAATAAAAAGTACACTAAAGAAAATTTTATTGCTAAGAAACACGGGAATGAAAGAGAACCTTGGACCAAAAACCAATGTCTTTTCCTGCTAAGAAACTTAAATCTAAAGAGAAAGATCATTATAATAGATTTTGTGATTGGATGAAACCATTGTTCTTGCAAATTCCTTTGACTGATGCTATTAAGTTGTCTCCTTATTCTAAATATATGAAAGATATTGTGACTAACAAAAGGAAAATACCTAATGAGGAAATATCTACTATGCTTGCTAATTACTCTTTGAATGTCAAGGTTCCAAACAAGCTTGGTGATCCAGGTATACCAACTATTCCTTGCTCTATAAAAAATAATTATGTTAAAACGGCTCTATGTGATTTGGGAGCTGGAGTTAGTGTTATGCCTTTTTATTTTTACAAGAGACTTTACCTTGATAAATTGATACCTACTCATATATCTTTGCAAATGGCTGATAAATCTACTTATGTTCCTGTTGGAGTTTGTGAGGATGTTCCTGTCCAAATAACTATCAATTGTTTAATTATGAATGACTTTGTTGTTCTTGAAATGTCTGAAGATGATAATATGTCTATTATTCTTGGAAGACCTTTTCTAAATACTGCAGGGGCTGTTATTGATTGCAATAAAGGAAAAGTTACTTTTAATGTTCATGACAAGAAGCACACTGTTTATTTTCCCAAGAAAGTTGATAGAATGCCTGGAGTTAATACAATTACCAATTTGAGGTCTATTAGAGTGGGAAGTATTGATTGCCCATATAAAGAAGAATACAAAACTCTCATGATTGGATCTATACCAATTCAATATAATGTAACATGAGTGTCTCATATGGTTTAAAATCTTTCATGTCATATAAAATTCATTTGGTGGCAAGACTTGATTAACCTTGTTAACAAGTGCATTTTAAATGCATAAAGAGGATAAATAATTTTCTTTCTCTCATCCTTGTTATACCTACTGTATAGTTATTTAGTTTGTAATGTTTAGTTGAAGTTGTTGTTAGAAAATATATTTTTAATGTTGAATTTGATAATGTAAAATACCACAAAATGAAAAAAAAATAAAGTTTCTCAAAAAACTAAAATTTTAATATGAAAAATTATATTTTTCGAGGAGGCTCCTCGAAGTGCCAGAGAGCCACCAGGGGGACCCACAGAGCCACCTCCCCACATGGTGGCGCGGCTGGCAAGTGGCCGCGCCAGCACATGGTGTGGGGCCCACAGCCCCCCCCCCCCCCCACTTTCTCTCTCTCCTTCCCTTGCCTTCCTCTTGCCTGAAAATCACTCCTGGATATCTCAAACTCATGTTCTTGCTGCTCATCTCCTGAGATTTCGATCTCCACATTCAGCCAACATATGTTGCTGAAATTTGGTGCATCTCCTCTCCGGTATGTGAATCCTCCGAATATCCAAGTAGAATTTTGTTTAGTGGTGTATATATGAAGTATTTTGTTGATGTAGGTATCTTATTTAGTGAGTTTGAATTCTTGGTCTTAGTTGATATTACTAGTTCTGATGCATGCTTAAGCCTCTAGCAAGTCGCTATAGTGGTTTCCTTCATTGAGTTGGGTAAAAATCGATTTTTATGATGTTTGTTGAAAATTTCAGAAAAGGAAGATGCATAACCGTGACTTCGAAGAGGTGTTTGAGGGAGATTTTCAGAGGAGCACAAGGCCTCCAAGGGCTGACACTTGTGTTAGGCAGTCCTACAACGAGGAGATCCTAGCACCGACGTTTGGAGATGAGGGAGATGCGGGAGTTCCATACTCCGCATCTCACCCTTGTAATAATTTCCTTCGTGCTGCAGGTTTACTTGAGGACTTCTAGACTCTTGTGGGGAATGTAGGCTTGACCTCCTACATGATGGATGAGAGGCCCCAATACTATGGGCCTACCAAGACTTTTTCGGAGACCTTAACTTTTAACACCAAGTCTTATGGGAAGGCTATTTCTCTCAAGATATATGATTTGCCTTGTAGACTAACCTTGCGGGAATTTTGTGGGGTGATTGGTACATAGAATGTAGGGACATTAGTGAGGATTGTTGGGAATCCCCCGGAGTTGGCACAAACCTACCAAGAGGTGACCACCGATGACACCCGCTCCGCACAACCGGCAAGATAAGGAACATCCAATTCCCAGCTATCAAATACTTTGCCTACTATATTGCCACTAGTGTACTTGGTAGGGAAAACACTAGCAATGTTTCTAACTTGCAGCTTGCATTCCTTACGGGTGCTCTTAAGGGTGAATTCCCGTATAACCTTGGTTCTTTGATTGCTCGATGTTTAACTGCTAGAGGCTCCATCTTTGGAGGCATTATTGCCTCACGTATTGCTGAATATTTGGGGCTGCCTATTGATCCTAATGATATACAACTTGCTCCTTGTTATCTTAGACTTGCTGCAATGGAAGGCCATAAATTTGTCACTAACAGCTCCACCTTGGAAAACATTGTGTTTAGGGTCGTTTTTGCTAACGATCATGAAAAGGAGGTCCCCTTGCCACAACCTTCTTTGTTCAGTCTTAACAGGAGACCATGGTCGTACTCGGTGGTGGAGTTAGAGGAGCAGTTGAGCATGCTTGGTTTTCACCAGGCGCATCGCAGACAGGAGCCACCGGAGGAGGATTACACCGGATACCACGTCGGCGCATCCTCGAGCTCATATTACGGGGAAAGCTCTTCGACCTACCCACGCAGCACCGACGGATTGGGACACTGGGCTCCACTTAGGCCAAAATCCTAAACTTGGGGGAGGTATACCGATAGCACACTCATTTACATATCATTATCATTCGGTACTTTTTATATCCATGGTTCGTTTTAGTTTTCTTTCTTTCATTTGTTTATGCTTTGTTTGCTTTCCATAAACTGAAACAAAATACCAAAAAGATTATTGTTATTTCTCTTGCTGGTTTGTTTTAGTATCTAGTATTAATATGCTTAATATTTATTTCAGTTCAATATGCAAAAACACAAAAATATTTTGCTTTGTTGTGTGTTGTTTCGCCCAGGGACAGATTTCTGCTATCGATCGTTTAATTCATAACTATTCACAGAAACATCTGAATGACCTGAAATGTTGTGTGCATGTTCCTGCGATGTGTACGCAACTTTCATTAGCTTTAAGTTTTCTGATCTGGGTGTGTTAAGGGCCTCGAAAAAATTCGTCTTTGCTGGCTGTTCTGTTTTTAATTTCTAAACCCGAAAACCCAAAAATATTTGTTGTTTCTCTTTGGTTTTGTAAAGTTTGTTTTAGAGGTCATTACCTTCAGTTACTCCATGGAGCTTGGTTTTTATTTCATATCTTTCAAGCACACAAGTGATAAGGCAATTATAATGATCTACGACAATTTTGAGTTGGGTAAGAGGTTGGTAATGAACTCTATTTGTTTCCCATTTTTGTACATATACTCATTTGTGTGAGCATACTTAGATGGTTCGCATAAGGTATATGTCGATTGGTGGATTCTTAGTAGTTCGTGTTCTCTTATGATTGTTTCCAATTTATTTATGATGGATGTCATGTTTTTTTGGATATTTGCTTGCATTGTTTTGCTCATAATAGAATATGACATTGTGGTATCCTCCTCTGAATAATTCATTTGAATTGACTTGGCACATGCTTACACATGTTATGACTGAAAACAAAAATTCAATTAAGCCTTGATGACATATTTTTCCTCAGAGTTCTTGTATCTTTATTATGCCTCCTATTCCGTCGCAAGCATGATTATGACGGTTATTGCTCTCATGAATTGTCGCTTTCCCATATTTTGTTGGCCTCCACTTGTACTAAGCTGAGAAAATGCTTGTGCTTCCAAATCCTGGAAAACCCAGTTATTCCAAAGAGTCCACCATAAATACCTATGCATGGCATTTCAAACCATTCAAGTAAAATTGCATGTGCTACCTTGAAAACCTTTAAAAAAATCTCAATTTGTGCCACTGTTTTAAGCTCGTGAGGAAGTGGTAGTTGGTCTTGTTATCTTCCATACTAATTAAGTAACTGAATTGCATGCTACATCTGCTCGTCACTAATGTTGCAAAGGGCTGGTTAGACCATTGTAATGTCAAAAATATTTGAGAAAATAAAAATGGGCAGTTTTCCATGGTTTGAGATTGTTTGGTGGGCACCTGAGGATTCAGTTAGCCATGGTTTGTTCGCAAGGTGGTGTAGCGTACCTGCACTTAAAATAAGGCAGATACCTATGTATAGTGCAAATCCCTGGATCGATTCGTTTACACACACAGTTTACGATGTAATATCACAACAAAGTATCAATTTTATTACATCGATGATCCAGGCTTACAAAATATTCAATACAAGTTGTATAGCATAAAGCTAGCTTTGAAAGAGTAAACAGCGGAAATATAATAGCAATGAGTCTCCATCATATTCATGTTGCCACAGGCGAAAACATGTTGGTTGTAGCCTCAAAACCTTTAAACGAAACCTCACTCGTCAACTGATCAATCTGCAATAAGAAAAATATTGCAACAATGTGGGTCAGATTCCATTAAAAATGGAGTCTGGAAAGTGACACTATGGTGGACACTTAGTGGAAAAACTCTAATAACCTATTTGCTTATTTGGCTGGTGGAGTTTTAAGGCTATTTTGCGTAAAGCCAGTTTTTCCTAACTCTTTATAAAACAAATTTAACATCATAGTTGACAACACTGGTTAACCCTAGTGAGCCAAAAGATATCTTGTCCTTAGGTGCACCCTCAGGTGAAAACCCCCACATTCAATGGTCCTAAGTATAGTAGAACTATCTTAGGTGAAAACCCCCATGAACATGGTCCTGAGTAGTCCACTGTTATTTAGTTATCAAAATTTTATTAAGAAATTAGAATGTTGGGATTCCTCTGTTGTCCTTGATCAGTTGTAGTCTTCACTTGGAAATCTTCTCCTTGAGTTCTTCACTTTCTTCTCCCTTTATTCCTCACATCCCTTTGTTCCTCACATCCCTTTGTTCCTGGGTGGCCTTCCACAAGTGTGCTCTCAGGTGAGAACCCCCACGTTCATGATCCTAAGTATAGTAGAAACTATCTTAGGTGAAAAACCCTCATGGACATGGTCCTGAGTAGCCACTCAACATAAACCAAACAACCATTCCACCTAGATGATTAATTAACTTAGTGTATGTGTACTCTCAGGTGAAAACCCCCACATACTATGATCCTTAGAAATTATAAACTATCTCAGGTGAAAACCCTCATAGACATGGTCCTGAGTAGCCACAATTAACATTTTATAAAATCTTTCATCAATTGCATAGCATCATAATTCTACTAAGTCATTTCATAGGTACCTAGACACAATGGAATAGGGGATTCTAAACATGTCTTGCATTGCAATACTACTAAGTTCTACACATGCATACGAAAATAACTTAGTTATGCATAGAAAATACTTAGGAATTTTATGGGGGTGTGGCACTTGCCTTTGAATGATGTCTTTCCTCGCAAACTCTTTTCACGTTAAAAGAAGCTCTCCGTTCAATCTAAAAAATATAGACAAGCAACAATACAACAATCAACATAAAACACAACTACACAATGCATACAAACACATACAGAATGAACAAACAAGTTTCATAAAACTTCTAAGGAAAATATGTCATGCATGATATGCAAAATATTTCTAAGGACTAGAGATGTATGTCATGCTAAGAAATCTTTTAAGTTATTGTAAGGCAAATAGGTTGGTCAAAAATGACTAAGGACTAAGGTCATAAGTTGGATAAAATTCTTTGCTATAAATCATCTTGAATAAGCACTCAAATAGCTTAGCCATGATGTGCAAAACTACTTAGAGAAAATACTAAGTTTATTCTTCAAGGTGATCAACAATTATTATCAACTCTTTGTAAATTGGATATTCACTATAGTGAGAGAGATAGACACCCAGCAGGCCACTTGTTGTGGGACAGGTCACATGTACGTAGACATGTAAGGTTAGTCTCCAGGCCGCTTCATCTCACAATCCCGATAGGATCCCACAACTTCAAAGATGGTAATAACATGATCAAAATTGTCTATGTCTAAAGTGAAAGATAAGATTAGGAAAGAGGGAAAAGATAGAAAGAAGAATGTACAATCTTCTCCTTGTTTCCTTTCCTTCTTGATGTGATGACTTCATTGTAATTTTGTAGACTTGATGACTTTGAAGACTTGATGGTGTTTATAGCATTCAGGTTGGTCTTGAATATAACTTAGTCCTCAAGAGGTCTAATAGAAGAAGGGAGAAAAGAGAGAGGGAAAGCAAGACTTAGAAAACATTGCTGGTTGGTCTTCATGGACTTCTTCTTGATTTTCTTCTAAGTGCTTCTACTCCTTGAAGATACTTCTGAAGTCTTGTTTTCTTGGCTAAGTCCTTCATTGGTCTTCTAGCTCCATGTTGAAAATCCTAGGTTTCTAAGTGCATAGTACTTTACCAAAATAGTAAGTTGAAAATAATCCTAACTTAGAGAAAACGAGTGAGGAGTTTTCCAATGAGGAGTATAACAATATGGTAAAATATTTTATCATGCAATGCACTTTTTAATCATAGGAAACATCATACTAATTTTTGTGATATTTATAAAATATGCATGAGACTATAAATGCAATTGAATTAATTTCTATTTTTGCAAAACATAATAAAAGGAAAACATATAGATTAAAGTTTTATGTGATTTAATTTTCATAACACAATTTTTTTATAAATGGTGTTAATAGATAGAGGGGATTTAAATAAATTTATAGCAATTGGATTTACTCAAAAATAATGTTTATATTAAAAGTTATATCTAAATTAATCAAGTTATTCAATTTAAACATATAACTATTAAATCATCAAAATAATACTCAAAATTATTTTAAAACAAAAGCATCATATTACACATATTATAAAGTTTCTAAAACAATTTTATTTGCAATTTTTGAATTTACAGATTTAAAGTTATGACAAAAATACTCAAATCTACCATTTGAAATTTGAATATTTTAAACTAAATCAAATTCGAAATCTACCAGATCTAAAATATTCTACATGTCAAGGGCTTTAAATTTATAAAATTTATCTAATTTGGATGTGTGAATCAAAAGAAATAACAATTTTCATAAGTAGGGGTGTTTCTGTAAACCTGCCAATTTAATCTAATTAAGAAAAATTCGTAGAAATTCATTTCCGACGTGGCGCTGACTGGATCTGACGTGGCGTCCATGTAGGCGCTGACTGGACCGTTGACTGGATTAAGTCAAACAGATCTGGATCGTCTGATCTAGATCTGACGGTCCAGATCTGATCGTACCCCTTCGCTTCTACGATCTAATCCTAGCTGTAGAAATTAAATCGGACGGTACCGGGTCGAGGACCTCACCGTGGCGGCGCGCTCCTTGCCGGAGATGAGGAAGGAGGCGGCGCTGCGTGCGGTGGTCAACGGGGACGCTGCTGCGGTGGTCCCTGGGGCGTAAGCGAGCGGCGCGAGTTGATGGAGGCGATGGAGGCTTCGGTGGGGAGCATCCCGTCCAGGAACGATGGGGCGAGGCGGCCGGAGTGGCGCCGACATTGATGACCTTTGGGTGGACCTTGTTCTCCTCGTCCGGCTGCGGGAATTAGGGAGGGTCAGGGAGATGCGGGTGTCCGAGGCGGGGGCGGAAGAGGTAACCACGGGCTCGGGGGAGGTCTCACCACACCGAAATTTGAAGGAGAGGGCGGCGGCGACTGAGCGGCTCCGGCGACCAAAACGAGCAGCCCGACGGCGTTATTTCGAGTGGGAGGAGAGGGGAAAGGACGCCGTTTTCAAGGGCTTTTAAAGGGCTCGAACGAGGGGCATCAAATCCTGGTAAATCGCTCAATTTGGAAACAGAATTAGGAGTTGATCCCGGCCGTGATTTTCACCGGAGGAGGAAGAAGAAGTGACGTCAGCGATGATGTCATCCAGGTAATTTCTTTTTCTTTTCTTTTTCTGTTTTTCTATTTAATTCATATATTTTGAATTATAACTCCAAATGAAGTCAAACAAATTTCTATAGATTTGTAAAATTCATACCTATGCTTTAAAACATTAGTGTGCATGTTTTGAAAAAAAATTAAAAGTAATAATTTTGAATATTGGGTTAATACAAATTTAACACTTAATGTCTAATTTTAAATTATAGCTTAATTAAATTTCATTTTGGCTAAATAAATTTTATAAAATTATAATACTATATAGGTTTTGAATTTAAGTTAATTAAAATCATATTCCAATATTAATTCATTTTTAACTTTAGTATAATATTAAATAACATATTACAACTTATTGGAAAAGAAAAGGGAAATATAATAAATTAAATTTTAATTCACAATATTTTGTGTACCATTATGTTTGTTATTATGATAAATAATTTGTAAAATAATATGTTGAGGTTTAAGAAAATATAATGGATATTATAATGTTTATCTTGTAACAACTTTTGAAAATAATGATTATTTGAGATGTTAAAGATATTAAACTTGTTCAATATGCTTGAAGTCTTTTATAGTTGGTTTTCTTATGCATTTTAATATTTTATTTTAATCAAAACAAAAAAATTAAATTTTAGTGATTTTCAAACATTATAATATGTTGGGATGTTACAGGTGGGTAGGAGTGTCAAGCTATCAAAATGAATGAATATAAAGATGCATATTATAAGTGCTTTGTTTTAAAAATAATCAAAACCGCTCTCAACTTGCTTAGTATGGAAGATAACAAGAACTCTATTGCCATTCGTTGACCTAAAAACCACCACTCAAAAACAATTTTACCTATGGTTTCAAAATGATAAGAAGCTCTAGCACATGTTGAATCCCTACTTCTCTCAATGAGGGACATATCTTTTACTTTACTGTTGAGTCACCATCCTTCTTTGAGCACCTTCTTGAGAGCATAATTGTCATTCTTAGTGTAATGTGCTTGTCCCTTAATATGTTAACCGCGGAGTAATCTAGATGCTTTTATCTTTGATATCTTTATCTCTAGTCTTCCCTGGAAACTCAGAGGTGCCTGGGCATTTATGTTTTGTTGTTCCATTCGGGCAAGCGAGATACCACTTCATCATACTTTCTTATGATCCTTGCAACCATGTGAATTGATATGTTTCATGTTATTTATCATCGGTATAATTGGCATCTTTTCATGGTTTACATAACTATTGGGTGACACCGTTTATACATGTCTTATTATGAATAGTCTTAGCATTTGTCCTCATAGTGAGAATATTTACATCACATGAGCAAATGAGTTCATGAAAGTTCTTTTATCGCACTCAGTTGTTAACTGAATTGCTTGAGGACAAGCAAAAAGCCAAGCTTGGGGGGATTTGATACGTCCAAAACGTATCTACTTTCCCGAACACTTTTGCTATTGTTTTACCTCTAATTTGTGTGTTTTGGATGCAACTAACACGGACTAACGCTGTTTTCAGCAGAATTACCTTGGCGTCTCCTTTTTGTGCAGAAATATCAACTTAGAGAAAAATCCCAAAAGACATCTAGAAGTTATTTTCTATCCGAGAGGGACCAGGAACCACGAAGACCAAACGGAGAGGAGCCACGAGGGCTCCACACCCTATGCTCACGCGGCAGGCATCTGGCCGCGCCAGCAACAGGTGGGACCCCCTCGATCGCCTCCTCGCGACCGCCTCGCGGCTGCTTAACCCTCCTGACCTAAAAACCCACGGGGGATATCCAGTTTTCCACAAAAACATCTCGGTACGCTGCCGCCACCGCGAACCCTAGTTCAGGGAACAGAAGTCTCTGTTCCGGCACCCTGCCGGGACGGGGAATCGAATGGGATCATCGCCATCGTCATCGCCAACGCCTCTCCATCAACCATCCATGTGTTCCCCCATCCATGTATGAGTAATCCACCGATGTAGGCTTGAGGGGATGGTAGGGATTGGATGAAATCACTCATGTAATAGTTGTAAGATTGTTAGGGCATGGTGCCGTTATCGGTGGTTTACGTCATTGTTGCAACTTGTTATGCTTAATGCTTGACATTAGGGCCCGAGTGCCATGATTTCATATCTGAACTTGTGATTGTATCATGATGATAATTATTGTTTTGGATCATATCTATGAGTTGTATACACATATTATTATCCGGAACCGATGGCCCCAAAGTGACAACAATTGGGATAACCAGAGGGAATGGCTGTGATGTGAGGATCACATGTTTTCACGGAATGTTAATGCTTTGCTCTGGTACTTTATTAAAAGGAGTACCTTAATTGCTAGTAGTTTCCCTAGAGGCCCCGCTGCAAACGGGCTGGCAGGACAAAAGATGATGTGCAAGTTTCTCATTGCGAGCACGCACAACTAGATTGGAATACATGCTTATGATTAGTTAATACTTGGATGATTTATACTATTTATCTGCAAATGCATATGCTATGTTATTACATGAATTATCTTATCCATGCAACGCCCGTACATCTTTCCCTATGCCTACAGTATTTTAATTAACTTGCATTTTACCTTATTTTGATATGCCAATGATTAAACCGTTGTGACACCGTGTGATTTAGAGGTGGCGTCTCTGAAACCTGTGATGTGCACAAATACACATTTTCTGCATCTCACTGGATTTCAGAAACGCCATCTCTAAATTTGTGTCCAATATATGAGGCATTGGGCTTATTTTCTTAAGTTCTCGTGTGGGTTCAGTTCCATATGAGGCATTGGGCTTATTTTCATGAGTGCTTTTGAACTTGCATTTTACCATCTTTTTGATATGCCGATGATTAAAATGATGAGCTGTACTATATCATATCCTAATAGTTTGTTGAACCTTGTATGATGCACACATATAAGTTGTGTGCCTTCTACTTGGTTCAACGAGGTTATCAGGATCCATTGTGTGTTTCTAATAATTGATTAAGTATGAGGCAATTTTTTTGAATCTTGTTTATAGTATTTTGTATTCTATAGAATGCCGATGATTAAAATGATGTTGCACACTATATGATATCCTGATAATTTGTTGAACCTTGTAATATACACACATATAAGTTGTGTGTCGTCCTACTTGGTTCCACAAATCTAACAGGATTGCTTGTGTGTTTCACTATATGAGGCATGTTTTATCTTAACAATACCAATTTTGTTTCTTTCTCCCTTTGTAAGTCAATTCAAGTATTTCATGTTATATAGAAGGACGAAGAAGTGGAGCAACCGAAGGAGGAGCCAGAAGCTAGAAGCTTGCACGGAATCCGGAAGATGAAGACCAACTTCCACGTGAACATGTTTGTAATGCATATGCATGAACCTTGTAATGCCATGAACATGTTTGTAATGCATATGTGTGAATCTATATTTGGACATTGTCAAATTGTGTACACTTTTAACTTTCTGGAATTCGGTATTAGGTAACTAACGGCAATTATGGTATGTATAATCATGTAATGCAATATTTTAAATTAAAAAAATAAATTCAGAAATTATACCGCAGGCGAACTAAATATCGTTGGCGAACAGCCCCCCCACCCCCCCCCCCCCCCCCCCCCCTCCCCCGCAGAGGCCAGCGATGGCGAGTGGATGTAGAGCCGCTAGCGAACAAGGCCTGTTCACTAGCGGTAGCTGGCGAACAGCTGTTCGCCAGTGCTAGGCAAAAGGAGCTTGCTAGCAGTAGGCTTTTCCCTACTAGTGCGCGGATCCGAAACTGCAATTACGTTCAGTCGAGACGATCATCCACCATCTGTTTACAGGCCAGGTCACTCCGCCCTGGTACTCGAAGCTTAAATTGGCAGCTACACCATGACCAAAGTCTTCAGGGATGGAGGAAGCGGCATCAATATCATCTTCGCCGACACACTGCACCGGATGAATAGGTCAGTCGACAATTTACTCCCTTCATTAAATACTTCCCACGGTATAGTTCCAGGCAAATATCGTACCAAAATTTACGTTACAACTTGATGTCACATTTGGAGATGCAGCACACTTTCGAACCGAGTCAATGGAGTTCGAAGTTGTCGACAGGAGATCGCAATACCACGCCATACTAGACGACCGACATTCCCTCGATTCATGGCAATATCGCATTATGCATATCGTAAACTAAAGATGCCAGGCCCCAAAGGAGTGATCACAGTCAATGGAAACTTTCAAAGGTCAGACGCTTGCGAACGCGACTTCAACAAGATCTCAGAAATGTTTGGAGCAGAACAAACGCTGGAGTGGCTCTCGCTTGTCAATGACACAACATATATGCCAGATCACAAAAAATAGGCTACCGACAAGACATTCAACACCGCAGATGATACACGAACACACCAGGTCCACCCGACTGACCCGACAAAAACAGTCAAAGTGTCAAATTTGAATTCTCATGCACCTTCCGGCCCAGGTATTCCGGTAACCCGATCTATTCAGCGCAATTACCGCCATGTTGTTGGGCCAGTTTCACGCTTTCCTAGCCGACATTTGGTTTTCTGGCCCGTTACCTACACCAAATGCTTTTTGGAAGGTCGCAGGATTAGCGCTGCACAGATGAGATTAAATGTCGTGTCTGTTATATTCCTGGGCATGTTCAAGCTAATTGTACGGCCAATCGTAACAAATCCAAACTTTCCTAGAGAGTTATCACGAAATCTCCTAAATTTATGGTTAGTTCAGATCGCCAGGACTCTGCTTTTAAGGACAGTTTAGATTGCCAGGCGTCTGCCGTTTCGACTCCTAAGACGAACACCTCCCACGTTTCGAAAACCCTGGTTTCTGTTGGGGACATAACAACTAGGGGTATCTCAGACATGGATCAATCCGGCTAGTCCAGGGTGTCCCAAGGGTGGTAAGGCTGAAGCCTGCCGGGCGGCCCAGATAGTTGACGTACAAGGAAGTAGACGGACGGTCCAAGGAAGGCAGAAGGCCGAAGCCCATCAAGCCACCAAGTCCAAGACAGAAGGCGGCAACTAAGCCGGCTAGGTCTAGGACTCTGTTTACTTGCCGGACAAATACTTGCCTTGTATCCTGGGTCTGGCCGCCTATATAAGCCGGCCACCAGGAAGCCTTTAGGGCATGTTTCAATAGGCATCATACACATTGTAACCTATTCACGGCTATTGCCTCATAGTGAATTATAGCAGCACGTAGGATCCCGCCACCGCTGTGGGATCTGAAGCTGGGTAAACTCGTCGTGTTCACTCCCGTCCTCGATGACTCCAGCCTTCTTCCCCATAATCTATACGTAGGCTAGAGGACCCCCATCTCTTATCAAATAAGTCGATACTACGACAGTTGGCGCCCACCATGGGGCATAAGGTTCCTGGCGTCACGTTCAGGCGGGAACACTTGGCGGCCTGGGCAAGCAGATCGCCGTCGGCCGCGTCATAAGGTATGGCGGCCACAGCTACGTCAATTCAGATGAGTCCTGTCTCCCGGCGGACGACTACCTCGTCGGGTGCGCAATCGTACCGATCGGAGGGATTGACGTCTTCATCGGGTCCACACCGGAGGCTTACGACCTGCCGTGTTTCTACGACCCCACCCACCAACCCTTCGACCAAGCAGTCGACCAGGAAGATGGATCTGAATCCGCCTTCTCCCAGGAGTCGGCCGGATCTGACTTCCACTTTGTCGGAGTTGTCGGACTGGGATCCGACTCCCAGCCGGAAAAAAACGATCCTGAGTCAATCCTTCCTGCTCTTCAGGAGGATGCGATGTCAGATGCCGGATCCAGATCTACCGTTCAAGTCAACGTAGATTCTGATTCTGATGATGATGCTAGTCTCTTCGAAGAGAGAATCAAAAACCGCTTTTCCAGTGATAATCCGGTTCTTTCAGAGAACACAGCAGATACAGATATGCCTGATAAGCTGGCTATGATGGTTGTCATTGGTCACGAGTCAACCCCAGTCGCTTCTGCGCCGCAAGACGAACCGGCAGAAGATGCCGGCAACATCGTTACTGGTCAACCCATTGACGGTTCCGACAAGGTGCGCGCAAAGAAGAAAGCTGGTCTCGAAAAAGGCGGCAGCAGCAAACCTACAGATTTGCTCTCCGTCATTAAAGAAGTAGACGAAATCATGAACAATCCGGTGAACAAAGATACCCCACTTGACGAGGTGGAAGAACTTAGGCTTAACATGCTTAATCACTCTGACTCCTGCACAAAAGAGAGGAGCATGTTGAGAGCCTTGCAAAAAAGATCGAGAAGGAGCAAGAAAAGATCTCGGCAAAACCGAACATGCAGCTTTTCAAAGAAAAAAGGTCTTCAAAACCACCGGGATAAGGAGCCGCCAATTCGTGCGACAACAGCAGCTCAAGATCTAGGGTTTGACTGCGCACAGCACCACAACGTGTGGACAGAAGGAGGGATGTTGTCTTCTGCACCCCCATCCTTAACGTTGTTGCTGTGCTAGACACCCTAGATGACAAGACTTACACAGCGGAGGAAAAGGTGGCCAACGCAAGACACTTCATGAGCAAGGCCCTAGAACAGCAAGCTCGCGCTGACTCCTATGGCCATATGGCGGATGCCCGCGGGGGAGATCTAGAATCCAAGTCAGGAAAGTGCAAAGCCGCACCTGGCACTGACCCCGAAGGCCCGTCCGGCTCCAGTAGCCATGGCGACAAAAGGAAAGCAACGCCACCTCCAAAGAAGACGCCACCGCCAAAACCAAGGCGGGACGAGAACTCGCGGACAGGAAGCAGAGGAGACCTGCCACCTCCCGCCCAGCCAAGGCGCGGCAATGGTGGTAGTCGGGACAACGACAAGCCGCCTAAAAAAGATACCGGCAACGACTGTCTCAGGAGAGGTCGAAGCCGGTCTCCGCAGCGCAGCACCGACAGCAAAAGGAAGGAGGCGGCAGATGGGCCCAGGCATAGCGTAAGCCGGGCGGCGCAGGACGAGCCAAACGCCAACAGAGGCAGACAGCAACTCCGTCCAAAAGACGCACGACATCGCCTACAAGACATAGCAAGAGGAAGGGAGCCGCTATACTCTGGCCCAAAGTGCTTTGGCGACGCCATCCGCAGAGCCGTTCCCCAAGGACATGACATCAGTGTCTAAAAATTGTCCTAGGTACAATGGCCTCGTTAAGCCGGATTCGTGGCTAGCCGATTATGCCATGGCCATAGAAATTGCCGGCGAAAGCAATCACATTGCCGTCCGCTACCTACCTCTCATGTTAGAAGGCACGGCAAGGGCTTGGATCGACAACCTTCCCGAAAAGTCTATCCATAGCTGGTACGACATGGAAAAGGTTTTCTCCCAGCACTTCCAAGGAACATACAAGCGTCCAAATAACTACACGGATTTGCAACGCCGTATTCAGAAGCCGGACGAAACCATGACAGATTTTGTTAGCCGATGGATCTCCGAAAAGGCCAACTATCACGGCGTTTCGGACGCATAGGCTATCCATGCCTTCTACACGGGCCTGCTCCGTCACCGGCTCGTCCGCGAGCAGGTCACGGACCTTGGCGAGATGCTCAACTTAGTCGCCCAATACACGGTAGCAGATGATGACGCACGTGACGATGATCCAGACGTCAGCACCGCGCCAAGGCGGAACAACAAACGCAAGCAAGCAACGGAAGACAAAGCCGGACTTTCAAACGAGGTAGCCGTCGCGTTCCAAGGGAACGGCGGCAAAAAGAAGTGGAAGAACAAGAAAGATAACCGTGAAGCTGGCTCGGGCCCTAAGGCGGCACACATTAGTTATGAGCAGGCAAAAATTCTGCCATGCCCAATCCACGAAAAACTCGGCAAGGTCAACCATATGCTCAGCGAGTGCCGCTTCATGGACGACTTCAAAAAGGACCCCATAGTTTGTTGGAAGTCAAAAAAGTCAAAGAAGTACGACAAGAAAGACAACAAGGATGACGACGACATGTCAATCTCAAGCGATGACGACGTTGCCGCCAGGAAAAAGAAGCCATACCTGAAGGTCAAAGAGTCACTTGTGTGCTTTGTCGGCACACCTTCGGTTAAGGCGGACAAGGCGGACATGCACGACCTCAACGCGACAATGCCAGACGTCCCTCAGTATTTGAATTTGTCTGAGGCGGCAATCACTTGGGACCGGTCTAACCACCCTGATCACGTCCCTCACCCAGGCAAATACGCCCTTGTCGTCGACCCCATTGTCGACAACTTCAGGCTCACAAAAGTACTCATGGATGGCGGCAGCTGCCTCAACATCCTGTACTATGATACACTAAGCCGCATGAACTTGTCTGAGGATCAGCTTGATCACATCAACCTCACTTTTCATGGCATAGTGCCCGGCAGACAAGCAACGTCAATGTGGAGCATTAGGCTGAAGGTAACTTTTGGACCAAAGGAGAACTATCGCTCAGAGTTTCTCCGGTTCGAAGTTGTCCCCTTCAAAAGTGCCTACCATGCAATCTTCGGACGACCGGCTTTTGCCAAATTCATGGCAAGGCCCTGCTACATATACAGCAAGCTTAAGATGCCAGGGGAAAATGGAACCATCACGGTTTCCGGCAACTTCAAGAAAGCTAAGGAGTGTGAGCGTGGCATGGTCGCCTTCGCAGAAGCCGTCATCCACAAGGAAGAACTCGCGCTGCTTAAGGCGGACCTAGACAACACCATGCCCAAGCCAAAGATTGATGTCAAGAAGACCTTCGAAGCTTCAGAAGACATCAAAAATGCGGACCTCATCCCAGGAAACAAGTCTAAGCAAGTTGTCATCGGCGCTAACCTCGACAGCAAATAGGAAGGCGCGCTCGTCGAGTTCCTCCGTGAGAATCGTGACATCTTTGCATGATCGCCATCCGACATGCCCGGTGTACCGAGGGAACTTGCCGAGCACTCACTTAACGTCATAAAGGGATCCAAGCTGGTGAAGCAAGCAACAAGACGCTTTGGTGATGAGAGACGCAAGGCTATAGGAAAGGAGATAAATAGGCCGAAGGCCGCCAATTTCATAAAAGAAGTTGTACACACCGATTGGGTGGCAAATCCTGTACTTGTTCCAAAGAAGAATAAAGAGCTGAGGATGTGTATCGACTATACCGGTGTTAACAAATGCTGTCCAAAGGATCCCTTTGCGCTGCCTAGAATTGACCTGGTCGTAGCCTCCCAAGCAGGCTCCGAGCTACTTTGTTTTTTGGACGCCTATTCAGGGTACCACCAAATCAAGATGAGGGAGTCGGATCAGCTGAAAACATCTTTCACCACTCCATATGGGACTTTCTACTATATCACGAGGCCTTTTGGCCTGAAGAATGCAGGGGCAACATACCAGCGCTGTATGCAAAATTGTCTGCACGAACAGATCGGCCGCAAAGTTCACGTCTATGTTGACGACATTGCGGTGATGTCGGAAAAGAAGGCGGATCTCGTAGAAGATTTGGAGGAAACTTTTTAGAATCTCCGGAAATACCAGATGAAACTCAATCCCGTTTAGTGTGTTTTCAGTGTTCCAGCCGGCAAACTACTTGGATTTATCGTCTCAGAACGAGGGATCGAGACTAATCCGGAGAAGATCAAGGCTATCCAAAACATATCCAGACCTACTTGTCTGAACGACGTGCAGCGCTTAGCCGGATCCGCGTCAGCCGTCAGTCGTTTCATAAGCCGCCTCGGAGAAAAGGCAATGCCACTCTACCGGCTATTGAAGAAATGCGACAACTTCGAATAGACAGCAGAAGCAGATGCCGCCTTACAACAGCTTAAGGAGGCTCTCGTATCCGCTCCAATACTGGCAGCACCTCGATTGTAGGAACCAGCGCTGCTCTACATCGTGGCAACAGGAGCAGTTTTCAGCGTTGTCTTGGCCGTGGAAAGAAAGGAAAGCGAAGCCGTGACGTCTAAGCAACGTCCGGTCTACTTCATCAGTGAAGTCTTCTCCGCCTCCAAGCAGAGGTATCCACATTACCAAAAGTTGGCTTACGTGTAACATCCCAACATTTTATAATGTTCAAAAATCACTAAAATTTAAAACTTATGTTTTGATTAAAATAAAATATTAAAATGCATAAAAAACCAACTATGAAAGACTTCAAATATATTGAAAGACTTTAATATTTCAAATATCTCAGTTATCATTATTTTCAAAACTTGTTTAAAATTAAACATTACATTATCCATTGTATTTCTTATAACCTCAATATCTAATTTGACAAATGTGTTACAAACTTTCAAACCATTTTATTGAAATAAAAAGTGTTTCTAAATAAGCATTTCATTCATTAATTTACTAAACATAAAATGATGAATATATTCTATATAAGAAATGATTTAAAACTAAAATCTTTTCCAAAGTTGTTATGTGAAGTTTTCAAATGATTTATCTTAATATAAAATATAATGGTGCACCAAAATAAAGTTTAATTAAGATTGAATCCATTATATTTCATATTACTTTAAAAATATTTATATTCTATTATTCTACATTCTATTATTCTACTATTAATCCAAAATAAAGATGAATGGTTAAGCAAATGAGTTTAAATAACTTAAATTCAAACATATTTGAATATCGGTATTTTACAAATTTTATTTAGCCAAAAGAAAATTTAATTAAGATATATTTTCAAATTTGACATTAAGTGTCAAATTTGTATTAAACCAATATTTCAAAATTACTAATTTTAAAAAGTTTTCAAAACATACCCACTAATGTTTTAAAGCATAGATATGAGTTTTACAAATTTATAGAAATTAATTTGACATCATTTGGACACTAAAATCAAAAGATATTAATAAAATGAAATATCAGACAAAGAAAAAGAAAAATCGCTGACGCCATCCTTTCTTCCTCCTCCGGCCGAGATTTTCGCCCCCGAATCCTCCCCCGATTCCTTCCAAAATACGGCGAGTTGATCGCACGATTTGTTTCCCGGAGCACCCCGTTATAAACCCCACAACCCCCGCAGTCTTTCCCCTCTCCCTCTCTCCAATCTACGCTGCCAGGCCGAAGAATCTCATCGCCGTCATCCGTCATTGCCGCCGGCGAATTTCTCTGATTCCGGTGAGCATTGTCGACCCCGAGCTCAACTACTCCTCCTGCCTCCATCCTTTGAACTTGTGCACGTTTTTGACACGACTAAAGATCTTCCCGAACGCCAGAACATCGAGCCCGTCCACGCCCAGAGCAAGCCGACGCCGTGCGCAACTCCGGCGAGCAATAGGAGAGGAACCGTGACGCTCCACTCTCCGCCACCTCACCATCGACGTATCCACGATCTTCTCTTCGCTCTGGTAAGTCCCGTTCATCCCGGGAAGCTGTAGAACGTCCGGAACGCCGTGTCGCCGCCGCGGGCGCATCGCCGACGAAGTCTCCGGTGACCTAGCGCCGCCACTCTCTGGTTCATCACCAATGCACCGTTAGATCGCGATCGTTCGGGCGAGATTAAATCATTTCTTTTCGAACCGGTACGGTGACTGTCTACCGTAGAACTAGATCTGGACGGCCCAGATCCAGTCACTTAACCACGTCAGCAATCAGTCAGCGCACAGTCAGCAGCCACGTCAGAAAAAGATTTTTCTATTTAATTCGCTTTGGCAGTTTGCAGAAAAGCCCCTACATATTCAAATCTTCATAACTTTTTAACCACTTATCCAAATTTGATGAATTTTATATATTTGGAAAGCCCTTGACATGTAGAATATTTTAGATCTGTTAGATTTAAAATTTGACTTAGTATAAAATATTCAAATTTCAAATGGTGGATTTGAATATTTTTGTCATAACTTTAAATCTATAAATCCAAAAATTGCAAATAAAATTGTTTTAGAAACTTTGGAATATTTGTAAATTGATGCCTCTGTTATAAAATATTTTTGAATATTATTTTGATGATTTAAGAGTTGTATGTTTAATTTGAATAGTTTGACTATTTTTGACATAACTATTAATAGAAACATTATTTTTGATTAAATCCAATTGCAATAAATTTATTTAAATCCCCTCTGTCTATTAAGTCCAATTATAAAATTTTGTTATAAAAATGTAATCATTGAAAACTTTAATCTTATATTCATTCCTTTATTTATATTTTGCAAAAATAGAAATTAATTAAAATAGCATTTATAACCTCGTGCATATTTATAAAGAAATCACAAAAGTTATTTTGATGCTTTCTTGTGATTAAAAAGTGCATTTCATGCATAACTTATTTTATTTTATAGTTATACTCCTTATAGGAAAACTCCTCCCTCATTTTCTCTAAGTTAGGATTATGTTGGTAAAGTGTTATACACATAGACACTTAGTATTTTTAAACATGGAGCTAGAAGGCCAATGAAGGACTTAGCCAAAACAAGACTTCAGAAGTATCTTCAAGAAGTACAAGCACTTAGAAGAAAATCAAGAAGAAGTCATGAAGACCAACCAGCTATATTTTCTAAGTCTTTTCTTCTCTCTCTCTTTTCTCCTTTCTTCTCTTCTCATCCACCAGCCTCAGCTGACCCAAACTATGTTGAAAGCCCTTATGATGACTAAGTTATATTCAAGACCAACCTGGAGGCTATCAAATCATCAAGTCTGAAGATTATTCAAGTCTACCAAGAATTCAATCAAGACATCACCAAGGAGAATATTACAAGTATGGATATGAAACCTGGAAGACCAACTACATCTTCTTTCTTTCTTTTCCCTCTTTCCTAATCTTGTCTTCCATTTCAGACTTAAACAATTTTTGATCTTGTTGTTATCATCTTTGAAGTTTGTTGGATCCTAGCGGCATAGTGAGATGAAGCGGCCTGGAGACAAACCTTACATGTCCACGTACATGAGACCTGTTCCACAATTTAAGTGGCTGGCCGTGTGTCTGTCTCTCTCACTACAGTGAATATCCAATTTACAAAGAGTTGATAATAATTGTTGATCACCTTGAAGAATAAGCTTAGTATTTTCTCTAAGTAGTTATGCACATCATGACTAAGTCATTAAAGTGCTTATTCAAGATAAATTATAACAAAGTTATTTTATCCAACTTATGACTTTAGTCCTTAGTCATTTTGACCAACCTGACTGCCTTGCATTAAGTTAAAAGATTTTCTTAGCATGGCATACATTTCTAGTCCTTAGAAATATTTTGCACATATGGCATAAACATATTTTCCTTAAAAGTTTATGAAACTTGTTTGTTCATTATGTATGCTTGTATGTGTTGTGTTGTTTTGTTTTATGATAGTTGTATTGTTGTTTGTTTATATTGTTTAGACTGAACGGAGCGTTCCGAGTATCGTTTAAAAGAGTTTGTGAACAACGACAACATTCAAAGGCAAGTGGCACAACTCATAAACTTCCTACTATTTTCTATATGCATTACTTAGTGTATTTTTATATAAGCATGTGTAGGATAGTATTGCTATGCAAGCCATGTTTGGATTTCCTTATTCCTGTGTCTAGGTTCCTATGCAATACTTAGTAGAATTATTGATGCTATGCAAATGTTGTTTTGTGAAAATCTAAATTCTACTAAGTTAAGAAAGAACCTCCTGGGTGGATTGGTTGTATACGGATGCGAAGTTGAGTGGCTACTCAGGACCATTTCTATGGTGTATACCTGGGTATGTGCACTTGTGGATGGCCACCCAGGGAACATAAGAATCTGAAGAACTCTGAGTAACGATTGCTTCCAGTGCAGCCATTGCCAATGGGCTCTGGCTTGATCAACTATGTTGCGTCGACTCTCTCCGGCTTGACAAGCAGATGTAGAGGGTGTTGGGTGGAACGGGTCAAGCCAGAGTGGGAGGGAAAATGCTTCTGAAAGATCTCGTCTCATTCTTCTCCTTTTCCTTATCACTATAAGTGTGTAAAGGATAGTTTGGGTTGAATGGGTACAATGGTGAACGTGCACAACCTCTACAGAGTGTAAAACTAAGTACTTAGCCATTTCCCCGGTACAGACAATTTGAGCAGCTGATCACGGACATCAACGGAGGATTCCACCATTCCAACTTCAAAATTAAAACTTGATGGGTGAACAAGGGTAGAATGAGACAGTGGTTGTCATAACACAAATGTATCGAATAGAAGAAAAGTGTTTTCCAAGGAGTTAGGAAATATTGGCTTTATGCAAAATAGCCTTGAACTCCACCAGCCAAATAAGCATATAGGTATTAGAGTTTTCCCTCTAAGTGTCCACCATAGTGTCACTTGCCAGACTCCATTTTTAATGGAATCTGGCCCACGTTGTTGCAATATTTTTATTATTGCAGATTGATCACATGATGAGTGAGGTTTCGTTTAAAGGTTTCGAGTCTGCAACCAACATGTTTTCTCCTGTGGCAACATGAATGTGATGGAGACTCACTGCTATTGTATTTCCGTTGTTTACTCTTTTAGTGCTAGCTTTTTGCTATGCAAGTTGTAAAGACTATATTTGTAAGTCTGAATCATCGATGTAATAAAATTGATACTTTGTTGTGATATTACATCGTAAACTGTGTGTGCAAACGAATCGATTCAAGGATTCGCACTATACACAAGTATCTGCCTTATTTTAAGTGCAGGTACGCTACATACAGTGTATTCTTTGCCGCCAGAAAGCTTAGGCAATATTTCCAGGAGCACACAGTGACGGTAGTCAGTAGGGCACCGTTGGGAGACTTAATCAACAACGCAGAGGCAACATGCCGAGTTGCCAAATGGGGCATCGAGCTTGCCGCCTTTCATATAGTCTACAAACCACGGACCGCCATTAAGACTCAGTCACTTGCAGATTTTGTTGCCGACTGGACAAAAGCCATGGAGGAAACAATACTCCCCGAGTCAGAATACTGGGTCATGCACTTTGACGGATCAAAGATGCTCAAAGGCTCAGGGGCTGGAGTTGTTTTGCGCACACCCAAAGGTGACAAACTCAGCTACGTACTGCAGATTCATTTTACATCAACCGATAACGTCGCAGAGTATGAAGCCTTACTTCACGGGTTACATGTGGCAAACGACCTTGGCGCCAAAAGAATCCTCTGTTATGGCGACTCCGATTTAGTCGCGCAGCAAGTAAGCGACACATGGGACGCGAAGAGTACAACAATGGTGGCTTACAGGGCCAAAGTTGACGATTTCGCCAAAAATTTCATGGGCTACGAAGTCCGGCATGTTCCAAGAGCTGAGAACGAGGCGGCAGACACCCTCGCCAGACTCGGGTCAGAACGCAAAAAAGTGCCGAAGGACATTTTCCTGGAACACTTGCATATGCCGTCCATTAAGGGCGCCGACTTGTTGGACCCCGATGTAGAAGAACCAGTTGAAGGGGCAAGTCTTGCCGTCTACTTGGTACAGCCGGATTGACTGTCCCATATTTCGATTTCTTAATCGACCACAAGCTGCCGGAGGACGATGAGGTGTTGAAAAGGCAGATCATAAGGCGAGCCAAAGCATTCACAATAATCAAAGGCGAGTTGTACAAGCGAAGCACGTGCGGTATCTATCAACGGTGCATACTGCCAGAAGAAGTCCGGGAAATTCGGAAGGACATACATATCGGCACTTGCGGGCATCACGCCTCTGCCAGATCCATTGTGTCCAAAGCTATCCGCCAAGGTTTCTACTGGCTAACCGCCAAAGAAGACGTTGAGCACATCGTGAAAACATGCAAAGGCTGCCAGTTGTACGCCCGCAAACCTCACATGTCGGCACAAGAGCTCAGGACAATTCCAATCACTTGGCCGTTCGTGGTCTGGGGCTTAGACATGGTTGGTCCCTTCAAGAAGGCACGTGGTGGGTACACTCACCTGTTGGTCGTTGTCGACAAGTTCACTAAATGGGTCGAGGCCAAGCCGATCATCAAACTTGACGCACGCACATCCACCAATTTCCTCTGGGGAATTATCTCTCGGTTTGGAGTTCCACACAGCATTATCACTGATAATGGCAGCAACCTATCTCAAGTTGACATCGAAGAATGCTGCAGTGATCTAGGCATCCGGCTTGATTTGGCATATGTGTCACACCCTCAATCAAATGGACAAGTAGAGTGTACAAACGGCTTAGTCCTCTCAGGACTTAAGCCCCGTCTCGAAGCTTCGTTACATAGGGTAGCCGGTGCTTGGGCAGAAGAGCTACAGTCCGTACTATGGAGTTTGCGCACAACGCCAAATAGATCTACCGGCTACACTCCTTTCTTCTTAGTATATGGCGTAGAGGCGGTGCTACCCACCGACATGAAATACGATTCCCCAAGAGTCCAAGACTACATAGAGAAAAACGTAGAAGGTGCAAGACAGGATAGCCTAGACTTGTTAGATGAAGAAAGAGACGTCGCTCTACATCGCTCCGCCTTGTACCAGCAACAACTCCGCCACTATCATAGCCGGAGAGTGCAGAAGGGAGGCTTCAGAACAGGTGACCTGGTTCACCGCCTAATTCAAGACATGGAAGGACCGTTTATAGTCACAAAGGCACTGCTCAATGGTTCCTACTACCTAGGCGACATCCGCGACGAAGAAGAAAAGAAAAGGCGCAAAAAGGCGGCAGGAAGGCGCAAAAGAGGGATTGACGACCCATTCGAGCAAACAAGACGGCCTTGGAACATTGAGCAGCTACGTCATTTCTACACTTAGCAATTTACAATTGTAATAAGTCATATATGATTATGAAATAAAAGTCTATGGTTCCTCATCTGTGCTGAGAAGCATGCCATCTTTTGACTTTTCTTGCAATCATATATCCCCTATGTATCTAAGTTACCTATTTTCTAGCTCCGTGCAAAGGTTCAAACTGGTAGATACTTGCAGCTTTCGAGCCAAACCAAAGCAAAAATCAAATTTTTTGCGCCGCCTAATTCCATTACTTTTATTACTTATATGTGGTTCGCCTAGTAGTATGTCTTTGGCGCCAACATGTTGGTTTTGGTTCCTGATTCTTAACTCATGATACTAACCCTGGTTGTTTCAGCTAAAGTTCCTGGCTGAGGTTTTGCCAACATACAAACATTCAAGCATATAAGTCAAAATAAAATTAAGGCGGGCCAAATAAAACAAGGCCAAAGCCTACTCAAGTAGCAAAATAAAATAAGTTAGCTGGCTTCCCGCCTAGCAGTACATCTCCAAAAGATATTTACAAATATTACAAGTTGAGATATAATTGTTTCAGGGGCAGGAGGAGGCTGGCCGTCAAGATAAATAAAGAGAGCTGGCAACAACGACTATTGGCTCGGGGGGGCGCCTATATCAGGAGTTGGGGGCTGACAACCTCAGCCCCAGAGCTATTGCTCCCCTCCGCCTCGGCCGTGCTGACAGCTCCAGCTTCTCCAGCAACGGGCACAGGATGGCGCCGATAAAAGACCGTCGTGTCAACCATGTCGGCAAAACGCGTGGCGTAGCCGGCAACGCTGTTCAGCACAGCGGCCGGCTGGACCTCTCTGCCGTCTTCATAGGTAGACGACATGCCCTCAGTGACGACTTCTATCTCCGCCTCAGGGTAGTGCGCCGTGAATAATTCTAGCGTAGTCTTGGCACCACCCCGCGCTGCCGACTTCAGCGAGCTCTTGCGTAGCTTCGTGGCTTGATCCAGCATGCTGGGCACATCGCTGAACTCGGCGGGCTCCTGGCTGCCGGAGGAGATGAAGAACTTACCGGCAAACCACTTAGATGTTGCCAAAGTCTCGGCGATCAGCTCACCCAGATGCGCAAGGCGATCTAGGCGGGGGCTAACAACCTTGTCATCGCCTAATCCGGCAGCAACTGTAACAAAAAAGTAAAAGCGTCAGTTTGGCTCAGGCTAACAAACTGACGGCAAAGATGAAGAGTGAGGAACAGCTTACCAAGGACCGAGTTATGGAAGGCAGACAGCTCAATCTATGAGCTGCCACCGCATCCTCCGCAGTCTGAGCGCGAGAAGTCTGCTTGGATATCTCTTCAGCAGCCGCCTTCTCCGCCTCCGCCAATTTTTTGCGCAGGCTATCCAGCTCTCCGGTAAGCTGGCTAGACTCCTGCGCAAACTTAATCTGCTGGGCATCCATCTCCTTCTGATGCTCCTCCTTCATCACCAAGTTGGCGGCCGCCAAATCAGAGGCTTCATTCATAATAGCTTGCATATCAGTAGATGCCTTCAGTATATCCTGGGCGTGATCTAACAGTTCTACAATACGGATTTACTAGCTAAATGATTGGCGGGAGCAAACACAAAACATGGTGGAAGGCAAAAATACTCAGTCTTCATCCTTCTTGCGGGCCGCTTCCAAGTCGGCAATCCGCGCATCCTTGGTATCGCAATCTTTTTTCAGATCGCGATACCGCTTGTTTATATTCGACCTGGAGGAGATAAGCTCCACGTTGGCGGACAGGACGCCGTGCGGACAAAGACAAAGGCATATAACATATTGTCAAAAACCACTAAGCCGGCAACCAATATCATTGATTTGCCATCTAAGTGCTCGGGGGGAGGGGGGGAAGACTATGTATATGCTACCAAGTTCCAAAAAGACAACTTACAGCAATGTCGCCCTCCAAGTCGGCGAAAGTTTGGGCGGCGAAGTCGGCAAAAGCCAGGGTGAACTCCTTGGCCTCCTTAAAGGATTCCCAGGGGTCCCTAACCTTGCCGCCTCCAGTAGCTGGGGCTGCCGTTCGCAGCCCGCCGACAACCTCCACCAGCAGCTCTTCCTTGGCGGCACGGAATCGGACGGCTTCATTGGCCGTAGCCTCAGCCGATGGACGATAAGCGCTAGTTGCGCGGCCAGCAGAGGAGGTCCTTGGTGGGGGCTAGAAGCCGGAACCTGGGGCTGGCGGTGGGCGTCGCTCATGAAGCCGCCAGCCCGGGGCTGAGGACTTGGCGGCACGGTCACCGGTGAGTTGCCCTGGGGCGCTTTCCCCTGGAAAAAAGGTATTTGGCCGACAAGTTGGAAGTTGCGACCCGCTCCCTGGCAACAAAGTAAAGTTAGCAAGATGAATACCATTAATAAAGAAGGCCGACAAATATCTAAGGTGGAAAATGAGTACCTTCGGGGGGTGTTAATCCCCGCGTTCTTGTCAAGATCGACGAGCACCGGCTCAGTAGCCGTTGCGGTCTGTTTCTTCCTCTCAGCATTAGCCGTAGAGGAAGCAGCGCCGGACGCCTTGCGCTTCTTGGTCTTCCCGGCTTCCGGCTCGTAAAAGTCAGCAGCCAGGTCGTTCTCCCCAAGAGCAGAGAGCTGTTAACCAAAGAGAAAAGAGCAAGCGTTAAGAAGACTCAAGTAAGCCGGCCGAGCGGCTAAAGAAGGGCAAAAAAGAGAAATGTCTACGTCGAGGGAAGGGTTGTCGTGGGTGTGCATGGGCACGCTCTCCACCGCCTTCACCAGCCCTGATTTAACAAGGCTGCGAAATCGGGCCGCCAAGTCGGCAGCTGGTAACCCCTCTTCTCTTACGCGAAGAGAAGCTATGGCAGTAGGCGAATACTGACACATCTTATGCGGGCTATACCGCAGAGGCAGTATTTGCCGGCTAAGCCAGCAGATGACGGTGTCCACCCCATCCAGCAAGGGGGGAGACATCGTGCGAGTGAGGAACTCGATCCGCCTTTGAATAAGGCGGAGCTCCTCCGTCAACTTGGGGACCGCCTCGTCCCAGCATGGCCTGGGCATAGGCGACGCGTTGACAAAGTCCAGGACGCCAAATTGACGGCCCGGTGCTGCCATGTCTTGGCAGTAGAAGAAGGTGGACGTCCAGCCCTTGACGGACTCGATGTATGGTATCTTGGGATACCATTGGCATCCTTGACGGCATTTGAAAGTGATACTGTCGCAAGTAGCCAGTCCGTCGTCCGGCACGGTCTGACGCCAGCAACGGAAGAAGTATCTGAAGAAATTTAAACTAGGCCTAATACCTAGATAGCCCTCAAATAGAGCTGTGAAGCCGGCTAAGACTAATATGTTGTTGGGTCCTATGTTGTGGGGTTGGAGCCCATAATGATCCAGCACCTTGCTATAGAAGGTGGAAGGCGGCAGAGCCATTCCCCTAACTAGGTGGGAGATGAGGATTACCCGCTCGCCGGCTTTCGGAGCCGGGACGACATCCCCGAAGGCGGGCCGCCAGCTGCAGTCCTCCTGAATCGGTAGGTAGCCGGCCGCCTCCAGGTCCTACAGCACGTCTTCATCCACAATGGAGGGGAGCCAGTAGCGCGACCCGAGGTCGGCTAGCTTCTCCTCATCGTTAATGGGCGCGCCGCCGGCCGCCGCCGGCGCGGTAGAAGATGTGGGCGCCGAGGCCGTCGCCGCACGGGAGTGCGTGGTCGGGGTAGACGATGGAGCAGCGGCGGGAATACCCGCATGCGCAGCCGCGGAGCGCGACACCGCGCCGCCCATCGTCGTGGGCGCGGTAGTCTCCGTGGCGAGCTCGCTGGACGCCGCCGAGGTAGTAGCTTGAGGTCCGTGGCCATCGCCGTGCGTGGAGGTCGCCGGGGAAGAGTTGCTCGCCGACGTTCTCTCAGTGGTCGCAAGAAAGCTCGAGAGAGCGAGTGCGTGGGAGAGCAGAGGACGGAGGAGTTGAGGTGCGAAGGAGAAGAATGAACCGTTCGGCTCCCTATTTATAAGCTCGGGCGTTGCTCTCTGTGCAACGGCTCAATTAGCCGGACACATGTCGGCCATCCGTTGTCGCAGAGCAATGCACGCTCGCACGATCTCCCCGACTCCTCCTTTCCCGCGATTTGCAATCATGGCATGATTTTCGCTCCATTTGGTTTCAAACTGTCGTGAGCCAACTGGCGTCATCCGTCAAAGATAAATTTGACTTGCCGCCAAGGATCAGGCTTCCTCGCGAAGCTATCCGGCAAGTTTCACTAAGCCGTCTTTCCCATGTCGGATAAAGGCGGCCGTGTGCCAATGTTGAAGGTACACGTTCCCCGTTATTTTCAGAATGGTTCAAGCCCTGCAGCCGCCAACATTGAAGAATGAAGAATCAAGGCGCCTGGAGAACATCAACCTTTCTGGGGGCTAATGTTGGGGATATACCAACTAGGGGTATCTCTGACATGGATCAATCCGGCAAGTCCAGGGTGGCCCAAGGGTGGTAAGGCTGAAGCCTGCCGGGCGGCCCAGATAGCTGACGTACAAGGAAGTAAGCGGGCGGTCCAAGGAAGGCAGAAGGCCGAAGCCCATCAAGCCACCAAGCCCAAGACGGAAGGCGGCAACTAAGCCGGCTAGGTCTAGGACTCTGTTTACTTGCCGGACAAGTACTTGCCTTATATCCTGGGGTCTGGCCGCCTATATAAGCCAGCCACCAGGAAGCCTTTAGGTCACGCTTCAATAGGCATCATACACATTGTAACATGTTCACGGCTATTGCCTCATAGTGAATTATAGCAGCACGACGGATCCCGCCACCGCTGTGGGATCTGAAGCTGGGTAAACTCGCCGTGTTCAGTCCTGTCCTGGACGACTCCAGTCTTCTTCCCCACAATCTATACGTAGGCTAGAGGACCCCCGTCTCCTATCAAATATGCCGATACTACGACAGTTTCTCCAATCTGTTCCGCCTCCGCCGACACCATCTCGAGAGAGCTCTCGCCAGTGATGGCGAACTATGAGTGCGACGTTTTCCCCCATGTGGGCATGACGGCAATCCCACCCGGTCCTCTTTGCAAAAAGCGCGGGTATGTGATACTTGGAGGCGACTTTGCTGTTTTTGTTGATGATTGGGCCATTGCCACTCTTGCTCCGAATGTTGATGCTGATCACTTTGAACAAGCGATTGAGGTAATCACTGGTCGCCTGCAAGCCATTGGACTAGAGGTTCGATCTACTTCTAAGTGTGCCATGGGCACGGCTTTGGTTAGATTTGGTACTGTCACAGATAGTGATACTGCTATAGAACTTAGTCCGCATTATATGGGTGATACAGTCCTGCGTTTTGTTGCACAAGACAAGGGTATCAATCGTCGTGCTACTTTCTTATCACATGATGTATGGGTGATGTTGCTTAACCTGCCGCAAGAGTTTTGGGATGTTGGCTGTATTAGCAAAGTTATGGTTCCATATGGTAGATTTCTGGTTTGGAATAAAGATCTGTCCAACAGAGCCCGGATCCTAGTTAAGATTAGGGCATACAACGTTGATGAGTCTTGTAGTTCTTAAAAATGTCACAGATGATGGCAACACTGACTACTGGACATGTCCACTAGTTGTTTAGTCTAGGAAACTCCTTGGTGGGGTGGCTGGTGATGAAGATCCTTTGCCACGAATGGAGGAAATCCACATCCTTTGCCACCGATTAACCATGGTGGTTTCTAGCATGATGAAGCCATGGCAGAGGAAGACAATGATGTGCAGCAGAATATTCCTAATCTGAATGTTGCAGCTGGAGGAGCTAATGCTGCACCTGCTGTGACGCCCGAAAATCGGTACTAGGTAGATTTAAGCGCTCCCGCCAAAATCTGCATAATAACGATTTTAGGTCGCCCACCAGACATAATGTGCACACCGAAACATGCGCATCATGTGGGTGGAATTATGATAACATTACAACAGTTCCGATACATCCACAAATACAACAGAAGATAAAATTACAACAACGACTCGAACGAGTCAAGATACAAATGATTCAATACAAAGATACAAATGACAGCGGAAGCAAAATAGTATCCGACTACGGATAAGATGAAAATTGGACTAACAGTCCTGCAGATAAGCAATGGCGCCATATCCCTGCCCAGCCAAGCCGGAGGGATTCCCAAGCTAACGTCGTCGGACTTCAAACTTGTTGACTGCACATAAAGCACATCCCAAAAGAGGGTCAGGGCACTCCCTAGCAAGCAAAACCGACTTGCCTACTTTCTACACCATCTCCCAAAAATATAGGGAAGATGGACTTAGCGGCAGCAGCACTAGCAACCTAAAGAGACACGCTACAACTTCCGTCTAATCAGAGAGGGATAAGAGAGCATATAAGATAAACATCTACAACTAACACCAAACATAACCCATTCTCGGATTAACCCCCTTAACCAAGTATGAGGAAGCAATTCGAGAAAACTCACACATTGAACAATTTTAGTTACCAGTTATTGTGAAAGTAATTCTATATTACCACTCGGGTTAATTAACAATGATTAGGTGTAAGTTGTCTATGATCTTATTAGCCAGCATCGTCATCAAGTCATCCATAACCGTGGACATGGCTCATCGATAAGATTAAACCCTGCAGGGGTGCACTACTGGACCCGTACTCGTTCGATCAACCCCAAAAATGCAAACCAGAAAGTAGGGCATCTCAACACGGCAAATCTCTTCATAGCTAATCAGGTCCAGTGCCAGGGAACCGCATGATTGTGTGCATGGCTAATTAGGTCCAGTGCCCGCGGGATCGATCTTCATAGCACTCTAAGAACGTGCCACCCTATATGAGAATCGACTACTCCATCATCATGAGATCGTTAGGTAACATATGCATGCATCAAATGGGAAGCCCGAACTACTTGCGGCGCCCTGGATAAGAAGCGGATTAGATCGAAGCCGCGGGGGGATCCATAGGGCCTCCCACAAGTGGTTAGTGCGCTCAAAATTGAATCCGAGGACAAGAACTGAGTTTCTAGGTCGACACTTAGCAGAACAAAGTACCTCGCAAGGCCTTCCGCCGGTGCCTTATCTTTTAATTATAATACCCCGATATAAGACAACATTTTATTAAGGTAGAATAACCTATCATGCTAAGCAGGTGAAAAAAAATAAGACATACAGACGACTCGCACAAACAACTCTAAGCATGCGCTACGACTCGCAAGGCTAACAGATAAACATACAACGGGTTATGGGATGTGGGGTTGAAGCTGTATCGGCTGCAGGATAAACATGTGATGGGATCGCAATAAAGAATCGTAAACTAGGGTAGCAGAGATCAACGACAGGAATGAAAGACAATGTGTAGGTAAACAAGCAAACTTTGCTTGCCTGGAATCCCGCATGGAAGCAGATCTTGTCGTTGCTCACACATCTCAACGTCGTATCCGCGAAGAAGCAACAAACACTGGAAAGCGTAAAAATATGCATTTTACAACTACGGCAAAAAATTCAGCATGATCATACGAGAATGATGCATGACATGGCAAGATGCAACACAATGCAGGTAATCCAAATTAAGCGGGAAAACAACCCCGCCAATTAATATTTAGGTGCAAACCATTTATTTACTCAGCAATATTAAATGTTGGTTAACATGGTAACACATGGCATGGGTGCTCTAATTAAATTAAATGGAATAGGGCAATAATTAAATAAAGCCCAACACATTCCATATTTAATTATTTAGTTGCAATTAACAATTACACTAAGCAATTAAAATAACAGATGCAAAAATGGCATACAAATGGCATATTAATATTCATTGCGTATTTTCTGATAATAATACATATAAAGATTATTTTGTTGGAGTTATAAAATAAAAGTTATTAGCAAAACAAGTTTTGGGGTGTCTCTGTAAATCGCAGGGACCTGCTCGTGATAGAAGAAGTGTCGGTGGGGGCGACAGCACTAAATCTGAGTAGCCAGGGGGCTCGGTGTAAGATTCCAATGAGGATTTGCCTTCTGTCACCGCGCCTGGATCTACACCAGAGAAGCTGACACGCGGGACCCAGCGCCACGCTGGCGCGTGTGTGTGAGGTGTGGTACCCGCGGTCACTGACGCGCGGGCCATGCCTGTCAGGGTGCGTGAAAAATGGGGAAAAGGGGTTTTGCCGGGCGGGGGATCGAACTCGCGCCGCGCGCGCTTGGGCGAGGACGAGTTGCTGCGCTAGCCACTGGGCTGAGCGGGTGTATGTGATGGACTCCGTTACGATTTGTTTTTAAAGTGCAGAAAGTGTCCCGTTCTCTGTTGAATCTGAATCCGCCGGAGACGGTTCGCTGCGGCGGAGGAAAATGATTGCGGCGACCATGCTCTAGTGCGCTGCGGCGCGGCGTGCGTGCGTGGGTGTGTGTGGTGTGCGTGTGTGGGTCTGCAGCGTAAGGGGGTGGGGTGAAGTGGCCAGGAACAACTCGGGAGCGAGCTCGCCATATCGGCCATGGCAGACCGGAGGAGGCCGGCGATGGATTCGTCGATTCCGCCGGCAAAAAGAGAGGAGGAAGGCGGGGATTGGACCGGGAGCTCACCGCGATTTCGTCGGAGGAGTCACCCGGTGCGGGGGAGGTCCGGTTCGCCGGAATCGGAGGCGGAGGACCGCCGGAGTCAGGGACGAACGGGGACGAGCTCGTCGCGGAGACGGACTCCCGGCACGATTGCTTCGTGGAGGATGTCGAGGACGTCGAGGCGCAGGTCTTGGGCCTCCTCGCATTTCTTCGACGACGCCAGAGAGGCGGGGCAACGGAGAGGTGGATATGGTGGTGGTCTCGGTGGAGAAGAACAGAGGAGAAGAAGAAGGAAGAGAGGAGGCGGCGGCGCAGAGAGAGGGGAGGAAGGAGGTTAGGGTTTGGGCAGAGAGGAGTGATCGGGCTAAGTAGGAGGGGGAGTAGGTGGAGGAAGAGCACATGGTGGGGGATCACCATGGCCACGGTGGAAAGGGGAGGAAGTCGTCTGCGTCCGTACGAGGAAGAAGTGGAGGTGGGCTTGGGCTAGAAGGAGAGATGGGCCAAGGTGGGCTCCGGCCAGGTAAGTTTTTCTCTCTGGTTTTATTTCTTTTATTTAATTCTTGTCTGTTTTTGTATTTCAAAACAAAATAGAAAAAGAATTTGTATAGAGAAACTTTACAAAATAGTTTTTGTTTTAAAATAGGCAATTTAATTATTGTTTCCAATACACAAATTAATATATTGATTTGAATATTTGAAAAGAATTTAAATATCACATTTAAATTAATTTGATTTGCATTTAGATTTAAAAGTGGAAAAGAATTTAAATGGAGTTGAATTTAAATGCAATAATTTAAATTAAGCTTGACAAATGCAAATGATGCATGATGATGTCATGTTGATGCAAAAAGAAAAACAAACAATTTTCTAATTGGGAAAAATCCCGGGGCGTTACACCTGCAGCACCTGTTGAGCACTTTCCTGCTGCTGCACCTATGACACCACCAGCTCATGATAACCCTGCATTTGGTGGGGAACAGGACCCATTGGATTGCCTCAAAAACCTGATTGCAACGTTGGTGATCAACTCAGGTGATATCTTGCCAAAACTGGGTGACTTCAGTATCTCTCGAGCTAAATGTGGCATCACTGAATCATCTGGAACTTCAGGTACTATCAAGAACTGCACCCTGCAGATTAGTGCTTTGTGCAAGCATAAAGAGCCCAGCCACATGCACACAGTTTCCCAAGTGCTTGCTTCCACATCTGTGATGTCTCCTGTGAGTAATCCAAACATCCTGCCTCAGCCAGAGGAAGCTGTCCCTAGTGCTCTTATTCAGCCAGAGCAGGTGCCAGATCAGCTAGTTGAGGTACCTCAAACTATTGTGACAGTTCAGCAGAAGGATCTGCCAGCTCAACCCAGGAAGTATAAAAGGCAGAAGAAAGAGCTTCCAAAAGATGTGACCAACGTAAGACGCGGCGATAGGATTGCTTCTTTATCAGCTAGTTTCAGGAATCTGAAGAATGCACTTGAAACAGAAGATGAGATGGACTCTGTGGTTGACGCCAATCTGGAGAAGCAGTTTGAAGCAGCGGTGATTGATCCAGCTGCGATACCACCACCTCACATCCCTATTGCGACCCTCCAGGCAATAGGAACTAGCCACTGCAAGATGACACTTGGTGTGGTGTCAGATGAAGCATTGAACTACGACAGTTCCAATGATGAGTGAAGATCAAGTTCTTCTGGCCTGGAGCAGAGCCAAAATCTGCTTTCCTGTCAATAAGATTTTGTTATCAATTTATACTATGTCAGATGTGTCTGTTATGTCAGTGTTTCATCTTGTGAGAGGTCCTGGCAGTTGCAACCCCTTTGGCCAGGCTAGGCTCTTATCATGTTCCATTCTTGATCCAAGTTGAGAATACCATACCAAAAGCCCAGTTATTCCGATTCGAGGAGTATTGGCTGGAGTTTAATGACTTCATGGAGATTGTCGAGCAAAACTGGGATAATAAATGAGTTTACAAAAATGCTACACAAGACATCACGGCTAGATTTAAAACTCTTAGACATGGTATTAAAGTCTGGAGTAGGAAATTATCTAAGTTGAATTTGCTGATTGATAATTGCAATTTCGTGCTTGCTCTATTTGATGGTCTTGAGGAGCAAAGGATCATATCCCTCCCGGAGAGGAATTTCAGGAATGCAATGAAAAAACATATTATCATGTTACTAGAAGCTAAGAGACTATATTGGCGTAAGCGTGCTTGTATTCGGTGGGCCAAATTAGGTGATGAAAATACCAAATTTCTGCATGTTGTTGCTACCACACTAGTGGAAAACAAGGCTTTAGTTCACCCCTTTAGCCCGGATTTAGAAATGAACCGAGACTAAAGGGGTGCAACCCCGGGAGGCAATTTTGCGAGGGACCTTTAGTCACGGTTCGTGTTAGGAACCGGGACTAAAGGTCCACCGCATGCGGCAGCAGAGGCGGGTCCCAGCGCCAGAACTCTTTAGTCCCCGTTCCTAACACGAACCGGGACTAAGATCGGGCGAGATGACCCTAGTGATGTTGAGGGCGAGCCGCTCCACAGGAAGAGGATTCCTGCAAAGGTGATGTGGTATGCTCCTATAATACCACGGTTGAAACGTTTGTTCAGCAACAAAGAGCATGCCAAGTTGTTGCGATGGCACAAACAAGATCGTAAAAAAGACTTGATGTTGAGACACCCCGCGGATGGGTCCCAGTGGAGAAAAATTGACAGAGAGTTCCCAACATTTTCAGATGACGCAAGGAACTTAAGATTTGGTCTAAGTACATATGGCTTTAATCCTTTTGGTGAGCAGAGCTCCAGTCACAGCACTTGGCCCGTGACTCTATGTATCTATAACCTTCCTCCTTGCATGTGCATGAAGCGGAAGTATATTATGATGTCAGTGCTCATTCAAGGCCCGAAGCAACCTGGAAACGACATTGATGTGTACCTCAGGCCATTAGATTAAGAACTTTTACAGTTGTGGCGTGAAGAAGGTGTACATGTGTGGGATGAACACAAACTGGAGGAATTTGATCTACGAGCTTTGCTTTTGGTAACCATCAATGATTGGCCTGCTCTTGGCATCATTTCAAGACAGTCAAACAAGGGATACAATGCATGCACGCACTGTTTAGCTGAGACTGATAGTATACATTTAGGTAACAAGAATGTGTACCTGGGTCATCGTCGGTTTCTTGTACCCAAGCATATGTTAAGGAAGAAAGGCAAGCATTACAAATGTGAGGTAGATCATCGGCCGAGGCCTACCCGCCCTTCTAGTTCTGTTATACATGATATGGTCAAGGATTTAAATGTAATCTTTGGAAAGGGCCCTGGCGGACTCACTGTTCCGAATGACGCAAACAACCACGTACCCATGTGGAAGAAGAAATCCATATTTTGGGAGCTACCCTATTGGATAATCCTTGAGATTCACTCTGCAATCGACGTGATGCACTTGACAAAGAACATTTGCTGCAACCTGCTAAACTTCTTGGGCGTGTATGGGAAGTCAAAAGATGGGAAGTCAAAAAAAGGGAAGTCCAAAAAAGGTACATCGAAAGGAAGGCGGGCCCATCAACGTATGAGCGAAGAGATGCACCGAGACGATACTCATTCAGAGAATCAGCCAGGTCCTGCAAGCTACGCTCTTACTAAAGAAGAGAAAAAAAATATTTTTTGAGTGCCTTCGCAGTATGAAGGTTCCATCTGGCTTCTCATCAAATATAAAGGGAATAATAAACATGGCAGAGCAAAAATTTCAGAACCTAAAGTCTCATGACTGACACGTGATTACGACATAGTTACTTCCGGTTGCATTGAGAGGGCTTCTACCGGAAAATGTTCGAGAACCCATTGTGAAGCTATGTGCATTTCTCAATGCAATTTCTCAGAAGGTCATCAATCCACTAACTCTAAAAAATTTAGAGAAGGATGTGCTCCAATGTCTTGTCAGCTTCGAGTTGGTGTTCCCACCAACCTTCTTCAATATTATGACACACCTTGTAATCCACCTAGTCGAAGAGATTTCTGTTCTCGGTCCTGTATTTCTACACAACATGTTCCCCTTTGAGAGGTTCATGGGAGTCTTAAAAAATATGTGCATAATCGGGCTAGGCCAGAAGGAAGCATCGTCAAGGTTTATGGAACATAGGAGGTCATTGATTTTTGTGTAGATTTTATTCCTGAACTGAAACCGATCGGTGTTCCTGAATCAAGTCATGAGGGGAGACTGCATGGAAAAGGCACCCTAGAAAAGAAAGCAACAATATGTCAAGACGGGGATTCTTTCACTCAAGCACACGACACTGTTCTACATAATTCCAGTTTGGTGGGTCCGTATGTCGAGGAACACAAGAATTTTTTACGCTCCAAATACCCGGAGAAATCTGAAGATTGTATTGATGGAGAACACATGAAGACTTTCAGGAGTTGGTTAAAAAGCCGTCTCATTAATGACACCAATGTTGAAGAACAGCTATACTTGTTGGCCACATCACCAGCTTCAACTATATTGACTTTTCAAGGGTACGAGATAAATGGAAATATATTTTACACAGCCAACAAAGATAAAAAGAGCACCAACCAAAACAGTGGAGTCCGCTTTGATGCAACAAACTGCAACGGGACAAAGGACACATATTATGGTTACATAGAGGAGATATGGGAACTTGACTATGGACCTACTTTTAAGGTCCCTTTGTTCAAGTGCAAATGGTTCAACCTACGAGGCGGGGTAGAGGTAGACCCACGATACGGAATGACTACAGTGGATCTCAAGAATCTTTCGTACGAGAACGAACCATTCGTCCTACCCAGTGAAGTTGCTCAAGTTTTCTATGTGAAGGCCATGTCTATCCTACCGGAAAAAAAAAGATAAGCAAGCGAGTACATCACACGATGAGCCAAATCGCCACATAGTTCTTTCAGGGAAAAAAGTCATTGTGGGAGTGGAGGACAAGACAGACATGTCAGAAGATTACGATAAGTTTCATGACATTCCGCCCTTCAAAGTCAACACTGATCCAAGTATCAAGTTAAATGAAGAAGATTGTCCGTGGTTACGGCGCAATCAGAAGAACAAGTAAACACTAGATAGGGATATTATTGTTGATGTGTAATATTCGAATGCTTTGTATCAGAAGAACAAGTGAACTGAAGTATTTTGTAGATGCATGGAACAAAACACACGATTTCACCTGCATAAAGCCCAATGGTGGCTCGTGAGTCGCGTTCGTCCTCTCCTCTCCGTCGCGCTGCTCCGGTCGCTCACCGTCGCCTCCGCCCTCCTCTCAGGTCGCCCGCTGTCCTCTATATCGACACGCCCGCGGGTCGGCATCCTCCGCATCGATGCGCCCGTGGCCTCCTCCACACCACGAGCCGTCCTCGCTCCGCCACGCTCACCGCTCGTGGCCTCCTCTTCGTAAGCCAAACCCTAGTTGCTATAAAATTGCAGTCAACACTGTAGAGATTCTTACTGCCCGTGCCACGTCAAAATTACTCTCCCATTACACTGTCAAAAATATTTAGTGTTTAGTGTTTTACTGCAAAAATTATGGTATTTAGTGTTTTTCATCTATATTTTTTGGTCAAATATTTACTTCTAGCACAGAAAGATGTGTCCAGTTCTGTATAATTGTATGTTGGGACTTGGCCTTTTTTTTCTAAAATGAAGCTGATAAGCACACTTTCTGTGCTTTTGATAGGTGCCTGCTGTAAGTATGATATCTGAATTTTATCTTATGTTCTAGTATGTAAAGTTGGTTCGGATTAGTCCTACTTAACCAATTGTATACACTGGTGTGGTCTGTTTTTTCAAGTTATCTCGCCATTTTCAGTCGTTTCACCTTCCTCGTGTGGATAGGAAAATTGTGTGAATAAAATATATCAGCTGGTTGCCTCATTCCTGTGAGTGTTATGTGCCCTCACTCAAATTTTCACTTTTCCAGCACATCGACACATCATAGTGGAGTTAGAAGAACACCTATAGCTGAACTTTTTCTAGATAATGTTTCGGCATTGAAAATGAACTAGTCTCTGTAATTAGCTGATATTTTGGCATTTCTTATCTATCTCTCTTTTGTGGATTTGTTGCTTACGTTTATTGACTCTTCTGATTTGTTATCAACCTGAGAAGGTGCAACTGTAATCGAAGGCCTCTAGTTTATCTGTAGCGCATGTCGATATGCATAATGAGATGCTTTTGTATTAGATATATATGCAAGATGAGATGATTCTAAATGTATATGCAAAGTAGGATGAGATGATTCTAAATGCATATGCAAAGTAGGATGAGATGATTCTAAATGTGTATGCAAAGTAAGAACAGATATACTAAATAATTATGCATGCTTTCCTTAGGTGCTAATAGTTCCTGGCTGCTGGAAGTGAGCAACATGAACTGGTGGTGCTAATATTGCTGAAATGATTTTAGCAATTTATCCTTGGATAGATTTGGCTAGATCTCTTACCATGTTTAAATAGTGCAAGACATTTTCTCTACTGATTTTGTATGTCGAGGGCTAGGTGTTTGCAAGACATTCTCTACTGTTTTTTGCTAGAGCTGATATACAATTCATTATACAGTTGTTTTTATTGATATACAATTCATTATACAACTTGCAGGAGGTCCTTGCTGCTCGGGTGTGTCCACGGCTTGCAGGAGGTCTTGTTTCTCTCTGCCAAGACGAACCTAGCTTGTATGATGAATTTGTCATTTGTTTTCACTCTTAGCTAGATTGATTGCTACATTCCTGATGTTTCAGTCCATGTCGAGTGTCTATCTTTGTTTTGTAAATTGAGATGATTGTAAATGTGTTAGATATGAAATTGTAATATATGAATAATATATATATTATGGTGTGTTAGATATGCAAATTGAGATGATTGTAAATGTGTACGAAAAAGATGATTTTGTGTTAGATATGCAAAATTCTAAAATATGATCCATATATATAGTTTTGTGTTAGATATGCAAGATGAGCACACACTGTTTTTCTTCGCTGCCACCTTGTTGTGCTATATGATCCATAATTGTTACAATTATTGTACTTGTATATGTTTTTCAGATGAATAAATGTAAACTTGATTACAATGCCCGAGCTATGGATTGCAGGCACATTTAAGCTATGGAGCACTTGCGAGACGAGCAGATAGAAGAAGCACAATTTCAACGAGACGATGAGATGGAAGACCAAATGGAACAACTTATTTTTAACGATGCCCGAGCTGGAGGAGATGTAGATGATTATGATTTCGAACAATTTTTGAACGACTTTGGTGACGGAATGGAGTCACGAGATGTGGTGATAACAAACTCCGGCGGAGAGGTATATATGTGTTTATAATAAATATGACGATATGTTGTTGTTAACTAAATGCATTAATTGATTTGTGTTACATTTATTAACGACTCATTTTTCTTTTAGCCATCTAGATCGAGCAAATCTGCCAAAAAGCAGCCACCATGTGCTCCTCAAGGCAAGGCAAAAAGAATGACGATCGAGAATCCAAAGTTACCGATTGAGGAAATTGCTGATTTCGGTGAACCGCTCGAACCAAAACAGAACCGCAGCAAATTTATAAGTCAAGCTGGAGTTATTGTTAGGGACATGATCCCAATCAATATACGCGAATGGAATAAGCCGCGGCCGCAGATGTGGAGGACCCATGTTATGTCCACCAAGTTCTTAAGGATTTGGTCTATAACACGTTGTTGTCACATTTCACCCTCCCGCCAGATCTCTCTAAAGTGAAGAAGGACAACCTCAAGATGTGGACTCTTATTAAGATGGCGGAACAATTCTGGAACTGGAAGAAAAAGTTATGGAATCAATATGAAGAAACAAAAGAAGAGCCAGATTTCAGTGGAGCACAAGGGAAGAAGTTAGAATCTGAATGGGCGGCATTTAAGGCGTATAGGGAATCACCTATGGTTGTGCCCCGATCGGAGATAAATAAATTGAATGCTGGGCTGAAGGTACACCACCAAACATTGGGGACATGTGGCTACCAGAGCACCATTCCTAAGTGGTTAGCCTATGAAGAAAAACTGGTTCGATCGGGGTCCGTCCAAAGACACTTGACTGGCCCGAGAGGTCAAAATTCTGGTTGTTCGCGCATGGGGCAGGGTTGGACCCAGTAACCGGAGATATTGTTGGAAAAGGAAAATTGAAGGATCTCGTTGACATAATCAAAGAGAAGCTTGAAGATGCAATTAATGATGTTCGCAATGGTGTGTTCAAACCCGATAGAGAGGATGACGAGCTGACACGGGCCCTAGGGAATCCTGAACATGTTGGATGAGCTCGAGGCTATCCTGGCGGTGCTACGTTTAAGACTGCGTGGCCGGAATCCGCTCACACTTATAGAAGCCGTAGCAGAGGTAAGAAGAAGAAGGCCGACCGGATATCAGAATTGGAACGTGGCCTGAAGGAGACACGGGCGGAAATAAAAGCATTGAAGGAGAAAAGAACGGAACCTTAGGAGCGGGACCAATTAGATCATGAAGCAGATGCCGCACCATCTCAGCGTAGAAGCAGCGTTGGTTCCACACGTCAAGTCGCTGGTCCCTACCCAGTGGATGACATCACAGAGTCTACAGGTTGTGAGCTACATATAGCAATGAGAAACATAACTTTGAAGGTGGCGGTGGGGCAAGCTTTAGTAATTCAACCTGGAGAACTCTACCATTGTGGTCAAATTCCAGATGGCTACGCTCGTGTCGGGGTGGACAAAATTATGGCGGGATTTGAAACCTTGGAACTTGAGTTTCCTGGAGGTGACGAGGAGAAGACGTTGGCAGACGTCAAGCATGGCTTCGCCCTATGGCCCAAGAAATACATCGTCCTTTCAGAACAAGCAAAGTCCACTCCTTGTTCTAGGAGTCTAGCTCACCAGCAAAGTCCACTGTTCCTCGAGAGGGATCAAGGACAAAGTCCATCTCCACCTCATCACCAAAGCCCACACCTCCCCGATAGGGACCCCAGCCCGAGTCCATCTCCAGCTCATCAGCAAAGCCAACCGCCCCCCGAGAGGGTCCCCAGCGCGAGGCCATCGCAGTCTCTGCCAGTCCGCCAGAATTTTAAGTCGCTCTCGAGTAGGCGCATGTCTGGTTCTCCTGTTAGGAAGAAACCTAGAAAGCAGAAAACACCGCCGCCTACTCCAAAGTTACCTTGGGAGAGAATTGTTGAGGAAAACGATATCGCCTGCAAAGAACATACGGATGCCTGGCTTGCTGGCGTGAAACAGAAAGCGTTAGTGAAACAATTGCCTCCTCAATAATATACTGTCGGAATTCCTCAGGAGAAAATTGACCGTTGCATTGATGCCCTATACAACCCCCCACCATCGCCGCCAACAGACTATGATCGCAACATTGGTAAGTCATATGACGAAGAGATGGATGATCGATCGAAAAAAGGGAAACAAGTTGCCCAACTCGGAGAACAAGACGCACAGTCGCCCCCCCCCCCCCCCCCCCCCCCGCTCAAGGTGCTTGATGACAGAGTTCTCAAAAACATCAATGTGCGGGAGCTGGTATATTCGGGAGATCATATCCCCTTCGCGGATGTTGTTCGTACTTATGTTCACGGGGAAATTTTTGTCGACGGCGACTTACCCAAAGAATGCGTCAATTTCAAGACTGGTACAAGAATACCGTAAAGGAGACGAATAAAGACGCTCTCATGATGGCAGTTAAGGAAGAGCATTATTTCCAAGAATACTCTGTTGTCCTTTACATCGCCGAAATCTTTCAGTTATACAATCTCCGGGCCCTCGACAAAGCTATCATGAGTTCCTATTGTCTATAAGTGATCTAATCATGTAATTTAATGCTTTCATTAGCTCTACTCGTTCATTGTCTGTGATAATCCTCTCTATAATTTTTTGTGTGTTTTATTACGCAGAATGAAGATGCTCGAATGCAAGAAGCAGAAAATCAACCACATTGGGTTCATTGACCCCTCTATAATGCATGAAGATAACATAATTGATCCAATACTTAACAAGGATACACCGGGGAATTTGCTAATGTTTTTCAAGCGACAAGCTTACAAAAAATATATATTATGGCCTTACAACTTCAAGTGAGTGTTACTGCTTATTACAAATTTATTTTTCTCACCCGATGTTAAGTTTAATTGATGAGTTATGCATGACTATTTATAAACGTGCGTAGCTTCCACTATATTCTTATCGTTATTGACTTGCGGAAAGGAGAAATTGTTGTCCTTGACTCGTTAAGAAGATGCCCTAAACAATACAGGACCTGTTTTGATTTGGTGACAAGGTACTTTCTTTTCTTATCGTCTCTTTCGTTCATTTCCTAATATCAAAGAATGTACGACTCATTCATTCATTTTCTTGTCATGCAGCGTTTGGAAAATGTTCCTCGCGGAACATCCGAACAGTGGATGGCTAGAGAAGCTGATATGGTGTACTAACCAAGTAAGTAGTACTATAACTAGGCCCATGCACCATTATCATACTTTATTATTATTTGATTAAATTCTATTCTTCTATAGACTTGCCTTAAACAGCCAATAGGGACTGATCTATGTGGATTCTACGTTTGCGAGTACATGCACACTTTGGTCAATGAGAGTTTGAAGAGCAAAAGAAGTATTGAAGTACGTAAATCTCTAGTCACAATATTATTTTTGTATCATCAATCGTGATGATTTTTATTCATTTCATATCTCATGTATTCATTGTGATATCATTTTGTTACAGTTGGCAAGAAAGCGCAACGAGTTACCAATAAAGACCCGCTTCAGGGCACTTGCAGAGGAGTTGACGGGATTTTACCTCGCCCATGTCATACTGGAGACTGGAGAGTACCACTATTTTGACTAGTGCAGACATGTAATAGTGATCTCCATGTAACAAAGTACTTCTAAGTATCTGGAACCGGTAAACGTGATCTACATGTACCACGCATACTTAAATGTGTATGTGTTATCAACACATGATCTTCATGTAATTGTATATATGCATGATGCAACTTCATCTAGCTTCGTATAATAATTTATACGTGTTTTTAGCGCATCGAAGCCGTAGCATCCAAAACCCCTACCCCGACGCATCGAGGTGGTACCATCCGAAACCCCTACCCAGAAAACCGGTCGCAATAAAAAAAAGCAAAACCCTGAAATGAAAAAAAAGCAAAACACTGAAATGTAAAAAAAAACCTAGTCCCGGTTCGTAACACGAACCGGGACTAAAGGGTTCGCCCCCACGCGCCCCGGCCCCCTCCACGTGCGGAGCTCTAATTGGTGGGGGGGTTGCGGTCCCGGTTCGTATTGAACCGAGACCAAAGGGTGGGGGGGCTCTAGTCCCGGCCAGACAGTCCCGGTTGCTACACCGAGACTATAGCCCCTCTGGAACCGGGACTAGTGCCCCTTTTTCCACTAGTGCCAGGAATTATAGACATAATCACATTACCAGTTTAACATCTGATGATGGGTGTATTATCACTGAACACTCCCAAAAGGCTGCTCTACTTTGGAATGCATTTAACTCCAGGTTGGGTAAAATAGATGATGTGCATATGGCTTTTGATCTCTCTAGCTTAATCACTCCGATAGATTTGAGTGAATTGGAAAGTCATGTCAGCACTGAGGAAATTGATGAGGTGGTTAAACACATGCCAAACGACAAATCCCCTGGGCCAGATGGATTTAATGGGTTGTTCATGAAGAAATTTTGGCATTTAATCAAGCCCTAGTTTTACAGTCTCTGCAACAATTTCTTCAATAATAACATGGATTTAAGCAGCATAAACTCAGCTTATATTGCCCTTATTCCTAAAGATCCAGCTCCGGATAAACCAACAGACTTTCGGCCAATATCTCTGGTTAGTATGGGACTTAAGTTAATTACTAAGATCCTTGCTAATAGAATGCAGAAAGTAATCATTTCCATGCTCTCAAAAAATCAGTATGGCTTTATCAAGTCAAGGACAATACAAGATTGTTTAGCCTGGGCTTTTGAATATTTACATCTGTGCCATAAGTCCAAGAAACAAATATTAATCATCAAACTGGATTTCGAAAAGGCCTTTGATATGGCTGACTACTCTGCTATTCTCCTAATGCTCAATCACATGGGCTTTGGTGAGGTCTTTTTAAATTGGATTAGGAATATCCTAACCTCAGCCACCACTTCCATTATACTTAATGGTGTCCCAGGCAAATATATAAGATGCAAAAGGGGTGTGCGGCAGGGAGATCCCCTATCTCCTCTTATATTTGTTTCCACAGCTGAATTACTCCAATTAGTGGTAAACAAGGCATGGCAGGATGGTTTCATTTCATTACCACTAGATCATGCTTATGGACAAGGCTTCCCGATATTACAGTATGCAGACGACACTTTGTTGATCATGGCAGCAGATATTGACCAAATTATTCATTTAAAAGAGCTTCTACATGCATTTACAAGTTCTAATGGTTTAAAATTTGACTTTCATAAGTCATCTTTAATACCTATCAATACCAGTCCAGAGGTCTGCCTCGAGTTAGCTACTGCTTTCGGTTGTAAAGTTTAAAGTATTCCTTTCACTTATCTTGGGCTGCCTATGGGTACTACTAAACCTAGAGTTGAGGATTTGACGCCAATGATATGCAGGGTTGATAAGAGATTAGCTGGTATCTCTAACATGATGTCTTATTGCTCTAGAATTGTGGTGATTAAATCCATTATCTCGGCAATGCCTAATCACATTATGTGTGCGTTGAAAATGCATTTTACTCACTCAGATCATCTTGAAAAATCTATGAGAGTATTCTTGTGGCATGGAAAAGACATTGAGAAAAAAAGGAAAATGCCTAGTTAAATGGGAAACTGTGTGTAAGCCAAAATCTGCTGGCGGGCTAGGTATTATTAGCCTTAGGGATCAGAACAAAGCAATATTAATGAAGAATCTGCATACATTTTTCAACTGTATGGACTTGCCTTGGGTACAGTTATTATGGGAAGCATACTATAAGGATGGTACTGTTCCTAGTCTAAATCAGCAAAAGGGGTCCTTCTGGTGGCGAAGTTGTGTTAACTTCATGCAAGATTTCAAGAATATGACTACTTGCACACCTGGGATTGGTAACACTGTTCAGTTGTGGAATGATAAGTGGCAAGGATGCTTGTTGAGGTCCCTGATGCCACAATTGCACTCTTTTGCTTTGGATAAATCTATAACGGTTCAAGAGGTGAAACAAATTGATGTGTATGATCTGCATTCTATGTTTCAATTGCCTCTGTCTATTATTGCTGCTGATCAGCTAGAGAGGTTGTCACATGATATCAATTCCTTGCGTGATAATGAAAACAAGGATTGTTGGGTTTTTCCATGGAAGACTTGCTAAGTATTCGACTAAGAAGGTATATCTTGGGCTTGTCAAATCTGTCACAGCCCCCCTCCCTTCCAATGGATTTGGAAGTCACCTTGTTTGCCGAAGCACAATTTTTTCTTTTGGTTAATGATACAAGACAGATAAAATACTAGAGATCTGCTAGACAGGAAGCATTTCTTTATAGAATCCAAGAACTGTGTGCTCTGTGACGCGGAGGCAAGAGAGTCTATGCATCATCTATTTTTTAGTGTGTATTCAGTCAGGAATTCTGGGGAAAACTGAACATCAGCTGGGATAATAACCAAGTGCTCATGGATATGCTAATTGAGGCCAGCAATGTTTCAACTAACCCTTTTTTCAAGATAGCTATGATGGCAGGTTGCTGGAGTTTGTGGAACCACCGCAATAAAATCATCTTTGATGGTCAGATTAGGAGTTTGAATACTTGTTTTAGTTTCTTTTTAGAATCTGTGGCCTTGACCAGGCACAGGGTTAAGCCTAGCCTTAAGGAGGGCATACAGAACTGGCTTGATTTATTGTAAATTGATCACTTGTAAGCCTCTGTTTGTAATTATTTACCATTTATAAAAAATGAAAACGACGCAGTGGGGGTCTTCCCCACTGTCCTTTGCGTCAAAAAAAAAAAGGCTGCCTCCCACATAGGAAAGTGCGCTCGTCGAATTCCTCCGTGAGAACTGGGATATGTTTGCATGGTGCGCATCCGACATGCCAGGCATACCCAGGAACCAGGCCAGTCAAACAAACAATGCGTCGTGTGTCAGGCCCCAAAAGAGAAGCTATGGAGAAGCATGTGGACAAACTACTCAAAGCAAACTTCATCCGAGAAATCAAGAAATCAAGGAATCAGAATGGGTGGCTAACCCCGTGATAGTCGAGAAGAAGAAAACAACCGAAACCAGTATGTGCTTCGACTTCACATGACTCAATAAGTGTTGCCCAAAGGATCACTTCCCACTCCCTCGCATCAACCAGACCGTCGACTCCACTATAGGATGTGCGCGATTGTCATTCCTAGACGCATACTCCGGATATCATCAGATAAGAATGAAAGCAGAATATGAAGAAAAAGCAGCCTTCACAACTCCACTCGGAGTATATTGCTACACTACCATGCCTTTCGGCCTAAAAAATGCAGGAGCTACCTACCAGCGCATGATGCAAAACTCTTTGAAGACACAAATTGGCAAAAACGTAGAAGTCTACGTCGACGACATAGTGATCAAATCGAAGAAAGAATGCACACTCCTATCGGACATACAGGAGACATTCGACAATCTCATAAGTTATAGCATAAAGCTGAACCCAGATAAATGTACTTTTGGTGTCCCAACTGGAGAACTTTTGGGCTACTTGGTCTCAGCTCGAGGAATCGAGGCAAACCTAGAAAAAATACATGCCATACTAACTATGCAAAGGCCTACCAAGCTCTATGAAGTACAACAGTTGATAGGACGGGTGGCGGCCCTCAGTCGATTCATCAGCAAACTAGGCGAAAAGGCATTACCGCTTTAACGACTGAAGAAGGCAGATAAATTCAAGTGGACAGAAGAAGCAGAAGCAGCCTTCATCGACCTCAAACGGACACTTACCAAGCCTCCCATCTTAGCAGCACCAAAAGAAAAGGAATTATTATATCTCTATGTGGCAGCAACGAGCAGGGTGGTGAGCACAGTCCTATTAGTCGAGCGTATGGAAGAAAGAAAAGCTCAAAGCGTGCAAAGACTAGTCTACTATGTCAGCCAAGTTTTATCTCTTTCCGAACAGAGATATCCACACTTTAAGAAGCTGGCTTCTGCCGTCTTCATAGCAACAAGGAAGCTAAGACACTACTAGACAGAGCACCCAATAACAGTGATTAGCAAGTCCGCAATCGGAGACATACTCACAAACTCAGATGCAACGGGGCGATTAGCAAAATAGCTCATCGAGCTAGGTCCACTAGGAATCACGTACGATCACCCAAAAGCCATCAAAGCTCAAGTACTACCCGACTTCACCACCGAGTGGATTGAATACCAACTGCTAGAAATACCAGATGTATCTAACTCATGGACGATGTATTTCGACGGATCCAAGAAAAATGAAGGAGCAGGAGCAGGCGTCGTACTCATATCACCAAAAGGGGACAAATTGAAGTATGTCCTCCATATGAATTTCGCAAAGCCTTCCAATAATGAAGCCGAATTTGAAGGACTGATGCACGAAATACGATAGCCAAAGCTTTGGGGTGCACCCGACTGATGATATATGGCGAGTCAAATCTAGTCGTACAACAAACAATAAAGGCATGTGATGCCATAGCAGATAACATGATTGCATATCGTGATCTCTATGATATATTGGAGGGAGATTTCGATGGATGCGAGCTATGCCACATCAGGCGAGAGAGCAATGAAGAAGCAGACATACTGGCCAACATCGGCTCGACTAAAGCGCAAGTACCACCCGGTGTTTTTCTGGAACGGATCACACACATGTCCATTCACAAACAACGATCAACAACAACCTCGACCGAGGCCACAAAAGATGACACTTCTACCACGATGGACCCGACAGTCGAAGTACTCCTATGTCAAGGTGATCATGTGGCCCCGTCCTGGACTGAACCCATACTAGCATTCATACTTAAAGAAGAATTACGAGTCGACACAACAGAAGCTACGAGATAACTCGACGTGCCAAAGCATACACCATCATAAACGGTGAACTTTACAAAAGAGGCATCTCAGGCGTATTCCAAAGGTGCGTAGAATTTGAAGACGACAAAACTATACTTCGTGATATTCATGCAGGAACTTGCGGACACCACGCCGGCAGTCGATCATTGGTAGCTAAGCCTTTCAGAGCAGGATTCTACGGGCCTACCGCGCTCAAAGACGCGGAGGATGTCGTCAAAAGACGCATCGGGTGCCAGAAATTTGAAACCAAACCTCATGCACCAACATCAACACTCAAAACCATACCATTGACATGGCCTTTCGCCCAATGGGGGCTCGACATGGTGGGACCACTCAGAAAATCATCGCTTGGAGGACACACCCACTTACTAGTGGCAGTCGACAAATTTACGAATTGTATCGAAGAAATTCCAATCACAAACTCAACGGCGACAATGGCGATCAAATTCATTAAATCCATAGTATATTGTTTTGGCATGCCAAACAGCATCATCACGGATAACGGCACGAATTTCACAGTAGAAGAGTTCCAAACCTTTTGTAAAGAGTGCGATATTACGCTCAATTACGCATCGGTGGCACACCCACAATCCAACAGACAAGTCGAAAAAGCCAACTACCTCGTATGTACAGGTATCAAGAAAAGATTATTGGTTCCACTCAAGAGGGCCGCGAGTGCCTGGGTCGAAAAACTCCCGGCAGTGCTTTGGGGTCCGTACAACTCCAAACGCATCCACTCAGTTCACCCCATTCTTTATGGTTTATGGAGCAGAGTCAGTCCTGCCATCGGAGATAAAATTTAATGCACCAAGAGTTGAAGCATACAACGAGGATGAGGCAAACGAGTCACAAGAAGATACAATGGACCTACTCGATGAAGCACGCGACACGGCCTTAGCCCGCACAACTGTCTACCAGCAAGATCTCAGAGTCTATCACGGTCGACGTCTCCGCCCCAGAACGTTCATGGTGGAAGATTTAGTACTGCGACTAAAGCAGAAGAAAGTACACAAACTCGCATCACCATGGGAGTGCCCATTCATCATCACCAAAGTCATTTAAGGAGGCGCATATAGACTGAAGCACGCCCATATGGGGGAATTATCACATAACCTATGGAACGTAGCGCAGCTGCGTCGTTTCTATGCATAGGTCTCTCGACAAATCATTATAAAGGAAAGTACATCATGTCAAAACGGCCAGTAGATTTCAGACGCGCTCTTTTCCTTACCAGGGCACCTAAGGGGACTGGAAGGTTTTTAATGAGGCGGTCTACAGGTCAAATATCTTCAATAAATATGATTTACTTCATAGATACTACCTTATGTCTTACGTTCTATAGACATAAACCCACCCGAACGACTCGGGGGCTGGGCCTTGCTGAAAACAAACAAACATACAAACCCACTCGAACGGCTCGGGGGTTGGGTCTCGCTGAAAATAAGCAAACATACAAACCGACTCGAACGACTCGGGGGCTGGGTCCCACTCGAAGCACATAAAAATACAGTACTACCCAATCAACTGGGAGTTGGAAGATTTCAGGATAAGAAAACACGAACTCAGACACGTCGCATTTTATCATATAAACCAACATCGCTCGATAGACTCGAGGGCTGGAGTACCTCTCTGTGGACAGGAGCATGGCGGCAACCACGTCTGTTGGAGAAAGTATTCCAGCTTGACGAAATGCTGCTAGCTTCTCCTCGGTGATGATGGATTTCACCCAATCCCCAGTCGTCTTCTTCAAACAACGGTAGCAGTAGCAGCAGAAGTCGAGGAAGGAGCGACCTTCCTCTCCTTGTCGGTCCGAGCAGCAGCCGCAGAAACAGACACATCAGAGCTCTTCTTGGGGGCCATGGCAAAGGGGATGCAGAAACGAGAACAGAGCAAATACGCGCGCAAGGAAGAATACGATGCAGAGAAGGCAAAAGCAAATGGCAAAGTAAAGTAATCCAGGGCGGAGAAACTCGTACTTACCATAACAAAGGAGTTCATCACAGCCGTCCGAGAAAAAACTACCACGACACGTGGCGCAATCAGAGGGCAACCATCGTAGACCACGCCGCCCACTATGCGCGCAAACCGAGGAGACCATCATCACGCCTGTGAAAATTTCGCCACGTCAGGTCAAATCAGAACTGAACCGGCGTCCACCGTGGTCAAAGAGGGGGACCCACCATGACATGTCCCGTCAAGATATTATTCACACCCCACGGATGTCACGCATGACATCATTCACCTGGCAGACAAACCAAGCGCATAAAACAAAAGTCGATGTTATTTCCGATTGGACAGAAGCAAAATCTATAAATCAAAAGTCTTGCGACTGACGGCAAAATCAAACCATACACACAAAAATATGGTCGAATGAGACTCCCATCAGGAGTGAGCAAGAAGCCTTCGGCTGACATAAAAACAAAAATTGAGATTATCCTCTATTACAAGCAATACAGCACAATCTCGGGGGCTACTCGCATCGGGAGCACTGTCATGCACCCGATAGAATCAAAGAACAGAAGCATAAAGGCAACCCGTTGATGAAATAGACTAAAGGCTCAGTAAAAAGCATAAAGTCCTAAAGATTTCCGAGTAAAAATCAACCTATGATGTCTCGGATGCTGCACGCATAAAATGCAAAGGTAAGACCCATCGATCAGTCGAGTAGGGCAGAGGACCACTCCGACAGTGTTAAGTCTTTGAAATTTCTGCATCTACAGATGCAATGGAAATCCCGACGGACGCCCTGGGTAGCAAAATTGAAACTGCAGAACAATATCAGTAAGTCCATCGACTGGCCTGAGGCGAGTCTGTCCAGTATGTTCCAGGCTCGAGTCCAAGGACTCGAAAACTGATTGAAGACTAGTAAGGTTTTGCCCAAGTGCAGTTAACTGGTCTCGACTCATCGAAAAAATCCAAGCCTACTCAGTTGAATTCCTTTGGCATAATTCATTGTCGAAAGACAAAAGCAAAAATATCTTATCAAAAATATAAACATGTGACATGCACTATGTAGTGAGTCCATGACTGATTCTTTGAATTAGCCAAACACTCGGGGGCTAATGACGAGGTTATACCAATTAGGTACCCCTTCGTGTGGGTACCTGGTGCACGTGATGACTAAAACCCAATTGTCAATAGATTGAAAAAGCCCAACAAACGAAGCCCAAGTTGAAGACTGTTACCATAGATAGGCATAGTCGGTTATACTTTCTATATCTGTAATCCTTGTCGGTTACCCGAGACCTGTACCTCTATATAAAGGACAAGAGGGTGGCCGATCAAGGACACACCCAACCAGAACCACCAAACTCTAGCAAGATCGACATCTTGCTGGACCCTTGTACTCGCCGCATATTCACAATCAATAACAGACATGCAGGAAGTAAGGGTGTTACCTCACTCGAGGGCCCTGAACCTGGATAATTCCTGTTTGTCAGCCGACGAATCTACCTACACTACGCGTTCTCTACCTCATAACTCTCACCCTAGGTTAGCAACCATGGATATTGATGGGACATCCCTCGTCACCAACTTAATGGTGAGGTTGTCAATCTCACGGCTTGCTGTAACAAACAATTAAATGTATGTGTGGAAGAATGATGTTTGTTTGTAGAGAATGAAAATAACAGATTTGCAGTAGGTTGTTTATCAGATTAAAGAGAAGGACCGGGGTCTATAGTTCACTAGCGGTCTCTCTATAATAACATTCATGCTGGTAAACAAATTACAGCTGGGAAATTGATAGAATAAAGAAGTGCATAACAATGCATATACTAATTTTATGATGTTTAGTGTGAGATTCATTTGGGCATTACAACAATATACATAGACCGACATTTGTTGTTTTCTACAAGGATAGTACAAGTTTTTGGTCATTGTGACAACTATATAAAGATATGCACTGGTTTTTACCATATAATATGATATGACTATCTGGTCAAGTAGCTAAAAGATTTTCACCCATCGTCTCCCATCACCCTTGTAAATGGCCAAATGAGTGATTTGAGCTCAGTCTGTATTACGTTTGATCCCCTCGCACCCTGCCTCTGTGAACGTAGTGGCACTTTTACATTTTTAATTTCTGGTTTGATGAATGTATAGAAGACGATCTGAATTCTGTTTAATCCCCTTTCCTTGTGTTTGTGCTATTGCCGACGCTCTAGCCTCCATTGTCCTCCCTTCGACGTGCCAGAGAATTCACATGCTACTGGCAGGCTCTTGGACGGGGCGACACCTCTGGTTTGAGTTACAAATGCTTCAGACATCTTAATCGCTGCAACTCGGTTGGAACAGTACACGAAAGCAATTGAGTGAGACTTTTAGCTGATCTTGCTGCATCAATGGAACTAGGAGCTGCTAGATATTCTGATGGCATATACAACTTTGTTGGTCACATGCTTGGTTTAATTGAGCTAGAATTACTTTTAGTGGCGGCTCTGCTGTCGTAGCCTTATCTGATTTTCCTTATCTTTAATTGTGAGATATGCTTACAATTTTGGAATACGAGTTGTTTCGGTTGATAGTTATCTGTCCCAATGTTTGTTTGTGTAATCAACTAGGGTGTTTTAAACCTTTATGCGTGTTTTAGCAGTGTTCACATAACTATAGCTATATACATGCCATAGTGTTATTAGGTTGTTGTAATGGTCTACCTGTAGAAGCCGCTATATATTTAGTAATCTGGCTTTTTTTTTCAAGTCACATCTTTATCTTATAATTTGATTCGGCCATGTTCCTACCACTTAGTATACATGCACACAATCTCATGCTTACTTGAATATTATGCAATCAAAATCTAATAATCATTTCGTGTTTTACTTTATCATGTGTACTAATATTTGCAAATTCTTATGTTATTAGGTCATACTATGTAGATCATACAAAGTGTCATGATGTTTTATCATTCAAATGTTCAAGAATTTAAGGGACCACGAGAAGAAGAGGCCATGAACTATATCTTAGGCTGACTTTTGGATACCCCATGATGTATAATATACAAAGAAGACTAGAAAGTAAGGTGTGAGTATTTGCTTTATCTTTATGAGGTTTGTTGTTGTATAATGGGACGCGTAAGAATTGGAATCTGAGAAAAGGCCAACATAATTTTAAATTTATTTCAAACCTAATATGTTTGATTTATTTTTACTAGTTATCATTAATCTGTCATGTAAGACAGGATTCCTCACCATTTTATATCGGTACAGACGTGTGGGACGAAAATAAAAGGTAAAGAATCGGTCGGGTGTAACAGTGCAGATTCCGGATGAACCCATGGCCCAGTTTCTTTCGTACGAAAAATTCCGAACAATCTTAGCCCCGCCCAGTTCAAAAAAGTAGGACGACTGGACGAGAAATGTATTTGAGCCCAGATGGCCTAGTCCTCTTAAATAGAAAACAAATCTCAGATCCTGGAAAGAGTTTATCCAGTCAAAAGAAAAGGAAAAATTCTGCAAAAACCACACCTTCTGCTCGTTCGCCGCCGGTAGGCACCGCACCGCCGGACCACCGTCCCCATGGCCGCCGCCGTATCCTGCTCCCTGTCGCCTACCACGGCCGTGCGGCCTCTTCCCAGAAGCACAAGTGAATCTCCTTGCCCCAATCTCTTCGTTTCGGCCAAAAGCTCTCTTTCTCGCGAGGTCTGACAGACTAATATCTCTCTTTCTCTCTCACCCCCATCTATCTGCCTGCTGGCTTCCAAATCTCCAGCTTCTTTCGCTTGTTCGTACCAGGCGAAGAGAAGGGTTCCAATGGTGCGGGTCCGATGTGCTGCTGACGACGAAGGTTAGTCTAGTCATGACATATTGAGAAATCCAAATGTACTTCATGTTCCTTTATTTTTTTCCTAGAACTAGCATTTCCTTGTATGTTTTGTTTACTAAGTATGGAAGTGGTTAGCACAGTTATTTCAGCGTAGCATGCGTGGAAATTTTCCTAGTCAATTTTGTGCAAGAGAACTTGACTCTTAATCAAAAAAGTTCATCAGTCTACTCTAACTTTGTAGAAACTCACTAGGCATATACCACTATGGAATATACAGGCTCCGGTAAACATTATTTTAGGACTGGAGACATATACTAGCTTAAGTACACATTGTGACATCGTGCATTGAGCTTTATTTGGTTAGAACACGGAGTTGTGTTTTCCCTGTGAACTAGCTTAAGTGCTTAAGTACAGAAGCAACAAAACTGACCCACTTGCCACAATTTGTGCATGTTATGATTCGAAGAGGACGTCAACAATTTGGGAGTCAACGTGGCACTGTCGATGCTAAGATTCTATAAAAGTAAGTCGGTACTTGCAGTTTGTTACCGCTCGATTTCTGTTTTTATTTAGAAAATGTAAGCTGAATTACCCCCAGCCTCTGCAACAACTAAGGATGCATAGAGCCAATGATTTCTGATTGTATTTGAGACATTTGTGTTACTACCACTATGCAGTTATATACCATGCTCGTAAGACCAACTATATCTGTATGGCCTGCTCACTGGCTCAGACTTTATGTGATCAGGAGAGATATCACCCTTACTACCTTCAAGCTGCCGTTATGTGCCAACGTGTAGTGAGTACTCTATGCAGGCATACAAAAGATATGGTGTTGGAAAGGGTACCATCTTGACAGCGTGGCGTTTGTGCCGTTGTAATCCTCTTGGTATGTGTTCTTTCTGTTTCATAGATATTTTCAGCTCTTCATCATATCATGTTTATGGAACATGAGCGTTTTGTTTTCTCATACACACATAGGTGGACAGGGATATGATCCTCCAAGATGGTTTGGCGAGGAAGAATTACCCGAGGAATGATGGCTGGTAATTACTAGGAAACATGCACGTGTGGCTGATTGCCTCTGTGACAGTTAAGTAAGCAATATACACCATTATCAGTTCTATTAATATTATTTTCTGAGTGAATAACTGAAACTAAACTCTGTGTAACAATTAAGAGAGAAACAGTCAGATGGGCATTTTAAAAGCATCATACCACGGTGGCTTTATTTATGTCTGTTGTGGTGCATATGTATATATCTGTGGGGTTTTGCTTTTACATTTTTCAGAAAAAATCTTTGTATTTTATTATTACGACCAAACCAGGTGATTGTACGTGATACATTCATTTGCTACTCACGCATTTTATATCAAGAGGTTAGCCTAAGGTTGCATGAGCTTCCACTATCATACACCACCATTGTATTGCTCCGTTCTTATGCCGACTAGTGTCAAGACCCAACTTGTGTTTGTTGTTTCCTATACTACATGCATACTATGACAGTCAAACAGTGAATTTACTGAGTGGACAAAATTCAAAAAAGTAATAATGAATGGACAGCTCTCCTGCCTTTATGTCAAAACAGAAATAGTTTATTTAATATTTGCATTCAGATTTGGTCAGAAAATATTATTAGATGCATGGACATAATTTTTGTATCTCCTGTGGGCTCAGATGAAGGTTGAAGATTGACACATTCTTGAGAATATAATACAATTAAAAATTTAAACCACCATTTGGTGGAAAAAATTAATGTAAAAAAAGAGAGATCCATGGGCTTTTTAGTGTATCGGTAGCAGCCACCCAGGTGAGGCAGAAGAATTTTCTCCCGATGGGAGTCGAACCCTGGACGCAGGGTTGCCACTGCAAGCCCTTTGCCACTAGGCCACAGCCTAGTTCTCAAAAATATTAATGTACAAGGCAAGAAAAATTATAAGGAAGTAGTACAAGAATGATCCCTGTTCTTAGACCGTAAGTCTGTATGAACTATTAAATTAGAATCTTTCTTAGCCCGGGGGGTATGTGCAGCTTACATCATACTGTCTTCCATTTTAATATTTGATTGGTCCGCTCTCTCCTGGCTACCATATCCTTGTATATGGCGTTTGTTGTTTTTTCCTGCTGCAACTTGGTGTATCTTGTTTGAGATATTATCCTTCAATGTTTTAATGGTATATACTATATTAAATTGGTTATTTGTAGAACCATTCAACCTAATGTCCCTATCATTGCTATTTGTTTTCTTGTTTCTGGTTTTCATCAATGTTGACACTGATATTTGGTTTCCCATGTTGATTCTTTTTCATTGTTATCCTCCTCTTTGTTTTTTATATCAGATGTCGGAATGTCTCACAATATGTCATCTTCGTCATGCAACTTAACAGGGGAGGTTACTCTGGAGCACTACTGCTTGTGATAGCTTCAAGGGAATATGTATTTGACCTTTTATTGACTACACTGTCAAATAATGCCATGACAAGATCGGTTTCCTGGAATATTTATTGGAAGATGCTTGTGATAAACAGTAAGTGATCCATACCATGAGCAAACCACTTCTTTATGAGAGAATTTCTGCTGGTTTAAAGTTGGGAACTTATGAGCCCAAAAATCATGTTGGTTTAGTTCAGGAATCTGCAGTTAGTTTTTAGTTTATAATTTCTATAAACAACGATATAAATGTCAGCCAAAAAATGTAAATCAAATCCACCAGACTTTTTTCTTCACATCTACAACTTTACTATGGTAAACATAAACCCTTGGTGCAAGTTGCACAGTAAATCTTCTTATTGTAACACCATAAGAGTTGCAAAATAACTGCACAACTTCACTACTCGATCAGCCAGCTGCTGAAAAAATGTTCTGGGCCATAAATCATAAAAGTAGACAAAATGTAGTCAATATTCATTACTTTAATCTATGCCACTTGAGAACTGCTACCATCGTCAGCTACCCATGTGGAGAGAGCGTAGAGCATGCGGCCTTTCCATCCCTGCAGAAGCCATTGGTGATCCTCGTTGAGCATAAAATGCTTGTTGTATTCCTCCTTCACTTTAGCCTTCAACATCTGAACAATGTCAGGGTCCAATAGTAGCTGCCTGAGCCCTGCTCGCTGCTTCCGTATTTTCCACTCCTTGTAGTTTTGAGGGCGCTCCACCCGATCCGTGCCCTCACAGGTGATGTTGTTCATGGCACACCGTGCAATGATGTCCCTCTCCACCAGTAGCCTCTCATTGCTGTCCCGTGGCACCGTGGTCTCCATCATGTCAAAGTGTGCTGCAAAGTTGTGGAGTATTTGGCGGAACCGTGCCGCGTAGAAAGTCGTGTTGTATGATGCATTCACGATGGCATGGACAAAAACAACTGGCTTCATCTCCCTGATAGTGTTGAGCACCATGTCCCTTGGGCTTAACCTTTGATGATGACACTTTCATCCATCAGGGACCTAAAATGCAGTAAACTGTTCACGACGAGAACCTCATCGGGATTGATGTTGAGGTCCTCTACTCGGACATCCTCTGACTTGGCTGTGATGGCGTGGAACTTGAATGGCACGCCAAACTGCCTTGCACAGTGGATGAGCCGACGTCCTATATCCTCAGTTTGCTCGGCAGGACGGAATCCAGGCCTGGGGCTGGCAGTGGTAATGCCAGTCACCCTCACCTCCGGAGGGCCGCCCTCCCTGACCGCTAGCCATCGGAGCAAGTCTGGCCACTGGAACCCGTCATTGTAGCCGTAGTGCACAATGTGAAGCTTGTTCCTTCCCATGACATCATTATAGATGGTCTTGTTAGAGAAGAGGAAAAACACCTTGAGGAAGCAGCAGGCGGACATGATGAGCTTGTAGGCCTTGAGTAGCTCCACGACAGGGCTGCGATTCGCCATGAGCGAGCGGTAAAGCTGGCTTCCCCTACCAGCCAGGCGTGCCTCTAGACCCTCTGCAAAGTAATGCGCCAGCCGCTGGGTGGCGTCTCCTGTTGGTGAGGAGTGTCGCTTGATCCGCCAAATTAGCTCGCATGCACTGCGCTGGTCGTTGGTCGCCACTGATTCCGCACAACGGATCAGCAGCATCTCAAGATTGTCCATTGCCACCAACCTCACACCATTCCTTCCACGCAACGCCGGCCCGCGTTAGAGGGGAAGATTAGCCTTCTTGCAGATTCTCTGCTGCTCCGCCTTTTTGTCCCTCTCCATGGCAGTGCTTACCTCAGAGGAGAACATGTCATAGCCATCGAGCATGAGCTGGTCCAGTATCTCGCTTACGACAGCTTCCTCGGATTCAAGCTGCACCAGCACCACCATTTGCTTGCTGCGCCTACCCGGCTCTGTCTCCGCTTCGGGGTTGCCACTGTGAGGCATGTTCTTCAGCCCGCTACTGTCAAACAACCCATTGTTTGTGGGCAAGAAACTGTTGGCCTCCTCCATGACCCTAATGAATGCCATGCTTGATAGAACGTCCATGTTGTTGTTGGGTTCCACCTTGTCCGTGCCATTGGAGAAGAAGGCTGGTTTCATGGGCGCTCCTGCCTTCACAAGGCAGCAAAGGCAGCAAGGCAGAGGGCTGTTGGGGCATGGGATGGCTCTGCGCCGGAGGTGGAGACTATCTGGGCAAAGGAATCTGAGCCTGCTGGAGTGCGTCCTGGTCGTGGTACTGGTACAAGAACTTGTCGACGATGTCCTTGTTGTTTTATGGTGATCCAAATTCATATGATGAAGTGAAGTGAGCGGCTAACTTCGGAGCGAAGCGGAGGCCCGTCGCCGGGAGGCTTGGGCCAGGAGGCGGCAGCCCCCGCGGTACGGTACGGATCGTATCCGAGTCGGATCGCAACCGACTTAGGGTTTCTGCCCTCTATAAATACATCTTGTAAGTCGTCTGTTGGGGTAAGCCATACATTGTAAACCCACGGCGTTTGTAACCTCACCCGATATAGTGAAGTATTGCTGGCTGGCGCCCGTGGTTTTTTCCTCTCCTTTGTTTGGAGGGGTTTTCCACGTTAAAATCTCGTGTCCCCGTTGGTTTGATCGTTCCGCTCTTCGTCGTTTCTTGCTATCTCATATAACAAGTGGTATCAGAGCCCGTGTTTTAGATCTGTTTTCAGATTAGGGTTTTTTTGGATGGCATCGATGAAGTTCGATCTACCGTTGCTGGACTACAAGACGAGATTCTCGTTATGGCAGGTCAAGATGCGTGCGATCCTCGCACAGTCCAATGATCTTGACGAAGCGCTGGAGAAATTCGGCGATAAGGCGGCAGCCGAGTGGTCTGCCGATGAGAAGAGAAAAGACCGTAAGGCTACGTCTCTTATTCAACTGCATCTATCTAATGATATCCTGCAAGAAGTTCTACAGGTGAAAACCGCAGCCGCGCTGTGGGCTAAGCTGGAGTCGATCTGCATGTCAAAGGATCTAACCAGCAAGATGCATGTGAAGATGAAGTTGTTCTCGCACAAGTTGCAAGAAGGTGGTTCTGTAATGCATCACATATCGATCTTCAAGGAGATCGTTTCCGACCTAGTGTCGATGGAGGTAAAATATGAGGATGAAGATCTAGCCCTCTTACTCCTAGTTTCGCTGCCAAATTCCTATGCAAATTTCCGTGATACCATACTGCTTAGTCGTGATGAACTAACCACTTCTGAAGTTTATGAGACCCTCATGACGAGGGAAAAGATGAAGGGTATGGTACAGAAGGAGGAGTCATCCTCTTCGAAGGGTGATGCTTTGGAGGTCCGTGGTAGGCCTCAGCAGCGAGACAACAACAACTACAACAACAACAGAGACAAGAGCAAGGGCGACAGAGGTCGCTCAAAGTCTAAAGGCCATGATAAGTTCTGCAGGTATTGCAAGAAGACTAACCACAATATTGATGATTGTTGGAAACTGCAGAACAAGGAAAAAAGAAAAGGTACTTACCAACAGAAAAATAATGAAGGTAATGATACCGGTGAGGCTGCTGTTGTTGATGGTAGTTCTGATGGCGAATGCCTAGCTGTTTTAGCTGCATGTGTTTCACGTCAGGATGAATGGATTCTAGATTCTGCATGTTCTTTTCATATTTGCTGTAACAGAGATTGGTTCAGTTCTTATGAGTTAGTGCAGACTGGAGACTTTGTGCGTGTGGGGAACGACCAACAATGCACCATTGCTGGCGTTGGATCAGTTCAGATCAAGACCCATGATGGCATGACACGCACGTTGACGGATGTGAAGCACATACCAACCATGGCGAGAAATTTGATCTCGCTCAGTACCCTTGATTGTGACGGGTACAAGTATACCGGCGGGAACAGACTCCTGAAGGTATCAAAGGGTTCTCTCATTACTATGGTTGGTGATATGAATTCTGCTAAGTTATATGTTCTTAGAGGCAACGTTTTATCTGGTACTGTTGCTGCTGTTTCTCATGATGATGCAAATAAAACTAACCTCTGGCATAAGCGTCTTGGACACATGAGCGAAATTGGTATGGCAGAATTGATCAAGAGAGAAGTTGTTGCATGACTGCAGTTTGGGTAAGATGCAATTTTGTGAACATTGCATATTTGGTAAGCACACGAGAGTTAAGTTCAATGCTTCCGTTCATACCACCAAAGGTACACTTGATTATGTACATGCTGATGTTTGGGGGCCGTCACGTAAGCCCTCATATGGTGGTGCTCGTTATATGCTTACTATTATTGATGATTACTCTAGGAGAGTTTGGCCTTATTTCATGAAAAATAAGGATGATTCGTTTGCTGCTTTTAAAGAGTGGAAAGCTATGATAGAAAGGCAAACTGAGAGGAAGGTGAAAATTCTTCGTACTGACAATGGTGGTGAATTTTGTTCGAATGTTTTTAATGATTATTGCAGAACAGAAGGGATTGTCAGGCACCTCACCATCCCGTACACGCCTCAGCAGAACGGAGTAGCGGAGCGGCTGAACAGGACTATCATGTCTAAAGCTCGCTGCATGATATCTAACGCTCGCATGAGTAAGCGTTTTTGGGCTGAGGCGGCTGCCACCGCATGTTACTTGATAAACAGGTCACCATCTATTCCCCTCGACAAGAAAACTCCCATTGAGGTATGGTCTGATACTCCTGCTGATTATTCACAGCTTAAGGTTTTCGGTTGCACTGCTTATGCTCATGTTGATAATTTAAAGTTAGAGCCAAGAGCTATTAAGTCTGTTTTCATTGGTTATGGTTCGGGAGTAAAAGGATATAAGTTGTGGAATCCCGAAACTAACAAGGCATTCATGAGCAGGAGTGTTGTTTTCAATGAATCTGTTATGTACTTTGATAATTTGTCCTCAGATGTTTCAGAAAGTTCTGATGAGGAACATGTTCGTGTCGAGGTGGAGCATCCTGTGGAAAAGGATAATGTCATCGCTGACAATGATGGTGATACATCAGATGATTCTGATAATGATACTGTTCAGCACTCACCTCCTGTTTTGCAGCCAGAAAATCAGTCCATCGCTGATCGCAAAACAAGGAGGAATATTATTAAACCTACACGGTTAGTTGAGTAGTGTAACATTGTTAATTATGCTCTGAGTTGTGCAGAACAGGTGGAGCATGGACATGAGCCGTCCACGTATACTTAAGCTATTGCCACAAGTGATCGTGATAAATGGATCTCTGCTATGCAAGAGGAGATGCAGTCACTTGAGAAGAATTGCACATGGGATGTTGTGCGCTTGCCTAAACAAAAGAAGGCTGTCCGCTGTAAGTGGATCTTCAAGAGAAAGGATGGTTTGTCTCCAAGTGAGCCTCCAAGATTTAAGGCAAGGTTAGTGGCAAAAGGTTTCAGTCAAATCCCTGGTATTGATTACAATGATGTTTTCTCTCCGGTTGTCAAGCATAGTTCTATTCGGACATTTTTCTCCATTGTTGCTATGCGTGATCTTGAGCTTGAGCAGTTAGATGTTAAAACTGCGTTTCTGCACGGAGAGTTGGAGGAGGAGATATACATGGACCAGCCAGAAGGGTTCATAGTGCCGGGTAAGGAGGATCTTGTTTGTAAGTTGAAAAGGTCTCTCTACGGTTTGAAACAATCCCCTCGTCAATGGTATAAAAGGTTTGATTCATTTATGTTGTCACATGGTTTTAAGAGGTCTGAATTTGATAGCTGTGTGTACATTAAGTTGGTTGATGGATCACCTATATACTTGCTGTTATATGTCGATGACATGTTGATTGCTGCCAAGAGCATGAAAGATGTCGCTGCTCTCAAGTCACAGTTGAGTAGCGAATTTGAGATGAAGGATCTTGGTGCTGCTAAGAAAATCCTAGGTATGGAAATTACACGTGATAGAAAGTCTGGGTTCTTATTTCTTAGTCAGCAGAGTTACATTAAGAAAGTTCTACATCGTTTTAACATGCATGATGCAAAATCTGTTAGTACTCCTATTGCTTCTCATTTTAAGTTGTCATCTACTCAATGTCCTACTACTGATGATGATATGGAGTACATGTCTGGAGTTCCCTGTTCTAGTGCTGTTGGTTCCTTGATGTATGCTATGGTCTGTTCTCGTCCTGATTTATCATATGCTATGTCTTTGGTGAGTAGATACATGGCTAATCCTGGTAAAGAACATTGGAAAGCTGTTCAGTGGATTTTCAGGTACCTCTATGGCACGTCTGATGCTTACTTGAAGTTTGGCAGAGCTAGTGAGGGACTCGTTGGCTATGTGGATTCAGATTTTGCTGCCGATTTGGATAAGAGGAGGTCCCTCACAGGTTATGTGTTCACCATTGGTAGTTGTGCTGTTAGTTGGAAGGCAACACTTCAGCCAGTTGTTGCCCAATCCACCACGGAGGCTGAATACATGGCCATTGCAGAAGCAGTTAAAGAAACTGTTTGGTTGAAAGGTTTGTTTGCTGAGCTTTGTGGAGTTGATACTTGCATTAACCTGTTTTGTGATAGTCAGAGTGCTATTTACCTTACTAAGGATCAGATGTTCCATGAGAGAACAAAGCACATTGACATCAAATATCATTATGTGCGTGATGTTGTTGCACAAGGTAAGTTGAAGGTATGCAAGATTAGTACTCTTGATAATCCAGCTGATATGATGACAAAGCCTGTTCCTGTATCTAACTTTGAGTTATGCTCAGACTTAGTTGGTATCACTGTTTAGCCCAAGAGGCTATTTGGCGCCGAAAGTGTTCTCTTTGTTGTTTCAGGGGTGAAGGTTCTCGTTCATACTACAAGATGGAATTTGTCTCAAGGTGGAGTGTTGTTTTATGGTGATCCAAATTCATATGATGAAGTGAAGTGAGCGGCTAACTTCGGAGCGAAGCGGAGGCCCGTCGCCGGGAGGCTTGGGCCGTAAATACATCTTGTAAGTCGTCTGTTGGGGTAAGCCATACATTGTAAACCCACGGCGTTTGTAACCTCACCCGATATAGTGAAGTATTGCTGGCTGGCGCCCGTGGTTTTTTCCTCTCCTTTGTTTGGAGGGGTTTTCCACGTTAAAATCTCGTGTCCCCGTTGGTTTGATCGTTCCGCTCTTCGTCGTTTCTTGCTATCTCATATAACAGTCCTCCTCCATGAGCATGCGTGAAATGTAGTCGAGGGCCAGGCCATCATGCGGCTGCTGCAATGCCAGATCAGGATGGTTGAGAAAGATGAAGGGTGAGGCTGCCATGCTGGTGCTGATGTGCTTTCACTAGGTCCTATGACACCAAAACCTTTTAATTTCACTGAAGCAACAAAGGATGTATGACAAAGTTAGCTCGCTAGCTAGGAGATTTTGTCAGGTGCTCCATGTTCGATGATTCCAACCATCCAAATGAAGACCAAGACAAATGTAGTTGTCTGCAGTTGACTACGATTTACTAAAGAAAAGCTTTGGGTTCTATAACAGCACGACCAAACTGTGAACTTACATTCCAATGTTGCAAGGACAAAACATATTAATAAGATGCCCTTTCCAATACACAGTTAAAAATGAATCCCTTAGAATAAAACAGCCAAAGAGGCATTAAGCTGCAAATAACTGGGGACCTGTATATGTTAAAAAAAAATCTGGGGACCTGTAGTAGTTTGTGCAAGCATCCTGCCAGCTGCAGCTAAAGGAAAAGTACACAACAGGTGCTACAGTACAGGCAGCAACCTTAAGAAGGCATCACTGAAATTTAACCAGGACTTGCAAACAGGGTAACAAGTCCTTATGTGGTTTACATTTACTTCTTCACTTTCGGTCAGTTAGGCACTGATTGCTGTGGAATGAAGATCATGCATGGTTCAGAAGCAAAGGACCAATTGTTGCTCCTTTTCCCTCGGGGTATGTTCATTGCCTCACTGTGATGGCGAAGCACAAAACTTGAATGTTACACTTGGCTCGCGTGCACAGTTGGTAGCCAGTGCCCCATCTCCTCGACGTGATTGTCTTGTCATATCATCCTCAAGAGTCGCGATGTTTCGGGCTCTGCACTTGTCCTGCATACATGTTCAGTCCCTATAGTTTTTTCATTCCCAACCGTACCCCCACCAGTAGGTGAACAAAGGGAATTGTAACATGAAACGTACACAGAAAAATAAGTTACAATTTCGAACCATTCGAGTGGTCTTACCAGACTGATTGTATCCTTTATCTTTTTCAGGACGTGACAAAGGCTTGTGCGTCATTGCACGTAGCAGAAACGTTTTTTCTGCAAGACGTGTTACATGCCAGCAAAGAATAAACGGCAGGTCCCTGCTAGCTATGAAACCTGCCGCTACAAACTAAGTTACATCTCGGGGTCTTTTGCCTCTGCTAGCCTGAAGAAAGAGGCTCACATCTTCTTTGATGAAAGCTGAGAATTCCTAAAGCTCGTAGAGTGTCAAACCACACACAGCGTGGGTGGGATCACTCAACCAGGAGATAGTTAATTGTTTCTTGAGCCCGAGAGCTCAGAGGGCAGCTCGGCTGGTGAGGCAATTGCCTGCGAACAAAGCTACGTAGGCAGATCGAGATGAAAACTTGCAGTCTTCTGTGAACTTCCAGAAGAACCGTTCAACGCTTAAAGCTCGATTGGAGAGACAGACGCCTTTCTTGAGCCCAAGAGCTCAGAGATACCCAACTTCTCGAGCATCCTGCTGTTGGTGACGCCCTCGCGGAAGGCGGCGATGACTTGAGTGTCAGGGATGTTCGGGATCTTGTTGCGTAGTTGGCTGAAGCGCTGGATGTATTTGCGTAGGGTCTCATCCTTCTTCTGTACCACAGCGCGTAGGTCATTGTGGTGAGCGTGCGCTCGTACGTCCCCTTGAAGTTGGAGACGAACTGCTTGCAGAGTTCCTCCCAAGAGTTCACAGAATCCTCGGAGAGGTTCAAGAGCCACGACAGCGCAGAGTCGCCAAGCGCGTGGGAGAACCAGTTGGCCATGACCTTGTCGTCTCCGCCTGCCGCTTGGATGGAGGTGGTGTAGAGCTGCATGAACTCAATGGGGTTGCTGGAGCCGTCGTAGCCCTTGTGGAGAGCCGGCCTGAACTTCGGGGGCCAAACCACGCGGCGCAGGGAGCGGGTGAACGCCATGCAACCGGTGGCGTACGTGGCGACCCCGTGCTGCAGCGCGCTGCGGTTCTGCTGGACCGCCTGGCCGATTTCTTCCACGAGCCGGTTCTGGCGGTTGCGCTGGACCTCCATCCCCACGCGAGCGTCTGGCGCGGTGCGCTGCACGATCAAACAGTCGTGAGGCGAGGACGCGTGCGAAGCAGCCCTCTGCGTCCCAGCCGGTGCAGGCCCTGACACGTCTGGCGCGGCCGTGCCCACGAGGGAGGGGTACACGATGGACTGCGACGGAGCGGGGCGCGTCGTGGCGATGCCGACGAGGTGGTTGAGGCGCTCTAGCCACTGCTCGTGGGCCTCGGCGGTAGGCTGATAGCGGAGAAGTTCTTGCGCCATGAGCAGTGCAGTGTGCGGCGCGGGGTCCATCTTGCCTGGACCGGAGCCGCTCGGACGGTGCGTCGGATGCGACGACTGCGCGTCCTCTTGGTGCTCGGAGTTGTGCTCGGGCTCTTCCGCATGAGGGCCCGAGTTGGCGCGCTCTTCACGGCGGGGTCGCCCCCGTCATGCGCGTGTGGCCGTGGCGCCGGGTGTGACGCGAGCGCCTTCAGGTGCGCGTCGGTGGGCGCGGGTAGCGCGGGTGTTCGCCATGGCGCGGAGGCGGCTCGAAGGTCGTTGACGCGCCTCAGTCCCCTACCTGGCGCGCCAAATGTCGGGTTATGACTCCCACGAAACAGGGGTGGTCACTTCCTGAAGAGTAGTTCGTGAAGGGGATTGAACGCGGAGGTCAAGACCCTCGAGAGGCACGACGACGGTGCTCGCCGGGCCTGGAGAGGAGCACACACGACAGAGAAAGACACCAGCCCGTACCCAAGTTCACGGCCCTCAGGAGGAGGTAAGACCGCTACTCCTGCTTGTCTGTATTGCACTGTGGAGGTTACAGTACAACTGAGCTTGCCGAGAGCGATCTTGAGGCAGTTCGTGCCTGGGGAGGGAAGCAATAGTCTTCTTCCTCCTCCAGCCGAAGGCTATTCTACTCAACCGAGCTAGGGTTTACAAGTGTTCTCCAAGCAATTGGCTGACCTTCTCTACGGTGGAGGTCTTGCTCCTTTTATAGGCGCCGCAGGCATCTTCCTTCCGCTTGGCGTCCAAGGTGGGCTCCCACACGGCAGCGGCGTGGAGAAGTTGGAGTCCACCGCTGCGAGATCGTTCATGGACGCGGTCCATCGTCGATAAAGTTGGGAGCGGTGGCCGACAAGCTGTAGACCACGCAAAACGGCTCACAGGGTCCACAGTCTCCGGAGTGGAGCCCACGATGACGATCTTCTTCGAGTGTTGCGCCGTCCAGCTGCTTTATCATCAGAGAGGAAGGTACCAGCTGTCCTGGCGCAGCCGGTGCACTTTATTGACTCCTTTATCACCAAAACGGCAAAGGGAGCGCCTGCGAAACTCTGCGGATACGGCAGAGGCCATGTGCGCCCTGCCGTACTTCCTTGGCCCCGAAGCTTCGCCGCAGGCCCGAGGCGGCCTGTGGAGGGATTTCTGTTGACTTCTCTCCAGGCGCACAGTGCCTCGGGAGAGTCTCTGGAAGCGCAGGTCCTCTTCAGGCCTTCGCTTCCTCTTCAGGCCCTCAAGAGGATTTGCCTCTCGAGGGTCTCTTCAAGCGGTGGCTTGGTCATTAGTCGTTTCATCTGATCAGCCCGTGTGAGAGGCATGGGGAGAGTGGGATCTTCATACCCCAGTCTCCACTGGGCCGACACGAGCTAATACGGCGGCCTGGCGGCGTCTTAGCTGCTAGGGTTTGGGGCAAATGATAGAGGAGGGTGCGGGGTATTTAAGGACGTGCACGGGGGAAACAAACTCCACCAATCTCTCTCGGATTTGGAAACATATTGGAGTTGTCTCGGGAGGAAATTATGGTCGGAGGTTGAAGAAGCTCTCCTGACAGGTGGGTCCCGCCTGTCAGGTATTTTTCTTTATCTTTTCTGTTTTTCTGTTTCTTTCATAACATTGGATTTAAGATTCCAAATCAAGTCAAATAAATTTCTAAAAATTTCTAAAATCAATATCTTTGTTTTAAAACATTTTTGTGCATGTTTTGAACACTTTTGAAAATAATATTTTGAAATATTCCTAAAATAGAAGTATGCCCATTTAGCTCAACTTTGAAATTACGGATTTAATGAATTCATTTGGGGTTAAATAAATTTATGGAATTACCACAATCATATATGTTTGATATTAAGTTATTTAAAACTCATTTTCAATACTAAAACATTTTTCAATTTAGTACAATATTAAATAACATAACACATCTATTTGAAATGAAAAGGGAAATATAATGTATTCATTTTTAATTCACATTATTTTGTGCACCATTAAGTTTCATAATATGATAAATCTTTTGAAAACTCCATAAAATATCTTTGGAAAATATTCTAGATTTGTTTCATTTCTTATATTGAATATATTTGTGAGAATCATTTTATGTTTTGAAAATTAATGAAAATCATTTAGGCTAAGGAAATGTCTATTTGGATAATTCATTAATTAAAATCTATGAAGTTTTAAGGTTATAAACTATAGACTTGAAATTTCCAAAACTATGTTTTGAACTCAGGTAAAAGAATGAAAACCATTTTGCAAATATACCATTTTTCAATAGTTTTGAATTTATGAATAGATATGGCTAAGTGGTTGAAATCAATTACTTATAAGAAAACTATCTTATTATGAAAATGGTTTGAAAGTTTGTAAATTATTTGTAAAATTACATATTGAGGTTTTAAGAAATACAATGAATAATAAAATGTTTAACTTGAAACAACTTTTGAAAATAATGATTATTTAGATATTTAAAATAATAAACAATTTAGAAATTGCTATGAAGTCTTTTATGGTTGGTTTTCTTATGATTTTAATGTTTTATTTTAATCTAAAACAAAAAATTTAATTTTTAGTGTTATTTAAACATTCCAAAATATTGGGATGTTACAGACTACCACCCTTAAAACGAATCTCGTCCCCGAGATTCAGAAAGGCTAGAAAGACAAAGCAAATGCTTGGAGTGATTCTGATAACTCGAGTGGAGAGAAATGTAATTTCTCACATGGAAAACTTAAAAACTGGCAAGGGATGATTTTTTTGATTGGGGAGGCTAGAAAGAAAAATGGGTTGGGATCTTTGGGTTTAAGCAGTTGGGTTTGAATTATCTGGGTGGCTACCACCCTTAAAAGAAAAGTTTTGTTGATAGTTAAACATTCTAACTTATACAAGAGGATAAAGCCATTTCATTAAAAACAACATCTAACAACATCAAGCCACAAGGTTCAAACACAAGCAAACACATACATGAAAATTTTCAAACCTCTTTTGAGAAACCAAACTACTCGTTTATCGAACGAAATACAGCAATGTCATGGAAAGACAAAATTGATAGTACTGCCATACCACAATTTGATAGGTCAATACATCATCGGATCTCGTTATTCTAATTGATAGATGGTCTAATCTATCTTTTTCTTTAGTGCCTCGAGTTACTCCTCTACTTTTTTTAGTTCTTCAAGATGCTTCTGGGTGTTGTGAAGTCTAAAACGAAGTCTTTCTGCAAGGTACTCGATGGCTCTCCATGCTGCATTTCTTGCTGAATCAAAGAATGATTTGTGAAGTATTGGGTTGGTGAACATGCAGTCACCCTCAGTCTTGTGGTCATCTTCTTTGCTCCTGTATAGATGGACTTGCACCCACCAGTACTCTTGACCTTTATCCATGTAAGGAAAACCTTTGTATACTGCTTCTCCTTCAAAATCCAAGCTCTTCATGTTATCCTTAAGTGCTCTTGGAAACTCCGTCTCATATTCCAAGGTCATGGTCATCACTGGTCCTTTCTTGAGTGATTCAATGAGGCTGGTCATGTAAAAAACAAGGGAAGATAATTAGAAAGGAAATAGTAAAGATAGTTACACGAATGATGTTTGAATTTTTTTATATTCAGCAAACTGAATGAAATAGATTTTCAATCATATGGCCAAATACTATTTCAATCGAAACCTAGGGCTTCAAACCTACAGGCAACACAGTGCTCTAATACTATCTGTAGGGTACCTGCACTTAAAATATGGCAAGGTACCTGTGTATAGTGCAAATCACTGGATCGATTCGTTTGCATACACAGTTTACGATGTAACATCACAACAAAGTATCAATTTTATTACATCGATGATCCAGACTTAGAAAATATTCTTTACAATTTACATAGCATAAACCTAGCACGGAAAGAGTAAGCAGCGGAAATACAAGAGCAGTGAGTCTCCATCATATTCATGTTGCCACAGGCGAGAACATGTTGGTTGTAGACTAGAAACCTCTCTTATCATCTGAACAATCTGCAATAAGAAAAATATTGCAACAACGTGGGTCAGATTTCATTAAAAATGGAGTCTAGCAAGCGACACTATGGTGGACACTTAGTGGAATAACTCTAATAACCTATATGCATATTTGGCTGGTGGCGTTCAAGGCTATTTTGAATAAGGCCAGTTTTTTCCTAACTCTTTGAAAACACTTTTCTTCTATTCGAGACATCCGTGGCATGAAATCCACTGTCTCATTCTACCCTTGTTCACCTATCAAGTTTTATCTTACAAATTGGAATGATGGAATCCTCTATTGACATCTGTGATCAGCTGTTCAAATTCTCCGTACCGGGGACACGGCTAAGTACTTAGTGTCACACTCTGCAGAGGTTGTGCACGTTCACCATTGTACCCATTCAACCCAAACTATCCTTTACACTCTTAAGTGATAAGGAAAAGGAAAAGAATGAGACGTGATATTTCAGAAGCATTTTCCCTCCCACTTTGGCTTGACCCGTTCCACCTAACACCCTCCACATCTGCTTGTCAAGTCGAAGCGAGTCCATGCAACTTGTTGATCAAGCTAGAGCCCATTGGCAATGACTGCACTGGAAGCAATCTTCAGATCCCTTTGTTCCTGGGTGGCCGTCCACAAGTGTACTCTCAGGTGAAAACCACCATGCTAATGGCCCTAAGTATAGTAGAAACTACCTTAGGCGAAGACAACCACGAGCACATCTCTGAGTAGCCACTCAACATGAACCAATCAACCATTCCACCCAGGTGTTTCATTCTTAACTTAGTAGAATTTAACTTTTCATAAAACCATCTTTTGCATAGCATTAATAATTCTACGAAGTATTGCATAGGAGCCTAGACACAGGAGTAAGGATTCTACACAGGTCTAGCATAGCATTTCTACTAAGTCCTACACATGCTTATATAAAAATACACTAAGTAATGCATATAGAAAATAGTAGGAGGTTTATGGATGTGCCACTTGCCTTTGGATGATGTCTTTGCTCACAAACTCTTTTCAACGTAACTCGGGGCTCTTCGTTCAATCTAAACACTATAGACAAACCACAATACCACAATCAACATAAAACACAACAACACAACGCATACAAACACATAAAAAATGAACAAAAAAGTTTCATAAACTTCTAAGGAAAATCATGTTTATGCATGACGTGCAAAATATTTCTAAGGACTAGAGATGCATGTCATGCCATGAAAATCTTCTAATTTTAGTGCCAGCAAATAGGTTGGTCAAAAATGACTAAGGACTAAGGTCATAAGTTCGATAAAATACTTTGCTATAAATCATCTTGAATAAGCACTCTAAGTGCTTAGCCATGATGTGCATAAATACTTAGAGAAAATAGTCTATTCTTCAAGGTGATCAACAATTATTAACAACTTTTTGTAAATTGGATATTCACTATAGTGAGAGAGACAGACACCCGGACAACCACTTAAGTTGTGGAACATGTCTCATGTACGTGGACATGTAAGGTTAGTGTCCAGGCCGCTTCATCTCACTATGCCGCTAGGATCCAACAAACTTCAAAGATGGTAATAACATGATCAAAAATTGTTTATGTCTAAAGTCAAAGACAAGATTAGGAAAAAGCGAAAAGATAGAGAGAAGGATGTAGTTGGTCTTTCAGGCTTCATCTCCAGACTTGTCACTTTCTCCTTGGTGATGTCTTGATTGAATTTTTGGTAGACTTGACCAGAGTCGCTCCGAATGACGGCTATCCTTCACCAGAGTCGCGATGGCGGACGGAGCTTTGGGTCGTGCACCGATCGCTCGATCTGCTGCGAAAAAAATACCGCGCCACGTCAAGCAGATGCGCAAGAACAAGGGGAAGCGAGGGGAGGGATTAGAGGGGCTCGGAAGGTCGGGGCTCACCGGAAATAGCAAAGGACGACGGCGGCAATGGCGGAGTCCGGCGAGCTAATACGGCGGCCTGGCGGCGTCTTAGCTGCTAGGGTTTGGGGCAAATGATAGAGGAGGGTGCTGGGTATTTAAGGACGTGCACGGGGGAAACAAACTCCACCAATCTCGCTCGGATTTTTGGAAACGGATTGGAGTTGTCTCGGGAGGAAATTACGGTCGGAGGTTGAAGAAGCTCTCCTGACAGGTGGGTCCCGCCTGTCAGGTACTTTTCTTTTTCTTTTCTGTTTTTCTATTTCTTTCATAACTTTTGATTTAAGATTCCAAATCAAGTCAAATAAATTTCTAAAAAATCCTAAAATCAATATTTTTGTTTAGAACATTTGTGGTAATTTTTTGAGCACTTTTGAAAAAAATATATTTAGAAATATTCCTAAAATACAAATCTGCCCATTTAGGTCAACTTTGAAATTAGGGATTTAGTAAATTCATTTGGGGTTAAGTAAAATTTATGGAATTACCACAATCATATATGTTTGATATTAAGTTATTTAAAACTCATTTTCAATACTAAAACATTTTTGGCTTTAGTACAGTATTAAATAACATAACACATCTATTTGAAATGAAAAGGGAAATATAATGTATTCATTTTTAATTCACATTATTTTTTGCACCATTAAGTTTCATAATATGATAAATCTTTTGAAAACTCCATAAAATATCTTTGGAAAATATTCTAGATTTATTTAATTTCTTATATTGAATATATTTGTGAGAATCATTTTATGTTTTGAAAATTAATGAAAATCATTTAGGCTAAGGAAATATCTATTTGGATAATTCATTAATTAAAATCTATGAAGTTTTAAGGTTATAAACTATAGACTTGAAATTTCAAAAACTATGTTTTGAACTCAGGTAAAAGAATGAAAACCATTTTGAAAATAAACCATTTTTAAATAGTTTTGAATTTATGAATTTATGACTAGATATGGCTAAGTGGTTGAAATCAATTACTTATAAGGAAACTATCTTATTATGAAAATGGTTTGAAAGTTTGTAAATTATTTGTCAAATTACATATTGAGGTTTTAAAAAATACAATGGATAATAAAATGTTTAACTTGAAACAACTTTTGAAAATAATGATTATTTTAGATATTTAAATTATTAAACAATTTGGAACTTGCTATGAAGTCTTTTATGGTTGGTTTTCTTATGCTTTTAATGTTTTATTTATTCTAAAAAAAAGTTTAAATTTTTAGTGATTTTTAAACATTTCAAAATATTGGGATGTTATAGTGGGTGTTCAAAAAGAAGCTTAGGCCTGATGGTACGATTGAAAAGTACAAGGCTAGGCTTGTGGCCAAGGGCTATGCCTAGAAAGAAGAGGAAGATTTCTTCGATACTTACTCACCTGTGGCCAGGCTGACCACCATACGAGTTTTACTCTCGTTGGCGGCCTCGCATGGTCTTCTCGTCCATCAAATGGATGTTAAGACGTCTTTCCTAAATGGAGAAATAGACGAGGAAATCTATATGCAACAGCCAGATGGCTTTGTATTAGATGGTCAGGAAAGAAATGTATGTAGGTTACTGGAATCTTCATATGGCCTGAAACAAGCAACTAAGCAATGGCATGAGAAATTCAATACAACTTTAACCTATGTTGGTTTTGTTGTTAATGAAGCTGACAAATGCGTATACCATCGCCATGGTGGAGGCGAAGGAGTTATACTGTGCTTGTATGTTGATGACATACTAATTTTTGGGACCAACCTCAATGTGATTGAGGAGGTCAAGTATTTTCTATCTCAAAACTTTGAGATGAAAGAGCTTGGTGTGGCTGACGTTATTCTGAACATCAAGCTGCTGAGAGATAATAATGGTGGGATTACACATTTGCAATACCACTACATAGATAAGATTTTGAGTCGATTTGGATATTCGGACTGCAAAATTTCTCCAACGCCTTATGATGCTAGTGTGCAAATTTGAAAGTTTAATGGCACAACTAAGGATCAATGTAGGTACTCTCAAGTAATTGGTTCTCTCATGTACCTAGATAGCGCGACATGGCCTGACATCATGTTTGCTATTTGCAAACTTAGCCGGTTTGTTTCCAATCCGGGGGATGTGCTTTGGCATGATGTCGAAAGAATTATGCGCTATTTGAAAGGTACTGAGTACTACGGACTTCACTATTCCGGAAGCTCGTCAGTGCTTAAAGGGTATTGTGATGCTGATGAGATGAAAGTCACAACAGGGTATGTGTTTACCCCTGGAGGTGGTGCTGTTTCCTGGAAGTCTTGCAAGCAAACGATCCAGACGAGATCGACAATGGAAGAAGAATTAACAACATTGGACACATCTGGTGTCGAAGCGGGATGGCTTCGAGATATTTTGATGGACTTGCCAGTGATTGAAAAGCCAGTTCCGGCTATCCTAATGAACTGTGATAACCAACCAATGATTCTTAAGTTTAAGAGTTCAAAGGACAACATGCAGTCCAACTAACACATAAGAATGAGATTAAAATATGTCAGACATTTAAGAAACTCCGGAGTTATAGCGTTGGATTATATCCAGTCGGCTAAGAATCTGGCAGATTCCTTTACTAAAGGGCTATCACGTATTGTGATAGAGAATGCATCGAGGCAGATCGGTATGAAACCCACGTGAGTTGCCATGGTAGTAACCCAACCAATATGATCGGAGATCCTATGAAGTAGGACCTGGGAAAACACGCTAGTGGTTAACTGAAGAGAGTAAACCTTTACTAACCCACTTCATTGGAGATGCAATACTCTCGGTAACTGTATGGTAGGTTGACGTATGTCTTAATGTGTTCCAAAGCTTTACATAAGAAAGACACTATCCTACAAAGCGATCTTTGGAGGAACACACCTATATGAACCTGACTGCTAGTCCCAGTCTATGAGATTAGGGTGATATCTAGTAAGTTCATGAATAGGTCAGGAGTGACTAATATGGTCCACCCGAAACTACTTTACGCCAAACTGACAATTCAAGGCCTAATCCATTGTTAGTTGTGAAGGAGTGTAGCTGATTGCTCTAGGTAGAGTTCAACCTTAACATGTCTCTACTGAAAATACTGGTATATTAAAACAGTGTTTGGAACGGATGACAAAGATAATGGACTTTGGGATCTGGTGCGGGGTTGTTGAAATATTCCCAAATATTGAGTGGGCCTTTGGCCCATTTTGCAATTCCAGAAAAAACACTAAAGCCTATGTTGTTGTCATGGAAAGTGGTGGGACTTTAGTCCCATACTTCTAGTTGAGTGAGATGTGCATCAGCTTATATACTTGTAACATCCCTATATTTTGGAATGTTCAAAAATCACTAAAAATTAAACTTTTGAAAACATTTAAGTATTTTGCTTTGGAAAAGAAAATTTAAGCATTGCATTCATGCATTCATGCATCTCATCATTTATCATCTTATTAATTTTTTTTTGAGGCGCAAAACAGTAGGGAAAAAACCCTACTGTTTAATTTTCTATTTTCTCATTCAGTCCAACTGTACAATAAAATACAAGAAGTGCTCATAAGGTATCAACCCATTGGGTCATACCCTCTTTGAGAGAGGGTTTAGCTCTATGCATAATAAGCTTGAACGAATAAATAAAGTCTTGAAAACAATTATCCAGACAGACAGGCTGGTTATCAAAGATACTTCTGTTTCTGTGGTTCCATAGGCTCCAGCATCCCACAATCAGGATTTCTTTAAAGCAGATCAATTTGTAACTCTTTTGGCTGCCAACAACATAGAGAAAAAGTCAAGATCATTGTTCCATTCTAGCAAGAGCTTCCACCAGAAATTTCTGCTGAAGTCACACTCAAAGAAAAGGTGTAAATAGTCTTCACTGACTCCCTGGGTGCACAACAGACAATCATAATCCTCAATCACAAAATTCTTTCTGGCTAACAGATCTCTCGTGTTAAGTCTATCTTGCAACATGAGCCAGAAACATATCTTGTGTTTTGGGAGTGTGCAAGATTTCCATATCCACCTGAAAGGAGGAGGGGCCAACTCATTTGGCATCAGGCTATCATATACTCGCTTACTAGAGTAAGGCTTTCCATTTGGGGCCAGAGTCCATTTATCCAACACGTTATGCTCAGCGAGAAGGGTTTCAAGCTGGTCACATTGCTGGTTAGCAACAACTGAGAGAGGTATGTGAAACATATCAGCAATGTCCTCATCCACACAAATAGCAACTGCCTGCTTGAGTGATATGGACTGAGACTTGGCAAATGAACACAAGTGGGGCAATTTATATCGCATCATCTCATCTGTCCATTGGTCTAACCATAACCTAATGGTTCCTCCATCCCCTGGTGCACAAGTAGCAATTTCTAGGAAAGTATTCAAAATATTGATACAATCCTTCCACCAAAAGGATCCCGCAGATCCTGTATTTTGTGGTAACTTGTCATGTGTATAATGAGCCTGCCATATCAACTTCACCCATGGGAGGTCCTCTCTATTCATGAATTTAAACAAATGCTTCATGAGTAAGGCAATATTATTTTTTCTTAGGTTTAAAACTCCCAGACCCCCAACTCTCTTGGGCTTGCAGACATTTTCCCACTTGACCAAGCATTTGCCTTTCTTATGTATATCCTTTCCTCTCATGAAAAAACCCCTAGTGGAACCCTCAATATAATCCAGGAACCCCAAAGGAAGTTTTAAGGGGCACATAGCAAAATTTGGGATAGCAGATATGATTGATTTTATAACAACTAGCCTTCCATCATAAGATAAGGTATCTGCAATACCTATTAACCTTCTGTCAATTCTGTGGAGAATACCAATCAAGTCTCCCATCTTTGGCCTGGTTGTTCCCAAAGGGAGCCCCAGATATGTAAAAGGCAGTGACTCCACCTTGCAGAAAATAACTAGGGCTAAATCTGTACTTTTCTCATGGTCAAGGTTAATGGGTATTAAGGAGGATTTACAAAAGTTCACTTTCAATCCAGTGGATGATGAGAATTTATCAGGAAGGACCTTTAATCTCCTCAATTGCTCTGGGCAGGTAGGCATAATAAGCAGAGTATCATCATCATACTGGATGATGGGATAGTCCAAACCATAAGAATCTTCAAGAGGCAAATCAATCTCTCTAGAATGCCAGGCCTCATTAATAACATATTGTAGTAGTTCTGCAGTTGAGACAAAGAGGAGAGGTGATAGAGGGTCTCCTTGTCTAACACCCCTTTTACACCAAATTTTCTTACCAGGCACCCCATTTAATAGGACAGAGGTTGAAGCAGAGAATAAAATCTGAGCAATCCAACTTAACCACAAGTCACCAAATCCAAGACTCTTCAACATGAGAAGAATAGCACTGTATTCAACTTTATCAAATGCCTTTTGAAAATCTAATTTAAGGATGATAATCTCTCTCTTAGATTTGTGGCAAAGGCTGATATATTCAAAGGCCCAAGCTAGGCAGTCCTGGATGGTTCTACTCTTAATGAATCCATATTGGTTTTTGTGTAATGCCTGAACAATAACCCTCTGCATTCTATTTGCCAATATCTTGGTAAGTAACTTAAGGGTTAGGCTGACCAGAGAGATAGGTCTATAATCATTGATAGTCTCAGGATCACTCTTCTTTGGAATAAGAGTAATATAAGCAGAGTTAATGCTATGAATATCAAGGTTACCCTCATAAAACCTAAAACACAACTGATAGAACTGCTCTTTAACCTGATTCCAACACTTTTTGAGGAAGGCCCCATTAAAGCCATCCAGGCCAGGTGATTTATCTGTGGGCATGCATTTGATCACCTCATCAATCTCCTCTTTGGTGAAAGGAACCTCTAGACTGGGAAAATCAATTCCCGGGTTAGGAACAATTAAATTGCTCAGATCAAATGCCATAGTTGGGTTATCGGAGCACCCAATACGCTGCTTAAAAGCATGCCATAGCACAGCTGCCTTGTCATCATGATCACAGACGATTCTGTTATCCTCTGTATTCAACATAGCAATAAAATTGCATCTATAACTTTTGGTGGCATAAGTGTGGAAAAACCTTGTATTCTCACCCCTCATTTTCGCCCATCTAATTTTTGCTCTATTCCTCCAATAAATCCTCTTAGCTTCAAGTAGCTTTAGCAAGTGGGCTTTCAAAGATATTCTAAAGTTTTTTCGAGCAGAGAAAGTAGCCTTTGGTCCTCTAAACCATCCAGTAGTGCAAGAACAAAGTTACAGGAGTCAATTGTCTTATTCAGTTGGGAAAGACTTTTGCTCCATCGTTTTAGACCATATCTTAGAGATTTCAGACGAGCAGTGATATTCTGTGCTGCATTTTTAAAAACACCATGGAGCTGCCAATAGGTAGAAACAGTTTCAGAAAAACCCTGCATATCCAGCCAGAACTCCTCAAAACGGAAAACCTTAGCCTTTGGGATACTAAGTCCAATCTGTATCTTGATGGGTACATGATCTGATGATAACTTAGCCAAAGGGGTGGCAATGGTATTAGGAAAAAACCCAGTCCAGCTAGAAGAGGTGAAAACCCAGTCCAAATTTTCCAATAAAGGGTCATTCTGCATATTACTCCAAGTGTATGCTCTGCCCTTCAGTGGGATTTCCAGTAAATCATGGTGGCTAATGAATCTATTAAATTCCAACATATTGTGGACATCCCCTCCAGGTCTATTTCTGTTATTTGGCTCTCTGATCAGATTAAAATCCCCAAGAATCATCCATAGATGCATAGGGGAAGTGTCAATGCTTACTAGCCAATTAATGAACATAACTCTATCAGCAGACGAAGTAGGACCATACACATTAGTAAGGTACCAGACCTGACCACTAATCTTACAAATCAGTTCCACTGTAACATGGAATTTAGAAGATGAAATTTCTGTCCCATTGAAAAGGCTGCCATTCCAAATGGTTATGATACCCCCTGAACTGCCAACTGAAGGATAGTAAGCAAACTGATTAAATCTCCTCGGACAAAACTTCCTAATATAGGACAGGTCAAATAATTTTTTTTTGTTTCTTGGAAACAAATGATATTGCAGTTAGATTCCTCAATGTTCTTCCTAATATCATCCCATCTTATTTGAGAATTAATCCCTCTCAGATTCCAGTAAAAAACAATCCATTCTCTACTCATTAAATAACCAATAAAAGGAGTGAACTCTGAGCAATATTAAAAAGCCCAGTAAATCAGTGATCACTGAAAGGCTGAGGATTGGCAAATCATGGTCCAAACAACAAATAGTACGCCTGTTAGGATAACTGATCAACAGCCAGAGCAGGTATAAATATATCCAGAAGCATACACACATGTACCAACATAGCTCAGGTGGGTAATATATATGATCACATAGTACTTCATGAACTAGATAAGAGAAACATATAAAGTTCAACAGAGGATAACCAAGTGCCAACTTATTACATGCCACATCCCACAGATAGATAATTAGAGCAAAGCTGAACAGTACCAACACAACCCCAAGATACAAGTTACTCCACACTATCGTTAGTACTATCATAATTCAGATTCTCCTCAGACACATCATCAAGATGCATCTGGCATGGCCCAGTGGCCAGGGCTTGAATAGTCTTCAGTGGAAGGTGAGGTGGAGCAGTAGCATCAGGGTCTCTAATCTGGGCAGAGTACTCTGCCTCATATTCTTCCTCATCTTCTTCCTGTGCATCATCAGTTGATGTAGCATCCTTGAAGCCATCTTTCAGTTTGGCTAGCCTGGAGCTTCTTCTACCATGTTCACATGATCTAGGTACTTTCCCTTTCCTCTTCCTGGTGGCAGCAGAAACAGCAAGAACATTGGAGTCAGCCTGAACCTCACTAGCATAAGATGAAGCCTCTGGATTCTGCAATTCAACTGCAGCAGTTGTAGCAGGTCCTACTGTAGCAGATGTCAAGGAGGTAATGTTGCAGTTATTCTCAGTCACAAGAGCATGCTGAGTAGGCCTACTTATCACAGGTGGGAACACCTCCACAAAGATATGCTGAGGTGCAGAAACAGAGGGAGCTTGCTCATCCATCTGAGGCAATACAAGTTCAACCACTTCTGGCATACCATTCAAAGGCTCCTCAATAACTGGTGCATTGTTTACCTCCTGGGCAGGGCTCTAAAGAGGTGTGACTAAGGCAGGTTCTTCATTGATCTGATTGGCTGGGGGAGCCATTGCAGGGGCATCTTCCTCTTGCCACATAGCAAAACCATCAATGATAATTGGAACTGGATGGGGGTTGGCTCCATCTAGTGGCAGTGGGTCTTCATCACCAGCACCAGCACCTAGCATGTGGGGGTTCAGTATATAACAAGGGCATGACCAAGAGTTGCCATAACCTTCAGCACTGGTATTCTGAATAACCACAATGCTGCTAGGAATCGAGTCCAAATCAAAAGCCCTGATCTTCACCAGAATCATGGCTTTGTTGGAATCTTCTCTGTTCCACACCAGGAAACGACCATATGGTGCAAAAGTAGTAACACTAGTATTAAGATTCCAGCATTCAGGTGGATAGTTAAGGAGCATGAGCCAAACTTCATGAGTGAATGTAGCCGACCTCCAATTCAAACCCTTGTCATGCTCAATGACACGCATTACTGAGTCCCGAATAAAGTAAGGGCTGTTCCTAATAGCGCTATCACGATCAATAACCCCCTCAAATCTGACCAAAGCAGCCCCCATTGCACATCTACTAATCTGTCTAATGTCAAAACCACGCTGGGCCATCTGAGCTCTGATCAGGATAGAAGTACCTTCAAATTGCTCCCATGATGGTTCTGGTTCAAGTCGAATAATCGCCCAGTTGTCGCAGACCTCCGGGGTGGAGCCTCCCACCACAACATATCCTCGTTGCGGACGGCGATTGTTGTATGGCACATAACCAGCACCAGGAGGGAGGTGGGGGATGGGGTCACATGGGTAGTTCGCCATGGCGACAATGCGCAAGTAATCGGTGGTGGGCGAGGAAGCGGAGTCGCCGGGGCAAGGGTTGCAGGGCAAAGCAGAGGGAGGAACAAGGGATATCCCGTCGTCTGGTATTATTATATTCAGCTCAGAGACCTCCTTGGAGACGACACGACAAAATAGCCTTTTCCGTTTATAACGTGAAAAACAGTTCTTGGAGATATGACCATAATTCCAACAGATTTTGCACCTAAATTGGTTCTTACAATCCTTACGCAGGTGATTAAAACCGTGACAACGAGAGCAACCTGATGAATCACCAGTTGGAGCATTTTGGGCCAAGGCAACCGAAGTTGGGTGGGCTTTTCCCAGGGAATTTTGGAAGTTCCCCATCGATAGGCTAGTGGGCTGGGCCACCGGCCTCCATGCCATGCTTGGTGGTTTTTTCAAAATTTGGATGCGAGAATCTCGCGCCTGATCCGTGAAACCCGGTTGATCATGATCCTGATGATCTTCTGAACGATCCGTGGATCTTGTGCCGAGAGGAACGAAATTAGCACCCGTGAGAATATGATCAGCAAGAACAGGCAATGAAAGATTATCACGTAGCCGATCGAAAACCTGACTAACAACTGGGGGTTTATGCTTTTCATGAGCATCGGATAGACGTGCAAAAATAGAAATCCATTCCGAATCAGACTGCGCATACCAAATATGTTCTTCCCTTTGCCAATTGGGACCTCCATGACCCCAGAGATGAAAGAAACATTTAAACTGCGCACAAACAACTGATCTCAAGTTGCAAATCAAGAAACCCACTGCCTTTGAACAGACTGCAAATTTGAAAACCCTTTCTGCAAGAAACTCCGTGCCAATCTCATTGTAAGCAACACCCAGAACAGCCGAGAGGGCCAGACTAACATTCAACTCATCCAGACGAAAAGAAGCACGACCAAAGGAGACCACAAGGAAAAAATGATGGGATGAGGAGATGAGACTAACCGAGGTGGCAAAACGATCACGAACCTTAGATCTAAACCGATGACCAACAGAGAAATCCAAGATGTGAGCAATGGAGGATGGATCAACGAAGGGATCCATTCCTTTGGGCCAGCGCTTGGAGAAACCCAAGGTGGAGTCGCCATCGCCATGGGAGTCGCCAGAGCTCGTGGGGGTAGGAGTCGCCATCGTTTTCCGTCTAGTTATAATCTCTCATCATCTTATTAAATCACAAAAGGTTTAAATTAAAAATCTATTATATTTCATATTGTTCTAAAAATATTTATATTCTATTATTCTACTAATATGCCAAAATAAAGGTGAATGATTTCAGCAAAATAAGTTTAAATAATTTAAATTCAAACATATTTGAATGTGGGTAATTTCATAAATTTTATTTAACTCCAAATAAATTATTAAATCCCTAATTTCAAAGTTAACCTAAAATAGGTAAAATTGTATTTTATGAATATTTCAAAATAATTATTTTTCAAAAGGTTTGAAAACATGCCCACTATTGTTTTAAAACATAGATATGGATTTTTCAAATTTATAGAAATTAATTTGACATCATTTGGACACTAAAATCAAAAGGTATTAATAAAATGGAAAAATCAGAAAAGGAAAAAGAAATTGCTGACGTCATGCTGACGTCATCGTCTTCTTCCTCTGTCCGTGAATCTCGTCCGGGAAGCACGCTCGGATTTCGCATCAATCAGCCCACCCCTTGCGGGATTTGTTTCCGTATATGCGCCCCATTTATAGCCCAGCCCCGCCGCCTCCTTTCCCCCCAAAAACCCTAAACCGAGAGCCCCCAGGCTGCTCGTTTTGGAGCCGCCATTGCCACGCCGTAATCTTCAAAATCCGGTGAACCCCGTAAACCCCGAGTGCTCTCTCTTGCCCCTTCTCCTTTCTTACGTCTGTGCACATCCGTGTGATTTTTCCTGTGATTTTTTAACTCGCTAGATTGACGAGCCGTGGTCGACCGAAGCCGCTGCCGCCCCGGGAACTCTGGTGAAGTGTCCCGGCCGAACCAAATTCCCACCTCCGTTCTGAGGCCACCAATGTCCTCGCCTCGACCTCACGGTCCTCTAGGTACACGTTGTGCACCCCCTCCCCTCCTCCTCCGCCGCAGAGGTGCACGCGCCGCCACGGGTAAGGCTCGCCGGAGCATCTCCGGCTTGCCGCGCCGCCCACCTCTGGTCCTTTAGATCTGAGCCGTTAGATCCCAATCCTACGGCCACGTTTTATTTCGTTTTAAAAATCGAACCGGTACGCTGACTCAGCGCTACGTCAGCGCCACATCAGATCCACGTCAGAAAATGATTTTTCTATTTAAATCATTTTGGCAGTTTTGCAGAAAAGCCCCTGCCACTTAGATTTGTTATAACTTTTTACTCACATATCCAAATTCAAATATTTTTATATATTTCGAAAGACCTTGACATTTAGAATATTTTCGATCTGATAGATTTCAAATTTGACTTAGTTTAACATATTCAAATTTCAAATGGTGAATTTGAGTATTTTTATCATAACTTTAAATCTATAAATCCAAAAATTGCAAATAAAATTGTTTTAGAAACTATGGAATATTTTTAATATGATGCCTCTGTTATAAAATATTTTTGAATATTATTTTCATGATTTAATAGTTGTATGTTTAATTTTGAATATTATTAATAGAAACATTATTTTTTATTAAATCAAATTGCTATAAATTGAAGTAAATGCCCTCTATCTATTTACATTATTTACTAAATTGTGTCATAAAAATTTAATCACATAGAACTTCAATTTTATATTCATTCCTTTATTTATATTTTGCAAAAATAGAAATTAATTAAATTGCATTTAGAACCTCATGCATATTTATAAAGAAATCACAAAAGTTATTTTGATGCTTTCTTGTGATTAAAAAGCGCATTTCATGCATAACTTATTTTATTATATAGTTATACTCATCATAGGAAAACCTCTTCATTATTTTATCTAAGTTAAGATTATCTTTCAACTTAGTATTTTGGTAAAAGTGCTATGCACTTAGACACTTAGAATTTTCAACATGAAGATAGAAGGCCAATGAAGGACTTAGCCAAAACAAGACTTCAGAAGTATCTTCAAGGAGTACAAGCACTTAGCAGAAAATCAAGAAGAAAGCCATGAAGACCAACCAGCAATATTTTCTAAGTCTTTCTTTCTCTCCTTCTTTCCCCTCTCTAAGACTTCATGACGACTAAGTTAAACCCAAGACCAACCTCGATGATACAAGAATCATCAAGTCTGAAGATTCATCAAGTCTACCAAAACTTCAATCAAGACTTCACCAAGGAGAATACTACAAGTCTGGAGATGAAACCTGGAAGACCAACTACATCTTTCTTTCTATCTTTTCCCTCTTTTCTAATCTTGTCTTTCACTTTAGACATAAACAATTTTTGATCATGTTATTACCATCTTGAAGTTCGTTGGATCCTAGCAGCATAGTGAGATGAAGCGGCCTGGAGACTAACCTTACATGTCCACGTACATGAGACCTGTTCTACAACAAGTGGCTGGCCGGGTGTCTGTCTCTCTCACTATAGTGAATATCCAATTTACAAAGAGTTGATAATAATTGTCGATCTCCTTGAAGAATAGACTTAGTATTTTCTCTAAGTATTTTGCACATCATGCATAACATATTTTTGAATTGTTATTTTGTTTATGTGTGTTTTGTTTGATATGTTGGAAATTTCGGAGGGAAACGACAACTGTTGCAGCTGCTGTTGCTATTCTTCTTGTTGCCAAGGCAAGTGGCACACATTATAAATTCCCAAGTATTTTATATGCATAAGTAGAAATATTTTCCTAAGCAAGTGTATGACTTAGTAGTATTGCTATGCAAGACCTGTTTAGAATTCCCTATTCCATTGTGTCTAGGAACCTATGAAATACTTTGTAGAAATATTGATGCTATGCAATTGATGAAAAGTTTTCCAAAATGTTAAGTGTCTACTCAAGACCATGTCTATGAGGGTTTTCACCTAAGATAGTTTTACTATACTTAGGATCATAGTATGTGGGGGTTTTCAACTGAGAGTACACATCACTAAGTTAATGAATCACCTGGGTGGAATGGTTGTTTGGTTTATGTTGAGTGGCTACTCAGGACCATGTCCATGAGGGTTTTTACCTAAGGTAGTGTCCACTATACTTAGGATCATGTACGTGGGTGTTTTCACCTGAGAGCACACTTGAGAATGGCCATCCAGGAACAAAGGGATTGGAAAGAAGTGAAGAACTCAAAGGGAAGAACTCCAAGTGAAGATTTCAGATGATCAAGGATGCCAACGGAGGATTATCAACATTCTGATTTCTTAAATAAATTTTGATAGGTGAACAATAGTGAACTACTCAGGACCATGTTCATGGGGGTTTTCACCTAAGATAGTTTCTACTATACTTAGGACCATGTTATGTGGGGGTTTTTACCTGAGGGTACACTTAGATGGGTGAGCTACTCAGGACCATGTCTATGGGGTTTTTCACCTAAGATAGTTTTCACTATACTTAGTACCATAGTATGTGGGGGTTTTTACCTGAGAGTGCATTCAAGGATGGGCCATCTTTTGGTTCACTGGAACATGGCAGTGTTGCCAATTATGATGTTGAAACTGTTTTATGAAATGATAGGATAAACTTGGCTTTATGCAAAATAGCCTTGAACTCCACCGGCCAAATAAGCATATAGGTTATTCGAGTTTTTCCACTAAGTTTTCACCATAGTGTCACTTGCCAGACTCCGTTTTTAATGGAATCTGACCCACGTTGTTGCAATATTTTTCTTATTGCAGATTGTTCAGATGACGAGTGAGGTTTCGTTTAAATGTTTCGAGTCTACAACCAACATGTTTTCGCCTGTGGCAACATGAATGTGATGGATACTCACTTCTATTGTATTTCCGCTGTTTACTCTTTCAAAGCTAGCTTTATGCTATGCAACTTGTATTGAATATTTTGTAAGTATGGATCATCGATGTAATAAAATTGATACTTTGTTGTCATATTACATCGTAAACTGTGTGTGCAAACGAATCGATCCAGGGATTTGCACTATACACAGGTATCTGCCTTATTTTAAGAGCAGGTACGTTACAGATGGTATCAGAGTACTGTGTTGCTTGTAGGTTCGAAACCCTAGGTTTGGATAGAAATAGGATTTGACCATAGGATTGAAAATCTATTTTTATTCAGTTTGCTAAAACAAGACTTTTCTAATGTTCCTCTTGTAACTATCTTATGTATTTGCTTTCTAAATATCTTATCTTCTTTTTAGATGACCAACCTCACTGGAGCACTCAAGAAGGGACCAGTAATGAGCATGACCCTACAAGGTGAGACTGATTTTCCAAAAGCACTTAAGGATAACATGAAGAGCTTGGGATTTGAAGGAGAAGCAATATACAAAGGGTTTCCTTTCATGGGTGAAGGTCAAGAGTACTGGTGGGTGCAACTCCATCTATACAAGAGCAAACAAGATGACCACAAGACCAATGGCTACTGCATGTTCACCAACCAATACTTCACACATCATTCTTTGCTTCAGCAAGAAGTGCAACATGGGAAGCTATCGAACACCTTAGAGCAAGACTTCGATTTAGACTTCATAACACCGAGAAGTATCTTGACGAACTCAAGGAAATAGAAGAGGAACTTGATGCACTCAGGAAGGAGATAGACTAGACCACCTATCTATTATAGTAACGAGATACTAATGATGTATTGACCTATCAAATTGTGGTATGGCAGTATCATCGTATGTGTTCTCCATAACCTCGGGTGCTTCGTTACAGAACGATTAGTTCGGTTTTCTCAAAACATGTTTGGAAATTTAATGATTGTGGTTGATTGTGTCAATTGCTTGTATGGGAAAAAATATTTCTCCTAGATCTGTCTATCTTTTACTCATCTATGCTAAAACCCACAGATGCCTCCCCGCCGTGCTCTTGAGAACAACAACAACAACAATGATACCATGCAGCAACTGATGGCCGCTCAAGCTCAGCTGATGACTATGATGACTCAGTTTACTGCAGCAAGCAACAACAACAATAACGACAACAATAACAACAATCCTCCACCACAACCACCTCCCCAAGTGGATTGGCTTACCAGATTTCTGAGGCTTAGGCCAAACAAGTTCTCGAACGCAACAAAGCCAATGGTGGTTGATGACTGGCTACGCTCTGTACAAAAGGATCTGGTGACAACTGAATGTGATGACGCTGAGAAAGTTAGGTTCACCGCACATCTACTTGAAGGACCTGCTGCCCAGTGGTGGGAAACTTATCAGATTACTCACCCATTGGACACCTTGACCTGGGAGGAATTCAAGGAAGGATTTCGTAATGCTCATGTCTCCACGGGAATTATGAATCTTAAACGGGAAGAGTTTCGCAATCTGCGTCAGGGAAACAGAAGTCTTAAGGAGTATATGGACGACTTCCATTCCTTGTCTCGATATGCGCTTGAGGACATTGACACAGATTCAAAGAGGAAGTCAAAATTTCTCAATGGACTTAGTGATGAGCTGAAGATACCTCTGACAGTTGCGTATGCACAAAACTATCAGATACTTCTGGATCAAGCAATCACCCTTGAAGATAGCATAAAGAAAGCTGAAAACAGGAAGAGGAAGATTGACAAGCACTCCTCTGAACCCTCATTCAAGAAGCACCTTGTTCATGATGTGAACAGTGGCCACAAACATGAGAATCACCATAATGGAGGAAGTCACCACAAGCATCATGATAACCATGGTAGATCCAAGGGAAGCAATCGAGATCATAAAGGAAATGGATTTGCTGGCCATAACCATAACAATGGACACCACCGTCTAAGTCCTGAACACAGAGATATCAGTCAGGTGCTCTGTTACAAATGCAAGAACAAGGGTCATTACGCCAATGAGTGCCCAGCAAAGAAAAAGGCCGATGAAGCTGGTAAGTCAAATCCTTTCGATAAAGGATATGTGAACCACATCACTGTGGAAGAAGTGAACGGTACACTCTGAATCAAGTTTTCATATTGAAGTTTTCAATACCAACAAAGATTTCTTTTAAGGGTGGTAGCCCAACCCGATAACCCAGACATAACCTTTTTCTAGCCTTCTCGGATCTCGAGGACGAGATTCCTTTTAAGGGTGGTAGTCTGTAACTTCCCTATATTTTGGAATGTTTAAAAATCTCTAAAATTTAAAACTTTTGAAAATATTTAAGTATTTTGCTTTGGAAAAGAAAATTTAAGCATTGCATTAATGCATACATGCATCTCATCATTTATCATCTTATTAAATCACAAAGGGTTTAAATTAAAAATCTATTATATTTCATATTGTTCTAAAAATATTTATATTCTATTATTCTACTAATATGCCAAAATAAAGGTGAATGATTTCAGCAAAATAAGTTTAAATAATTTAAATTCAAACATATTTGAATGTGGGTAATTTCATAAATTTTATTTAACTCCAAATAAATTATTAAATCCCTAATTTGAAAGTTAACCTAAAATAGGTAAAAATGTATTTTATGAATATTTCAAAATAATTATTTTTCAAAAGGTTTCAAAGCATGCCCACTATTGTTTTAAAACATAGATATGGATTTTAAAATTTTATAGAAATTAATTTGACATCATTGATATTAATAAAATGGAAAAATCAGAAAAGGAAAAAGAAATCGCTGACGTCATCGTCTTCTTCCTCTGTCCGTGAATCTTGTCTGGGAAGCACGCTCGGATTTCGCATCAATCAGCCCACCCCTTGCGGGATTTGTTTCCGTAGATGCGCCCCATTTATAGCCCAGCCCCGACGCGTCCTTTCCCCCCAAAAACCCTAAACCGAGAGCCCCCGCGTTGCTCGTTTTGTTGCCGCCGCCGTAATCTTCAAAATCCGGTGAACCCCGTAAACCCCGAGCCCTCTCTCTTGCCCCTTCTCCTTTCTTACGTCCGTGCGCATCCGTGTGATTTTTCCTGTGATTTTTTAACGAGACAGATTGACGAGCCGTGGTCGACCGAAGCCGTCGCCGCCCCGTGAACTCCGGCGAAGTGTCCCGGCCGAACCAAACTCCTCCCCTCCGTTCTGAGGCCAGCAACGTCCTCGCCACGACCTCACGGTCCTCTAGGTACGCGCTGTGCACCCCCTTCCTCCTCCTCCGCCGCGGACGTGCACGCGCCGCCACGGGTAAGGCTCGCCGGAGCATCTCCGGCCGGCCGCGCCGCCCAGCTCTGGTCCTTTAGATCTGAGCCGTTAGATCCCAATCCGACGGCCACGTTTCATTTTGTTTTAAAAATCGAACCGGTACACTGACTGAGCGCTACATCAGCGGCACATCAGATCCACGTCTGAAAATGATTTTTCTATTTAAATCATTTTGGCAGTTTTGCAGAAAAGCCCCTGCCACTTAGATTTGTTATAACTTTTTACTCACATATCCAAATTCAAATATTTTTATATATTTCGAAAGACCGTGACATTTAGAATATTTTAGATCTGACAGATTTCAAATTTGACTTAGTTTAAAATATTCAAATTTCAAATGGTGAATTTGAGTATTTTTATCATAACTTTAAATCTATAAATCCAAAAATTGCAAATAAAATTGTTTTTTACAAACTTTGGAATATTTTTAATATCATGCCTCTGTTATAAAATATATTTTAATATTATTTTCATGATTTAATAGTTGTATGTTTAATTTGAATAGTTTGACTATTTTTGACATAACTATTAATAGAAACATTATTTTTTATTAAATCAAATTGCTATAAATTGAAGTAAATGTCCTCTATCTATTTACATTATTTACAAAATTGTGTTTTAAAAATTTAATCTCATAGAACTTTAATTTATATTCATTCCTTTATTTATATTTTGCAAAAATAGAAATTAATTAAATTGCATTTACAACCTCATGCATATTTATAAAGAAAGCACAAAATTTATTTTGATGCTTTCTTGTGATTAAAAAGTGCATTTCATGCATAACTTATTTTATTATATAGTTATACTCCTCATAGGAAAACCTCTTAATTATTTTATCTAAGTTAAGATTATTTTTCAACTTAGTATTTTGGTAAAAGTGCTATGCACTTAGACACCCAGAATTTTCAACATGAAGATAGAAGGCCAATGAAGGACTTAGCCAAAACAAGACTTCAGAAGTATCTTCAAGGCGTACAAGCACTTAGAAGAAAATCAAGAAGAAGGCCATGAAGACCAACCAACAATATTTTCCAAGTCTTACTTCCTTTCTCTCCTTCTTTCTGCTCTCTAAGACTTCATGACGACTAAGTAAAACCCAAGACCAACCTCGATGATACAAGAATTATCAAGTCTACCAAAATGTCAATCAAGACTTCACCAAGGAGAATACTACAAGTCTGGAGATGAAACCTGGAAGACCAACTACATCTTTCTTCTATCTTTTCCCTCTTTTCTAATCTTGTCTTTCACTTTAGACATAAACTATTTTTGATCATGTTATTACCATCTTGAAGTTCGTTGGATCCTAGCGGCATAGTGAGATGAAGCGGCCTGGAGACTAACCTTACATGTCCACGTACATGGGACCTGTTCCACAACAAGTGGCTGGCCGGGTCTTTGTCTCTCTCACTATACTGAATATCCAATTTACAAAGAGTTGATAATAATTGTCGATCACCTTGAAGAATAGACTTAGTATTTTCTCTAAGTATTTTGCACATCATGCATAACATATTTTTGAATTGTTATTTTGTTTATGAGTGTTTTGTTTGATGTGTTAAAATTTCGGAGGGAAACGACAACTGTTGCAGCTGTTGTTGCTATTCTTCTTGTTGCCAAGGCAAGTGGCACACCTCATAAATTCCCAAGTATTTTATATGCATAAGTAGAAATATTTTCCTAAGTATGTGTATGACTTAGTAGTATTGCTATGCAAGACCTGTTTAGAATTTCCTATTTCATTGTGTATAGGAACCTATGAAATACTTAGTAGAAATATTGATGCTATGCAATTAATGAAAAGTTTTACAAAATGTTATGTGTCTACTCAGGACTATGTCTATGAGGGTTTTCATCTAAGATAGTTTTACTATACTTAGGATCATAGTATGTGGGGGTTTTCACCTGAGAGTACACATCACTAAGTTAATTAATCACCTGGGTGGAATGGTTGTTTGGTTTATGTTGAGTGGCTACTCAGGACCATGTCCATGAGGCTTTTTACCTAAGGTAGTGTCCACTATACTTAGGATCATGTACGTGGGGGTTTTCACCTGAGAGCACACTTGAGGATGGCCACCCAGGAACAAAGGGATTGGAAAGAAGTGAAGAACTCAAAGATAAGAACTCCAAGTGAAGACTTCAGCTGGTCAAGGACGCCAACGGAGGATTCCCAACATTCTAATTTCTTAAATAAAATTTTGGTAGGTGAACAATAGGGAACTACTCAGGACCATGTTCATGGGGGTTTTCACCTAAGATAGTTTCTACTATACTTAGAACCATGTTATGTGGGGGTTTTTACCTAAGGGTACACTTAGATGGGTGAGCTACTCAGGACCATGTCTATGGGGGTTTTCCCCTAAGATAGTTTTCACTATACTTAGGACCATAGTATGTGGGGGTTTTTACCTGAGAGTGCATTCAAGGATGGCCCATCTTTTGGTTCACTGGAACTTGCCAGTGTTGCCAATTATGATGTTGAAACTGTTTTATGAAGTGATAGGATAAAATTGGCTTTATGCAAAATAGCCTTGAACTCCACCAGCCAAATAAGCATATAGGTTACTCGAGTTTTTCCACTAAGTGTCCACCATAGTGTCACTTGCCAAACTCCATTTTTAATGGAATCTGACCCACATTGTTGCAATATTTTTCTTTTTGCAGATTGTTCAGATGACGAGTGAGGTTTCGTTTAAATGTTTCGAGTCTACAACCAACATGTTTTCTCCTGTGGCAACATGAATGTTATGGAGACTCACTTCTATTGTATTTCCGCTGTTTACTCTTTCAAAGCTAGCTTTATGCTATGCAACTTGTATTGAATATTTCGTAAGTCTAGATCATCGATGTAATATAATTGATACTTTGTTGTGATATTACATCGTAAACTGTGTGTGCAAACGAATAGATCTAGTGATTTGCACTATACACAGGTATCTGCATTATTTTAAGAGCATGTACGTTACAATATTGAGTCATTCTACTACTAGTATGAGTTGGTATGAGGAATGAGGAGAATGACTGTGTACCACACACGCGCTCCTCCTCCTCTGCTGCCCGCCTCGCCACGCCTCGCCTCGTCAAGACACGTCACGACGCGCCGCGGGTTGCTGGAATCTCACCGAGCCGATGTGTTCTTTTTGTCACGCATGAATAAAATGTCAACGACACACAACGCTTTGAGTTAATGAGATTGATTGTTAGCTGAAACATTCTGTACGTTTTAAGTCTTAATGGCAATTCGTTACATGCGTTTTGGCTGCACATTTGCCTCCTGCGCCTGTGCCTATGTTAGTGAGAGGTCGCTCCTCTCCGTCTACACGTAACAAACATAATAGAAAGAAGAACTCATCTGCCCACAGCCGCCACCGTCGTTCCTCCAATCTGTTGCTGCCATCGTTGATCCCATCCCGTCCGCGCGTACACGGTCGATGGGAGAGCAGGCCTCCGAAACCCCGCCTCTCCGTTTCCTGTACGGGAGAGGGGCGATTAGGTTTTTGGGGAGCGTCTCCTGCGCGACTGCTCGCCAATCTTCATCCACTATGTCGGCTACTTCGCCTACTTCCTCTATGTCTGCTGCGGCGTCTTCATCGTCATCATGAGTACCGACGCCCAGATCGACAAGGCTGCTGGAGAGAAGAGGATCGCCGACGAAACTGCTTCCGCTTCGGTCAATTTGCCAACTGCCGGGTATAATATGTTTATACCTCTTCTATTTATTTACTTGTTTACTATACTAGCGATTTGCGTAGATATATCTACTATATGTCTAGTACATGATTATACTGTTAAGTTTCAGTATGCCATTAGCACTATCTACGTCATGATTTTAGTTAATATTTGGATTAATATAATCGGAAAATTGTTTATATACTCAACAGTCCGAAAACCTAATATGTGTAGGCAATTTTCGATCCATGGTTTTGCTGCTGCACTGAAACCAACCCCGTTTACAGCGACGTATTTTAAGCATTGGCAGACCAAAACCACTTTGTGGCTCACTGCGATGAACGTTTTCTTGGTCGCCGGTGTCAAGCCCACTGAAATGATTACTCCTGAACAGGAGAAGGCGTTTAGGGAGGCCACCGTCGTCTTTGTTGGATCCGTTCTGAGCGTGATCGGAGATAAGTTGGTTGACGCATATTTACATGTGCGGGTTGCCAGGGACTTGTCGGAAGCGCTCGAATCTAAATTTTGCGCAACCGTTGCTGGAAGCGAGATGTATACCATCGAGTAGTTCCATGATTACAAGATGGTTGAAAACCGTCCTGTATTGGAGCAGGCTCATGAGATACAATGCATCGCAAAAGAGTTTGAGCTTCTCAAGTGTGGTCTACCGGGTAAATTTGCCGCGGGATGCATTATCGCTAAGCTGCCCAATTCATGGAGGAGCTTTGCCACTACTCTGAAACATCAGATGTGTGAATTCTCTGTTGAGGATGTCATTGGCAATTTGAGTGTTGAGCAAAATTCGAGGGCAAAGGACTCGCATGGAAAAGGAGAAGGTTCTTCTGCTGCCAATTATTGTACAGAAGAAATTCAACTCCCACAAGCACAAAGGGAAAACTGTTGTCCAACAGAATACCGACTTCAAGAAGAAGGGTAACAAACCCTTCAAGAAGGATAAGAAGAAAGGTGCATGCTACACCTGTGGTTTAGTTGAACATTGGGCTCCTAAGTGTCCCAAGAAGTTCAAGAAACTAGGACAAGACTCCAAGTCTGTCAACATGATTGTGAGCAACAATGAGAATGATGCATCCGGGTACGTTAATTTATTTACTGTATTTTCAGTTAGTCATTCTACCGAATGGTGGATTGTCACAGGTGCAAATACTCATGTGTGTGCTGACATTTCATTGTTCTCTTCTTAAGCCCACATGGAACGGATCCGTATTGATGGGGAATGGAGCGAGTGCTTCTGTTCTTGGTGTTGGCACGGTCGATCAGAAGTTTACTTCGGGACGGATCGTGCAGCTCAAGAACGTTCAGCATGTCCCCGCCATCAAGAAGAATCTCGTTAGTGGCTCCCTTCTATGTAGAGAAGGGTTTAGGTTGGTATTCGAGTCTAATAAAGTAGTTGTTATGAAATATGGACTGTTTGTTGGAAAAGGTTATGAATGCGGAGGCATGTTCCGCTTTTCTCTTGCTGATTTCTGTAATAAAGTCGTGAACAATATTCATTCGAATGTTAATGAAACAAAAGTTTGGCATTCACTTTTTGTCACATTGGTTTTGGTTGTATGACGCGGCTCGCAAAACTTAGTTTAATCCCATATTTCACTTTAGCCAAAGATGAGGCTCTACACTACTTTAAAATCTATAAAGCAGAAGTTGAGAACCAACTCGAAAAGAAAATTAAACACATCCCACTAGTAGGAATATGCTCATAGCCACCAATCGACCGCTGGCGACCATAAAAAATAGTGCGCCAGTGAAAATAGCGCTGGCGAACCAGGTGCCGCCACAGCCAGCGGTTAAACTGCTACCGCTGGCAGACAACGCAAACTGTGCGCCAGCGGTAGCGTAGGGCTGGGGGCGGCTGTGACCGTAGTATACTACTGGCGATTGGGAAAACTGTTCGCTAGCGGTTTGGTCTGTTGCGCTGGCGAACAGGATATATGTGCGGCAGCGGTGTTTAGGCGGTGCTAGGAAAAGGTTACCGCGGGCGAACCTCTCCTTGTTCGCCAGCAGTGGTTTGTGCGCACCACACAAATACACGACCGCGCGGCCCTCTTCTCTTTTCTTCTCCTCCTGCTTCCCCGATCCCCTTTCTCTCTCCACCTCTCCATCAGATCGCTCCGCCACGCCTCGATTCCCTCTCCTACCCCGCCGCGCCTCACATGGATCTGCCTCAGCAGCCGCCGACGATCTCGACCTCGACCTCCGACGACCTCGACCGTGACCTCTAACTCCGACGACCTTCGCGGCCGCCGTGCCCTCGCCCCGACAAACTCGAACTTGACCTCCTCGGCCGTCGTGCCCGTACGGTGCCTGCAGCATCGTGAAGGTCACCACTTGCTCCCATCCCCCACCCTGCCGAAACCCTCGCTAACCCCTCTTCCCTCGTCCTCCGCGGTGTAGGTGATCCGTGATATTCGATGGCTTGCAGGAGCGGGAGGTGACGGTGGAGATGACGCCGGAGGAGGCGGCGACGCTCTGCTACCTCGAGTTTGTGCAGCACCGCCAGGGCCGTTGTCGGGCCCGTGTATGACCACTACCACGCCTTCCCGCTCGACATGCACAAGTTCCTGGACCGCAAGGTGAGAAACCCTGGCACAAATTTGTTCTCTTGCTGTTTTACATGTACCATCATGTATAAAGTTTAATTGGTTGTCTGTCATATGTTGGCTATAGGCAATGATTGAGATTTATAGTTGTTGGTTTCATATATTTTCTTAGGAATATATTCCTGATGTTTGGCAAGCTTACAATTGAGTTGTGTAAGTATTTGCATAGAGTGCTTCATAATTGGCTCAGTTTTGGAATGCTAAATCAAATCTGAGACATGTGCAAGTCTGGATAATATCATCAATTAAGTTCTAGTTTTTTTATTTTCTAATCTATGTGGCTGTTGCATGTAAATAGGATTGCACATGATCTTCTAGTGGTTGCGACATCAATTAATTATGTTCTCTGTTCTCTCTTGTCGATGATTAAAAAGTTCTTCATTTCTAGAATGCTGATGATTAAAATGTTGTCGCACACAGGGGCGGCGTCAATGAAACTTGTGATGTGCACGAATATATTGACATTTTCTGCATCCCACTGGATTTCACTAACGCCGTCCCTGAATTTGTGTATCCAGTCTAAGTGTGAGGCATTCTTTTCCATGTTATTGCATTAAATTAAATCTGTTAGAGCTTACTATTTCACTATATGGCCGATGATTAGAACAGATGATTTGCACGTTGCATCTTCAGGGAGGAGTGAGTGAACCATGTGGTCTGAACGCAGACGAAGTGTTCATTCCACGTTGTTCGCTCACTCCATCTGTGAAGTTCATGTGTGTGTACAATTCCATATGAGGCATTTGGTTTTTTTAGTGCTTTTGAACTTGCACTGTACCATCTTTTGAACTTGTTTATAGTATTTTGTATTATGTAGAATGCCGATGATTAAAATCATGTCGCACACTATATGATATCCTGATAGTTTGTTGAACCTTGTATGATGCATACAACAAGATGTGTGCCTCTGACTTGGTTCAACGAGGTTATCACGATCCATTGTGTGTTTTAATAATTGACTAAGTATGAGGCATTATTTTCCATTAAAATCTGTTAGAGTTGCACTATTATTTTCCACATGATTTTACTGTTTCACTCTTCGGACGATGATTAGAACAGATGATTTGCACGTTGCATCTTCAGGGAGGAGTGAGTGAACCATGTGGTCTGAACACATATGCAGTGTTCATTCCACGTTGTTCACTTACTCCGTCCCTGAAGCAATTCCATATGAGGCCTTGTTTATTGTTTTTCTTCAGTGCCTTCTTTTAATATGCCAATGATTACACCGTTGTGACACCGTGTGATTCAGAGGTGGCGTCTCTGAAACCTGTGATGTGCACAATACACATTTTCTGCATCTCACTGAATTTCAGAAACGCCTTCTCTAAATTTGTGTCCAATTATATGAGGCATGCGCTTATGCTGATAGTATTTTGTATTCTATAGAATGTCGATGATTAAAATGATGTCGCACACTATATGATATCCTAATAGTTTATTAAACCTTGTATGATGCACACATATAAGTTCTGTGCCTCCGACTTGGTTCAACGAGGTTATCAGGATCCATTGTGTGCTTTAATAATTGATTAAGTATGAGGCATTTCTTTTGAATCTTGTTTATAGTATTTTGTATTATGTAGATGCTATTTACCATCTTTTGATATGTTGATGATTAAAATGTTGTGACACAGGTTTCAGGGGTGGGGCTAGTGAGCCTTGTGATATGCATGAGTGCATAGATCTCGTGCATCCTACCTGGATCGCTGGCTCCATCCTTGAAGCAAGTCCATATGAGGCCTTGTTGTGTGCTTTTTAATTAACTTGCATTTTACCTTCTTTTGATATGCCAATGATTAAATCGTTGTGACACCGTGTGATTCAGAGGTGGCGTCTCAGAAACCTGTGATGTGCACAAATACACATTTTTCTGCATCTCACTGGATTTCTGAAACGCCATCTCTAAATTTGTGTCCGATATATGAGGCATTGGACTTATTTTCTGAAATTCTCGTGTGTGTTCAATTTCAGTGCTTTTACCATCTTTTTATATGCCGATGATTAAAATGATGATGTCGCACACTATATGATATCCTGATAGTTTGTTGAACCTTGTAATATGCACACATATAAGTTGTGTTTCGTCCTACTTGGTTCAACAAAGCTATCAGGATTGCTTGTGTGTTTCACTATATGAGGCATGTTTTACCTTGACAACACCAATTTTGTTTATTTCTCACTTTGTTAGTCATGTTGTATAGTAGGATGAAGGAGTGCAGCAACCGAAAGAGGAGCCGGAAGCTAGAAGCTTGCATGGAGGAGCCGGAAGCTAGAAGCTTGGGCATTGTCAAATTGTGTATATGTGTGCACCTTGTATTTGGGCATTGTCAAATTTCCTCGTGAACATGTTTGTAATGCATATGTGTGAACCTTCTAATGCCATGAACATGTTCGTAATGCATATGTGTGGATCTATATTTAGGTATTGTCAAATTGTTTGTAATTCATATCTGGAATGCTGTGTAACTGATGGCAATTCTGGTATATATATAAATATATATAATCATGTAATGCAATATTTTAAAATAAAAATTTTTGTTCGGAAATTGTCCCGCTGGCGAACACGCCCCCCCCCCTCGCAGAGACCAGCGCTGGCGAGCGGATGCAGATCCGCTGGCGAACGCGGCGTGTTCGCCAGCGCTATTATCTACTGCCGCTGGCGAACATAGCAGTCGTTCGCCAGTGATGGCAGCCACTACCGCTGACGAACAACTGTTCGCCAACGGTACGTATTACCACAGGCGTAGCTCTGCTGGCGGACAATTGTTCGCCAGCGCTAGGCAAAAACAGCTCGCCAACAGTAGCCATCTTCCTACTAGTGTCCGGTCTGATCGTGGTGGAGAGTACTTCTCTAATGAGTTCGACTTTTTCTGTATGGAACATGACATTATTCATGAGAGGACGCCTCCCTATTCTCCCCAGTCAAATGGGGTTGCCCAACAGAAAAACCGTACTCTAACTGATTTGGTTAACGCCATGTTAGATACATCGGGATTATCCAAGGCATGGTGGGGGGGGGGGCGCTATTGACGTCATGTCATGTCCTGAATAAAGTTCCAACAAAAGACAACGAACTCACTCCCTATGAACAATGGCAGAAGAGAAGGACAACACACTCATACGTACGTACTTGGGGCTGTTTGGTGAAAGTCAATGTGCCGATCCCCAAAAACTGTAAGCTTGGACCTAATACCGTGGATTGTGTTAATTTGGGCTACGCTAAGAATAGCGTTGGCTATAGATTTTTGATAGTAAAATCTGAAGTACCTGACGTGAAGGTCGGTACAGTTATCGAGTCTAAAGATGCTACTTTCTATGAGAATGTTTTTCCTATGAAAGATATGCAAAGCACTTCTAGACAGGAATCTGAGGGAACTCCTGAACCTGCCATTCCTATGGAATATTATGAACAAACCCATGATGAAAATCCTTAGAAGGATGATGAGGAAACCCTTGGTAGGGGCAAGCGACAGAGGACTGCAAAGTCCTTTGGCTATGATTTCCTTGTGTACCTTGTGGATGATACTTCCACTTCTATTTCAGAAGCTTATGCATCTTCAGATGCTAACTACTGGAAAGAAGCAGTCCGTAGCGAGATGGATTCCATGATGGCTAACGGGACGTGGAAAATTACTGAACGTCCTTATGGTTGTAAACCATTGGGATGTAAATGGGTGTTCAAAAATAAGTTTAGTCCTGTTGGTACGATTGAAAAGTACAAGGCTAGACTTGTGGCCAGGGGCTATGCCCAGAAAGAAGAGGAAGATTTCTTCGATACTTACTCATTTGTGGCCAGCCTGACCACCATACGAGTTTTACTCTCGTTGGCGGCCTCGCATGGTCTTCTCGTCCATCAAATGGATGTGAAGACGGCTTTGCTAAACGGAGAGCTAGACGAGGAAATCTATATGCAACAGCCAGATGGCTTTGTATTAGATGGTCAGGAAGGAAAGGCATGTAAGTTAATGAAATCTTTATATGGCCTGAAAAAAGCACCTTAGCAATGGCATGACAAATTGAATACAAATTTAACCTCTGTTGGTTTTGTTGTTAATGAAGCTGACAAATACGTATACTATCGCCATGGTGGGTGCAAAGGAGTTATACTGTGCTTGTATGTTGATGACATACTGATTTTTGGGACCAAACTCAAAAGTCATTGAGGAGGTCAAGTCTTTTCTATCTCAAAACTTTGAGATGAAAGACCTTGGTGTGGCTGACGTTATTCTGAACATCAAGCTACTGAGAGATAATGAGGGTGGGATTACACTTTTGCAGTCCCATTACGTTGAGAAGATTTTGAGTCGATTTGGATATTTGGACTGCAAAACTTCTCCAACGCCTTATGATGCTTGTGTGCAAATTCAAAAGTTTAATGGCACAACTAAGGATCAACTGAGGTACTCTCAAGTAATTGGTTCTCTCATGTACCTAGCTAGTGCGACAAGGCCTGACATCATGTTTGTTGTTTGCAAACTTAGCCGGTTTGTTTCCAATCCGGGTGATGTGCATTGGCATGTTGTTGAAAGAATTATGCGCTATTTGAAAGGTATTGAGAACTACAGACTTCACTATTCCGGAAGCCCGTCAGTGCTTGAAGGGTACTGTGATGCGAATTGGATCTCTGATGCTGATGAGATGAAAGTCACAATAGGGTATGTGTTTACCCTTGGAGGTGGTGCTACTTCCTAGAAGTCTTGCAAGAAAACGATCCTGACGAGATCGACAATGGAAACAGAATTAACATCATTGGATACATCTGGTGTCGAAGCAGGATGGCTTCGAGATCTTTTGATGGACTTGCCAGTGGTTGAAAAGCCAGTTTCGGCTATCCTAATGAACTGTGATAACCAAACAGTGATTGTTAATGTTAAGAGTTCAAAGGACAACATGCAGTCCAACAAACACATAAGAATGAGATTAAAATCTGTCAGACATTTAAGAAACTCTGTAGTTATAGCGTTGGATTCCTTTACTAAAGGGCTATCACGTATTGTGATAGAAAATGCATCGAGGGAGATGGGTATGAAACCCACATGAGCTGCCATGGTAGTAACCCAACCTATGTGATCGGAGATCCCGTCAAGTAGGACCTGGGAAAACAAGCTAGTGGTTAACTGAAAAGTGTAAGCCTTTACTAACGCACTTCGTTGGAGATGCAATACTCTCGGTAACTGTATGGCAGGTTGACGTATGTCTTAATGTGTTCCAAATCTTTGCATAAGCAAGACGCTATCCTACAGAGCAATCCTTGGAGGAACACACCTATATGAACCTGACAGCTGGTCACAGTCTATGAGATTAGGGTGATCTATAGTAAGTTCATGAATAGGTCAGGAGTGACTAATATGCTCCACCCGAGGGGTCAGCCTTCGGCAGCCTAGTACTGGTAACACAATTAATGAAACTACTTGACGCCAAACTGACAATTCAAGGCCTAGTCCATTGTCAGTTGTAAAGGAGTGTAACTAATTGCTCTAGGTAGAATTCAACCTTAACAGGTCTCTACTGAAAATACTGGTATATCAAAACAGTGTTTGGAACTGATGACAAAGATCATGGACTTTGGGATCTGGTGGGGGGTTGCTGAAATATTGCCCAAATATTAAGTGGGCCTTTGGCCCATTTAGCAATTCCAGAAAAATCCTAAAGCCCATGTTGTTGTCATGGCAAGTGGTTGGACTTTAGTCCCATACTGCTAGTTGAGTGAGATGTGCATCAGCTTATATACTGAGCCATTCTACTACTAGTATGAGTTGATATGAGGTATGAGGAGAATGGCTATGTACCACACGGGCGCTCTTCCTCCTCCATCGCCCGCCTCACCACACCTCGCCTCGTCACGACACGTCACGGCGCGCCGCGGGTTGCGGGAATCTCGTCGAGCCGATGTGTTCTTTTTGTCACGCAAGAATAAAATGTCAACGACACGAAATGCTTTGTATTAATGAGATTGATTGTTAGCTGAAACATTCTGTACGTTTTGAGTATTAATGGCAATTTATTACGGGCGTTTCGGCTGCACGTTTGCCACCTGCGTCTGTGCCTATGTTAGCGAAAGGTCGCTCCTTTCCGTCTACGCGCAACACACAGAATAGAAAGAAGAACTCATCTGCCCACAGCCGCCACCGTCGTTCCTCCAATCTGTTGCTGCCATCGTTGATCCCATCCCGTCCGCCGCGTACACGGTCGACGGGAGAGCAGGCCTCCGAAAGCCCGCCTCTCTGTTTCCTATACGGGAGAGGGGCGATTAGGTTTTTTGGAAGCGTCTCCTGCGCGACTGCTCGCTAATCTTCATCCACTACCCTCATGCTTAGAAATACTTTGGGCCTTTTGTCCCTGAAGTGATGTAACATCCTAAGATTTTTCAAATTCTGAAAAATCAGAAAAATTAAAAACTTTTTGAAAACTATTTGTATGTCGATTTGAAAACAAAATTCATGCATGCATTCATCATTTTCTTGCATTGTTTAGATTTGAAATTACAATGGTTGAAATACTATTTCAATTTAAAAAATCTATCTGAGAAAATATTAAAAACAAAATAATGATTATGCTATTTATCTTATTTTACTTTAATATTTTGATTGTAATTATTAGAAATAAATATTTTCATATGTTCACAATTGTGGTACCAAATTTTATTTAGCCATAAATAAATTAATTAAATTTATATTTCCAAATTTGACAAAAGTGTCAAATTTGCATTAAATCAAATATTCAAAATTAATATTTTAAAAAAGTGGTCAAAACATGTCCATAAATGTTTTAAAATAAAGATATGACTTTTAGAAATTTTTAGAAATTAATTTCACTTAATTCGGAGTTCTAAAACAAAAGTTATGAAGGAATTAAGAAAAAAAAAACGAAACGGGCCAGCCGGGCGGCCCACCGAACCAAACCGAACCGAGAAATCGTATCCAACTCAAACTCTGAAATTTCGTTTTACTAACCCCCTTTCATTCAAACACGTTTATCTCAAGAAATATAACTCCAAATCCGGATCCGCTTGATCCTACGCGTTCACAACTCCGAGCGCTATCTATCCCACCATTCCTCCGCCTATATAAATCCCTGTAGCCGCCGGCATCTCTTTTACTCTGTTCGTTCCACCGAAAACCTAATCAGCGAAATACTATTTCGTTCGTTCGACGAACAAAACCATCTCCAATCGCGACGGGGGCTTAATCATTGTTGTAGATCTCGTCGATACATTTCCATCCGAATAAGCCTCAACTCTTTTCATCAAGCGTGGAGGAAGAATTTCGAATCGTCATCCGTCAGATCTGAAGTCGTATTTCTCAGATCTCTTCGCGCTTCTTACGTCAAATCGAAATTCCTTCGGTGAAAAGGTAGATCTACTCTATATCTACAACTTTCCTGTTGACAACTTTTTTATTTTAACGTACGTAATTTTCTGTATAATACAGATCGTGTTTGATGTTGTTCGAGTAACCAAACCATCTCAAAAGTTTGGGACGACAATACAAAAGTTGTTTCTCTGATCAAGACCTTTCTTTTGCCCCAACCCTCACCTATTTTGGTTCAGCGAGCTGAGAGATATTCACGTTTGAAGTTTCGGAACCAGAAAGGTATTTTGAGATTTGTGACCAATCTATTCATCCACTTATGTTATAATTGTGATAATTAGAAAGAGCACGTAATTCTCTACAACTTTCGTTAAGAGTATTTTCCCATCTGAGCAACTTTATTTTTGGTCAAATTCGTAGTCAAATCCCAGTCAGCCTGCCACGTCAGCAAGTCAATTCCCACGTCAGCAGTCAAAGTCAATAGTCAACCGAAGACCGGCAGTTTTGCAGAAAAATCTTAAATTTTAAATCTATCACTACTTTTTATTGGTTTGGTCAAATTTTACAAATAAAATATTTTTGGAAAGCTTATGACACGTAGAAACTTTTGGCATCATTACTTTTACGTTTTGTCAAGTTAAAATTTGTTGAAATTCAAAAGTGGCATTAATGGTAATTTAAACATACTTCAAATTTGAAATTTAAAATTTATCAAACTCTTTTGCTATAAATTTGAATGTCTAAGTATTGGCAGTAGTATTTTTCTACTAATTTTGTAGAATAATTTTTCTATGATTTTGTAAATAATATTGATTTAATACTTTAAATGATATTTTAATGAATAAAAAAACTTATTAAAAATATATTAAAATTAATTTCATCATCTATTCGAATTATAAAGTACTTAGCCATATTATGACCACTTTGGTATTAAAAGGTACTTAGAAATATTTTGCCTCTTTAAACAAAATAAATTCGTCCTTAAAAAATATTTGATAACTATTTTTCGACAACACTCTTCCTTAGAAAAATTTCAACATCTTAAAGATGCTAAATCTTTTCCTTAGAAAATTTTAGCATCTAGAAAACTTAGTTGTTTTATTTTGTCAAGTGTTGTCCTTAGAAATAAATTGCATTGCATGCATGGCATATTTATTGTATAGTTATTGTTTTTCTCTAAGTTACTATTTTTCAACATAGTGTTTTGGTAAAGTGCTATGCACTTAGACACTTGAGATTCTTAACATGAAGACTAGAAGGACAATGAAGACTTAGCCAAGAAAACAAAACTCCGAAGGCATCTCCAAGAAGCAAAAAAACACTAAGAAGAAAATCAAGAGGAACTGCAAGAAGACCATCCCCATTTATTTCTCTAAGTCTTTCTCTCTTCTTCTCTTTCTCTTAGACTTCGTGGTGGCTAAGGTATATCCAAGACCAGCCCGGGTGATATACAAATCATCAAGTCTGAAGAACCATCAAGTCCACATGATTCAATGAAGACATCGGAGAAAGTTACAAGTCTGGAGATGAAGCCTAGAAGAAAAACTACATATTTTCTTTATCTTTTTCCGCCATCCTATTATTCTTTCACTTTGGGCATAAACCAAGTCCTTAGTGATTATGACCAAGTCCATAGTGATTATGACCAAGTCAGAATGCTAGTTGAAGAGGAAGAAAATTACAAGGGAGTTGAAGATTTCAAGACCAAGCATGTGAAGACTTGCAGCAGCATTACAACTTATTCAAGTTGATTTATAGCAAAGTTATTCTGTCCAACCTATGACCTTGGTCCTTAGTAATTTTGACTAACACACTTGCCCTGCATTAACTTAGAATAATTTCATGGCATGACATGCATCTCTAGTCCTTAAGAATATCTTTTCATATCATGCATGTCATATTTTTCTAAGTGTTGCATTTATGCTTGTATGTTTATTTGGGGCTTGTTTGACTTGTTAGAAATTTCGGAGAGAAACGAAGGCTTTTGCAACTGTTACTCCTGCTCTCCCTATTGCCAAGGCAAGTGGCACACCCTCATAAACTTCCTAAGTATTTTTCTATGCATTACTTAGTGTATTTCTTATATGCATGTGTTGGATAGTATTGCTATGCTGAAACTACTATATCCCTTACACTAGTTGTGTCTAGAATCCTATGGGTAACTTGGTAGTAATATTGATGCTATGCAAAAGTTGTTTTGTGAAAAGTTAATTTCTACTAAGTTAAAGATACTTCTGGGTGGATGTGGCAAGAGGATGGAGGTTAGAGTTGAGTGGCTGCTTAGGCTCATTTAGGTGGGTGCACCTGGCTAAGACCCAGGCTCATTTAGATGAGTGAACCTGAGTACGTACACTTGAGGATGGCCACCCAGGAACAAAGGGACCAAATTTTTCTCCAAGTGAAGATGTTTCCAGTGCAGCCACGTGGTATAATGGCTCTGCCTTGACTTTTCCCCAAAGGTCTCGTCTCAGGCTTCTCCTTTCCTTTTCACTACATGAGGGTCAAGGACAGAAGGGTTGTTTGAGTCTCGTGGTGAAAGTGCACAACCTCTGCAGAGTGTAAAACTAAGTACTTAGCCGTGTCCTCGGTTACAGACAATTTTGAGCAGCTGATCAAGGACGTCAACAGAGGATCCCAACATTCAAATTTCTAAGTTAAAAGTTGATGGGTGAACAAGGGAAGATGAGATTATGGTTTTCATGCCATACTTGTCCCGATTTCAAGAAAAGTGTTTTCAAAAGAGTAGGAAAAATTGGCTTTATGCAAATTAGCCTTGAACTCCACCGGCCAAATATGCATATAGGCTATAGAGTTATTCCATTAAGTGTCCACCATAGTGTCACTTGCCAGACTCCATTTTTAATGGAATCTGACCCACTCTGTTGCAAAATTTTATTTGATACAGGTTGTTCAGATGACGAGTGAGGTTTTCGTTAAGGGATTTCGAGTCTGCACCAACATGTTTTCGCCTGTGGCGTATCATGAAGTTGGAGGCTCATTGAAGATTTATTTCCGTTGCTTTATTGTTTTGAGCTAGCTTTAAGCTATGCAAAGATGTATCGAACTATTTATTTTTGTAAGTCTGGATCATCGATGTAATAAAATTGATACTTTGTTGTGATATTACATCGTAAACTGTGTGTGCAAACGAATCGATCCAGGGGTTTGCACTATACATAGGTACCTGCTATATTTTTAAGTGCAGTTACGTTACAGATGGTATCAGAGCACTGTGTTGCCTGTAGGTTCGAAACCCCTAAGTCTGGATAGAAATAGGATTTGGCCATAGGATTAAAAATCTATTTTTATTCAGTTATCTAAAAACAAAACTCTTCATTTTATCCTCTCTTATACTCTCGTATAATATCAAACTTCTGAAAATATCTTATCTTTTTCTAGTTGACCATGTTCGTAATGTCTGAGTTCGATACTTGATATGCAATTCCACAAGTCAACATGAAGAACTACCTACATGGAAGAACACGGAAGAATCCAGATTCATAGCTCAAACACTTAGAAGATTTTTAAAGAAAGAAGAACTTGAAGCACTTAACAAGGAGATAGACAAGAGACCACCATTTAATTAGAACAACGACACCGTGATAGTGTATTGATCATGCCAACTCAGTGTGGTATGACAATACTAGATTGCTTGTTTGTGTTGAAACTTGTTGCTCGATGTTTGTTAGATATTGTTTGTAAGATGATTTGCCTCGGTTTGTTGAGTTTGGGGTAGAAATTTTCCTAGTACCCTTCTATCTTTTACTCATCTATGCTAAAACCCACAGATGCCTCCCCGACGTGCTCCTGGGAACAACAACAACAACAACAACAACAATGATGCTATGCAGCAGTTGATGGCCACCCAAGCCCAGTTGATGACTATGATGACCCAGTTTATTGCAGCAAACCACAACAACAATAATAACAACAACAACATTTCTCCACCGCCACCACCTCCCCAAGTGGACAGGCTTACTAGATTTCTGAGGCTTAGGCCAAACAAGTTCTCAACCTCAACTGAGCCAATGGTAGCTGATGACTGGCTGCGTTCCGTGCAAAAGGATTTGGTGACAACTGAATGTGATGATGCTGAGAAAGTCAGGTTCACCGCACATCTTCTCGAAGGACCTACTGCCCAATGGTGGGAAACTTATCAGATTACTCACCCATTGGACACCTTGACCTGGGAGGAATTCAAGGAAGGATTTCGTAAAGCTCATGTCTCCACGAGGATTATGAATCTGAAACAGGAGGAGTTTCGCAATCTGTGTCAGGGTAACAGAAGTCTTAAGGAGTACATGGATGACTTTCATGCCTTGTCTCGATATGCTCCTGAGGACATTGATACAGATGCAAAGAGGAAGGAAAAATTCCTCAAGGGACTATGTGATGAGCTAAAGATACCTCTTACGGTTGCTTATGCTCCAAACTATCAGATACTTCTTGATCAAGCAATCACCCTTGAAGATATCATGAAGAAAGCTGAAAACAGGAAGAGGAAGATGAACAAGCACTCCTCTGAAACCTCATTCAAGAAACATTTTGTTCATGATGGGAACCATGGTCATAAACTTGGAAACCACCATAGTGGAGGAAGCAACCACAAGCATCATGAACACAATGGTGGATTCAAGGGAAACGGACACGATGCTCCTAACCACAATCACCGTCCAAATGTGGAACCCAAGAAAAACCTCAATCATATCACATGTTATAACTGCAAGAAGCAAGGACACTACTCCACTGACTGCCCAGAAAAGAAAGGGGCCGAAGCCGCTGTCAAGCCAAATCCTTTCGATAAAGGATATGTGAATCACATCACCGTGGAAGAAGTGAACGGTACTTTCTAAATCAAGTTGTTATATTGAAGTTTCACTACCAACAAAGATTCCTTTTAAGGGTGGTAGCCCACCCAGATATCCAGTCACAACCTTTTGCTAGCCTTCTCGAATCTCGAGGACGAGATTCCTTTTAAGGGTGGTAGTCTGTAACATCCTAAGATTTTTCAAATTCTGAAAAATCAGAAAAATTAAAAACATTTTGAAAACTATTTGTATGTCGATTTGAAAACAAAATTCATGCATGCATTCATCATTTTCTTGCATTGTTTAGATTTGAAATTACAATGGTTGAAATACTATTTCCATTTAAAAAATCTATCTGAGAAAATATTAAAAACAAAATAATGATTATGCTATTTATCTTATTTTACTTTAATATTTTGATTGTAATTATTAGAAATAAATATTTTCATATGTTCACAATTGTGGTACCAAATTTTATTTAGCCATAAATAAATTAATTAAATTTATATTTCCAAATTTGACAAAAGTGTCAAATTTGCATTAAATCAAATATTCAAAATTAATATTTTAAAAAAGTGGTCAAAACATGTCCATAAATGTTTTAAAATAAAGATATGACTTTTAGAAATTTTTAGAAATTAATTTCACTTAATTCGGAGTTCTAAAACAAAAGTTATGAAGGAATTAAGAAAAAAAAAACGAAACGGGCCATCCGGCCGGCCCACCGAACCAAACCGAAACCGAGAAATCGTATCCAACTCAAACTCTGAAAATTCGTTTTACTAACCACTTTTCATTCAAACACGTTTATCTCAAGAAATATAACTCCAAATCCGGATCCGCTTGATCCTACGCGTTCACAACTCGGAGCCCTATCTATTCCACCATCCCTCCGCCTATATAAATCACTGTAGCCGCCGGCATCTCTTTTACTCTTTTCGTTCCACCGAAACCCTAATTAGCGAAATAATATTTCGTTCGTTCGACGAACAAAACCATCTCCAATCGCGACGGGGGCTTAATTATTGTTGTAGATCTCGTCGATACCTTTCCATCCCAATAAGTCTCAACTCTTTTCATCAAGCGTGGAGGAAGAATTTCGAATCGTCATCCATCAGATCTGAAGTCGTATTTCTCAGATCTCTTCGCGCTTGTTACGTCAAATCGAAATTCATTCATTGAAGAGGTAGATCTACTCTATATCTACAACTTTCCTGTTGACAACTTTTTATTTTAACGTACGTAATTTTCTGTATAATACAGATCGTGTTTGATGTTGTTCGAGTAACCAAACCATCTCAAAAGTTTGGGACGACAATACGAAAGTTGTTCCTCTGATCAAGACCTTTCTTTTGCCCCAACCCTCACCTATTTTGGTTCAGCGAGCTGAGAGATATTCACGTTTGAAGTTTCGGACCAGAAAGTTATTTTGAGATTTGTGACCAATCTATTCATCCACTTATGTTATAATTGTGATAATTAGAAAGAGCACGTAATTCTCTACAACTTTCGTTAAGAGTATTTTTCCATCTGAGCAACTTTATTTTTGGTCAAATTCGTAGTCAAATCCCAGTCAGCCTGCTACGTCAGCAAGTCAATTCCCACGTCAGCAGTCAAAGTCAACAGTCAACCGAAGATCGGCAGTTTTGCAGAAAAATACTAAATTTTAAATCTATCACTACTTTTTATTGGTTTGGTCAAATTTTATAAATAAAATATTTTTGGAAAGCTTATGACACGTAGAAACTTTTGGCATCATTACTTTTACGTTTTGTCAAGTTAAAATTTGTTGAAATTCAAAAGTGGCATTAATTGTAATTTAAACATAACTTCAAATTTGAAATTTAAAATTTATCAAACTCTTTTGCTATAAATTTGAATGTCTAAGTATTGAAAGTAGTATTTTTCTACTAATTTTGTAGAATAATTTTTCTATGATTTTGTAAATAATATTGATTTAATACTTTAAATGATATTTTAATGAATAAAAAAACTTATTAAAAATATATTAAAATTAATTTCATCATCTATTCGAATTATAAAGTACTTAGCCATATTATGACCACTTTGGTATTAAAAGGTACTTAGAAATATTTTTCCTCTTTAAACAAAATAAATTCTTCCTTAGAAAATATTTGATAACTATTTTTCGACAACACTCTTCCTTAGAAAAATTTCAACATCTTAAAGATGCTAAATCTTTTCCTTAGAAAATTTTAGCATCTAGAAAACTTAGTTGTTTTATTTTGTTAAGTGTTGTCCTTAGAAATAAATTGCATTGCATGCATGGCATATTTATTGTATAGTTATTGTTTTTCTCTAAGTTACTATTTTTCAACATAGTCTTTTGGTAAAGTGCTATGCACTTAGACACTAGAGATTCTTAACATGAAGACTAGAAGGCCAATGAAGACTTAGCCAAGAAAAACAAAACTCCGAAGGCATCTCCAAGAAGCAAAAAAAACACTAAGAAGAAAATCAAGAGGAACTGCAAGAAGACCATCCCCATTTATTTCTCTAAGTCTTTCTCTCTTCTTCTCTTTCTCTTAGACTTCGTGGTGGCTAAGGTATATCCAAGACCAGCCCGGGTGATATACAAATCATCAAGTCTGAAGAACCATCAAGTCCACATGATTCAATGAAGACATCGGAGAAAGTTACAAGTCTGGAGATGAAGCCTAGAAGAAAAACTACACATTTTCTTTATCTTTTTCCGCCATCCTATTCTTCTTTCACTTTGGGCATAAACCAAGTCCTTAGTGATTATGACCAAGTCCATAGTGATTATGACCAAGTCAGAATGCTAGTTGAAGAGGAAGAAAATCACAAGGGAGTTGAAGATTTCAAGACCAAGCATGTGAAGACTTGCAGCAGCATTACAACTTATTCAAGTTGATTTATAGCAAAGTTATTCTGTCCAACCTATGACCTTGGTCCTTAGTAATTTTGACTAACACACTTGCCCTGCATTAACTTAGAATAATTTCATGGCATGACATGCATCTCTAGTCCTTAAGAATATTTTTTCATATCATGCATGTCATATTTTTCTAAGTGTTGCATTTATGCTTGTATGTTTATTTGGGGCTTGTTTGACTTGTTAGAAATTTCGGAGAGAAACGAAGGCTTTTGCAACTGTTACTCCTGCTCTCCCTATTGCCAAGGCAAGTGGCACACCCTCATAAACTTCCTAAGTATTTTTCTATGCATTACTTAGTGTATTTCTTATATGCATGTGTTGGATAGTATTGTTATGCTGAAACTACTATATCCCTTACACTAGTTGTGTCTAGAATCCTATGGGTAACTTAGTAGTAATATTGATGCTATGCAAAAGTTGTTTTGTGAAAAGTTAATTTCTACTAAGTTAAAGATACTTCTGGGTGGATGTGGCAAGAGGATGGAGGTTAGAGCTGAGTGGCTGCTTAGGCTCATTTAGGTGGGTGCACCTGGCTAAGACCCAGGCTCATTTAGATGAGTGAAACTGAGTACGTACACTTGAGGATGGCCACCCAGGAACAAAGGGACCAAATTTTTCTCCAAGTGAAGATGTTTCCAGTGCAGCCACGTGGTATAATGGCTCTGCCTTGACTTTTCCCCAAAGGTCTCGTCTCAGGCTTCTCCTTTCCTTTTCACTACATGAGGGTCAAGGACAGAAGGGTTGTTTGAGTCTCGTGGTGAAAGTGCACAACCTCTGCAGAGTGTAAAACTAAGTACTTAGCCGTGTCCTCGGTTACGGAAAATTTTGAGCAGCTGATCAAGGACGTCAACGGAGGATCCCAACATTCAAATTTCTAAGTTAAAAGTTGATGGGTGAACAAGGGAAGATGAGATTATGGTTTTCATGCCATACTTGTCCTGATTTCAAGAAAAGTGTTTTCAAAAGAGTAGGAAAAATTGGCTTTATGCAAATTAGCATTGAACTCCACCGGCCAAATATGCATATAGGCTATAGAGTTATTCCATTAAGTGTCCACCATAATGTCACTTGCCAGACTCCATTTTTAATGGAATCTGACCCACTATGTTGCAAAATTTTATTTGATACAGGTTGTTCAGATGACGAGTGAGGTTTTCGTTAAGGGATTTCGAGTCTGCACCAACATGTTTTCGCCTGTGGCGTATCATGAAGTTGGAGGCTCATTGAAGATTTATTTCGAGCTAGCTTTAAGCTATGCAAAGATGTATCGAACTATTTATTTTTGTAAGTCTGGATCATCGATGTAATAAAATTGATACTTTGTTGTGATATTACATCGTAAACTGTGTGTGCAAACGAATCGATCCAGGGGTTTGCACTATACACAGGTACCTGCCATATTTTTAAGTGCAGGTACGTTACAAGTGATAAGGGGGTTCATGATGCTTTAGCCCATGCTCGCATCGATCTTTAACATCTATCTAGATCTTAGGCATCAGGGAAGATTGGCTCTGCTAGGGTTGCAGTTTGCCAACCGCGAGCTTTTTATTCATCTGTTTTACACCGATTTATATGGCTGTTCTAGATATTCCTTAGCATTTACTTCCGACATGATTCTGTTTATGCCCGAGTTAGCCGTCTCGTTTTATATGTCGGCTTGGTCCGATAGTCGGTATATCGGTATTCTTTACTCGGTCGTTTATCTTGGCAGGTTTTCCCCGGAATGTCCTCAACCCAACACTCCGAGCCCTCCGACATGGCCGCCAAAGGAATTCATGGTGGTTGGGAAGGTTCCGAGACTAAGAGGGCCGACCTTGACTGGTTACGTTGGTCCCCGCGTATTCTGGACCAAGTTAAATGTCGGTTACCAAAGGAGGAGAACGAACACGAGCCTCGAGAAGGGGAACGGGTTGTGTTTGTTGCCCACTTCTAGCGCGGCTTTGGCCTTCCGGCCAGCCCATTCTTCCGCCATTTCCTAGACACCTTCGGGCAACCCCGCCATCTCCCGGCTAACTCCATCACTTCCCTCTCAGCCTTTGTCTCTTTCTGTGAGGCATATCTCGGAATCTGGCCCATGGTGAACTTGTGGGCTAAGTATTTCCAGCTTCGGAAGAAGAGTATCCCGAACACGGGTGTTAAGGACAAGGAGATGACTGCCTGCGGCGCCGCCACGGTAACCGTCCGGAAATTCGTCCCTTTCCCCAAGATCCCCGGGTGTAACGCCCCGGGATTATCCCACTTTTAGTTTTGTTTGTTTTTCTTTTGCATGATCATATCATCATGTCATCATGCAATTGTCAATTCATTTGTTTAATTGCATTTAAATTCAACTCCATTTAAATTCTTTTCCACTTTTAAATCTAATTGCAAATCAAATTATTTTAAAATGTGGTATTTAAATTCTTTTCAAATATTCAAACTAATATATATTAAATTGTGTATTTTGAAAATAATAATTATTTGACAAAAGTTATATATCTTTTCTTCTTCTATTTTAATTTAAAAACATAAAACAGTAATGTTTTAAATAAAAGAAATAAAAAAAACTTCAGAGAAGAAAAAAATACCTTCCTGGGCCGAACTCCCCACTCCAAGCCCAAAGGCCAGCCCACCCCCTCTCTCCCTGTCGTCTTCTCCGTACGGGAGAGAGACTTTCCAGCGAGGCAGGGAGAGCCGGCCATGGTGCCCCCACCTCCTCCCACCTTTCCCCTCCCTTAAAGCCTTCTCCCCACCGCCCTCTGAAACCCTAACAACCTCCTTCCTCCTCCCATACTCGCGCCGCCACCGACCCCTCCTCTCTTCTCTGTTTTTCTTCCCCACAAAATTCTCACCGGAGCCTCCTCGCCGTCGAGTTGCCGCTGCGACACGGTCGAAGCTCCGCGAAGCCCCCGAGAAGCAGCGCGGTGTCCTCCTCGACATCTGCTCCGAAGCAATTGGACCGGGATTCATTGCGGGCGTCGCATCCTTCTCCGCCATCCGCCACGGCCGGCGACGTCCGCCGAGCGATTCCGGCCATCTCCGTCCTCCTCCGGCATGGCGAGCCCTCCGACGACCTCCCCGATGTGAGCCACCTCCTCCGTTTTCCCCTTCCCCGTTTGCTCAGGGTGCGCGCCGTCGAGCCGCACCACGATCGCTGGCCGCTGCTCCCGTCCGTCGTCACCTCTGTCAGGCCACGTCTGATCTGTTTTTCTGAAATTCAGTTAAACCTCGCCGGGTTGGTTTAAATTAAACTGATCCCTCTCTGCATCACCAACACACCCCTGTCCTAGTGGCTAGTGCAGCCGCGCCGCATCTCATCCGCGCCTCACTAGTTCGACTCCCGGCCTTGTTGATTAAAGGCCACCTTTTTCCTGTTATTTTCGGGCCACTGACATGCGGGCCCCGCCTGTCATCGACAGCGGAGGCCAGCGCAGCGCATACCCACCCGCGTGGTGCCTGAGCCCGCCTGTCATCCTCACTGGGTGGATCTGTGCGCGGTGCAAAAAGCCCAGATCCAGATCTGGATCTGGATCTTTGCGCTCAGCCCCCTGTTCTTTCTGTTTTCTGCACAGAGAACCTCGGCAGCACTTTTCCACCACGGATGGGTCCCTACACTTTTCAGAAACACCCCTAAACTTAATTATGCAATAACTTTTATTTTGTAACTCCAAATTAAATAATCTTTATATGTCTTTATATCAGAAAAATGCAAGGAATATTAATATGCCATTTGTATGTCATTTTGCATCTGTTATTTTAATTACTTAGTATACTTTGTTAATTGCAACTAAATAATTAAATATGGAATGACTAGGGGTAATAAATATATAATGCCATATTCCGTTTAATTTGATTAGATCACCCATGCTAGGTGTTGCCATGTTAACCAACATTTAATATTGCTGGTAAATAAATAACTTGCACCTAAATATTAATTGCTGGGGTTGTTTTCCCGCTTAATTTGGATTACCTGCATTTTATTGCATCTTGCCATGCCATGCATCATTTCTCATATGATCATGCTGGATCTCTTACCGTAGTTGTAAAATGCATCTTTTACGCTTTCCAGTGTTTGTTGCTTCTTCGCGGATAAGACGTTGAGATGTGTGAGCAACGACAAGATCTGCTTCCATGCGGGATTCCAGGCAAGCAAAATTTGCTTGTTTACCTATACATTGTCTTTCATTCCTGCCGTTGATCTCTGCTATCCTAGTATTCGATTCTTTATCGCGATCCCATCACATGTTTAACCTGCAGCCCATACAACTTTATCCCCACATCCCATCACCTGTTGTTTGTTTATCTGTTGGCCTTGCGAGTCGTAGCGCATGCTTAGAGTTGTTTGTGCGAGTCGTCTGTTGGTCTTATGTTTCATCTGCTTAGTATGATAGATCTTTCTACCTTAATAAAATGTGGTATTATATTGGGGTATTATAATTAAAAGATAAGGCACCAGGCGGAAGGCCTTGCGAGGTGCTTTGTTCTGCTCAGTGTCGACCTAGCAACTGAGATTTTGTCCTCGGATCCAATTTTGAGCGCACTAACCACTTGTGGGTGGCCCAATGGAGCCCCCCTCGACTTTGAACGGATCTGCAGCTCGTCCATGTGTCGCAAGTAGTTCGGGTTTTCCATTCGCTCATATGCATGTGCATGATGATGATGTTCGATGAGAGGTTACTTAATACGGGGGGTCATACAGGGGTGGTACGTCGCGTAGCGGACAGTTCCTACTGTGGTTTGAGCCGCATGGTGGCGTAGTCACAAACTAATGAGTCCGCAATTGAGATTCGGCCGGACTCCTGACGCGGGTAACAACTCATATGGGTGGCACTTGGACTTGCTGTAGTGAAGGAATGAGTCGTGTTGAGAGGCCCTCACGGGTTGATCATGCGAGTATGGGTACTGTAGTGCACCCCTGCAGGGTATAATCTTATCGATGAGCCGTGTCCACGGTTATGGACGACTTTGGTGACGATGCTGGCTAACAAGATCTAGACAACTTGCACCTAATTAATGTTAATTAATTTGACTAGTAATATAGAATTATTTTTACAATAAATTATAATTAAAACTGTTCAATGTGTGAGTTTCCCGAATTGCTTCCTCATACTTGGTTGAGGGGGTTAATTCGAGAATGGGTTATGTTTGGTGTTAGTAGTAGTTGGCTACTTTATGCGCTCTCTTATCCCTCTCTGATTAGACGGAAGTTGTAGCGTGTCTCTTTAGGTTGCTAGTGCTGCTGCCGCTAAGTCCACCCCCCCTATATTTTGGGAGATGGTGTAGAAAGTAGGCAAGTCGGTTTTGCTTGCCAGGGAGTGCCCTGACCCTCTTTTGGGATGTGCTTTATGTGCAGTCAACAGGTTTGAAGTCAGACTACGTTAGCTTGGGAATCCCTCCGGCTTGGCTGGGCAGGGATATGGCGCCATTGCTTATCTTCAGGACTCTTAGTCCAATTTGCATCTTATCCGTAGTCGGATACTATTCTGCTTCCGCTGTCATTTGTATCTTTGTATTGTATATTTGTTTCTTGACTCGTTCGAGTCGTTGTTGTAATTTTATCTTCTGTTGTATTTGTGGATGTATCGGAACTGTTGTAATGTTATCACAATTCCACCCACATAATGCGCATGTTTCGGCGTGCACATTATGTCTGGTGGGCGACCAAAAATCGTTATTATGCGGATTTCGGCGGGAACGCTTAAATCTACATAGTACCGATTTTAGGGCGTCACACCGGGCTAGAGTCATGTCGAAAGTGGCACATGAGCTTCTTCTACGTGCGCAACACGACGCCCGTGGAAGGGTATACTCCGATGGACTACATCAACTTGATCGAGTTAAAGATTGATCCCCCAACTGCCCAGCTCAATTGGCCTCTGGACCCCAAGGAAAATGTCGATGAGATCAACTTGATTCACAAGTATCTCCTCACCATCAAGGACAACCTCACCACCGACGATCTCTTGCGGACCTTCATTGTCCGCCGAGTTTTCCCTCTCCAAGCTCTGGCGCACAAGATCTGCCATATGAGTGGCCCATAAGACCCAACTCGGGGTAGTATGATAGAGCTAGACAAAGCCTATGTCCACCGCCGCGTCCAGGCCATCGCCACCACCGAGATGGGTGATGAGTGGGAGTGGGGCATGGTTCCGCATGACCGAGCCAATCCTCCAGCACAAGTAAGTCCTTTTACCCAACCTCCGACATATTATTCATCTCGCATAGCTTTGTGTCGGTTGCTCGCACTTAATACATCCTTGCTGATTTTTACACTTTTTCCTTAGCGTTTTGAGCGTCAAAAGGAGGAAGCGGCCGAGTATAACGAGGGCCACTGGAAAACGGACTTCTCCCCTCCGGAAACTCCTCTGACGGAGGACCCGGATGATGAAGATAACATGCCCATCCCGGCACCTGGCGCCGCTACTGCGGGTAAGCCTCCATCCCGCTCCGTCTTACAAGATTAGTCGGATGATGACGACTGTGTGATGCTAGAGATTATTGCTGCCACTCCCCTGGCCTTTGCTTCCCGGCTTCTTCGACACTAGCTGCGTCGACTGCCGCGGGAACCACACGCAAGCGCGCAGCCGCCAACACTTCTAGTTCCACCGAGCCGGAAGGTACTCCCCTGGCGGCCAATAGATCCAAAGCCGTGGGCAAGAAGCCCCCAAGGAAGAAACCACCGACCTCCGCTGGGTAAGTCTCCGACCTATTCCTTTCTTGATTCCTTTCCATTCCTTGCCGACATATCTTATCTTTGACTTAACCTTTATAAACCAAAACTTGTGCAGTGCCGACCTCGAACTCGACTCGGGCGCACCTCAACCGGCCGCTGTCGCCCGGGATACCGCTGGTAGCTCGGCCACCATTTACGTGCCTGACTCGCCTCCGCATTCCACCCCCTCGTCCGACCTGCCGCCGACTTCCCCAACACTGTCTAAGTCAGGCCCAGCCACCGCACCGACTTCTGGCCCCACCACTTCGTCTGCCGAGCTTCCTACAAATGTTTCGTAGACACAAGGGGAGAAGTCCATCCCTTCGCCGGTACTCCGACCGACAAAGGCTCCGACAATTCCGCCCAGCTCGGCTCCTTCTCTACCGAGCAAGAAGTTGGTACCCCAGAAGCCGCCAACATCTCAAAGCAAAGGGCTGGTTACCACATTGGCCAAGAGCTCTTCCTCTGCTCCTGACACCACTCTAGTCAAGAAACACAAGGCTATCGCTTCTCTGCAACCCACTCCTTCCACTGCCACATTGAAGATGCTACATGCCACTGCGGGCAAGGAGGTTGCCGCTCAAGAGGGAAGTCAGTCTGGCACGCCTGTCGCCCATGATGCTCGCCCCTACATCCAGGTCAATATACTGATCGTTGACTGGAATAGCGCCGACATTGGGCCCACCTCGACCGAGCTCTCCTCCACCATGCATCCCGCCGGGCCAGGCAAGACTGCCCAGGCTATGGACCAGATGCGTGTCGCGGTCCTCCAAGCTACGCAAACTACCGAGGTAACTTGTTATACTCTCCACTCCACTAGTCCCGAGATTTATGTCCAGTAACCGAGTTCTCTTGAGAAAAGCTTACTCGGCATGAATCTTTAAAAAACTTCTGATATCCAGTCCCCAAGATTCTTGTCGAGTAACCGGGCTCTTCCTGAGTGAAGTTTACTCGGCACGAATCTTCAAAAAAAATTCCGATATCCAGTCCCCGAGACTCTTGTCGAGTAATCGAGCTCGTCTTGAGTGAAGTTTACTCGGCATGAATCTTCAAAAACCTTCCGTGTTTCTCCACCACTTTTCTTTGTTTCCGTCATTTATTTTCCCAACCTGAAATTAACCGACTTACATTCATCCTTGTCTCCTTGCAGGATGTTATGCCCGCGCACAGCAAAGTTTTTCACCGCGCAACACATGAGTTTGGGCACCTCAAGAAATATCATCACGAAATCATTGCCAGACATCAGTAGCTAGATCAAAAACTTGCTGCGCAAAAGCTCGATTACAACGCTGAGAAGGACAAGGTGATCTGTCGGCAACGGGAGCTAGGCGCCACGCAACTCGCCAAGGCCACGCTGGAATCCTGGTTGAGCGCCGCTGAGGAGACTCAGAATCAGTTGATAGAAGCAGTTGAAGCGCGAGCCAATACTGCTGAGCTCCGACTGAGCACTTTGCAGACTCGGTGCAACTCCTGGCTGGCAGAGCTTAAGAAGCTCAACGCGCAGATGGATAGTAAGTTTCCCAAGTTATCCTCTTTTTTACCTTTGATTTTCTTGGCCGACACACCGATCTTATGTCGGGATACGAATTAACTCTGTCGCAGCTCTTCGCTCAGAACATTTCAAGCATTCGCCGGCCGCTGCCCGCAAAGCCGTCGAGAATACCCGGGGCAAGCGCGCTGAGGCGAGTCCGATTTCTTCTGATTAGGAAGTCGACGATCTTCTGGTTGCTCTAAGCGCCCGTGTTACCCCTCTCAAGCTGATCGGCACCGAGTTGCTGGATGCCGGCATTAAGGCGCACCGGGTGCTATGGCCCGGCATGGTCCCGCCCACAATTTTCTCTGATTTGGCGGATCGACTGAAAAATGCTGAGAGCCGACTCCGGTCATGACTATCTTCCCCGTCCCACGCTGGTGCTGATCAGGCCTTGGCCTTCGTGCTATCTTGGTACGAAGGTATCAACTTGGAGCAAGTGCGGACGCAACGCAAGGGGTCACCATGGATTGTGGATCCCGCCAAGGTTTCTCAACGGCAGGAACTTGCCGATTATATGGCACGCTACTCCCAGCCCCATCAGTATGTCGAGGGCGACACCTACACTGACGATAAGGATTATGAGGCTTGCGAGGTGTAACACCCCAAATTTTGGAAGCATAAAAAACTTAATGAATAAAGACCCAAATTTCTGAGGGAACAATTTTTTTTGAAAAGCATTACTTATAATTGTTTTTCACTCTTGTTTCCTTTGTTTGTCTTGTTTTGTTTTGATTTGTGTTTGTGTTGATGACCTCTTTAGCTATCAACCTTAAAACTCAAGTTATAATATGACTTCTGAAAATCTAGGATTATGACAAGTAAAACAATACATATATCTTCTCCTATCTTATTCTTAACAAACTATAGTCATCATGAGGTCTTGATTTTAACAATTACCCAAATGCAGTTTTATTTAGAAAATAAAAGTTTTTCCAAAACTACATGTTTGCAAAACTATATAGGACCATATAATAAGTCTTAAATTATATTGGATGATAATATGTTGCAAGCATTACTAACTCTCTTTTCCAAAAGCACCAATTTAATTAGCCTCGGGAAAATCAATGCTCAACATGTTGGAGTAATTCTAATTCTACCAAGAACCATGTCTGGATCATTATGGTCACCACCTCACAAATATTTTGATTTATATTAAAAGTATGGTTAGTAATTCAATTGTGCGGATGTTTATATATTTGTATGTGTGGTTGACCTAGATGTTATGTGCTCCAATTGTTTCCCATAAGTGTGATATTTTATGTGTGTCCTGTGGGGTGTATGAGACAACATTTGATTTGTAGAATTTAATTGAGATCATTCATGATTTATATGTTGTGTCATATGGTTGTGGTGTGTTTAACCTTTTATTATTATGTTTGATTTTAGGAGAAACTCAGAGATTATCCTTTTTCGAATAGGAAATAACTATCTTCATTTCCATCAACTTTAAGCCTTTGAAGAACATGATAATTAGGATTTATTTTATTTAAATTATTAATGCAACTCACCTAACCTCATCATCATCATCCCTATCTTCCATTTATAACCTTCTTACATTTTTACAAAAATGATTAATCACTTTTTCTTCCTTGTTTTGAGTGTTAGTTTCTAAGGTGACCATTGGTGAGGATATGCGATTGCATTTTGGCACGCATATCTTTAGCTCCTGTTTGGGCTTATGACCTCCACTCTTGATCTGGATGCTTCAGTAGTGTCTCCTCTAATCAACACTTCTTGTCTCATAAATTTCTAGTCAATGGACTGACTAATCCATCTTAGCAAAGTGGGCTTGTCCTTTCAGCCCTAAATGTTCTAAACCCTAAATCGACACACCCTCTCCTCAAAACCTTATTGTGGACTTGCCCATACCCCTCAATCACCTCTGGGAACCTTTGACCTTGCCCCTGGCCAAACCCTAGCACAGCAACTCCTTGTCCTCTTCTCTCTGGCATTTCATCGAGCAGCTGGCAGGCAGGAGACAACCTCTCCTTTACTCACCTCCCTCCATCAGCTCCGAGCCACCCGCTAGCGTCCAAGCAAGCTGCGTCGTGCACAGACGCTCCCCCACCGCCCAACCTTGCCAATCCGCGGTCTGCATCCCCCTCCACCCCTCCCGTGCTCGAAATCCATGATGGATCGGCCTCGAGCTCGGATAAGAATCCCGAGGCACTCTCACCTCTCCTCACTTTGCCCACTCCCCTCCTATGTCTCTCCTCCATCATCCCGTGCAAGAACACGAGCCCTCTCGCTCTCTGTTGCCCGAGAACGCGTGATGAACGCCTCTCGGTCCCAAGCTCTTTGCGGGCACGGTCGCTAGCAATGCCGCGACTCCCTGCTCTTTCTCTCTACTCCACCTAGCTCCCTGGTGTGTAGGCTACCCCTGAGACATGATCGTTTGCGCGCAGGTACCCCAGAGTCGCCTCAGCCTCGCCATGTCCGTCGCGGACGCCGGAGCTCACGCCATCGACCTGAAGCCCGCCGGCAAGAACTTCGGCCACCCCTCGCCTCCCCCTGCACCCTGCGTCCTCGCCATCGTCCTCTAGGGTTTCGGCCCGCGCTCCGCTGTCGCGGGGTTGAAGACGAGCAGCAGCCGTCCGATTATTGATCTGCGGCTCTGTTTGAATCGCTCAGCTTCTAATCCTGGCCTTCCGTAAATATAGTGACCTCACCTTTTATTATAAGGTGGAAGTCCCTGTGTTAATGTGCTAGTCCCTGGATCAAATGCTAGCACCACAGTTTGAGATGTATATCATGCAAAAGTGTCAAATACTTTATTTAATCGCATGATCCGGTGTTACAAATATCTCTTACAACTTGCATAACCTGAAAAGGCTAGCAAAATTTAAAGAGCAGCAGCGGAAAACAGTAGATACAATGAGCCTCATCATCTTCATGTGCCACAGGCATAGCATGTTGGTTGTAGACTCGAAATCCTATCGTATGCTCACTCGTCGTCTGTCAAATCTGCAAGGTTTAGTTGCAGCCCAGCTATAAAGGGTCAGCACAATTGAATTGTGGTGGCAAGTGACTTTTATTTCTAATATTCTACTAAGCTATATCTATATGCTTATTTGGCTGGTGGAGCTCAAGGCTATTGCGCAAAGCAAGTTTTCTCATACTTTTGATAAACAATTCTTAAATCAATATCTTCTCTTTCAGAGACATCTCGAGACAAGTCCATGTCTCCTACCCATGTTCACCCATCAAAGTTTTATTAAGAAATTTGAGATGAGGAGGTTTTCAGAACACAGCCTTGTGTAGTTACTCAAATTGTCCGATGCCGGGGACACGGCTAAGATCTTAGATTTTAACTCTCGAGAGGGTGTGCACTTTCACCATTAGACTTAATCAACCCAAACTATCCTCTACACTCCTTTAGTGAGAAGGAAAAGGAGAAGATCAAGACGAGACTTTTCAGAAGTTGCTTTCCCATGATCATACTAAGAGATTACCACCATCCTATCAACTCTACCACCATCAATCTCTTGACCCAGGTCCACATCAACTTACTCCATCAAGACAGAGCCCATATTGACCAATGGTTGCACGATAAGCAACTAGACTCAGTGTAAACTTAAATCTCATAGCCCTGGGTGGCCTACCACAAGTGAGCAACTCAGGTTAACACCGCATATCATGGCCCCAGGTAAGTAGAAACTATCCTGGGCGAAGACAACCATGAAACTTGGCCCTGAGAAGCCACTCAACTTGAAACCTCCTCAATCGACCCAATCCACCCTGGCGTTAAATTAATTTAGTGGAAATTTTCATTTATCACATCAACCATAAAACAATCATTTTTGCAGCAGGATGCTTCCACTAAATTAAAATAGGGTCTAATCTGGAATTTCTAAGGGGAAACCTAAAAGGTTTGCATAGCATACTACAATCTCCCAAAAACCTATCATGCATACTACTTTTGCAAATACTGCTTGAAAACAATAGATATGCAATGGAATAAAATAGTAGGTGTTTTATGAAGTCACTTGCCTTATGGAAGATGTCGTTTCTCACACACTCTTGTCCAAGTCAAAAAGTTGCTCCCCGTTTCAAACTATATAGTAAAAGGGCATCCAATAAACAAGCAATTCAGCAAGCACAAAACATATTGAAACATACAAGCGTAAGGAGCCTTCTCGGAAGGGTTTGGTCAAAGGTGTCACAAAATTCAATATACAAAAAGAATAAATGTGATTGGGTTTAGGGTTTCGTCAAGGGATGGTCTGGAGTCAAATCTTTCAACTCGAAAAGGTTGCATGGGTGTTTCCACAGCTTCAAATGGAATGGTCTTCAAAAGTTTTCACAAAGGGATATCAAGAAGTGTTAATCACAATTTAAAAAGCAAGGTTTAAAACTTTAATACAACTATAAATATTTAATTATATTTTCCCAAGGTTATGTTTAAGATTAAATTTGTCCAAAAACATATTCAAGAATTTCTGAATTTTCTCATATCTAAACATTTTGAATCCCCAACTTAAAAGTTTATATTATTAATAATAACTTAATTATTTAAAATGATATAATGTTTTAAATCACATTTATAAACACTTGTAAATGAACTAAAATCATTTAAAAGGTTTTAAACAAAACTTACTTATTAATGTTATGAATTATATTAATAAACAGGAATTTGAGCTTCCTCTAGACTAGGACAATTATTTATGTCTTTGGTGCAAAGTAATAAACTTTAAATTAACAAACCTTATAATGTGCTAGAATAAATCAAATTAAGACTCATGATTCTTTAAATTCATTTTAAATTATTCAAGCATTATTTAAAACAAAATTTATAAATGGGATTAATAGATAGAGGGCTTTTAATTAAATGTATAGCAATTGCATTAAATCAAAAATAATGTTTGTATTACAAGTTATGTCAAAAATAGTCAAACTATTCAAATTTAAACATACAACTATTTAATCATCAAAATAATTCTCAAAATTATTTTATAACAGATGCAACATATTACACATTTTATAAAGTTTCTAAAACAATTTTATTTGCTATTTTTTAATTTACAGATTTTAATGTTATTACAAAATACTCAAATACACCATTTGAAATTTGAATATTTTAAACTAAGTCAAATTTGTATTTTGGCAGATCTGAAATATTCTACATGTGAGGGCTTTCCAAATATATAAAAATATTTGAATTTGGGTATGTGAGTAAAAAGTTATAACAATTCTAAGAGGCAGGGGCTTTTCTGTAAAACTGCCATTTAATCTAATTATAAGAAATCATTTCTGATGTGGCAGCTGACTGGGATCTGACTGGGCGCTGACTGGATGCTGACGTGGCACACTCTGGTTCGCTGATACCATTTCGGCTAAGATCTAATTGTAGCGTACCTGCACTTTAAATAAGGCAGATACCTGTGTATAGTGCAAATCTCTGGATCGATTCATTTGCACACACAGTTTACGATGTAATATCACAAAAAAGGTCAATTTTATTACATCGATGATCCAGAATTACAAAATATTTGATACAAGTTGCATAGCGTAAAGCTAGCATTGAAAAAGTACACAGCGGAAATACAATAGCAGTGAGTCTCTATAACTTTCATGCTGCCACAGGCGAAAACATGTTGGTTGTAGACTCGAAACCTTTACGAAACCTCACTCGTCATCTGATCAAATCTGCAATAAGAAAAATATTGCAACAACGTGGGTCAGATTCCATTAAAAATGGAGTCTGGCAAGTGACACTATGGTGGACACTTAAGGCAGTAACTCTAAAGCCTATATGAATATTTGGCTGGTGGAGCTCAAGGCTAATTTGCATAAAGCCAATTTTTCCTACTCTTTTGAAAACACTTTTCTTGAAATCGACGAGTATGGCATGAAAACCATAAATCTCATCTTCCCTTGTTCACCCATCAAGTTTTATTTTGAAGTTGGAATGGTGGAATCCTCCGTTGACGTCCTTGATCAGCTGCTCAAAATTGTCCGTAACCGGGGACACGGCTAAGTACTTAGTTTTACACTCTGCAGAGGTTGTGCACTTTCACCATTGTACCCATTCAACCCAAGGTATCCTTTACACACCATTTGTGATAAGGAAAGGAGAGAATGAGACGAGATCTTTCAGAAGCATTTTCCCTCCCACATGGCTTGACCCGTTCCACCTAACATCCCCCTACATCTGCTTGTCAAGCCGGAGAGAGTCCACGCAACATAATTGATCAAGACAGAGCCCATATGGCAATGGCTGCACTGGAAGCAATCGTCACTCGGAGTTCTTCAGATTCCTCTGTTCCTGGGTGGCCATTCTCAAGTGTACATACCCTAGGAACCATAGAAATGGACCTGAGTAGCCACTCAACATAAACCATCCGACCAATTACCACCCAGGTGTTTCATTTACTTAGTAGATGTGTACTCTCAGGTAAAAATCACCATGCTCACAACCCTAAGTAGAATAGAAATTCATCCTAGGCGAAGACAGCCATGAGCACAGTCCTGAGTAGTCACTTAACATTTTGTGAAAACCTTTCATCAATTGCATAGCATAAATATTTCTGCTAAGTATGATATAGGAACCTAGACACAGGAATAAGGGATTCTACACAGGTTTAGCATAGCAACACATGCATATAAAAATACACTAAGTAATGCATATAAAAAAATAGGAAGTTTATGAGGTGTGCCACTTGCCTTTGAATGTTGTCGTTGTTCACAAAACTCTTTTCAACAACGAACGTTTTCTCTCCGTTTAATCTAACAATAATAGCGAACAACAATACAACAATCAACAAAGATACATGCTCATATCCATTGAACAACAAGTTTTGTAAAACTCCTAAGGAAGACATGTCATGTATGATATGCAAATTATTTCTAAGGCTAGAGATGCATGTCATGCTATGAAAATCTCTTAAGTTAATGCAAGGAAAATAGGTGGGTCAAGAATGACTAAGGACTAAGGTCTTAAGTTGGATAAACATACTTTGTTTTATACCTTCTTAAAACAAGCACTCAAATGGCTTAGCCATGATGTGCAAAATACTTAGGGAAAAATACTAAGTCCTTTGTTCAAGATGATCAACAATTATTATCAACTCTTTGTAAATTGGACATTCACTATAGTGAGAGAGACAGACACCCGGCCAGCCACTTAAATTGTGGAACAGGTCTCATGTACGTGTACATGTAAGGTTTGTTTCCAGGCCGCTTCATCCCACTATGCTGCTAGGATCCAACAACTTCAAGATGATAACGTCATGATCAAAATTTGTTTAAGTCTAAAAGACAAGATTAGGAAAGAGGGAAAAGATAGAAAGAAAGATGTAGTTGTCCTCCAGGCTTCATCTCCATACTTGTAATATTCTCCTTGATGAAGTCTTGATTGAAGTTTTGATCTTCAGACTTGGTGGTTCTTATATTCTCGAGGCTGGTCTTGGATTTACTTAGTCTTCATGAAGTCTCAGAAGAGAAGAAAAGACAGAGAGAGAGACTTAGAGAATAAAAGGGGTTGGCCTTCTTGACTTCTTCTCACTTTTCTTCTAAGTGCTTGACATTTTGAGGATGCTTCCAGGGTCTTTTTTCCTCTAAGTCCTTCATGAAGTTTCAGAGAAAAGAAAGAGAGAGAGAGAGAGAAGACTTGGAAAATATTTCTAGTTGGTCTTCATGACTTCTTCTTGAATTTTCTTCTAAGTGTTTCTTCTCCTTGAAGATACTTCTGAAGTCTTGTTTTTGGCTAAGTCCCTCATTTGTCTTCCAGCTCCATGTTGAAAATCCTAAGTGTCTAAGTGTATAGCACTTTTTCCAAAATACAAGTTTGAGAATGATCCTAACTTAGAGAAATTGGGGAGGAGTTTTCCTTATGAAAATATAACTATAAAATATGCTATGCATGAAATGCAATTTTAAATCACAAGCCATAACACTAATTTTTGTGAAGTTTATAAAATATGCATAAAATTATGATTGCAATTTAATTAGTTTCCAACTTTGCAAAACATAATAAAAGGAAGCATATAGATTAAAGTTTTATGTGATTTATATTTTATAACTCAATTTCCTTTATAGATGGTGTTATTAGCCAGAGGTGGTTTAATTATATTTAATGTATTTGGATTAAATCAAAAAATAATATTTCTATTTAAAGTTATTTCAAAATTAGTCAAACTGTTCAAATTAAACTCACAACTATGAAATCATTCAAAATTTACTCCAAATTATTTTATAGCAGTGGCATTAATTTACAATTATTCTAAAGTTTCTAAAACATATTTATTTGCAATTTTTGGGTTTATAGATTTAAAGTTATTACAAATATACTCAAATTCACCATTTGAAATTTGAATATTTTATACTAAGTCAAATTTGAATTTTGTCAGATCCAAAATATTCTACATGTCGAGAGCTTTCCAAATATATAAAAATTATTAAATTTGGAGTTGTGGTTAAAAAGTTGTAAGAGATCTAAGTGATAGGGGTGTTTCTGTAAAATTGCCAATTAAATTTAATTAAGGAAATTATTTTTCCACGTGGCAGCTGACTGGGCAGTGACGTGGCTGCCACGCGGCGCTGACGTGGATAAGTTATAGATCTGGGCCGTCAGATCTGGATCTGACGGTCCAGATCAATTCATACCGCTTCGTCCTCGTTATCTAATCTGCACCGTTAATCGCCGATCGGAGGGCTCACCTTGCTTGGCCGGAGGGTGGCGGCGCGGAGGCTACCGGCGATGAGGACGACGGCGGCGTGGCTTCGGTCGACGACGGATTAGTCGCTCCGGTGATTCCCCGGCCGTGGGACGAGTGTCAAAAGACTCCCCGCAGCACGGCGAGTTGGATGGGAGCGGTGGCGTGGGCTCGGCTGCCGTGCAGCGACGAGGAGGCGCGGGCGGAGCGGTGAAGTTCCGGCGAGCTCGGGTTGTTCAAGGACCGGACGTTCGGCTGCACAAAAAATTAGCCCTAAGGCATGAGGAGGTGCGCAACGAAACAGGAGAGACGAGGAGCGCGGTCTCGGGCGGGGAAGTGCTCACCTCGTCGCGAGATCAGTGGAAAACGGCGGCGGCCTGGGTGTACTCCGGCGAGCCCGTGCGGCGGCCTGGCGGCGCGATTTGATAGGGTTTCGAGGGGGAAAAGACGCGGCGGGGTCCGGGGTTTATATAGGGGCTGCAGGAGATCGTATCCTGCACGAATCGGAGAGGAAATCGACTCCGATTCGAATCCATATTCTGCGCTTCGTTCGGTTAGAGGTTGAAGAAGATATGCTGACGTCAGCATGACGTCAGCCAGTATTTTCTTTTCTGATTTTATTTCTTTAATTCATATCTTTTGATTTAAATGTCCAAATGATGTCAATTTAATTTCTAAAAATTTGTAAAAATAATATCTTGCTGTTAAACCAGTTGTGGGTATGTTTTGAATATTTTTGAAAATTCATATTTTGAAATATTGTTTAATTACAAATTTGACACTTAAAGTCACATTTGAATTTCTATCTCATTTAAATTTTCCTTTGGCTAAAATAAATTTGTAAAAATACCCCCATTTCAATATGTTTGAATTTAAGTTATTTAAACTCATTTTCAATTTCTAAATTGATTTTTGGCTTTGGTATAATTATTAATGACATAACACAATTATATGAAAATGGAAAAGATAATGTATTCCTTTTTAATTGACAATAATTTGTGCAACATTATATTTTATGCATTTGAAACTTCATAACAACTTTGGACAAGACCTTTAATTTTATTTTTATTTAGGATCTATTAATCATTTCATTATATGAAAAATAGATGAAATTCATTTAAGCAAATGAAAAAGTTTATTTGGCTAATTTATTAATTTAAAAACTATGAAGTTTTAAAGTTATACACTTTAGGCTTATATTTTCCAAACTATATTTTGAACTTAGTTAAAGGAATGAAAACCATTTAGTAATTATATACCATTTTGAATAATCTTATATTTATGAATAGATATGGCTAAGTGGTTTAATTCAAATACTTATGAAGAAACTAATTTATTTAAAATAAAATGGATTGTAGTTTGTAGAATATTTCTCAAATTATATTTTAAGATTTTTAAAACACAGTGGATAATAAAATGTTAAAACCGTGACATTTGAAATATTAAACTCCATTTTGAAGTCTTTCATAGTTGGTTTCCTTATACATTTCATGTTTTATTTTAATAAAAGAAAAGTTTTAAATTTTAGTGATTTTTGAATATTATAAAATGTTGGGATGTTACACTAATCAGGACCGCACGTTTTAGATCGGACGGATCTGGGATCGAGGGCTAAAACCTGGCGGCGCCGGTGGCCGGAGTTGATGGTGGTGGCGGCGTGGCAGCTCGGCACGGACGGCGACGGTGCTGCGGTGCGTCCCCGGCTTCGAGGAGACGACGAGGAGTTGCGTAGAGTCGCGGCGAAGAAGATGGCCGCGCAGTCGACCACGCACGCGTCCGGGAGCGGCAAGTATTGCTCGGGCGGAGCCGTGGCTGCTCGGGCGACCTCATCGAGGATGGCCCGCACGCTCTGGCTGCGGAGAGAGGCAGGGAAAAAGGTCAGGAAGGTGCGTCTCGGCATGGGGTAGAGAAAAGAGGTGAGTACGGGCTCAGGTGTTCGGTTACACCGCAGGAATCGAAGAAAAACGCGACGGCGGCCGTGCAACTCCGGCGAGCTCTCAAGGCAGCCTGGAGGCGTATGAGGTTAGGGTTTTTGGGGCAAAACGAAGAGGTGGGTGCAGAGGTTTTATAGGCCGAACGGGGAAAAACAAAAACGCGACAATCATGCCGGATTTGGGAACGAAAACGGAAGCGGATTTCTCGGCCGGAGGAGGAAGAAACGGTGACGTCATCGCTGACGTTATCTTTTTTTTTCTGATTTTTATTTTATTTTATTTATATCTTTTGATTTCAATGTCCAAAAGAAGTCAAATAGATTTCAAAAAAAAATTGTAAAATTCATATCTATGTTTTAAAACATTAGTGGGCATGTTTTGAATAAGTTTGAAAATTAATATTTTGTAAAATTCATTAAATTCCAATTTGATACTTAATATCAATTTTGGAATTATAACTTAAATACATTTTTTTTTGGCTAAATAAAATTTGTAAATTACCCATATTCAAATATGCTTGAAATTAATTTTTTTTAAAATCATATTTCAATATTAAATAAATTTTAGATTTAATAGATTATTAAATAACATATTATAACTATTTGTAAGGAAAGGAGAAAATGTAATGTAATCAATTTTATTTCAAATTATTTTGTGCACCATTATATTTCATAATATGATAAACCCCTTGAAAACTTTATAACATATCTTTAGCATAGATTTTAGATATAAATCTTTTCTTATATAGAATATACATTCATGAAAAAACATTTTATGTTTTTGAAAATAAATGAAGATCATTTTTAGCTAATGAAATGTTTGTTTGGGTAATCCATTTATTATGAAGTTATTAAAGTTATAAACTATAGGTTGTAATTTCATCACTATGTTCTTGAACTTAGTTGATATAATGAAAAACCATTTGACAATTAGATCATATTTTAAATAGTTTAAAAGAACACTTGTAAATATTATTTTAATTTAGGAATAGCTATGGCTATGGGGTTGAAATCAAATGCTTAAGAGGAAAACTATTTATTTCATGAATATGGTTTGAAGGTTTGTAAAACATTTGTCCATTTATAATTGAGGTTTTAAGGAATACAATGGATAATAAATTGTATAACTTGAAACAAGTTTTTAAAATAATAATAGCTGGGATAATTGAATATTACACCCTTTCAATATGTTTGAAGTCTTTCATAGTTGGTTTTCTTATGCATTTAAATATTTTATTTTAATCAAAACAAAAGTTTTAAATTTTTGTGATTTTTAAACATTCCAAAATGTTGTGATGTTACAGACTACCACCCTTAAAAGGAATCTCGTCCCGAGATTCGGAGAGGTTTAGAAAGATAGCTGGGTTTTGAAAACTGAGTTTTGGAATTTCTAGGTGGGCTACCACCCTTAAAAGAAACTTTTGTTGATCAGTCTGAAATCTTTTCCTCACTCCTTGAGTCAAACTTTTCACTCACGGTAGAGTTGTAGGATAACACAAGTTCATTGAACTGCTTTTGATACTGAATCTCACTCTTGGCTCAATCTGGAAATCAAGCTGAGATGATTTCACAAAGACCTCTTTAACTCCAAACGCTTGATGTCCTCCATGTGCTTCATCTTGACAGTTTCCACCTTTGAAGCAACTAACGTAACTCTCATGGTAGACAAATCTCCAAAACTTTGCTTGTGGTTATCCTCACCGTAATTTAATACGTTTTAGCAACACTTGCCTCACATAGAGTTATATATATGTTCCATTCTATGGTTTAGGTTTAACATCGTCGTCACTCTTATATGCATTGCACTCAAGATTTTATCATTCCTTATACCAAAGCGAATGACTTGAGTATTCGCCATGGGGGCCAATCAATGTCGCACTCACTCATTACCTTGTATTTGGTTTGATGAATCTCGTATTCTAACACTTGGTCAAAACTCACTTATCTCACATAATGTTTCCAGTTTGTAGGAAAAACCTGAGCTAAACTATCGGTCCTCATACTAGTAGGTTGCATTAAACCTACGCCAGGATAGCTGAAAAGTTGTTGTCTCTTGAAAATTTCTTCTCCTTGATGTGATGGAAAATATATGTTGTCTCAACCCCTAAACTTAACCTCCACAAGTATACCCATTCTGATTGGTTTAATTTTTTTCTAAGGATAGATATTGCGTCTGGTTTGGGTTTAGCATGGATGAGTTAAGATAGAAAGACACTAAGAAAGAATCCTATGCCAACATAATAAGACAAGGCAATTCATTTTACAAACAACATCTAGAAAACACCAGGCAACAAGGTTCACACACAAACAAACAATCTAGTATTGTCATACAACCTAAGTTGGTATGAACAATACACTAACACGGTATCGCTTTTTTAAATGGTGGTCTAGTATAGCTCCTTCTTGAGCGCTTCATCATCTTCTTCAATTTCTTTAAACTCTTCAAAGTGGTTGAACTCTAAATCCAAGTTCTTCTATCATCTTTCATGTAGTTCTTTGTGTTGAATCGTAGAATTCCTTATGAAGTATCAGACTCAGACTTCCAGAACAATGGTCATCTAGAAATAGATAAGATATTTTTCAGAAGGTAGATAGTAGACGAGAGGATAAGAAAAGATAAAGAAAATTATATATTTATTTAGTAAAGTGAATAGAAATAGATTTTCAATCCTATGGTCAAAGCCTATTTCTATCCAAATCTAGGGTCTCGACCCTACAGGCAACACAGTGCTCTGATACCATCTATAGTGACCTCACCTTTTATTATAAGGTGGAAGTCCCTGTGTTAATGTGCTAGTCCCTGGATCAAATGCTAGCACCACAGTTTAAGATGTATATCATGCAATAGTGTCAAATACTTTATTTAATCGCATGATCTGGTGTTACAAATATCTCTTACAACTTGCATAACCTGAAAAGGCTAGCAAAATTTAAAGAGAAGTAGCGGAAAACAGTAGATACAATGAGCCTCATCATCTTCATGTGCCACAGGCATAACATGTTGGTTGTAGACTCGAAATCCTATCGTATGCTCACTCGTCGTCTGTCAAATCTGCAAGGTTTAGTTGCAGCCCAGCTATAAAGGGTCAGCACAATTGAATTGTGGTGGCAAGTGACTTTTATTTCTAATATTCTACTAAGCTATATCTATATGCTTATTTGGCTGGTGGAGCTCAAGGCTATTGCGCAAAGCAAGTTTTCTCCTACTTTTGATAAACAATTTTCTTAAATCAATATCTTCTCTTTTAGAGACATCTCTAGACAAGTCCATGTCTCCTACCCATGTTCACCCATCAAAGTTTTATTAAGAAATTTGAGATGAGGAGATTTTCAGAACACAACCTTCTGTAGTTACTCAAATTGTCCGATGCCGGGGACACGGCTAAGATCTTAGATTTTAACTCTCGAGAGGGTGTGCACTTTCACCATTAGACTTAATCAAACCAAACTATCCTCTACACTCCTTTAGTGAGAAGGAAAAGGAGAAGATCAAGACGAGACTTTTCAGAAGTTGCTTTCCCATGATCATACTAAGAGATTACCACCATCCTATCAACTCTACCACCATCAATCTCTTGACCCAGGTCCACATCAACTTACTCCATCAAGACAGAGCCCATATTGACCAATGGTTGCACGATAAGCAACTAGACTCAGTGTAAACTTAAATCTCATAGCCCTGGGTGGCCTACCACAAGTGAGCAACTCAGGTTAACACCGCATATCATGGCCCCAGGTAAGTAGAAACTATCCTGGGCGAAGACAACCATGAAACTTGGCCCTGAGAAGCCACTCAACTTGAAACCTCCTCGATCGACCTAATCCACCCAGGCGTTAAATTAATTTAGTGAAAATTTTCATTTATCACATCAACCATAAAACAATCATTTTTGCAGCAGGATGCTTCCACTAAATTAAAATAGGGTCTAATCTGGAATTTCTAAGGGGAAACCTAAAAGGTTTGCATAGCATACTACAATCTCCCAAAAACCTATCATGCATACTACTTTTGCAAATACTGCTTGAAAACACTAGATATGCAATGGAATAAAATAGTAGGTGTTTTATGAAGTCACTTGCCTTATGGAAGATGTCGTTTCTCACACACTCTTGTCCAAGTCAAAAAGTTGCTCCCCGTTTCAAACTATATAGTAAAAGGGCATCCAATAAACAAGCAATTCAGCAAGCACAAAACATATTGAAACATACAAGCGTAAGGAGCCTTCTCGGAAGGGTTTGGTCAAAGGTGTCACAAAATTCAATATACAAAAAGAATAAATGTGATTGGGCTTAGGGTTTCGTCAAGGGATGGTCTGGAGTCAAATCTTTCAACTCGAAAAGTTTGCATGGGTGTTTCCACAGCTTCAAATGGAATGGTCTTCAAAAGTTTACACAAAGGGATATCAAGAAGTGTTAATCACAATTTAAAAAGCAAGGTTTAAAACTTTAATACAACTATAAATATTTAATTATATTTTCCCAAGGTTATGTTTAAGATTAAATTTGTCCAAAAACATATTCAAGAATTTCTGAATTTTCTCATATCTAAACATTTTTAATCCCCAACTTAAAAGTTTATATTATTAATAATAACTTAATTATTTAAAATGATATAATGTTTTAAATCACATTTATGAACACTTGTAAATGAACTAAAATCATTTAAAAGGTTTTAAACAAAACTTACTTATTAATGTTATGAATAATATTAATAAACAGGAATTTGAGCTTCCTCTAGACTAGGACAATTATTTATGTCTTTGGTGCAAAGTAATAAACTTTAAATTCATAAACCTTATAATGTGCTAGAATAAATCAAATTATGTCTCATGATTCTTTAAATTCATTTTAAATTATTCAAGCATTATTTAAAACAAAAATATATAAATGGGATTAATAGACAGAGGGATTTTAATTAAATGTATAGCAATTGGATTAAATCAAAAATAATGTTTGTATTAAAAGTTATGTCAAAAATAGTCAAACTATTCAAATTTAAACATACAACTATTTAATCATCAAAATAATTCTCAAAATTATTTTATAACAGACGCAACATATTACACATTTTATAAAGTTTCTAAAACAATTTTATTTGCTATTTTTGAATTTACAGATTTTAATGTTATGACTAAATACTCAAATTCACCATTTGAAATTTGAATATTTTAAACTAAGTCAAATTTGAATTTTGGCAGATCTAAAATATTTTACATGTCGAGGGTTTTCCAAATATATAAAAATATTTGAATTTGGGTATGTGAGTAAAAAGTTATAACAATTCTAAGAGGCAGGGGCTTTTCTGTAAAACTGCCAGTTAATCTAATTATAAGAAATCATTTCTGACGTGGCAGCTGACTGGGATCTGACTGGGCGCTGACTGGATGCTGACGTGGCACACTCTGGTTCGCTGATACCGTTTCGGCTAAGATCTAATCAGGACCGCACGTTTTAGATCGGACGGTTCTGGGAGATAGGGCTAAAACCTGGCGGCGACGGTGGCCGGAGTTGATGGTGGTGGCGGCGCGGCAACTCGGCACGGACGGCGACGGCGCTGCGGTGCGTCCTCGTCTTCGAGGAGACGACGAGGAGCTGCGTAGAGTCGCGGCGAAGAAGATGGCCGCGTAGTCGACCACGTACGCGTCCGGGAGCGGCAGGTATTGCTCCGGCGGAGCCGTGGCTGCTCGGGCGACCTCATCGAGGATGGCCCGCACGCTCTGGCTGCGGAGAGAGGCAGGGAAAAAGATCAGGAAGGTGCGTCTCGGCATGGGGTAGAGAAAAGAGGTGAGTACGGGCTCAGGTGTTCGGTTACACCGTCGGAATCGAAGAAAAACGCGACGGCGGCCGTGCAACTCCGGCGAGCTCTCGCGGCAGCCTGGAGGCGTATTAGGTTAGGATTTTTGGGGCAAAACGAAGAGGAGGGTGCGGAGGTTTTATAGGCCAAACGGGGAAAAACAAAAACGCGACAATCATGCCGGATTTGGGAACGAAAACGGAAGCGGATTTCTCGGCCGGAGGAGGAAGAAACGGTGACGTCATCGCTGACGTCATCGGTTTTTCTTTTTCTGATTTTTATTTTATTTTATTTATAACTTTTGATTTCAATGTCCAAAAGAAGTCAAATAGATTTCAAAAAAATTTTGTAAAATTCATATCTATGTTTTAAAACATTAGTGGGCATGTTTTGAATAAGTTTGAAAATTAATATTTTGTAAAATTCATTAAATTCCAATTTGATACTTAATATCATTTTTGGAATTATAACTTAAATACATTTTCTTTTGGCTAAATAAAATTTGTAAATTACCCATATTCAAATATGCTTGAAATTAATTTTATTTAAAATCATATTTCAATATTAAATAAATTTTAGATTTAATAGATTATTAAATAACATATTATAACTATTTGTAAGGAAAGGAGAAAATGTAATGTAATCAATTTTATTTCAAGTTATTTTGTGCACCATTATATTTCATAATATGATAAACCCCTTGAAAACTTTATAACATATCTTTAGCATAAATTTTAGATATAAATCTTTTCTTATATAGAATATACATTCATGAAAAAACATTTTATGTTTTTGAAAATAAATGAAGATCATTTTTAGCTAATGAAGTGTTTGTTTGGGTAATCCATTTATTATGAAGTTATTAAAGTTATAAACTATAGGTTGTAATTTCATCACTATGTTCTTGAACTTAGTTGATATAATGAAAAACCATTTGACAATTAGATCATATTTTAAATAGTTTAAAAGAACACTTGTAAATATTATTTTAATTTAGGAATAGCTATGGCTATGGGGTTGAAATCAAATGCTTAAGAGGAAAACTATTTATTTCATGAATATGGTTTGAAGGTTTGTAAAACATTTGTCCATTTATAATTGAGGTTTTAAAGAATACAATGGATAATAAATTGTATAACTTGAAACAAGTTTTGAAAATAATAATAGCTGGGATAATTGAATATTACACCCTTTCAATATGTTTGAAGTCTTTCATAGTTGGTTTTCTTATGCATTTAAATATTTTATTTTAATCAAAACAAAAGTTTTAAATTTTTGTGATTTTTAAACATTCCAAAATGTTGGGATGTTACAGTAAAGGGATCTACGGTGGTGGGCCCCTCCGCCAGCGCGCGCGCCGTCATGGGCCGGCCCGGTTCGGACGGCGCGGCCCGGTCCCAGATCCGGCCTTTCTAATCTTTTCCTTTTAAGCCATTTTATTCTCTTTTTTTTTTCCAGAGAATTGATAGCTCAGATTTAATTCATTTGTGGGAGATCTGTGCATGCAAATTTTTTGAAGTAAATTTTATTGGATTTCTGTGTGTTTTCTTGACCATATGACACTGGCCGTTTGCAAAAATATTTTGGATTTTGCACCATTTACTTAATAACTTGAGTTTTCTAAATCCAAATCCTGCAAACTTTATTTCTATGGAAAGACTAGGAGAATACCTACGTAGATCTATAAGCCTTGCATGCAGGAGATGTGTCTAAATAAAGTTCTATTAAGTTCAAGATTAACAACAGTAGCATTTTGTTGATTTTTAGTTCATTATAAAAAATACATTTGGGAGCAAATCCAATTGCATGTGTTAGATATGAGTAGTAGCCATCATATCCTAGATTGGTAGAATTTTACAGCTAATATTTTGTGCATGTTGGATTATTCTCTTAAACAGTAGGTTTTTGCACTTCAAAAATAATATATCTATTTTCTGTGGTTTGCTTGCATATAGTTTTAATTGTTTGTGCCTTTTATGTTTATACAAATGGTTTAGGAGCATTTTTGTGTAGTACCTATGTGTTTTGTTTATCATACCACACTGGTTTTGTCTCAAAAATATTTATACTTTGTGTTACACCTTAAAGCAAGTAAAAAGTATGTTCTTCACTTAAAATGGAATATCTTGAGCTAGGAGTGTCCAAATTGAGTGAATCCATTTTCTAAAGAAAGCTTAGGTAGTACCTATCCGTAGAAATTAACCTTGCATGTAGGGCATTCCTAAAACTTAAACTATATTCATTATGGTTTTGAGACCGGTAGCATTTGTATGATTTTTAACTCATGTTCAGTAATAACTTTTGATGCAAATCCAATTTCCCTAGCTTCCTATAGCTACTAGGTGTACTGTGGAAGAAGACTTATATTTCTGAACAATATTATTGGAGTTATAACTTATCTTCCAAAGCAGCAACATTTGGCTAATAGGAGTCTTAGATGTTAATCATTTGTTCTTAACAAATGTGAATTGTATAAACATTACTGATCATCTTTTGAAGATCAGAACCTTAACACAATAATAATTACTTGATTGAACCACTTTTATAATGTGTGGTGCATTGTTTACTTAAGTTTAGCATTATTCACGTTGTACCCTAATAATAACATCAATTGTGTTTATATGCTCTGCTTGTGGGTATGTTTGTGTGTTATGTTTTATCTCTTTAAACATTATCTTATTCATCAAATAAATGTAATAAGTTAATTCCCTGTTTCACCTGAATGGTTATGAGTTTATGTGCGTAGTAAATCATAAGACCAGAAACTTAGGTTATCCTTAAATAAACTTAATGAATTTCCTAAAAGTAATGTTAGACCATTCACTTTTGAGTTTCACATAGTTCATCTTGTTTCCTAGGAGTTGCACTAATTTCATTTGTGTGTTATGCATATGAACGATTGTTTGGTGTTAATTTTTATCCAGTAAGTTCCTAGTGTTTTGCAATGCTTAATATATGACTTTCTTATCTTAGATTGTTGTCAGCACTTGGTTGCCATGTGATTGTTTGGTTTATTTGTTGAAATGGTCTTAATTGTAGTGTCCTATTAATTAAGCCTAATGCACCATTTTAGCTCTTAGTCATAAACTTGTTTGGACGGTGGTGTTACCATTGTTTGTCGCTTAGTTACTTGTTAGTAGGTGTTTCTTTAGCTAGTAACATGTTTGCATGTGAGTAGGCTTAATGCTAGTGTTAATATCAATACTTGCTTGTATGTTAATATACTTTTGTCTAAAGTGTTTCCTAAACAATTAAGATACTTTTGTCTGAAGTATTTCCTAAATAATTAAGATAGTTTTGTTTGAAGTATTTTCTGATACTAATATAACAACCCTTGTTAAATGATCTAATCACCCTAAGAGACGAATTTCCTAAATGTTCTGATAACACTACCTTCTTAGCAAATAAGGTTGTTGTGTATATCTTCTTAAGTGTATATGTTGTTTGTCTTAGCTCTATGGAGTTTGTTGTTGCTGTACAGCTAAAGGAGTTGTTTGCTTCTGTTTGTATCTCAGTGTCTTGTACATTGCTTGTTGTTTGCTATGTCTCTTGTACTTTGTCTTGTATTCTGAGTGTGGTTCATTTTCCTGTTTACGACGTTAGATACGATCGGGAAGGAATGGGAAGTGAGGAATGAACCTGAGGAACATCAAGATCAAGACCAAGGACATATTGCTGAGCCAGGCAAGCCACCTCACCACCATTATGCAAATCCTACTATTTACAAAGCATGTTTTGTTTTAAAATAAAATAATGCATGTTTTACTTCTTTTGTGGCACCTTGCCACCCGAAAACTATTTTACAAAATATTGTTTGGCCAAAGTTATCTACTAGAATACTATAGGTGTTACAAAAAGAGTTTATTTGGTGAGCCTTGTTGTTGGAGGCTCCATCAAAAAGATTAAGTTTTCTAGTAGTCTACCTTCATCTACTTACCTCAAAACTATAGGATGGGAACCTGTTTGATAAAATTGTTTTATGGAGGAAAACCTTAGTTGCTGGGAGCAATCAGCGAGAAAGAAATGTTTTATGAAAACCCGAGATGTTGAGAGCATTCGGAGATGTTGCGAAAACCCGAGATGCTGAGAGCATTCGGAGATGTTGCGAAAACCCGAGCTGCTGGGAGCAGTCGGAGATGGAAGTGTAATTTCGAAGTCCCTGCTGCCGCCCGAACAATTAACCCGTACAACCACATTACCTCAAAATGGGCACGGGGCTTAACGGAAGCTTGTTGGTGTTGGTATTCGAATATTCCTCAATTGGCTAGATGGGGTTAGAGTCCCCGGAACCAAATGCTGCAAGGGAATGGGCATACAGAGTGTGGACTTCGTGTGCCACCGGGAAGCAACGGTGGGTCTCCTGTCATGGCGGTATGAGACTAGGGGGAACCGGATCGATACGAGTAGCTCACTCGGTGCCGGGGAGAACAAACCGACTCGAAGAGGATATTCTTATACCAGCATTTACATAGTGGAAGTTAGGATCGGCCGTCTGATGTGTTCATGCTGTCCATGTACAGTCCGTGGTTGATCCACGGCAGACCATCCGAATCTTGTGGTCCGTGGTTTATGAAGGAAAAATGTTTATGTGGAAATCAGGAGGTACCTGGGAGGTACGGAATTTGGGTGAGGATGATTGGTCTCGGGGAGACAATCAGTCCAATCTCAAGGAAGGAAAAAGGGGTATCCCCATCCTAGTGTTTTCAATGGTTTTACAAAAGAAAGTTTTGGACTTGGATATGTCTTTGCTATACTCAAGAGAAGAGAATTCTATCTCTAAATGTTTTCTTCAACAAAGATACAGAGATGTCATATTCTCTATGTCTAAAATCAGGGTATTCGGAAACTAAGCCCCATAGTCATATATAGCAGCCATCCCAGTTTTCGAAAAGTGTTTTATTGCATTATCATGAAAACTTAAGCCTTAGAGGTGGTCTTGCGAGTACGTAAATGTACTCATATGGCTGTGTCCCTGGATATTCAAACGTCCAGGTTGAAATGAGGATATGTACGACAAGAAGGAGGAGTACGCCGACGACTACGCCAACTGAGTGTCCCGCTCAACTGCTCTGTGGGACTGCGTCAAGACATGACGAGGGCCGACGCTAGTCGAAATCTTCCGCTGTACCTTAGTTCATTTTCGTCATGTGCGACGATGTTTGCAGACTTGGTCATGTGACCAATATTTATGTAAGTCTTATGCTATTCAAGTTGTATGATGTAACTTTGTATACCATGTTGGTTATGTGATCGCGATGCACTGATCATTGGGATCGTGATATGTTTACATAACGTGGGCATCTCTGATGGTTAGTCAGAGGGGTCCTCACACGAGGATGGCGAGGAAGGTGAGTCTGATGCAGAAGAAGCCGTCGAGCCGACTGCCAACATTGAAGTCCCCGAGACTCCCGCCAAGACCCCCGAGGTTGCTGCCACAGTCCCTAGGTTCCCAAGGAGACTCCGGTGATCCCGACTCCATCTCCGCGCGCCGCACCCGTCATCGAGCCTCCGAAGTTGAGCACCTCCGACACTCCCGTCGCCGAGCCTGTCCAAACTTTTTCGTCTGCTGCCGCCGTTGTCGTTGAGCCGGTCACGAGCGACACTCTCCTATCGGCCGCTACCGACACTGCCACCCCGGAAGCTACTGTCCAGGTTCCTCCAACAACCTCCGAGACTCCGCTCGCTCCGACCTCCGGTACTGCCCCCTCGACTGCTGCCGATACACCTGCTGCTGATAATGATGCCTCCGGTCTAGCTGCATTGATCTTAAGATCAAACTTATCAAATCCTTGGAATGTCGGGTGCAACATGTAATATATACTTTTAAGTAGATGGCCAAAACAATCATGCTTATTTCTCTAAGTTATCGAACAAGTTTCTGATGTTGAACTTCTTTTCTCCAAGTCCCCGAATTTACTTCATGTTTACCATATCTGGCCATTTTTGCTCTTGTCTACCGTTTTGGTGTCTGACAGTCGAGTCACAAAATCGCCGTTTATACCATACAATACTTGTAAATTTTTTAGGTTGGCTAAAGTTATCCGACACACAGAAAAATAAACAAATAACAGTTATAACAAGAAACAACATATGCCGAATATAGTTTGGACCGAGTCCCCGAGTTTGTTTTCGTGTTCACTATGTTCACAGTCTCTACTCTTGACGACCTTTTAGGCGTTCGTCAGTTGAGTCACGAGATCTCTTCATACATTATACATTACTTGTTCTTTGGAACAAGGTCAAATTTTACTCGGCATACAGTCGATATATCGCGGGGTTTAAGTAGGGCAGGAGAGGCGTGGATTTTGGGACGTTAATCGCGCGATTTAAAGGAACGAGATCGTCGGTGTTCTCGGCCGAGAATTTCGCCTGGAGGTTGAAGACGATTCCCCCCTGACAGGTGGGTCCCGCCTGTCAGGGATTTTTCTTTTTCTTTTCTGTTTTTCTACTTCCTTCATAATTTTTGATTTATAACTCCAAATGAAGTCAAACAAATTTCTATAGATTTGTAAAATTCATACCTATGCTTTAAAACATTAGTGGGCATGTTTTGAAAACTTTTTAAAATTATTAATTTTGAAATATTGGTTAAATTCGAATTTGACACTTTAGTTAATTTTGAAATTAGGGATTCAATAAATTCATTTGGGGTTAAAATAAAATTTATGAATCTTCCACAATCCTATATGTTTGAACTCAAGTTATTTAAACTCATTTTCAATAATCATTCATTTTTATTTTGGTGTAATAGTAAAATAACTAAATATAAATATTGTTAAGGAAATAGGAACTATAATAAATTCCATTTTTAGTTCAAAATATTTTGTGCACCATTATGTTTTATATTATGCTAATTCATTTGAAAACTCCATAAAATATCTTTGAAAGATGTTCTAGATTTAATTCATTGCTTATATTGAACATATTCATGAAATCATTTTATGTGTTGCATATTGATGAAAATAATTTAAGTTATTGAAATGACTATTTGAATAAATCATTAGTTTAAAGAATGAAAACTAATTTAAGTTACAGATTTAAACTATAGACTTATAATTTCCAAAATTATATCTTGACTCAGGTAAAAGAATGAAAAGTATTTTATAAACTTGTCATACTTTAGTTAACTTTTGGGAACTTTGCAAATATGGTTTTTGAGTTTAATAAATAACCAAAAGTTAAATATTCAAAACCAATTAATGAAACATTTTATAAGATGAAGGTGTATTGAAATAATTTTAATTTATCTTACCAAATATAATGGTTTCTATTTTAATTTTAGTATTTTCTTTTAATAAAAACAAAAGTTTCATATTTTAGTGATTTTCACACATTGCAAAATGTTGGGATGTTACATCTTGGAAGCTTCGCCGCCATGTCCGAGGAAGCACTCAAGATTGCTTATAACGATTATCTCGCTCTTGCGGCTCGCACCTTTTGGAATAACCCTTCAAGAGGCAAGATGCGAGTTGACAAGAGTCCACCTCAAGCCGATGGGGTCTCACCCTCCAAGTCAAGGACATGTTACAATTGTCAAGACAATTCCATTTTGTCGCCGATTGTCCTTATGAGAAAAGAGAAGAGCATGGTGGACGTCTAGTGCTCAAGGACAAAGCCAAGATGCCTCCCAAGAAGGCCTATGGAAAGAACATGCCTCTTCACAAGAAGCCTCGCATCGTGTTGTTGACCCAAGAGGAGTACCCCACCGATGATGAAGAGTCGGAGGATGAAACGCCAAATGAAGTGGTGGCACTTGCCACCACATCAACACCTACCGCTCCCTCATCAACAACAAGAACTCCTCCAACTACGACAAGCTCTTCATCATCTTTATTCACGTCGCCAAATGAGGACTCCATCACCAAGAGCTCTATATGTCTTATGGCCAAGGCATCGGAGGTACCTTCATACTCTTCCTCTCTCATGAATGAAATGAATGAGCTTGATGATGCTTCTAGCCTTCATATCAAGGAAGAGCTTGTGGCCTTCGATTCTTTATCACTAACTTGCAAGGTGATAGCAAGAAACATGTTGATGCCCTCATGGCTCGTATTGGTGAGCGAGAGCATCTCAATGAAGAGAAGGGTAAGATAGAAATAGAAGACGCTATTTCTCTATCTTATTTGAAGTCCTCTCTTGAGGAGGTTGAACAGTCTCATTCTCGTCTTGAGGAGCAACTTGAAACTATTGAGGAAACTCATAACTCCTCACATGCTAAGCTCATTAAGGATCATGATATGTACTTTGCTAAATTCAAGGTGGCTCAACAAGATAAAGCTGAATTTGCGGTTGGGCATGTTAGACTCATTGAGGACATGGAGAAGCTCGTCATAGCCCACAAAGCTTTGGAGAGTGAACATGCTCTTCTAAAGGAGTCATATGCCCAACTCCAAACTCGGCTAACTAACCTTGACTCTCCTAGCATCTCTACCTCTAATTATTCTTGTGATAATGCTAATCTTGTGAAGGAGAATGCTAGGTTGAAGAATGAGATTGCTAAGGCCTCCACATCCAAAGTCATCCTTCTCATGGGTAAGCAAGTTGTTGAGACTCCCATCGTGGAGCCTCACACTCGACAAGGGAAGGAAGGACTTGGATATGTGCCTCACATGAAGATGAATGCGAAGACGGGTACTCCCAACAGCGTCAACCCCATCCAAGCCAACAAAGGCCGACTCCATTCAATCCAAGGACGGTCTTGCGAGTAGGAATGCGTCAAGGGGCAAGCCTATTCGTAAAGATCGCGTCGGTGACAACAATCATAAATATGCGTTATATGTCGATTATTATGGGAATGTTTGTGCTCGTTACATTGGACCCTACTATGGTTTTATTTCATATGCTATTTGGGTTCCTAAGTCTCTTGTCGCTAACCATAAAGCACACATTGCCAAGCAATGGGTTGCTAAATGCAAGAATTGATCTCTTGTAGGACTTCTCTCCCGGTGGTTCGAAATGGATAATTGATAGTGGATGTACAAGTCATATGACCGGGAGCAAAGAACTCGTCACGGAGTTGAAACCTAATGAAGATCAAGTAACCGTGACGTTTGGTGACTTATCGAGGTCTAACATAACCGGGCTTGGCAAAGTGGTAGTTTCCCCCGACATTACTCTTGTCAATGTTATGCTTTTGAATCTCTTGGCTATAATTTGTTATCGGTTTGTGCCTTAACAAAGTTGGGGATCTCTCCCTTCTTTGTTAAGGACGTTGTGGTCCTCTTGTGGAGCAAGTCGCTAAGAGTGGCTTTCGTGGGATACGTGGAGCATGAGCTTTATGTGGTGGACTTCTCCGGAGCCACCACTACTCAAGCCATGTGTCTCTTCGGAAAAGCCGACGTGGGTTGCTTTGGCATCGCCGACTAGCCAACGAAAACAAGCGCACTTTGCAAAGCCTTCACAAGGGTGGCCACATCCTTGGACTAAAATATCATGTTTTCTTTTCAAGGGATCGAATTTGTAGAGCCCTTTGTGGAAGGCAAGATGCATGATAATCCTCATCCAAGCAAGACCATCATATCTTCATCCCTGATTTTGGAGCTCCTTCATGTTGATTTATTTGGACCAATTCCGGAGATAAGTCTTGGAGGCAAGAAATATTGCCTCGTGATTGTTGATGACTATTCAAGGTATACATGGGTCTATTTCTTCAAGGCCAAGGATGAAACTCAACAAGTCTTCATCGACTTCTCCAAGGAGGTTCAACGCCAACATGACCTCCCCATTTTGGTTGTTCGAAGTGACAATGGGACGGAATTTAAGAACTACACCCTTAACGACTTTCTTAGTGAAGAAGGCATTTGTCACCAATATTCCGCTGCATACACTCCTCAACAAAATGGCGTTGCCGAAAGGAAGAACCGGACTCTTATCGACATGGCAAGATCTATGTTGGCGGAGTTCAAGTCTCCCATCAAATTTTGGGCGGGGGCTATTTCCACCGCATGTCACTCATCAAACCGCCTCTACTTCCGCAAGGGCTTGAAGAAGACTCCATATGAGATCCTTACCGGCAACAAACCCAACATTGGATACTTCCGAGTGTTTGGATGTAAATGCTATTATCTCGTCAAGGGTGTCCGGTTGGGTAAGTTCCACTCTAAATCAATTGAGGGGATATTTGTTGGCTATGGTAGCGAGTCCCACACTTATAGAGTCTTTGATAAATACTCCCGGATTATCATAGAATCTTGTAGTGTCGAATTCGATGAAAATGATGGCTCCCAAGTGGAGCAAGTTGGTGTTTGTGATGTAGGTGATAAATAACCTTTTGATGCCATTAAGAAGATGGGAGTGGGCTTTCTTCGCCCCATTGAAGTTCATCAAGAAGTTGTTCAAGAAAGCTCGAACTCTTCTATCAAGGAGACCTCACCTTCACAAGAGCCACAAGGTGACTCACCCATAGCAAATGATGAATCCCCTCAAGAACAATTCAAGATCTTCCTCAACAAGAGCAAGCTACCTCTTCTCTAGATGAAGCCCATGATGAGCCGCAACAAGATCTTCATCAACAAGTAGATCATGCCTCCCCCACCAAGATTATCGAAGATAACTCCATTTCTCCAAGTTCTACTCAAAGGCAAGATCATCCTTCCCCACCACTTGAAGAAGCTTCTCATGATGATCAAGGCCCTCAAGAAAGTCAAGACGAGGATCCAAAGGACCAAGATGGTCAAGAGATTGTCCCCACAACAAGGGCGGCAATTGAAACTCCTCGTCAAGCTCGCTTTGCAAAGTCATTGGAACTAAGTGCTTTATCTCTCGACAAGGTCATCGGCGATATACGAGCAAAGGTCTCTACACTAAGTCAATTGGCTCACTTTAGTGAGCATCAAGCGCACATTTCCATGGTCGATCCCAAGAAAGTATTCGATGCTCTTGAAGATCCCAATTGGCTAGGGGCTATGCATGAAGAGCTTAACAACTTCGAGCACAACAAAGTGTGGCGCCTAGTTGAGAAGCCCAAGGATTGCCGCAACGTTATTGGCACTAAGTGGATCTTCAAGAACAAGCAAGATGAACATGGTATCGTTGTAAGGAACAAGGCGCGGTTGGTGGCTCAAGGCTTTTCTCAAGTCGAAGGCATCGATTTTGGAGAAACTTTTGCGTCGGTCGCAAGACTCGAATCGATACGTATTCTCATCGCTTATGCTTCTCATCATGGTTTAAAATTGCAACAAATGGACGTAAAAAGTGCATTTCTTAATAGTCCTTTGCAAGAACTTGTGTATGTTAAACAACCCCCGGGTTTTGAAACCCCAACCATCCTCACCACGTCTATGTCTTGGACAAAACTCTCTATGGCCTTAATAAATCCCTCCGTGCATGGTACGAGCACTTGAGAGAGTTCTTGGTAGACCGTGGATTTGAGGTTGGGGTAATCGATCTCACTCTTTTTACTAAAAAGGTTAATGGTGAACTCTTCATTTTTCAATTATATGTCGATAACATTATCTTTGGTTCTACTAACCGTGTGTTCAATGATGAGTTTTCCAAGCTAATGACCGACAAGTTCAAGATGTCCATGATGGGTGAACTCAAGTTCTTTCTCGGTTTGGAGATCAAGCAAATGAGGGAATTGACTTTTATTTGTCAAGCCAAGTACATTCAAGATATGATCAAGAAGTTTAAGTTGCTTGGACTAAATGGTGTCCCTACTCCTATGAAAACCAAGTGCCATCTCCAACTCAACCCCGACGGTAAAGAGGTAGACCAAAAGGAGTATCGTTCTATGATTGGGTCTCTCCTTTAATTATGTTTGTCTAGGCCCGATATCGTTTTAAGCGTTGGAGTGTGTGCTCGTTATCAAACCGCGCCTAAGGAAAGTCATTTGATGGCCGTGAAGAGAATCTTCAGATATTTGATTCATACCCCTTGTTTTGGGTTGTGGTATCCCAAAGATGGCACCATGTCTCTTTGTGGATACACCGACTCCGATTGGGCGGGCGATATTGATGATAGGAAGTACACATCCGGGACGTGTAAATTTCTTGGAAGATCTTTGGTGAGTTGGTCCTCGAAGAAACAAAATTGCATCTCATTATCCACGGCGGAAGCCTAGTACGTTGCCGCCGCAAGCGGGTGTACTCAACTTCTTTGGATGCGGCAAACTTTAAAGGATTACGGTGTCCTCTTGGACAAAGTGCCACTTTTATGTGATAGTGAGAGTGCCATCAAAATTGCATACAATCTGGTGCAACATTCAAGGACCAAGCACATTGAGATTTGCCATCATTTCATCCGCGATCACGTGGCACGAGGAGATATTGATCTATCATATGTTGGTACAAGGGATCAATTGGCGGATATCTTCACGAAGCCCCTTGATGAAGCCCGCTTTTGCTACTTGAGGAATGAGCTCAATATCATAGATTCTCGAGCCCTGGCATGATATCCTTGCACACTCTCCAACGTTTAAGTCTTTATTAGAACTAGAGGCACACATGGACTTAAGGGGAGTGTTTTCCTAATACATTGGACTCTCCCCCCCCTATTATGCATATAGTGATGTATCATTGTAAAACTTCAAATTAAATCTAATTTGTGAGCTTCGATGTTGAGATGTAGTAATGGACCCAAGATATATCTTCGCGGTGCCATGCTACAACTCATACACGGTGGCTTCGGCCACCAACACTAATTCTTGAAGTTTTTGGATGTTATTTGGTTTTATTTTTGTTCGTCACTTGCATTGTCTTTGGTTCTTTTTGGGAAAACACACACTTGTTGGTCTTCTCTTTTGGTTGATGTTTCTTGCAACTTGATTGTGTGTTCTTTCTTCAGTTTGTGTCTCTATCCTAACCCTTTCACTATCTTCAAACATGCTTTTCCCCAATCATGTCCTCTTATTGATTTCTTGTTCCTAGAGTTTTGGAGGTGAACTGAAATCTCTGAGCCTTACTCGGAAATCTCCGGTCTACCAAAAAATTTCGAGACTAAGTCTGTTAAAAAATCAGCACTGACCTGTGATGATTATTGACCGGAAATAGTCCCGGAAATTTTCGGGCACCGGACATCTCCGGCTGAGACTCGGAAATCTCCGGCCCCTGCAATTTCTCAGCATCTAAGTCTTTTTCAACTTCGGCACTGACCTCAAGCGAAGCTGAATCGGAATTAGAGCCGGAAATCTCAGGGGTTCGGAAATCTCCGGTTCGATGTCCGGATATCTCCGATAGTGCAAACATTTCCAGGGCTAAGTACAAATCAGATTCGGCACTGACCTCGGGCGAATCCGATTCGGAAATAGCCCCGGAAATTTCCGGCACCCGGAGATCTCCGAGCCTCAGTCCGGAAATCTCCGGTTCAATTGGCCAGTCTATATAAGGGCACAGGTGGACTGGCCGGTTCCGCTAGTTCATCCACCCCGTGCCCTAATCCTCTCTCTCCTCCGAAAATCTCCTCATTCTTTGGATCCTTGCTGCGGGTGTTTTGTCCGATGGATTCTCGAGGGCTTCGGATCTGCTTCTCCTCATCGAGGGCTTCGTTTCCATCCGCACGTTTTTTGCAATGTCTTCCGGTAACTCCTCGTATTTCAAATCTAGGACGAAACTTGTTTTCGTTTAATCTAGCCGATTTAGGAGGTTGTTGCTTGTTTCCCTTGGTAGAATTGCTCCCCTAGGCATGCTCTACCTTCCACGTGCACAGATCTGTTTTTCATTCATAGATTTTGTTCAAATCTGTCAAAATTCGTGCAGACCAGATATCTCCGAGTCAATCCCGGAAATCTCCGGCCTTCTCAGAATGAAATCAGCTAAGGACAGAAACTTTGATTGCTTAACTTCTCTAGTACGTTCCATTTGCCTTCTCGGACATGAGTGCTTACCCCATATGCTTTCTATCTTCTCTATGCTGTTTGTTTGCAGGTTCCAACCCTAGTCGCCGTGTCAAGCAAATAGCTCAGCGAGGGAGGACCAAACCAGTTCATTCTCGCCCTTTCAGCGGATCCTCGAGTGAAGATAGCACCCCAGCTGAGTCTGCAGCTCTGCTCAAGAGAGCCACAGGACCAAGCAAGAAGAAGAGTCCCGAGCTCCGCCTTGAGGACTTCAACAAAGGCAGTTTTCGCAAGTGACAAAGTGAGCTATCTTACAACATGGAATCTGATGATCCCAAGTTCTTCTGCACCGAGATGGCATGGCTCTATAGGGAAGTTTATCAGAAGTTCTCCATTGACAAGCCCATTTGCCCCATGAAGTGGATTGACTTCGACAAGTTGATGAAGAACGCTGATTATTTTGGCGGAGCAGTCCAGGTCTGCTGAGTTCTGGGTTTGGAGCATTTGATGAGGACAGAGTGCAGCTACAATGTATCTCTCATCCATCAGTTTTATGCTACTGTCGTGTTTGACTCTTTTGAGGATATTGGGATGACTTGGATGTCTGGCAGGCAGCGCTTGACCTCCTCTTTCCATGAGTTTGCTCGGATTCATGGCTGCCCTTTCAGTGGTCTCTCTGTTCCAGCTGGTGCCCTCATGAACGTCCATGGCATGTCATGAATGATCTATACTAGGCTGGAGGTAAAATTGGCTCTCAATATGGACTCCTACCCACTTATGACATCTTGCTCCGCATGTTCCGTTGGACCTTTGCTCCCATTGCCGGCAATGCGGACAATATTGCCGGGGCTCTAGTTAATTTGATGGCCAAGGCTCATTCAGCCTATCTTTGAGAGTATGAGGTTGAGCAGGGAGATTACAAGGTGGATGTCATGGACTTCATTTTTCAAGAGATGAACCTAGCAGTTTTTGAGAGGAAAGTTCCTCCATATGCTCCCTATGTGATGATGCTCATCAAGAGGCTCTACAAGCTCTCCGAGGAAGATGGTGATGACTTTGATGCAGCTCTTGGTTGTCAGCCCCACAAGGCAGCCTTGCTAATCCAGAAATCTGCTCATGTTGTCCAACAACAAGCCTCCATGCATGATATCAATGAGGATAAGATTTTTGGTGGTCCATCTCGGGTTCCTACCAATCCTAACATCAAGAAAGCTGCAAAGAAGAGTCGCCCAAGGGTTGTTCGAGCAATTGAGAAGATCCTCAATACGAACTGTTGCATTCACAGTGAGAACTACTTCATCTACTCTCAGAATTATCGCATTATGATGCGTCAAGAGGAGATTATGTCTCATTTGAAGATGCGTGCTCCAAAGCACCCTTTGAAGCACGTGATTCCGTTTAAGGATTGGAATGCCGATGGCCTCAACTTTGATTGGGATGATGCAGTTCCAGAGGACAGTGATCTTGAGTATGATGATGATGAGGAGGAGGATGAGGAGGCCGAGTAGGGTTCCGACTCTTGAGTCATGGGCCGTAGTGGAACCTCCTTCCTTTTTGGTATCTTGATGCCAAAGGGGGAGAAGTATCTCTTTAGGACTCTCGGGATTTGCATGGGTTGGGAGGACTTCGTGTTGTTTTCTTTTCGTTTTGTCTTAAGTGCTCCCTCTTATTGGTTGTTTTATCTCGTCATGTGTGTGAGACATGAGTACCTTTGAACCTCTATTGTAATAACTATGTTGCTCAAGTTATTCGCTACTATTGTGTATTGTTATATTTTTTGCTTGCATGGTTTGTAAAATCAAGGGGGAGTGTTGATCCTAAGGAATGTGCATTTTGTATTCCAAAACATCCTAAAATAGTGCACTTACTTAGGGGGAGCTCCATCTATATTTTGCAAATCCGTTCTCCTTTCGTGTTGTCATCATTCGTCAAAAAGGGGGAGATTTAAAGTGCATTCTTTGCACTCCCATATTTTGGTGACTAATGACAACACAAAAGGTATTCTAATGTTTGTGATGAACTATGCAGGTTCTAGTACAGGTCGGTTGATAAGAGTGAACACTTAAATTGCCTGTTTTTCAGTACTGCATCACTTGGTCTTTCACTAGGAAATCATTCAGGAGATTTCTGAATCCCGGAGATTTCCGGTCCCCAGTCCAGAGATCTCCGAGCTACTCAAGATTTTCACTAGGTCAAGAACTCCAGAGCGCACTGACTACATTTCGTTTTTAGCCGGAAATGCTCTAGGAGATTTCCGAGTCTCAGACCGGAGATCTCCGAGTGACAGAAGAATTTCACCAAGTCAAGAACTCAGATGCGCACTGACTCCAATTCGATTTTAGCCGGAATTGCTATAGGAGATTTCCGGGGCTGGGAGATTTCCGAGCCCTAGTCCGGAGATCTCCGAGTGACAGAAGATTTTCTACCAAGTCAAGAAGACCAATCAGCACTGACATCGAGCTCCACTTAGCCAGAATTACTCCAGGAGATTTCCGGAGACCGGAGATCTCCGGACCTCAACCCGGAGATCTCCGAGCTGGCGGCTGTACAACAGGCAGAATTTGGGGAGGGGAATAAATAACCCTCCAGCTACCTCCAGCAGTTTAAGCTTCCAGATTTCTCTCTCCTCCATTGGTGCTGAAGCTTGTTTCTTCCGGATCTCCCAATCTAGCCACTCAAATCATTTGATACTTGGGGATCTGAGGGAGAAGCCACCGATCTACAACTCCACTGAAGCGTTTTGATCCCCCCCCCCTCTATATCTTGAGGGGCAACGGATCTAGGGTTCCTTTGTCGATAGCTAGATTCAATTGTAGCGTACCTGCACTTTAAATATGGCAGATACCTGTGTATAGTGCAAATCCCTGGATCGATTCGTTTGCACACACAGTTTACGATGTAATATCACAACAAAGTATCAATTTTATTACATCGATGATCCAGACTTACAAAATGTTCAGTACAAGTTGCATAGCTTAAAGCTATCTTTGAAAGAGTAAACTGCGGAAATACAAGAGCAGTGAGTCTCCATCACATTCATGTTGCCACAGGCGAAAACATGTTGGTTGTAGACTCGAAACCTTTCAAACGAAACCTCACTCGTCATCTGATCAATCCGCAATAAGAAATTATTGCAACAACGTGGGTCAGATTCCATTAAAAAAAGAATCTCATCTTCCCTTGTTCACTTTCTTTTGCATAAAGCACTTTCTTCAAAAAAAGGCTATTTTGCATAAAGCCAATTTTTCCTATCTCTTTGGAAAACACTTTCTTCAAATCAATACAAGTATGGCATGAAAACCATAATCTCATCTTCCCTTGTTCACCCATCAAGTTTTATTTCTGAAGTTGGAATGGCGGAATCCTCCGTTGACGTCCGTGATCAGCTGCTCAAATTGTCCGTACCGGGGACACGGCTAAGTACTTAGTTTTACACTCTGCAGAGGTTGTGCACGTTCACCATTGTACCCATTTAACCCAATATATCCTTTACACGCTTATAGTGATAAGGAAATGAGAAGAATGAGACGAGATCTTTCAGAAGCATTTTCCCTCCCACTCTGGCTTGACCCGTTCCACCTAACACCCCCTACATCTGCTTGTCAAGCCGGAGAGTCCATGCAACATAGTTGATCAAGCCAGAGCCCATTGGCAATGGCTGCACTGGAAGCAATCGTCACTCGGAGTTCTTCAGATTCCTCTGTTCCCTAGGTGGCCATCCACAAGTGCACATACTCCAGGAACAATAGACATGGACCGGAGTAGCCACTCAACTTCGCCACCATATACAACCAATCCACCCAGGAGATTCATTAACTTAGTGGATGTACACTGTCAGGTGGAAATCACCATGCTCACGGCACTAAGTAGAATAGACATTCGTCCTAGGCGACGACAACCATGAGCACAACCCTGAGTAGTCACTTAGCATTTTGTAAAACTTTTCATCAATTGCATAACATCAATATATCTACTAAGTATTATATAGGAACCTAGACACTGGAGTATGGAATTTCTACACAGGTCTAGCATAGCAATACTATCCTACACATGCTTACATAAAAATACACTAAGTAATGCATATAGAAAATAATAGGAAGTTTATGAGGTGTGCCACTTGCCTTTGAATGCAGTCTTTACTCACAAACTCTTTTCAACGAACTCGGGTCTCTCCGTTCAGTCTACACAATATAAACAAACAACAATACAACAATCAACAAACAACATTCATCAAACATACATGCTCATATCTAGTGAACAAACAAGTTTCATAAAACTTCTAAGGAAAACATGTCATGCATGATATGCAATTTATTTCTAAGGACTAGAGATGCATGTCATGCCATAAAAAATCTTTTAAGTTAATGCAAGGAAATGTGTTGGTCAAAATGACAAAGGACTAAGGTCAAGTTGGATAAAAAATAACTTTGTTAAAATTTTATCTTGAATAAGCACTTTAATGACTTAGTCACGATGTGCATAAAATACTTAGAGAAAGTAGAATGTAAAATGTAGAATCTTCTCCTTGTTTCATTTTCTTCTTGATGTGATAACTTCATTGAAATTTTGTAGACTTGATGGTTTTGAAGACTTGAGGGTGTTGATAGTCTCTAGGTTGGTCTTGAATTTTACTTAGTCATCCAGGAGTGTAAGAGAAGAAGGGAGAAAAGAAAGAAAGAGGGAGCAAGACTTAGAAAACATTTCTTGTTGGTCATCATGAACTTCTTCTTGATTTTTCTTCTAAGTGCTTCTACTCCTTGGAGATACTTCTGAAGTCTTGTTTTGGCTAAGTCCTTCATTGGTCTTCTAGCTCCATGTTGAAAATTACTAAGTGTCTAAGTGTAGCACTTCACCAAAAATGCTAAGTTGAACATACTTCTAACTTAGAGAAAAATAATGAAGAGGTTTTCCTATGAGAAATATATCTATGTGTGAAAATAAGTTATGCATGCAATGCACTTTTAAATGCTAAGAAATATCATACAAAATTTGTAATATTTATAAAGTATGCATAAGGTTATAATTGCAATTGAATTAGTTTCTAATTTTGCAAATTATAATAAAAGGATTAAATAAAAATATTAGGGTTTTATGTGATTAACTTTTTATAACAAAATTTTGTAATTAGTATTAATAGATAGAGGGGATTTAAATAAATTTATATCAATTGGATTTATTCACAAATAATGCTTATATCAAAAGTTGTATTGAAAATATTCAAACTATTCAATTTAATTATATAACTATGAATTCATTCAAATATTACTCAAAATTATTTTATAACAGAGGCATCAAATTACAAATATTTCAAAGTTCCTAAAACAAATTTATTTGCAATTATTGAATTTACAGATTTACAATTATGACAAAAATATTCAAATTCACCATTTGAAATTTTAATAATTTATACTAAGTCCAATTTGAAATCTAACAGAGCTAAAATATTCTACATGTCAAGAGCTTTCCAAATATATAAAAATATTTGAATTTGGATAAACAGATTAAAAGATATGATAAAACTAATGTGCAGGGTCTTTTCTGCAAAACTGCCAATTAAATTTAAATCGAATAAAACAATTTCCGACGTGGCTGCTGACTAGGCGCTGACTGGGCTGACACGCTGGCGCTGACGTGGATAATTTAATGGATCTAGGCCGTCAGATTTGGATCTGGCGGTCCAGATCGGATCGTACCGTTTCAAAATAAGTCATCTAATCTTAGCCGAACAAAGTAGATCGGACGGTCTAGATTGGATCCACCAATACCGAGCGGCGCTAGGTCACCGGAGTTGCTCCGGTGCGGCGATGCCATGGCCGGATCTCGCGTTCGAGACGATCTACGGGTTCTCGAGCATATCTGATCGTACTGTGGAGAAGTAGAGGTCGAGGCGGCTTGGGTGGCGTGGCAGTGGTCCCCGGGGCGTCTCGGTTCGTCTCCAGTTGCTCGCCGGAGTCGGAGACCGCGACGGTTTGCTTCGGGCGAGGAAGAACACGACGACCTGGTGCACGAAAAATTACCCGAGCGAGTCACGAGGATGCGCATGATGTCAGGGGGTCTAGAGAGAGGCGTCTGGGTGCTTGGGGAGCACGGTACTCACCGGAGTTTGCAGAAACAGTCGGCAGCAATGGCGGCACGGCGGCGGCGATTTGCGGGCAGCCTGGGGCGCTCGGGCTAGGGTTTTTGGGGGAAAACAAGGAGGAGAGGCAGGGGTATTTGTAGGGCAGGAGAGGGGAAACAAATCGCGTGATTTGAGCTCGAATTTGGAAAGGAATCGGAGAAGGAAATCGGGGCGCGATTTCTGGACAGAGGAAGATGACGATGACGTCACGCGGACGTCATCCTTCCTTTTTCTTTTCTGATTTTTATTTTATTAATTCATAACTTTTGATTTAAGTGTCCAAATGATAACAAATTAATTTCTATAAATTTTTAAAAATCATATATATGCTTTAAAACATTAGTGGGTATGTTTTAAAACTTTTTTAAAATTAATTATTCTGAATATTGGTTTAATACAAATTTGACACTTAAAGTCAAATTTGAAATTATCTCTTAATTAAATTTTCTTTTGGCTAAATAAAATTTGTAAAATACCCACATTCCAATATGTTTGAATTTAAGTCTTTTAAACTCATTTCCAAATACTAAATTCATTTAAGGCTTTAGTATAATACTAAATAACATAACACATACTATATGAAAATAAAAAAGGAAAGTAAAGTATTCATTTTAATTCAAAATAATTTGTGCACCATTATATTTTATATTAAGATAATTCAATTGAAACTTCAGAACAACTTTGGAAAAGATTGTAGTTTTAATTCATTTCTTATTTAGAATATATTAATCATTTCATGCTTTGAAAATAATTGAAATTAATTTAAGAAAATGAAATGTTTATTTGGATAATTCATTAATTTTAATTTATGAAGTTTTAAAGTTTTAAACTATAGGCTTATAATTTCCAAATTCTATTTTGAACTTAGTTAAAAGAGTGAAAACCATTGGGCAATTATTCCATTTTAATAGTCTTGAATTTATGAATAGATATGGCTAAGTGGTTGAAATCAATTACTTATAAGTAAACTATTTTATTAGAATAAAATGGTTTTGAAAGTTTGTAACCCATTTGTCAAATTAGATATTGAGGTTTTGAGAAATACAATGGATAATAAAATGTTTAACCTAAAACAAGTTTTGAAAATTAGTGATTACTTGAGATATTTGAATTAATAACTTTTTCAATATGCTTGAAGTCTTTTATAGTTGGTTTTCTTATGCACTTTAATATTTTAATTTAATAAAAAAAAGTTTTAAATTTTTGTGATTTTGAAACATTATAAAATGCTGGGATGTTACATCAATCTTGTGTGTTTTGATCCTTTGTGGATTACTTTGTGGAAGTGACCTGTTGTGGTCATTGTGAGAGCCCCCAATTCAGTTGTGGGTGTGTGCCTCACGAATTTGTACGGGACCTTCTCTGCCCTTAAAGGAGTACTTAGTGGAAACGTGGATTCGCACCTTTCTGGTCGAATTCACAGGAGAATAGGGTGAGGCCTTTGTGGCGTTGAGCAAACCTTTGTGGTAGCTCACACCCCTCCAACGAGACGTACACCTATGTTGTGAAACTCGGGATAAAATCACCGTCTTCGAATTCCTACGGTTGTCTTGTTCCACTCTCCTTTACCGCATCTTAAATTCTTGTACTCGCTTATTTCCTTTGTTGTCTATCACTTGTATCACCTAGTCGCACATGTATACAACTTACTTTCCGCTAGCCTAAAACTGAAAAAAAACATAAAAATTGGTCACCACCTATTCACCCCCCCCTCTAGGTGGTCAACTGTCATTCAATAGGTGAGCTTAGTTTATTTAGGTTGTCGGCTTGTTAATTTTAACACATAGTTTTATTCCGCAATTATCAAGCCTAAACCGGAAAAGTTTTAAACCGCCTATTCACCCCCCCTCTAGGAGACATCATTTTCCTTTCAATTGGTATTAGAGCCTGGGCTCTCTTGTTGGGATTTACCGCCTAGAGAGTAAAAGAGCTCGTTTAGAGAATTAGTGCGCAATCCCACTTTCATATTCGATAGCACAAACTGTGATGTTTGGAAAATTTGCATGATTAATATTTTTAGGGCCATGGGTCCAAATTATATTAAGAGGATTGTAGATGTGTGTCGTGGTGGCTACACGGCATATGCCACGGGGTGGCTAATCTTGGGGTCGATGGACGCGAGAGGATTTCGGGGAGGGATAGCGCACTAAGAAGCACACACGAAGAACACATGAACACGGGGATTTACCCTGCTTCGGGGCTCTCGTGAGGAGATAAAACCCCTACTGCAGCATCTATCCTGTCGGTGTATTTTCTCTCTGTGTATACGAGGTACAAAATGCTCCACGAGCTGGGCGAAGCATGCCTCTAGGAGAACTCGGGAGGAAATGAGCGGGGGGGAATGAGCTAGCCCGCGCGTCCCTGTCTTGGCTCTCCCCCTGGTGCTCTTTATATAGAGAGAGCCCAGGGGACAAGGGGTGGCCCACATGACACAGCACACACACTATTCACGATGTGACTACTGGGGTCTTGTCACACTATTCACTGCGTCATGCAATAGTACTCTTGTCACATCAGGGGATGGGCTTGACATGTCTTGTTTGTCTTTTGTCCTGTAGCGCTTGGCATGGCATCCTCTCCGCGTAACCCGGCACGGGTATGCCGGGTGCCCTGGCGACTCCTCTCCCGGGCAACCCGGCATGGATATGCCGGAATCCACCTCTCTACCCGGCATGAGTATGCCGGATAACCTCCTTCTCCCGAGACCCGGCATGGTTACGCCGGATTATCCTTTCCAAACCAGCCTTCCTGCACATAAGAGAAGACGAGAAGATACCGACATACACAAGTCGGTTAGCGCATGTCGGTTAACGCAGGTGTCTCAGTGTACCCTCGGACACAGCTTTCACCACATCACGACCCTACCCGGGGGTAGTCCCCCGACACTAGTCCCCGAAGCTGGTGCGGTCCTGCAGACCCGGATGAAGGGCCGTACCAGATTTAGACAACCAAACCAAATTGAGAAAACCTCGTGCCAGCCGGGATGGCCGCCGACGCTGGCCCGTTCCGGATGTCCACACATGCCAAGTGTCGGACAGATCTCCCTGCCGGAGGGGAACTCGGGGGCACTATCGGAGGAGAACGTGGTCGAGCCATGGCGACGCAGTAGTGTGCGGCGAGCATGTCGGAGACGCAACCTAAGTCGGGGGCGAGCTTGGGCGTGTCGGAGGCGGTGGTGTCGTGGCGAGGGGCGGCCGGAGCAGCCGAGCCAGGGGGGATGCCGGAGAAGACCCCGTCGAGGCCTGGGAGGTGGCCATATTGGAGGGGAACTCGGGGAGGCACCGGGGTCCTACGGGCGAGAAGTGCCAGAGTCGGGGACGTCGCGCCGCGTTCGAGGTCGTCGATGCCGGGGCGCTGCGTTGTCGGTGAAACCGGGATGCAACGATGTCGCCGAGAGTCTGGCCGAGGCACGCCGGCGATGGGTGCCCTGATGTCGGGGGCGGGAAGATGCCGAACTCGGGGAAGATGTCGTGGTCGGGCGCGGAGCGGGCCTGGGCGACCGGAGTCAAGGACGGCACCGTCGAGCTCGAGGGCGTGATACCGGACTCGCGATGTCGGGGGCGATGTTGGAGGCGTCGCGGCTCCGGCAGCCGAGGTTGAGGCCCGGCGCGGAGGAGGCCGCGTCTGGGGTCGAGGGAGACACCGTGCACGAGGATGCCGGCGAGGCGCGGTCTGCAGATGGCGCTGGCGCCAAGCTGGGTGATGCCGGAGGCGGGGCTCGGGTGGTCGAGGTCGCGGCGTCGGGCTCTCGGGCGAGGGCGTCGAGCCATGGCCGGGGGCGCAGAAGCTCTCGGGCGGCCGAGATCGGGACGCCGGGCGCGGGGCTGTCGGAGGCGACCGGGCGCGGACCCGCGCGAGGTGGAGGCGAACTCGGGCGGTGCCGGTGCCGGAGTGGCCGCAGTCGGGGTTGGAGGAGAGCTTGGGGGCGAGAGATGCTGGGGCGCAGCACCGAAGCTCGGGGACGAGACGCTCGTGTCCGTGGAGGTCGAGGTCGATGCATCCGGGAGCGAGGGGATCATGATGCGGTCAAGTCAGTTTGACCGAGATGCAGATCTCGGCCCGCATGGAAATCGGCCCAGTTCTCATCGCCTTGGTCCGAGATGCCCTTTCTCCACTTTTCCTTTACCTCTCTCAATTAAACCCATCTATTCCTGCAATATTAACACAATAAATCCCGTACCTTCAGGGTACCAGGGAGGTACATCCTCGACACTAGTCCCCGAGGCTGTGGGGGACTCGTAGAGTCGCGCGCAGACTTAGAAATAATACCAACCCCATCGTCTTCATTTCCTTCACCGTGTACCTGCAAAAATACAATCATATGCCGGTTCCTTAGCCACTCTGGGCGTTTTACCGACATAGATGTCTTCGGCCACCACCGGTGTGACACAAACACATAACACAAGCCGGCGTTTAGCCACTCTGGGCGTATACCGACACGGACGACTCATGTGCCGGCTTGTAGCCCCTTTGGGCGTATACCGACACAGAGTCTCATGTGCCGGCGTTTAGCCACTCTGGGCGTATACCGACACAGACGCCTACACACACAATGTCACACTACCCGTTGGGTGTTTTGGTATCTCGGTAAGCCGGTATGTCGGTATGTCGGCCCCTCTGGGCATATCACAGGTGTTTCGGTATCTCTGCCACTCTGGGCACATCACAGGTGTTTCGGTATCTCGGCCACTCTGGGCATACCATAGGTGTTTCGGTATCTCAGGTGTTGCCTTTGGCGAACTTTGATACACCGAAACAAATGACGATTTAGAAATATTGCCCGATGCCATGATACATGGGCGAACCGAAATAAACGGGGATCTGGAGATATGGTATGATGCCAGATATGTTGGTGAACCGACCTAAACAGCGATCTGGAGATATTGCAGGATGCCATGATATATTGGCGAACCGAAATAAACGGCGATCTGGAAATTGTGCAAGATACCGCGATACGTGGGCCAACTGATACCACAGATCATATGCAATGTATCATGAGAAAATAACCAATCATAAGATGGATCCGAGATAACCAGTATAACGACCGATATCCCCAGAATCTTTGACATGAATATCCTCTCGGTAGGGCGAATATCCGACATGGGTATCATCTTGGTAAAACCAACATGGATACCACCTCCTTTTAATATTAGTGCAGACAAGTATGTATAACAAATATTTGAGGGAAGCGAAAATTTTAAACGACACACCCAAGAGATTTTAACGCGAGACATAAGAATACAACTACTCGCCGAGGAAGGCCCGAGGATACCGGTTTTACCGAGTCCCCGGGTAAATTTATAGATACAATAGACAGACGAAGGAGCACGGCAGTCCCCGAGTCCAGTTTCGGGATGCCGGCACACAAACTACACAACAGGAACCAAGATACGCCATGCATATAAATAAATATACACCGAGTTACTATACAAACTAAACATGCAAGGTACCACTAGATGGTAAGCCAGTCCCCGGATCAAAATATCTTGCTCCCGGGGAAAAACACAACGATGACAAACCTGTAAAACAGGGTAGTCCCCGTGTTACGACATTTCGATCCCGGGATAAATAATGAAGCAAAATACGAAGGGGCAGTCCCCGAGTTCATCTTTATCACTTAGCATGCAACACAAATACATTATAAGTACTCACATTGATGTCTCGTTGTGGGTGTATATGTCGTTGAAGCGTTCGCCATGTCGATGTGGGCGTCGGCATAGTGATCCTAGTCCACCTGCCCACAAAGCATCCGTCCCTCCGGGATACGACCCTGTATATGTTATAACCCGGCCCATACGAAATGTCGGACTACCGACATGCTCAACTCGGTTTTCACATATGCGGGCCCGGCGACATGAGCATCCCAAAGATACTTGATATCGGCAGACTTTTCCTATCCTCCCACTCTTTTTTCTTTTTTCTTCTCCTATCCGGCCGACACAGGTCATATGCCGGTCAAGTACCACTACCTTTTTATTTCTTTCCTTTTATTTCTCTCTCCTTGACCAGATCGGTCACTTTTTCCTTTTCTCTTTCTTTTTTCTACCCGATAGCTTTTCCTCTCGCATCTCATGGCCAAGGGCAGCCTGGATGCACATCCGGTGATCAGGAGCGTGGCACGGCCGGAATTGAGGAGGCAGGACCCAGCAGCGGAAGCGCGCCGCGGGAGCTGGGCCACAGACATCGACGCACCAGCAGGCGCGGGAGCCAAGGGGCGCAGATGCGCATCCCGGAAGCGGAGGCGGGCGGCAAATCGGGGAAAAGACGAGGGCAGCCGGCGATGGGGGGGGCAGCGCGGCCGAAGGCGACGAGGAGAGCCGTGGCGGCCGTGGTCTAGGCCACAGCCTACAAGCTGTGCGCGGCGACAGGGCGCGCAGGCTAGAGGCAAGGTTTGGCCGTCAGGCCGCGACATGGGAGGAGGTGGTCGCGGGGCGGAGGAGCCGGCCGTGCTTGCAGGAGGAGCGCGGCGAAGCTAGAGGGCGGGCCGCGAGCAGCGCGGCGACGCCGATAGCCCTTGCGCGGGAGCAAGGCGGGATTGCGGCCACGCGCGGGGCCAGAGATGGATGGGCGAGTCGGAGCAGAACGACGAGCGCAGGCGCGCCGGTGAAGCAGAGGAGTGCGGCCGCGTCCGGATGTGCAGGGGCGTGGCCACACGAACACACGGACGGGCTGCTGCCGGGCGCGCAACGACGGAGGAGCCTCTGACGGGGGCGAGCAAACGCATGCACGCACAGGCGTCGACGAGCGTGCGGGCTGGCACAGATGCCGCCCGGATGCACGCACACACGCCTGGACCATACCCGAGCCTCCGAGCTCGATCCTGTGAGGTTGTTGATGGCGAGACGATGAAGACGGCGGCGAGCCTCCGGGATGCGCGGAGACAATGGCGATGTCGAGTCCCCGCGTTGATAAAGAAGGTCCCGTCCGAAAATATTCCCACAAGCGCCACTTCGCCCCTCGGTGGGCGCCAAATGTCGTGGTGGCTACACGGCATATGCCACGGGGTGGCTAATCTTGGGGGTCGATGGACGCGAGAGGATTTCGGGGAGGGATAGCGCACTAAGAAGCACACACGAAGAACACATAAACGCGGGGATTTACCCTGCTTCGGGGCTCTCGTGAGGACATAAAACCCCTACTGCAGCATCTATCATGTCGGTGTATTTTCTCTCTGTGTATACGAGGTACAAAATGCTCCACAAGCTGCGCGAAGCATGCCTCTAGGAGAACTCGGGAGGAAATGAGCGGGGGGAAATGAGCTAGCCCGCGCGTCCCTGTCTTGGCTCTCCCCCTGGTGCTCTTTATATAGAGAGAGCCCAGGGGACAAGGGGTGGCCCACATGACACAACACACACACTATTCACAATGTGACTACTAGGGTCTTGACACACTATTCACTGCGTCATGCAATTGTACTCTTGTCACATCAGGGGATGGGCTTGACATGTCTTGTTTGTCTTTTGTCCTGTAGCGCTTGGCATGGCATCCTCTCCGCGTAACCCGGCACGGGTATGCCGGGTGCCCTGGCGACTCCTCTCCCGGGCAACCCGGCATGGATATGCCGGAATCCACCTCTCTACCCGGCATGATTATGCCGGATAACCTCCTTCTCCCGAGACCCGGCATGGTTACGCCGGATTACCCTTTCCAAACCAGCCTTCCTGCACATAAGAGAAGACGAGAAGATACCGACATACACAAGTCGGTTAGCGCATGTCGGTTAACGCAGGTGTCTCAGTGTACCCTCGGACACAGCTTTCACCACATCACGACCCTACCCGGGGGTAGTCCCCCGACAATGTGAGTTTATCTCCTCCAAAGGATTCCGAAGAATTATCTTTAGAGTATGAGATAAACTCTCATCTCGAGACTCAAGTTACTAATGGTCTCAGGTGTGCCTTGACCAATGTAGTTCTTGCTTCAATCATGCCTTTTAGAAATGCCCATGAGCTTTGGGCCAAGCTTCAAGATATATATGAAGTGTCCAAAATTATTTAGGATGCTTGTTCTTCCTCCACCTCCGGTCGTGATGTTCACAACTTCTTCCACTTCACCAACATGTGATTTGTCACACTGTAATGATATGGTGAGTGGTGATAGAAATTGCATTGGTGATGGTGAACATAGCATTGATCATACTTCTTCTCTATCACATTGCAATGTTCTATCTTTGTACTTAAACTCTTCTAGCACTCCAAATGTCATACATGCTAGAGTTAATGGTCCTTGCATATCAAGTAATAGTTGCTTAACTAAATATAATGATGATATGCTCTCTATGTCTTGTTGTCACGAGAATAATGCTTCCATATCCTCTAGTATGTGCATTACTAACAATGTAGAGGAATCCCAACATTTGTTGGAACAAGAAATGGAACTCAATGGTGCTTCAAGTAATTATTCATCCTCCTCACCCATTAATCATGTTTTCCTCATGGCTAAGAATTCCGAGGTAACGTCTACCTCGAATCCCGATATATGTGATGATGTGGTTGAGGATCCTCATGAAGAAGATTTTGACATTGCAACCTTAACCAAGAAGGGTCAGATTGTTCTTGATGCTCTTCCCAAAGGTAGTGAAGGCATCTCTTCTCTATGTGAAATTGTTGCTCATGGTATTGAATGTATAGAAATCATTGAGGAGTTGCATACTCAATTTGACCAAAAATGTAAAAGTGAGAGAGAAGATGCTATTGAAAAAGCATCCTTAGAGAATGCCCTTGACAAAGAGCAGGTGCTTCGAGTGTCTCTTGAGGAGAGACTTGAATCTCTTGATGAATCAAATAATCTTATCACTACTAAAATCATTAAGGAAAGAGATCATGCTATTGCAAAATACAAAGTGCTTAAAAAGGAATTAGTTGAATTTGGTGTTTGCAATGCTAGACTAAGTGAGGACATAGAGAAACTTGACAAAGCTCACAAGGCTTTAGAAAGTGAACACTCTCTCCTCATCAAGTCTCATGATCAAGTCCAAACTCAACTATCTAATAATGATAAACTTGCAAAAGTGTCTTTTTCCATTTCTAATGATAATGATGCTTTTGCTACTAACTCCACTTCTTGTGAAACATCTATTTTGAACGAGAATGTTGAGCTAAGGGCCCAACTTGAGTTGCTAACTAGAAAGTATGGGAAATTGGAAGAAAGTCATGAAAGGCTCTCTAGCTCTAATGACGATCTTCTACCATCCCATGCTAAGCTAAAGTTATCTCATGAGGCTATTATGTCAAAGGTAACATCTTGTGAGCCTCATCTGGACAATGGCACAACTTCTTCTCTTAATGATATATCGTCTTGTGCTAGTCCTTGTGATTCATCCACTCACAATGTTGCTACATCTTGTGATGAATCACTTTCCATACCTTGTTGCTCTAACAATGAAACTTCTACTTCCTCTAGTATTTGTGGTTATACTAACCATGTAGAGGAATTAAAAGAGCTCAAGGCCCAAGTCACTTCTTTGAAGAAAGACGTGGAAAAGCGTCATGTTGGGAAGTCCACACTTGACAATATGTTGAGTGTTCAAAGACGCCCCAATGACAAGAGTGGACTTGGATTCAACTCCAATAACAAGAACAAGTCCAAGATCATCAACAAGAAAAAGGGCCAAGAACAAGTCAAAGATTCGGCCAAGATTGTTTGATTCAAGTGCAAAGTTGAAGGGACCATGTTAGATCTTGCCCTTTGAAGAAGAAGGCTCTTAGTGAGAAGCAACAAGGGAAGAAACCTCAAGTTCAAACTCAAGCTCCTCAAGTTGAAGAACGGTCTCTACCCAAGAAGAATCAAGCTACCCCTCCTCAAGTCAAGACTCCTACTAAGAAGAGAGGAGGAAGTAGATGTTGCTACCTATGCCGTGAGAAGGGTCACCTTGCTTCTTCATACCCAAATGGTACCTTATCCAACCCCATTATAGTTGATGATGTTTATTTTCTTCAAAAGGATAAGGTTGGCAATGTGTTTGCAAAATATGTTGGTACTCAAAGTGGTTTCAAGAAAAGAACCATTTGGGTTGCCAAGCCTGTTGTGACTAACCTTTTAGGACCCAACTTGGTTGGGGACCAACAAGCCAAAACTTGATCAATAGGTGTTGTTGGAGGGAATTGGAGACTTGCCTACATTATGAAGAATTAAGGGATCTTCATCAATTATATTCTCTCAAGTCAAGTCATATGGATTATATTGTTCTATCTCATATCCAATGTTCCTCCTTGCGGTAACTTTTATTTAATCATATATACATTGAAAGTTTCTTGCACCCTTGCATGTGTTAGGTTTTGTACCTTGCTAGTGTTTGTATGTGTTGTGCTCTCTACTTACTAGTGAAGCCCCAAAATCGGTACTATGTAGATTTAAGCGCTCCCGTCGAAATCCGCATAATAACGATTTTAGATCGCCCACCAGACATAATGTGCACGCCGAAACATGCGCATTATGTGGGTGGAATTGTGATAACATTACAACAGTTCTGATACATCCACAAATACAACAAAGATATAATTACAACAACGACTCAAACGAGTCAAGATACAAATGATACAATACGAAGATACAAATGTCAGCGGAAGCAAAATAGTATCCGACTACGGATAAGATGCAAATTGGACTAAGATTCCTGCAGATAAGCGATGGCGCCATATCCCTGCCCAGCCAAGCTGGAGGGATTCCCAAGCTAACGTCGTCAGACTTCAAACCTGTTAACTACACATAAAGCACAGCCCAAAAGAGGGTCAGAGCACTCCCTGGCAAGAAAAACCGACTTGCCTACTTTCTACACCATCTCCCAAAATATGGGGTAGGTGGACTTAGCGGCAGCAGCACTAGCAACCTAAAGATACACGCTAAAACTTCCGTCTAATTAGAGAGGGATGAGAGAGCCCATAAGTAACCAGCTACTTCTAACACCAATCATAACCCATTCTCGGATTAACCCCCTCAACCAAGTATGAGGAAGCAATTCGGCAAACTCACACGTTGAACAGTTTTAGTTAACATTTATTGTGAAAGTAATTCTATATTGCTAGTCAAGTTAATTAACATTAATTAGGTGTAAGTTGTCTAGGTCTTGTTAGCCTGCATCATCACCAAGTCGTCCATAACCGTGGACACGCCTCATCGATAAGATTATACCCTGCAGGGGTGCACTACTGGACCCGTACTCGTTCGATCAACCCCAAAAGTAAAGCCAAAAGGTAGGGAATATCAACACGGTAAATCTCTTCTCTACAACCCATCCAAGGAACCGCATGATTGTGTGCACGGCTAATCAGGTCTAGGGCCCGCGGGATCGACCTTCATAGCACTCTAAGAACGTGCCACCCTATATGAGAATCGACTACTCCATCATCATCAGATAGTTAGGTAACCATATGCATGCATCAAATGGAAAACCCGAACTACTTGCGGCGCCCTGGATAAGAAGCGGATTAGATCGAAGCCGCAGGGGGCTCCATAGGGCCTCCCACAAGCGGTTAGTGCGCTCAAAATTGGATCCGAGGACAAAATCTCAGTTCCTAGGTCGACACTTAGCAGAACAAAGCACCTCGCAAGGCCTTCCATCGGTGCCTTATCTTTTAATTATAATACCCACAATATGACAACATTTTATTAAGGTAGAACAATCTATCATACTAAGCAGGTGAAATAAATAAGACAGAAAGACGACTCGCACAAGCCACTCTAAGCATGCGCTACGACTCGCAAGGCCAACAGATAAAAATGCAATAGGTATTAGGTTGTGGGGATAAAGTTGTATGGGCTGCAGGATAAACATGTGATGGGATCGCGATAAGAATCGAATACTAGGGTAGCAGAGATCAACGGCAGGAATGAAAGACAATGTATAGGTAAACAAGCAAACTTTGCTTGCCTGGAATCCCGCATGGAAGCAGATCTTGTCGTTGCTCAAACATCTCAACGTCTTATCCGCGAAGAAGCAACAAACACTGGAAAGCGTAAAAGATGCATTTTACAACTACGGCAAAAGATTCAGCATGATCATATGAGAATGATGCATGGCATGGCAAGATGCAATACGAGATGCATTAATCCTAATTAAGCGGGAACCGGGATCCCGATAATTAATATTTAGGTGCAAGTTATTTATCTACTCAACAATATTAAATGTTGGTTAACATGGTAACACATGGCATGGGTGATCCAATTAAATTAAATGGAATAGGGCATTATATATTTATTACCCCACACATTCCACATTTAATTATTTAGTTGCAATTAACAAATTACACTAAGCTATTAAAATAACAGATGCAAAATGGCATACAAATGGCATATTAATATTCATTGCATTTTTCTGATAATAAAACGTATAAAGATCATTGAATTTGGAGTTATAGAATAAAAGTTATTGCATTTACATGTCTAGGGTTGTTTCTGAAATTTCGAGGGACTTATCCGTGATAGAAAAAGTTTCTGGTGAGGGCTTAACCGCAAGACCGAGAGTGCAGGGGGCTTGGGGTAAATTTCCTGTGCCTCTGTCTCTGACGACTTGGACCCACTCGTCAGCAAGCTACAAGAAATTAAAAAGGAGGCCTTTTATTCCACTGGCTGGGGTTCGAACCGCGCGCGCGCGGACGGAACGCAAGGCGCTGATAGCCACTCGGGTGTGTGCGGTTTGTTGACAGCTTATGGTTCAATTGGTTTTTAAGCAGTAAACGTTATGAAAAACCTGACGAAACTGAACTTGCGACCGAGCACAGCGACGGAGGACAAAATCGTCGCCGGCGATGACCAAGGAAAGGCGGCGCTGCTCGGGCGAACGCGTCCAGTGCAGGGAGTGTGCTGCGTGAGTTGCGCGTGCTCGGGAGCATAGGAGGAGGGCAAGCCGAGCGTGTCCGTGCGGTTGTTCGCGCGGCCGGGTGCGATGCCGACATCGGCAACTCCGGCGTGGACACGATTGGGGCGATACAGAGATGAAGCAAAGGGGGAAAAACGGGGGATTGGTGCGGCTCACCGTGAGGAACTCGATCGCGAGGCGAGGCCGCTCGGGGGGCGATGGAGGAGAGGGGACGGTGTCGCTGGCGGCGAGCGGGTCCACGGTCGGCGTCGGGGCGTCGAGCTCGCGCGGCTGCGTGCGGGGCTTCCGGGCCAGTCTCCTGTGCGTCGCGGACGGAGAAGGAAGAGATGCGGCTCCGGGGCTACCCTGCTTGTCCTCGACAGCGCCGGAACCGCGGGGACGGCGAGGTCTTCTTAGTGGTGGAGGAGAAAACGGAGAGGGAAGAGGCGACCGAGGTGGCGGCGCAAGAAGAGGAGGAAGGTTATGGTTTGTGGGGCGCGATGGGGCTTGCTAAAAGGAGGAGGGAGGAGTGCAGCGAGTAGGTGGGGGCGAGGAGGCAGTGGGGGAGAGCGCCATGGCCAGGTGTAAAGGCCACTCTCCTCTCTGTCTCCGTACGAAGAAGGAGATGGGGAGTGGGCTTGGGCTAGCAGTGGGCTGAGATGGGCCAGAAAAATGGCCCAGCTCGGCCAGGCTCTCTCTCCCTCCTATTTTTTTCTTGTTTTATGTTTTTATTTTTATTCCTTTCTGGTTTTGTCTTTTTAACACAAATCAGAAAAAGAAACATGACAAAAACTTTTAAACAATTTTTAATAGTTTCAAAATAGTCATATTAATATCTGGTTTGATTATTTATAAATAATTTGAAACTTCATTTGAATTTCTTTGAAAAGCATTTGAATTTAAATATGAAAACTTAAATTTGAATTTGAAGCAATAATTTTAATTGAATGCAACAAGTTAAGTTAACGAGATTACAAATGCAATGACATGATTATGCAAAGATAAAACAAACAATTTAATTGGAGAAATCTCCGGGGCGTTACATTACTTATCTTGAGAAATCAAGTATGTGTATTTTGGTTTCCACACCATCTACTTGTTTTGAGCCCTATTGCTTTTATTTGCTATCTTATCTTGTTGACTCTCTCTTTGAGAGATTGAAGGACTATTCCATTATGGTAGAAGTGATATGCTTCATGCACTTCACAATTCTAAAAATGTGTGAAACATGAGAAATGCCACTTAGCGTCTGTTGGGGGATCATAACCCGGTAGGCCAACCGACATAGAAGATAAGCCGGCCTGGCATGAGCCTGGGCCAGATCAAGCACAAAGACATGGGTCGGGTGATACGTGAGCCGGTGAGCAACGTGTGCCTTGGCCCGCAAGCAAGAAGGATCTAGAAGGCTAGAGACCAAGTACAAGACGGAGTCCTGCTAAGGAAAGAAGAGGCTTAGAGGACTTAGAGTAGAGTCCGGGTATGATAGGAACCCGGACCCAACTTTGTACCTCCAGCGATACCCGCCACCTGTATAAAGGGGTCTCCTGGTTCCTAGAGATCTAAGTTCCAAGCAAAATTTCAATCGACACAAGTCATAGGAGAGACACATTGTAATCTCGAGACCCGGAAGCTAAGGCGTCGAGTCCCGAAACCCTAATCAATAAAGCCGAAGCAGGAAGTAGGTCTTTACCTCGAGACGAGGAGCCAAACCTGGGTAAACCTTTGTTTCCCCACGTCACGCTAGACAAGCTCCTGATGTCAGAAGCCGCCATGCCCCTCATCTCAAGTTACCTCCGAGTAACATCTGCCGTGACAATCCCACGACAGTTGGCACCCACCGTGGGCCTACGGCCAAGAGTATCACTTTTTCAGGAGAAGCGCGGCGAGGCATGGAAAACCTAGCTATCGGCGAGATCCACATGTTCCCAGGAGGGGAGCGGATCGTGGACGACTCCGGCTGGACAGAAGAGGTAGATTTCTTGGAAACCAGATCTATGCTCATCTTTGGGCAGATCGATGTTTTCGTCGGTGTGATCCGATCTAGCGGAGCCGAGAGAGAGCTGTACGAGCCGGAGTTTGAATCGATTGGATCACCAGAAGAGGGAGAGTCTGCGATCCGGGTTACGGTGGACTCCATCGTCGCCCCCATCAATATGTCAGATCTGGATTCAGACACGAAATCAATCTTACCCTTGTTTGATGATCGTTATGGAGATGGACTCACAGATGAGGATTACTCGGCACCGTTGGGACCCGTACGTCACATGACGGTTCATGTTGTGACCCGGGCACCACCGGCTGACGGAGGATCGGCTTCCGTAAGCGACGAGACAAGCGCCGAGCTATTGTCAAGGCAGAATAGAGATAATTGGGATCAACATCAAGTTCCACCAGCGGCAAACTATGCGCCTCCCAATCCCATTGTCGGAGGAGTTTTACCAACTTTCAGTTCTATGGCTCATATGCAGACGCCGGCTGCGGGAATCCCCCTTGGAAACCCGATACTTGCACAAACACCCATGCCAGCGCCAAACGCGACCAATTTGGTTAGGCTCCCTCTGGTGAAGCAGCATGTACTCGCGGGAACTTCAGCAAGCCCGGCAGCAAAAGGGGGAGATAACAAACAATGGCACCACTATGATGAGTGAGTTAGAAGATCTGAGACAGGCGATGGCAAGGGCAAATCAAGAACGTGCGGACGAGATCCACGTATACGGGATAGAGAGCAGCTTCTGATTCAGCAAGAGCAGAGTTTGTTCGAAGAAAGGAATACCCCCCAAAGGAGAAGGGACGAGTTAACTGCTGTCCAGAACAGTAGACGCGGAAGCCGGCTCCACCTTCCAACCGGGACAAACGCCATAGCACCTCAGGCCTTGGAATTCCAGACAACGCCAAACACGGCACCTGCACCAGCACCAGTGGCAACGGTTTACACGGCGCCAGGGGCATGCGCGCCCCCGGCCGGGTTACCAGGTTACCAAGAAACTCGGCAGGAGCCGGGGTAACAGTCATCGAGCAACAACCACCACCACCCAGGTTTGATCCTCCCCGGGGTCATTAAAATAACCCAGTTGACAATATGTTTGCAGCGACAAATGCCCTAGAGAAAATACCCTTCGACAACTCGCCGGCCGTCTTAGAAGCAAGGACAGCCGTAGATCTAATACGGACGGCTGTGGTCCAGCAGAACAATAACCCGCGAGGCTCACAAGCTTTCAACTCAGAGCCAGCGAGGACCCGTACCAGAACCCGGCACCCAGAGGCGGTAGCAGCAAGATCAGTTCAGAACAGGTTGGGACCGGTAAACCGGCCAGCCCCGCAACCAGTGCAACAACCACATCCACAACAACAACAACAGCAGGCGCCTGCGCCACGGCGGATGGCCGCGCCTGCCGCCTCTGCTACCCAGTCCATAGTACACAGTTCAAGAGCAAGACACGCGGCAGCCGGGTTTGCGGCACCAGAAGCCGGAGTGGGAGTTGGAGCTATGGCTCAACCCAGACCCGTCGTGAATTCACCTACGCCGGGTCACGGAGGAGGCTCGTCAGCAAATCTGACAGGGCCCAAGTGATTGTTGGATGCGATCAGATCTTAAACTTTTCTAGAAAAATTCAAAGAGCCAAGCAAGATTGTTAACTATGAGTCGAACATGAACCCGGAGACATGGTTGAGTGGATATAGTATGCCCATGGACATGAAGAACGCGACAGCAAACCTGTGTGCGAGATACCTGTACCTGATGATGTCAAAAGGAGCACCCAAGATTTGGCTTGACCGACTTCCGCCGAACATCATCCATTTGTGGGAGGAACTCAAGACAACATTTTTTTCAAATTTTGCCGGGACATGCAAGAAACAGTACACCGAGGCGGATCTGGATCGCTGTGTCATGAGGAAGACCGAGTCAGCAAGGCAATGGGTAGCCCGGATCACATAGATTCTGCAGTCATCAGTCAATATCTCAGCTCACACGGCAATAATACGATGGAGTAGAACTGTGCTTTCGATTATTTGACGCACAAACTCGGACGTATGAGGGAAGACCCGGCTCGCCAAGACATCACCATCGGAGAGGTAGTTTCAAGTATGCCGCGACAGACAAAAGAGTAGGCGAGACGGAAGAGCAACTAAAGAATAACCGGGTCAACGCAGCACGTAACCCGGTGCCAAATCAGAACAACGTAAATGAAAACAACAACAAAATATCCTACGAGGGAGGAAATTCAAAGTTTGTTGGAACCACCCAGGCATCAGGTTACAGAGGACCGAGACCCGGCGGAAACTTCAGAGGCGGCCCAGCGAGAGGACCTGTAGCGTACCTGCACTTAAAATAAGGCAGATACATGTGTATAGTGCAAATCCCTGGATCGATTCGTTTGCACACACAGTTTACGATGTAATATCACAACAAAGTATCAATTTTATTACATCGATGATCCAGACTAAGAAAATATTCAATACAAGTTGCACAACATTAAGCTAGCTTTGAAAGAGTAAAGAGCGGAAATACAATAGCAGTGAGTCTCCATCACATTCATGTTGCCACTGGCGAAAACATGTTGGTTGCAGACTCGAAACCTTTAATCGAAACATCACTCGTCATCTGATCAATCTGCAATAAGAAAAATATTGCAACAACATGGGTCAGATTCCATTAAAAATGGAGTCTGGCAAGTGTCACTATGGTGGACACTTAGAGGAATAACTCTAATAACCTATATGCTTATTTGGCTGGTGGAGTTCCAGGCTATTTTGCATAAAGCCAATTTTTCCTAACTCTTTGGAAAACACTTTTCTTCTATTCGAGACATTTGTGGCATGAAAACCACTGTCTCATTCTACCCTTGTTCACCCATCAAGTTTTATTTCTGAAGTTGGAATGGCGGAATCCTCCGTTGACGTCCGTGATCAGCTGCTCAAAGTGTCTGTACCGGGGACACGGCTAAGTACTTAGTTTTACACTCTGCAGAGGTTGTGCACGTTCACCATTGTACCCATTCAACTCAAACTATCCTTTACACACTTAAAGTGATAAGGAAAAGGAGAAGAATGAGACGAGATCTTTCAGAAGCATTTTCCCTCCCACTCTGGCTTGACCCGTTCCACCTAACACCCTCTATATCTGCTTGTCAAGCCGGAGAGAGTCCACGCAACATAATTGATCAAGCCAGAGCCCATTGGCAATGGCTGCACTGGAAGCAATCGTCACTCGGAGTTCTTCAGATTCCTCTGTTCCCTGGGTGGCCATCCACAAGTGCACATACTCAAGTATACACCATAGAAATGGTCCTGAGTAGCCACTCAACTTCACCTCCGTATACAACCAATCCACCCAGGAGGTTCTTTATTAACTTAGTATAATTTAGATTTTCACAAAACAATATTTGCATAGAATCAAATAATTCTACTAAGTATTGCATAGGAACCTAGACACAGGAATAAGGAATTTCTACACAGGTCTAGCATAGCAATACTATCCTACACATGCTTATATAAAAATACACTAAGTAATGCATATAGAAAATATTAGGAGGTTTATGAGGTGTGCCACTTGCCTTTGAATGTTGTCGTTGTTCTCAAACTCTTTTCAATGTTACTCGGGACTCTCCGTTCAGTCTAAACAAACAACAATACAACAATCATAAAACAAAACAACACAACACATACAAGCATACATAATGAACAAACAAGTTTCATAAACTTCTAAGGAAAACATGTCATGCATGATATGCAAATTATTTGTAAGGACTAGAAATGCATGTCATGCCATGAAAAATCTTTTAAGTTAATGCAAGGAAATGTGTTGGTCAAAATGACTAAGGACTAAGGTCAGAAGTTGGACAAAATATCTTTGTTATAAACTATCTTGAATAAGCACTCAAATGGCTTAGCCATGATGTGCAAAAATATTTAGAGAACATACTAAGTCATTTCTTCAAGGTGATCAACAATTATTATCAACTCTTTGTAAATTGGATATTCACTATAGTGAGAGAGACAGACACCCGGCCAGCCACTTAAATTGTTTAATAGGTCTCATGTACGTGGACATGTAAGGTTTGTCTCAAGGCCGCTTCATCTCACTATGCCACTAGGATCCAACAAACATCAAAGATGATAACATCATGATCAAAATTTGATTAAGTCTAAAGAGAAAGAAAAGATTAGGAAAGAGGGGAAGATAGAAAGAAAGTTGTAGTTGGTCTTCCAGGCTTCATCTCCAGACTTGTAACTTTCTTCTTGTGGTTGTCTTGATTGAATATTTGTAGACTTGATAAATCTTCAGACTTGATGACTCTTGTATCACCGAGGCTGGTCTTGGAATTAACTTAGTCTTCATGAAGTCTCAGATAAGGAGGGAGAAAAGAAAGAGAGAAAGAAAGAGAGCAAGACTTAGAAATATTGTTGGTTGGTCTTCATGAACTTCTTCTTGATTTTCTTCTTAGTGCTTCTACTCCTTGAAGATACTTCTGAAGTCTGGTTTTGGCTAAGTCCTTCATTGGCCTTCTAGCTCCATGTTGAAAATCCTAAGTGTCTAAGTGTATAACACTTTACCAAAATGCTAAGTTGAAAATACTTCTAACTTAGAGAAAATAATGGAGGAGTTTTCCTATGGAAAGTATAACTACAAAATATACTATGCTATGCATGAAATGCAATTTTTAATCACAAGAAACAATTATGCTAATGCAATTTAATTAATTTCTATTTTTAAAAAATATAATAAAAGGAAAACATATAGATTAAAGTTTTATGTCTTTTAATTTTGTAACAAAAATTCTATAAATAGTGTTTAATAGACTTAGGGGATTTAATAAATTTATAGCAATTGGATTAAATCAAAAATAATATTTCTATTAATAGTTATGTCAAAAATAGTCAAACTATTCAACTTAAATATATAACTATCAAATCATTCAAATACTACTCAAAATTATTTTGTAATAGAGGCATCATTTTACAAATATTCCAAGGTCTCTAAAACAATTTTATTTGCAATTTTTTAATTTACTGATTTAAAGTTATGACCAATATACTCAAATTCACCATTTGAAATTTTAATATTTTAAACTAAGTCAAATTTGAAATCTAACAGATCTAAAATATTCTACATGTCAAGGGCTTTCCAAAAATATAAAAATATTTGAATTTGGATAAACAGAGAAAAAGTAATGATAACAACAATATGTAGGGGGTTTTCTGTAAAACTGCCATTTTATTTTATTTAAGAAAAATCGTTTCCGCGCTGGCGCTGACGTGTCGATGACGCGATGCTGACGAGACGTTGACTGTACGCGCTGAGTCAGCGTACCGATTCGTTTTAAGTGATTTAATCACAGCCTTGGATTTCACATCGAACGGTCAGTAGATCGTTGACCAAACCTGGACGGCAGGGATCTCGCCGGAGGAGAAGAAGACGACGACGAGGCTCTCAGATGTGGACGGCGTTGTCGCGGTGGTGGTTCCCCGGATGCGTGGATGGTCTCCCCGGATGCGGCGCTTCACGGCCGAGAGATTGGTGGCGTCTGCGTCGTCTCGACCGTCCTGGAGGTGGCGTGGAGGAGCGGCCGAGGTGGCTTGGGCGCCGACGAGCTCCTTTGAGCACCCTCTGATCGCTTTAGCTGCGTAGGAGAGACGAGTAGGGGTTAGGACGATGCGCAAGATCGAGGGGAAAGGGGTTCGAGGGGTCTCGGTCTCGGGTTCTTCCTCACCTCGCCGGAGATCGAAGAAAATGCGGCGGCAGTATGAAGAATTCGGGCGAGCTCTCGCGGCAGCCTGGGGGCGTTTTAGGGGCTAGGGTTTGGGGCAAATGGAAGAGGAGATCGTGGGGATTTATATGGGGCAGAGGGGGAAACAAATCGCGCAAACCTCGCGACGAATTTTGGAAAGGGATCAGGGAGCAATTTCAGCCGGAGAAATCGCTGGAGGTTGACGACGGGTGACGTCAGCATGACGTCAGCATTTTTCTTTTTCTGAATTTTCCATTTAATTTATATCTTTTGATTTATAACTCCAAATGAAGTCAAATCAATTTCTAAAAATTTGTAAAATTATTATCTTTGTGTTAAACCAGTTGTGGGCATGTTTTGAACAGTTTTGAAAAATAATATTTTGAAATATTCATAAAATACAATTTTGCCTATTTTAGGTTAACTTTGAAATTAGGGATTTAATAATTCATTTGAAATAAAATTTATGGAATTACCCACATTCAAATATGTTTGAATTCAATTTAATTGAACTCATTTTCAAATACTAAATTCATTTTTGGCTTTAGTATAATATTAAATAATATAACACATATATTTGAATTGAAAGGGAATTATAGAGTATTCATTTTTAATTTAACATATTTTGTGCATCATTATATTTTATATTAACATAAATCATTTGAAAACTTCATAAACAACTTTGGACAAGATTTTAAATTTAAATCATTTCTTATATACAATATATTCGTGAAATTCATTTAAGCTAATGAAATGTTTAGTTGGATAGTTAATTAATTATTAAATCTATGAGGTTTTAAAGTTATAAACTATAGACTTGTAATCTCCAAACTATGTTTTGAACTCAGGTAAAAGAATAATAATCTTTTGGCAAATAGACAATATTTTCGATAGTTTAAAATAACACTTGTAGTTATTATTTTAATTTATGAATTGCTATTGCTAAGTGGTTGAAATCAAATACTTATAAATAAACTTTTTATTTCATGAATACGGTTTGATGGTTTTGTAAAACATTTGTCAAATTTGATATTGAGGTTTTAATAATTACAATGGATAATAAATTGTTTAACTTGAAACAACTTTTGAAAATAATGATAAACTGAGATATTTGAAATATTAAACTCTTTCAATATGTTTGAAGTTTTTCATAGTTGGTTTTCTTATGCATTTTAATGTTTTATTTTAATCAAACAAAAAGTTTTAAATTTTAGTGATTTTTAAACATTCCAAAATATTGGGATGATACAGACTACCAGCCTTAAAAGGAATCTCGTCCCCGAGATTCAGAGAGGCTAGACAGAAAAGCAAATGCTTGGAATGATCCCGATAACTCGAGATGTTTTGAGAAATGAAATTTCTGACATGGAAACTTGAAAACTGGCAGGGGATGATTTAATTGATTGGGGAGGCCAGAAAGAAAGATAGACTTGGATCTCCGGGATTAGGCAACTGGTTTGAAATATCTGGGTAGCTACCACCCTTAAAAGAAAAGTTTTGTTGATACTAAAATATTCTAACTTATATAAGAAGATCAATACAAATCATTACAAACAACATCTAACAAGCATCAAGCAACAAGGTTCAAACACAAGCAAACACATACGTGAAAATTTCAAACTTCTTTTGAGAAATCGAACTAATCGCTTATCGAACGAAACACACCAGTGTCATGGAAAGACAAAAGTGGCAGTACTGCCATTCCACAATTTGATAGCTCAATACGTCATTGGGTCTCGTTATTCTAATAGGTAGGTGGTCTAATCTATATTTTTCTTGAGTGCCTCGAGTTCTTCCTCCACTTCCTTGAGTTCTTCAAGATACTTCTGGGTGTTGTGAAGTCTAAAATGAAGTCTTTCTGCATGGTACTCGATGGCTCTCCGTGCTGCATTTCTTGCTTAGTCAAAGAATGATGTGTGAAGTATTGGGTTAGTGAACATGCAGTCACCCTCAGTCTTGTGGTCATCTTCTTTGCTCTTGTATAGGTGGACTTGTACCCACCAGTACTCTTGGCCTTCATCCATGAAAGGAATACCTTTGTATACTGCTTCTCCTTCAAAACCTAAACTCTTCATGATATCCTTAAGTGCTCTTGGAAACTCAGTCTCACATTCAAAGGTCATGGTCATCACTAGTCCCTTCTTGAGTGATTCAATGAGGGCGGTTATCTAAAGAAAACAAGAGAAGATACTTAGAAATGAAATAGTTAAGATAGTTACAAGAATGATGTTTGAAAAGTTCTTATTTTCTACAAACTGAATGAAATATATTTTCAATCCTATGGCCAAATCCTATTTCTTTCCAAACCTAGGGTTTCGAACCTACAGGCAACAAAGTGCTCTGATACCATCTGTAGCGTACCTGCACTTAAAATAAGGCAGATACCTGTGTATAGTTCAAATCCCTGGATCGATTCGTTTGCACACATACTTTCCGATGTAATATCACAACAAAGTATCAATTTTATTACATCGATGATCCAGACTTACAAAATATTCAATACAAGTTGCATAGCATAAAGCTAGCTTTGAAAGAGTAAACAGCGGAAATACAATAGCAGTGAGTCTCCATCACATTCATGTTGCCACAGGCAAAAATATGTTGGTTGCAACAACATGGGTCAGATTCCATTAAAAATACAATAGCAGCTTTCGAAATGTTTAATCGAAATCTCACTCGTCATCTGATCAATCTGTAATAAGAAAAATATTGCAACAATATGGGTCAGATTCTATTAAAAATGGAGTCTGGCAAGTGACACTATGGTGGACACTTAGAGGAATAACTCTAATAACCTATATGCTTATTTGGCTGGTGGAGTTTGTAATAGCCCGTTTGTAACTTTCCAATTTGTGTGCATTAAAAATGTTGAATCATGTCATCATTCCATATGTGGTTGCATATTAATTAAATATGTGTTCCAAATTCCTTTTCCAATTTTTTAAGTCTCTTAATTTAAATTCAAACGCTTTCAAATAAATTCATTTGAACTTTCAAATTATTTATAAATAATCAAACCAGTTATTATTATGACTAATTGAAACTATTAAAAATTGTTCAAAAGTTTTTATTATGTTTATATTCTGATTTTTGTTAAAAAATACAAATCCAGAAAAGTTTTTAAAACAAAAAGAAAAGGAAAACAAAAAAAATGGGGAGAGGGCTCTCTCGGGCCGAAGTGGGCCAAGAGACCCAACTCCGGCCCATCTACCTCGTCCCTCTCCTCCGTACGGTTCCCCTTTCCAGCGTGGAGGAGCAGGGCGCTGGCCATGGCTCTCTGCCGAGATCGCCCCACCGAGCCCCCACTTTCCTCTCTTCTATTTAATCGGGCCGCACCCCGGAGAAACCCTAACCCTGGCCTCCGTCGCACGGGTCGCCGCCGCCTCCCTTTTTCTTCTTCCCTGTCCACCATTGAGAGCCACCAGAGTTTCCCCGACGCCGCAGTTCCTCTACTCCAACACCGACGGGTCGACCCCGACGTCCCCGAGCATCCTCGCCTCGCCAACGAGTTCCCCACAGTGAGCCTCGCCGTCCCTTACTCTTTCCCCTCCGATTTTGGACACCTAGCTCCGCTCGCCGGCCTCGAGCTCGGCCGTGGCGCATCGCGCCGCCGAGCACCAGCCCGAGCACGCCGCCCCCTCCTCCGTTTGCATCCGAGTGGAGAAATGGAATCATCGCACGTTCTGCCCCAGCACGCACCAACCCACGCAGCGGCGCCGCTCCCGGTTTGCCGTCGTGGTCCGCTCTTCGCCGTCGGCGCGCACTCGGTGAACTTACAATCTTTAGTTCGTCAGAACACTGGTTTTCAGATAGTCAGTAAAAGCCGGAGCATTGTTTGCTTAAAACTAAATCCTAGCTAGACCTAACACAAACGCTAACCAAGCCCAGTGGCTAGCAGCGCCATCCTCGTGCGCGTCGTTCGCCCGGGTTCGATCCCAAGCTATGCCGATTAAAGGCCCCCTTTTTATTTTGCTTAAGGTCACTGACCTGTAGGTCCCACCCGTCATAGACACGCACTGGAACTTTTACCACAAGCCCCCTGCACTCTCTGTCTTGCGGTTAAGCCCTCACCAGAAACTATGGCTATCACGGATAAGTCCATGCTTAATTACAGAAACAACCCTAGATTTAAATATGCAATAACTTTAAATCTCTAAATCCAAATAAAATAAACTTTATATGTTTTCATATCAGAAAAATGTAATAAACATCATTAGAACATTCTTATGTCATTTTGCACCATTTATTTTAAATGTTTAGTTTAATTTAACAAATGCAATTAATTAATTAAATATGGAATATGTGCTAATAAATATTTAATTTGAGTTCAAGTTAAATAATCTGCAATTAAATACTAAATGTGGATTGTGTTGGGCAATTAAGTAATTAATGCATATTTCCATTTAAATTAATTAAATCACCACATCTGCTATATATTAAGTAACATTTAAATTGTTGGCTACACAAATAATTTGCACCCTAATCTTTTGTCGGGATTTCATCCCCGCTTTAAATTGACCTAATCACTCATACCATATTGCACCATCATTTGATTGAGCATTTATCTGTATTGATTATTGTTTCCTATTGTCTGTGTTTGGCTCTCTTTGGGTAGACGACGACGTGTCTGCTGCGAGTACCTACGATACTGAGGTTCCAGCTTTCGTGCCAGGCCACGAGCTGCCAGGCAAGCTTCTGCTAACCGGTTACACGATTGTCTGATTTTCATTCTTCCCTTTTGATCTATGCTATCCTAGTTATCGATTCTTGAATTGCGATCCCATCACATGTTTATCCTGCAGCCTATACAGCTATATCGCCACAACCTATAACCCCTTGCATGTTTATCTGTTGGCCTTTGCGAGTCGTAGTGCATGCTTAGGATTGGTTGAGCGAGTCGTTCCTTTGACTTTGTCTCATATGCATAGTATGATAGATTGTTCTACTATAATAAACTGCTGTCCTATTTTGGGGTTCTATAAATTAAAAGAGAAGGCACCAGGCGGAAGGCCTTGCGAGGTGCTTTGTTTTGCTCAATGTCGACCTAGGAACTGAGATGTTGTGCTCAGATCCAATTTTGAGCGCACTAACCACTTGTGGGTGGCCCTATGGAGCCCCCCTCGACTTTGAATGGATCCTCAGCTCGTCCATGTGCCGCAAGTAGTTCGGGTTTTCCATTCGCTCATATGCATGTGCATGATGATGATGTTCGATGAGAGGTTACTTGATACGGGGGGTCATATAGGGGTGGTGCGCGCGAAGCTGACAATTCCTACTGTGGTTTGAGCCGCATGGCGCGTGGACACAAACTAATGAGTCCGCAATTGAGATTCGGCCGGACTCCTGACGCAGGTAACAACTCATATGGGTGGCACTTGGACTTGCTGTAGTGAAGGAATGAGTCGTGTTGAGAGGCCCTAATGTTTTTGACTAGGTTGATCATGCGAGTATGGGTACTGTAGTGCACCCCTGCTGGGTATAATCTTATCGATGAGCCGTGTCCACGGTTATGGACGACTTTGGTGATGATGCTGGCTAACAAGATATAGACAACTTACACCTAATCATTGTTAATTAATGTGACTAGTAATATAGAATTACTTACACCATAAATGGTAACTAAAATTGTTAACGTGTGAGTATTCCCGGATTGCTTCCTCATACTTGGTTGAGGGGGTTAATTTGAGAATGGGTTATGACTGGTGTTAGTTGTAGATGGCTACTCAAACGCTCTCTTATCCCTCTCTAATTAGACGGAAGTTTTAGCGTGTCTCTTTAGGTTGCTAGTGCTGCTGCCGCTAAGTACACTTACCCCCCATACTTTGGGAATCTTACAGTTTTGTAATTTGTTAGCTTAAGCTTATTCGATATGCTTCGGTGTATTGACCCGTTCGCGGGCTGTGGTTTTTCTACAGTTGAGGATCCTTCGCTCGATCAGGTGGGTGCATACTACGTGGAGTTTGACGACGAGATCTACGACGAGTATTTAGAGTTCCCTGGGCTACTACCTGGTGAACTGCGTGGATGGGCCTTCTTTTCCGTTTCGGCTTTGAGCCCTTTGCTTCTTGTCTGTACTCAGACAGGTTTGTTTGCGCTGCATGATGTAATGTTTGGACATGTATCCTATGATTGGTGCCATTCGCTATATTTTGCTCAGTGAGAGCTTTTGGATATTATTTCCTTTCTTTGTGTCTTAGGTTTATTCTGTGGTTTCAACTTGTTAAAAATCCGACTCGTATACCATGTGTGTATGTTTGAAGTATACGAGTTGGAAGACTTTTTGGGTTCTTGCGTGCACAATCTGGAAACGTATGTGACGTTGGGGTCGCCAAGAGCTGTCGACCGATGATCCATTCTGAGCCTGGCCTGCTTGTTTCCTGGGATTGGTAACCCCAGTATGTTCTTGGTTGTGTGGCCCAACCGATACGTTTCGTTTGTGTAGCTTGAATTCAGGGTCTGACAGTTGGTATCAGAGCTTAAACGCCCTCAGGTTCCCTTATACTGGTCGTTGTTTGAGTCTAGAAAAATATTCTGTAGTTATCAGAAAAATCTTAAACGTGAGAGTAGGAATTCTGTTCTTTTACTTCTTTCCCCACCCACCATCCCTGTTCTTCTGGTAAGGAAGTGTAACGATGTTTTTCCCTTCTCATCTCTATTTTTAAATTTAGGACATCACGTGTTCTAGGTTTCCGTAGTACCATAGTTGCAGGTGTTGAAGGTTGTTTTGTCGTTTTGGTAGTTATCAACTTCTTCGGCTATGTTCAGTTTCAATCTTGAATCAATCAGTTGTTCTTCTACTTTTCACTGGAATCATCTCCTTGTCATTGTACAATTCTTTCTGTGCAATCAATCATTTTTGTTTTCCGGAGGCTAACTTCAACTTCAAACTGCTATGTAGATGGCGCACTCTCAGGTGGTGCGTAAGACCCACTGCGAGCAGACTACCGGTTACCCGAAGCTTCTCAGAAGCATGGTTGACTATGTCGGTTTCAGCTTTCTTCCGGAGTACCAGGTGTCCGAGATCCCTAGAGATTACGGACATACCTTCTACAGAGCTGCTGTTTGGATCAGGGGAGATGATGGTGATACTATGCACAAGCACGTGGCTGAGGCTTCCACTGTGGACATGGTAGTACACTTAGCAGCTTACGATGCAGCTCTGGCTCTGCGCAGGGACTACTATTGTTTCAACTACCCTCCGTTCTGCTACATTCCATACTACCCCTACACGGACTCTCAGTACGAGCTCGAGGTTCTTGACAAGACCGCTCAGTTTGTCCTGTCTTCAGACTCAGTTGCTGGGACTCTATGCTTGGAGCTAGCAGTAGTCCGTCAGCAGCTGCAGCGGGCACTCTCTCACCTGGGTCAGTACGACAGGGGGAACGTCACACCAGACGCTTTACTGAGGTTCCAGCTCGCCTTTCCGAGTCGTCTGTCTGCTGTGGGTGGATACATTCCAGAGCGTGGTCCTCTGATCACTACTGCTCCAGACCATGTTGGACCACTGCTGTACGGGAAACAGACGCCAGATGCCTACTCCCCTGAGTTTCGACGCATTGTGCGAGAGTACCACGTGTACTGCGATCGTCGTTACACCCATCGCATCACCGGAGAGGGGTGCACAGTTTCGTCTTCAGATGGAAGCGCGAGCTAGTCTTCGAGTTGTATCTTTTTCCTTGTTGTAGTAGCTATCCTTTGTACCGAAACCGTGTTGGTTGTACGGATGGTTAACTTTGTACTAGTAGCTGTCCTTGTAGTACTGAAACCTTGGTGGTTGTACTGATGGCTAACTAAGTGTATGGTTATGAACATTTGCTATGAGAAGCTTATCCTTGTTATCCTACAGTTTGCAACTGTTTTCTGAACAAGAATTCGACTTTCCAAGTTTTCCCTGGCTTTATGTATCTTGTTGCTGTTCTAATATCCAATGTCTCCAGGATGACGAACACCAGGAACAACCGCAATGCGGAAGGGGAACCACAACCGCCTCTTATCACTGAGTTGCTTGGTTAGATGACCCAAGTTCTGGCTCAAATGGCTGAGCACCAAGCCTAGCAGAACAACCACGGGCATCGCAATGAAGGCAATGCACGCGTGACCGTCAAGGACTTCCTCAGTCTGGGCCCAAGGAACTTCGCTTCCCCCACTGAGCCGCTGGAAGATGATGATTGGCTTCGCGAGATGGAAAGGACCCTTGCTATCGCCCACGTGGCTGAGCACGACAGGGTGCCTTACGTGTCCTACCTGCTTAGGGGCAAGTCTGCCTCATGGTGGGAAAACTTTCAGGCCATGAGAGCTCCCGGGGTGGTCACCACTTGGGGTGATTTCAAGACAGCCTTCCTGCGCCACCACATCCCAGAAGGTCTTATGGACAGGATGCGCGAGCAGTTTAACTCGCTGACGCAAGGCAAGATGGACGTGATGGAGTACATTGCGAGTTCAATCGCCTTGCTCGTTACGCTGGAGATGAGGTGAACACTGAGGTAAAGAAGATGGCCAAGTTCCGCAAGGGTTTCAACCCCGTGCTCAAGTACAAGTTGAACCTCGTCAAGGCCGACAACTTCGAGGACCTCGTCAACATCGCGCTCAATGAGGAGCATGGGCGCAAGGTCTTCGAGGAGTCGCGCAAGCACTCTCGTGAGAGAAACTCTTCTTCATCGTCAATCGCCGCCGCTCCTACTCAGAAGCGTCGGATCTGGGTGCCTAACAGCACCTTCGCACGAGCTACCTACATGCTAGGACCTCCAGGACTCGCGCCTCGCCCACCGAACCCGGCTCTTGCTATGAGGGGTTTCGGAGGACCGCCAAGGCCAATGGGCGCTCGCCCCAACGTGACCTGCTACCAGTGCGGGAAACCGGGCCACTACTCCAACAACTGCCCGGAGACCCGTACACCTCCACCACCACCTCGCCCTGCTCCAACTCAGGCGATGGTCCGCGCACCTGCCCCGGCTAGGCCTTTCGTCCCCAACATCAAGCCTCCGGCACGTGCTGCGCGGGTGAACCACATCAGGGCTGATGAAGCAGAGGAAGCTCCAGAAGTTGTCCTTGGTGTACTCCATGTTAATCATATCCCTGCTAAGGTGTTATTTGACACAGGCGCATCGCATTCTTTTGCATCACAAGCTTTTGCACAAATGCATGATCTCTCTTTCGAGTCTATGTCCAATTGTCTTAGCGTCACTTCCCCCGGTGTTCAGATGTACTCTTCCAAGATAAGCCCCGACAATGAAATCCAAATTGGAGGCCACGTCTTCTTGGCATCTCTAATAATTCTCGGCAATTCTGATATTGATGTCATTCTGGGCATGGATTGGTTGAAGGCCAATCAAGCTAAGATAGACTGTTCCACATAGACTGTAACACTTTCTCATCCTTTTGGACAGATAGTCTATTCTCCAAACCAAACCTCTTCAGCTCAGCTTTTCGCTCTCAATGTTGATCCTCTTCCTTCCATAGAAGCTATTCCAGTGGTCCGACACTTTCCTGACGTCTTTCCTGAAGAATTACCAGGTATGCCACCTGACAGAGCCGTGGAGTTCGTTATCGAACTGGAACCAGGCACTGCTCCTATCTCCAAACGTCCTTACAAGATGGGCCCCAAAGAACTGGTTGAGCTTAAGAGACAGCTAGAGGAGTTGGAAAGTAAAGGTCATATTCAACCTAGTACTTCTCCTTGGGGTTGTCCTACTCTGTTTGTCAAAAGAGGGACACGACTGAGCGACTGGTTGTTGACTACCGTCCTCTGAACAAGAAAACCATCAAGAACAAGTATCCCCTTCCTCGCATCAATGACCTGTTTGATTAACTCACTGGTGATAAGGTTTTCTCCAAGTTGGACTTGAGGTCAAGTTATCACCAGATCAAGATCCGCAAAGAAGACATTCCAAAGACAGCTTTCACCAGTCGTTATGGTCTCTATGAATACACTGTCATGTCTTTCGGTCTCACAAAGGCTCCGGCGACTTTCTCACGTCTCATGAACTTCGTTTTCATGGATAAGTTCGTGGTAGTCTATCTCGATGACATTCTTATCTATTCCAAAACCGAGGAAGAACACGGAGAACATCTACGCCTTATCTCGTTGAAGCTCCGAGAACACCGTCTCTACGCCAAGTTCTCCAAGTGTGAATTCTGGCTTCCTAAAGTATCCTACCTTGGTCATGTTATCTCCTCTGAAGGCATTTCTGTGGATCCAGAAAAAGTGAAGGCCATTGTTGAATGGTTGCCTCCTACATCGGTGAAACAAGTCAGGAGTTTCCTTGGCAGGGCTAGCTATTGCCGTCGATTTGTTGAGAACTTCTCCAAAATCGCTAAGCCTCTCACCGATCTTACTAGGAAGGATAGAAAGTTTCTTTGGACTCCAAAGTGTGATGAGAGCTTCAATCTCTTGAAAGCTAAACTCACTTCTACTCCTATTCTATTTGGCCCAGATACTTCCAAGCCTTTCCAAATATTTTGCGATGCATCTCTTCAAGGACTAGGCGCAGTGCTCATGCAAGAACGCAAATTTGTGGCTTATGCATCTCGCCAGTTGCAGCCTCATGAGCTCAACTATCCTACACATGATCTTGAACTTGCAGAAATCATGTATTCCCCAAAGGCTTGGAGACCTTATTTGTTGGGGCACAGCTGTGAGATCTTCACAGATCACAAGAGTCTCAAATATCTCTTCACTCAACCAGACTTGAACCTCAGGCAAACATGGTGGCTTGAGAAGCTCTCAGATTACGATCTTACCACCTCTTACACTCCAGGTAAAGCTAATGTAATGGCTGATGCTCTCAGTCGCAAGTCCTATTGCAACAACCTCATGGTTGAGGACATCCAACCTCCTCTTCACGAAGAATTCAAGAAGCTCAATCTTCAAGTGGTTCCCTCTGGTTATCTTGCAAACTTGATTGCCACTCCTACACTTGAGGATAAGATCCGTGCCGCATAGTTGCGTGATTCTGGTGTCAAGAATATCAAATACAACATTGGCAAGGATAAGTACAAGAGTTTCTCTCTCGATGACAAGGGTACCTTGCTGTTTGAATAACGCATTGTAGTGCCCAAGCTGGACAGCTTAAGAGAGCTCATCCTCAAGGAGGCTCATGATACTCCACTTTCTATCCACCCTGGCAGCACAAAGATGTACCAGGATCTCAAGACAATCTATTGGTGGACCAGGATGAAGCGTGAAATTGCTCGCTATGTGTCTCATTGTGATGTTTGCTGCCGTGTGAAGGCAGTTCATCAGAGACCACCTGGACTTCTTCAACCACTGCAAATTCCTGAGTGGAAATGGGACAAGATCGAGATGGACTTTGTTACTGGGTTTCCAAAGTCCAAGAAAGGCAACGATGCAATCTTTGTTGTCATCGATCGTCTCTCCAAAGTGGCTCACTTCTTCCCAGTCAAAGAGACAGTATCAGCTAGTCAGTTGGCAGAACACTATATAACAAGACTGGTTCCTTTACATGGAGTTCCTTTGGCAATAAGCTCGGATCGTGGAAGTATCTTCACTTCTCGATTTTGGGATAGCTTTCAGAAAGCCTTGGGAACTAAACTTCTGTTCAGCACAGCTTACCATCCACAGATAAGTGGATAGGTTGAAAGAGTGAACCAAATTCTGGAGGATATGCTCAAAGCTTACGTTATCTCCTTTGGCATGAAATTGGAGGATTGCCTTCCGTATGCTGAGTTCTCCTACAACAACAGCTTCCAAGCAAGTCTAGGCATGGCTCCCTTTGAAGCTCTATATGGCCGCAAATGCAGAACTCCTCTGAATTGGTCTCAAGCTGGTGAACGTCAATTCTTTGGCCCGGATATTATACAGGAGGCTGAAGAAAAGGTTCGCATCATTCGTGACAATCTGAGGATTGCCCAGTCTTGGAAGAAAAGCTATTATGATAGCAAGCACAGGGACATGGTCTATGCACCTGGTGATCAAGCTTACCTTCGTGTCACTCCTCTGAGAGGCACGCAACGCTTTGGCATCAAAGGCAAGCTCGCTCCGCGTTATGTTGGGCCTTTCAACGTTCTTTCAAGGCGTGGTGAATTGGCTTACCGTCTGGAACTTCCTCCAAACCTCTCCAAAGTGCACGATGTCTTCCACGTGTCACAACTCAAGAAGTGCTTCCAAGATCCAGGACGGGCAGTTGATCATGGATCAATTGAACTTCGAGAAGATCTCTCTTATGTGGAACAACCGATTCGCATTCTTGACGAAGCTGAACGTCGCACCTGTAACAACACTGTCAAGTTCTACAAGGTTCAATGGTCTCATCATTCTGACAAGGAAGCTACATGGGAACGTGAAGACCACCTCCGTGCCGAGTATCCCGACCTCTTCGTTGCTCCATGAAGAATCTCGGGGCGTGATTCCTTTGAGGGGGGAGTGTTGTAATAGCCCGTTTGTAACTTTCCAATTTGTGTGCATTAAAAATGTTGAATCATGTCATCATTCCATATGTGGTTGCATATTAATTTAATATGTGTTCCAAATTCCTTTTCCAATTTTTTAAGTCTCTTAACTTAAATTCAAATGCTTTCAAATAAATTCATTTGAAGTTTCAAATTATTTATAAATAATTAAACCAGTTATTATTATGACTAATTGAAACTATTAAAAATTGTTCAAAAGTTTTTATTATGTTTATTTTCTGATTTCTGTTAAAAAATACAAATCCAGAAAAGTTTTTAAAACAAAAAGAAAAGGAAAACAAAACAAAATGGGGAGAGGGCTCTCTCGGGCCGAAGTGGGCCAAGAGACCCAACTCCGGCCCATCTACCTCGTCCCTCTCCTCCGTACGGTTCCCCTTTCCAGCATGGAGGAGCAGGGCGCTGGCCTTGGCTCTATGCTGAGGTCGCCCCACCGAGCCCCCACTTTCCTCTCCTCTATTTAATCGGGCCGCACCCCGGAGAAACCCTAACCCTAGCCTCGGTCAAACGGGCCGCCGCCACCCTTTTTCTTCTTCCCTGTCCACCACCGAGAGCCATCGAAGTTGCCCCGACACCGCCGTTCCTCTACTCCAACACCGACGGGTCGACCCCGATGTCCCCGAGCATCCTCGCCTCGCCAACGAGTTCCCCATAGTGAGCCTCGCTGTCCCTTACTCTTTCCCCTCCGATTTTCGACACCTAGCGCCGCTCGCCGGCTTCGCCCGCACCGGCCTCGAGCTCGGTCGTGGCGCACCGCGCCGCCGAGCACCAGCCCGAGCACGCCGCCCCCTCCTCTGTTGCATCCGAGGCGAGAAATCGAATCCTCGCACGTTCTGCCCCAACACGCACCAACCCACGCAGCGGCGCCGCTCCCGGTTTGCCGTCTCCGTCCGCTCTTCGCCGCAGGCGCGCACTCGGTGAACTGACGATATTCAGTTCGTCAGATAACTGATTTTCAGTTAGTCAGTAAAAGCCGGAGCTTTGTTCGCCTAAAACTAAATCCTAGCTAGACCTAACACAAATGCTAACCAAGCCTAGTGGCTAGCAGCGCCATCCTCGTGCGCGTCGCGTGCCCGGGTTCGATCCCTAGCTATGCCGATTAAAGGCCCCTTTTTATTTTGCTTAAGGTCACTGACCTGTAGGTCCCACCCATCATAGACACGTGCTGGAACTTTTACCGCAAGCCCCCTGCACTCTCTGTCTTGCGGTTAAGCCCTCACCAGAAACTATGGCTATCACGGATAAGTCCCTGCTTAATTACAGAAACAACCCTAGTGTAGCGTACCTGCACTTTAAATAAGGCAGATACCTGTGTATAGTGCAAATCCCTGGATCGATTCATTTGCACACACAGTTTACGATGTAATATCACAACAAAGCGTCAATTTTATTACATCGATGATCCAGAATTACAAAATAATCGATACAAGTTGCATAGCATAAAGCTAGGATTGAAAAGTACACAACGGAAATACAATAGAAGTGGGTCTCCAACAACTTCATGTTGCCACAGGCGAAAACATGTTGGTTGCAGACTTGAAATCCCTTAACGAAACCTCACTCGTCATTTGAATAACCTGTAACAAATAAATTTTTGCAACAGAGTGGGTCAGATTCCATTAAAAATGGAGTCTGGCAAGTGACACTATGGTGGACACTTAATGGAATAACTCTAAAGCCTATATGCATATTTGGCTGGTGGAGCTCAAGGCTAATTTGCATAAAGCCAATTTTTCCTACTCTTTTGAAAACACTTTTCTTGAAATCAAGACGAGTATGGCATGAAAACCATAAATCTCATCTTCCCTTATTCACCCATCAAGTTTTATTTCTGAAGTTGGAATGATGGAATCCTCCGTTGACGTCCGTGATCAGCTGCTCAAATTGTCCGTACCGGGGACACGGCTAAGTACTTAGTTTTACACTCTGCAGAGGTTGTGCACGTTCACCATTGTACCCATTCAACCCAAATTATCCTTTACACACCATTTGTGATAAGGAAAGGAGAAGAATGAGACGAGATCTTTCAGAAGCATTTTCCCTCCCACTCTGGCTTGACCCGTTCCACCTAACATCCCCCTACATCTGCTTGTCAAGCCGGAGAGAGTCCACGCAACATAATTGATCAAGCCAGAGCCCATACAACCAGGTTTGCATAAACCATACAACCACTTACCACCCAGGTGTTTCATTCTTAACTTAGTAGAATTTAGATTTTCACAAAACAACATTTGCATAGCATCAATAATTCTACTAAGTATTGCATAGGAACCTAGACACAGGAATAAGGGAATTCTACACAGGTTTAGCATAGAAATACTATCCTACTCATGCATATAAAATACACTAAGTAATGCATATATAAATAATAGGAAGTTTATGAGGTGTGCCACTTTCCTTTGAATGTTGTCGTTGTTCACAAACTCTGTTCAACAAACTCGGGTCTCTCCGTTCAGTCTAAACAATACAAACAAACAACAATACGACAATCATAAAACAACACAACACCTACAAACAAGTTTCTTAAACTTCTAAGGAAAACATGACATGCATGATATGCAAGTTATTTCTAAGGACTAGAGATGCATGCCATGCCATGAAAAATCTTTTAAGTTAATGCAAGGCAAATGTGTTGGTCCAAAAGGACTAAGGACTAAAGTCATAAGTTGAATAAAATATTTTGTTTTATATCATCTTGAACCAAGCACTCTAACGGCTTAGCCATGATGTGCAAAATACTTAGAGAAAAATACTCAGTCTATAAGGTGATCAACAATTACTATCAACTCTTTGTAAATTGGATATTCACTAAAGTGAGAGAGACAGACACCCGGCCAACCACTTAAATTGTGGAACAGGTCTCATGTACGTGGACATGTAAGGTTTGTTTCCAGGCCGCTTCATCCCACTATGCCGCTAGGATCCAACAACTTCAAGATGATAACATCATGATCAAAATTTGTTTAAGTCAAATGTGAAAGACAAGATTAGAAAAGAGGGAAAAGATAGAAAGAAAGATGTAGTTGTCCTCCAGGCTTCATCTCCAGACTTGTAACTTTCTTCTGGATGATGTCTTGATTGAGCTCTTGGTAGTCTTGATGAATCTTCAGACTTGATGATTCTTGTATCCTCGAGGCTGGTCTTGGATTTACTTAGTCTTCATGAAGTCTCAGAGGAGAAGAAAAGACAGAGAGAAAGGCTTAGAGAATGGAAAGGGATTGGCCTTATGGAACTTCTGCTCACTTTTCTTCTAAGTGCTTGACATCTTGAGGATGCTTCCAGAGTCTGTTTTCTTTTAAGTCCTTCATGAAGTCTCAAAGAAAAGAAGGAGCGAGAGAGCAAGACTTGGAAAAATATTTGCTGGTTGGTCTTCATGAACTTCTTCTTGATTTTCTTCTAAGTGTTTCTACTCCTTGAAGATCCTTCTGAAGTCTTGTTTTGGCTATCTCCCTCATTGGCCTTCTAGCTCCATGATGAAAATCCTAAGTGTCTACTGCATAGCACTTTACCAAAATACTAAGTTTGAAAATAATCCTACTTAGGGAAAATGGGGAGGAATTTTCCTTATGGGAAATATAACTACAAAATAAATATGCTATGTATGAAATGCAATTTTAAAGCATAATACTAATTTTTGTGATATTTATAAAGTATGCATAAAGTTATAATTGCAATTTAATTAGTTTATAATTTTTGGAAAATATAATAAAAGAAATAATTATCAGATTACAGTTTTCTATGATTAATATTTCTATAACAAATTTTATAAATAGTGTTAATAGACAGGGGTATTTTAATTAAATTTATAGCAATTTACTTTAATCAAAAATAATATTTTTATTAATAGTTATGTTGAAAATACTCAAACTATTCAAAATAAATATATAACTATGAATTCATTCAAAAATTACTCAAAAATATTTTATAGCAGTGGCATTAATTTACAAATATTCTAAAGTTTCTAAAACAATTTTATTTGCAATTTTTGAATTTACAGATTTAAAGATATGACAAAAATACTCACATTCACCATTTGAAATTTGAATATTTTAAACTATGTCAAATTTGAAATCTAACATATCTAAAATATTCTACATGTCGAGGGCCTTCCAAAAATATAAAATTTGTCAAATTTGGAGTTGTGGTTAAAAAGTTATAGATGTTTTAATTACAGGGACTATTCTGCAAAACTTCCAATTAAATTTAAAATAGAAAAAGAATTACACGCTGGCGCTGACGCGGCGCTGACTGTGTTGCCACGTCAACGCTGACGTGGATAAGTGGAATGATCTGGATCGTCAGATCCAGATCCAATGGATCAGAACAGATACCGATTCGATTTAAAAAGATCTAATCTCGGCCACACGATTTAGATCCAAGGGCTTACAGTGGTTGACCAGAAAGTGGCGGCGGGGAACTCGCCGGACTTGGAGCAGACGGCGGCGCTCTCTCCGGCGTGGACGCTCCGGTCGCTGCCGTTCTCCCCCGAGCTCGCGGAAGACGGCTTCGGACGCGGTGCGTCGCGGTGAAGAGGATGGAGGTGGCGGCATCTTCCCGTTCGTCCTGGAGCAGCGTGGACACGCGGGCGGAGCCACGGGTACTCCGGCGACCTCGGGTCGAGCACGGACTCAACGATCTGGCGTCAAACAAGTTACGGGAAAATCAGAGAATTGCGGACGGAAGCAGCAGAGGAGATGGGACTCAAGAGAGGGCGCGAGGAGGTCGGAGCTCACCGGATTTGATGAAAACTCGCCGGCGGGTGTGAGGAGCTCCGGCGGTTGATTTCTCCGGCCTGGAGGCGTCAAACGGAGAGAGAAGAGAGGGGAAAGGTGGCGGGGGTGTTGGGCTTTATATGGGGGCGGTGAGGGGAGCAAATCCCGCAATGAACGCCGCGATTTGGAGGAGAAATCGCCGGCGGATTTTCGGGCGAGATTGACGTGCGGAGGTTGAAGACGAGGTGACGTCAGCGATGACGTCATACGGAATTTTCTTTTTCATTTTTCTGATTTCTTTTATAACTTTTGATTTAGATGTCAAAATGAAGTCAAACAAATTTCTAAAATTTTTTAAAATTATTATCTTTCTGTTAAACCAGTTGTGGGAGTGTTTTGAACACTTTTCAAAAATAATAATTTCGAAATATTGATTAAATGTAAAATTGACACTTTATGTTTAATTTAAAACTAGGGTTTAATTAATTTTAATTTTGACTAAATAAATTATATGAAATACCCATATTCAATTATGTTTGAATTTAAGTTATTTAAACACATTTTCTTAAACATGCATCTTTATTTTGGTTTAATAGAAGCATAATATAATATAAATAATTTTAAAGTAATAGGAAATATAATGGATTCTATTGTTAATTAAATTTTATTTTGTGTAACATTATATTTTATATTAAGATAATTCATTTGAAACTTCATAAGCAACCTTGGAAAAGATTTTAGATTTAATTCTTTTTTTATATAGAATATATATATTCATGGAAATCATTTTATGTTTTGGAAATAAATGGAATTCATTTTAAGCTAATGAAATGTTTATTTGGATAATCCATTTATAAACTGTATGAATTTATTAGAGTTATAAACTATAGGGTGAAATTTCAACACTAAGTTTTGAACTAGTTGAAAGAATGAAAAACTATTTGACAAATAGATCATGTGTTAAATAGTTTAAAAAGAACACTTGTAAATATTATTTTAATTTATGAATACCTATGGCTATGTGGTTGGAATCATATACTTATGAGGAAACTATTTATTTCATGAAATTGGTTTGAAGGTTTTTCAACATTCATCAATTTACATATTAAGGGTTTTGAAATACAATGGATATTGTAATGTTTAAAGTGAGACATTTGAATTATTAAACTCTTTCCAATAAGTTTGAAGTCCTTCATAGTTGGTTTTCTTATGCATTTAATATTTTATTTTTAATAAAAAGAAAAGTTTTAAATTTTAGTGATTTTTGAACATTATAAAATGTTGGGATGTTACACCTAGATTTAAATATGCAATAACTTTAAATCTCTTAATCCAAATAAAATAAAATTTATATGTTTTCATATCAGAAAAATGTAATAAACATCATTATAACATTATTATGTCATTTTGCATCATTTATTTTAAATGTTTAGTTTAATTTAACAAATGCAATTAATTAATTAAATATGGAATGTGTGGGGTAATAAATATATAATGCCCTAATTCCATTTAATATGCTCATATCTTTTATACCATTTCTTGCCATGCTAATAAATATTTAATTTGAGTTCTAGTTAAATAATCTGCAATTAAATACTCAATGTGGATTGTGTTGGGAAATTAAGTAATTAATGCCTATTTCCATTTAAATAATTAAATCACCACATCTGCTATATATTAAGTAACATTTAAATTGTTGGCTACACAAATAATTTGCACCCTAATCTTTTGTCGGGATTTTATCCCCGCTTTAAATTGACCTAATCACTCATACCATATTGCACCATCATTTGATTGCGCATTTCTCTGTATTGATTATTGTTTCCTATTGTCTGTGTTTGGCTCTCTTTGGGTAGACGACGACGTGTCTGCTACGAGTTCCTACGATACTAAGGTTCCAGCTTTCGTGCCAGGCCACGAGCTGCCAGGCAAGCTTCTGCTAACCGGTTACACGATTGTCTGATTTTCATTCTTGCCTTTTGATCTATGCTATCCTAGTTATCGATTCTTGAACTGCGATCCCATCACATGTTTATCCTGCAGCCTATACAGCTATATCCCCACAACCTATAACCCCTTGCATGTTTATCTGTTGGCCTTTGCGAGTCGTAGTGCATGCTTAGGATTGGTTGAGCGAGTCGTTCCTTTGCCTTTATCTCATATGCTTAGTATGATAGATTGTTCTACTATAATAAACTGCTGTCTTATTTTGGGGTTCTATAAATTAAAAGATAAGGCACCAGGCGGAAGGCCTTGCGAGGTGCTTTGTTCTGCTCAGTGTCGACCTAGGAACTGAGATTTTGTCCTCGGATCCAATTTTGAGCGCACTAACCACTTGAGGGTGGCCCAATGGAGCCCCCCTCGACTTTGAACGGATCCTCAGCTCGTCCATGTGCCGCAAGTAGTTCGGGTTTTCCATTCGCTCATATGCATGTGCATGATGATGATGTTCGATGAGAGGTTACTTGACACGGGGGGTCATATAGGGGTGGTGCGCGCGAAGCGGACAGTTCCTACTGAGGTTTGAGTCGCATGGCGCGTGGACACAAACTAATGAGGCCGCAATTGAGATTCGGCCGGACTCCTGACGCGGGTAACAACTCATATGGGTGGCACTTGGACTTGCTGTAGTGAAGGAATGAGTCGTGGTGAGAGGCCCTAATGTTTTTTACTGGGTTGATCATGCGAGTATGGGTACTGTAGTGCACCCCTGCAGGGTATAATCTTATCGATGAGCCGTGTCCACGGTTATGGACGACTTTGGTGATGATGCTTGCTAACAAGATCTATACAACTTACACCTAATCATTGTTAATTAATGTGACTAGTAATATAGAATTACTTACACCATAAATGGTAACTAAAATTGTTAACGTGTGAGTATTCCTGGATTGCTTTCTCATACTTGGTTGAGGGGGTTAATTCGAGAATGGGTTATGACTGGTGTTAGTTGTAGATGGCTACTCAAACGCTCTCTTATCCCTCTCTAATTAGACGGAAGTTTTAGCGTGTCTCTTTAAGTTGCTAGTGCTGCTGCCGCTAAGTACACTTAGCCCCCATACTTTGGGAATCTTACAGTTTTGTAACCTGTTAGCTTAAGCTTGTTCGATATGCTTCGGTGTATTGACCCGTTCGCGGGCTGTGGTTTTTCTGCAGTTGAGGATCCTTCCCTCGATCAGGTGGGTGGATACTACGTGGAGTTCGACGACGAGATCTACGACGAGTAGTTAGAGTTCCCCTGGGCTCCTTCCTGGTGGACTGCGTGGATGGGCCTTCTTTTCCGTTTCGGCTTTGAGTCCTTTGCTTCTTGTCTGTACTCAGACCGGTTTGTTTCCGCTGCATGATGTAATGTTGGGACATGTGTCTTCCGATTGGTGCCATTCGCTATATTTTGCTCAGTGAGAGCTTTTGTATATTATTTCCTTTCTTTGTGTCTTAGGTTTATTCTGTGGTTTCAACTTGTTAAAAATCCGACTCGTATACCATGTGTGTATGTTTGAAGTATACCAGTTGGAAGACTTTTTGGGTTCTTGCGTGCACAATCTGGAAACATATGTGACGTTGGGGTCGCCAAGAGTTGTCGGTCGATGATCCATTCTGAGCCTGGCCTGCTTGATTCTTGGGATTGGTAACCCCAATATGTTCTTGGTTGTGTGGCCCATCCGATACGTTTCGTTTGTGTAGCTTGAATTCAGGGTCTGACAGAGTTCAAGGCTATTTTGCATAAAGCCAATTTTTCCTAACTCTTTGGAAAACACTTTTCTTCTATTCGAGACATTTGTGGCATGAAAACCACTGTCTCATTCTACCCTTATTCACCCATCAAGTTTTATTTCTGAAGTTGGAATGGTGGAATCCTCCGTTGACGTCCGTGATCAGCTGCTCAAATTATCCGTACCGGGGACACGGCTAAGTACTTAGTTTTACGCTCTGCAGAGGTTGTGCACGTTCACCATTGTACCCATTCAAACCAAACTATCCTTTACACACTTATAGTGATAAGGAAAAGGAGAAGAATGAGACGAGATCTTTCAGAAGCATTTTCCCTTCCACTCTGACTTGACCCGTTCCAACTAACACCCTCTACACCTGCTTGTCAAGCCGGAGAGAGTCCACGCAACATAATTGATCAAGCCAGAGCCCATTGGCAATGGCTGCACTGGAAGCAATCATCACTTGGAGTTCTTCAGATTCCTCTGTTCCCTGGGTGGCCATCCACAAGTGCACATACTCAAGTATATACCAAAGAAATGGTCCTGAGTAGCCACTCAACTTCGCCTCCGTATACAACCAATCCACCCAGGAGGTTCTTTATTTACTAAGTAGAATTTAGATTATCACAAAACAATATTTGCATAGCATCAAATAATTCTACTAAGTATTGCATAGGAACCTAGACACATGAATAAGGAATTTCTACACAGGTCTAGCATAGCAATACTATCCTACACATGCTTATATAAAAATACACTAAGTAATGCATATATAAAATAATAGGAGGTTTATGAGGTGTGCTACTTGACTTTGAATGTTGTCGTTGTTCTCAAACTGTGTTCAACGTTACTCGGGACTCTCCGTTCAGTCTAAACAAACAACAATACAACAATCATAAAACAAAACAACACAACACATACAAGCATACGTAATGAACAAACAAGTTTCGTAAACTTCTAAGGAAAACATGTCATGCATGATATGCAAATTATTTCTAAGGACTAGAAATGCATGTCATGCCATGAAAAATCTTTTAAGTTAATGCAAGGAAATGTGTTGGTCAAAATGACTAAGGACTAAGGTCAGAAGTTGGACAAAATATCTTTGTTATAAACTATCTTGAATAAGCACTCAAATGGCTTAGCCATGATGTGCAAAAATATTTAGAGAACATACTATGTCATTTCTTCAAGGTGATCAACAATTATTATCAACTCTTTGTAAATTGGATATTCACTATAGTGAGAGAGACAGACACCCGGCCAACCACTTATGATTGTTGAACAGGTCTCATGTGCCTGGACATGTAAGGTTAGTCTCCAGGCCGCTTCATCTCACTATGCGGCTAGGATCCAACAAACTTCAAAGATGATAACATCATGATCAAAATTTGTTTAAGTCCAAAGAGAAAGAAAAGATTAGGAAAGAGGCAAAGATAGAAAGAAAGTTGTAGTTGGTCTTCCAGGCTTCATCTCCAGACTTATAACTTTCTTCTTGTGGTTGTCTTGATTGAATTTTTGTAGACTTGATAAATCTTCAGACTTGATGACTCTTGTATCACCGAGGCTGGTCTAGGAATTAACTTAGTCTTCATGAAGTCTTAGATAAGGAGGGAGAAAAGAAAGAGAGCAAGACTTAGAAATATTGCTGGTTGATCTTCATGAACCTCTTCTTGATTTTCTTCTAAGTGCTTCTACTCCTTTAAGATACTTCTAAAGTTTGGTTTTGGCTAAGTCCTTCATTGGCCTTCTAGCTCCATGTTGAAAATCCTAAGTGTCTAAGTGTATAACACTTTACCAAAATGCTAAGTTGAAAATACTTCTGACTTAGAGGAAATAATGGAGGAGTTTTCCTATGGAAAGTATAACTACAAAATAAACCATGCTATGCATGAAATGCAATTTTTAATCACAAGAAACAATTATGCTAATGCAATTTAATTAATTTCTATTTTAACAAAATATAATAAAAAGAAAACATATAGATTAAAGTTTTATGTCTTTTAATTTTGTAACAAAAATTCTATAATAAGTGTTTAATAGACTGAGGGGATTTAATAAATTTATAGCAATTGGATTAAATCAAAAATAATATTTCTATTAATAGTTATGTCAAAAATAGTCAGACTATTCAAATTAAATATATAACTATCAAATCATTCAAATACTACTCTAAATTATTTTATAATAGAGTGTGACGCCCCAAAATCGGTACTATGTAGATATAAGCGATCCCGCCGAAATCCGCATAATAACGATTTTAGGTCGCCCACCAGACATAATGTGCACGCCGAAACATGCACATTATGTGGGTGGAATTGTGATAACATTACAACAGTTCCGATACATCCACAAATACAACAGAAGATATAATACAACAACGACTCGAACGAGTCAAGATGCAAATGATACAATACAAAGATACAAATGACAGCGGAAGCAAAATAGTATCCGACTACGGATAAGATACAAATTGGACTAAGAGTCCTGAAGATAAGCAATGTCGCCATATCCCTTCCCAGCCAAGCCGGAGGGATTCCCAAGCTAACGTCGTCAGACTTCAAACCTGTTGACTGCACATAAAGCACAACCCAAAAGAGGGTCAGGGCACTCCCTGGCAAGCAAAACCTACTTGCCTACTTTCTACACCATCTCCCAAAATATAGGGGAGGTGGACTTAGCGGCAGCAGCACTAGCAACCTAAAGAGACACGCTACAACTTCCGTCTAATCAGAGAGGGATAAGAGAGCGCATAAGATAAAATCTACAGCTAACACCAATCATAACCCATTCTCGGATTAACCCCCTCAACCAAGTATAAGGAAGCAATTCGGGAAACTCACACGTTGAACAATTTTAGTTACCATTTATTGTGAAAGTAATTCTGTATTACTAGTCAATTTAATTAAGAATGATTAGGTGTAAGTTGTCTAGATCTTGTTAGCCAACATCATTACCAAGTCGTCCATAACCGTGGACACGGCTCATCGATAAGATTATACCCTGCAGGGGTGCACTACTGGACCCATACTCGCATGATCAACCTAGTCAAAAACATTAGGGCCTTTCAACCCAACTCTTTTCCTTCACCGCAACAAGTCCAGGAGCCACGGGAGCTATGCTGGTCCCGGCCAAAAGGGTGCGGACTCCCGCAGGACACACCCCTCCGCACCAACAGGACGCGCCCTATATGCATGTAACAAGGCACACCGCCAAAGTAAAATACTACACTAGTATCGATGCATATGAGACAAATGGAAAACCCGAACTAGGTGCGGCTCCCGGACAAGTTGAAGTTCCAGTCAAAGTCCAGGGGGGCTCCATAGGGCCTGCCACAAATGGTTAGTGCGCTAAAAATTGGATCCGAGGACAAAACCTCAGTTCCTAGGTCGACACTTAGCAGAACAAAGCACGTCGCAAGGCCTTCCGCCGGTGCCTTATCTTTTAATTATAATACCCCAATATAATACAACATTTTATTAAGGTAGAATATTCTATCAAGCTAAGCATATGAAATAAAAGACCAACAGACGACTCGCACAACCAACTCTAAGCATGCGCTACGACTCGCAAGGCCAACAGATAAACATGCAACATGTATTAGGTTGTGGGGATAAAGCTGTATGGGCTGCAGGATAAACATGTGATGGGATCGCGATAAAGAATCGAATACTAGGGTAGTAGAGATCAACGGTAGGAATGAAAGACAATGTATAGGTAAACAAGCAAACTTTGCTTGCCTGGAATCCCGCATGGTAGCAGATCTTGTCGTTGCTCACACATCTCAACGTCTTATCCGCGAAGAAGCAACAAACACTGGAAGCGCAAAAGATGCAATTTACAACTACGGAAAAAGATTTAGCATGATCATACGAGAATGATGCATGGCATGGCAAGATGCAATACAATGCAGGTAATCCAAATTAAGCGGGAATGCAACCCCGGCAATTAATATTTAAGTTCAAGTCATTTATCTACCCATCAATGTTAAATGTTAATTAACATGGGAAGACATGACATATATGGCATGGTTAGTTTTCACAATTTAAATGGAATTGGAAAATGATATAATTATTTCCCATACATTTCACATTTAATTATTTAGTTGCATTTGACAATTTAAACTAAGCATTGAATTTAAAGGATGCAAAAAGATAAATGAATGGCATAATGTTGTTCATTGCATTTTTCTGATAAATATAGATATAAAGTTTGTATTATTTGGAGGTACAAAATAAAAGATATATTTCATACAACAATTGGACATTGATATAAATAACAGAAAAAGAAAATATTTCGGGAGAGATGGGCATTTGAACTGGGGCTGCAGAGGGAATTAGTTGGATTGTGGCCACTAGGCTTAGGCTCTGTTGTTCATATTAATCAGACGCCTCCGATATGACCTTTGACATCGTTAACTGAATATTAGATGCAGTTCGTCAGATTTCAGAATTGCGGGACGGGAGGATCTTCGGATGACCAAAAAAATTGGAAACAAATGCACCGGGTGGAGCTCGAACTCTGGAGTGCAGGGTGTAGACCATGGTGCTAGCCACTGGGATGGGTCGGTCCTGGTGTTAGTACACAAACCTGATGGTAGATCAACTGTAAAGGCGGTGTTAACTGAAGCTGAAACTTTGTTTCAGTCTTGCCGTGACAGACGAACAGAGGACGGGGACGGACGGGATCGACGGCGTCCACCCCGGTGCCGCGCGACGACGGACACCCAAAGCAAGGGGAGAGGAAGGGGAGGGGTTCCCGGAGGTCTTACTCACCTTGGCGAGGCTGGGGGCGAGCTGGAGAGGCTGGAGGAGGTCGGAATTGGAGGAGAGAAGAGGTGCGGCTAGGGTTTGGAGAAGGGAGGAGGGCCGGCTAAGTAGAGGGGAGGGGTGGAGCACGTGGTGAGGGCTGCCATGCCTCCACCGTGGAAAGGTTTGTCCCGTACGGGGAGGAAGACGACAGGGGTGAGGAGAAGTGGGCCAAGAGATGGGCCAGGAGGAGAGGGGAGAGGTGGGCTGAGGTAAGTCGGTTGCGGCCCAGGAATTTTTTTTCTCTCTGGTCTTATTTCTTTTAATTCTTTTCTGTTTTCTATTTTTAAAACAAAATAGAAAAAGGAAAATGAATTAGGAGATTTTACAAATTAGTTTTAGTTTAAAATAGGCAATTTAATAAACTAGTTTTTATAATATTTGCAAAAATATTTGAAATACACATTTTAATTAATTTCAAAAGCATTTGAATTTAATTGTGAGAAAAGAATTTAAGTCGAGTTTGAATTTAAATGCAACAATTTAAAATTAAGATAGACAAATGCAAATGATGCATGATGATGTCATGTTGATGCAAAAAGAAAAATAAACACTTTTCTAATTGGGAAAAATCCCGGGGCGTTAAAATCGACACCACTAACAAGGGATCGCGTCCCGCGATCCACGCCGAGACCAGAAAAAGAGAGGGGTAACTACCGAGTCTTTCGGCTTCGTGATGAACTCCTCGACACCACTAACAAGGGATTGTTGCTCCACCTTGAAAGTCAACAAGATGAGTTGCTCACGTCGATGAAGATTTCCGAAGAACGAACCTAATAGGATAACGGCAAGAAATCGTCCACCCACGTATAATCCTAAACTTTGAAAGTTTGGATAAGAGAAGAGACTCCAAAACAAATAAGATAAGAGGAGAAATAGAATTGAGGTAAGGAATAAACAGAAACCTATTGAGATATTTTTCAAAAATAATTTAAGTCAAATAGTTTTCGACAATCTAGAAACAACGACCGTTAGCGAGGTTATCCTACAGGCTTTTGCGGACCCGGTGCTTCGATAACCATTCGTATCGAAACAACAAGGAGATCGGAACCAAAGCTCTGATACAACTTTGTGACGCCCGAAAACCACATAATAACGATTTTAGGTCGCCCACCAGACATAATGTGCACGCCGAAACATGCGCATTATGTGGGTGGAATTGTGATAACATTACAACAGTTCCGATACATCCACAAATACAACAGACGATATAATACAACAACGACTCGAACGAGTCAAGATGCAAATGATACAATACAAAGATACAAATGACAACGGAAGCAAAATAGTATCCGACTGCGGGAGGTGGACTTAGCGGCAGCAGCACAAGCAACCTAAAGAGACACGCTACAACTTCCGTCTAATCAGAGAGTGATAAGAGAGCGCATAAGATAAACATCCAAAGCGAACACCAATCATAACCCATTCTCGGATTAACCCCCTCAACCAAGTATGAGGAAGCAATTCGGAAAACTCACACGTTGAACAATTTTAGTTACCATTTATTGTGAAAGTAATTCTATATTACTAGTCAATTTAATTAAGAATGATTAGGTGTAATTTGTCTAGATCTTTTTAGCCAGCATCACCACCAAGTCGTCCATAACCGTGGACACGGCTCATCGATAAGATTATACCCTGCAGGGGTGCACTACTGGACCCATACTCGCATGATCAACCCAGTCAAAAACATTAGGGCCTTTCAACCCAACTCTTTTCCTTCACCGCAACAAGTCCAGGAGCCACGGGAGCTATGTTGGTCCCGGCCAAAAGGGTGTCGACTCCCGCAGGACACACCCCTCCGCACCAACAGGCCGCGCCCTATATGCATGTAACAAGGCAGACCGCCAAAGTAAAATACTACACTAGTATCGATGCATATGAGACAAATGGAAAACCCGAACTAGGTGCGGCTCCCGGACAAGTTGAAGTTCCAGTCAAAGTCGAGGGGGGCTCCATAGGGCCTCCCACAAGTGGTTAGTGCGCTCAAAATTGGATCCGAGGACAAAATCTCAGTTCCTAGGTCGACACTTAGCAGAACAAAGCACCTCGCAAGGCCTTCCGTCGGTGCCTTATCTTTTAATTATAATACCCCAATATAATACAACATTTTATTAAGGTAGAATATTCTATCAAGCTAAGCATATGAAATAAAAGACCAACAGATGACTCGCACAACCAACTCTAAGCATGCGCTACGACTCGCAAGGCCAACAGATAAACATGCAACATGTATTAGGTTGTGGGGATAAAGCTGTATGGGATGCAGGATAAACATGTGATGGGATCACGATAAAGAATCGAATACTAGGGTAGCAGAGATAACCGGCAGGAATGAAAGACAATGTATAGGTAAACAAGCAAACTTTGATTGCCTGGAATCCCGCATGGTAGCAGATCTTTTCGTTGCTCACACATCTCAACGTCTTATCCGCGAAGAAGCAACAAACACTGGAAGCGCAAAAGATGCAATTTACAACTACGGAAAAAGATTCAACATGATCATACGAGAATGATGCAAGGCATGGCAAGATGCAATACAATGCAGGTAATCCAAATTAAGCGGGAATGCAACCCCGACAATTAATATTTAAGTTCAAGTCATTTATCTACCCATCAATGTTAAATGTTAATTAACATGGGAAGACATGAAATATATGGCATGGTTAGTTTTCACAATTTAAATGGAATTGGAAAATGATATAATTATTTCCCATACATTTCACATTTAATTATTTAGTTGCATTTGACAGTTTAAACTAAGCATTGAATTTAAAGGATGCAAAAAGATAAATGAATGGCATAATGTTGGTCATTGCATTATTCTGATAAATATAGATATAAAGTTTGTATTATTTGGAGGTACAAAATAAAAGATATAATTCATACAACAATTGGACATTGATATTAATAACAGAAAAAGAAAATATTTCGGGAGAGATGGGCATTTGAACTGGGGGCTGCAGAGGGAATTAGTTGGATCGTGGCCACTAGGCTTAGGCTCTGTTGTTGATATTAATCAGACGCCTCCGTATATGACCTTTGACATCGTTAACTGAATATTAGATGCAGTTCGTCAGATTTCAGAATTGTGGGACGGGAGGATCTTCGGATGACCAACAAAAATTGGAAACAAATGCACCGGGTGGAGCTCAAACTCTGGACTGCAGGGTGTAGACCATGGTGCTAGCCACTAGGATGGGTCGGTCCTGGTGTTAGTACACAAACCTGATGGTAGATCAACTGTAAAGGCGATGTTAACTGAAGCTGCAACTTCGTTTCAGTCTTGCCGTGACAGACGAACATAGGACGGGGACCGACGGGATCAACGGCGTCCACCCCGGTGCCGCGCGACGACGGACACCCAAAGCAAGGGGAGAGCAAGGGGAGGGGTTCCCGGAGGTCTTACACACCTTGGCGAGGCTGGGGGCGAGCTGGAGAGGCTGGAGGAGGTCGGAATTGGAGGAGAGAAGACAACTCGACGACGGCGACGTTTCGGTCAATCCAAGGTGGATCCGGCTCCGGTGTTCCCGTGATTAAGATGAGGAAGGTGGCCATGGAGACGTCTCGGTGAGCTCCAAGCTCCGGTCATGGTGTGGTTAGGTGAAGAGAAGAAAGAGGGAGAAGGGGATGGGGAAGTGGCGGCGGCGCTAGGAGGGAGAAAGGTGCGTCTAGGGTTTGGAGAAGGGAGGAGGGGCGGCTAAGTAGAGGGGAGGGGTGGAGCACGTGGTGGGGGCTGCCATGCCTCCACCGTGGAAATGTTTCTCCCGTACGGGGAGGAAGACGACAGGGGTGAGGAGAAGTGGGCCAAGAGATGGGCCAGGAGGAGAGGGGAGAGGTGGGCTGAGGTAAGTTGGTTGCGGCCCAGGAATTGTTTTTCTCTCTGGTCTTATTTCTTTTAATTCTTTTATGTTTTCTATTTTTAAAACAAAATAGAAAAAGGAAAATGAATTAGGAGATTTTACAAAATAGTTGTAGTTTAAAATAGGCAATTTAATAAATTAGTTTTTATAATATTTGCAAAAATATTTGAAATACACATTTTAATCAATTTCAAAAGCATTTGAATTTAATTGTGAGAAAAGAATTTAAGTGGAGTTTGAATTTAAATGCAACAATTTAAAATTAAGATAGACAAATGCAAATGATGCATGATGATGTCATGTTGATGCAAAAAGAAAAACAAACACTTTTCTAATTGGAAAAAATCCCTGGGCGTTACATAGCGGCATCATTTTACAAATATTCCGAGGTCTCTAAAAAAAATTATTTGCAATTTTTGAATTTACAGATTTAAAGTTATGACAAAAATACTCAAATTCACCATTTGAAATTTGAATATTTTAAACTAATTCAAATTTTAAATCTAACAGATCTAAAATATTCTACATGTCAAGGGCTTTCCAAAAATATAAAAATATTTGAATTTGGATAAACAGACAAAACGTAATGATAAAAACAATATGTAGGGGGTTTTCTGTAAAACTGCCATTTTATTTTACTTAGGAAAAATCGTTTCTGCGCTGGTGCTGACGTGTCGATACGCGGCGCTGACGAGGCGTTGACTGTACGCGTTGAGTTAGCGTACCGATTCGTTTTCATTGATTTAATCACAGCCATGGATTTCAGATCGAACGGTCAGGAGATCGATGACCAAACCTCGACGGCGGGATCTCGCGGAGGAGAACAAGACGACGACGAGGCTCTCGGGTGTGGATGGCACCGTCGCGGTGGTGGTTCCCCGGATGCGTGGATGGTCTCCCCAGATGCGGCGCTTCACGGCGGAGAGATTGGTGGCGTCTGTGTCGTCTCGACCGTCCTGGAGGTGGCGTGGAGGAGCGGCCGAGGTGGCTTGGGCGCCGACGAGCTCCGGTGAGCACCCTCCGATCGCTTTAGCTGCGTAGGAGAGACGGGGAGGGGTTAGGAAGATGCGCAAGATCGAGGGGAAAGGGGTTCGAGGGGTCTCGGTCTCGGGTTCTTCCTCACCTCGCTGGAGATCGAAGAAAATGCGGCGGCGGTTTGAAGAATTCCGGCGAGCTCTCGCGACAGCCTGGGGGCCTCTTAGGGGCTAGGGTTTGGGGCAAATGGAAGAGGAGATCGTATGACGTCAGCATTTTCTTTTTCTGAATTTTCCATTTAATTCAAATCTTTTGATTTATATCTCCAAATGAAGTCAAATCAATTTCTAAGAATTTGTAAAATTATTATCTTTGTGTTAAACCAGTTGTGGGCATGTTTTGAACATTTTTTAAAAATAATATTTTGAAATATTCATAAAATACAATTTTTCCTATTTTAGGTTAACTTTGAAATTAGGGATTTAATGATTCATTTGGGGTTAAATAAAATTTATGGAATTACCCACATTCAAATATGTTTGAGTTCAAGTTAATTGAACTCATTTTCAAATACTAAAATCATTTTTAGCTTTAGTATAATATTAAATAATATAACACATATATTTGAATTGAAAGGGAACTATAGAGTGTTCATTTTTAATTTAACATATTTTGTGCACCATTATATTTTATATTAAGATAAATCATTTGAAAACTTCATAAACAACTTTGGACAAGATTTTAAATTTAAATCATTTCTTATATTGAATATATTCATGAAATTCATTTAAGCTAATGAAATGTTAATTTGGATAGTTAATTAATTATAAAATCTATGAGGTTTTAAAGTTATGAACTATAGGCTTGTAATCTCCAAACTATGTTTTGAACTCATGTAAAAGAATAATAATCTTTTGGCAAATAGACAATGTTTTAAATATTTTAAAATAACACTTGTAATTATTATTTTAATTTATGAATTGCTATTGCTAAGTGGTTGAAATCAAATACTTATAAAGAAACTTTTTATTTCATGAAGACGGTTTGATGGTTTTGTAAAACATTTGTCAAATTTGATATTGAGATTTTAATAATTACAATGGATAATAAATTGTTTAACTTGAAACAACTTTTGAAAATAATGGTAAACGGAGATATTTGAAATATTAAACTCTTTCAATATGTTTGAAGTTTTTCATAGTTGGTTTTCTTATGCATTTTAATGTTTTATTTTAATCAAACAATTTTTTTTTAAATTTTAGTGATTTTTTAAACATTCCAAAATATTGGGATGTTACAGGTCCAAACATCAGTGAGATATACAACATGACGTGCCCTAGGCACACTAAGAATGGTAAACCAGCCAGTCACACGTTAGCACAATGTGCTGACATGAGAGCATGGAGGAGACATGAGCAGTCTTTGGAGCAGAATCAAGGCAACTTTAATGGAAACAACTTTAACAGTGGTAGTCATGGTAACCATGGCAATAACGGTAACCCGGGCAACCAAGGGCAAGGGTCCGGGTCTGAGGGACCACCGAACAACAATGCCGGGTCAAATCAAAACCAAGGAGGAGGTTATCAACAAACTCTGAAAGAGCTTCATAGTCAGGGCCAGTATCACGTGTTCACCAGTAGCACGTGCAGAAGAGAGCAAAAGTTGAAAGAAAGAGAGGTTAATGCCGTGGCAACAGCTTTACCAAGGTACTTAAAGTGGTCAAAACAGTCAGTTACGTGGAGCAAAGAAGATCACCCGGAGGGGATAGAGCACCCGGGTCTCCAAGCCTTGGTGGTGGCACCACAGGTTGATGGATTCCGTTTGAACAAGGTTCTGATGGACGGAGGAAGCAGTATCAACATATTATACCTGGACACATTTGAGAGGATAGGTCTATCTGAGAGCCGACTAACACCAACACCAACAATTTTTCACGACATAGTACCAGGAAAGTCGGCTCACCCGATTGGCAAAATCAGATTGGAGGTAGCTTTTGGAGTAAGCAAGGCGAAATACAGATCAGAGTAATTGACGTTTGAGGTGGTAGATTTAAAGAGCCCGTATCACGCCTTATTCACGAGGCCGGCATCCGCCAAGTTCATGGCGAGGCCGTGTTATGTTTATCTCATATTGAAGATACCGGGTCCCCAAGGGATCATCACGGTTGAAGGAAGCAAAGACATGGCAATCGAGTGTGATCGAGGTGATGCCATCATGGCAGATCAGGCCTGTTCAGAAGAAGAGTTGAAGTACTACAAGTCACGGGTAGAGCCGACTGACAAACGTGTGCTGGATAAACCGGCTCACGAAGAAGAGAAGAAAAAATTCAAGTCAGCTCAGAACACCAAGATGGTTGATTTTATGGAGGGAGACTCCTCCAAGAAGTTCTCGATCGGGTCTCACATGGACCCAAAATAGGAAAGCGCGCTCGTCGAGTTCATCCGTGAGCATCGTGACATTTTTGCATGGTCCCCCTCAGACATGCCGGGTGTCCCGAGCGAACTCGCCGAGCATAGCTTACATGTTGATCCCGCAACAAAGCCAGTAAAGCAAGGTCTGCGACGTTTCAATGCAGACAGGAAAAAGATCATTGGAGAGAAGACATCCCGCCTCCTATTGGCCGGCTTCATCATGGAAGTGTATCACCCGAAGTGGCTGGCTAACCCGGTCATTGTGATGAAAATGAATGGAGAGTGGAGAATGTGTGTTTATTACGCAAGTTTGAACAAAGTCTGTCCGAAGGATCCTTTTGCGTTGAGTCGGATAGACCTGATAATTGATGCCACAGCCAGCAACGAGTTACTGTGTTTCCTGGATGCTTATTCCGGGTATCACCAGATCAAGCATAAAGAAGAAGACCAAGAGAAGACATCATTCATCACACCCTTTGGAGCTTTTTGTTACAAGACAATGTCCTTCGGCCTTAAGAACGCAGGGGCAACATACCAAAGGTGTATTCAGAAGTGCTTTGAGAATCAGATCGGACGCAACGTTCATGCTTACGTCCATGATGTTGTGATCAAGTCACAGAAAGCCGGGTCACTCCTAGATGACCTGAAGGAGACCTTTACCAACCTTCGCAAGTATCAGATGAAGCTTAACCCGACCAAGTGCGTGTTCTGGGTTGCAGCAGGCATGTTACTCGGCTTCATAGTTTCAAAAAGAGGAATTGAGGCAAACCAGGCCAAGATTAAGGCGATCATGAACCTTAGGAAGCCGGAGTGCGTAAACGATGTCCAGAAGTTGACGTGTTGCATCACAGGCCTAAGCCGGTTCATAGCAAGGATGGGAGAGAAATCACTTCCACTGTACAAGCTATTGAAGAAATTAGACAAGTTCGTATGGGACCAGGAGGCAGATGATGCCTTTGAAGATCTAAAGAACACATTGTCCACAACACCAGTCTTAGCGGCTCCCACAAGCAAGGAGCCAATGTTGTTATATGTCTCTGCCAACTCACGAGCCGTCAGTGCCATGGTTGTCGTAGAGAGGAAAGAGGAAGGCAAAGAGTACCCGGTTCAAAGGCCGGTTTACTATGTCAGTGAAGCCCTGACCGAGTCAAAACAGAGATAACCGTAGTGGCAGAAGTTGGTCTTTGGAGTCTTCATGGCAAGCCGGAAAATGCCACACTACTTCCAGGAACACCCCATAATAGTGGTGAGCTCAGCTCCCCTAGCAGAAATAATCAGAAATAGAGAGGGAACAGGTAGAGTGGCAAAGTGGGCCATCGAGATAGGGCCTTACCACATCAACTACGAGCCAAGGACAACAATCAAGTCTCAAGCATTAGCCGATTTCATCAATGACTGGACCGAGTTTGACCCCTTACCTCCTACGCCGAGTGTCAAGCATTGGGTCATGCACTTTGACGGGTCTAAACTATTTGGAGGATCAGGAGCCGGTGTGGTTCTGATTTCGCCAAAGGGAGACAAGCTGAGTTATGTTTTACAAATACACTTCGAGCCATGCACAAAAAACATTGCCGAGTATGAAGCTTTGTTACACGGCCTGAGAGTCGCCAAGGAGATGGATATCAAGAGGATCATGTGCTATGGGGACTCGGACCCCGTGGCACAACAAGTATCAGGGACTTGGGATCGGAAGGATGCCAATATGTCAGCATATAGAAGAGAAGTTGACAGGGTAGCCGGGTTCTTTTCCGGGTATCAAGTGGAACACATCGATAGAAGAAAGAACGAGGCAGCAGATGCTTTATCAAGAATCGGCTCCAGGAGAGATCCGATACCACCCAATGTATTCAAGGCCGAGTTATATCATCCATCCGTCAAGCTTCCAACAGAAGAAGAACTTGCAGTCTCTGATGACCCGGAGTCCCAGTTGGTTGCCGCCTTACACCAGACCCCGTCATGGACTTAGCCGTATCTGGCTTACCTGCTCAGAGAGGAGTTACCACAAGACGAAGTTTTGGCAAGACAAATTGTACGCCGGGCTAAGGCCTATGTCATCATAAATGGCGAGTTACACAAGAAGAGCACTTCAGTTGTTTTTCTGCGATGTGTCTCACAAGAGGAAGGCCAAAAAATCTTACAGGAGATCCACTCAAGAGATTGCGGAAACCACGCATCAACAAGATCAATGGTAGCCAAAGCATACAGAAATGGTTTCTTCTGGCTGACGGCTTTGGCATACGCGGAGAACATAGCCCGGGTTTGCGATGGATGCCAGAGATATGCAAAGCAGATTCATGTGCCGGCTTAGGACTTAAGTACCATACCAATCACATGGCCTTTCGTAGTATGGGGTATGGACATGGTTGGACCTTTCCAACCATCACCCGGCAAGAAAACTCATCTCCTGGTAGCAGTGGATAAGTTCACAAAGTGGGTCGAGGTTCAAGCCGTCAACAGTTGCTCAGCAGCAACATCAGTTAAATTCCTATAGAAAATCATATTCAGATTTGGGTATCCTCACAGTATCATCACAGACAATGGGACAAAATTTTCCTCGGAGGGATGCAGAAGTTCTGTGGAGACAACGGGGTCCGGCTTGACCTGGCTGCAGTTTCACATCCCTACTCAAATGGCCAAGTTGAAAGAACAAACCAGGAGCTGCTCAGAGGAGTAAAACCAAGACTCCGGGTTCCACTGATCAGGGCAACTAGAGCCTGGGAAGAAGAATTTCCATCAGTTGTCTGGAGCATCAACACAACCCCAAACAGGTCCGCAGACTTCACACCTTTCTTCATGGTTTACGGGGCAGAAGTCGTGTTACCCAGCGATATACTTCATGATTCTGCAAGAGTTGCACACTATGTGGAGACAAAAAATGAGCAAGCCCGGCTCACCTCAGTGGAGTTATTGGAGGAGGCAAAAGAGCTAGCCCTGGCACGATCAGCTATATATCAGCAAGACCTCAGGCGATACCATAGTCGCCGGGTTAGATCAAGGACTTTCCAGGAGGGAGACTTGGTCCTCAGACTGGCTCAGAATAGAGCCGGCTTTCATAAACTCACTCCCCTTTGGGAAGGACCTTTCATGATAAGCAGAAACCTACACAATGGATCGTACTACTTGGTGGACCTCAGACAAGAAACCGAGCTCACTGGACCCAACACAGATCACACGAGATACCCAATGATAGTAAATGACAGGCCCTGGAACATAGCAGAGCTTAGGCACTTTTACACATAGACAGAGGGAGACCCGGATGAGACGGGTTCCACGCCTTTTTTGTATCTTTCCTACTACGAAAGCAGCAGGTTTCAGACGCGCTCTTTTGCCTACTAGGGCACCTAAGGGGACTGGATGGTTTTTAATGAGGCGGCTTGCTAGCTATGTACATATCTTATGATCAATAAAACAGAACTTCGCTGAAAAAAAGAGTTTGTTGTTTCAGATCTTTATTTATCATATCACAAAGGGGTCTTGGGGGCTTACTAACCACGAGTTGTAAGTTGAAAACTCAAGACTCGGCAGAGACGCCACAAATGACAGACCTTTCATCATATTACAAGGGGTCTTGGGAGCTTAATAACCATGAGTTGTAAGTTGAAAACTCAAGACCCCGGAGAGACACACAATCTTTAGATCCATACAAAAAGGGGTCTTGGGGGCTTGCTAACTATCAGTACAAGTTAAAAACTCAAAATCCGGCAAAGACGCCACAAATATTCTTGGTTATACTTGCCTGCTAGTTTGATGCTATTCTAACCCGGCAAAGATGCCATCGTGACCTGATGCTAAAAATCTGGCTTTCAATCTGACTATGAAGCCCATGGGGACTCAGCAGACCCTGAATGACCTAGAGTTTTACGCACGAAAGATGTCGAGAAAGCCAACTATGCAGAGAGCAAAGGAAACCAAAAGGGTCATCAAACCAAAGTATAAACAGGCAAAAGCCGACTATCATTAAAGGCACACGAAGGCGCACCAGAACAGGTATAGCTTGAAAAAAAATTTAAGCTAACCTATTACAAGCCTTACAGGCCAAAAGAATATAAGTTTCACAAGACCGTTCAAGTTCTAGACAAAACATTACAAGCCGGATTATACTGCCGGGCAGTCTCAGTCGGAGCAGCTGGGGTCTCGAGGCCTAAGCCGGAGGAGCTAGAGGCGGCTCACTTCTTCTTCAACTTCCTCTTCGACAATCCCTCAGCGTCTTCCCAAGAAATCTCAAAGACACTCGAGAAGGAGCCGTAAGGAACAGCCAGACGATGGGGAGCCGGCACGTCGGGAGTACCAGACGCAGGCGCCGCCTCCAGCTGAGTTGGAAGAGGAGCATGGTAGCTCGGATCCAGCCCCGTCGACACCGGCTCCTTGGGAGTGAGTTTGGCTCCCTCAGCCGTATAGCCCACATGGAAGGTGCTCAAGCTGAGAGTATCAGTCAGCACAGTCGCATGGTGTCGGGTCTTCACATCTATGGCCTTGATGTCCTCCTTGGTGAGAGGAGTCCCGTCACTCTTGCAGGGCCACCCCTTCATGAGAAGCTCCATATCAACAGCCGGGTAATGCGCCTTGGTCAAAGCCAATATGCGCATAGAAGCACCGCGAGCTGCAGACCTCCTCCAGATGTCGAGCCAAGCCAGCGGGACGTTTAGTTGATGGAGGAACTTAGCCTGAGTCGTGGTCGGGTGCTCCCAGCCGTGACAGGCCATGAAAGCTTTCCCGGCGCCATAATACAGCTGCTGCGCCAGGGTGTAGACGGCCTTCAGCTACATCTTCGGCTCAAGTTGGCAGACGGGGTTCCAAGACCCTAAGACGAAAAAGAGAAGTATAAGCCCGGAGGAACAAAGAATGACAACAAACAAGATAAAGGAGCTCACAAAATAAAAAGTCGGCTTACCAAAGAGAGAGACCACCATCTCAGAGAGAAACGAGACAAGCTTTTGATACTTAGCATTGGAGGCATTCAGGTCCTCCTACAGCTTGTCCCGTTGTTCCGTCCAGTTGGTTTCATGCTCCTCCATCTCTTTACGGAGCAGGGAGTTCTCTTCAGCAGCCTCGCCGAGTTTCTTCTCAAGATCGGCGATCTTCTTCTCAAAACCGGCACGGCGGCCGGCTTCGGACTCCAACTCCCCCATTAAAAACGTCAAGGGCATGGTCCTGCTGGCGGGTCTGGTCCTGAAACAAGAAACACAAGTAAAGGATAAGGAAAGGGCGAGGAAGACTAAGAAAGCCAAAATTGCTATAAGTCCCAGGTCGCGCGGGCTAAGACCCGACACTTGGGTGCTACTCAATTGTGGGCTCAGAAAGTAAGTTCAACAAGACGACCCGGAGTATTGCAAGCAACAATCCGACTCTTGGGGACTACTCAGTTGAAGGTAAAAGCAAAAAATCAAGTGAAGACCCGGAATACTGCAAGATAGATTATTCCGATTCTTGGGGACTACTGAACAAAATTACACTCATCAAGAACATCATACTGGAAGTCCTGAGTCATCGCAAGATGATAACCCGGCACTTGGGGACTAGGAGAGTTATATGTGCATACCTCAAACTTCTCCTGGAGTTCAGCCAAGACGATGTCCTCTACCTGGTGCGACTCCCCCACACGCCTATGAAGCTCCCCGAAGAGGGCTATCAAGTCCAAGTCCTTGTAGGAATGGAAGCCGGACGCCTTGCCGGTTGAGGATTCGGATGTGGTGGCACCCAGCGCGGCGGTATTGGCGATGCGGGAGTCGACGGGTTTGTCGCCCATCACAGAGCCAGTGATCTCCACATCCGGCAAGTCTGCCGTATGCGGAGAAGCTGGAGGCATCACCATCATAGCGGCCCCTCCCTCGGCGCGGAGGGGCGATGTGACGACTGTCTCATCGACAGCCGGTGGAGACGAGGAAGAAACGCAACCTCTGAACAAAAGAAGAGACGCTTACAAACTGAGACAAAAGTCGTAACAAGAAACAACGACAGTGGAAAGAATCTTACCGCTTATTGATGGCGAAGCCGCCAAAAAGATCGTCGTCGGAATCTGAGGAAACCGATAGAGACTGAGACTTAGACCTTCGTTCAGTCCCGGCTAAAGGATAAAGAACAAAAATGCGCTTCTGCGGAGGCTTAACCCTGCGAGGAGTCGGGTTGTGGGAAATACCTTCAAACAACGGCTCACCCGAGTCGCTGGATCGAAGCCGGCGCTTTTGGCGGTGGGCTTCCTTTTCTTCCTGACAAGTACAAGACGAGCTAAGTGAAGAACTAGAGCAAAATACGAGAACAGGGATTGGTTCTAAGCAAAGTTACCATGGCGGAGTCGAAGCGCAGTTTCCTCTTGGCAGCTGGCGGAGCCGGGTTTGTGGACATCGAATTCGCATCTGATATATTTGTTCCATCATTAGGAGGAGACCGGTTCTCCCGAAGGTCGGCGTCCATCAAGAAAGATACGAGTGATGAAGTTTAACTCACCTTCTTCTTCTTCTTCTTCCACGTCGGCCTCGGGGCTGGCTTCTTCAACTTCATTACCCGACTCATCGGCAGAGTCGGGCGAGGAGGGCAGAGTCGCGGACCACCAAGTGTCGTCTACCGGTGAGATTCAAGGTTATAGCCCAGACAAAACTTCAGCATAAGGAAAAATACAGAGGAAACGGAAAGTACCGGCTTCAAGGGATTGGTGGCACAGAAAGGAGGCAAACCGGCGTTCCTCAAAGCATCGGGGGATTCGTTGACTATCCTCCGGGTGATCCGGATCAGCGCCTCCTCGGATTCCTGCGGCTTGTTGAAGCGCATCGGGTCATCCAGAGACCCGGAGTACTGGCACATGAGGCCTGGCCGGATGCTGAGCGGTATAATGTGCCACCCTACCCAGGATCTGACCAAGTCTGCGCCCGTAAGCCCGTGGGCAAGGAGGGCACAAACCCGGCCAACCAGTGGCTTGATGGCCTCCCGATCAGCGGGGGAGGAAAAGGAATTCATGTTTTCATGGAGGGTGAGCCTATCGGCTCGAAAGCCGGGAAGGGTCGGCTCACCCTCGGGAGTGAGTGACTGGCAGTAGAACCAAGTCTTCTGCCAGTCCTTCGGGTGTGCGTGAAGGACCACACCCGGAAAGATGATGTTGCGGCGGCGTTGGATTAGTAAACCCGCCGCAGGAGACAAGAGGCCCCGCCGGGTATTCCCGTTGGGGCTTACAATAATAGAATTTAAGGAAGAGAGGGAGAATGGGAGCGATGCCGAGATAGGCCTCACAGAGAACGATGAAGTGAGTAATATTTAGCAACGAGTTTGGCGCTATGTCTTGCGGGTGAATCTAGAAGTAGTCCAGGACTTGGTGAAAGAAAAGAGAACCTGGGGTTTTGAGACCCCGGGGAATGTGATCGGTGAAGAGAATCACCTCGCTGGGTCCGGGTTGCGGCATAGTTTCTTCTTCGTCTGGCGCTCGCCATTGGGCCTCCGACTGAGGCGGAAGCATGCCGAGTTTAGCTAGCTCCTGGAGCTGGGTTTCCCGGACATTGGATTTGCCCCAGTTGCACCCGGCTTTACACTTCGTCTTCTCAGCAGCGACTGTCCTAGAAGGACCTGCGCCGGGTGTGCTTTTGCCCTTCTTAGGACCACGTTGAGCAACTGTAGTGTACCTGCACTTTAAATAAGGCAGATACCTGTGTATAGTGCAAATCCCTGGATCAATTCATTTGCACACACAGTTTACGATGTAATATCACAACAGAGCGTCAATTTTATTACATCGATGATCCAGAATTACAAAATATTTTATACAAGTTGCATAGCCTAAAGCTAGCATTGAAAAAGTACACAGCGGAAATACAATAGCAGTGAGTCTCTATCACTTTCATGCTGCCACAGGCGAATACATGTTGGTTGTAGACTCGAAACCTTTAACGAAACCTCACTCGTCATCTGATCAAATCTGCAATAAGAAAAATATTGCAACAACGTGGGTCAGATTCCATTAAAAATGGAGTCTGGCAAGTGACACTATGGTGGACACTTAATGGAATAACTCTAAAGCCTATATGCATATTTGGCTGGTGGAGTTCAAGACTATTTTGCATAAAGCCAATTTTTCCTATCTTTTTGTAAAACACTTTCTTCAAATCAAGACAAGTATGGCATGGAAACCATAAATCTCATCTTCCCTTGTTCACCCATCAAGTTTTATTTCTGAAGTTGGAATGGTGGAATCCTCCGTTGACGTCCGTGATCAGCTGCTCAAATTGTCCGTACCGGGGACATGGCTAAGTACTTAGTTTTATACTCTGCAGAGGTTGCGCACTTTCACCATTGTACCCATTCAACCCAATTTATCCTTTACACACCATTTGTGATAAGGAAAGGAGAGAATGAGACGAGATCTTTCAGAAGCATTTTCCCTCCCACTCTGGCTTGACCCGTTCCACCTAACATCCCCCTACATCTGCTTGTCAAGCCGGAGAGAGTCCACGCAACATAATTGATCAAGCCAGAGCCCATATGGCAATGGCTGCACTGGAAGCAATCGTCACTCGGAGTTCTTCAGATTCCTCTGTTCCTGGGTGGCCATTCACAAGTGTACATACTACAGGAACCATGGACATGGACCTGAGTAGCCACTCAACATAAACCATACAACCACTTACCACCCAGGTGTTTCATTAACTTAGTGGATGTGTACTCCCAGGTTGACAACCACCATGCTCACGGCCCTAAGTAGAATAGAAATTCATCCTAGGCGACGACAACCATGAGCACAGTCCTGAGTAGTCACTTTAACATTTTGTAAAACTTTTCATCAATTGCATAGCATCAATATTTCTGCTAAGTATGATATAGGAACCTAGACACAGGAGTAAGGTATTCTACACAGGTTTAGCATAGCAATACTATCCTACACATGCATATAAAAATACACTAAGTAATGCATATAGAAAATAATAGGAAATTTATGAGGTGTGCCACTTGCCTTTGAATGTTGTCGTTGTTCACAACTCTTTTCAGAGATACTCGGGACTCTCCGTTCAATCTACCAGTATAGTCAAGCAACAATACAACAATCAACAGCAAGCACAACTCCACAATGCATACAAACACATACTAGATGAATAGATAAGTTTTATAAAACTTTCTAAGGAAAATATGTTTATGCACGATGTGCAAAATATTCCTAAGGGCTAGAAATGCTTTTTCATGCCATGAAAATCTTTTAAGTTAATGCAAGGCAAATAGGTTGGTCCAAAAGGACTAAGGGCTAAGGTCATAAGTTGAATAAAATATTTTGTTTTATATCATCTTGAATAAGCACTCTAATGGCTTAGTCTTGATGTGCAAAATACTTAGAGAAAATTACTAGCTCTATTCTTCGAGGTGATCAACAATTATTATCAACTCTTTGTACATTGGATATTCACTAAAGTGAGAGAGACAGACACCCGGCCAGCCACTTAAAATGTGGAACAAGTCTCATGTACGTGGACATGTAAGGTTTGTTTCCAGGCCGCTTCATCTCACTATGCCGCTAGGATCCAACAACTTCAAGATGATAATATCATGATCAAAATTGTTTAAGTCAAATGTGAAAGACAAGATTAGGAAAGAGGGAAAAGATAGAAGAAAGATGTAGTTGTCCACCAGGCTTCATCTCCAGACTTGTAATATTCTCCTTGATGATGTCTTGATTGAAGTTTTGATAGACTTGATAAATCTTCAAACTTGGTGGTTCTTGTATCCTCGAGGCTGGTCTTGGATTTACTTAGTCATCATGAAGTCTAACAGAAGAAGGAGGGAGAAAGAAGAAAGAGGGAGAAAGACTTAGAAAATATTTCTGGTTGGTCTTCATGAACTCCTTCTTGATCTTTCTTCTAAGTGCTACCACTCCTTGGAGATTCTTCTGGAGTCTCGTTTGGCTAAGTCCTTCATTGGTCTTCCAGCTCCATGTTGAAAATTACTAAGTGTCTAAGTGTAGCACATCACAAAAATGCTAAGTTGAAATTATTTCGAACTTAGAGAAAACTAATGAAGAGGGGTTTTCCTATGAGAATTATATCTACAAAATAAAATATGCTATGAATGAAATGAAATTTTTAATCACAAGAAACATAAAAATAACTTTTGTGATTTCTTTATAAATATGCATGAATTTATAAATGCAATTTAATTAATTTCTAATTTTGGAAAATATAATAAAAGGAATAATTATAAGATTAAAGTTTTCTATGATTAAATTTTTATAATATAATTTAATAAATAGTGTTAATAGACAGGGGTATTTTAATTAAATTTATAGAAATTGACTTTAATCAAAAATAATATTTTTATTAATAGTTATGTTGAAAATGGTCAAACCATTCAAATTAAATCTGTAACTATGAATTCATTCAAAAATTACTCAAAATTATTTTATAGCAGTGGCATTAATTTACAAATATTCTAAAGTTTCTAAAACATTTTTTTTTTGCAATTTTTGGATTTATAGATTTAAAGTTATTACAAATATACTTAAATTCATCATTTGAAATTTGAATATTTTATATTAAGTCAAATTTGAATTTTGGCCGATCTAAAATAATCTACATGTCAAGAGCTTTCCAAATATATAAAAATTATTAAATTTGGAGTTGTGGTTAAAAAGTTATAGATGTTTTAATTACACGGACTATTCTGCAAAACTTCCAATTAAATTTAAAATAGAAAAGGAATTACACGCTGGCGCTGACGCGGATGCTGACGAGGCACGACGTGGCGCTGACGTGGCTGCCACGCGGGCGCTGACTGGATTAAGTCAACAGATCTGGGCCGTCAGATCTGGATCTGGCGGTCCAGATCTAACCGTACCGATTCGAATTAACGCTTCTAATCTACGCCGTCAGATCAAGATCAAAGGGCTCACGTTTCTTGACCAGGAGATGGCGGCGGAAGCTTGCCGGAGGTGGCGATGGTGGCGGGTCCGGCGTCGGCTTTGGACGCGTTGGTCGTTCCTGTACTCCCCCGAGCTCGCGGAGTCGACGACCGCGTGCAGCGAGAGGTGGCTGTGGCGATGGTGGCGGTGGTTGGTGTCGGGGTACTCCGGTTTGCCGGCTATTCTTCGCTGGAGCCGAAGGAAGGCGGAGGTGACTTTGGTCGATTCCTCCTCGACGAGCTGCTGCGAAAATGAAGCAAGAGAGGGGGTTGAGAAGGTGCGCATCGACACGGGGATGAGGTTGGATGGGGTCTCGGGCTCGGGGATGGTTTACCTCGCCGGGAAAGGGAGGAAAACGGCGGCGGCCTCGAGCTTCTCCGGCGAGCAACCGTGGCGGCCTGGCGGCGTTATTTTGATGGGGAGAAGGGGGAAAACACGGAGGAGAGCGTGGAGAATTTATAGGCATCCTCCGTTAGGGTTTTCCTCGCTTAAATCGCGCGAATCGAACGAACAAAGGAAGGTGCAAATCGGGGCGAAAATCCCGGCTGGAGGTTGACGATGATGATGTCAGCTGTGACGTCATCAATTTTCCTTTTTCTGATTTCTCCAATTTAATTCATAACTTTTGATTTAAATGTCCAAATGAGGTCAAACAAATTTCTAAAAATTTGTAAAATTATTACCTTTCTGTTAAACCAATTGTGGGCATGTTTTGAATATTTTTGAAAAATAATATTTTGAAATATTGATTAAATACAAATTTGACACTTAAAGTCAAATTAGAAATTATATCTTAAATAAATTTTCTTTTGGCTAAATAAATTTTGTAAAATACCCATATTCAAAATATGTTTGAATTTAAGTTATTTAAACTTATTTTTCTGTAATTATTCATCTTTATTTTGGCATAAGATTAGAATAATATCAATATTTTTAAAGTAATAGAAATTATAATGGATTCAAGTTTTAATCAAATTTTATTTTGTGCACCATTAAGTTTTATATTATGATAAAGCATTTGAAAACTTCATAACAACTTTGGAAAAGTTTTTAGATTTAATTCATTTACTTATATAGAATATATTAATCATTTCATGCTTTGAAAATAAATGAAATTCATTTAAGCAAATGAAATGTTTATTTGGCTAATTCATTAATTTAAATCTATGAAGTTTATAGTTATAAATTACAGAATTGAAATTTTAACACCATGTTTTGAACTTAGTTGAGAGAATGTAAACCCTTTGGCAACTAACACCATTTTTAAATAATTTATGAATTTAGGAATAGATATGGCTAAGTGGTTGAAATCAATTACTTATAAGTAACTATTTACTTAAAATAAAATGGATTGTAGTTTGTAAAATATTTGTCAAATTACATTTTAAGGTTTTTCAAATACAGTGGATAATAAAATGTTTAAACTGTGACATTTGAAATATTAAACTCTTTCAATAAGTTTGAAGTCTTTCATTGTTGGTTTCCTTATGCATTTAATATTTTATTTTAATAAAAGGAAAAGTTTTAAATTTTAGCGATTTTTGAACATTATAAAATGTTGGGATGTTACAGCAGCAACCTTGATCGGCATGATGATACTCGAAAGCCGGAGATCAACAAACAAGAAATAACAGAGATGAAGGGTTAGAACAGGTCTACGGGATTATAAGAAATAACAGAAAAAGAGGAGGTCAAATGACAGAAACGGTGTTGTTCATGAGTTTGAACACAGGAAAGAAGAAAAACATCTAGTGATAGAACGAAGAACAAAGGGAGAGAAAACAGTGTACCGAAATGGATCTAGAAAGCCTCGGGAAATCAAAGATAATGAAGAAATACGAAGAACACAAGTTAATCCGAAGAACTCCACGAGCACGAGAAACTGAAAATAAAAGCTGAGATGAAGATTGACCGAGGAAAGGAGGAGAGAAGGATTTCTCGCGCACGGATGAAAGCATGAAGGACCTTGCGCAAATCTTGCCGGTGAAGATCTCGAGAGAAGCTCGCGTTCTGGGAAGACGAACGGAGGTGGAAAACTTGAGGACGAGGGCGTAGGAACAGTGGGAGCGAAGAGCTCGAGGAAGGAGATGAAGACGAAGCGCTCGGGGGAGAGTGAGCTCACAGCTCACCCCGCCCCCCCTATTTATAAGCTCCTAGTGTTTGACCTACGGGCAAAATGGAAAAGACAAGAAGATAATGATTAAATCGGGGGGACAAGATCTGTTTTATAGGAGATATTCCTGACAGGATCTTTGTTTCCCCGAGGTGGTTATTGTCTCCTCGATTTTCGGGCGTGGATTGAAATTAAATATGTCGTTGACCAAGAAGATCGACCGAAAGACAAGAGAAAGAATAAAGAAAGGAGAAAGCCATCAAGTGGAGGCCGGGTTATGAGCAGGTGACCAAGTGTTAGGCCGGCTGAGCGGATAACCCGAGAGCCTGCTTGCTTAATAAGTTGCTTATTGTTTTTCAGATAACCCGGACATAAGGACTGACGGCTTCCCCCAGAAATATGCTCTAAGGCGTAAAGGTGAAGCAAGTCCAGTCTGATGTCCAAGTTATCCTGGGGGCTACTGTTGGGGGATCATAACCCGTTAGGCCCACCGGCATAGAAGATAAGCCGGCCTGGCATGAGCCTGGGCCGGATCAAGCACAAAGACATGGGCCGGGTGATACGTGAGCCGGTGAGCAACGTGTGCCTTGGCCCGCAAGAGAGAAGGATCCAGAAGGCTGGAGACCAAGTAAAAGGCGAAGTCCTGCTATGGAAAGAAGAGGCCTAGAGGACTTAGAGTAGAGTCCGGGTATGATAGGAACCCGGACCTGGCTTTGTACCTCCATCAAGACCCGCCACCTATATAAGGGGGTCTCCTGGTTCCTAGAGATCCAAGTTCCAAGCACAAGTTCAATCGACACAAGTCATAGGAGAGACACATTGTAATCTCGTGACCCGGAAGCTAAGGCGTCGAGTCCCGAAACCGTAATACTTAAAGCCGAAGAAGGAAGTAGGTCTTTACCTCGAGACGAAGGGCCGAACCTGGGTAAACCCTTGTTTCCCCATTACACGCTAGACAAGTTCCTGACGTCGGAAGCCGCCATGCCCCTCATCTCAAGTTACCTCCGGGTATCATCTGTCGTGACAATCCCACGACAGTGTCGATATATCAATATTATATATTCTTTGTGTGGTATGTCTTGCTCATGAGAAATTCAAATTCTATAATGTCCATTAATTTCTCTAGTTGGTTTTGTTTGCCTCTTGTTTCAAAATAAATTGATTATCACATTATGGGGGAGTAATAAGCTACGTGCATACTACAAGAATAGAAAATGTGAACATGTGAGGTTTTGCCACCTAGAATTGATATTGCTAATTATCCTCTTCCTATGAAGCATGTTGCTCAAACAAGTTCCCATTTACTTAAATTCTTTTTGTTTCTCACTCTTGTGGATCTTGTTTGTGGAGGATGTTCTTGGTATGGCTTTCCCTAAATATGTTCTCATGTATCTTTTTGGGAGGCCAGTTGATTCAAGCTACTCTTTGGAGTTGCTTGGCATTTTAGCATGATTTGTGAAGCTATCAAGAATATCTATATATCTATCTATCTAAGCATGGCTTTTAATTCCTATCATTTGCCTCATGCTTATGTTTTACGAATATGATCTTGAATATATCCTTGCAATCCACCACCGAGAAATATCTCTATAGATTACTTGTATTGACAAGTGATAATCATATTCACTTTGGCTCTTGCTTTGTATTGCCTTATTTGATTGCCAAGGATTTGTTTTGCTCTAACTCTTATTTGTCTTCCTTGTATCTTTTGGATCCTTTATTTCTCTACCTGAAATTTGTTTTGTGCTTTCTTGAGTTGGGAAAAGCAATGATCCAATTCTTGTGCATTGACATTAAAAAAAGTCATACTTTTTGATAATGTACTATTCTTTGGGAAGCTATCCTACTTTGATTGAAACATCGTTCTTTAATTTGGTATTGCAATTTCTTGTCATTTCTTGAATATGTGTGAGGACCCCCCTGACTAACCGTCAGAGATGCCCACGTTATGTAAACAGATCACGATCCCAATGATCAGTGCATCGCGATCACATAACCAACATGGTATACAAAGTTACATCATACAACTCGAATAGTATAAGACTTACATAAATAATGGTCACATGACCAAGCCTGCAAACATCCTCGCACTGGACGAATATTAACTAAGGTTCAGCGAAAGATTCGGCTAGCGTCGGCCCTCGTCACGTCCTGACGCATTCCCACAGAGCAGTTGAGCGGGACACTCAGTTGGCGTAGTCGTCGGCGTACTCCTCCTTCTTGTCGTACAGTTCTTCATTTCAACCTGGACGTTTGAATATCCAGGGACACAGCCATATGAGTACATTTACGTACTCGCAAGACCACCTCTAAGGCTTAAGTTTTCATGATAATGCAAGAAAACACTTTTCGAAAACTGGGATAGCTGCTATATACGACTATAGGGCTTAGTTTTCGAATACCATGATTTTGGACATAGAGAATACGACATCTCTGTATCTTTGTTGAAGAAAAACATTTAGAGATAGAATTCTCTTCTCTTAGATATAACAAGGACATATCTAAGTTCAAAACTTTCTTTTGTGAATCCTTTAAAAGCACTAGGATGGGGATACCCCTTTTTCCTTCCTTGAGATTGGATTGATTGTCTCCCCGAGACCAATCATCCTCACCCAAATTCCGTACCTCCCAGGTACCACTTTGTTGCCTCCTTGTTTCCTTCGAAAACATTTCTCTTTTGAAACCATAAAACAGCCAGCATGCCTAGTGGGACCTTCCCAACCGTCCATGATCGCGGACACGGCTATTCGAATAGATTTACACTCTGCAGAGGTTGTACACTTTCACCACAAGATTCGGATGGTCTGCCGTGGATCAACCACGGACTGTACACAGACAGCATGCACACATCAGACGGCCAATCCTAAGTTCCACTATGTTGACGCTGGTACAAGAATATCCTCTTCGAGTGGGTTTGTTCTCCCCGGCACCGAGTGAGCTAGCCGTATCGATCCGGTTTCCCCTAGTCTAACACCGCCATGACAGGAGACCCACCGTTGCTTCCCGGTGGCACACGAAGTCCACTCTCTGTATGCCCATTCCCTTGCAGCATTCGGTTCAGGGGACTCTAACCCCATCTAGCCCATTGAGGAATATTCGAATACCAACACCAACAAGCTTCCATTAAGCCTCGTGCCCATTTTGAGGTAATGTGGTTGCACGGGTTAGTTGTTCAAGCGGCAGCTAGGGTCACACTTTGTTTTTCAAAACACTTTCTTCTCCGACTACTCCCAGCAGCTCGGGTTTTCGCAAACACCTCCGATTGCTCCCAGCAACTCGGGTTTTAATAAAACACTTGCTCGCCGATTGCTCCCAGCAGCTCGGGTTTTCCTCCATAAAACATTTTTATCAAATAGGTCCCCATCCTATAGTTTTGAGGTAAGACAATAGAGTATACTACTAGAAAACTTAATCTTCTTGATGGAGCCTTCAACAACAAGGCTCATCAAGTAAAACCTTTTTATAATACCTACAGATATTCTAGTAGATAAGTTTGGCCAAACAATATTTTGTAAAAATAGTTTTCGGGTGGCAAGGTGCCACAAAGGAAGTAACATGCATTATTTTATTTTTGAAAACAAAACATGCTTGATAAAATAATAGGATTCATTATAGTGGTGAGGTGGGCTTGCCTGGCTCAGCAATATGTCCTTGGTCTTGATCTTGATGTTCCTCAGGTTCATTCCTCACTTCCCGTTCCTTCCCGATCGTATCTAAAGTCGTAAAAAGGAAAATGAACCACACTCAGAACACCAGACAAAACCACAAGGACATAACAAACAGTAAGCATTGTACAAGACACTGAGATACAAACATCAGCAAACAACTCCTTTAGCTCTACAACAACAATCAACAAGGTCCATAGAGCTAAGACAATAACAGATTCTCCTAAAGATATACACAACAATTCTGAGTATTAAAAGGTAGTCCTTCAGAACATTATAACAACACATTACTTGGGGTTATCATATCATTTAATAAGGGTTGTTATATTAGTTTCAGGAAATACTTCAGACAAAAGTATCTTCGTAGATTAGGAAATATTTCAGACAAAAGTATCTTAATAGTTCCGGAAATACTTCAGACAAAAGTATATTAACACACAAGCAAGTATTAATATTAACACTAGCATTGAGCACATTCACATGCAAAACTGTTACTAGCTCAAGAAACACCTATTATCAAGTAACTAGGCGACAAACAATAGTAACATCACTGTCCAAACAAGTTTATGACTAAGAGCTATAAAGTTGCATTAAGCCTATTTAATAAGACACTGCAATTAATACCACTTCAACAATTAAACCAAACAATCACACAGTAAACAAGTGTTGACAGCAAATCTTGAAGAGAACAAACCATACAACAATCATTACAAAGCACAAACAATTACTGTATATCATTTAACACCAAACAATCATTCACATGCAAGACACACAAATGAAATTAGTGCAACTCCTAGGAAACAAGATGAACTATGTGAAATTTAAAAGTGAAGGGAGACTAGCAATGCTATCAGGAAATTTGTTTAGGCTATTAAAGGATAACCTAAGTTTCTGGACTTATGAGTTACTAAGCATATCAACACATAACAATTCAAGTAAAACAGGGAATTAACTTATTATATTTATTGGATAAATAAGATGATGTTTAAAGAGATAAAACATAACACACAAACATACCTACAAGTAAAGCATATAAACTCAATTGATGTTATTATTAGGGTACAACGTGAATAATGCTAAACATAAGTAAACAATGCACCACACATTATCAAAGTGGTTTAATCGAGTCATTATTATTGAGTTAAGGTTCTGATCTACAAAAGTTGATTAGTAATATTCCTAAAATTCTTATTTGCTAAGAACAGATGATTAAAAGCTAATACTTTTATTAGCCAAAGTTGCTGTTTTGGTGGATAACTCATAACTCCTAAGAAAATGTTCAGAACTTTAAATCCTTCTACCACAGTGCACATAGCAACCATATCAAGTGGTGAAACTTGGATTTGTAATATAAGCTATTACCAAACAGTAGCTAAAAATCTTGCAAATGCTATTGGTCTCAAGACCACAATGAATATAGTTTCAGTTTTAGGAATCTCCTACATGCAAGGTTAATTTCTATGGATAGGTATTGAATTAAGCTTTCTGTAGAAATTGGACTCACTCAATTTGGACACTCTTAGCTCCATATATTTCAGTTTTAGTGAAACAAACATGTTTTAGCAATAATAATGTACCTAAAAATGTATAGATTATTTTTATACCAATCCAGGGTTGCATGTTAAAGAAAACACAAAGCTACTCCACCAAAATACTCCTAAACTATTTGCACAAACATATAAAGCACAAACAAGTGAAACTAGATACATGCAAATAACAGAAAATAAGATTATCCATTTTAAAGTGAAATAACCGACTGTTTTAGAAAATAATCTACCAAGAGCAAAATATAAGATGAAAAATTCTACCAACCTAGGATATGATAGCTAATACCAATATCTACCACATGAAATTGGATTTACTCCAAAAAGAATTTTAAATAAAGATTTAAAATTCATCAAATAGCTACTGATGTCATTTTTAAATTTTATAGAACTTTATGTACACACATATCCTGCATGCAAGGCTTATAGATATAGGTAGGTATTCTCCTAAGCTTTCCATAGAACTAAAGTTTGCTAATTTTGGAACTATAAAACTCAAGTTATTTCCTAAATGGTGCAAAAACATATTTTACAAGATTGGACATAGAGCACACATAAAAACATATTTTTGATAAAGGCCAGTGCCACATGGTTAAGAAAACACTTAGCTATGCTACAAAATTTATTTCACAATTTTTTCATGATTAGATCTACCAGAAATGAATTAAAACTGAGCTAGTAATTCTCTGGAAAAATAAAACAGGAATTTTTTTTCAGAAGGAAAAACAATGGAACGGGCCCGATCCGGAGCAGGCCGTTCCGCTCGGACCCGGGCCGGCCCAGGACGGAGCGCGGGAAAGAGAGGGGTATGCAGCCGCCCGATCAGATCTGGACGCACAGGATTAAATCAAGCTGAATCAAACGACAACCGTTGATCTAAAGATCAACGACTTAGAGTCGTCTTCTTCCTCACGACAAGGAACAGAGCGCAGAAACCCTAGAATCGGAATGGTGCTTGCTCTGCTCACCTAGAGGCTCGGCGGGACGACTAGGAGGGGTGGAGGTGGATGCGGAGCTCGAGGGATGCAGGGGAGGTCGAGGTTGGGGAGGAGAAACTCCCGAACGAAGGCGCGGTCGAAGGTGTCCGTCGCGGCCACGTCGCGCTCTTGGCGACTCCCGAGTACCTGGAACCAAATGCTGGTGTCTCAGAGGTAGAATGCAGGGAGGGGAATGAGCTGGAGCAAAAATAAGGACAAGAGGGGGTCGGAGCCGGCGGCATTAGTGCTCGCAAGAGCTCGGGACCGAGCGATGATCTTCTGTGATTTCGAGCACGAGAGGAGGAGAGCTTGAGCGGCGTCGATTGAGGTGAGGGAGGAGAGGTAGGGGAAGCAGAATGGCAAGGTGGGGGAGTGAATGGGGCCTCGTTTGCTTGAACTAAGCAGGGTGGCCGGCTGCAAGGTCACGGGCATGGCAAGGGGGAGAGAGGGCAGGGGCTGGCGATTGGGCAAGCAGGGCGGTGCTGAAATGATGAAATGCGCTGCTGCCCAACTTTGGACCGTAGCCAATGGCCTGGAGTTGATGGAGGGGAGTGAGTCAATGGATTGGTTGTCTCCTGCCTGCCAGCTGCTCGATGAAATGCCAGAGAGAAGAGGACAAGGAGTTGCTGTGCTAGGGTTTGGCCAGGAGCAAGGTCAAAGGTTCCCATATGTGATTGAGGGGTATGGGCAAGTCCACAATAAGGTTTTGAGGAGAGTGGTGTGTTGATTTAGGGTTTAGAACATTTAGGGCTGAAAGGACAAGCCAACTTTGCTAAGATGGATTAGTCAGTCCATTGACTAGAAAAATATGAGACAAGTTGGAAAGGTCAGAAGGGAGATGGGTGAAGCATTAGGCTTAAGAGTTTAGGTCAAAAGGTTCAACATGCACTAAACAAAAAAATGGCAAGTTGCTATGTTATAAAAGAGATATGGTCACTTTAAAATGTAGCACTCAATACAATCAATAATTAATGATCAAATGATTTTGTAAAACGTAAATAAGAATATAAAAGGAAAATAGAGGTGATGTAGATGATACTAGATGTTTTATATTTCCAAGATTAACAAAATAAACCCTATTTGGCATGCTCAAGAAATGCTAAAAATTAATAGGAGTGAAGATAGATCTTCTACCATTTTGAAAATAGAAACTTAGGAAATATCAACACCAAACAACCTTACAAAAGGTAACACATTCCATTCATGCAAGACAAACAAATCAAACACTTATATCCCCATTTAAACCATAACATTAAATGTGAACTCATAAAACACCACATGAACTCTCATAAAATAACAAACTCATGGGAAACAATTTAAGCACATAACATATAGCTCAACCACACATGCAAATAGATAAACATTCCCACTTTAAGTTAAACCACTATATTAGTGAGGTGGTGATCAATACAATAATGACAAGATTTTTATGGAAAGAAGGTTAAACCACTTCCTAGTAATAATTTCCAAAGACATATTCAATTTGGAGTTTTTGAAATGGAAACTGCTAAGACTAGCAACACATTAAAATCAAAATATATCCTAGCCTCTTATATAATCTTTTGTATCTTTGCAAACATATAATTTTGGAAATACTTTTATTTTCTCAATTAAACTGTCTTTGGGTAATTGTTAATATCAAGACCTCATGATAACTAAAGTTGGTTAAGAATAAGATAGGAGAAGATATATGTATTGTTTGACTTGTCATAATCTTGGATTTCAGAAGTCATACTCTAACTTGAGTTTTAATAGGTTGTTATTTAGAAGTCGTCAACACAAACACAAAACACAACATGACCAATAGAGCAATCATAGGATAAACACATCCACTAACAGGACATTCCAAAAAGTTTTTGTTGCCTCAGAATTTTGGATCCTTTATAATTAAGTTTTTGTTGCTTCCGAAATTTGGGGTGTTACAATATGACTTGTGTTTGAATATACATATGGGGAGTGATGATCTCATTTGTGTGCATTTTGTATTCAAATGCAAGATCATAAATAATGCACACATCTTGGGGGAGCAATCCCTATATGCTTTTGAACATAAGTTGTCTTCATTTGGTATTTGATCCCGATGACGTGTATCTTTGGAAGACGGGCATTGTTTCGTCTTAGTACTTTGTGCCATCATGAAAAGTGTAGAGGGTTTGGTTTATTTCTTTATGATATTTTAATCATTTGCTATCTTACTTTCATTTGGTATCTTTTCGAAGTGGTATCTTCTATCATGTGTTGATATTGTTTTTTGATATAATTTGGACAAATTATTCTCGTGTCACACTTTGTGTGAGCTTTCTTATTTTAATTGGTGTTTTTTTTTTGTCCAAAGTGTGTCTCTGTTGGTTCTTGAAAGTCTTGTGCATGCATATTTACTATATGTATATCTTTGGCATGCTTACTTTCGTTGATCGAGTTTATAGGATAAACTCCATCGAATCCTATACGGCTAAGATTTGCATGAAATTCAATTACACATTAATATGCACATATTTATGTGGAATTTGTCCTATGTATTGTGGTTGCTCTAACTACTTTGGACCCAATGAGTTTGGGTACCATGTTGTACTTGAATATGTTTTAGGTACATTGGAGATTGATTGAAAACTTGTCTTATTTTCAAAGAAGGTGGTGTCACCATGTGTTCATTGGAGCCAAGTTTGGATTATCGTTAACTCTTATCTTCTACATCAACAATGCTACCTCAGTAACAAGTATCAACCTCATGCATACATTTTTAGCTTTCAACCTTGTGTAGGTTATATCTTGGCATCAATCTCTATTGTTGCAATTAATTTAGTTATTGCAAAACGTCTTTATTGCAAATGTGAGTAAGCCGGCATGATTACATATAAGGGGACTATATTTCTATGATTCATCGATCCTAATTTTGTCAATCTAGCACTTTCTACTTAAAGTCTCTCATATGCAACATTGTTGTTCTTTGAATATTGTTTGCTTTTTGTGGTACTTGTTATCTTACTCGAAGCATCCATTTGTTAACCTTTATCCCTTGTGGATAGTTTTTTATGCTATGATGAGTATGTGTTGGAAGTTCATTTATATTCCGTTAAGATATAATTCGTCTTTGTGCTAATTTTTTTAAGCAAAGATCTTTTCTGGTATATTTATGACTTCCTCGTGGATATAATGTTTTTTACCCTTGTATCTATCTTGCGTGTACATATTTATTTGTAGACCCATATCTTAGTGATTTGTGTCTACTTAGAAACTTATACACATGAGAATAGTACATCTTTAATTGATATTCCAATTCTTTAGTTACCACCTCTTATTGCTTTTGACTCTTTGGTGGTTTCTAAAAAGCACAAGCTTTGGTTTTCATGTGTTATGCTTGGTGCATTTTACTAATCTTGTGGAGCTTTTGTTATATCTCTTTTGGTGTGTGGGTATGAGAAAGACATGATATGCAATATGTGCAATTCTTTTTGAAAGACTATGTTGATACTTTGGCTCATCCTTGTATTAGTCTCCTAAAATGTCTTTGTACCTCACACCCATATTTGCATTTCCCGCTCCTTCCTCTTGTTGCAAAACATTTTATTAGGTGAAAGTTGTTTTGCCTCTTTTATCATTTACATTATCTTGCAAGAGCTTGTGTTCGAATTTATCTAGGAGGGAGTGAGGATTCCATGTTACGCACACTATATTGAAATACAAATCCTATTTGTGCACAAACTTTGGGGAGTTCCCACATGATATTAGGAACACTTTTGGATCCTTTGATTCCTTGCTTCTTTCGTTGAAGTATCTTTCTATTTGATATTCTCTTGTAATATTTGGATCCTCTATATATTTGGATCTCCCTCCATCTATTCGTCACTAGACATGTGCATTTGATTTCACTCTTATTATGAGAAATGCACACATTATGGGGGAGCTCTGACTATATTGTCCTTCTAAGTTTTTCTTCCCATTTCGGCAATCAATGCCAGTGGGGAGAAATTTAGAGGGTTTAGGGAATATGGGTTTGTTCTCTTGCGGTTCTCTTGTATCCTTGCTCTTTGTGTTGCATGGGTGCTTAAATACATTATATAAACATCATAAAAGGGATTGTCATCAATTACCAAAATGGGGGAGATTGAAAGTGCACGGTTGCCCCCATGCGGGGTTTTGGTAATTAATGACAATCCTTACGGACTAATGTTTACATTGAGATATTCTTATAGATCTTGTCCATGGGAAATTATAGGAGTTCATGTGTTGGACTCTTCAAGATGACATAATGACCAATGCTCTATTCAAAGGGTTTATATGAATAATGGTCATGTGTAAAGTTGAGCTCATTGCAAATATGGCTTGGAATAGAAGATTGAGTGAACAATCATGTTACCCCCCAAGCCATCATACATATCAAGAGAAGAAGATGAAGTGCAAGTTCAATATGATGCATCTCGGAAGATATATTTTGATTGAATCCTGCAAAGGAGTCATGAAGACGAAGCTTAGCGAGGCCCTCCCATAATGGGGTATGGGGGATCATTTGGAGAAGTCTACATCAACCATGTGCTAGCAAGCACAATCAGGAAAGGTGTTTGAACTTGAGAGAGTCAAGATAGTCATCATCTAGCTCAAGTGGAATGCGTAAGGCAAAGGTATGATCTTGATAGGTTTTCTATTTTACCGTCTCATGGTGTTAGTGGGAGACCGGGTTTTAGGATAGACGGCGTACTATCAAGAGGGGCTCTCAAGTGAGTAACTTGATCATATCTTTGTGGAGAGCTAAAACCTTGGCATACTTGGCATCTCATCTTTCTTGGTTCTTACCTGGCTTTTCTCCTTCTTGGGTTTTGGTGCTGGTCGTGATCTTTAGAACAAGCCCAAGTTCTTCGAAAATGAATTTAATATGGCAAACTTGTTGCGTTTTCGTGTTAGAAATATTATCGGTTTATCCCTGAGGAGAGTTCCACACTTCCCTTTGTGTGTCAACTTGACTCTATTTATGGTTCTTAATACTTCCTATTTTAGTTGAAAAGCTCTCATCATTATTTTTCCAACAAAGTTTGTTCATCTCGTTTGGATTTTTATTGAAAAAGATATGATTTTCTGAAGGTTATTTCTGCACGGGTCAGCCCCCAGGCCAGCCCAGGCTGGGCCACAGGCTGGCCGCTTCAGGCAGCAAGGCAGCCCATAGGCCAGCCCAGGCCGGGCCACAGGCCGGGCGACGCTGGCGGGTCGCCAGCCCCCAGGTGAGCCCAGGCCGGGCCACAGGCCGGGTGGCGTTGGCGGCTGGTCAGCCCATTGGTCGGCCGCCCTGGCCGGGCCGCTTGCTTGCTCGCTCGCTTCGCTGGTTGGCTTGGCTTCCTCACTCGCTGGGCTGTACGCTCGCTCGCCTCGCTGCCTCACTGTTGCGCCGTGCGCTCGCTTGCCGTCTCTCGTTCGCCGTGCGCTTGCTCTCTTGCTTGGCCAGCGCAAAGGCTGGCCCGCTGGCTCCCTGGTCGGCTGCTCACCCCGGCTCTTTTCAGCCAACGGCTAATTTCCTGAGTACATACAAAATGAGCTTTCTTCCCCAATGTTTAATACACAACACTTGAGCAAGTTTTCCTCTCCTCTCTCTCCTCCATTGTTGCTCTTTGGAAAGCTTGCTCTTACTCTCAATCTGTAGTGTACCTGCACCTAAAGTATGGCAGATACCTGTGTATAGTGCAAATCCCTGGATCGATTCGTTTGCACAAACAGCTACGATGTAATATCACAACAAAGTATCAATTTATTACAACGCTGATCCAGACTAGGAAAAATATTCATTACAAATATGCATAGCATACAGCTAGCAGTACACAGAGTAAACAATGGAAAAAATATTCTTCGTGGAGTCCCCAATCATCATCATGTGCCACAGGCGAGCATGTTGGTTGAAGACTCAAAACCCTTAGTAAAACTTTCACTCATCATCAGGACAGTCTGCAATAAGATATATATTGCAACAACGTGGGTCAGAACCATTGAAATGGAACTGGCAAGTGACACTATGGTGGAAACTTAGAGGAATAACTCTATGACCTATATGCTTATTTGGCTGGTGGAGCTCAAGGCTATTTTGCAGAAAGCAAGTTTTTCCCTAACCCTTTTGAAAACAATTTTCTTCTATTCGAGACATCCGTGGCATGAAATCCACTGTCTCATTCTACCCTTGTTCACCCATCAAGTTTTTAATTTATAAGTTGGAATGGTGAAATCCTCCGTTGACATCCTCGTTCAGCTGCTCAATTGTCCGTTTCCGGGGACACGACTAAGTACTTAGATTTTAACTCTGCAGAGGTTGTGCACGTTCACCATTGTACCCATTCAACCCAGGTTATCCTTTACACACCATTTGTGATAAGGAAAGGAAAGAATGAGACGAGATCTTTCAGAATCATTTTCCCTCCCACTCTGGCCTGACGCGCTCCACCTATAAATCCTCTACAACCACCTGTCAGGCCGAGGAGAGTCCATGCAGCTTAGTTGATCAAGCCATAGCCCATATTGGCAATGGCTGCACGAGAAGCAATCTTCACTTGGAGTTCTTCAGATTCCTTTGCTCCTGGGTGGCCTTCCACAAGTGAATATTCCACAGGTAACACCCCTGGGAACAACACTCAACTCATACAGCCAAGCAACCAATTTCCACCCAGGTGTTTGATTAAAACATAGTAGACTTATCTTTTCATCAAAATAGTTTTTGCATAGCATCACTATTCTACTAAGTAATTTCATAGGAACCTAGACACAGAAAATACTCTACTCATGCATAGAAATAATAGGACTTTTATGGGGGTGTGCCACTTGCCTTGGTAATCGGGGGTGCAGCAGTTACAGTTGCAAAGATTCTCGTTTCCCTCCGAATAGTCTAACAAAGAAATAAACAGCCACACATAAACACACAAGCAAAGGTTCACACAAAGAAGATATATGCTATGCATGAGATGAGATGCAACAATTTATTTCCAAATATATGCATGAATCAATTTTTGATTTGTTTCTATTATTTGACCATGAGTAAAGGGTTAATGACAAGGACTTTAGTTCACTTAAATAAATTTTCAAATCAAATTTTGTAAAAATAAAATTTGGGCAGAGGGCATCTAAACAAGTTGTTAGCAATTTGATTTACTCAAAAACAAATTTTCTAACTAAAGTTATGTTGAAAACACTTAAACTACTCTAAAAAATATTTGAAAATTTTGTATGTGTCAAAACAGAAAACTAATGAATCCAAAGTGTTCTACTGGTTCTAAGGATTTCAAATATATAAAAATATTTAAATTTGGGTAAACATATAAAAAGTAATGATGAAAACAGTATGCAGGGCGTTTTCTGCAAAACTGCCAAATTAAATGATTTAATAAAAATTCAGAAAATAATATCTGACGCGGCGCTGACGAGGCGCTGACGTGGCGCTGATGAGGCGCTGACGCGGCGTACCGGTTCGGGTTTTTAAGTGAACTAATCCTGGCCGTGCACTGGGGATCGAACGGTCCAGATATAATCGACCAGAACCGAGCGGCGCTGTCGCCGGAAACCTAGCCGGAGGTGACTCCCGCGGTGGCGGCGCGCCGGCGACGGACGTTCTACACGATCTAGTGCGCTATGGGACGAACGAATCATACCAGAATGCAGAGGAGGTCGACGCGGAGACGGTGGCGAGGTCGTGGGGGCTGGGGCGTCCTTTGCTTCCTGGGATTGCTCGCCGGAGTCGTGCGCGGCGGCGGGTTGCTTCGGTAGTGCACCGTTACGACGACATGCTGCGAGACAGAGTGCGAAACCTTGTCACAACGATGCGCAAAGATGAAACAAAACGATGGGGAGACGAGAGAAGGTCCGGGGTGGCCGGAGTTGAGCACACGGTGCGAGTTTTACCGGCGGTAGCGGCGGAAAGTCGAGGTCTCGTGCGGGCAGCCTCGTGGCTTTCGGAAGGTGGTGTTTGGGGCAGAAGAGAGAGGGGATCGAGGGGATCTTATAGCAAGAAACGGCGACGTAAAAGGGTCAATGAATCCTCCGCAATGAATCGAGATTACTCGGCCGTTTCTCGGCATCGTCGTGGGCGTGATTAGGGGCGAGCCGTTGCAGCGGGAGGGATGACAGGTGGGGCCCACCTGTCGGCGAGTGAGCGCGCGCGCGTGGGCGGGGAAGGGACGTTGGCGGGCTGGGTTGCTCGCGCGCGCGGTAGATAGCTAGTGAGCTTCGGCCCACTGGCTGGCCCGACTCTATTTTTTTCTTTTTGAAAATTCTTTTCCGTCTTTAATTCTTTTGATTATAAAACAAATTCAAAACTATATTAAAACTTCTCAGAATAATTCATAAAAATATAATTTGAAAAGCTTATGAAAAATAGATCATTTTGACATTATTTTTTTCTAATGTAAAAAATAGAATAAAAGAAACCTTATTATAAATTCAAAATAACAATTTTAAGGACATAAATTCAAGTAAAACATATTAAAATAATTAAATTCAAATTTTATGTAATTCTTATGACAAGTTTAATGATAATGATGCATGGATGCAAAGTTTTGAATTTTTCTAAAAATTGGGATGTTACAAACCTAACCCCCTTAAGATGAATCTCGCCCTCGAGATTCGGATTGGCTAGCAAATAGGTGAGGGTGGTCTTCTTTAAGGTCATCTTCTCTTTCCCAAGTTGCTTCCTCTTCTGAATGGTGATTCCACTGTACTTTACAGAATTTGATGGTCTTGGTTCGGGTGACACGTTCTGCTGTCTCCAAAATCTTTATTGGTTTTTCTTCATAAGTGAGATCACTTTCTAGTTGTACTTCCTCTAGTGGCACCGTATCTCTTAGCAGTGTTTCTGCCATTTCTGGGTGACATTTCTTCAGCTGGCTGACATGAAATACACTATGAACCGCGGAAAGTGCTTCCGGGAGTTCCAATTCATAGGCGACCTCTCCTTTGCGGGATAATACCTTGAAGGGTCCAATAAATCTAGGTGCCAACTTTCCTTTGATTCCAAACCTTTTAACTCCCCGCATAGGTGAAACTCGGAGATAGACTCGGTCTCCCACTTCATATGTGACTTCTCTCCTTTTGGAGTCCGCATAACTTTTCTGTCTGGATTGTGCTATCTTTAAACGGTCCTTAATCAACCTGACTTTTTCCTCGGCCTCCTTGATTATGTCTGGGCCGAACAAACTACGTTCCCCGACGCCACTCCACAGTAGTGGGGTGGTGCACTTTCTCCCATACAGGGATTCAAATGGTGACATCTCTATGCTCGCTTGATAGCTGTTGTTGTAAGAGAACTCGGCATATGGAAGGTTATCATCCCAGCTTGACTTATAATCTAGAGCGCATGCTCTCAGCATATCTTCTAGAATCTGATTTACTCTTTCTGTCTGTCCATCCGTTTGCGGATGAAACGCTGTACTAAATTCCAATCTAGTTCCCAGAGACTCATGTAATTGATTCCAGAAATGGGAAGTAAACTGAGTACCCCTATCCGACACAATTTTCTTGGGAACACCATGTAGACACACAATCCTCTTCATGTAGATGTCAGCTAGTTTGGCACTAGTGTAAGTAGTCTTTACGGGTATAAAGTGGGATACTTTCGTCAGCCGATCGACTATAACCCATATAGAATCATACCCTGATTTAGTCCTGGGTAGACCCGTGATGAAATCCATACCAATCTGTTCCCATTTCCAGTCTGGTACTGGTAACGGTTGTAGCAACCCTGCTGGTTTTTGGTGTTCTGCTTTCACACGACTGCAGACGTCACACTTTGCAATGTATTCTGCAATATCACGTTTCAAGTTGATCCACCAATACCTCTCCTTTACATCCATGTACATCTTGGTGTTACCCGGATGTATGGAATAAGGTGAGTCATGAGCTTCTTGAAGTATTAACTTCCTGAGGTCGGCATTGTCAGGAACACAAATGCGTTCTTTATACCACACGGTTCCTTCTTCATCTACTCTAAAATCTCTGGCCTTACCTTCGCTTAGGTTCCTCTTGATTTCTTTTACTGCTTTATCCTCTAACTGCGCTGTCTTGATTTTGTTTAGTAGAAGAGGTTGAACTTCTAAGGAAGCTATGAATCCTTCAGGTACCACCTCTAACCGAAGGTCTTTAAACCCCTTACAAAGATCTTCCGGCAACTCCCCTGCCGTGAGTCCGTTTACATAAGTCTTACGGCTCAAGGCATCAGCCACTACGTTGGCTTTCCCTGGGTGGTACTGTAGACTTAAATCATAGTCTTTGATCAATTCTAACCATCTCCTTTGACGCATGTTTAATTCCTTCCGAGTAAAGAAATACTTGAGGCTTTTATGATCCGTAAAAACTTCACATCTTTTCCCCCATAAATATGGCCTCCATATCTTTAGCGCATGCACCACAGAAGCTAACTCTAAATCATGAGTGGGGTAGTTTACTTCATGATTTTTGAGTTGTCTCGAGGCGTAAGACACCACTTTGCCTTCTTGCATCAATACGCTTCCTAGGCCGCGATATGAAGCGTCGCAATAAACCTGGAAGTCTTTCTCTAGATCTGGTAAGCATAAAACTGGTGCCGACACCAAGCGCTTCTTTAATTCCTGAAAACTGATCTCAAAGGCTTCCGTCCACTCAAATTTCTTTCCCTTCTTCAGTAGTTCAGTCATAGCCTTGGCAATCTTGGAGAAGTTTTCAATGAATCTCCGGTAGTACCCTGCCAGTCCTAGAAAACTGCGGATTTCTCCCACATTTTTGGGCGATTCCCAATTTGTCACAGCAGCAACTTTTTCAGGGTCCACTGCTATCCCATCTTTAGACACCAGGTGTCCTAGAAATCCTACTTGTTTTAACCAGAATTCACACTTGTTGAACTTAGCATATAATTTATGCTCTCGGAGCCTTTGCAATACCAGACGTAAATGTTCTTCATGTTCTTTGTGACTTTTGGAGTAGACTAAGATGTCATCGATGAAGACAACAACAAACTTGTCCAGAAAATCCATAAACACCTTATTCATCATATTCATGAAATATGTTGGGGCATTGGTTAACCCAAAAGGCATTACCGTGTACTCATACGATCCATATCTTGTAACGAAATCAGTCTTGGGTATATCCATTTCTCTGACTTTCATTTGAAAGTACCCTGATCTGAGATCGATCTTGGAGAAGACGACAGCCCCTTCTAGTTGATCGAACAGTTCATTTATTTTGGGTAGCGGATACTTGTTCTTGATTGTATGCTCATTTATGTCACGGTAATCGGTGACTAATCTCTGAGTACTGTCCTTCTTCTTGACAAAAAGGATCGGGGCTCCCCAGGGTGATGAACTTGGACGGATAAAGCCTTTCTGCATAAACTCTTCCAGTTGTTTCTTGAGTTCTTTCAGTTCATCAGTTGCCATTGGGTAGGGCCTTTTAGCAATGGGTCCTGTCCCCGGTTTTAGTTCTATGAGGAACTCTACATCTCTATCGGGTGGCATTCCTGGTAGTTCTTCCGGAAACACGTCAGTGTATTCCTTAACTATAAGGACCTCACCGAGACTAACCCCCTTAAGAGAATTAAGACTAACCTTCTTTAGTTCAAACCTTGATCTAAAGTTGATCTTCGAGCCTTCTGGAGTGGTGAGAGTGATGGTTCTATTTGCGCAGTCTATGATTCCTGCATAGCGGGTCATCCAATCCATCCCTATGATAACATCCAGGCCTTGTGTTTCCAGGATGATCAAGTCCGTAGGAAACTGATGCTTTCCAATCTTCAGACTCAACTGTCTACAGCCTGAGGTTACTAGCATCTCTCCGCCCGGCGAGCTTACTCTAATGGGGCTTCCTATATTTTCCACTACTAACCCATGTTTGTTTACAAAAGCTCTTGAAATGAAAGAATGCGATGCTCCAGTATCAAATAAAACTAATGCTGGGCATGAATTTTGCAAGAACGTACCAATGACAGCATCAGGTTCATCGTACACTTCTTCCACATTGATGTGGTTCACCTGTCCTTTCTGGAAGGGATTGGGCTTGGCAGCTTCTGTGGCCTTCTTTTCGGGGCAGTCAGTGGCGTAGTGACCCTTGTTATTGCACTTGAAGCATAGGACTTGGCTGATATCTTTCTTATATTCGGGGTTTGGGCGATGTTGTCCATTATTGTGGCCAGCATTTCCATTTCCCTTGTGATTCCCATTGTTTCCCTTGAAACCACCACTATGGTTGTGACCATGATGTTTATGGTTGCTTCCTCCACTAGGATAGTGACCAGGTTTATAACTCTGGTTTGCATCTTGAGGGAAAGATCTCTTGAAAGAAGTATCAGAATGGGGTTTGTGAACATTCAACTTTCTCTTCCTATTTTCAGCCTTCTTGATGTTATCCTCTAGTATGATAGCCTGATCTAGGAGAGTCTGATAATTTGGGGCGTATGCCACTGTCAAAGGGATCTTCAGCTCGTCACTCAGCCCATTTAGGAATTTTGCCTTCCTCTTTGCCTCGGTGTTAATGTCTTCATAGGCATAACGGGAAAGGGCATGGAAATCAGCCATGTACTCCTTAAGGCTCCTGTTTCCTTGTCTCAGGTTTCTGAACTCTTCCTGCTTCAAGTTCATAATGCCCGAGGAGATATGAGCATTACGAAAACCTTCCTTGAAATTTTCCCAAGTCATGGTTTCTAGTGGGTGGGTGATTTGGTAGGTTTCCCACCACTGGATCGCTGGTCCTTCCAACAGATGAGTGGTGAACCTCACCTTCTCAGCTTCAGTACATTCACAAGTCACCAGATCCCTGTCCACTGAACGCAGCCAGTCATATGCCACAATGGGTTCAGTTGCAGTGGAGAACTTGTTCGGTCGGAGTCTCAGAAATCTGGTAAGTCTATCCACATGGGGGGTGGTGGCGGAGGCGGGTTGTGGTTGTTGTTGTTGTTGTTGTTGTTGTTGGTTGCCGCAATGAACTGGGTCATCATAGTCATTAGCTTAGCTTGAGCAGCCATCAACTGTTGTATAGCATCATTGTTGTTGTGGTCGTTGTTGTTGTTGTTGTTGTGATCGGGCGTACGACGGGGAGGCATCTGTGATTTGTATAGGTGAGTTTTTAGACGGAAAGGTCTAATGAGAAAGATTACCCCAACAAACAAACAACCTAAGAACATAACAAACATCACACAACTCAAAACTTTGGATAAATCAAACATGAGAGTTTTGAAGAAAAAAAAATAGCGCGAGGTTCCTCGGAATACAATGGAAGGTACTGCCTTATCACAAGTTGATAGGTCAATACAAGACTAAGATAACGATGAGGTGTAAATAAATGGTAGTCTCGCTAACGAACTACTCGACCATGTCGTCTTCTTCTTCTTCTTCAATTTCCTGAATCTCGATTCCTTCATTGTCGAGTACTTCCCTTAATTCCTTCACTTCTTTCTCCAGGGCAGAGTTCTTCTCTTGCAGTTCCCTTTTCTCGGTACGAAGACGCTTGATCAAGTCACTATCAGCTTCAAACTCGACTTCATTGCTCTCGAGTTCTGCCTTCTGTTCTCTGATAGTCTTGTTTTTCTCTTGAACCCTTTTCTCCTGTCTCTTGTATTTTTCCTCTTGTGAAGCAAACTTTTCTTCTTGGGCCTTAGCCACTTCCTCTTGAGCTTTTATCTTTTCCTCGTTCTCCTTGAGTAAGGCACACAACTCATCGTTCTTCTAAAGTTCAGTGCGTCTATCCTCATAAAGTTCTGTGACGAGGACCTCCAACTCCTGGAAATACAGACTAAGGGGCTTTGCTTTGCCTCTATCTCCAACATCAAAGAGGTATGGTTCTCCCTCCTCGTTTCTCCTTCCAAAGAAAATGGAGTAGTGGCCCCTCAACTCTGTGCTATAGCGTCCGCAGAGACGTCCAATCAGGTCCTGCATCACCAGATTGAGTCCTTTTTCTTTGGAGTCACTAACCATTTTGATTTCTAACGGGGGCTCTTCTCCGCGTCCTGGCTGAGTTGCTTTTATTCCCCAACAGCCCTCTTTGTTAAACTTCGTCAGGATGAAGCCCTTAACTTGAGGTAGCGGTAAACCTATCTTCTCGCCGATGTCGAGAAGGTAGCAGCCAAAACGGGTGTCCTCGAAGTCCTCCGCAGTGGTGAAGTGGAAGCTCGTCATCCTTTAGGAAGAAAGAAAAGAATTTAAAACAAGAAATGTGTAAGGTAAGGAGGTACTAGTCATAAGTGTATTATTAAATTAGAGTCAAAACGAAGTCAAATCTCAATTTTATCAACAAATATAAACAACTCTTTGTAAATTGGATATTCACTATAGTGAGACAGACAGACACCCGGCCAGCCACTTAAGTGTGGAACAGGTCTCATGTACGCGGACATGTAAGGTTTGATTCCAGGCCGCTTCATCTCACTATGCCGCTAGGATCCAAAAATACTTAAGTAGTTAATACTATAATCAAAAAGGTTTTTCCAATCCTAAGGGCTCGAACCTACAGGCAACACAGTGCTCTGATACCATCTGTAGTGTACCTGCACCTAAAGTATGGCAGATACCTGTGTATACTGCAAATCCCTGGATCGATTCGTTTGCACACACAGTTACGATGTAATATCACAACAAAGTATCAATTTATTACAACGCTGATCCAGACTAGGAAAAATATTCATTACAAATATGCATAGCATACAGCTAGCAGTACACAGAGTAAACAACGGAAAAATTATTCTTCGTGGAGTCCCCAATCATCATCATGTGCCACAGGCGAGCATGTTGGTTGAAGACTCGAAACCCTTAGTAAAACTTTCACTCATCATCAGGACAGTCTGCAATAAGACATATATTGCAACAACGTGGGTCAGAACCATTAAAATGGAACTGGCAAGTGACACTATGGTGGACACTTAGAGGAATAACTCTATGACCTATATGCTTATTTGGCTGGTGGAGCTCAAGGCTATTTTGCAGAAAGCAAGTTTTTCCCTAACCCTTTTGAAAACACTTTTCTTCTATTCGAGACATCTGTGGCATGAAATCCACTGTCTCATTCTACCCTTGTTCACCCATCAAGTTTTTAATTTATAAGTTGGAATGGTGAAATCCTCCGTTGACATCCTCGTTCAGCTGCTCAATTGTCCGTTTCCGGGGACACGGCTAAGTACTTAGATTTTAACTCTGCAGAGGTTGTGCACGTTCACCATTGTACCCATTCAACCCAGGTTATCCTTTACACACCATTTGTGATAAGGAAAGGAAAGAATGAGACGAGATCTTTCAGAAACATTTTCCCTCCCACTCTGGCCTGACGCGTTCCACCTATAAATCCTCTACAACCACCTGTCAGGCCGGGGAGAGTCCAAGCAGCTTAGTTGATCAAGCCAGAGCCCATATTGGCAATGGCTGCACGAGAAGCAATCTTCACTTGGAGTTCTTCAGATTCCTTTGCTCCTGGGTGGCCTTCCACAAGTGAATATTCCACAGGTAACACCACTGGGAACAACACTCAACTCATATAGCCAAGCAACCAATTTCCACCCAGGTGTTTGATTAAAACTTAGTAGACTTATCTTTTCATCAAAATAGTTTTTGCATAGCATCACTATTCTACTAAGTAATTTCATAGGAACCTAGACACAGGAATAAAGAGATCTATTATGGCTGGCATAGCAATGCTATCCTACACATGCTTATAGAAAATACTCTACTCATGCATAGAAATAATAGGACTTTTATGGGGGTGTGCCACTTGCCTTGGCAATCGGGGGTGCAACAGTTACATTTGCAAAGATTCTCGTTTCCCTCCGAATAGTCTAACAAAGAAATAAACAGCCACATATAAACACACAAGCAAAGGTTCACACAAAGAAGATATATGCTATGCATGAGATGAGATGCAACAATTTATTTCCAAATATATGCATGAATCAATTTTTGATTTGTTTCTATTATTTGACCATGAGTAAAGGGTTAATGACAAGGACTTTAGTTCACTTAAATAAATTTTCAAATCAAATTTTGTAAAAATAACATTTGGGCAGAGGGCATCTAAACAAGTTGTTAGCAATTTGATTTACTCAAAAATAAATTTTCTAACTAAAGTTATGTTGAAAACACTTAAACTACTCTCAAAAATATTTGAAAATTTTGTATGTGTCAAAACAGAAAACTAATGAGTCCAAAGTGTTCTACTGGTTCTAAGGATTTCAAATATATAAAAATATTTAAATTTGGGTAAACAGATAAAAAGTAATGATGAAAACAGTATGCAGGGTGTTTTCTGCAAAACTGCCAAATTAAATGATTTAATAAAAAATCAGAAAATAGTATCTGACGCGGCGCTGACGAGGCGCTGACGTGGCGCTGACGAGGCGCTGACGCGGTGTACCGGTTCGGGTTTTTAAGTGAACTAATCCTGGCCGTGCACTGGGGATCTAACGGTCCAGCTCTAATCGACCAGAACCGAGCGGCGCTGTCGCCGGAAACCTAGCCGGAGGTGACTCCCGTGGTGGCGGCGCGCCGGCGACGGACGTTCTACACGATCTAGTGCGCTATGGGATGAACGAATCATACCAGAATGCAGAGGAGGTTGACGCGGAGACGGTGGCGAGGTCGTGGGGGCTGGGGCGTCCTTTGCTTCCTGGGATTGCTCGCCGGAGTCGTGCGCGACGGCGGGTTGCTTCGGTAGTGCACCGTTACGACGACACGCTGCGAGACAGAGTGCGAAACCTTGTCACAACGATGCGCAAAGATGAAACAAAACGAAGGGGAGAGGAGAGAAGGTCCGAGGTGGCCGGAGTTGAGCACACGGTGCGAGTTTTACCGGCGGTAGCGGCAGAAAGTCGAGGTCTCGTGCGGGCAGCCTCGTGGCTCTCGGAAGGTGGTGTTTGGGGCAAAAGAGAGAGGGGATCGAGGGGATCTTATAGCAAGAAACGGCGACGTAAAAGGGGCAATGAATCCTCCGCAATGAATCGAGATTACTCGGCCGTTTCTCGGCGTCGTCGTGGGCGTGATTTGGGGCGAGCCGTTGCAGCGGGAGGGATGAGAAACCCGGCCCACCTGTCGGCGAGTGAGCGCGCGCGCGTGGGCGGGGACGGGCCGCTGGCGGGCTGGGTTGCTCGCGCGTGCGGTAGATAGCTAGTGGGCTTCGGCCCACTGGCTGGCCCGACTCTATTTTTTTCTTTTTGAAAATTCTTTTTTGTTTTTAATTCTTTTGATTATAAAACAAATTCAAAACTATATTAAAACTTCTAAGGAAAATTCATAAAAATATAATTTGAAAAGCTTATGAAAAATAGATCCTTTTGACATTATTTTTGTCTAAAGTAAAAAATAGAATAAAAGGAACCTTACTATAAATTCAAAATAACAATTTTAAGGACATAAATTCAATTAAAACATATTTAAATAATTAAATTCAAATTTTATGTAATTCTTATGACAAGTTTAATGATAATGATGCATGGATGCAAAGTTTTAAATTTTTCTAAAAATTGGGATGTTACACAATCCCTCCCATGGTTCTTGCTAATATTTGAGGGAAAGTGAGGGGTGATCTTATCTACTATTTCACCGATCAATTTCTCCTCTAAGTGAGGCAAACATTGTAGATCTTGATCTTGGAGTTCTTGGTGCATCTCCTCTTTGTTCTTCCTCTCTTATCCCCCATAAGCATTTGTTGCTGTGTTGGAATTTGAGAGTGAAGTATTTGAGCACTTGTGCTCTTACCTTTTGCATTTGGTGCATCGGTGTGCTCTCCACGAGGATTCGTGGTAGTTGAAAGTTTTTGAGCTTGTTACTCTTGGGTCCTTGGACCCTAGACGAGGATTCGTGGTTGGACCCTTGTATCTTTCCTACTACAAAAGCAGCAAGTTTCAGGCGCGCTCTTTTCCTTACCAGGGTACCTGAGGGGACTGGAAGGTTTTTTATGAGGCAGCTTGCTAGCTATGTACATACCTTATGATAAATTAAAGAGAACTTCTCTGAAGAAAAGAGTTAGTCGATACAGATATTTAGTTGTCATACGGAAAGGGGTCTTGGGGTCTTACTAACTAAAATTAGAAGTTGAAAACTCAAGACTCGACAGAGACGCCACAAAATTCATATCCTTATTTTTGAAAGGGGTCTTGGGGGCTTGCTAACTATCAGTTGCAAGTTGAAAACTCAAGATCCGACAGAGACGCCACAATTTTCTTGGTTATACTTGCCTGCTAGCTTGATGTTATTCTTACCCGGCATTAACACCACTGTGACCCCATGCTAAATATCCGGCTTTCAATCTGACTATGATGCCCTTGGGGAGTTAGCAGACCCTGACTACACTAGATTTTTACGCACAAGATGTCAAACGAAAGCCGGCTAGGCAGAAGCAAAGGAAACCAAAAGGGTCATCGACACCAAACTCAAACTTGCAAATCCGGCCAAAACCGGCTATCATTTCAAAACAAGTTTTCAGGCGCACGAAGGCGCATCAGAACAGGTATAGCTCCATTAGTTTAAACTAACCTATTACATGTTGTACATGCCAAAAGAATACGAGTTTCAACAGGTGAAGTTCAAGACAAAAATTACAAGCCGGATTATACTGCCGGGCTAGTCTCAGTTGGTGCAGCTAGGGTCTCGGGGGCTTAGCCAGAGGAGCCAGAGGCGGCAGACTTCTTCTTATCTTTCCTCTTGGCCAAACCCTCAGCATCCTCCCAAGATATCTCAAAGACACTCGGGAAGGGGCTTGAAGGAACAACCGGACGAGGAGGAGCCGGCACAACGGGAGTCCCAGACGACGGAGCAGTCTTCGACTGAGTCGGAAGAGGAGCCTTGTAGCTTGGGTGCAACTTCATAGTCACCGGCTCCTTTTGATACAACTTGGCGCCGTTAGCTGAAAAGCTGGTTTGGAAGTGGCTCAAGATCAAGGTATCCGTAAGAAGTGTCGCATGGTGCCAGGTCTTCTCGTCGATAGCCCTGATGTCCTTCTTGGTAAGAGGAGACCCATCACTTGTGAAAGGCCACCCCGGGTCAGCAGCTCCGTGTCAATGGCCGGATAATGCGCCTTGGTCAAAGCCAAGATGCGCATAGCATCACGACGAGCTGCATACCTCCTCCAGGTGTCGAGCCAAGCCGGTAGGACGTTCAGTTGTTGGAGAAATTTGGCCTGCTGCGTCGGCGGCTTCTCCCAGCCATGACAGGACATCAAAGCCTTGCCAGCACCATAGTACAGCTGCTGAGCCAGGGTATAGACGGCTTTCATCTTCCCCTCCGGCTCAAGCTGACAGATCGGGTTCTAAGACCCTGAGACAAGAAAAGACAAAATTCCAAGGTGGAAGACAAAATAAATCAAAACGACAAAGGAATTCAAAGACAAAACCGGATTACCAGAGAGTGAAGCCACTATCTCGGAGCGAAACGAGACAAGTTTTTCATATTTGGCGTTGGAGGCATTCAGGTCCTCTTGCAACTTGTCACGCTGCTCCGTCCAGCTAGTCTCATGCTCCTCCATCTCTTGTTGGAGGTGGGAGTTCTCTTCAGAAATTTCGCCGAGCTTCTTCTCAAGCTCGACGACCTTCTTCTTAAGCTCGGCACGGCGGTCGGCTTCTGATTCCAACTCCCCCTTGAGAACGTCAAGGGCATGGCCTTGCTGGCGGGTGTGGTCCTAAAACAAGAAGCAAAGAAAAGGGCCATGTAATGGCGAGTGAGAATAAGAAAGCCCAAACTGATATAAGTCACAGGTCGCGCAGGATTGGACCCGACACTTGGGGGCTACTCAATTATGGGCTCAGAAAGTAAGTTCAACAAGAAGACCCAGAGTATCGCAAGCGATAACCCGGCCCTTGGGGGCTACTTAGTTGAAAGGAAAAGCAAGAATGCAAATGAAGACCCAGAATACTTCAAGCAGTCTTTCCGACTCTTGAGGACTACTGATCAAAGAGCTACACTTATCAACAGAGAAAAAGTCATACTGGAAGTCCCGAGTCATCGCAAGCTGATAACCTGGCACTTGGGGACTAGGAGAGATATATGTGCATACCTCAAACTTTTCCCGGAGCTCGACGAGGACGTTGTCCTCCGCCTGACGCTGCTCACCCATGCGCCTATGGAGCTCCCCAAAGAGAGCTAACAAGTCCAAGTCCTTGTAGGACTGGAAGCCGGGGGCCTTGCCGGGTTAAGATTTGGACGTGGTGGCACCCGGCGCGGTGGTCTTGGCGATGCGGGAGTCGACGGGCTTATCGACCATTGCAGAGCCGGTGATCTCCACATCTGGGAAGCCGGACGTTTTTGGAGAAGCCGGGTGCATCGCCGACTTATCACCCCCTCCATCGGCGCGGACGGGCGAGGTAACGACTCTCTCGTCGACAGCCGGAGGAGATGGAGGAGTAGTGCGAGCTCTGTACAGATGAAAGAGGGTTACAACAGAGAAAAAGAAGTAACAAGAAAAGCGAGAGGAAAGAGACTTACCCCTTATTGACGGCAAAGCCACCAAAGAGATCATCGCTCGAATCTGAAGACACTTAGAGAGACCGAGACTTAGACCTCAGTTCAGTCCCGGCTAAAGGATAAAGAACATAAAGGGCGCTTCTGTGGAGGCTTAACCCGACGAGGAGTCGGGTTGTGGTAAATACCTTCATAGAGCGGCTCGTCAGAATCGGAGGACCAAAGCCGGGGCTTTTGGCGATGAGCTTCCTTTTCCTCCTGTCAAACACAAGACAAGTTCAGCAAAAAACTAGAGCAAAATACGAGAGCAAGACAAGTTCCAGTAAGGTTACCTCGGCGGAGTCTGAGTGAAGCCTACCTTTGGTAGCCAAAGGAGTTGGGTCTATGGATGGAATGACCGTATCTGATATGGTTGTCTCATTATTAGGGGAAGACCGGTTTCCCGAAGGTCGGCGTCCATTAAGTCAAGAAAGAGCCAGGTGATGGAGTTTAACTCACCTTCTTCTTCTTGTTCTATGCCGGCTTCGGAGCCGGCCTCGTCAACTTCATTACCCGACTCATCGGCAAAGTCCGGCGAGGAGGGCAAAGCCGCGGACCACCAAGTGTCGTCCGCCTGAGAGATTCAAAGTTTTAGCTCAGAGAAAACTTCAGCATAAGGAAAAAGACAGAGGATTCAGAAAGTACCGGCTTCAAGGGGTTGGTGGCAAAGAAAGGAGGAAGGCCGGCGTTCTTGAGGGCCTCCGGAGACTCGTTAACGATTCTCCGGGTAATTCTGACCAGCGCCTCCTCCGTGTGCTGGTTCTTGTTGAAACACATGGGATCATCGAGAGACCCGGAGTACTGACACATTAGACCCGACCTGATGCCGAGTGGCATGATATGCCACCCCATCCAGCACCTGACCAGGTCCGCGCCGGTCAGCCCGTGGACCATCAGGACGCAAATTCGGCCAACAAGAGGAGTAATCGCCTCCCTGTCTTTGGGGGAGGCTAAGGAGTTCATGTTGTCATTAAGGGTGAGCCTCTCGGTGCGAAAGCCGGAAAGAGCCGGCTCACCCTCAGGAGAAGACGACTGGCAGTAGAACCAAGTTTTCTGCCAGTCCTTCGGGTGTGAGTGAAGAACCAAACCCGGAAAAACAAGATTGCGGCGGCGCTGGATCGTCACCCCGCCGCAGGAAACAAGAGGCACGTTCAGGTGTTCCCGTTGGGGCTTGCAGTAGTATAATTCAAGAAAGAGAGGAAGATTGGGCGCGATGCCGAGGTAGGCTTCGCAAAGAACGATGAAGTGGGAGATGTTAAGCACCGAGTTTGACGCTATATCTTGTGGACTGATTTGGAAATAATCGAGGATCTCGCGGAAGAAAAGAGAACCCGGGGGTTTGAAACCCCGGGTGATGTGATCGGCGAAGAGAACTACATCGCCGGGTCCGGGTTGCGGTAGGGTTTCTTCTTCGTCTGGGACCCGCCAGTGGGCCTTCGACTGAGGCGGGAGCATACCAAGTTTGGCCAGGTCCTGGAGCCAGCTTTCCCGGATGGTGGACTTGCCCCAGTTGCACCACGCCTTGCGTTTCATTCTTTCCGCGGCGACTGTCTCGGAAGACCCGGCGCCAGGTGTCCTCTTCACCTTCTTTGGGACGCGTTGGGCGGCGGATTTGACAAGCATAGTGATTGATGTAAGCCGAAGATGTGCAACAAGAAATAACAAGAATGAGAAATTATTTTGGATCTACAAAATGGAAGAAAATAATAGGAAAATGAAAACTATCCAGTGGTGAAGGAAAAACAGCAAAGCAATGAACAATGAGAGGTAAAATGGATCTACACCGCCTCGGAAGATCAAAACCGAGGGAGAAAATAAGAAACCGCAAAGAACATGAACCGCATCATCAAAACATGCCCAAGGAGAAGATAATGCGCAAATGCAAAGTGAAGAAACCGCGAAGAGCTAAGGGCATACATCAAAACAGATCTGAGGAGCTTCTGAAAATCAAATAAAAAAGAAGAGATATGAAGAACACGAAGAACACGTAGAGTTTGTCCGAAAGAATATTATTTAGATACGTGAGATTGAACCGAAGTATTTACCTAAAGATTGGAACGAGAAGATGATCCGGACATCTCGAAAAGATGATGAACGCGGGCGGATTCCGTCCCCTAGATCTTGAACTCGAGGAGACAAACGGCTCGAGAACCTGGAGAGAAAGAGAGAGAAGGCACGGGCGCGAGGAAGAAGAAGGAGGCGGAGAGCTCGGGGGAGAGTGAGCTACAGCTCACCCCGGCCCACCTTATTTATAGACATCTAGGTATTGACCTAGGGGCAGAATGGTAAACTTGGAGGATAATCATTGTTTAAGGGAGACAGAATCTGACGGGCAGGAGATATTCCTGACAAGATATTCATTTCTCCGAGGTGGTTATTGTCTCCTCGATTCCCGCGCATGGGTAGACATTAAATATGTCGTTGACCGAGAAGATTGACTGAAAGACAAGAGAAAGAATAAAGAAAGAAGAAAGTCAAAGGCTAAGAGAAGTGATGGCCGGGTTAAAAACAGTCGACCAAGCATCAAGCCGGCTGAGAAATAACCCGAGAGTCTGCTTGCTTAACAAGTTGTTTATTATTTTTAAGATAATCCGGACAAAAGGACTGATGGCTTCCACCAGAAACATGCTCCAAGGCGCAAAGGTGAAGCAAGTCCAGTCTGATGCCCGAGTTATCCTGGGGCTACTGTTGGGGGGATCATAACCCGGTAGGCCCACCGACATAGAAGATAAGCCGGCCGGGCAAGAGCCTGGGCCGGATCAAGCATAAAGACATGGGTCGGGTGACACATAAGCTGGTGCTTGACGTCTGCCTTGGCCTACAAACAAGAAGGATCCAGAAGGCCGGAGACCAAGTACAAGACGGAGTCATGCTAAGGAAAGAATAGGCTTAGAGGACTTAGAGTAGAGTCCGGATATGATAGGAACCCGGACCCGGCCTTGTACCTCCAGCGAGACCCGTCGCCTATATAAGGGGGTCTCCTGGTTCCTAGAGATCTAAGTTTTAAGCACAAGTTCAATCGACACAAGCCATATGAGAGACACCATTGTAATCTCGAGACCCGGAAGCTAAGGCGCCGAGTCAAGCAGGAAGTAGGTCTTTACCTCGAGACGAGGGGCCGAACCTGGGTAAACACTTGTTTCCCCACGCCACGCTAGACAAGCTCCTGATGTCGGAAGCCGCCATGCCCCTCATCTCAACTTTCCACCCGAAAACATCTGTTGTGACAATCCCACGACAGCGACATTGCGGTAAGTTGTTATTCTGGCACTTGTAGCATATACATAGTCCCCCCCCCCCCCCCCCCCCCCACCCCCGAGCACTTAGGTGGCAAATCAATGGAATTGTTGTCGGCTGAGTGGTTTTTTGACAATATGTCGTATGCTACTGGTTGTGTCCACAAGGCGTCCTCACCGCCAATGTCGAGCTTATCTCCTCTAGAGCGGATATGAACAAACGGTATCGTGATATGAAGAAAGATTGCGATGCCAAGGACACGCGGATTGCCGACTTGGAGGCGGCTCCCAAGAAAGATGAAGGTACACACACTAAGTTTTTTCATTCTGCCATGTTGCTTTGCTTCCGCCAATCATTTAGTCGGCTTATTTGTATTGTAGAACTGCTAGATCACGCCCAAGATATATTGAAGGTGTCTACTGACATGCAAGCTATTATGAATGAAGCCTCTGATTTGGCGGCCGCCAACTTGCCGATGAAGGAGGAGCACCAGAACGAGATGGAGGCCCAACAACTAAAATTTCCGCAGGAGACTAGCCAGCTGACAGGCAAGCTGGATAGCCTACGCAAAAATTTGGAGGAGGCGGCTGCTGAGGAAATATCAAAGCAGACTTCTCGGGCCAAAACCGCAGAGGACGCGGTAGCAGCTCACATGATCGAATTGTGCGCCTTCCATAACTCGGTCCTTGGTAAGCTTTCCTCAATCTTCATCTTGTCGTTTATAAAAACATTATAGTTTTGGCTAACTATGACGTCTTTATTATTGATGCAGTTGCTGCCGGCTTAGGCGATGACAAGGTTGTCAGCCCCCGCCTAGATCGCCTTGCGCGTCTGGGTGAGCTGATCACCGAGACATTGGTGGAGTCCAAGCGATTTGCTGCCAAGTTCTTCATCTCTTCGGATAGTCAGGAGTCCACCGACTTCAGCGATGTGCCTAGCATGCTGGAGCAAGCAACGAAGCTACACAAGAGCTCGTTGAAGTAGGCGGCGCGGGGCGGTGCCAAGACTGCGCTTGGCTTGTTCATGGCCCACTACCCCGAGGCCGAGATCGACGTCATCACCGAGGGCATGTCGTCTTCCTATGAAGACAGTAGTGAGGTCCAGCCAGTCGCTGTGCTGAACAGCGTTAGCGGCTACGCCACGCGGGTTGCCGATATGGTGGACACGATGGTCTTTTACAGGCGCCATCCTATGGTTCACGCTCGAGATGTCATAGTTGTCGCCGCTGCAGAGGCGGAGGGAAGCGATAGCTCTGGGCTGAAGTTGTCAGCCCCCATGCCTAATGTTGGCAGCCCCCGAGGCAATGTCGTGATTGTCGGCGCCACCCTTTAGTGCTTCTTGGCGTCTAGCCTCCTCCTGCTCTTGAAACAATGTTGTCTCAACTTGTATTATTTTGTAAATAACTTTTGATGTACTGCTAGGCGGGAGCCAGCTAACTTTATTTTGCTACTTAAGTAGACTTGTTTGTTTATTTGGCCCGCCTTAATTTTATTTTGACTTATATGCTTGACTTTTTATATGTTCGCTAACCTCAGCCGGTAACTTTAGTAGAAACAATCAGGGCTAGTAACATATGTCTAGAATCAGAAACCAAAGGCAACATGTTGGCGCCAAATACATACTACTAGGCGAACCACATATAAGTAATCAAGAATAAAGGAATTAGACGGCGCAAAAGTTGATTTTTGCTTAGGGTTGGCTCGAAAGCTGCAAGTATCTACCTGTTGGAACCTTTGCACGGAGCTAGAAATTAGGTAACTTAGATACATAGGGGTATATGATTGCAAGAAATGACAAAAGATGGCATGCTTCTCAACACAGATGAGGAACCATAGACTTTTATTTCATAATCATATTTAACTTATTACAATTTTAAATTGCTAAGTGTAGCTGCTCAATGTTCCAAGGCCGTCTTGTTTGCTCGAACAGGTCATCAATGCCTTGCTTACGCTTGGTTCCTCTCCTTCATGCCTGCTTCTTGCGCCTTTTCATTTCTTCTACGTCGCGGATGTCGGACAGGTAGTAGGAACCATTGAGCAGTGCCTTTGTGACTATAAACGGTCCTTCCCATGGCGGCGATAACTTGTGCAAGCCTTTTTTGTCTTGAATTAGGCAGAGAACCAGGTCACCTGTTCTGAAGATTCGCTTCCGTACTCTCCGGCTATGATAGCGGCAGAGCTGTTGCTGATACAGGGCGGAGCGATGGAGAGCAACGTCTCTTTCTTCATCTAACAAGTCTAGGCTATCCTGTCTTGCACCTTCTATGTCTTGTTCGATGTAGGTTTGAACTCGTGGGGAATCGTATTTCATTTCGGTGGGTAGCACCGCCTCTGCGCCATAAACTAAGAAGAAAGCGGTGTAGCCGGTAGATCTGTTTGACGTTGTACGCAAACTCCAGAGTACGGACTGTAACTCCTCTACCCAGGCACCGGCTGCCCTGTGTACTAGAGCTTCTAGACGAGGCTTAAATCCAGAGAGGACTAGGCCGTTTGTATGCTCTACTTGTGTCGGGGGGCTGCCCCCCGGGTAGGGGCAGATCCCGGTATAATTCAATAAGGTGCCAACAGTACCTGACCTTTGGCGAGAGCAAGGGACACCTCCTGCTATACTGAAAGGGCAGCTTGACCCTTGAGCGCTGGTAGAGGACAAAGTGCCTCCTGGCAGGCGCAAGGGTCAGGTCTCACAGCTATAAATAGACACCCCCGTCCCTCACAATCGCAGCACAAGCATGAGCGGGTGGTTCCTCTAAGAACTAGCTTCTCGAAGATGTCTTTGCTGATAGGCTAAGACATCTTCGGGAGGCTAGGCCTAGAGATACTCATCCTGAGACGAGCTCGGACGTATCCGGAAAGGGTCCCGAGTCTCGGGGTCCGAGGAGACTCCCGGAAGGAGGTGTACTCGGTTTTACCGGATAGGTTGTCCGGGTGGGTACTAACCGGAATATATGTCTCGGTCTTGATCTTATGCAGAAGAGGCTCACAGTGGAAAGCGAGGAGGTAGCCGGCGTGACGGCTTCCGGTAGGCCGTCAACGGTCCGTAGCAGGCTTTCCCGTCTATTGCGGGGGGAAGTACCATTCCGCCTGACACGGAAGCAGGGTCACCTCCCGCCTGACACGGAAGCATGGTCACCTCCCGCCTGACACGGGAGCGCGTCAGCCGGTACGATCGTGGTACGACAAGACCTGGCATACCTAGCCCGGCAATCCGGAAAAGGCTATCCGGGATGGGCAAAGACATGTCTTGTCACTGACAGGGGGACAATGATGGTGCAGGACGGCGCCTGCCGTCCTTGTCAAGATGATGACGAAGGGGCTACACCGGATAGCCCGGCGACTAGGTCGCACTAGCCGGTGACGGCATGCCGGCTAGGCTTGTCCGGTGGGGCCAAGCCAGTTTAGGGTTTCCGGCCCTCCTGGCCGGAGCTCTATAAAAGGCGCCATAACTGCTCCTGAGAGGGAGAGACCAACTTGAGAGACAAAGCTATAGTCACATTTACTCAGAGAGCATTAACTCCTCACGAGGGCCCTGACACGGAAGCATGGTCACCTTGAGTTCAACTAGTTCTTTGTACTCCTCCCTTTCAGAGATCTAGCCGCAAGTTGTAGCTCTTGTAACACAAATATATAGAGAGGAAAGGCAGGAGTAGGGGTGTTACCTCCTCACGAGGGCCTTGAACCTGGGTATATCGTGTGTGTGTTGTGTGCCTTCGTGCATTTGTTCGTGTTTGTTAGATCTTCCCCCTTGCGCTTTGTTCGTATTTCTTGTTCCTGGGAGATCTCGGTTTTACCGGGATCCTCCCCGTGTGAGCTCTTCCGCTCGCTATCCCTCCCCGGATCCACCAACGTCCATCGGCCCCAGACATTAGCCATCCTATGGCATCTGCCGTGACACCACCACGACAGTTGGCGCCCACCGTGGGGGATGCAAGACATGAGCTCCCCGTGTGGGGGATGCAAGACAATTGGAGCCCCCCACACATTAGCTTCCCCGTGGCTCAAGGATGTGCAGAAATTGCCCGTGCGTCTCAAGGATGTGCAGAAGTTTACCGGGTGTCTTGCATCCCTAAGTCGGTTTGTGAGCCGACTTGGGGAGAAGGCCTTGCCTCTGTACCAGCTGATGAAGAAGAGCAAAACATTTGTTTGGACCCAGCAGGCTGACGCGGCATTCAACGATTTGAAGAGAATGCTCTCAACAGCACCTGTGTTGGCATCCCCGTTACCCAAGGAACCTATGCTGTTGTATATTGCCGCAACCAACCGAGTAGTCAGTGTGGCAATGGTTGTAGAAAGGGAAGAAGGGGGCAAGCTGATACAGAGGCCGGTGTATTACCTCAGTGAGGTGATCTCGGAGTCCAAGCAAAACTACCCGCACTACCAGAAGATGGCGTATGGGGTGTACATGGCAGTGACCAAGCTCAAGCACTACTTTCAGGAACACCCGATCACAGTGGTATGCGAAGCTCCTCTCGCCGAGATCATCGGTTGCAAGGACGCTAGCGGCCGGGTAGCCAAATGGGCCATCCAGTTGTCTCCATACGCTCCGGCGTACGAGAGACGAGATGCCATCAAGTCGCAGGTGCTGCCGGACTTTTTGGTGGACTGGGCCGAGATGCAGTATGAACCTCCGATGCCGGATTACAATTTCTGGAGGATGCATTTCGATGGCTCAAAGGCTAAGATCGGATTGGGTGCAGGAGTGGTCCTCACTTCCCCAAACAAGATGTACTGAAGTATGTGCTGCAAATTCATTTTCGGGCATCCAACAATGTCGCAGAATATGAGGCCTTGGTTCATGGACTGAACGTCGCCAAGGAGATCGGCATCCGCCGGATAGAGTGTTTCGGTGACTCCGACCTCGTAGTACAACAGGTGTCGGGGAATTGGGATGCCCTCGATGCAAACATGGCCTTATACAGGTTTCATGTGCAGAAAATATCCGGATTTTTTGAAGGATGCGAGTTCAAGCATATACCTAGAGGAGAAAACGAAGCAGCGGATGTCTTGTCCAAGCTAGGGTCATCTCGGGATGCCATCCCACCCGGAATAGCCCTGGAGCATTTGAGGAAGCCATCTATTCAACCATCACCCGAGTCAGATTCTATCTTCATCCCCAAGGAGCCTGGTTCAGATGCAGTACCCATGGAAGTAGATGTCGGGAGCATAACATCGAACCCGGGGACTGCGTCCCAGTGCTCAGAGAAGCAAAGAAAGATGATGATAGAGGTGATGTCGGCAGAGCCAATGGACATAGACGCTCCCATGTTCCCGGTTAGACCTATCCCGGGATGGGCACAACCCATTATGGCTTACATCTTGGAAGGAACCCTCCCGGAGAATGAAGTGGAAGCCCGGCAGATAATGCGAAGATCAAAAGCATACACTGTCATCAATCAAGAAATGTACAAAAGAAGTGTCACTGAGGTACTCCAGAGGTGTGTGGAACCGGCAGAAGGACAAGAGATGCTCCAGGAAATACATCAAGGGGAGTGTGGACATCATGCATCCTCCCGGGCCCTGGTGGCGAAGGTGTTCCGGCATGGGTTCTACTGGCCCACCGCATTGCAGCAAGCAGAAGATATTGTTCGGAAGTGTGGAGGATGCCAGAGATTTGCTCACCGGATACACATGCCGGCGTCAGCACTGAAAACAATCCCCATCACTTGGCCATTCGCAGTGTGGTGTTTGGATATGGTCGGTCAGTTCAAGCCGGCAAAAGGCAATATGACACATATACTGGTGATGGTGGAAAAGTTCACCAAGTGTATAGAAGTTAAGCCAATCCGGAAGTGTGATGGACACACCGCTGTGCTATTCCTGAAAGACATAATCTTGAGATACGGATACCCGCACAGCATTATCACGGATAATGGCACCAACTTTGCTGTGGGGGAATTCGCTCGATTTTGTGCTGAGAAGGGAATCCGGCTGGATGTAGCATCAGTCGCACACCCGGAAGCAAATGGGCAAGTCGAGAGAGCAAATGCCTTGGTCTTAGCCGGTATCAAAGCTCGTTTGATCGAACCGTTGTTGAGAACGCCGGGATGCTGGACAGAGGAGTTACCGGCGGTGTTATGGGGTCTCCGGACTACACCGAATAGATCTACCGGCTACACGCCATTCTTCATGGTATACGGTGCTGAGGCAGTACTCCCGACCGACATACAGTATGACTCCCCGAGAGTGACAATGTTCACCGAGACCGAGCCAAAGGAGGCCCGAGAAGATGACGTAGATTTACTCAAAGAGGCAAGAGAATTGGCGCTGTCTCGGTCTGCAATTTATCAACAGAATCTCCGTCGCTATCATAGCCGGAAAGTACACCCGAGGGTGTTCCGAGAGGGGGATCTGGTGCTGAGGCTCATCCAACGCACGGCCGGAATGCATAAGTTATCACCTCCATGGGAGGGACCTTTTGTGATAAGCAGAGCATTGCACAATGATTCTTATTACCTTGTAGATGCACAGGAGGCTAGGAAAGGTGTAATGGACAAATCCGGTGAGGAAACCAAGCGTCCATGGAATGTAGCTCTACTTCGCCCCTTTTACACGTAAAGGGCTCAGTGTATGTTGTATCTAAATTTTCAGTATTAATGAAAGTAAGGTACCCCGGGAGGAACCCGGGGACTGCCTGGTTATGTGCATGTCTTGTTGTTATTTGTATGTCAAATTCATTTACTGTTTTTCACCGGCATCTCGGGAAGGAACCCGGGGACTGCCGGATAACTGTTCTATATGTTATTTTGTATGCCGGGAAAGTTCCGAGTTCGATTCTCAAAGTCAAAGTACTGTATGTCATGTGAAATCATCTTGTGACTCGACTGACGCACGCCGAAATGGTAGTCAAGAGCAAAGAGAGGGAAGGTGGGAAACACGAAAACGGTCTCGGGGACTCGGAGCAGGAACTTATCCGGCATACCTATTTTTTACTTAGTGTTTTTTATGTCGGGAATTCGGTTGGTAGGAACTCGGATTGTTTTAAGTAATGTATGCCGTATGTGGAGTTTTGTGACTCGACTGTCGAACGCCGAAATGGTAGACAAGAGCAAAAATTACCTAAGTACGGTAAACATGAAAGGCAATTCGGGAACTCAAAACAGAATAAATTGACATAAATTACTCGGATAGATAGTTCAATACGAAACGAAAATAAAATAAGTGTATATTACATATTGTACCCGGCATCCCGGGGATTTGACGAGTCTACTCTTAAAGTATTTCAAGGGATAGGAGATGTCGGCTTCTCGACGGGAACATCGGCAGGAGCAACGACCTCGGGGGCAGCAGGGGCAGCAGGAGCAGCAGTCTCGGCGGCATCAGCAGGAGCAGCTCTCTCGGGAGACGTAGCAGGAGCAGCTTCGGCTTCAGTTCCGGCAGCGCTACTCGGGGCGTCGGGACGCACCTCGGTCTCGGTAGCCTCGGGTCTCGGCGAAGTCGTTGCGTCCCGTGGTACCACGCTCTCGGGCGCAGCACCGGAGGCAGCATCATCTTCTTCCGGGGCCTCGTCTTCCGCGTCGCCGGTCGCGCCGGTTTCTTCGTCATCCTCGTAATCAGATTCCGAGTCGGAAGGAAGGACGCTGGCGGTGAAGGCACGAATGCTGGACCACGAGGCGATCCGGTGCGCCACCTCCTGTCGCCGCTGAATCTTGGCCGGATCACTCAGCCACGGCGAAGTCGTCCGCAGGCGCTGGATCACCTCCAAGTCAAGACCGTCGTACCAGCTAAGTACTTGGGTCAAGACCTGGTCGGCACCAGCCCGCGCACCGGAACGCTTCCACGCGTGAATGCGCCTCCCGGCACACCGCAGTGCGCTCGCGAGCTCGGGAACCGAGAGCGTCCCGCAGATACTCGGCCACAGTGCGCCGTGGACATGGACCGCAGCGCTGAGCAGCTCCGTCCCGATAGACCGAAGGGGCACTATCCGGGCCTTCAGGGCAGTGAGGTGATCCTCGATGTCCCAGGCTTCCGAGACAGGGCCCTTCCCGGCGCGCTTCTCTCGGGCGGCAGCAACGGCGAGAACAGCAGCCTCCCGGGAGTGCTCAAATTCCCCTTTAAAAAGAAGAACTATCAAACAGCTAGATCATAAGAAAAGCAACAACGAAGAAAGGAAGCAGCAAGAGAAGAGGGATGTCGGTCCACTTACTGTTCAGATCCTGGTTCAATACAGTGAGCTCGGAGAGCCAAGTATCGGACCGTGACCGGAGGAGAGCCAGCTCGGTCTCGGCATTATGCGCGCGCTCCTCGGACTGGTCCAAGGTTTCCTTCTGCTTTTTGGTCGCCTCGATGAAGCGCGTCTTCATATCAGTCGCAGCAGCCTTGACCTTCTCCAGCTCGCCGTTGAGCCGCGCGATCTCAGCTTGCGCGGTGGCGAGTGCGGTTTCTGGTCCACCGAGACCTTGCGCGCCGCATCTCGCTCCTCCCGGAGGCGCCCCTCGGATTTCTTGGACTGGCCGAGCTTAGCAAGAACTCGGTTGAAGATGCTGCAGCGTTTCTTGCTGCACTCCTGAAATCAAGACAAAGAAGGAGGAGTCAGCCGGGGAAGAATGTAAAGGAATCGGGAGAATCCGGGATCTCTAAGACATAACAAGTTACCCGGTTGGGAGGATCTCGGGGACTCGATACCCGAGTCCTGAATTTTTCTATAAGATTGGAACCTAGTGATCTGCTATTCGGTGGAATCTAGAGCACTAAGCACCAATCTCGGGGACTAGTGGTTGTGAAGCAAATTTTGAAGCAAGCTACCCGGTTGGGAGGATCTCGGGGACTCGCTATCCGAGTCCTGGATATTTCTCTAAGATTGGAACCTAGTGATCTGCTATTCGGTGGAATCTAGAGCACTAAGCACCAATCTCGGGGACTAGTGATGGTGGAAGGAACAAGTATTTTTTGAAAGCAATAGAACAAGCTTACCTCGGTCACCCGAGTAACATCCAGCGCGGCCACCTGGACAGCATGCAGAGCTTGGGCGTTGCGGCTTGGGCCTGCAGCGTGCAAGTCTCCCGCGGTCTCGGAGGCGTCGGCGGCAAGCCAGGCCTGGTTGTATTCGTCAACAACCTGTATGCCGGAGCCGCCGGGCGCGCGGGTAGCAGCAAGATCCCGGGACCCTGAAGGCACAAAGGAGCTAACGGTTGCTCGCAACATCCGCAAGGCGGCAGTAGGGATCTCGGCGGGAGGCGGTGGTAACGATGAAAACGTACCCGTGCGCAGCACCAAGTCCTGGGCTGAGGATGTCGGAGCAGCTGCAGGCTTGGCAGAAGTCGTTTTCTGCCCAGCAATCTTGGGCCGCGACTTCCCGGCAGGTGGATCAGCTGGCCGGGAGGAGACTGCGGGCCGTTTCTCCAAGGCAGCTTTGTCCGAAGCTTGCCGGGAGGGACCGCTGGGCACGGACTGTCGGGGAGGGCTCAAGATCTCCGCTTCAAGCCCGGGCACCCGGCGCGGACTTTCCGGAAGGAGAATGTCTCCCGAGGTCGTCGTGGCCTGCACCGGGATCTCGTCGATCACCGGGCAAGCATCCGGAGTCAAAACGGATGCCGATGCAGCACCGGAGGCGGCAGCTTCACTTCCCCGAGTAGAGGGGCGAGGAAGAGAAGGCGAAGCCCGGGCAGGACTGGGAGTCCGAGTTCCGGGAGGAGGAGGAATAGCAGGTGACGGGAGGTCGAGTGCGTCCCTGAAAGAAAGTATCTCAGCGATAAGTTATGGAGAAGGCAAAGTCATGTGGAATAACGCAAGGAAAATGTACCCAGAGTCCACAGTAGGAGGGCCCCTTTGCCGGCGAGGCTTCGGGGCCGTTTGTTTATTCGGCTTGCTCCTCTTGGGGGGGTTGCCGGAGTTCTCGGCAGCCTCGTTGTCGGAAGCCGCGCGCTTCCGGCTCTCGGCACGTTTGGTTCCGGCAGTCGGCTTCGGAACCACTGCTGAGGCCCAATTGAGAGGGAGAGCGTCAATAACATCGAGAATTTGGCAGTCAATCTCATCCTCATCATCCGAAGAAATAGAAACTGTCTCTGAGGTTGAAGGGTTTCCCGGAGCTGCAGCCTTGAGCAGAGGGATAGCGAGATGGTCCTCGCCATCGGGGTCCTTTCTCGGCGTCTTATCCGGCACCGGGAGGTTCGGCACGAAGTTCCCGTTGGCGTGGACTGCGTCCTCCTCGGCTTGCCGCTCGAATAACTGCGCAAACAGGTCATCACATGATTTCCAAGTAAACGCATGTACGTGGGCGAATGCGCGAAAGACAGACAGGAGCACCTGTTTTAACGGTTTATTCCGGGATCCCCCAATGACACCCCAGGTGTAATCATCCGTCATCTTCGTCCGAGCAATGGCTCGAACGCGTCGGACGACCGCAGCGTGGTCTAACCCGAAAATACTGGTCCTAGTGGGGTCATAGCTCCCGTCCATATGGCACATCTTGTGCACTCGGTTTTGCAGAGGGCAGACGCGCCGAATAATGAAGCAGTGAAGGAGATCGTCGCCGGTCATTTTCTTGTTCAGCGCCTGGAGCACGTCATGCATGCAATTGACCTCTTCGGTATCCGAGAGTCTTTTCCAGAGGTTGAACTTGCGAGGAGGGCCATGGACAAACTCCGGCAGATTTATGAAATCCGGATTCGAGGATCCCGGACCATCTCCCGAGTGCTCCCGGTTCTTCACGTAGAAGAAACTGCGCTGCCACTTCCGGCAGGACTCTAGTCCCTTGACTATGGGGAACCCGGAGTCAGCGCGAGGGATGATGGTGGCCGCTCCGCAGTCGACCAAGTCTTTCTCTTTCTGATCCGGGTTGGGGATGACTTGGCGGCGAAGGATAAAATATTTGGCCCAAAGATCCAGGAAGGGCCACACGCCGAGGTATGCTTCCGCGTAGGTGGTGAAGACCGAGAGCATCATAATGGCGTTGGCTGGAAGGTGATGCGGTTGGAGGCTGTAGGTGTCGAGGAAGTCGTGGAAGAAGGGGCTAGCCGGAAGCCCAAACCCACGCTCGAAGTGCGTGAGGAATACAACGTATTCCCCGGGTTGGGGTTCCGGCTCAACCTCGCCCTCCGGGAGAGGGCTCTCGACTTCTGGCGGAATCCGGTGAGTCCGGTACAGCCAGTCCAGGTCCCATTGTTTGGTTTCGGAGCCATCCCAGCATCCCCGGATACTTTCTTCACCCATGTCGGAGAAGACTGCAGGTGTATCCGGGCTATTCTGCAGGCGCAGCGGCGGTTAGTCGGGGTTAGCCTACCAGAAACTAGCATGCCGGAGCACAAACTGCTAAACACAACCGGATTCCTGGGAAGTAAGATCTACCGTCTGCTAGAAAATCAAAACAAAAAGGAGGAAAATAGGCTCGCGCTAGACTCGGGCGAGGCGCAATGCGAGTGAATGACCTACATCCTACCGCGACGGTACATCACCGCCGTGTGCCTCGTGCGCGCCGCTCAAGTTGTGCTCACCGGCGGCGGCTGAACCGCACTTGTGTTACGGCACGGCCGGAGTCGGGCGGTTGCTCTTCCGAAGAAAATCATCGAGACGGAGAGAGCGACTCACCGGTGAAAGAGGAGATCGGTGACGTGCGAGAGGGACGGCGATGTTCGAGCTCCGGCGCACGGCGAGGGCGACGGCGTTCGGGTGACGAGCGCAGCGGCGGCGATGTGCTCGGGACAATGGTGGATAAGCAAGGAAGAGGAAGAAGGAGAGCAGACCGCTCCGGTCCCATATTTATGGGGGGGGGGGATTCCGGAGCGGTTTCCAATTTTCCCGCCCACGATCCCCACGATCGTGGGTGGGATCTAGTTTGTGCAGCGAGCCACATGGCGCTATCCGGAGCGTCCGATCCCGCCACACCGAGGGCCACACGGCCCCAACGGTTGGATTCCGGATCGGCTGCGGCTCCCGGCGCGGGAACCCAAGCGACAGCATGCTCGCGCAGGAGCACTCGAGTGCATCTCTGCTCAGACGAGACGTCGGGTGGGCCCCAGCGCACAATCTCGAGTTCATCAGGAAGCCAACGGTCAAGATTCACTGAGGCTGTGTTATCCGGTTGCAGGCTTCGCCTCCCGGTAAAAATTGTCTCGGTAAGAAGATGTCGGGAAGAACCGACTTCGGCAGATAGGGAAAGGCTGGTGTCATGTGTTCTCGGAAGATAGTTGTTGATTAAAGCTGATCCCGCACATCATCCGAGGTCGCTGTGCAGCACCAGCTTCGGGGACTAGTGTCGGGGGGCTGCCCCCGGGTAGGGGCAGATCCCGGTATAATTCAATAAGGTGCCAACAGTACCTGACCTTTGGCGAGAGCAAGGGACACCTCCTGCTATACTGAAAGGGCAGCTTGACCCTTGAGCGCTGGTAGAGGACAAAGTGCCTCCTGGCAGGCGCAAGGGTCAGGTCTCGCAGCTATAAATAGACACCCCCGGCCCTCACAATCGCAGCACAAGCATGAGCGGGTGGTTCCTCTAAGAACTAGCTTCTCGAAGATGTCTTTGCTGATAGGCTAAGACATCTTCGGGAGGCTAGGCCTAGAGATACTCATCCTGAGACGAGCTCGGACGTATCCGGAAAGGGTGCCGAGTCTCGGGGTCCGAGGAGACTCCCGGAAGGAGGTGTACTCGGTTTTACCGGATAGGTTGTCCGGGTGGGTACTAACCGGAATATATGTCTCGGTCTTGATCTTATGCAGAAGAGGCTCACAGTGGCAAGCGAGGAGGTAGCCGGCGTGACGGCTTCCGGTAGGCCGTCAACGGTCCGTAGCAGGCTTTCCCGTCTATTGCGGGGGGAAGTACCATTCCGCCTGACACGGAAGCAGGGTCACCTCCCGCCTGACACGGAAGCATGGTCACCTCCCGCCTGACACGGGAGCGCGTCAGCTGGAATGATCGTGGTACGACAAGACCTGGCATACCTAGCCCGGCAATCCGGAAAAGGCTATCCGGGATGGGCAAAGACATGTCTTGTCACTGACAGGGGGACAATGATGGTGCAGGACGGCGCCTGCCATCCTTGTCAAGATGATGACGAAGGGGCTACACCGGATAGCCCGACGACTAGGTCGCACTAGCCGGTGACGGCATGCCGGCTAGGCCTGTCCGGTGGGGCCAAGCCAGTTTAGGGTTTCCGGCCCTCCTGACCGGAGCTCTATAAAAGGCGCCATAACTGCTCCTGAGAGGGAGAGACCAACTTGAGAGCCAAAGCTATAGTCACATTTACTCAGAGAGCATTAACTCCTTCTCACCTTGAGTTCATCTAGTTCTTTGTACTCCTCCCTTTCAGAGATCTAGCCGCAAGTTGTAGCTCTTGTAACACAAATATATAGAGAGGAAAGGCAGGAGTAGGGGTGTTACCTCCTCACGAGGGCCCTGAACCTGGGTATATCGTGTGTGTGTTGTGTGCCTTCGTGCATTTGTTCGTGTTTGTTAGATCTTCCCCCTCGCGCTTTGTTCGTATTTCTTGTTCCTGGGAGATCTCGGTTTTACCGGGATCCTCCCCGTGTGAGCTCTTCCGCTCGCTATCCCTCCCCGGATCCACCAACGTCCATCGGCCCCACACATTAGCCATCCTATGGCATCTGCCGTGACACCACCACGACAACTTGTCCATTTGATTGAGGGTGTGACACGGATGCCAAATCAAGCGGAATGCCTAGATCACTGCAGTATTCTTCGATGTCGCCTTGAGACAAGTTGCTTCCATTATCTGTGATAATGTTGTTTGGAACTCCAAACCAAGAGATAATTTCCCAGAGGAAAATGGTGGCTGTTCGTGCGTCAAGTTTGTTGATCGGCTTGGCTTCGACCCATTTAGTGAACTTGTCAACATCAACCAATAGGTCGGTGTATCCACCTTGTGCCTTCTTGAAGGGACCAACCATGTCTAAGCCCCAGACCGTGAACGACCAAGTGATTGGGATTGTCCTGAGTTCTTGTGCCGGCAAGTGAGGTTGGCGGGCGTACAATTGGCAGCTTTTTCATGTTTTCACGATGTGCTCGGTGTCTTCTTTGGCGGTTAGCCAGTAGAAACCTTGGCGGATAGCTTTGGATACAATGGACCTGGCGGAGACGTGATGCCCGCAAGTACCAATGTGTATATGTTTCAAAATTTCCCGGCCTTCTTCTGGCAATATGCACCGCTGATAGATATCGCACGTGCTTCGCTTGTATAGCTTGCCTTTGATGATTGTGAATGCTTTTGCTCGCCTTATAATCTGCCTTTTCAACACCTCATCGTCTTCCGGAACCTTCTGGTCGACTAGAAAATCGAGATAGGGGACAGTCCAATCTGGCTGGACCAGGAAGACGACAAGACTTGCCACTTCTACTGGTTCTTCTACATCGGGGTCCAACAAGTCGGCGCATTTAATGGATGGCTTGTGCAAATGTTCCAGGAAAATGTCCTTTGGCACTTTTTTGCGTTCTGACCCGAGTCTGGCGAGGGTGTCTGCCGCCTCGTTTTCAGCTCTTGGAACATGTGGGACTTCGTAGCCCATGAAATTTTTGGCGAAATCGTCAACTTTGGCTATGTAATCCGCCATTGTTGCGCTCTTCGCATCCCATGTGTCGCTTACTTGTTGCGCGACTAAGTCGGAGTCACCATAATAGAGGATTTTTTTGACGCCAAGGTCGTTTGCCACATGTAGCCCATGAAGCACAACTTTGTATTCTGCTACATTGTTGGTTGTTGTGAAATGAATCTGCAACACGTAGTTGAGCTTATCGCCATTTGGTGTGCGCAAGACAACCCCAGCCCCCGAGCCTTTGAGCATCTTTGATCCGTCAAAGTGCATGACCCAATATTCTTACTCGGGGAGTACTGTTTCCTCCATGGCCTCTGTCCAGTCGGCAACAAAATCAGCAAGTGCTTGAGTCTTCATGGTGGTTCGTGGTTTGTAGACTGTATCAAAGGCGTTAAGCTCGATGCCCCATTGGCGACTCGGTCTGTTGCCTCTGCGTTGTTGATTATGTCTCCCGACGGTGCCCTGCTGACTACTGTCACTGTGTGCTCATGGAATTAATGCCTAAGTTTTCTGGCGGCGAAGAACACGCCATAAGCTAGCTTCTGGTAATGTGGATACCTCTGTTTGGAGGCGAGAAGACTTCACTGATGAAGTAGACCGGACGTTGCTCAGACGTCGCAGCTTCGCTTTCCTTTCTTTCCACAGCCAGGACAACGCTAACAACTCGCGGGTTGCTGCGATATAAAGCAGCATTGGTTCCTGCGATCGAGGTGCTGCCAAGATGAGAGCGGTCACGAGAGCCTCCTTAAGCTGCTGCAAGGTGGCGTCTGCTTCTGGTGACCACTCAAAGTTGTCGGATTTCTTCAATAGCCAGTAGAGAGGCATTGCCTTTTATCCAAGGGGGCTTATGAAACGACTGACGGTTTGCGCCGATCCGGCTAAGCGTTGCACGTCCTTCAGACAAGTTGGTCTGGATATGTTTTGGATAGCCTTCATCTTCTCCGGATTGACTTCGATCCCTCATTCAGAGACGATAAAGCCAAGTAGTTTGCCGGCTGGAACACCGAAAATGCATTTGGCGGGATTGAGCTTCATCTGGTACTTCTGGAGATTCTGAAAAGTTTCTCCCAAGTCCTCTAGGAGTTCTGCCTTCTTTTTCGTCATCTTCGCAATGTCGTCAACGTAGACGTGAACATTGCGGCCGATCTGTTCATGCATGCAATTTTGCATACAACTCTGGTCTCTTGCCCCTGCATTCTTCAGGCCAAAAGGCATCATGATGTAGCAGAAAGTCCCATAAGGAGTGGTGAAATATGTCTTCAGTTGATCTGACTCCCTCATTTTGATTTGGTGGTATCCTGAGTAGGCGTCCAGAAAACAAAGTGGCTCGGAGCCTGCTGTGGAGTCTACGACCTGGTCAATTCTAGGCAGCGCAAAGGGATCCTTTAGGCAGCACTTGTTAACACCGGTATAGTCGATATTCATCCTCAGCTCTTTATTCTTCTTTGGAACAAGTACAGGATTTGCCACCCTCGGTGTGTACAACTTCTTTTATGAAATTTGCGTCCCTCAGCGTATTTATGTCCTAACCTATAGCCTTGCGTCTCTCATCACCAAAGCGTCTTGTTGCTTGCTTCACCATCTTGGATCCCTTGATAATATTGAGGGAGTGCTAGGCAAGTTCCCTCGGTACACCAGGCATGTTGGATGGCGACCATGCAAAGATGTCACGATTCTCACGGAGGAACTCGACGAGCTCGCCTTCCTATTTGCTGTCCAAGTTGGAACCGATGACAACCTGCTTGGACTTGTCGCCTGGAGTGAGGTCCGCCTTCTTTATGTCTTCTGAAGCTTCAAAGGTTTTCTTGACATCAACTTTTGGCTTGGGCATGGAGTTGTCTGTGTCCGCCTTAAGTAGTGCAAGCTCTTATTTGTGTATGATGGCTTCTGCAAAGGCGGCCATGCCAAGCTCACACTCCCTAGCTTTCTTGAAGTTGCCGGAAACCGTGACGGTTCCATCTTCCCCTGGCATTTTAAGCTTGCTGAAGATATAGCACGGCCTTGCAATGAACTTGGCGAAAGTCGGTCGTCTGAAGAAAGCATGATAGGCAGTTTTGAAGGGGACAACTTCAAACCGGAGGAACTCTGAGCGGTAGTTCTCTTCTGGTCCAAAAGTTACCTTCAGCCTGATGCTTCCCATCGACTTTTCTTGCCTGCCGGGCACTATGCCATGAAAGGTGAGGTTGCTATGGTCAAGCTGACCCTCAGACAAGTTCATGAGGCTTAGTGTATCGTAGTACATGATGTTGAGGCTGCTGCCGCCATCCATGAGTACTTTTGTGAGCCTGAAGTAGTCGACAATGGGGTCGACAACAAGGGCGTATTTGCCTGGATGGGGGACATAATCAGGGTGGTTGGACCGATCCCAAGTGATTGCCACCTTGGACCAGTTCAAATACTGAGGGACTTCCGACATTATCGCGTTGAGTTCGCGCATCTCCGCCTTGTCCGCCTTGGTCGAAGGTGTGCCGACAAAACACACGAGTGACTCTTTGACCTTCGGGTACGGCTTCTTTTTCTTGGTGGAGGCGTCATCATCGCTTGAGATTGACATGGAGTCGTCATCCTCGTCGTCCTTGTTGTCTTTCTTGTCGTACTTCTTTGACTTCCAGCCAACAGTGGGGTCGTTTTTGAAGTCGTCCATGAAGAGGCACTTGCTAAGCATATGGTTGACCATGCCAAGTGAGGCGTGGATTGGGCATGGCAAAAAATTTGCCTGCTCGTAAGTGATGCGTGCCGCCTTAGGGACTGAGCTGGCGTCATGGTTATCTTTCTTATTTTTCCACTTGTTTTTGCCGGCGTTTCCTGGGAACGCGACAGCAACCTCTTTAGATGGCTCGGCGTTTTCTTCTATCGCTTGTTTGCGCTTGTTGTTCCTCCTTGGCACGATGCTGATATCCGGATCATCATCACGGGCGTCATCGTCTGCTGACGCGTATTGGGAAGCAAGGTTGAGCATCACGCCAAGGTCCGTGACTTGCTCGCGGACGAGTCTGTGACGGAGCAAGGACTTCTTATGCAAGCCTCTGTAGAAGGCGTGGATAGCTTAAGCGTCCGAAACACCATGCCAAATGGCCTTCTCCGAGATCCAATGGTTGACAAAATATGTCATGGTTTCGTCCGGCTTTTAAACACAGCGTTGCAAATCCGTGTAGGTGTTTGGACGCTCGTATGTTCCTTGGAAGTGCTGGCAAAACACCTTTTCCATGTCGTACCAGCTGTGGAAAGACTTTTCTGAAAGGTTGTCGATCCAAGCCCTTGTCGTGCCTTCCAACATTAGAGTTAGGTAACAGACGGCAATGTGATTGCTTCCGCCGGCAATATCTATGGCCATGGCATAGTCGGCTAGCGACGAGTCCGGCTTAACGAGGCCGTTGTACCTAGGACAATATTTTAGACACTGATGTCATGTCCTTAGGAAACGGCTCTCTGCGGATGGCATCGTCAAAGCACTTTGGACCAGAGTATAGCGTCTCCCTTCCTCTTGCTATGTCTTGTAGGCGGTGTCGTACATCTTCCGGAACGATTTGTTGTCCGCCTCTGTTGGCATTTGGCTCGTCCTGCGCTGCCCGGCTTAAGCTACGCATGTGCCCATCTGTGCCTCCTTTCTATTGTTGCCAGTACTGTGTCGCGGGGACCGGCTTCGTCCTCTCCTGGGAGGGTCGTCTTTTTAGGTGGCTTGCCATTGTTCTGGCTTCCGCCTTCGCGGTGCATGGGCTGTGCTGGAGGTAGCATGTCTTCTCTGCTTCCTGTCCGCGAATGTTCCTCCCGCCTAGGTGTTGGCGGTGGCGTTTTCTTTGGAGGTGGTGTCGCCTTCCTTTTGTCGCCATGGCTCCTGGAGCCGGACGGGCCATCGGGGTCAGCGCTAGGTATGGCTTTGCACTTTCCTGACTTGGATTCCAAATCTCCCGCGCGGGTATCCGCCATATGGACGTAGGAGTCGGCGCGAGCTTGTTGCTCTAGGGCCTTGATCATGAAGTGTCTTGCATTGGCCACCTGTTCTTCCGCTGTGTAAGTTTTGTCATCTAGGGTGTCGAGCGCGGCACCAACGTTAAGGATCGGGGTGCAGAAAACGACATCCCCCCTTCTGTCTGTACGCTGTGGTGCTGTGCGCCAGTCGAACCCGAGATCTTGAGCTGCTGTGGTCGCATAGATTGGCGGCTCTTTGTCACGCCGGTTTTTTGATGACCTTTTTTCTTCGAAGAGCTTCTTGTTCGGCTTTGCCGACATCTTTTCCTGCTCCTTCTCGATCTTCTTCGCAAAGACTCTCAACATGCTCCTCCCTTCCGCGCAGGAAGTCAGAGTGCTTAAGCATATTAAGCCTAAGCTCTTCCACTTATTCGAGTGGGGTGTCTTTGGTCACCGGACTGTTCATGATTTCGTCAACTTCCTTGATGACGGTGAACAAATCTGTGGGTTTGCTGCTACCGCCTTTTTTGAGACCAGCTTTCTTCTTCGCGCGCACCTTGTCCGAACCGTCAATGAGTTGACCAACGTTGGTGTTGCCGGCAGCTTCCTCTGGCTTATCTTGCGGATCAGAAGCAACTGGGGTTGACTCGTTGCCGATTACAACCATCATAGCCAGCTTATCAGGCATGTCTGTATCCGCTGTGTTCTTTGAAGAAACCGGATTATCACTGGAAAAGCGGCTTTTGATTCTCGCTTCGAAGAGACTAGCATCATCATTAGAATCAGAATCTACGTTGACTTGAACGATATATCTAGATCCGGCATCTGACATCGCATCCTCCTGGAGAGCAGGAAGAATCGATTCAGGATCATGGTTTTCCGGCTGGGAGTCGGATCCCAGTCCGACAGCTCCGATGAAGTGGGAGTTAGATCCAGCCGACTCCTGAGAGAAGGCGGATTCATATCCATCTTGTCGGTCGACTGCTTGGTCGGAGGGTTGGTGGGTGGGTGTAACCTCCCAAATGTAAACCTTCCTAAAATGTATGCTTGGTTGTGCAATAAAGTTTATCATCATGGCATCATTCCTTTTTGTCACCTCATTCAATTAATTTGTTGCATTTAAATTCAAACTACACTTTTAATTCAACTGCATATCAAATAATTCAAATGTGAAGTTTCAACTTCTTTCAAAATATTCAAACCAGTAAACTAAATTTTCTATTTGAAAATATGTAGTTTGCCAAAAATATTTTATCTTTTTTTTCTATTTTGTTTTGTGAATACAAAACAGAAAAGAAATAAAAGAAAAATAAGGCAGGGAAGAAAAAAAAGTGACACCTGGCCGAGCTGGGCCAGTTCCGCTCACCTCAGCCCAACTCTGGCCCAGCCCACTCCCTCTCCCTTGTCGTCTCCCTCCCGTACGACCACCTTTACATTGTGGCCATGGCGAGGAGACGCTGCCGAGCGCCCCCACAGGCTTCCCCTACTCCTTTCCTCTCCTTTTTAATCCACATCGCACCGCACCGCAACCCTAACCCTATGTCTTCCCTCTGCCCCCGCCGCCGAACGCTCCGTACGCGCTCTGCCGTTGACATGACCGAGACGGGCGCGAGCTTCTCTCCGGCGTGACCAGTGCACCCACTGCCTCCTCCTCGCGCCAGAAGAATCAGCGACGAGTCATTCGTCCTCGACGCCAAGAGCAGGAACCCAAGAGCCACCACAAGCCCTCCTTCCACGACGCCGGTCGGCGTTCCGCACCTTCTTCCCCGCACCGTCCCTCGCACTCAGTCGTCCCCACGCCTCCTCGTCTCGCCATCGGGTGTCCTTAGGCGAGCCACGTCAATTCCCCGCTTCTCCCCCTCCGTCTGCTTCTTGAACCACCATGATTTCGGCCGGGGCCGGAGGTGAACATCCACAGCTGCGCTGCGCCCGCTCGTTCCGTGCACGAACTCGAGGTAAGGTGGCACCTTTTATGCATCTACGCATGTGCACGTCTTCGCCTAGCTACGGGCTACGTTCCACAACCCCACGCGAGCACGAAGCGCCACCAGATCGTGGTCGCCGCTGGCGCCTCTATCCGCCGTTGCTCACTGTCTTTTTTGTCGTCAGTTAAAAAATCGAACCCTGTTAGTGTTAAAAATAACTCCTCGCTAAACCTGACAACAACACCACCGAGCCCTACTGGCTACCAGCACCGTTTGCTCACTAACGCGCGCGACGCGGGTTCGAATCCCGCGGGCGATGGAAAAGCCCACCTTTTCGTTGCGTACCGCTAACAGACGCGGTCCACCGGTCAGTGACCGTGGAGCCAGCGCTGCGCCCCGTCAGCCTGGACCCGCAGATCAGCCTCTCTGGCTAGGCAACCGCGCGGTGACAAAAGTCAGAGAGAGTATTTCTGCGCTGCAGTTCTTACACCCAAGCCCCTGTGTTTCTGTCTTTTGCGCAGAAGTCCTTGCCAACACATTTTCCATGACAGACAGGTCCCTGTTAATTAAAGAAACACCCCTAAACTTAATATGTTAATAAATTTTAATCTATAACTCGAAATGAAATAATCTTTATATGTCTAATTATCAGAAAAATGCAATGAACAATAATATGACATTCTTATTCCATTTTGCATCATTTATTTTAAATGCATAGTGTAATTTATTAATTGCACCTAAATAATAAATATGGAATGTGTTGGGCAAATATTTAATTATTGCCTATTCCATTTAAATTGGTTAGATCACCCATGACATGCTGTGTATGTTAAGCAACATTTAATTTGTTGGTTACACAAATAACTTCCAACATAATTTGAAATCCCTGCTTTAATGTGACCTAATCATCGCATACCATATTGCAACATCAATTGTTTGCGCATGTCCATGTATTGATTATGTTTCCTATTGTCTATGTTTTGCTCTTCTCTAGATAGACGACGACGTGTCTGCTGACGGTACTTTCGTCCCTCAGGTTCCAGCTTATGTGCTGGGCCACGAGCTGCCAGGCAAGCTATTGCTAACCTGATACATGCTGTTTGGTTTTCATACGTGTCGTTGATCTCTGCTACCCTAATATTCGATTCTTGAATTGCGATCCCATCACATGTTTATCCTGCAGCCTATACAGTTTTATCCCCATAACCCATAACCCCTTGTATGTTTATCTATTGGCCTTTGCGAGTCGTAGTAAATGCTTAGAGTTGGTTGTGCGAGTCATCTGTATGTCTTTTATTCCACATGGTTAGTATGATAGATCGGTCTACTTTAATAAAATGTTATCTTATGTGCGGAACTATAATTAAATGATAAGGAACCGGCGGAAGGCCTTGCGAGGTGCTTTGTTCTGCTAAGTGTCGTCCTAGGAACTCAGTCCTTGTCCCCGGAACCAATTTTGAGCGCACTAACCACTTGTGGGTGGCCCAATGGAGCCCCCCTCGACTTTGAACGGATCTTCAGCTTGTCCATGTGCCGCAAGTAGTTTGGGTTTTCCATTTGCTCATATGCATGTGCATGATGATGATGATTGATGAGAGGTTACATGATACGGGGGGTCATATAGGGGTGGTGCGTGCGAAGCGGACAGTTCCTACTGTGGTTTGAGCCGCATGGCGCGTGGACACAAACTAATGAGTCCGTAATTGAGATTCCGCCGGACTCCAGACGCGGGTAACAACTCATATGGGTGGCACTTGGACTTGTTATAGTGAAGGAATGAGTCGTGTTGAGAGGCCCAAATGTTTTTGACTGGGCTGATCATGCGAGTATGGGTACAGTAGTGCACCCCTGGAGGGTATAATCTTATCGATGAGCCGTGTCCACGGTTATGGACGTGTCGGGGGGCTGCCCCCCGGGTAGGGGCAGATCCCGGAATAACTCAGCAGTATGCCAACAGTACTTGACCTTTGGCGAGAGCAAGGGACACCCCCTGGTGTGCTGATAGGGGCAGCTTGACCCTTGAGCGCCGGAAGAGTGCAAAGTGCCACCTGGCAGGCGCAAGGGTCAGCTCTAACAGCTATAAATAGACACCCCGAGCCTTCACAATGGCAGCAAAAGCATCAGCGGATGGTTCCTCTAAGAACTAGCTTCTCGAAGATGTCTTTGCTGGTAGGCCAAGACATCTTCGGTAGGCTAGGCCTAGAGATACGCATCCACGGACGAGCTCGGACACCTCCGGAAAGGATCTCGGATCTTGGGCTCCGAGGAGACTCCCGGAAGGAGGTGTATTCGGTTTTACCGGATAAATGGTCCGGGTAAGTGCTAACCGGAGTGTCTATCTCGGTCTTGATCTTATGCAGGAGAGGCTCACGGGGGCAAGCAAGGAGGTAACCGGCATGAGGGATCCCGGTAGGCCGTCAACGGTCTGTAGCAGGCTTTCCCGCCTGGTGCGGGGGGAAGTACCTTTCCGTCTGACACGGAAGCATGGTCACCTCCCGCCTGACATTGAAGCATGGTCACCTCCCGCCTGACACGGGAGCGCATCAGCCGGTACGACAACGGTACGACAAGACACGATGTGCCTAGCCCGGCAATCCGGAAAAGGCTATCTGGGATGGGCAAAGACATGTCCTGTCTCTGACAGGGGGACAATGATGATCCAGGACGGCGCCTGCTGTCCTTGCCGAGATGATGACGAAGGGGCTACGCCGGATAGCGCGTCGACTAGGTCGCACTAGCCGGTGACGACATGCCGGCTAGGCCTGTCCGGTGGGGCCAAGCCGGTTTAGGGTTTCCGGCCCTCCTGGCCGAAACCCTATAAAAGGCACCATAACTGCTTCTGTGAAAAAGAGACCAACTTGTGAGCCAAAGCAGTAGTTGCATTTACTCCTAGAGCTTTTACTTCTTCATACCTTGAGTTCATCTAGTTCTTCGTGTTCTTCACTTTGAGAGATCTAAGAGCAAGTTGTAGCCCTTGTACCACAGTTATATAGAGAGGAAAGGCAGGAGTAGGGGTGTTACCTCCTCACGAGGGCCCTGAACCTGGGTATATCGTGTGTGTGTTGTGTGCCTTCGTGCATTTGTTCGTGTTTGTTAGATCTCCCCTATATCATATTGCTGTTGTTTCTAGTTCTTGGGAGATCTCGGTTATACCGGGATCCTCCCCGTGTGGGCTATTCAGCCCGCTATCCCTCCCTGGATCCACCAACGTTCATCGGCCCCACACATTAGCCATCCTATGGCATCTGCCGTGACACCACCACGACAGGACGACTTGGTGATGATGCTGGCTAATAAGATCATAGACAACTTACACCTAATCCTTATTAATTACATGACTAGTAATATAGAATTACTTTCACAACAAATGGTAGCTAAAACTGTTCAATGTGTTAGTTTTCCGGAATTGCTTCCTCATACTTGGTTTAGGTGGTTAATCCGAGAATGGGTTATGATTGGTGTTAGTTTTAGATGGTTACTTATGCGCTCTCTTATCCCTCTCTAATTAGACGGAAGTTGTAGTGTGTGTCTATTAGGTTGCTAGTGATGTTGCCGCTAAGTCCACCTAACCCCATACTTTGGGAGTCTTTCAGTTTTGTAACTTGTTAGCTCTAGCTTGTTCGATACGCTCCGCTGTATTGACCCGTTCGCGGGCTGTGGTTTTCTCTGCAGTTGAGGATTCTCCGTACGACCAGGTGAGTGGCTACTACGTGGATTTCGATGACGAGATCTACGACGAGTAGTTAGAGTTCCCCTGGGCTTCTTCCTGGTGGACCGCATGGATGGACCTTCTCTTTTCGTTTCGTCCTTGTGCCTATTTGCTTCTTGTCTGTACCCAGACCGGCATGTTTCCGCTGAATGATGTAATGTTGGGACATGTGTCCTCTGGTTGGTGATATTCGCTATATATGTTCAGTGAGAGCTTTGGATATTTATTTCCTTTCTTGTGTCTTAGGTTTATCATGTGATTTCCATTTTGTTTCCAAACCGATTCGTATACAGTGAATGTATGTTTGAAGTATACGTGTTGGTAGGATTTTAGATTTCTTTCGTGCGCAATCGCGAGACGTACGTGGCGTTGGGATCGCTAGGAGCTGTCGGCCGATGATCCATTCCGAGCCAGGCCTGCTTTTTCCTGAGATTGGTAACCCCAGTATGCTCCTAGTTGTGTGGCTCAACCGGTACGTCTTCTTTGTGACGTCTGAACCAAGGGTCTGAGAGTTGGTATCAGAGTCTAAACGCCCTCAGGTTCCCTTCTACTAGTCGTTGTTTGAGTCTAGAAAAAACATTGTAGTTATCAGGAAAATCTTAAACGTGAGAGTAGGAATTCTGTTCTTTTATTCCTTTCCCCACCCAGCCTCCCTGTTCTTCTGGTAAGGAAGTGTTACGATGTTTTTCCCTTCTCATCTAAAATTTCATATTAGGACATCACGTGTTCTGGATTCCGTAGTACCATAGTTGCAGGTGTTTGAAGGTTGTTTTTCGTTTTGGCAGTTTTCAACCTCTTCGGCTATGTTCAGTTTCATTCTTGAATCAATCGGTTGTTGTTCTACCTTTCACTTGAATCATCTCTTTGTCATTGTACAATCTATTCTGTGCAATGAATTCTTTTGGTTTCCGGCGGCTAACTTCTACTTCAAACTGCTATATAGATGGTGCACTACCAGGTGGTACTTATGACACAGTTCGAGCGGACTACCGGTTTCCCGAGGCTTCTCAGAGGCATGGTTGACTATCTCGGGTTCCGCTGGCTTCCAGAGTACCAGTTGTTTTGAGATCCCGTGTGATTTCGGACAGACCTCCTACAGAGCTATAGTTCGGATCAGGGGAGATGATGGTGGTACTGTGCACAAGTACGAGGCTGCAGCTTCCATTGTGCACATGGCAGTACACTTGGCAGCTTATGACGCAGCTGTGACTCTGCGCAGGGACTACTACTGTTTAACCTACCCTCCGTTCTGCTACGTCCCAGACTTCTTCTACACAGACTCTCAGTACAAGACCGACGCTCTCGACAGGAACGCTCAGTTTGGCCAGTGTTCGGACTCAGTTGCTATAGATCTACGCTTGGAGCTAGCAGTAGTCCGTGAGCAGCTTCAGCGGGCACTCTCTCACCTCGGTCAGTACGACAGGGGGAACGTCACACAGGACGCGTACCCGAGGTTCCAGCTTCCACCACTGAGTCGCCTGTCTGCTGTGGGAAGACACACTCCAGAGCGTGGTCCACTGCTCACTACTTCTCCAGACCACGTCGCACCACTGCTGTACGGGAGACAGACGCGAGATGCCTACTTCTGCGAGATACTTCCTGTTGTGCCAGAGTACCACGCTTACTTCGATCGTTGTTACACCCATCGCCACAACACAGAGGGGTACTTAGATTCGCCTTCCGAGGGAAGTGCGAAATGGTCTTCATGGTGGATCTCTTCCATTGTATTAGTAGCTGTCCTTGTTGTACTGAAACCGTGATGGTTGTAAGGATGGTTAACTATGTACTAGTAGTTATCCTTGTTGTACTGAAACCATGGTGGTTGTACTGATAGCTAACTAAGTGTCATGTTGTGATCCTTTTCTATGAGAAGCTTTTATCCTTGTTATCCTACAGTTTTGAACTGTTTTCGGAGCAAGAATTCTACTTTGCAAGTTTTCCTTCCCTGGCATTATGTATCTTGTTGTTGTTCTTATATCCAATTTCTCCAGGATGACGAACAGCAGGAACAACCGCAATGCGGAAGGCAATGAGCCGCAACCGATCACTATGTTGATTGGGCAGATGACCCATGTCCTGGCTCAAATGGCTGAGCATCAAGCTTACCAGAACAACCAGGAGCATCGTAATTAAGGCAATGCACTTGTGACCGTCAAGAATTCGTCAGTCTGGGCCAAGGAACTTTCCTTCCCCCACTGAGCCGCTGGAAGCTGATGATTGGCTTCGCGAGATGGAAAGGACCCTTGCTATCGCCCACGTGGCTGAGCAAGACAAGGTGCCTTACGTGTCCTACCTTCTTAGGGACAAGTCTCATGGTGGGAGAACTTCCAGGCTATGAGAGCTCACGGGGTGGTTACCACTTGGGGGGATTTCAAGACAGCCTTCCTGCGCCACCACATCCCAGAAGGTCTCATAAACTAGATGCACTAGCAGTTTAACTCGCTAAACAAGGAAAGATGGACGTGATGGAGTACAACGGCGAGTTCAATCGCCTTGCTCGTTACGCTGAAGATGAGGTGAACACTATGGTCAAGAAGATGGCCAAGTTCTGCAAGGGTTTCAACCCCGCGCTCAAGTACAAGCTGAACCTCGTCAAGTCTGATAATTTCGAGGACCTCGTCAACATCACGCTCAATGAGGAGCATGGGCGCAAGATCTTCGAGGAGTCACGCAAGCACTCTCGTGATACAAACTCGTCTTCATCCTAATTCGTCGCCGCTCCTACTCAGAAGCGTCGGATCTAGGTGCCCAACAGCGCATTCGCACGAGCTACCTACGTGCCAGGACCTCCAGGACTCGCGCCTCGCCCACCGAACCCGACTCTTGCTACGAGGGGTTTCAGAGGACCGCCAAGGCCAACGGGCGCTCGCCCCAACGTGACCTGCTACAAGTGCGGGCAAACGGGCCACTACTCCAACAACTGCCCGGAGAACCGTCTTCCTCCACCACCACCTCGCTCTTCTCCAACTCGGGCGATGGTCCGCGCACCTGCCCCGACTAGGCCTTCCGTCCCCAACAACAGGCCTCCGACTCGTGCTGCAAGGGTGAACCACTTCAGGGCCGATGAAGCAGAGGAAGCTCCAGAAGTTTTCCTTGGTATACTCCCTTTTAATCATATTCCTGCTAAGGTGTTATTTGACACGGGCGCATCTCATTCTTTTGCATCACAAGCTTTTGCACAAATGCATGATCTCTCTTTCGAGTCTATGTCCAATGGTCCTAGCGTCACTTCCCTCGGTGTTCAGATGTACTCTTCCAATTCCTGCTAAGGTGTTATTTGACACGGGCGCATCTCATTCTTTTGCACAAATGCATGATCTCTCTTTCGAGTCTATGTCCAATGGTCCTAGCGTCACTTCCCTCGGTGTTCAGATGTACTCTTCCAAGATAAGCCACAACAATGAGATCCAAATTGGAGGCCACATGTTATTGGCATCTCTAACAATTCTCGGCAATTCAGACATTGATGTCATTCTAGGCATGGATTGGTTGAAAGTCAATCAAGCTAAGATTGATTGTTCCACAAAGACTGTAACCCTTTCTCATCCTTCTGGACAGATAGTCTATTCTCCAAACCAAACCTCTTCAGCTCAGCTTTTTGCTCTCAATGTTCTCCCTCTTCCTGCTATGGAAGATATATCGGTGGTCCGAGACTTTCCTGAAGAATTGCCAGGTATGCCACCTGACAGAGCCGTGGAGTTCGTTATTGAACTAAAACCAGGCACTGCTCCTATCTCGAAACGTCCTTACAAGATGGGGCCCAAAGAACTGGCTGAACTTAAGAGACAGCTAGAAGGGTTGGAAAGTAAAGGTCACATCCAACCTAGTACTTCTCCTTGGGGTTGTCCTACTCTATTTGACAAAAAGAGGGACACGACTGAGCGACTGGTTGTTGACTACCGTCCTCTGAACAAGAAAATCATCAAGAACAAGTATCCCCTTACTCGCATCAATGACCTGTTTGATCAACTCACCGGTGCTAAGGTTTTCTCCAAGTTGGACTTGAGATCAGGTTATCACCAGATCAAGATCCGCAAAGAAGACATTCCAAAGACAGCTTTCACCACTCGTTATGGTCTCTATGAGTACACTGTCATGCCCTTCGGTCTCACAAATGCTCCGGCGACTTTCTCACGTCTCACAAACTTCATTTTCATGGAATACCTCGACAAGTTCGTGGTAGTCTACCTTGATGAGATTCTTATCTATTCCAAAACCGAGGAAGAACACGGAGAACATCTACGCCTTATCTTATTGAAACTCCGAGATCATCGTCTCTACGCCATGTTCTCCAAGTGTGAATTCTAGCTTCCTAAAGTATTCTACCTTGGTCATGTTATCTCTTTTGAAGGCATTTCTGTTGATCCAGAAAAAGTGAAGTCCATTGTTGAATGGTTGCCTCCTACAACAGTGAAACAAGTCAAGAGCTTCCTTGGCATGGCTAGCTATTGCCGCCGATTTGTTGAGAACTTCTCCAAAATCGCAAAACCTCTCACCGATCTTACTAGGAAGGATAGAAAGTTCCTTTGGACTCCAAAGTGTGATGAGAGTTTCAATCTCTTGAAAGCAAAGTTGGCCCAAACACTTCCAAACCTTTCCAAATCTTTTCCTATTCTAGTTGGCCCAAACACTTCCAAACCTTTCCAAATCTTCTGTGATGCATATCTTCAAGGACTAGGCGCAGTCCTCATGCAAGAAGGCAAAGTTGTGGCTTATGCATCTCGTCAGTTGCAGCCTCATGAGCTCAACTATCCTACACATGATCTTGAACTTGCAGCAATCATGTATGCCATTAAGGCTTGGAGACCTTATTTGTTGGGACACAGGTGTGAGATCTTGACCGACCACAAGAGTCTCAAATATCTCTTCACTCAACAAGATTTGAACCTCAGCCAAACGAGGTGGCTTGAAAAACTCTCAGATTACGATCTCACCATCTCTTACACTCCAGGCAAAGCTAATGTAATGGCTGATGCTCTTAGTCGCAAGTCCTATTGCTACAACCTCATGGTCGAGGACATCCAACCTCCTCTAAACGAAGAATTCAAGAAGCTCAATCTTCAAGTGGTTCCTTCTGGTTATCTTGCAAACTTGATTGCCACTCCTACACTTGAGGATAAAATCCGTGCCGCACAGTTGCGTGATTCTTGTGTCAAAAATATCAAAGCCAACATCGGCAAGCATAAGTACAATAGTTTCTCTCTCGATGACAAGGGTAACTTGCTTTTTGAAGGACGCATTGTAGTGCCCAAGCTTGACAGCTTAAGAGAGATCATTCTCAAGGAGGCTCATGATACTCCGCTTTCTATCGGTACTATGTAGATTTAAGCGCTTTTGCCGAAATCCGCATAATAACGATTTTAGGTCGCCCACCAGACATAATGTGCACGCCGAAACATGCGCATTATGTGGGTGGAATTGTGATAAGTTGACAACAGTTCCGATACATCCACAAATACAACCGAAGATATATAATACAACAACGACTCGAACGAGTCAAGATACAAAGGATACAATACAAAGATACAAAGGACAACGGAAGCAAAATAGTATCCGACTACGGATAAGATACAAATTGGACTAAGAGTCCTGAAGATAAGCAATGGCGCCATATCCCTGCCAAGCCAAGCCGGAGGGATTCCCAAGCTAACGTCGTCAGACTTCAAACCTGATAACTGCACATAAAGCACATCCCAAAAGAGGGTCAGGGCACTCCCTGGCAAGCAAAATCGACTTGCCTACTTTCTACACCATCTCCCAAATTATAGGGGGAGGTGGACTTAGCGGCAGCAGCACTAGCAACCTAAAGAGACATGCTACAACTTCCGTCTAATCAGAGAGGGATAAGAGAGCGCATAAGTAAACAACTACTACTCACACCAAACATAACCCATTCTCGGATTAACCCCCTCGACCAAGTATGAGGAAGCAATTCGGGAATACTCACACATTGAACAATTTTAGTTACCAGTTATTGTGAAAGTAATTCTATACTACTAGTCAGGTTAATTAACAATGATTAGGTGTAAGTTGTCTATGATCTTGTCGGGGGGCAGATCCCGGCACAATTCGACAGTGTGGCAACAGTACTTGACCTTTGGCGAGAGCAAGGGCCACCCCCTGGTGCGCTGAAGGGGTAACTTGACCTTTCGGAGCTGGTAGAGTGCAAGGTGCTTCCTGGCGGGCGCAAGGGTCATCCCTGGTGGCTATAAATAGCCACCCCGAGCCGTCATAACAGCACAGGCATCAGCGGGTGGTTCCTCTTAGAACTAGCTTCTCGAAGATGTCTTTGCTGGTGGGCTAAGACATCTTCGAGAGGCTAGGCCTAGAGATACTCATCCTAAGAGGAACTCGGGTGCATCCGGGTGAGACCTTGGACCTGGTGGCTCCGAGTAGACCCCCGAAAGGAGAGGTACCCGGAGGTACCGGATAGGCAACCCGGGTAAGGGCTAACCGGAGTGTTCATCTCGGTCCTAGCAGATTGCTTTATGTGTGCAGGGAGGACTCGCAAGGTCGAACAAGGAGGTGACCGGCATGAGGGATGCCGGTAGGCCGTCAACGGTCTGGAGCAGGCTTTTCCGCCTGATGCGGGGGAGAAGTACCATCCCCCCTGACACGGAAGCATGGTCACCTCCCGCCTGACACGGAAGCATGGTCACCTCCCGCCTGACACGGGAGCGCGTCAGCCGGTACGACAACGGTACGACAAGATCGGACATGCCTAGCCCGGCAATCCGGAAAAGGCTACCCGGGATGGGAAGGACATGTCTTGTCTCTGAAAAGGGAACAATGATGTTCCAGGACGGCGCCTGCCGTCCTTGCCGGAGTGATGACGAAGGGGCTACGCCGGATAGCACGGCGGCTAGGTTGCACTAGCCGGTGTCGACATAACCGTTAGCCTGTCCGGTGGGGCCAAGACGGATTAGGGTTTCCGGCCCTCCTGACCGGAACTCTATAAAAGGCGCCATAACTGCTCCTGCGAAGGAGAGACCAACTTGGGAGCCAAAACTCTAGTCTCATTTACTCCTAGAAGCATTTACTTCCTCCTTCCTCTAGTTCGTCTAGTTCTTCGTGTTCTTCACCTTAAGAGCTCTGAGAGCAAGTTGTAGCCCTTGTTCCACACTTATATTGAGAGGAAAAGCAGGAGTAGGGGTGTTACCTCCCCAAGAGGGCCCCGAACCTGGGTACATCGTGTGTGTCTTGTGTGCCTTCGTGCATTTGTTCGTGTTTCCTAGACCTTTCCCCTTACGCGTAGATCTTGTTTCTTGTTCTTGGGAGATCTCGGTTACACCGGGATCCTCCTTGTGTGAGCTCTTCAGCTCGCTATCCCTCCCCGGATCCACCAACATCCATCGGCGCCACATATTAGCCATCCTATGGCATCTGCCGTGACACCACCACGACAGTTGGCGCCCACCGTGGGGCTGACAGAGGCGTTGGCTGGTGTACACATCCGGACGGGTTCCCCCATTCACTTCGGCGTCCGGGTTCTCTCTGGCCTTGTCGTCAGGCTGGGCGAGATGGATTTCGTCAGCGACAACGCCGGGTGCTTCCGGAACAAACCCTTCCCGGTGAATGGATGCCTCATCGACTTCGGTGGCTTCACCACCTACGTCGCCACAGAAGTTATCTGCAAGTACCCGGACGTTGTCCTGGAAGCTGAGGATCCTCCCATGCTCTGCGCCAATCGGGGTCCGTGTGCAAGTCGCACCGCGAGCTCCGTCGCGGTCATGATGGTCGGGGCAACCGAGGAGGAGTACCAGGACGCCGACGGCGATGCCGGTAGCGGCCATGTTCGCTTGGCCAAACCTCCTCAGGAGAGAGGTACGACCCGAGACGGCGATCAGCAGCCGTCCCAGCCCAGTCGTCGCCTGGATCCCCTCTCGGGTCTGGTGGCCAAGTTGGCTGTCCCCTTGACAGCTGAGGCAGATACCCAAGCCACTTCGGCTGACTTGGATGAGCAACGTAGGTTGCTGCTCGCCGAAGCGCAAGAGATCGCCGAGATCCGGCGTGAGCTCAGTGCTAGCCTCCGGGAGTACAATGCAGCTCACGGATTCCTTAAGATAGACTCCCGGGACAAGCGCATCGCGGATCTGCGCAAGAAAGGCAGAATGGTGAATGATGAGCTGGCCGGTGGGGCCCCAACCAGTCATACGGGTAGCATGATCACGGCTGGGAAACCGGTATACAGCTCGCCGGCAAAAACTCTTAGGGCTGCCGAAGCCGCCATGGCGGAGCTGGCTGGGCTATCCGGTGAGGCTCTGCGCAAGCAGCAGGAACGTGTGAATGAGTCGGTCGTCGAGGCCAACCGGCAGAACCAGGCCTTCAAGAAAAAGAACCCCGGGGCAGGATCACAAGTGCATTCAGCTAGGGCTGACAGCCAGAGATCGGGCGGAGAGGCCTCCTCCCCGCATCCGAGCAGAAGCAAGAGCAAGAGCTGGAGCCGAAGTCGGGGCTCCGGGAAAAACAAGCAGTTGCAGACTTATGACCCGGCCTTTGCCGGTATCCAGCAAGCCGGGCAGCATAATTCCGGGCAGGCAGAGAGTAACCCTGGTGGTGGCAACCGGGGTGTAGGAAACAATAACCCGGCTGGCCGTGGTAATCCACCCCGGAATCCACCACAGGTTCAGGGAAACCTACGAAGGGAGGCCGCCTCTGTGCCGCAGCAAGCTGTGATCCCGGTACAGGACAGGCACAACGATGGCACCTCAAGGCTGCAGCAGCTTGGGTACCAACCCAATGAGAATCCTTTGGGATCTCGGATAGGAACCAGACAACTGGATCCGGCTGATGCCAGAATCCGGCTCGACCGGATTCACCAATCCGAGCTAGTGGAAGAGCAAGGACCTCCGGGACCTGCCTGCTTTGGACCCCGGATCATGCGGGAGCCACCTGTCCGAAATTTCCAGCTCAATCGGGGTGCTAAGACCTATGACAGCAGCAAGAAGCCGGAGGACTGGTTGACCGACTATGTAACCGCAGTAAGCATAGCCGGTGGAAACAGACGCTGGGCGGTACGTTATGTGCCGCAGATGTTGGAAGGACCTGCCAGAATCTGGCTGAACAACTTGAGAACCGGCAGCATAGACTGCTGGTTAGATTTCGAGGAGGCGTTCATCAGCAACTTCACTAGTACGTACAAAAGGCCCAACAGACCTCAACAGCTCGCCATATGTAGACAAAGGAGCAACGAAACCGACCGGGAGTATCTTACCCGGTGGAGCAACATTCGCAATTCTTGCGAAGGGGTGGTAGAGCCACAGGCCATCTCCTGGTTTGCGCGAGGATGTCGGCATGGCTCAATGCTTTGGCAGAAATTGCAGAGGAACATGCCGACAACCTTGGCAGAGACCATGCGCATCGCCGATACCTACACGCTTGGAGATCCCATGCAACCCCTGGTGGATGTCAGTGACTCCAACAGGAGGAATGCGGGACCTCAGCGTTCGGGATCGAGCAGAAGCCATGATCGCCAAAATTTTGGCCAGAAGAGGAATCATCCCGAGTACCACCATGCCGCACAGCATGTCGCAGCTGTGACACGAGATCAAGAAGATGCCGGCAACAGTCAGCGTCAGAAAACAAGTGGCCCGGCTTGGGTCAGAGACAGGAAGTACAGAAAACTTGGGTGGACCAGAAGAAGCCCCTGACGGTAACATCCCAAATTTCTCAAAAATTTAAAACTTTGCATTCATGCATCATGCATCATATAGGCATGGCATTGAAAACACATAAAGAATAATTTAAATTTTAATTATAAGTTTAAATAAATTTGTTTTCCATAAAGAGGTCTAATTGAGCTCCTTATAACAATCTGTATTTTATTAGATTATTTATTTAGCAAAATGATATCAAAAAGTTCTAAATTAAATTATCTTTTCAAAACATATTTTTATGAATTTTTCTGAAATGTTTTGATAAGATTTAAAAATCAAATTGTATTGAAAAGTTTTAAAACAGAAAAAGTGTTTAAATAAAAAGATTTCTTAACGAGCCAAACGGGCCGGCCGATCCCTATCTACCGCGCGCGCAGCTTCCATCGGCCCACGAGCAGCCCGCGCCTCGCCTCTCCTCTCACTGACGTGCGGGGCCCGCACGCTGACGGCGTGTCATCCTCAACCTCCCGACGATTTCTTCGGCGCCGAACTCATCTCAAACTTGAGATTGATTCGGATCGTTAGAAACAGTTTTAATCCGTGCCCTCGCCCCCTATTTATACCCCGCAATCCCGCAGCTCGATTCCGCCCAAAACCCTAGCTCCATCGCCGCAGGGATGCCCACAAACGGAGCTCGCATCTCGCCGGTTCCGCCGCCGTCGAGCTCGACGTACGGGACCCTACGACCACCCCGGACCCTCTCCTTCCCTCCCCTCATTTTCTTTCGTGTTTGCGCACGTTTTTTACACGCCCGTGCATCTGTTTTCGCTGCGTGTCGACGCATCCGTCCGCGACCGCCGCCGCCGTCCGCCTCTTTGACTCCGGCGAGCAACCCCGGGAGGAGCCGACCACCGCGACACCGTCTACCTCGCCATCAAGATCGCCTCGTCGCCCTGCAGCGTTTGCTAATGGATTCCCTCTCCGCTCCCCTTCCTTTTGCCGTAGAGCGCGACACCGGCCTTGGCTCCGCCGCGGTCGGAGCAATTCCGGCACACCGGCGCCGCCCGTCCACATCGGAAAGTTGGATAGATCTGGAACGTTCTTTTTCCTTTAGATCCAACGGTTCGCGTTCGCGATCCACGGCGAACCGGTACCGTCCAATCGGAGTGCGCCGCGTGGCCTTTTCATTTTCTATTTTCGGCTGGATTTTATAATTAAAAACAGAAATACAAAACAAACTTGCAAAATTCATAACTTTCGATCTGTTCATCCAAATTTGATGAATTTTATATCCACGTAAAGCTCTGCTCGTGTATTTTAGTATGGTTTCATTAGTTTGTATTTTTAGTGTATTTTAAATTACGGAATTTAATTGTTTAGCTTTTCGGCTATTAAATCTATAACTTAATTAATAAAAATGCTTTCCAAATAAATCCAATTGTTTTAGAATTTTATTAATGCCTCTGTCTAGAGAGTGCAACTTGAGTTTTATTTGAAACTTTTCATAATAGAATTAAAGAATTTGGTTTTAGGGCTTAAAACTTCTATGTTATGCTCAATATTTTAAATGATTAAATAAAATATTAAAATATTGATCATTGCATTTCATGCATTAATAACAGAGGAAATAAAATTGTAATTATTTTGTCTTGTTAAGTTCATTGCATATCAAGCATGCATACATATTTTTGTCTTGATATTTGAAGTGTTGTGTTTGTGTGTTTATTTATTTTATGTATTGTTTGTCTCTAGATTGTGAAGAGGAAGAAGGCCTTTCTTGTGATTCTTGTTCTTGCTGTGCTTGTTCCTCTTGTTACCAAGGCAAGTGACATTCATAATCTACCCAATATTTTCTATATGCATTAGTAGTATATTTTGAGTAGTATGCATGATAGGGATTTTTGAACTGTCTTATAATGCTAAGTTAGTTTTCACTTTGAAAAATATCCTAGTTGTGTGTAGCCATTCCTTCCATGCAGCCATCAAAAGTTTTATTAGATGCTTAGCTACGCTATAAAAAGTGTTTACTTACCATGTTATAGAAATATTGCTAAGTGTTAAACTTTAAATGCACCCCTGGGTGGAATTGGTTGTTTGGTTTATGTTGAGTGGCTTTTGGGACTATGCTTGTGGTTGTCGTTGCCTAGGATGAATGTCTATTCTACTTAGGGCCATGAGCATGGTGGTTGTCACCCAGAAGCGCACTTGTGGACGGCCACCCAGGAACAAAGAGATTTCCAAGTCCCTCCAGTTTAGAAGCTTCCCGTGCAGCCTTTTGACAACGGGCTCTGTCTAGAATTACTAAGTTGTGAGAGTGCAACCTGTCAGCTTGACAAGCAGATGTAGAGTTGGTAGGTGGAACGGGCCTTGCTAGTATGGTTGCATTCTTCTTCTGAAAGTTCTTGTCTCAATTCTCTCCTTTCCTTGATGCACTCCGCGTGTATAGGATGTTTGGGTTAATTGAGTCTCAAGGTGAAAGTGCACAACCTCTAAGAGTCGACAATCTGAGTACTCAGCCGTGTCCCCGGTGATGGACTACTTCGAGCAACTGGACAAGGATGGACGGAAGAATCTCATCATAGTTTTCATAAAGTAAAATTTTACCAAGGAAAGAATTGTTGGTGCACTTGGGCTTCATCCCTTGGTGCCAAGTCTTTGAGAAACAAAATTGTTTTACAAAAGATAGGAGAAAACTGGCTTTCTGCAAAATATCCTACAACTCCACCAAGCCAAATATGCATATAGAATTAGACTTGTCATAAATTATCCACCATAGTCACTTGCCAATACTTCATTGTATTGACCTCCTTCGGGGTCTGCATATTCAAATGTGCAGGTAATTCTGATGAGGAATGAGTTTGGACTCGAGTCTACACCCAACATGTCTGCCTGTGGCGCATGCTTGAAGAAGAGGCTCATTGCTATTACTTTCGTTGTGAACTCTGAATATTTTAGCTAGTCTTCATGACTATGCACTTTGTAATAAAGCTATACTTCGCTATTTTTGGATCTCGTTGTAGTAATTTGATACTTATGCAATGATAATATATATTTTGTACTGTGGTGCTGGCAGTGATCCAGGGACTAGCACATAACACAGGTGTTCCATCTTTATTTAAAAGATGGGGCGCTACAAAATGGTATCAGAGCAAAAGTGTTGCCTGTAGGTTCGAGCCTTAGGATTGGTTAAGCCTCTTTTTGATCATAATATTACCATCTTTGAAGTATGTTGGATCCTAGCGGCATAGTGGGATGAAGCGGCCCGGGACTAACCTTACATGTCCGCGTACATGAGACCTGTTCCACAATTATAAGTGGCTGGCCGGGTGTCTGTCTCTCTCACTATAGTGAATATCCGACTTACAAAGAGTTGATAATAGTGTTGATCACCTTTTAGAAAAGAACTTCTTTTTCTCTAAGTACTTAAGTACACCACAACTAGTATTTCTTTCCTTGTGTCTTGTTTTAACAAACTCTACCTTTATCACTTAAGGATGTCGTTCTTCATGTATCAAACCGCGGAGGACTTCAAGGACATGCGCTTTGGAAGATATCTTCTAGAGTTAGTAGAACTGTTGGCACTTCCAACACCCATCATCAAGGCAAGCCAGATGAAGCACTTCAACAAAGAAGACTTATGGGGAATTCGTCTTTACCAACAAGGGCGCCAGACTGAACCCAAGACCGAAGACATCCAGTACAAGTCGATTAGTGACTCCTTGGAGAAAGGGCTGAATCTCGTCACGCAGGAGCTAATAGGACGTCTTTGCTGGCAATTCCAGGAGGAGTTAAAAGACCACTACTTTTCTAACCTTGGCCAACGTGACGAACATGGGATACCCTACCTTGTTAGCGAGGAAGACAAAAACAAACCAGAACCTTTGTACCCTTATCTCCAAGACTTAGAACTTCACCTCTGGCAACTCGAAGAGGATAGACGCAACGAGCTGTTGAAGAATGATGAAATAATGGCCCAAGTCAAGGAGACTCAAAAGAAGATTGAAGCCCAAGAAGAGGTGGCTAATGCTCAAGAAGAGAAATTCCGAGCTCAAGAGAAGAAGTTCCAAAATCAAGAAAAGAGAATTAGAGACAAGAACAAGGAGATCAAGACCTTGAAGGATGAAATTCTGAGCAACGACGTCGAGTTCGAAGCTGATCGAGATCTGATCGAGACTCTACGCCGTGAGAAGCAACGACGTCGAGTTCGAAGCTGATCGAGATCTGATCGAGATCTGATCGAGACTCTACGCCTGAGGAGAAGGAAGCGATCGAGACTCTGCACCGTGAGACGACAATGTTACAGGAGAAGAACGAGGCCTTGGAGAAGGAGGTGAACGACTACAAGGAGATCCTTATGAAGGAAGGCATCACCATAGAGGAGGTCGAAGAAGATGAAGGAGACGTCATGGACGAAGTTTAGACTTAGTAGTTGGACCACCATGTTCTCCCTCGTTTAGTTCGTCGTTCTTTTTGAAACATTGATCTCCAACTTGTGGTGTGACAATGTTAGAATGATTGGTTTGCAGATTCTGTCGTTTTATTAAATCAACTTAGAATACCTGTTTCAGATTGCTAAGTAGACTTTTTCTTTTTAAGTTGTCTTTTGAGTGTTGATTGTGTTGACTTGGTTGCTTTGTGCATGGGTAGGATTTTTCTTCTCTTAGTTCTGTCTATCTTTCACTCATCTATGCTGAAAACCCTACAGATGCCTCCTCGTCGTGATACCAACAACGATGATGCCATGCAACAACTGATGGCCGCTCAAGCTCAGTTGATGAATATGATGACTCAATTCATTGCAGCAACCAACAACAACAACCCGCCACCTCCACCACCACCTCAAGTGGACAGACTTGCTAGATTCCTAAGGCTTAGGCCTAATAAGTTCTCCTCTGCTACTGAACCAATAGTGGCGGATGATTGGCTCCGTTCAGTCAACAAGGACTTAGTAACTTGTGAGTGTTCTGAGGCAGAAAAAGTGAGGTTCACTGCACACCTGTTGGAAGGACCCGCAGCATTGTGGTGGGAGACTTATCAAGTGACTCATCCTTTGGATGGCATGACTTGGGATGCATTCAAGGATGGTTTCCGGAATGCTCACATCTCCTCAGGTATAATGAACCTGAAGAAAGAGGAATTTCGCAGCTTGAGGCAAGGAGGTAGAACTCTGAAGGAGTATATGGATGAATTATGTATGCTATCAAGGTATGCACCAGAGGACATTGATACTGATGCAGAGAGGAAGGAAAAGTTCCTCAATGGACTTAGGGGAGAACTGAAGATACCCTTGTCTGTGGCATATACTCCAAACTATCAAGCTCTGCTGGATCAAGCTATCACCCTGGACAACAACATAAGAAAGGAAGAGAATAGGAAGAGGAAGTTCAGTGCAAGTAAGGTTCATTCTGAAGGGACATACAAGAAACAACACACCTCTGAAATCAGTAACCATAAACCCTGGAATCACTCCAACACTGGTAGTGGCCAAAAATATCATGGTCATAACCACAATGGAGGATACAAAGGAAGCAATGGAGTATACAAAGGAAATAATGGAGGATACAATGGAAATAATGGTGGATCCAGGGGAAACCATCACCATGGCCATAATCATGGGAATGGTAATCACCGTCCTAACTATGAAGGGAAGAAAGACTTGTCTAATGTGACTTGCTTCAAGTGCAAGAAGACAGGACATTATGCAACTGAATGCCCAGAGAGGAAAGCTGATGAAAATTTGAAGCCCAATCCTTTCCAGAAGGGACAAGTGAACCACATCAATGTGGAAGAAGTTCATGATGAACCTGATGTTGTGATTGGTACGTTCTTGCTCAACTCCTTTCCAGCATTAGTCTTATTTGATACTGGAGCATCTCATTCATTCTTATCAAGAGCTTTTGTAAACAAACATGGGTTAGCTGAGGAAAGCCTAGGAAAACCTATTAGGGTAAGTTCACCTGGAGGGGAGATGATAGTGAATTCCGGGTGTAGGCAGTTAGACTTGCAAATCGGAAAACACACCTTTCCAACAGACTTAGTCATCCTAGAAACCCAAGGATTGGATGTTATCATCGGAATGGATTGGATGACTCGTTTTGAAGGAATGTAAGTTCAGATCAACCTTCGAACTTAAGAAGGTTAGGCTAAATTCTCTTAAGGGGGTTAGCCTTGGTGATGTGCTTATTGTCAAGGAATACCAAGATGTTTTTCCGGAAGAACTACCGGGAATGCCACCCGATAGAGATGTAGAGTTTCTCATCGAACTGAAGCCGGGCACAGGACCAATAGCTAAAATACCTTATCCTATGGCCGTCAATGAATTGAAAGAGCTCAAGAAGCAACTGGAGGAGCATATCCAGAAAGGATTTATTCGTCCAAGTTCATCGCCATGGGGAGCACCAGTCTTATTTGTTAAAAAGAAGGATCAAACACAGAGGCTAGTCACGGATTATAGAGATATAAACGAGCAAACTATCAAAAACAAGTACCTGTTACCCAAGATAAACGAACTATTTGACCAACTGGAAGGTGCTTGTGTTTTCTCAAAGATCGATCTTCGATCGGGGTACCTCCAAATGAAAGTTAGAGAAATGGACATACCCAAGACTGCATTTGTTACGAGATATGGCTCATACGAGTACACCGTGATGCCTTTTGGATTAACCAATGCACCAGCCTATTTCATGAATATGATGAATAAAGTGTTCATGGATTTTCTGGATAAGTTTGTGGTAGTGTTCATAGATGATATTCTAATCTACTCCAAGAGTCACAAAGAACAAGAAGAGCACTTGCGTCTAGTATTGCAGAGACTACGTGAACATAAGTTGTATGCCAAGTACAGCAAGTGTGAGTTTTGGTTAGAACAAGTCGGATTTTTAGGCCATGTGGTGTCCAAGGAAGGTATAGCGGTGGATCCTGAAAAAGTTTCAGCTGTAACTAATTGGGAACCGCCGAAGAATGTTGGAGAATTACGAAGTTTTCTGGTCCTAGCAGGATACTACCGACGATTCATTGAAAACTTCTCCAAGATTGCTAAGGCCTTGACGGAATTATTAAAAAAGGAGAAGAAATTTGATTGGACTGAGGCATGCGAAGCCAATTTTCAGGAGTTGAAGAAACGTCTGGTTTCAGCCCCAGTTCTATGCTTACCTCATTTGGAGAAGGAATTCCAAGTGTACTGTGATGCTTCACGCCAAGGCTTGGGAAGTGTGTTGATGCAGGAAGGCAGAGTGCCATCTTATGCCTCTAGACAGCTCAAGAAACATGGAGCAAATTATCCAACTCATAATCTCGAGTTAGCATCAGTAGTGCATGCCCTGAAAACTTGGAGACCCTACCTAATGGGAAAAGGATGTGAGGTATTCACGGACCACAAAAGTTTGAAGTACATATTTACACAGAAGGAATTGAACATGAGACAAAGAAGATGGTTGGAACTTATTAAAGATTATGATCTAAGTCTCCAATACCATCCGGGGAAAGCTAATGTGGTAGCAGATGCTCTGAGTCGTAAAGTGTATGTGAATGGCCTTACAGCAGGAGAATTACTCGAGGATTTATGAAAGGCATTCAAGGACCTCAGATTGGAAGTTGTACCTGAAGGGTTTGTAACCTCATTAGTTGTACAACCCACTTTGATGGACAAGATACATGAAGCTCAGAAAGGAGACAAGGAAATAGAAGAGATCAAAGTCAATCTAAGAGCTGGAAAAGCTAAAGGATTTCATGAGGATGAGCAAGGGATTTTGTGGTTTGAAAAACGTGTATGTGTGGCCAATGATCCTGATATTAGGAAGTTAATTCTGCAAGAAGCTCATGAGACACCTTATTCCATTCATCCGGGAAATACCAAGATGTATATGGATGTGAAAGAGAGATTTTGGTGGAATAATCTGAAAAGAGAAATAGCAGAATACATCGCTAAGTGCGATGTATGTAGTCGAGTAAAGGCAGAACATCAGAAACCAGCAGGGCTCTTACAACCTTTGAAAGTACCGGATTGGAAGTGGGATTCTATTGGGATGGAATTCATCACCGGATTACCAAGGACCAGATCGGGTTATGATTCTATTTGGGTTATTGTTTGTCGCCTAACCAAAATAGCTCACTTCATACCCGTGAAGACCACTTATACTAGTGCAAAGTTAGCCGATATTTACATGAAGAGAATTGTGTGCCTTCACGGCGTTCCTAAGAGTATCGTGTCTGATAGAGGGACCCAGTTCACTTCTCATTTCTGGAAGCAGTTGCATGAATCTTTGGGAACCATATTGGAATTCAGTACGGCTTTCCACCCGCAAACAGATGGTCAGACTCAAAGAGTGAATCAGATTTTAGAGGATATATTAAGAGCTTGTGCGCTCGACTATGGATCTAGTTGGGATGATAATTTACCATACGCTGAGTTCTCCTACAACAACAGTTACCAAGCCAGCATTGAGATGGCACCGTTTGAAGCCTTATATGGAAAGAAATGCACAACCCCACTGTTGTGGAGTGGTGTAGGAGAACGGAGTTTCTTTGGACCTGATATAATACAGGATGCTGAAGAGAAAGTCAGGCTGATTAAGGACAGATTGAAAATAGCACAGTCACGCCAGAAAAGCTATGCAGATTCCAAGCGTAGAGAAGTCACCTACGAAGTGGGTGATAGAACCTATTTAAGAGTGTCACCACTTCGGGGTGTGAAAAGGTTTGGAAGCAAAGGAAAGTTAGCAACTCTATTCATTGGACCATTCAAAATTCTTTCTCGCAAAGGTGAAGTGGCATATGAGTTAGAACTACCTGAAGTTCTGTCTGCTGTTCATAATGTGTTCCATGTCAGTCAGTTGAAGAAATGTCATCCCGAGATGATGGGAGTTCCTTTAAAGGATACTGTACCTCTCGAGGAGGTACAATTGGAGAGTGACCTGACATACGAAGAGAAGCCCATCAAGATATTACAGACAGCAGAAAGAGTCACCCGTACCAAAACCATCAAGTTTTGCAAAGTCCAGTGGAATCATCACACCGAGGAAGAAGCCACCTGGGAACGAGAGGATGACCTCCGAGAAGACCATCCACACCTATTTGCTGACCTTTCCGAAGCTCGAGGGCGAGCTTCGTCTTAAGGGGGTTAGTCTGTAACATCCCAAATTTCTCAAAAATTTAAAACTTTGCATTCATGCATCATGCATCATATAGGCATGGCATTGAAATCACATAAAGAATAATTTAAATTTTAATTATAAGTTTAAATAAATTTGTTTTCCATAAAGAGGTCTAATTGAGCTCCTTATAACAATCTGTAGTTTATTAGATTATTTATTTAGCAAAATGATATCAAAAAGTTCTAAATTAAATTAGCTTTTCAAAACATATTTTTATGAATTTTTCTGAAATGTTTTGATAAGATTTAAAAATCAAATTGTATTGAAAAGTTTTAAAACAGAAAAAGTGTTTAAATAAAAAGATTTCTTAACGAGCCAAACGGGCCGGCCGATCCCTATCTACCGCGCGCGCAGCTTCCATCGGCCCACGAGCAGCCTGCGCCTCGCCTCTCCTCTCACTGACGCGCGGGGCCCGCACGCTGACGGCGTGTCATCCTCAACCTCCCGACGATTTCTTCGGCGCCGAACTCATCTCCAACTTGAGATTGATTCGGATCGTTAGAAACGGTTTTAATCCGTGCCCTAGCCCCCTATTTATACCCCGCAATCCCGCCGCTCGATTCCGCCCGAAACCCTAGCTCCATCGCCGCAGGGCTGCCCACAAACGGAGCTCGTATCTCGCCGGTTCCGCCGCCGTCGAGCTCGACGTACGGGACCCTACGACCACCCCGGACCCTCTCCTTCCCTCCCCTCGTTTTCTTTCGTGTTTGCGCACGTTTTTGACACGCCCGTGCATCTGTTTTCGCAGCGTGTCGACGCATCCGTCCGCGACCGCCGCCGCCGTCCGCCTCTCTGACTCCGGCGAGCAACCCCGGGAGGAGCCGACCACCGCGACGCCGTCTACCTCGCCATCAAGATCGCCTCGTCGCCCTGCAGCGTTTGGTAATGGATTCCCTCTCCGCTCCCCTTACTTTTGCCGTAGAGCGTGACACCGGCCATGGCTCCGCCGCGGTCGGAGCAATTCTGGCACACCGGCGCCGCTCGTCCACATCGGAAAGTTGGATAGATCTGGAACGTTCTTTTTCCTTTAGATCCAACGGTTCGCGTTCGCGATCCGCGGCGAACCGGTACCGTCCAATCGGAGTGCGCCGCGTGGCCTTTTCATTTTTTATTTTCGGCTGATTTTATAATTAAAAACAGAAAAACAATACAAACTTGCAAAATTCATAACTTTCGATCTGTTCATCCAAATTTGATGAATTTGTATCCACGTAAAGCTCTGCTCGTGTAGTTTAGTATGGTTTCATTAGTTTGTCTTTTTAGTGTATTTTAAATTACGGAATTTAATTTTTTAGCTTTTCGGCTATTAAATCTATAACTTAATTAATAAAAATGCTTTCCAAATAAATCCAATTGTTTTAGAATTTTATTAATGCCTCTGTCCAGAGAGTGCAACTTGAGTTTTATTTGAAACTTTTCATAATAGAATTAAAGAATTTGGTTTTAGGGCTTAAAACTTCTATGTTATGCTCAATATTTTAAATGATTAAATAAAATATTAAAATATTGATCATTGCATTTCATGCATTAATAACAGAGGAAATAAAATTGTAATTATTTTGTCTTGTTAAGTTCATTGCATATCAAGCATGCATACATATTTTTGTCTTGATATTTTAAGTGTTGTGTTTGTGTGTTTATTTATTTTATGTATTGTTTGTCTCTAGATTGTGAAGAGGAAGAAGGCCTTTCTTGTGATTCTTGTTCTTGGTGTGCTTGTTCCTCTTGTTACCAAGGCAAGTGACATTCATAATCTACCCAATATTTTCTATATGCATTAGTAGTATATTTTGAGTAGTATGCATGATAGGGATTTTTGAACTGTCTTATAATGCTAAGTTAGTTTTCACTTTGAAAAATATCCTAGTAGTGTGTAGCCATTCCTTCCATGCAGCCATCAAAAGTTTTATTAGATGCTTAGCTATGCTATAAAAAGTGTTTACTTACCATGTTATAGAAATATTGCTAAGTGTTAAACTTTAAATGCACCCCTGGGTGGAATTGGTTGTTTGGTTTATGTTGAGTGGCTTTTGGGACTATGCTTGTGGTTGTCGTTGCCTAGGATGAATGTCTATTCTACATAGGGCCATGAGCATGGTGGTTGTCACCCAGAAGCGCACTTGTGGACGGCCACCCAGGAACAAAGAGATTTCTAAGTCCCTCCAAGTTTAGAAGCTTCCCATGCAACATTTTGACAATGGGCTCTGTCTAGAATTACTAAGTTGTGAGAGTGCAACCTGTCAGCTTGACAAGCAGATGTAGAGTTGGTAGGTGGAACGGGTCTTGCTAGTATGGTTGCATTCTTCTTCTGAAAGTTCTTGTCTCAATTCTCTCCTTTCCTTAATGCACTTCGCGTGTATAGGATGTTTGGGTTAATTGAGTCTCAAGGTGAAAGTGCACAACCTCTAAGAGTCAACAATCTGAGTACTCAGCCGTGTCCCTGGTGATGGACTACTTCGAGCAACTGGACAAGGATGGACGGAAGAATCTCATCATAGTTTTCATAAAGTAAAATTTGACCAAGGAAAGAATTGTTGGTGCACTTGGGCTTCATCCCTTGGTGCCAAGTCGTTGAGAAACAAAATTGTTTTACAAAAGATAGGAGAAAATTGGCTTTCTGCAAAATAGCCTACAACTCCACCAAGCCAAATATGCATATAGAATTAGACTTGTCATAAATTATCCACCATAGTCACTTGCCAATAATTCATTGTATTGACCTCCTTCGGGGGCTGCATATTCAAATGTGCAGGTAATTCTGATGAGGAATGAGTTTGGACTCGAGTCTACACCCAACATGTCTGCCTATGGCGCATGCTTGAAGAAGAGGCTCATTGCTATTACTTTCGTTGTGAACTCTGAATATTTTAGCTAGTCTTCATGACTATGCACTTTGTAATAAAGCTATACTTAGCTATTTTTGGATCTCGTTGTAGTAATTTGATTCTTATGCAATGATACTATATATTTTGTACTGTGGTGCTGGCAGTGATCCAGGGACTAGCACATAACACAGGTGTTCCATCTTTATTTAAAAGATGGGGCGCTACACTGACGTATGAAGAGATGTTGAACAAGCCATGCTGTTACCATACCCTGGAGGCCAACAAGCCGGCGAACTACTCCACTCGGCAGTGCAGCTGGTATCAGCGCCATTAACGTCCGCTTCAGTCGGGTTCTGATTGACAATGGCAGCGCCATTAACATCATGTACAAGGATACGATGCTGAAGCTGGGGGGTGTCCATGAACACCTTGCTACATACCGAGACGACCTTTCATGGCATTGTGTCCGGAGTCTCTTGCTCACCCATGGGTAAAATCTGGGTTGAGGTGTTATTCGGAACCCGGGAAAACTGCCGAACCGAGAGCTTGGAATTCGAGGTCGTGGACCTCGAAAGCCCATACAACGCACTGATCAGCAGGCCAGCCGTGGCCAAGTTCATGATTTCAACTCACATGGGCTACCTGAAGATGAAGATGCCGGGTCCTAACGGCATAATTACCATCTCGGTGGACCACAAACGCTCCATGGAGTGTGCTTCGGCAGGCTCGTGCTTAGCCGAATCCCTGGTGATAGCTGAGGAAAAGAAGAGGATCCAGCAAGTGGTGGCGCTGGCCAAGACCTCCCAACTCGGAATGCCCGGGATGGTGAACCCGGAGCAGAGCGCGTCGTACCAGCCACCAAAGGAGACGAAGAAGTTGGGGGTGGACCCCAGCAACCCGGAGCGCCAGGTCATCATTGGCAGCAACCTGGACAGCAAATAGGAAGGCGAGCTCGTCGACTTCCTCCGTGAGAATCGGGATGCTTTTGCGTGGTCGAGTGACGATCTGCAAGGTGTTCCAAGGGAGTTGGCTGAGCACTCTCTGTTTGTTAGACCGGATGCAAAGCCGGTGAAGCAACCGACTAGGCGCCTCTCGGATGAAAGAAGAGCTGCCATCATGGAGCATCTCGCTATACTGCTGGCTGCTGGATTCGTGATGGAAGTGCTGCACCCGGATTGGATATTGAATCCGGTCCTGGTAGAGAAGAAGAAAGATGATCCCCTCCTGCTTCAGGTGTGGCGCATGTGCATCGACTTCACCAACCTCAACAAGGCATGTCCAAAGGACCCATTTCCACTTCCCCGGATAGATCAAGTGATCAATTCCACTGCCGGGAGTGAACTCTTGACTTTTTTAGATGCCTACTTTGGTTTTCACCAGATACCTTTGAATCCGGATGATCAATTGAAAACTGCTTTTATTACCCCATATGGGGCTTATTGCTATCGTGTCATGACTTTCGGTTTGAGAAATACTGGTGCTACGTATCAAAGGTGCATGCAGAAATGTTTGCATGACCAGATAGGCCGGAATGCCGAGGTATATGTCGATGACATAGTCATAAAAACAAAAGAAAAAGCCTCATTGATCGATGATCCGAGGGAAACATTTAAGAACTTAAGAAGATTCCGGATGAAGTTGAATCCGGATAAGTGCACATTCGGCGTTCCGGCAGGAAAACTACTCGGTTTCCTCATCTCAAGCCGGGGAATTGAAGTCAACCCGGGTAAAATACGTGCTATCGAGAGCATGAAATTACCGGTACGTCTCAAAGATGTGCAGAAGTTCACTGGTTGTCTAGCATCCCTAAGTCGGTTTGTGAGCCGACTAGGTGAGAAGGCCTTGCCCCTGAACCAGTTGATGAAGAAGAGTAAAACATTCGTTTGGACCCCGCAAGCCGGTGCGGCGTTCAACGATTTGAAGAGAATGCTCTCAACAGCACCTGTGTTGGCATCCCCATTGCCCAAGGAGCCTATGCTGCTGTACATTGCTGCCACTAACCGGGTAGTCAGTGTATCCATTGTGGTAGAGAGGGAAGAGGGGGGCAAGCTGATACAGAGACCAGTGTACTACCTCAGCGAGGTGATCTCAGAATCCAAGCAGAACTACCCGCACTACCAGAAGATGGCATATGGAGTATACTTGGCTGTGACCAAACTCAAGCACTACTTCCAAGAGCACCCAATCACAGTGGTGTGCGAGGCTCCCCTCGCCGAGATCATCGGTTGCAAAGATGCTAGCGGCCGGGTTGCCAAATGGGCCATCCAGTTGTCTCTGTACGCTCCGCCATACGAGAGACGAGATGCCATCAAGTCGCAGGCGCTGCCGGACTTTTTGGTAGACTGGGCCGAGATGCAGTACGAACCTCCGATGCCGGATTACAATTTCTGGAGGATGCATTTCGATGGTTCCAAGGCCAAAATCGGGTTGGGTGCCGGAGTGGTTCTCACCTCACCAAAACAGGATGTGCTAAAGTATGTCCTGCAAGTTCATTTCCGGGCATCTAACAATGTCGCTGAATACGAGGCCTTGGTTCATGGACTGAATGTCGCCAAGGAGATCGGCATCCGCCGGATAGAGTGTTTTGGCGATTCCGACCTCGTGGTGCAGCAGGTGTCGGGGAACTGGGATGCACTGGATGCCAACATGGCCTTGTATCGGTTTCATGTGCAGAAAATATCCAGATTTTTCGAGGGATGCGAGTTCAAGCACATACCAAGCTAGGATCATCTCGGGATGCCATCCCTCCCGGGATCGCTCTCGAAAACTTGAGGAAGCCATCTATTCAGCCCTCACCCGAGTCGGATTCTATCTTCATCCCCAAGGAGCCTGGTTCGGAAGTTGTACCCATGGAAGTAGAAGTCGGGAGCATCGCATCGAACCCGGGGACTGCACCACAGTGCTCAGAGAGGACAAGAAAAATGATGATGGAGGTGATGTCGGCAGAACCAATGGACATAGATGTTCCCGTGTTGCCGGTTCGACCTGTCCCGGGATGGGCACAGCCTATCATGGCATACATATTGGATGGAACCCTCCCGGAGAACGAAGTGGAAGCCCGGCAGATATTGCGGAGGTCAAAAGCGTACACCGTCATCAATAAAGAGCTATACAGGAGAAGTGTCACCGAGGTACTCCAGAGGTGTGTGGAACCGGAGGAAGGACAAGAGATGCTGCTGGAAATACACCAGGGGGAATGTGTACATCATGCATCATCCCGAGCCCTAGTGGAAAAAGTGTTCCGGCATGGGTTCTACTGGCCTACTGCATTACAGCAGGCAGAGGACATTGTCCGTAAGTGTGGAGGATGCCAGAGGTTTGCTCACCGAATACATATGCCGGCGTCGGCACTGAAGACAATGCCTATCACTTGGCCATTCGCGGTATGGTGTTTGGACATGGTCGGGCAGTTCAAGCCGGCAAGAGGCAATATGACACACATACTGGTCATGGTGGACAAGTTCACCAAGTGGATAGAGGTCAAACCAATCCGGAAGTGTGACGGACACACCGCCGTGCAATTCCTGAAAGACATCATCTTGAGGTACGGATACCCACACAGCATTATCAGGATAATGGCACCAATTTTGTCGTGGGGGAATTCGCTCGATTTTGTGCTGAGAAGGGAATCCGGTTGGATGTGGCATCAGTAGCACACCCGGAAGCAAACGGGCAAGTTGAGGAGCAAATGCATTGGTCTTGGCCGGCATCAAAGCCCGCTTGATTGAACCACTATTGAGAACTCCGGGATGCTAGATAGAGGAGATACCGGCAGTGTTATGGGGTCTCCGGACCACACCGAATAGATCTACCGGGTATACACCATTCTTCATGGTATATGGTGCCGAGGCAGTACTCCCGACCGACATACAGTATGATTCCCCGAGAGTGACATTGTTCACCGAGACCGAGGCAAAAGAGGCTCGAGAAAATGATGTTCACTTACTTGAAGAGGCAAGAGAATTGGCATTATCTCAGTCTGCAATTTATCAGCAAAATCTCCGTCGCTATCATAGCCGGAAGGTGCACCCGATAGTATTCCGAGAGGGAGATCTTGTGCTGAGGCTCATCCAACGCACGGCCGGAATGAATAAGTTGTCGCCTCCATGGGAGGGACCTTTTGTGATAAGCAGGGCATTGCACAATGATTCTTATTACCTTGTAGATGCACAAGAGGCTAGGAAAGGTGTAATGGACAAATCCGGTGAGAAAACCAAGCGGCCATGGAATGTAGCCCTGCTTCGACCCTTTTACACGTAAAGGGTGCAGTGTATGTTGTATTTCGATTTTTATTTATCAATGAAAGTTCGGCACCCCGGGAGGAACCCGGGGACTGCCTCGTTGTGTGCCCCTTTACTTTGTTCCATTTATTTATTGTTCCATGTCGGCAGCCCGGGAAGGAACCCGGGGACAGCCTGGTAACTGTTTTTATGTTCTCTATATGCCCGGAAAGTTCTGAGATCGATTCTCAAGTCAAAGTAGTGTATGTCATGTGAAATAATCTTGTGACTCGACTGACGAACGCCGAAATGGTAGTCAAGAGCAAAGAGCATCAAATGTGGGGAACACGAAAACGGCCTCGGGGACTCCGAGCAGGAACTTATCCGGCATATCTGTTTTACTAACCCGGTTGTTTTTATGTCGGGAATTCGGCCAACTAGAACTCGGATATTCATAAGTAATGTATGTCGTGCATGGAATTTTGTGACTCGACTGTCGAACGCCGAAATGGTAGACAAGAGCAGAGATTGCCTGAATACGGTAGAAATGGAAATGAACTCGGGGACTCGTTGCAGAGTAAACCGACATAGCTTGTTTTTATATATAACATAGTGCAGAGTATGAATTTAAAAAGTATATATTACAAGTTGCACCCGGCATCCCGGGGATTTAACGATTCTACACTTAAGTATTTCTAGGCAATAGGTGAAGCCGGCTTCTCGGAGGCAGCAGCAGCAGGAACGGCGGCGACAGTCTCCTCCGCGACAGCAGCGGCACTCGGGGCCTCCGGATGCGCCTCGGCCTGAGAGGCCTCGGGTGGCGATGGAGTGGCAGCATCCCGGGAGTCCACGATCTCGGTGGCGGCACCGGAAGCGGCATCGTCTTCCTCCGGGATCTCGGCGTCTGCGTCACCAGTTGCACCAGTTTCACCATCGTCCTCGTAATCTGACTCGGAGTCAGAAGTGATGAGGCTGGTGGTGAAGACGCCGATGTCGGACCAGGACGCGATGCGATGCGCCACCGCTTGGCGCCGCTGGATCTTGGCCGGATCGGTGCACCACGACGAGATGGTGCGTAGGCGCTGGATCACATCAAGATCGAGACCCTCGTACCAGCTAAGCACATGAGTCAAGACTTGGTCAGCACCAGCCCGCGCACCGGAGCGCTTCCAAGCGTGAAGTCGCTTGCCGGCATCTCGGAGCGCAGTCGCCAATTCGCTGACCGAGAGGGTAGCGCTGACGCCTGGCCATAGTGCTCCATGGACATGGACGGCCGCACTGATAAGCTCGGTCCCGATCGACCGGAGAGGCACTATCCGGGCCTTCAGGGCGGTGAGGTGGTCCTCGATGTCCCAGGAGTCCGAGACAGGACCCTTCCCGGCACGCTTCTCCCGGGCGGCAGCGACTGCAAGGTTGGCGGCGTCGCGGGAGTGCTCAAATTGTCCTTTTAAAAGAAGAGCTGTCAAGCGGCCAGGTCATGAGGATGGTAGCAGTAAAGAAAGAGAGCGGGAGAAAAAGATCTCGGTAAACTTACTATTCAGATCCCGGTTCTACCCGGTTAGCTCGGAGAGCCAGGTATCTGCCTGGGACCGGAGAAGCGCCAGCTCGGTCTCGGCGTGGTGCGCGCGCGCCTCGGATTGATCCAGGGTCTCCTTCTGCTTCTTAGACGCCTCCACGAAGCGCGCCTTCATGTCAGTCGCGGCAGATTTGGCCTTCTCGAGCTCGGCACTTAGGCGCGCGATCTCGGACTGGGTCGTGGCAAGCGCAGCCATTTGCTCCATCGAGACTTTTCCCGCAGCATCCCGCTCCTCCCGGAGGCGCCCCTCACACTTCTTGGACTGACCAAAGTCAGCAAGAAGCCGGTGGAAGATGCTGCCGCGGTTCTTGCCGCAATCCTGGATCCAAACAGGGTGAACGATGTCAATCTCGGGAAGGATCCCGGGGACTCGGGGTGTTCCGGGATCCATATCAATTAAACTACTAGGTAGGGAGGATCTCGGGGACTCGTGTTCAAAGTCTTGTTATTTTTTCTAAAGATTGGAGCCTAGTTGTCTGCTATTCGGTGGAATCTAGAGCACTAAGCACCAATCTCGGGGACTAGTGGAGATGGAGCAGTTAAATTTTGGAAAAGTTAAAGGGAAAAAACTTACATCGACCACCCGAGTGACGTCCAGCGCGGCCACCTGGAGAGCGTGTAGAGCTTGGGCGTTGCGGCTAGGGCCGGCAGCGTGCAAGTCCTCCACGATCTCGGAGGCATCGGCAGCGATCCAAGCTTTGTTGTACTCTTCGACAACGCGCACGCCGAAACCGCCAGGCGCGCTAGCAGCAACGACCTCCCGGGATCCTGAAGACACAAAGGAGCTTACGGTTGCTCGCAGCATCTGCAGGGCGGCAGTGGGGATCTCGGTAGGAGGTGGCGGTAATCGCGAAAACTTACCCGTGCTTAGGGCCAAGTCTTGGGCCGAAGATGTCGGAGGGGCAGTAGGTTTGACAGAGGCTTTTTTCTGCCCGGAGGCCTTGATGCGCGATTTCCCGGAAGGATGGTCAGATTGCCAGGAAGAAGCCATGGGCTGTTTCGGCGGAGGAATCTTGCCCGGGGCCTGCCGGGAGGGGGCTCCCGGCACGACCTGCCGAGGAGGACTTGCGATGTCCGCCTCAAGTTCGGACACCCTGCGCGGGCTGTCCGGGAGGAGGATGTCTTCGAATGCGGCGGTAGCCTGGGCTGGAATCTCGTCCAACACAGGACGAGCATCCGGAGTCGCGGCGGCAGTCTGCGCGGCACCAGGGGCAAGGTGCTCGCTGTCTTGTGCGGAAGGGCGAGATGGAGAAGGAGCAGCCCGAGGCGGGCTAGGAGTGCGGGATCCCGAAGGTCGGGAAGCCGCGGATGCCGGGACGTCAAGTGCCTCTCTGAAAAAAGTATATCAGAAAAGACATCGGGAGAAGACTAAACCATGTAACTCAAAGCAAAAAGATCTTACCCGGAATTGACGGTGGGAGGACCTCTCCTTCGGCATGGAGACTTCTCGGTCGATTGCTTGTTCGGCCTGCTCTTCTTGGTGGTGGTGCCGGGTGCACCGGCAGGGGTGGTGTCGGAAGCCGCACGCTTGCGGGTCTCGGCGCGCTTCGTCACGGCCGTGGGTCTCGGAGGCACTGGCGAAGCCCAGTTGAGGGGAAGAGCGTCAATCACATCGAGTATTTGACAATCAATCTCATCCTCATCATCTGATGAAACGGAAATAGCCTCTGAGGTTGAAGGATTACCCGGAGCAGAAGCACGAGCTAGAGGAATGGCAAGGTGGTCCTCGCCGTCGGGATCCTCTCTCGGCATCTTATCCGGTGCCGGGACGTTCGGCGTGAACTGCCCACCGGCATGCATCGCGTCCTCTTCGGTCTGCCGCTCGAATAACTGCACGAACAAGTCATTGCATGACAACCATGTCGGTTTCCAGCAGAATCCAGGTGTAAATGTAAGTTGGCGAACGACAGACACAAGCACCTGCCGCAGTGGTTTTTTCCGTGAACCCCCGACAAGACCCCAAGTATAGTCATCCGGCATCTTCGTTCGAGCAATAGCTCGAACGCGCCGGGCGACTGCGGAATGGTCCAACCTGAAAATGCTGGTCCTGGTGGGATCTAACAGCCCGTCCATATGGCACATCTTGTGCACTCGAGTCTGTAGGGGGCAGACGCGGCGGATGATAAAGCAGCGCAGGAGGTCGTCGGACGTCATTTTATCCGTCAGCACATTGAGGACGTCGTGCATGCATCTGACCTCCCCGGTATCCGGGAGCCGGTTCGAGAGGTCGAATTCGTGGGGAGGACCCATGACGAACTACGGTAGATTAATGAAATCCGGGTTCGAGGATCCCGGACCATCTCCCGAGACCTCCCGGTTCTTCACGTAGAAGAAGCTACTTGTCATATGCGGGGAATCCGGAGTTGGGGAATCCGGAGTCAGCGCGGGGAATTATAGTGGCCGCCCCGCAGTCGACTAAGACTTTGACCTTCTTATCCGGGTTGGGGATGACTTGGCGGCGGAGGATGAAGTACTTGGCCCAGAGGTCCAAGAAAGGCCACACGCCGAGATACGCTTCCGCGTAGGTGGTGAAGACCGAGAGCATCATAATTGCGTTGGCTGGGAGATGATGAGGTTGGAGGCCGTAGGTGTCGAGGAAGTCGCGGAAGAAGGGGCTAGCCGGAAGACCGAACCCACGCTCAAAATGCGTGAGGAATACAACGTATTCCCCGGGTTGGGGTTCCGGTTGGACCTCGCCCTCCGGAAGTCGACTCTCGACTTCTGGCGGAATCCGGTGCGTCCGGTACAGCCAGTCGAGATCCTTCTGGATGGTCTCGGACCCATCCCAGCACCCCCGAACACTCTCATCACCCATATCGGAGGGACCTGAGGATGTATCCGGGTTATTCTGCAGGCGGAACGGCGGTTAGTCGAGTTAGTCTACCGGGAGCTAAGACTCCGGATCGCAAACTCCTAAAAGCAACCGGGTTCCTAGCAAATGAGATCTACCGCGCGCAAATAAATCGAAACTTAATCGACGCGAATATACCCGGGTGAGATACGAAGATGGCCTAATGCGAGTAAAATATAAAGTATGGAAGGCATCGTCGTCAACGCCGCACGGCTCGCGCTCGCCGGCGCCGGCGCAACCCGCGGATGCATGGTTTCACGGCCGAGCGCGAAACATCGTCGTCGCGGTGAAGTTCGCCGGAGCGGGTGGAAGAACTCACCGGAGGAAATGAGGCCGATGACGAGCGAGAGTAATGTGGCCCGCTGGCGAAGGCGAAGCGCTCCGGCGACGAACGGCAACGGCAGTGCTCGAACTCCGGCCGCGGCGACGGCGAGATGCTCGAGATGGTTGCGGGAAATATGAGGAGTTTGGGAAGAGGAAGAAGAGACCGTTCCGGTCCCCTATTTATGGGGGGGATCCGGAGCGGTTTCCGAGTTTCCTGCCCACGATCTCTCCGATCGTGGGTGGGATCAGTTTTGTGCCGCGCGGCACGTGGCGTCCCCAGGAGCGCCCGATCCGGCCACACCGCGGGCCACAGAGCCCCAACGGTTGGACTTCGGATCGGCTGCGGCTCCCGGCGCGCGAACCCGAGCAGCGGCGTGCTCGGTCAGAAGCACTCTAGTTCGTTTCTGACTCGACATGACCTCGGGTGGGACCCAGCCCATGATTTCGAATTCAATCCGGCGCGAACGATAATATTCACTGACGGGGCACTATCCGGTTAGGAGCATGGCCTTCCGGTCGAAAGGATCTCGGTGCGGGGATCTCGGTAAAAATCGTCTCGACATCAAATCAAAGGATCGTCTCATGTTTCCTTGGGTGATTGTTGTTATTAAAGCTGATCCTGCACATCATCCGGGGTCGCTGCGCAGCACCAGCTTCGGGGACTAGTGTCGGGGGGCTACCCCCCGGGTAGGGCATATCCCGGCACAATTCGACAGTGTGGCAACAGTACTTGACCTTTGGCGAGAGCAAGGGCCACCCCCTGGTGCGCTGAAGGGGTAACTTGACCTTTCGGAGCTGGTAGAGTGCAAGGTGCTTCCTGGCGGGCGCAAGGGTCATCCCTGGTGGCTATAAATAGCCACCCCGAGCCCTCATAACAGCCCAGGCATCAGCGGGTGGTTCCTCTAAGAACTAGCTTCTCGAAGATGTCTTTGCTGGTGGGCTAAGACATCTTCGAGAGGCTAGGCCTAGAGATACTCATCCTAAGAGGAACTCGGGTGCATCCGGGAGAGACCTTGGACCTGGTGGCTCCGAGTAGACCCCCGGAAGGAGAGGTACCCGGAGGTACCGGATAGGCAACCCGGGTAAGGGCTAACCGGAGTGTACATCTCGGTCCTAGCAGATTGCTTTATGTGTGCAGGGAGGACTCGCAAGGTCGAACAAGGAGGTGACCGGCATGAGGGATGCCGGTAGGCCGTCAACGGTCTGGAGCAGGCTTTTCCGCCTGATGCGGGGGGAAGAACCATCCCCCCTGACACGGAAGCATGGTCACCTCCCGCCTGACACGGGAGCGCGTCAGCCGGTACGACAACAGTACGACAAGATCGTACATGCCTAGCGCGGCAATCCGTAAAAGGCTACCCGGGATGGGGAAGGACATGTCTTGTCTCTGACAGGGGAACAATGATGATCCAGGACAGCGCGTGCCGTCTTTGCCGGGGTGATGACGAAGGGGCTACGCCGGATAGCACGGAGGCTAGGTCGCACTAGCCGGTGTCGACATAACCGTTAGGCCTGTCCGGTGGGGCCAAGACGGATTAGGGTTTCCGGCCCTCCTGACCGGAACTCTATAAAAGGCGCCATAACTGCTCCTGCGAAGGAGAGACCAACTTGGGAGCCAAAACTCTAGTCTCATTTACTCCTAGAAGCATTTACTTCCTCCTTCCTCTAGTTCGTCTAGTTCTTCGTGTTCTTCACCTTAAGAGCTCTGAGAGCAAGTTGTAGCCCTTGTTCCACACTTATATTGAGAGGAAAAGCAGGAGTAGGGGTGTTACCTCCCCAAGAGGGCCCCGAACCTGGGTACATCGTGTGTGTCTTGTGTGCCTTCGTGCATTTGTTCGTGTTTCCTAGACCTTTCCCGTTACGCGTTGATCTTGTTTCTTTTTCTTGGGAGATCTCGGTTACACCGGGATCCTCCCCGTGTGAGCTCTTCAGCTCGCTATCCCTCCCCCGATCCACCAACGTCCATCGGGCCCACATATTAGCCATCCTATGGCATCTACCGTTACACCACCACGACATATCTTATTAGCCAGCATCATCACCAAGTCGTCCATAACCGTGGACACGGCTCATCGATAAGATTAAACCCTGCAGGGGTGCACTACTGGACCCATACTCGTTCGATCAACCCCAAAAATGCAAAGCCAGAAGGTAGGGCATCTCAGCACGGCAAATCTCTTCTCTATAACCCATCCAGGGAACCGCATGGTTGTGTGCACGGCTAATCAGTTCCAGTGCCCGCGGGATCGACCTTCATAGCACTCTAAGAACGTGCCACCCTATATGAGAATCGACTACTCCATCATCATGAGATCGTTAGGTAACTAGATGCATGCATCAAATGGAAAGCCCGAACTACTTGCGGCGCCCTGGATAAGAAGCGGATTAGATCGAAGCCGCGGGGGGCTCCATAGGGCCTCCCACAAGCGGTTAGTGCGCTCAAAATTGGATCCGAGGACAAGAACTGAGTTCCTAGGTCGACACTTAGCAGAACAAAGCACCTCGGAAGGCCTTCTGCTGTTGCCTTATCTTTTAATTATAATACCCCAAATAAGACAATATTTTATTAAGGTAGAATAACCTATCATGCTAAGCAGGTGAAATAAATAAGACATACAGACGACTCGCACAAACAACTCTAAGCATGCGCTACGACTCGCAAGGCTAACAGATAAACATACACCAGGTTATGGGATGTGGGGGTGAAGCTGTATCAGTTGCAGGATAAACATATGATGGGATCGCAATTCAAGAATCGTAACTAGGATAGCATAGATCAAAAGGCAAAGATGAAAGACAATGTATAGGTAAACAAGCAAACTTTGCTTGCCTGGAATCCCGCATGGAAGCAGATCTTGTCGTTGCTCACACATCTCAACGTCTTATCGCGAAGAAGCAACAAACACTGGAAAGCGTGAAAGATGCATTTACAACTACGGCAAAAGATTCAGCATAATCATACGAGAATGATGCATGACATGGCAAGATGCAATACAATGCAGGTAATCCAAATTAAGAGGGAAAGCAACCCCGACAATTAATATTTAGGTGCAAATTATTTATTTACTCCGCAAAATTAAATGTTGGTTAAAATGGCAACACATGGCATGGGTGATCTAATTAGATTAAATGGAATAGGGCAATAATTAATTAAGCCCAACACATTCCATATTTAATTATTTAGGTGCAATAAATAAATTACACTAAGCAAATAAAATAAAGATGCAAAATGGCGTAAAAATGGCATATTAATATTCCTTGCATTTTTCTGATACAAATACATATAAAGACTATTTGATTTGGAATTATAAATTAAAAGTTATTAGCAATTAAAGTTTAGGGTGTTTCTGCAATTTTACAGGACCTGTTCGTGAGGAAAACATAGTTTCTGGGGGCTTGGGTGTGAAAACCAGGAAGCAGGGGGCTCGAGGTAAGTTACCAGATCTGATCTGTTTGTGGGAGTCTATGACATGAGGGTCCCACATGCCAGCGAGGGAAGAGAAAAAAAAGAAAAAAAAAGATGGGCAATTTTATTAGCAACGCAAAGTTATTAGCAATTAAAGTTTAGGGTGTTTCTGCAATTTTACAGGACCTGTTCGTGAGGAAAACAAAGTTTCTGGGGGCTTAGGTGTGAAAACAAGGGAGCAGGGGGCTCGAGGTAAGTTACCGGATCTGATCTGTCTCTGGGAGTGTATGACATGAGGGTCCCACATGTCAGCAAGGGAAGAGAAAAAAAAAGAAAAAAAAATGGGCAATTTTATTAGCAACGCGCCCGGGCGGACTCGAACCCACGACCTCGAGCTGCGGGAGGGGATGGCTGCGCTAGCCACTAGGACAAGAGTGTGTTGGTTATGTACATAGCGAAGAACAGCTTATTAGGTGACCCAGCGATATTTAACTGAACCATAACAGGGAAAACTTCAGGCTTTTGTGCGGGTGGAACCGAACGACGAGGACGACGACAGGAGCAGCAGCGATCCTGGTCGTGCACGGCGGAAACGTGGTGGGTGTGGTGTGGGTGTGGAACGTGCCGTGCGGTTCGGGGGCGAGGACCAGAGGCAAAGACGGAGCTTTGAGGTTTCTCGGGCACGGCCATGGCGATCGAAGGAGGAGTCGTGCACCGATTCGTCAATTTCAACACGGAATCGAGCAAAGAAGCGGGGGGATGGGTAGAGCAGCTCACCGCGAGGGGGACGGTGTAGTCGATCAGCGCGGGGGAGGTCCGGTCTGCCGGAATCATGGCGGCGGAGCTTCGCCGGCCGCGGGTGAGACGAGAACCAGGCCGACGGCCCGTGGAGCTCCCGGCTCGATTCCCTCGGGGGAGAGGGCGGCGACGACGCGGCGGGGCTTCTAGGCTCCTCTGATGTGCTTCGACGGCACCGGAGTGGCGGCGCAACGGCGTGGTCTCCGGCGAGCTCTCGTTGGGGAAGAAGAAATAGAGGGGATCGGAGGGGGAGAAGAAAATGAGGCGGCAACGCAGCAGGGAGAAGTAGGAGCGATTTAGGGTTAGGGCAGAGGAGGGGGTCGGCTAAGTAGGAGGGGAAAGGTGGAGGTGGGGGCTCCATGGCTCCACGGTGTAAAGCGAGCACGCTTCGCTCACGCTTGGTCATACAGAGAAGAAAGGGGCAAGGTGGGCCGGCCTGCTGGACACTGTTGGGCTTTTGGCCCAGATTAGATTTTTTTTCTCCCTGTTACTCTTTCTTCTTTTTATTCAATTCTTTTTCTCGTATTTTAAAACTAAATAGAAGAAGAAAAGATATATATACTTTTGACAATATTTATAGTTTCAAAAGTACACAATTAATATATTAATTTGAATATTTGAAAAGAATTTAAATATCACATTTAAATTGATTCGATTTACATTTAGATTTAAAAGTGGAATTTGAATTTGCAGGGTGTGATTTAAATTCAAATGCAAAAAGTAAATAAATGAAGTGACAAATGCATGATGATAGGACATGATGATGCAAAAATAAAAACAACAAAAAAATTATTTGCGGATAAAATCCCGGGATGTTACACCTGGCAGCACAAAGATGTACCAGGATCTCAAGCAAATCAATTGGTGGATCAGGATGAAGCGTGAAATTGCTCGCTATGTGTCTCAGTGTGATATTTGCTGTCGTGTCAATGAAGTGCATCAGAGACCACCTGGACTTTTTCAACCACTGCAAATTCCTTAGTGGAAATGGGACAAGATCGAAATGGACTTCGTTACTGGGTTTCCAAAGTCCAAGAAAGGCAACGATGCAATCTTTGTTGTCATTGATCGTCTCTCCAAAGTGGCTCACTTCTTCCTAGTCAAAGAGACAGTCTCTAGTCACTTGGCAGAACTCTGTATGACAAGACTGGTTCCTTTACATGGTGTTCCTCTGGCAATAAGCTCAGATCGTGGAAGTATGTTCACTTTGAAGGGGTTACGGTGCAGAAAACAATAATTTTCTAGCGAACGGAACCCTAACTAGCCAGGATCTATCTATCTAGTACATGCGATAACGGTGGCGGAACGGGTTACATTACCTCCATGTAGACCGATAGCGGGGATTACGCTCCCGCACAAGCGTTGACGATGAAGTCGTACGTAGCCGACCTCGAGGTCGCCGAGAACTTGCCGCGATGTCGGAGTCGATGACGCCGGGGTGTCGACGATGATCTGCGTCGACGGACGTCGGGCGGAAGAAGGCAGAGCGCCAGCACCGGGGCTGGTGCGCCGACAGCAGAGGGGGGAGGCGCAGCGGCTGCAGGGGGTGAGACGACGTCGCCCAAGCTCCTCAATAGAGTAGCCTCCGAGCACTCGCAAACATACGGAGCCTAGCGACAACTCCCGGTCATTCAGATCCAGCTGAAATCGCAGGAGTAGATCTTAGACATGGTCGAGACACTCCGCTCACCAATGATCGTCAGGGATACCTGGAAATATATGACGACCCCTGTGCATTCCACGAATATCGTCGTTGAACCATAAATATGATATTCATTCCCTTTTTCTCTGCGATACTACCTTGTCCGAGATATGATCGTAGACACACCGATGCCTTTGCTGTATCTCGTTACCGACGAAGGTTATTAACTCGTCTGCGATATTACATCTCCATGACCTAGTCATAAGCTGCGCAGCTATATAGATGCAATATCACCGAGTGGGCCCAGATTATCTTTCCATTACAAGAATGAACAAATCCCGCTCTTGATCCTTACGTCTTGATGCTCTTTCGGAATACCCAAGATGGACACCGTTATTGTCATGCTATATAAGACACAACGTTTGATGCTCTCAAAGCACTCCTACGAAGCAACAATAAGTACGGTCTCACGGTCTAAGGAATAAGCTATCATACTCTTATTTATTGCAAATGACAAATATCGTAATACGATCTTATTGCAATACTTTGCGTATGTCCATCACCTTATTATACTAACAAGACGACCCCATTGTCAACCGACGTCATTGTCCTTGATCGGGAATCTCGATCAACTGTTGCCCAATGGACTAGCTCATATAGAGGCTTGCTAGGGACCTGGTTGTCTATGTATCACACGTGTATTAATAATTCCGATTAATACAGTTATAGCATAATACACAAACCTATTATAAACTTATGAGATAATGCAATAAATACTACTTATTTATTTGCCTCTAGGGCATATCTCCTTCAGTCTCCCACTTGCACTAGAGTACAAATAAACTAGCTGCATTTTACTTTATCAGAATCCCTTATCAAATAAGAATCATTTGATAATGCTTGCTCGTGGAAAAGTGTTACTGCACAATCCATGATTGTACATGCTTTTGCGATTCACTGGCATCAACTTGTTTGATATCACCATGTTGTCTAACAACATATATGCAAATACCTGTAACATCCCAACATTTTGGAATGTTCAAAAATCACTAAATATTAAAACTTTTCTTTTTATTAAAATAAAATATTAAATGCATAAGGAAACCAACTATGAAAGACTTCAAACATGAGTTTAATATTTCAAATGTCACAGTTTAAACATTTTTTTATTCAGTGTGTTTCAAAAACCTTAAAATATAATTTGACAAATATTTTACAAACTACAAAATCATTTTTATAAAATAAATTAGTTTCTTTATAAGTATTTAAATTAAACCACTTAGCCATATCTATTCATAAATATAAGATTATTCACAATGTTATATAATTGCTAAATGGTTTCATTCCTTTAACTAAGTTCAAAATATAGTTTGGAAATTATAAGCCTATAGTGTATAACTTTAAAACTTCATAAAAATTTAAATAAATGAATTAGCCCAATAAACATTTCATTTGCTTAAATGAATTTCATCTAATTTCAAAGCATGAAATGATTAATATATTCTAAATAAGAATAGAATTAAAACAAAAATCCTTTCCAAAGTTGTTATGAAGTTTTCAAATGAATTATCATAATATAAAATATAATGTTGCACAAATTATTTTCAATTAAAAATGAATACCCTATATTTCACATTTCCTAAACATTTTATATTTAGTTCTTTAATATTATGCCAAAATAAAGATAAATGATTTCAGAAAAATAAGTTTAAATAACTTAAATTCAAACATATTGAAATGTGGGTATTTTACAAATTTTATTTAGCCAAAAGAAAATCTAAATAAGATAGAAATTCAAATTTGACTTTACGTGTCAAATTTGTAATTAATCAATATTTCAAAATATTAATTTTATAAAATATTCAAAACATGCCCACAATTGGTTTAACAGAAAGATAACAATTTTACAAATTTTTAGAAATTTATTTGACATCATTTGGAGTTATAAATCAAAAGATATGAATTAAAGAAATAAAATCAGAAAAAGAAAACACTAGCTGACGTCATGCTGACGTCAACAGATCATCCCCAACCTCCGTCCGAATCTGGCGCCGAAGATCAAATAGAATCGGAGTCGATTTCCTCTCCGATTCGTGCGGGATACGATCTCCTGCAGCCCCCTACATAAACCCCAGAACCTGCCGCCGCTTTTCCCTCTTGAACCCTAGCTCAGATCGCCCCCAGGCCGCCACGGTTGCTCGCCGGAGAAGCTCGAAGCCGCCGCCGTTTTCCTCCGTTTCCCGGCGAGGTAAATCCTCCCCGTCTCCGAGACCACGCCCATCTGCCTCGCCGCGTCCGTGCGCACCTTCTGACCCCTTCCCTCGATCTCTTTCGTAGCGAATCGCGGGTGAGTGGAGTTCGCCGGACTCGCCGTACTCCGACCACGGCCAGACGCAGTAGAGGACGCGCGAGTCGATGCCGACCACCCCACGGAGTTCGCCGCGCCGCGCGGAACCCCGGCGTCAACTCCCTGAGCGAAGAGGACCACCGGAGCAGCGAGTTCGTCCACGCCAGAGCCGCGCCGCCGTCGTCGTCGTTGCCGGTGACCACTGCGCCGCCACGGTATGGTTCAAACCCCCAGCACCGTCCGATCCAATCTCTACGGTTTAGATTAGATGACGAGGACGAAGCGGTATGATTTGATCTGGACCGTCAGATCCAGATCTGACGGCCCAGATCTGTAACTTATCCACGTCAGCGATCCCAGTCAGCGCTGACGTGGCCTGCACAGTCAGCGCCAGCGTGTAAATCAATTTCCTATTTTAATTTTAATTGGAAAAATTGCAGATTAATCCCTGTAATTAAAATATCTATAACTTTTTAACCACAACTCCAAATCTAATAATTTTTATATATTTGGAAAGCTCTTGACATTTAGAATATTTTGGATCTGACGAAATTCAAATTTGACTTAGTACAAAATATTCAAATTTCAAATGGTGAATTTGAGTATATTTGTAATAACTTCAAATCCATAAATCCAAAAAAATGCAAATAAATATGTTTTAGAAACTTTAGAATATTTGTAAATTAATGCCACTGCTATAAATATTTTTGAGTAATTTTTTGAATGATTTCATAGTTGTGTGTTCAATTTGAATATGTTTGACTAAATTGTTTAAATAACTTTTAATATAAACATTGTTTTTGATTAAATCCAATTGCAATTGATTTAAGTAAATGCTCTCTGTCTATTAACACAAATTATAAATTTTGGTTATAAAAATTTAATCATAGGAAACTTTAATATTATAATTATTCCTTTTATTATATTTTCCAAAATTAGAAATTAATTAAATTGCATTTATAAATTCATGCATATATATAAAGAAAACACAAAAGTTATTTTGATGTTTCTTGTGATTTAAAATTTCATTTCATTCATAGCATATTTTAATTCGCATAGGAAAACTCCTCTTCATTAGTTTTCTCTAAGTTAGGAATTATTGTCAAACTTAGTATTTTGGGAAAAGTGCTATACACTTAGACACTTAGTAATTTTCAACATGGAGCTGGAAGACCAATGAAGGACTTAGCCAAAAACAAGACTCCAGAAGGATCTTCAAGGAGAAGAAACACTTAGAAGAAAATCAAGAAGAAGTTCATGAAGGACTTAGAAGAAAACAGGCCCTGGAAGCATCCCCAAGATGTCAAGCACTTGGAAGAAAAGTGAGAAGAAGTTCAAGAAGGCCAACCCCCTTTTATTCTCTAAGTCTTTCTCTCTGTCTTTTCTTCTTCTTATGTTAGACTTCATGAAGACTAAGTAAATCCAAGACCAGCCTCGAGGATACAAGAATCATCAAGTCTGAAGATTCATCAAGACCACCAAGAGCTCAATCAAGACATCATCCAGAAGAAAGTTACAAGTCTGGAGATGAAGCCTGGAGGACAACTACCTTTTTCTTTCTAATTTTTTCCCTCTTTCCTAATCTTGTTTTTAGACTTAAACAAATTTTGATCATGATGTTATCATCTTGAAGTTGTTGGATCCTAGCAGCATAGTGGGATGAAGCGGCCTGGAAACAAACCTTACATGTCCACGTACATGAGACCTGTTCCACAATTTAAGTGGCTGGCCGGGTGTCTATCTCTCTCACTATAGTGAATGTCCAATTTACAAAGAGTTGATAATAATTGTTGATCGTCTTGAACAAATGACTTAGTATTTTTCTATAAGTATTTTGCACATCATGGCTAAGCCATTAGAGTGCTTGTTTAAAGATGATATAAAACAAAGTATTTTTATCCAACTTAAGACCTTAGTCCTTAGTCATTCTTGACCCACCTATTTGCCTTACATTAACTTAAAAGATTTTCATGGCATGAAAAAGTATTTCTATTCCTTAGGAATAACTTGCATATCATGCATGTCATGTTTTCCTTAGAAGTTTAAGAAACTTGTTTGTAGGTGTTGTGTTGTTTTATAATTGTTGTTTGTTGATTGTTGTATTGTTGTTTGCTTATATTGTTTAGATTAAGCGGAGAGAAAACGTTCGTTGTTGAAAAGAGTTTGTGAACAACGACAACATTCAAAGGCAAATGGCACACCCCATAAACTTCCTATTTTTATATGCATTACTTAGTGTATTTTTATATGCATGTGTTGCTATGCTAAACCTGTGTAGAATCCCTTATACCTTTGTCTAGGTTCCTATGCAATACTTAGTAGAATTATTGTTGCTATGCAAATGTTGTTTTGTGAAAATCTAAATTCTACTAAGTTAAGAATGAAACACCTGGGTGGTAATTGGTCGGATGGTTTATGTTGAGTGGCTACTCAGGTCCATTTCTATGGTTCCTAGAGTATGTACACTTGAGAACGGCCACCCAGGAACAGAGGGATCTGAAGAACTCCGAGTGACGATTGCTTCCAGTGCAGCCATTGCCATATGGGCTCTGGCTTGATCGATTATGTTGCGTGGACTCTCTCCGGCTTGACAAGCAGATGTAGGGGGATGTTAGGTGGAACGGGTCAAGCCAGGTGGGAGGGAAAATGCTTCTGAAAGATCTCGTCTCATTCTCTCCTTCCCTTATCACAAATGGTGTGTAAAGGATACCTTGGGTTGAATGGGTACAATGGTGAAAGTGCACAACCTCTGCAGAGTGTAAAACTAAGTACTTAGCCGTGTCCCCGGTTACGGACAATTTTGAGCAGCTGATCAAGGACGTCAACGGAGGATTCCATCATTCCAATTTCTAAGTTAAAAGTTGATGGGTGAACAAGGGAAGATGAGAATTATGGTTTTCATGCCATACTCGTCGATTTCAAGAAAAGTGTTTTCCAAAGAGTAGGAAAAATTGGCTTTATGCAAATTAGCCTTGAGCTCCACCAGCCAAATATGCATATAGGCTTTAGAGTTATTCCATAAGTGTCCACCATAGTGTCACTTGCCAGACTCCATTTTTAATGGAATCTGACCCACGTTGTTGCAATATTTTTCTTATTGCAGATTTGATCAGATGACGAGTGAGGTTTCGTTTAAAGGTTTCGAGTCTACAACCAACATGTTTTCGCCTGTGGCAGCATGAAAGTTATAGAGGCTCACTGCTATTGTATTTCCGTTGTGTACCTTTTCCAATGCTAGCTTTATGCTATGCAACTTGTATCAAATAATTTGTAATTCTGGATCATCGATGTAATATAATTGATGCTTTGTTGTGATATTACATCGTAAACTGTGTGTGCAAATGAATCGATCCAGGGATTTGCACTATACACAGGTATCTGCCTTATTTAAAGTGCAGGTACGCTACAATACCGTAACTAAGTGAGACTTCTGCTTCCCAGCGCTTACTCTGATTATACTAACCAGATAACTGCCCTGAAAAACACACTCAGCCATGCAGAGCCCCTTGTAACAATTACAAACTCGCGATATCTACATACTTTCACACTAATGTAGAAAACTTGACATTCAAATGTCAATCCCTTAACTAACGCACTTCTACTTCCAGTAAATTCCAAATTTACTTTCATAACTGTTCTTTACTCCAAGAACATCGGTTATATTTTATCGAGCAGATAATATGGTTTCTGTATGATGTCTAATATATACATAATAGACCCACATGTCATACAACCATTACCTTCATGCATCATTACTCTTAATGACCAATTGGATTCCAAAGGACCATCCTTTTGATTCTATTCTGACTCCTCAGATATAATCCAACACAACTCGACTAACTATTTAAAATTCCCGTTGTATTTCAAAATAGACACTAACTTTTAAATAGTTTTACAACTTCATCCTATTCTATTGGTACAGTTTCACAATGTGTTAACTACACAAGATGAATTCGACTCCCACTCAAATTATGTCTCCACATATTTGATAACACGAGCTCCCACTCAAAAACATGTTATCCACATATTTGAGTTCCCAAGCTCCCACTCAAAAATATGTTCTTCACATATTTCTCCTGAGTGAACTAACTATGACTCCCACTTAAATCGACATCTTGGTTAAACCAAAATCATTGATCTACTATCAATTCGAATTTAATACAAACTACAGTATTACATTAATACAAATCCCTCAGACTTCAAGCATGTCTCCATAAATGTAGTCAACAAATTTGATCTTGTCCAAGACACATTTCTCGACAAGACATGCTACCGCGTCTTTCTTATAGTCACATTTCTCATATAACACCTTATATGACGATTAAACAATCTTATTCCTCTAATAAGAATTGCAGCAACAATTACTCTCTTAATCCTTTCAAATGCAACTTTGGATTTCCAGGCTCAAAAAGCCTTTGTTCGTATTCCGATATTTTCTCAACTTTCTTTGTATTCATAAAGTGCACCTTGATCTGTCAACAAGATCTGAAATACTTAATACAGTGCTGTGACCTGACATCAATATTAAATATAACAACACCTCATTCAGAAGTTTCTTTCATGAAAATATTATGATCTCTATGAAGAGGATTGCAAGCAGAAAACAATTTTCTAGTCTCCCTCACTCTTAATCACTAAACATTCATTAGCAGACATATACTCTTTGGAACATCTTCCAACATAAGTCTGACACTTTATTCCAACCTTCTAATTTCAATCCATAAACCATAATTCGAAAAATCATCTTTTTCTCGGAATTACATAGACAACAAACTGAACTTTGTTTCTATTTGGTTTTGGAATACACTCTCATCCTCTACAAAGAACCACTCATGTATATTCCGAATTATCGCATAATCATATACATGTCGACACTACTGTCGATCCTACGAATTCTCGTTGAGAAAAATATCTATTTTCTAAAGTGGACATCGACTATAATGTTTCGAACATATTAGGAGATTCTAAGACAGATTCTGACAGACCACACTTTATTTAAAATAGAGCATAATTATAATTCCCCACATATCACCATATATGACATTATAATATTGTGAAACGAATTTCCACAAGTCTTTTGTGTTGAAACCATAATTCAAAAATATTGTCCTTTGATCGAATCTTGTGAATACAATATTCACTAATCTTTCTTCTGAAAAACCCCATTTGATCTATTATCAAATTAATTTCAGACTCCATAATTTATCGGGCAAATACTCCTATTTACCAAAATCATGAAAGAATTCGGATCATGCAATAACACCATTGATTAATCATTAAAAATGACTCTCAATCAATATCCTCTAGTATTGCAACTTCAATACTGCATTTCAAACTTAATCAATTTTGACACTCGAAATACTTAAATGGACCAAAAATATCCATTACTTCTTTCACTGCCTTTATGACTAAATTCGATGGTGTTTGTTCTTTGGACACATAATTTTATCATTCCTGCTATTATAAATGTATATCACACGCATAATGTAATTGAGATGTGATGCAAATTACTCATAACATGAAACAACTGCTTTGTTCCATAACATAAAACAAATGATGTGTTCTATATGAATAATTATGTCTTGTAACATTCAAGACACCAAACTAGATCACATTCTCACTATTACAAAATGTCTTATCAAAAACTATTGATGATAACTAATATGATATCTCGAGGGCGTGAGCACTACTGGCCATTAACTTGCCATCACTTGTGCACTGTCACGTCACCCTTCGCCACATACTTGTGATAATCAGGGACTGTTTCACAAACAGAACAATTATCAAACACTTTTTATCAAGTAAGAGAAGAATACATTTATATCTTCGTATATCAAATATACCCATAGCGTCGAAGAACTCTTCTTCGATGAATCAACTTTTAGAGATTTGAACTTGTTCAAGAACGTGAAGAAGCTCACCGTGTCTCTATAGCATATTCACGCACATGCTATTCACAGCTAGGAGGTAAAGCACAATCTCTATTGCACTGGAGTTCGCTATCTAGAAATCGTAGATATTCGTAAGCCTGAAGTAGATGTCACACAACTTCTTCAACTGAGTCCCCAGACAGGTATGCTCCCCATGTGAATGGTCCGGAACTTTCTAAGCTGTCTGAACTTCTCAAGACTCAATTCATCTTTGAAGTGACCTCTGATCGCATCAATCACGACATATGGCTCCATGTGTTGAAACAACTTTCAACTCAGGTGCTAGGCATACGCTCATGACGATCGTCACTTCCATGAAAATATCATGATGCTTACGGAACTCATCATCTTGCTCCTTGCTATCAGAATCATCTGGTCTAACTCCTAACTAATGTTCTAGCACATATAGGATGTTTGTTGTGTTTGGAGAATGTTTCTAAAACCAATGTACCAACTGATGAAGTTGGACCCGTCGGCTTCCAAGGTAGAATCCGAGCTCTTGAAGAAGTAACCGAAGTGTAGTTTCGTAGTCTCCAGATGTGATCGCAAAAGAGGTAAGATAAGTTTATAATATATAGGTGAGTTTTAGTTCTATAATCTCATTATCAAAAACACAACACACCAAGATTATTATCCCTAAAAATAATAATGGCGATTACACGACCCTCATCCACCACACTACCCCCGATCATCACGGACGGCAGCACAGCTTCAAAGGTGGACATAACATGTCGATCACAACAACTCTGTGACTCGTGCTCGATCTTTCGATCTTCCCGTGTTCCGAGGCCATACCTCTGAGTATGCTATGCTCGCCAATCAAACCTCGAAGACCCTGCGCGTGCAACATGGCTTACACCCACTGTATGCGAACGACGAGATGTGTGACACCCGATCATCACGGCCTGCCTCATAACGTAGAACTTTCTTGGTGGTGCGCAACGAGGGAGAACACAATTTTGGTATTTGTTAGGGATCATGCTATTTATGATGCTACCGTTGTATATCTAGCATATAAGCAATCAATAGGATGCACACACAACAGCACACAATAATGATGCAATGAAGTGCGATGTGACATGGTCGATGCGCCTGGACCTTCATGGCGCCATGTGCCTGGCCCCCGGCGCCCCGGCATGGCTCCGAGTCTACAGAGCCCTCCTTTGCCTCCGACATTACGAGTAATATCAAAACTTACCGTAACCATGTCACATAAAATAACGCCTCTGCAAAACAAAGTTAGACGCCTCTAGCTTTATTTAGTTTTGCAAGTTTTACGTGGCATATAGGCTTATTCGTAAGAGAACCGCTTCCCTACCTACGAACTTTGTACCACAACGTCGATTGTATAATTGCATGTTTAAGCATCCCTTTCGGGCCCTCCATTGAAAATGCTTTGCCGACTAGAGAGAGAGAAACAGACACCCGCCAGCCACAGATACGGTGCAAGCCGTATGTCAGTAGTGGAACCAGTCTCGCGTAAGCGTACGCGTAAAGTCGGTCCGGGCCGCTTCATCAACTCAATACCGAAGGCATCGCAAGTGCACGCTAGAGGGTAGCAAATATAAGAAAGACGCCCTCATTCAACATGAGTTCTAACCGTACCAGCAGTACTACGCATAGATCGGCTCTGATACCACTGAAGGGGTTACGGTGCAGAAAACAATAATTTTCTAGCGAACGGAACCCTAACTAGCCAGGATCTATCTATCTAGTACATGCGATAACGGTGGCGGAACGGGTTACATTACCTCCATGTAGACTGATAGCGGGGATTACGCTCCCGCACAAGCGTTGACGATGAAGTCGTACGTAGCCGACCTCGAGGTCGCGGAGAACTTGCCGCGATGTCGGAGTCGATGACGCCGGGGTGTCGACGATGATCTGCGTCGACGGACGTCGGGCGGAAGAAGGCAGAGCGCCAGCACCGGGGCTGGTGCGCCGGCAGCAGAGGGGGGAGGCGCGGCGGCTGCAGGGGGCGAGACGACGTCGCCCAAGCTCCTCAATAGAGTAGCCTCCGAGCACTCGCAAACATACGGAGCCTAGCGACAACTCCCGGTCAGTCAGATCCAGCTGAAATCGCAGGAGTAGATCTTATCTGGAATCCCGCAGAGCAACGGCGCTCTGCGGTATGGCTTAGGTGGAGAGAGACCCCCTTCCTCAGCTCGGCGCGGCTCCAACTTGGGAACCACGAGATCGAGAGAGAAATTGGGAATTAATTGAATTTCCTGTGTATTAAATCAATTAATATGCCTTGGTATATAAAGGGGGAAGGGGGTGTGCAAACCCCTTGGCTCCCCCATGTGGGACTAAAGGATGGGGGGGTTGGTGCGCCCCACCATGGGCCGGCCGAACCTCCCATGGGGCCCACCCCCCTTGTGGGGTGCGGCTCCCCCCTCTTGGGCCCTCTTAGGGCCCATGTAGGTGGGAGCCCCCTTTTTCCTTTATTTAATTAATATTAAATTAATATAAAAATCACATTAATTCATAATTAATATATTTGTATATAATTCAATATCTCGTGACTCCGAATACTCTTTCGGACCACCCGAACAACTTTCGGACATTCCCGGAACCATTCCATACCTCCCCGGAACTCCTTCCGGACCACCGGAACTCTTTCCGGATTATTTCTCTCTCTCCAACAAAAACCTATAAAATTCCAGAACCTATCTCCTAGCGTCGCTAAGACCATAAGTTTGTTACGCTACGGTTCGGGAACACTCCAGACATGGTCGAGACACTCCGCTCACCAATGATCGTCAGGGATACCTGGAAATATATGACGACCCCTGTGCATTCCACGAATATCGTCGTTGAACCATAAATATGATATTCATTCCCTTTGTCTCTGCGATACTACCTTGTCCGAGATATGATCGTAGACACACCGATGCCTTTGCTGTATCTCGTTACCGACGAAGGTTATTAACTCGTCTGCGATATTACATCTCCATGACCTAGTCATAAGCTGCGCAGCTATATAGATGCAATATCACCGAGTGGGCCCAGAGTATCTTTCCATTACAAGAATGAACAAATCCCGCTCTTGATCCTTACGTCTTGATGCTCTTTCGGAATACCCAAGATGGACACCGTTATTGTCATGCTATATAAGACACAACGTTTGATGCTCTCAAAGCACTCCTACGAAGCAACAATAAGTACGGTCTCACGGTCTTAGGAATAAGCTATCATACTCTTATCTATTGCAAATGACAAACATCGTAATACGATCTTATTGCAATACTTTGCGTATGTCCATCACCTTATTATACTAACAAGATGACCCCATTGTCAACCGACGTCATTGTCCTTGATCGGGAATCTCGATCAACTGTTGCCCAATGGACTAGCTCATATAGAGGCTTGCTAGGGACCTGGTTGTCTATGTATCACACGTGTATTAATAATTCCGATTAATACAGTTATAGCATAATACACAAACCTATTATAAACTTATGAGATAATGCAATAAATACTACTTATTTATTTGCCTCTAGGGCATATCTCCTTCACACTTCTCGATTTTGGGATAGCTATCAGAAAGCTTTGGGTACCAAACTTCTGTTCAGCACCGCTTACCATCCGCAGACAAGTGGACAGGTTGAAAGGGTGAATCAAATTCTGAATGATATGTTCAGAGCTTGTGTTATCTCCTTTGGCATGAAATGGGAGGATTGCCTTCCGTATGCTGAGTTCTCCTACAACAACAGCTTCCAAGCAAGTGTAGGCATGGCTCCCTTCAAAACTCTCTATGGGCGCAAATGCAGAACTCCACAGAATTGGTCTCAATCTGGTGAACGTCAATTCTTTGGCCCTGCCATTATCCAGGAGACTGAAGGAAAGGTTCGCATCATTCGTGACAATCTGAACATTGCCCAGTCTCGGCAGAAAAGCTATTATGATAGCAAGCACAGGGACATGGTCTATGCATCTGGTGATCAAGCTTACCTTCGTGTCACTACTCTGAGAGGCATGCAACGCTTTGGCATCAAAGGCAAGCTCGCTCCGCGTTATGTTGGGTCTTTCAACGTTCTTTCAAAGCATGGTGGATTGGCTTACCGTCTGGAACTTCCTCCAAACCTCTCCAAAGTGCACGATGTCTTCCACCTGTCACAACTCAAGAAGTGATTCCAAGATGCAGGACGTGCAGTTGATCATGTGACGTGGGTATACCTTCCGGGTACCCCCACTATGGCGTATAATGAAGAAGAGTCCCACCGGGTGGCCCAATGAAGACTAAGAACCTCTAAGTAAATAACTTGAAGGACAAGACAAGAACTCCTATTCATAGTCTACTAATACTCTCATGTAGAACCCCCCTGGCTCCATATATAAAGACAGAGAGGGGTAGACAAAAAGAGGAGAAACCAAAATAGACCATAGACAGGCAACAACACATCTAGCCCTAGCCATCTCAATCGCCATCAAGTCCACCATGTAATCATCATCAATCACTAGTGGAAATCGGGGCTTAGGTTCACCCCTTTAGTCCCAAATTAAATTTGGACCGAGACTAAAGGGGTGCAACCCCGCGCCGCGATTTTGCGAGGGACCTTTAGTCCCGGTTCGTGTTAGGAACCGGGACTAAAGGTCCACCGCATGCGGTAGCAGAGGCGGGTCCAACGTCAGAACCCTTTAGACCCGGTTCGTTTCACGAACCGGAACTAAAGGTCCTCACCTTTATCAGCTTCTTCCACCCCGACTCCTCCCTTTCCAAACCGAGCTCGAGCTCACCATTTTCCCTCTCCATTTCTCCTCTCATTTCCTCTCTCCAAACCTAATTAATCCACAAAAAAAACACCATTTGGCAAGATTGAAGGCACCCTACGGTTAGCTTCTTCATCCTCTTTCCGGCATTGCTTATTTAGCTCATTTTGCTCATTTCAAAAAAATTGTGCAAGAAAGGTGTTTGATGAAATGCCTAAGTTAGGATTTCATTTGTTTCATATGCGCAATTTGTGCTCAAAGTAAATAATGATTCATGTGTTTTCGTGTCGTGAGGAGCCTTATCGACGTCGATCGCCCGCGCTGTCCCGTCACCGGCACCACCTCGGTGAGCCTCTATCTTTTATTTTATTTGATTTTTAAAAACATAGCTTTATTGTTTTAGATGCATAGTTATTACTTGTATAATTTTCTAACTTGTATTATATGTATAGAGTCATGGTTCTCATATCCGTCCCCGTCGGTCCTCGTCCGGTTTATGATTCGGATGTGGTATATTTTCAAAACTATTTATTACATTCTGTGTTTCTGGCAATTATGGCGACCAACTTGACATAGAATTATTTTTATCTAGGAGGTTGTTAAACCAGAAATTGAACCTGACCCTATTGTCGAGTTTTTGGATAAAGAAAACAATGATTTGAAAGCAAAATTGAAAAGAAGTGAAGATCTTTATCTTCAATGCTTAGAAGATAAGATGAAATTAGAGCTCAAACTTGCCGACGTGGTCGATGGTAACGAGATCAAGATGGATGCAATGCGCTTGAAGATAAAAAAGGATTAGAAAATATGCCATTAATCGGGAGGCTTGGTATCATTATGTTGTGGGTTCAGTATTTACCTTAGTTGCGATTTTGATCGCATTTGTTGTTGGATTTAAATTCTTTAGATAATTTTTATATTTGGTTCAGTTGATGTATGTTTTATGAGAACTATGTATTACCAGTTGTCACTACTCTACTCTTATTTTAATGGATGACATTGTATTAATTAATTTGCTCTTACATATTATTTATGACAGTAGTGTAATAATGGGGTTCGATATACTTTTATGTAATACAGATGAACCGACAATGGATGTACGGTGACCGATGTTGTCCTAAGTTCATTGATGGCATGCATAATTTTATCCATGTGGCTGAGGCAAACAAGCCGAAGAACGGTTTTATTCGTTGTCCATGTAGTGCCTGCAAGAATATGAGTGATCACTCTACCTCAAAAGTCATTCACTCACACCTCTTTCATAATGGTTTTATGCCTGGTTATTATTGTTGGACCAAGCACGGAGAAACAGGGGTTATCATGGAAGAAAATGAAGAAGAGGAGGATAATGACAAATACCCTTGGTTCAGTGATACTACAATGGGAGAAGACGAAACTGAAGAAGATCCCATTATTGATGAGCCCGACGATGATCTTCGTCGGGCCATTCGTGATGCACAAATGGACTGTGGAAGTGAAAACGAAAGGTTGAAGTTGGAGCGTATGTTAGCTGATCACGCCAAATTGTTGTACCCAACCCTGTCAAAATGACTAGAAAAAGCTAGGTACCACACTTGAATTGCTGCAATGGAAGGCAGAGAATGGTACTTCTGACAAGGGATTTGAAAATTTGTTAAAAATAGTTAAGAAGATGCTTCCAAAGGATAACGAATTGCCGTCTAGTACGTATGGAGCAAAGAAGGTGGTATGCCCTCTAGGATTAGAGGTGCATAAGATACACGCTTGCATTAATGACTGCATCGTCTACCGCGGTGAGCACGAAAAATTGAATGCATGTCCTGTATGCGGTGCTTTGCGGTATAAGATCGGGCGAGATGACCCTAGTGATGTTGAGGGCGAGCCGCGCCCCAGGAAGAGGATTCCTGCAAAGGTGATGTGGTATGCTCCTATAATACCACGGTTGAAACGTTTGTTCAGCAATAGAGAGCATACCAAGTTGTTGCGTTGGCACAAAGAAGATCGTAAAAAAGACTTGATGTTGAGACACCCCGCGGATGGGTCCCAGTGGAGAAAAATTGACAGAGAGTTCCCGACATTTTCAGATGACGCAAGGAACTTAAGATTTGGTCTAAGTACAGATGGCTTTAATCCTTTTGGAGAGCAGAGCTCCAGTCACAACACTTGGCACGTGACTCTATGTATCTATAACCTTCCTCCTTGGCTGTGCATGAAGCGGAAGTACATTATGATGCCAGTGCTCATTCAAGGCCCGAAGCAACCTGGCAACGACATTGATGTGTACCTCAGGCCATTAGTTGAAAAACTATTGCAGTTGTGGCATGAAGAAGGTGTACGTGTGTGGGATGAGCACAAACTGGAGGAATTTGATCTACGAGCTTTGCTTTTTGTAACCATCAATGATTGGCCTGCTCTAGGCAACATTTCAGGACAGTCAAACAAGGTATACAATGCATGCACGCACTGTTTAGCTGAGACTGATAGTATACATTTAGGTAATAAGAATGTGTACATGGGTCATCGTCGGTTTCTTGTACCCAAGCATCCGTTAAGGAAGAAAGGCAAGCATTACAAATGTGAGGCAGATCATCGGCCGAGGCCTACCCGCCCTTCTAGTTCTGCTATACATGATATGGTCAAGGATTTAAATGTAATCTTTAGAAAGGGCCCTGGCGGACTCACTGTTCCGAATGACGCAAACAACCACATACCCATGTGGAAGAAGAAATCTATATTTTGGGAGCTGCCATATTGGATAATGCTAGAGATTCCCTCTGCAATCGACGTGATGCACGTGACAAAGAACATTTGCTGCAACTTGCTAAACTTCTTGGGCGTGTATGGGAAGTCAAAAGATGGGAAGTAAAAAAAAAGGAAGTCAAAAAAAGGTACACCGAAAGGAAGGCAGACCCATCAACGTATGAGCGAAGAGATGCATCGAGACGATACTCATTCAGAGAATCAGCCAGGTCCTGCAAGCTACACTCTTACTAAAGAAGAGAAGAAAATATTTTTTGAGTGCCTTCGCAGTATGAAGGTTCCATCTGGATTCTCATCAAATATAAAAGGAATAATAAACATGGCAGAGCAAAAATTTCAGAATCTAAAGTCTCATGACTGTCATGTGATTATGACACAATTACTTCCGGTTGCATTGAGAGGGCTTCTACCGGAAAATGTTCGAGAACCCATTGTGAAGCTATGTGCATTTCTCAATGCAATTTCTCAGAAGGTCATCAATCCACTAACTCTAAAAAATTTAGAGAAGGGTGTGGTCCAATGTCTTGTCAGCTTCGAGTTGGTGTTCCCACCAACCTTCTTCAATATTATGACGCACCTTGTAGTCCACCTAGTCGAAGAGATTTCTGTTCTCGGTCCTGTATTTCTACACAACATGTTCCCCTTTGAGAGGTTCATGGGAGTCTTAAAAAAATATGTGCATAACTGGGCTAGGCCAGAAGGACGCATCGTCAAGGGTTATGGAACAGAGGAGGTCATTGAGTTTTGTGTAGATTTTATTCCTTATCTGAAGCCGATCGGTGTTCCTGAATCACGTCATGAGGGGAGACTGCATGGAAAAGGCACCCTAGGAAAGAAAGCAACAATATGTCAAGACGGGGATTCTTTCACTCAAGCACACGACACCGTTCTACATAATTCCAGTTTGGTGGGTCCGTATGTCGAGGAACACAAGAATGTTTTACGCTCCAAATACCCGGAGAAATCTGAAGATTGTATTGATGGAGAACACATGAAGACTTTCAGCAGTTGGTTAAAAAGACGTCTCATTAATGACACCAATGTTGAAGAACAGCTATACTTGTTGGCCACATCACCAGCTTCAACTATATTGACTTTTCAAGGGTACGAGATAAATGGAAATATATTCTACACAGCCAACCAAGATAAAAAGAGCACCAACCAAAACAGTGGAGTACGCTTTGATGCAACAAACTGCAACGGGACAAAGGACACATATTATGGTTACATAGAGGAGATATGGGAACTTGACTATGGACCTACTTTTAAGGTCCCTTTGTTCAAGTGCAAATGGTTCAACCTACGAGCCGGGGTAGAGGTAGACCCACGATACGGAATGACTACAGTGGATCTCAACAATCTTTCGTACGAGAACGAACCATTCGTCCTAGCCAGTGAAGTTGCTCAGGTTTTCTATGTGAAAGACATGTCTACCCTACCGAAAAAGAAAAAAAAAAGATAAGCAAGCGAGTACATCGTACGGTGAGCCAAAGCGCCACATAGTTCTTTCAGTGAAAAGAGTCATTGTGGGAGTGGAGGACAAGACAGACATGTCAGAACATTACGATAAGTTTCATGACATTCCGCCCTTCAAAGTCAACACTGATCCAAGTATCAAGTTAAATGAAGAAGATTGTCCATGGTTACAGCGCAATCAGAAGAACAAGTAAACACTAGATAGGGATATTATTGTTGATGTGTAATATCCAAATGCTTTGTATCATAAGAACAAGTGAACTGAAGTATTTTGTAGATGCATGGAACAAAACACACGATTTCACCTGCATACAGCCCAACGGTGGCTCGTGAGTGCCTGCATATGAAATGCACCGTTGGGCGTATGCAGGGAATCCAAATGCTTTGTATTATGTCGATGAAGTAGAATGAGGAGACAATGACTGCCGAACATGTTCAAGAGGGGGCTATATATAGGGTCATGTGACTCACGAACTGGTCATGATAGTTCCCATCCAACAGCTCAGAATCCCTCACAAGAAACACATCTTCATCCAACGGCTCACAAGTGCTTTAAAGAAACACAGGATCCATGTGCTTCTTTAGTCCCGGTTGGTGTTCCCAACCGAGACTAAAGAAGCACATGGATCATGTGTTTCTTTCTAGCGCTTCTGAGACGTTGGATCTGAGGTGTGTTTCTTTTGAGAGATTCTAAGCTGTTGGATCAGCAGTATCACGACCAGTTCGTTACCAACCGAGACTAAAGAAGCACACGTACCTTATATATAGGCCCCCTCCCGGACATGTTCAACACTCTGTGTCTACTCATTGTAGTTTATTTTGGCAGCACACGGGTAGCAGAGAGCACTCAGTGAAGGCTGAAGGTGAACCCTCCCCTCGGTAGAGGCATCTTTGGGCAACCAGCGGCAAGACGTCTCTCATGATCTGCGACCGTTCCAAACGGTTGCAGATCATCAGAGATGTTTTGTCGGACGGTTGTAGATCATCAGAGATGTCTTGCCACGGTCATTTAGCTTGGGTTGAAATGACCATAACTTGGTCATTTGGCTTGAAACTTCTAGATGTTCATACATGATAGACCTTTTTGTGAATACTTTTTTTTGCAAATGTTGGCAAAAATCAAGTTTATCATTTTTCATAGCAACTAGTACACATATAAGGAGCCCATGCCAGAGGATTTGATTTTTTAGGTGTTTATCACTTTATTACATTTTTTCTTACAAACGATCAAAACGGTCGCTACGACTAATCATCGGAAGAGGTGATATTTTCTAGAACTATCAATGTTTCTGTGATATAACCACTAGTTGTGTACCTTAAAATGATTTTTCCAAAAGTTTCAGAACAAATTATCAAATAGTTGTAGTTCAAATTTGAATTACTTTCGATAAATCAACATAAACTCAATTACCTAGGGAAAATTAGCTATAATTCTAAGAAAAAACTCAAACTTGGGGATCATCCATCATGTGTGCACCACTCTTAGTGAAAAATATTTGGGTGCCATTTGGAATCATATTTTATGTACTTACTTCACAAAAAACCTTATTTTTTGCACTTAAAAAAAGGAAAATGATATTTATGAAAATATTTTGAAGAATCCCTTTGGCAAGGTTGTTTAATATACCAATATGCACCTATGTGTGGAGTATGAGATCTTTATCACAAACTATGTCGTTGAAATGACCATAACTTGGTCATTTGGCTTGAAACTTCTAGATGTTCATACATGATAGACCTTTTTGTGAATATTATTTTTTGCAAATGTTGGCAAAAATCAATTTTATCATTTTTCATAGCAACTAGTACACATATAAGGAGCCCATGCCAGAGGATTTGATTTTTTGAGGTGTTTATCACTTTATTACATTTTTTTCTTAAAATCGATCAAAACGGTCGCTACGACTAATCATCGGAAGAGGTGATATTTTCTAGAACTATCAATGTTTCTGTGATATAACCACTAGTTGTGTACCTTAAAATGATTTTTCCAAAAGTTTCAAACCAAACTATCAAATAGTTGTAGTTCAAATTTGAATTACTTTCGATAAATCAACATAAACTCAATTAACTACGGAAAATTAGCTATAATTCAAAGAAAAAACTGAAACTTGGGGATCATCCATCATGTGTGCACCACTCTTAGTGAAAAATATTTGGGTGCCATTTGGAATCATATTTTATGTACTTACTTCACAAAAAACCTTATTTTTTGCACTTAAAAAAAGGAAAATGATATTTATGAAAATATTTTGAAGAATCCCTTTGGCAAGGTTGTTTAATATACCAATATGCACCTATGTGTGGAGTATGAGATCTTTATCACAAACTATGTCGTTGAAATGACCATAACTGTAACACCCCAATTCTCTTAGCTCTAGCATTGTGGTGTTAATCTAGTGATAATTGAAAACACTCAAAACCACAACAACTAAAAACAAAATATCCACCATTAGGATCTTCATGGTTGTTAAAACTTAGCCAAACTAGGAGCTATTATTAAGCAAACCCTAAATGGTTTTTGGCATGCCTTTGAAACATTTCCATCTAGGTCACATATACTTCCATACCCTGTTCTAAATTATCACAAAAGTGCTTGTTTGCATATTAATCTCACTAGCTTTTGTAGTCATCAAAATAACATGACCATTTGAGTGATTCCTTTCTTTATCACCAAAAGTTTTCATTTCTTTAAAAGCTAAATGAGATAATTAAATTAGGCATTGTAAATTCAGTACCCTCTCTTAATTTAGGTAAGTTTGGAATGTTGCCCCTTTTTATCTTTGAGGGTCATGTTTGAATTTTTCAAACTTAGGTTTTAAATTCATTTTGAGATTTACTCAAATCTTGCACCTCTTATTTCTCTCTCTCTCTTTTCCACTCCACCTGCTGAGGAGGAGAGCAGCAACCTCACCCCTGGTCCCACTTGTCATGGACTAGGGCCAACCTCTCCTCTCTCTTCTCCCTTTTCTCTTCTTTTCCACCCAATCCGAGCTCCTCTCCTCTTTTCTCACTGGCTAGGGCTGGTCATCTCGACCAGCATCTCCCCTGTCCCCTCTCCACCGCCCACCTGAGCCAGTAGGAGCAAAGGAGACGCTCCCCTCCCTCTCTCCTTCCCGAGCCAACCCTAGATCGGGTGGACTCGTTAAAGCCACCCCGAGCCTCTCCCCTGCTCATTTCTCCCCCTCCCTAGCACCTCTCCATCCTACTCCTCTCCTCCCCGGCGAAAACCACCAGGCTCTCTCCCTCCTTCGCCCTGTAGACGAGGAGATTTCCCTCGGTGGCCGACGAAAGGAAGCTGCCGTAGCGCTCGTTCCTCTCAACCATTCCTCGCCATTTTTGGTTCCCTGGGGTCCCCTCGTCTGGATCTAACTCCTCTCCCCTCCCTTGGCTCTGTTGCAGCTCGAGAGCACCTGGTTCGTCCTCGACCCGAGGAGGACGCCGTCGTCGCCGTTTCGGACTCCGACGTTGCATGTGAGCTTTGCGACCACCCCTGAGCTCCCCTTCGACGCCGCGTTCACCTCCGACCTCCCCCTCGTCCGTACGCGAGCCCTAGGTGAGCCCTCCGTGCTCGGCATCGCCTTCTCGAGCTCTGCTCGTGTTTTTCTCGGTCGGGAGGAAGACGATGGCCTGAGACCGTCGATTTTCGGATCTGCGGTTGTGTTTGAACCGCGCCCGATCTGTCCGTGGCGGTTGGATCCCAGATCCACGGTCGCTTACCGTTTCGCCGGCGCGCGCAGCGGCTGGGTCGGCCCAACTCAGCCCCGCCCTGCTCTGCTTCGCCGCTGGGCCGATCTGGCCCAGATCTGGCCGTTCGGCCTTTTTTCCTTTATCCTTTTTCCTATTATTTTTCCAGTAAATCTAGAGTTTAGCTTTAAATAATTTGTGGTAAATCTATATCAGATAAACTTATGAGATTAATTTTGTAACATGCATGCACGTTTTCTTAACCATGTGGCGTTGGACTTGTTCCAAAATGTGTTTTCTGTTGAGTGTTAAAATAGATCTAATAAAAAGTATATATTACACCATTTGTTTAATAACTTCTTTCTGTAAATCCAAAACATGCAATCTTGGATCTGTTGGAAATCTTGTAAAAATGTCTATCTATATTGGTCAATCTTGCATGCAGGAGATTAATCTAGCAAAACTTATTTTTACTCTAAGAATGACATCAGTAGGTGTTTGGGGATTTTTAGCTCTTAAATAAAAACACTTTTTGAAGTAAATCCAATTGAAAGTGTTAGATATGTGTTGGAGGTATAATATCCTACAAATGTAGATTTTTCCTGTAATTATTTATTTCTTAGTGAATAAATCCCTGAAAACAGGGAGATAATCCCTTAAAATGCATTTCTGAAATTTCAGAGATTATGACATGTCTAGTTTTAATTGGAGGAGCCACCTATGTACATAATAATATGTTAAGGATAATTTTGTGGGATAGCCACAGGTTTTATCAAACTCACCTCACTGGATTGACCCCAAAATAATTCTTATTATTTTCTGCACATAGAAAATGGTCAGAAGTATACTTTATTTTAAAACTGGTATAACTTGAGCTAGGAGTGTCCAAATTTGATAAATAAGGTCTCCACTTAAAGAGAAAACTCATATCTCACCAGAAAGTTTAATTATGCATTCAGGAGACCTATAAAACTGAACCTATTATCTGTTTGAATTTTACATCAGTAGCTCTTGTCTGATTTTTAATTTTTATATGGTGATAGATTTTCATGCACAGCTAATTTTCATAGCTTCACATGATTGTTAGGAATAATGTGGTAGAAGGGTTTAATTTTAGGAGCAGTACCTTAAGAATTATGCTTAAACCATGTAAACAGCCCCCAATAAATATTGGATGCATTATTCGTGTTTTCTGTTTGTGATGCTTGATGCTTGTTGTTATACTTTAGATTGTTATCAAATCGTATTTTAGGACTTACGCTAGTCTCGTCTGTTTTTCATGTTACGGTAGAATCGCAACCCGAGGAAGAGCAGTACGAGGTAGCTGAGCACGACTACGCTGAAGAGCAAGACCAGGGGCAGTACTTTGAGCAAGGCAAGCCCACCTCACCACCTTTATGCAAGTCCTACTATTTACAAAGCATGTTTTGTTTTAAAATAAAATAATGCATGTTTTACTTCTTTTGTGGCACCTTGCCACCCGAAAACTATTTTACCAAATATTGTTTGGCCAAAGTTTTATACTAGAATAGTTGTAGGTATTATAAGAAGAAATTTACTTGTGGAGTCTTGTCATTGAAGGCTCTATAAAGAAGATTAAGTTTTCAAATAGTATACTTTGTTATCTTACCTCAAAACTATAGGATGGGAACCCGTTTGGTAAAACTATTTTATGGAGGAAAACCTGAGTTGCTGGGTGCAATCAGCGAGTCAGAACTGTTTTATGAAAACCCGAGATGCTGAGAGCATTCGGAGATGTTGCGAAAACCCGAGCTGCTGGGAGCAGTCGGAGATGGAAGTTTAATTTCGAAGTCCCTGCTGCCGCCCGAACAATTAACCCGTGCAACCACATTACCTCAAAATGGGTACGAGGCTTAACGGAAGCTTGTTGGTGTTGGTATTCGAATTTTCCTCAATTGGCTAGATGGGGTTCGAGGCCCCGGAAACGAATGCTGCAAGAGAATGGGCATACAGAGAATGGACTTCGTGTGCCACCGGGAAGCAACGGTGGGTCTCCTGTCATGGCGGTATGAGGCTAGGGGAAACCGTAAAGATACGGCTAGCTCACTCGGTGCCGGGGAGAACAAACCCACTCGACGAGGATATTCTGATACCAGCATCAACATAGTGGAAATTAGGATTGGCCGTCTGTTGTGTGCATGCTGTCTCTGTACAGTCCGTGGTTGATCCACGGCAGACCATCCGAATCTTGTGGTGAAAGTGTAAATCCTCTGCAGAGTGTAAATCTATTCGAATAGCCGTGTCCGCGGTCATGGACGGTTGGAAAGGCCACACTGGGCGTCTGGAGAAAGAAGTTGTTTTATGAAGGAAAAATGTTTATGTGGAAATCAGGAGGTACCTGGGAGGTACGGAATTTGGGTAAGGATGATTGGTCTCGGGGAGACAATCAGTCCAATCTCAAGGAAGGAAAAAGGGGTATCCCCATCCTAGTGTTTTTAAAGGTTTTACAAAAGAAAGTTTTGAACTTGGATATGTCCTTGCTATATCTAAGAGAAGAGAATTCTATCCCTAAATGTTTTCTTCAACAAAGATATAGAGATGTCGTATTCTCTATGTTTGAATTCATTGTTTTCCAAAATAAGCCCTGTAGTTGTATTCAGGAGCCCTCCCAGTTCTCGAAAAGTATTTTCTTGCATACCCATGAAAAACTATAAACCTACAGGTGGTCTTGCGAGTACGTAATTGTACTCATGTGGCTCTGTCCCTGGATATTCAAATGTCCAGATTTCAATGAGGAGGCCTGCATCGAGGAGGAGGTGTACGACGATGACTTCGCCACCTAGCTGTCACCGGTCAACTGCACTTATGGTAATCTGCGCTCGGAGATGTTAAGATCCGTCGCTAGCCACGAGCTTCCGCTATCGTAGTTAATTCCGTCCTGCGCGACGAGGTTTGTTGACTTTGGTCGTATGACCGTTTATGTGTTGTAAGACTTTTATTCGTACAACTTGAATGATGTAACTCTTTGATACCTATGTTGGTTATGTGATTGCGATGCACTGATCATTGGGATCGTGATCTCTTACATAACGTGGCATCTCGGATTCGTCCGAGGGGTCCTTACAGATTTGGTATCAGAGCCATCGTTGACCTTAGGAGACTTTAGTTAGGTTGGGCGTCGACGTCACGCAAAAATGTTTTTCCGTCATAGCTAGGAGAAAAATACTTAAAAATGTGCTAAATATACTGCTACTCCTCCCTCCCTTCTGTTAGTACTCACTGATTAATTGTTATACCTGCATTAAATCTTATGATTTTACCTGTTTAAAAATTTGGTACATCGTTCACTAATTAAACCTCCATTTAAAATTTTGTGTAGATGAGCGGAGAGTTCTCGTCGTCGATTCAGTTGGGAGCGGTGCCAGACACCGGAGTTTCGCGTCTGTTCCAGGCCGACCTACTCCAGCTGACTAGGCACCTGAGGCGTCCGCTACCATAGCTGCTGATTGGACGTTGTCTGCCCATGGTGGGAGATGAGATGTCCTGGACGGTGAGGTGCATCCTTCGAGGACCATTGGTGCCACCTTTTACCGAGGAGCTAACTGAGGATGCCCTTGCATCGACTCAGATGGGAGCATTCGTCACTGTGCTGCAGAGGGCTCTTGCCCGCTTGGTGTGTGCCCACAGTTCCGAGCTGGGCGACACTCGCTTTGAGTTTTACTCTGGCTTGGACGAGCAGAGTAACCCTGTGCCGCTACGTCCCCACCCCACTTTCGGGAACCACTTGGCGGAGCTGGGACTCCTCGTCGAGTACACCCAGTCCCAGCTGGTCACTAGTCGGTTCGAGAGTGATCTTCACCGTCTTAATCATGACGGAGCTGAGGTGCGGATCTCGGCAGGTGAGCTCAGGATTGAGGACTTGGAGGCGCAACTCAAGGCGTCTCAGGACAAGCTGAAGACCGTGGAGCTGAAGCTCAAGACCTCGGAGGAGCATTTAGTGGAGTCCCAGGCAGAGCTCAAGATGGAGCGCAAGGAGCGCCGTTCCACCTTTGCGCGGCTCCAGACTACTCGCTTCTACAGGTTTCAGCTTGACGGGATGGTTGACATGCTCAAGTCGACCCTTGATGCCCGTGATGAGAGGATCAGCGAGCTGGAGAGTGAGGTGGAGACCCTGAGCAAGGAGAATGACGATCTCCTGCCTGTGGATGAGGACCCTACAGAGGACATGGATATGGAGCCTGTGAGCGAGCAGGATGACGACAACCTGCGAGGCGAGGACGATGAGGACTCGGGAGCTGTGATGTCTGAGGACGAGGACCCCGAGGAGCCACCCTTTGATAGTGATGCCGCCGTGGACGTGGAGTAGATAGCTGCGTAGTATCTTTTGGGTTAGGACCGAACCATCGCGATAATTGGATGCGATTGTGTGGTCTAGTTAGCATGTGTGTGTCTGGATGATTGTAAGAACCATGTCAGTCCGTGTTTTGTGGTTGTGCACTATGTGATGATGCTTTTGGAACCTTGCTATGGAATGGAATCATGTCTTCTTAGGAGTAATACTTTGATGTAATTTGTATGCTTGATGAACTCTTTTTCAAAACCTGTGTTAGAAACTTCTAAGTAGAGAAATTAATAAGTGTTTATTCTGAAATTCAGAATGGCAAGGGATCCACCACCACCCCCCACCCCCTGAGCCATCTATGGCTCAAGTGCTTCGTCTTCTCATGGAGGATCGCGAGGCAGCTCGCGCTGAGAGGAATGCCAACCTAGCTACCCTGCAACATCTGGCTCAGATTGTCGTCAACCAGAATGGCGGCCAAGGAAATGAGGAACCCCGCTCCAAGCTTCGCGACTTTCAGAACACCAATCCTCCAGTTTTCTCCAAAAGTGAAGTGCCATTGGATGCTGATGACTGGATCCGTACTATTGAGAACAACCTGAGGGTCGCCCAAGTGGGTGAAAATGAGAAGGTGGTCTATGCCACTCACTACCTCTCTAGGTCTGCCCGAGCATGGTGGGAGGCCATTCGTGCTCTATTGCCACCGGAGGAAGTTGTGGCTTGGCCAGCATTCAAGACCAAGTTCTTGAAACGTTATGTGCCCTCTGGACTCGTCAGCATCATGCGAGAAAGATTCCTGCAGCTCAAGCAAGGCAGTATGTCTGTGAGCGAGTACTTGGAGAAGTTTACTTCTCTAGCAAGGTATGCGCCCACCGATACCGATACTGAGGACAAGAAGAAAGAGAGGTTCATGAATGGACTTCATGATGAGATGCAGTGCGTTCTGGTGGTGATGCCTTTCACCGACTTGGAGTCCTTGGCTGATGCAGCCATTATGATGGAGCACAAGCACAAGGGTTCGTTTGACAACCGCCAGCGTCGCCAGCTGATGCAGCAAGGCAGCGGGAGCAGCAGCCCAGCTGGAAGTTATCCCCGTCTGCGCCCGTCACCTCCACCGAGGCCTTCTTATCCATCACCAAGGCCTCCAACATTTGCACCAAGACCCAGCTACTCTTCTCGCCCGCCTGCACCTCGTCCTGGAGGTGGTTCCAACCCCGGCCTCAACTTTAATAGGCCGCCTGCTCCGAAGCCCACAGGAGGATGTTTCACTTGTGGACAGCCTGGACATTTCTCGCGGGATTGCCCCACTAGACAGCCCGCTGGTGGTCGCCCCAATGCGACAAAGATGAATCAAGGGCCACCCCGTCCACCTGGAGGCAAGAACCCGTATCCCAAGAAAGCGGCCCCTGTCACCAGAGGTCATCTGAATCACATCAGTGCAGAAGAAGCTCAGGAGGCACCAGACCTGGTTATGGGTACGTTCCCTGTCAACTCAGTTTCTGCCTCAGTTTTGTTTGATTCGGGAGCTTCCCATTCTTTCGTTACGGAGCCGTTTGTTAGGAAGAGTGGAATGGTTCGAACTGTGATGCATCGTCCTATGAGAGTACAAATCCCGGGGGCCACTACCAAGGCCATCCTGTCTTGCAAGGAGACTCCTGTGGAAATTCAAGGAGCCCGATTCCATGCAGACCTAGTGGTATTAGGAAAGCAAGGGATAGAAGTGGTCTTAGGAATGGATTGGATGGCAGTAAACCGAGGAAAAATAGATTGCACTAACAAGTCTGTCACCCTAACCACCCCGGAAGGAGGAGAGATTACACACTTCTCGACCTACCACTCCACCTCGAGTCATTGCCATAAGAGTGTAGTGGGAGTCATGTTGGAGGAAGTACCGGTAGTGTGTGAGTTTCCGGATGTTTTTCCCGAAGAGTTGCCCGGAATGCCACCGGATAGGGATATTGAGTTCATTATTGAACTGGTACCCGGTACTGGTCCTATAGCTCAAAAACCGTACCGGATGAACCCAGAAGAATTGGAGGAATTAAAGAAACAGTTGGATGACCTACTTAGGAAGGGTATGATACGCCCTAGTGCGTCACCCTGGGGGTCACCAATCATCTTCGTGGATAAAAGAGACGGTACCACTCGGTTGTGTGTGGATTACCGTAAGTTAAATGATGTGACTATTAAGAACAAATACCCCCTACCCAAGATTGAAGATCTGTTTGATCAACTCAATGGAGCTCGAGTCTTCTCCAAGATCGATCTCCGCACCGGTTACCATCAATTGAAAGTCAGAGAATCTGATATCCCTAAGACGGCCTTTGTCACTCGTTATGGATTGTTCGAGTACACAGTGATGTCATTTGGCCTGACCAATGCTCCTGCCTATTTCACGAATCTCATGAACAAGGTGTTCATGGAGTACTTGGATAAATTTGTGGTTGTCTTTATTGACGACATCCTGATTTACTCCAAGTCGGAAGAGGAACATGAGGAGCATCTGAGATTGGTTCTCGGTACCCTTCGAGAGCATCAGCTATATGCTAAGTTTAGCAAGTGCCACTTTTGGCTGAAAGAGGTAGGATTTCTTGGCCATGTTATCTCAGCTGGAGGTATATCTGTTGACCCAACCCACATCAAGTCCATCCTTGATTTCCCAACCCCCACCAACCAAACCGAAGTAAGGTCCATTCTTGGATTAGCCGGGTACTACCGCAAGTTTGTTGAGGGATTCTCAAGCATCGCAAAGCCCCTTACCCAACTATTTAAGAAGGATCAGAAGTTCATTTGGTCCGACAAATGTGAAGCCAGCTTCCAGGAACTGAAAAAGCGCCTTACTACCGCACCTATCTTGACCATGCCCGATGTGACCAAGGATTTTGTGGTCTATTGCGACGCCTCCAAACTCGGACTTGGTTGTGTCCTTATGCAAGAGGGCAAGGTGATTTCTTACTCGTCGCGACAACTCCGCAAGCATGAGCAGAACTACCCAACCCATGACCCAGAGCTTGCTGCAGTGGTCCATGCACTCAAGACATGGCGGCACTTTCTGATGGGCAACCGTTGCGAAATTTACACCGATCACAAGAGCCTGAAGTACATCTTCACTCAGAGAGACTTGAACATGAGGCAACGAAGATGGATAGAACTCATCAAGGATTACGACTTGGACATCCATTACCACCCTGGAAAAGCTAACGTTGTAGCTGATGCCCTTAGTCGTCAGCCATGTTCATTCAACTCCCTGATCAAGGTTAGACGGCCAGAACTCTGGGAAGAGCTGGATAAGATGGGTATAGAGGTGGTCAGCTATGGGGCAGTCGATCAACTCCTGTTGCAACCCACCTTATGGGAGCAGATCAAGCAAGCACAGAAAGGTCACGAAAGCATTGAGGGCATCAAGAGAAGATTGGACAAAGAGGAAGTCCCTGGGTTCACCATCGACTCTGACAGTACTCTTTGGTATAAGGGACGCATATACGTACCATCAGACCCTGCTTTGAAGCAGTTAATTATGAAGGAGGCTCATGAGACTTTGTATTCTATCCACCCCGGTGGAACCAAGATGTACCAGGATTTGAAGCAGAATTTCTGGTGGCATGGCATGAAGCGCAAGATTGCACTCTTCGTCCAGAATTGCGATATCTGCCAACGGGTCAAAGCAGAGCATCAGCGACCCGCTGGATTACTTCAACCTCTCAAATTGCCCGAGTGGAAGTGGGATGAGGTCGGCATGGATTTTATCACTGGATTGCCCCGGTCCCATCGCGGGCATGACGCCATATGGGTTATCGTGGATAGGCTCACTAAGGTAGCACACTTTTTGCCAGTAAGGACCACCCATCGATCGGATCAGCTTGCGGATCTCTACATGTCACGTATTGTCAGCCTTCATGGAATACCTGACTATCGTGTCTGATCGAGGAACCCAATTCACCTCTCGTTTCTGGTTCAAGCTGCATGAAGCCATGGGAACGAAGCTCTTTTTCAGTACTGCGTATCACCCGCAGACAGGAGGTCAAACGGAAAGAGTAAATCAGATCCTTGAGGATATGCTTAGGTCTTGTGTGTTAGTTTGTGGAGCCAAATGGGAGAGTTGCTTGCCGTTTGCTGAGTTTTCATACAACAACAGCTATCAAGTCAGTCTAAAAATGGCACCATTTGAGGCTTTGTATGGGCGCAGGTGCCGTACACCTTTGAACTGGTCGCAAACTGGGGACAGTCAAATCTTTGGAGTTGATACCTTGAGGGAAGCCGAAGAGCAAGTTCAACTTATTCGCGACCGCCTTAAGGCCGCCCAATCCAGGCAGAAAAGTTACGCAGATTCCAGGAGGCGTGAACTTAACTTCAAGGAAAGAGATATGTGTTACACCACTCAAGATATGGTTTCCAACGTTTACTTGTGTGTTACACCAATCATGATCTCACCTATCGAGAGCGACCACTTCGTGTTCTCGCTGAAGACGTCCGTCTGACACGGAGGCGGAAGATCAGGTTCCTGAAGGTCCAATGGAGCAACCATTCGGAGGAAGAAGCCACCTGGGAGCGTGATGATTATTTGGAGCAAGAATTCGCTGGTTTTCTCTCTTCTTCAAATCTGGAATCTCGGGGACGAGATTCTCCTAAGGGGGGAAGGTCTGTAACACCCCAATTCTCTTAGCTCTAGCATTGTGGTGTTAATCTAGTAATAATTGAAAACACTCAAAACCACAACAACTAAAAACAAAATATCCACCATTAGGATCTTCATGGTTGTTAAAACTTAGCCAAACTAGGAGCTATTATTAAGCAAACTCTAAATGGTTTTTGGCATGCCTTTGAAACATTTCCATCCAGGTCACATATACTTCCATACCCTGTTCTAAATTATCACAAAAGAGATTGTTTGCATATTAATCTCACTAGCATTTGTATTCATCAAAATAACATGACCATTTGAGAGATTCCTTTCTTTATCACCAAAAGTTTTCTTTTCTTTAAAAGCTAAATGAGATAATTAAATTAGGCATTTGTAAATTCAGTACCCTCTCTTAATTTAGGTAAGTTTGGAATGTTGCCCCTTTTTATCTTTGAGGGTCATGTTTGAATTTTTCAAACTTAGGTTTTAAATTCGTTTTGAGATTTACTCAAATCTTGCACCTCTTATTTCTCTCTCTCTCTTTTCCACTCCACCGGCTGAGGAGGAGAGCAGCAACCTCACCCCTGGTCCCACTTGTCATGGACTAGGGCCAACCTCTCCTCTCTCTTCTCCCTTTTCTCTTCTTTTCCACCCAATCCGAGCTCATATCCTCTCTTCTCACTGGCTAGGGCTGGTCATCCCGACCAGCATCTCCCCTGTCCCCTCTCCACCGCCCACCTGAGCCAGTAGGAGCAAAGGAGACGCTCCCCTCCCTCTCTCCTGCCCGAGCCAACCCTAGATCGGGTGGACTCGTTAAAGCCACCCCGAGCCTCTCCCCTGCTCATTTCTCCCCCTCCCTAGCACCTCTCCATCCTACTCCTCTCCTCCCGGCGAAAACCACCAAGCTCTCTCCCTCCTTCGCCCTGTAGACGAGGAGATTTCTCTCGGTGGCCGACGAAAGGAAGCTGCCGTAGCGCTCGTTCCTCTCAACCATTCCTCGCCATTTTTGGTTCCCTGGCTTCCTCTCGTCTGGATCTAACTCCTCTCCCCTCCCTTGGCTCTGTTGCAGCTCGAGAGCACCTGGTTCGTCCTCGACCCGAGGAGGACGCCGTCGTCGCCGTTTCGGAATCCGACGTTGCATGTGAGCTTTGCGACCACCCCTGAGCTCCCCTTCGACGCCGCGTTCACCTCCGACCTCCCACTCGTCCGTACGCGAGCCCTAGGTGAGCCCTCCGTGCTCGGCATCGCCTTCTCGAGCTCTTCTCATGTTTTTCTCGGTCGGGAGGAAGACGATTTCCTGAGACCGTCGATTTTCGGATCTACGGTTGTGTTTGAACCGCGCCCGATCTGTCCGTGGCCGTCGGATCCCAGATCCACGGTCGCTTACCGTTTCGCCGGCGCGCGCAGCGGCTGGGCCGGCCCAACTCAGCCCCGCGCTGCTCTGCTTCGCCGCTGGGCCGATCTGGCCCAGATCTGGCCGTTCGGCCTGTTTTTCCTTTATCCTTTTTCCTATTATTTTTCCAGTAAATCTAGAGTTTAGCTTTAAATCATTTGTGGTAAATCTATATCAGATAAAATTATGAGATTAATTTTGTAACATGCATGCACGTTTTCTTAACCATGTGGCGTTGGACTTGTTCCAAAATGTGTTTTCTGTTGAGTGTTAAAATAGATCTAATAAAAAGTATATATTACACCATTTGTTTAATAACTTGTGTTGTGTAAATCCAAAACATGCAATCTTGGATCTGTTGGAAAGCTTGTGAAAATGTCTATCTATATTGGTAAATCTTGCATGCAGGAGATTAATCTAGCAAAGGTTATTTTTACTCTAAGAATGACATCAGTAGGTGTTTGGGGATTTTTAGCTCTTAAATAAAAAAACGTTTTGAATTAAATCCAATTGGAAGTGTTAGATATGTGTTGGAGGTATAATATCCTACAAATGTATATTTTTCCTGTAATTATTTATTTCTTAGTGAATAAATCCCTGAAAACAGGGAGATAATCCCTTAAAATGCATTTCTGAAATTTCAGAGATTATGACATGTCTAGTTTTAATTGGAGGAGGCACCTATGTCCATAAGAATATGTTAAGGATAATTTTGAGGGATAGCCACAGGTTTTATCTAACTCACCTCACTGGATTGACCCCAAAATAATTCTTATTATTTTCTGCACATAGAAAATGGTCAGAAGTATACTTTATTTTAAAACTGGTATAACTTGAGCTAGGAGTATCCAAATTTGATAAATAAGGTCTCCACTTAAAGATAAAACTCATATCTCACCAGAAAGTTTAATTATGCATTCAGGAGACCTATCATCTGTTTGAATTTGACATCAGTAGCTCTTGTATGATTTTTAATTCTTATATGGTGATAGATTTTCATGCACAGCTAATTTTCAGAGCTTCACATGATTGTTAGGAATAATGTGGTAGAAGGGTTTAATTTTAGGAGCAGTACCTTAAGAATTATGCTTAAACCATGTAAACAGCCCCCAATAAATATTGGATGCATTATTCGTGTTTTCTGTTTGTGATGATTGATGCTTGTTGTTATACTTTAGATTGTTATGAACTCGTATTTTAGGACTTACGCTAGTCTCGTCTGTTTTTCATGTTACGGTAGAATCGCAACCCGAGGAAGAGCAGTACGAGGTAGCTGAGCACGACTACGCTGAAGAGCAAGACCAGGGGCAGTACTTTGAGCAAGGCAAGCCCACCTCACCACCTTTATGCAAGTCCTACTATTTACAAAGCATGTTTTGTTTTAAAATAAAATAATGCATGTTTTACTTCTTTTGTGGCACCTTGCCACCCGAAAACTATTTTACCAAATATTGTTTGGCCAAAGTTTTATACTAGAATAGCTGTAGGTATTATAAGAAGAGTTTTACTTGTGGAGTCTTGTCATTGAAGTCTCTATAAAGAAGATTAAGTTTTCAAATAGTATACTCTGTTATCTTACCTCAAAACTATAGGATGGGAACCCGTTTGGTAAAACTATTTTATAGAGGAAAACCTGAGTTGCTGGGAGCAATCAGCGAGTCAGAACTGTTTGATGAAAACCCGAGATGCTGAGAGCATTCGGAGATGTTGCGAAAACCCGAGCTGCTGGGAGCAGTCGGATATGGAAGTTTAATTTCGAAGTCCCTGCTGCCGCCCGAACAATTAACCCGTGCAACCACATTACCTCAAAATGGGTACGAGGCTTAACGGAAGCTTGTTGGTGTTGGTATTCGAATTTTCCTCAATTGGCTAGATGGGGTTCAAGGCCCCGGAACCGAATGCTGCAAGAGAATGGGCATACAGAGAGTGGACTTCGTGTGCCACCGGGAAGGAACGGTGGGTCCCCTATCATGGCGGTATGAGGCTAGGGAAAACCGTAAAGATACGGCTAACTCACTCGGTGCCGGGGAGAACAAACCCACTCGACGAGGATATTCTGATACCAGCATCAACATAGTGGAAATTAGGATTGGCCGTCTGTTGTGTGCATGCTGTCTCTGTACAGTCCGTGGTTGATCCACGGCAGACCATCCGAATCTTGTGGTGAAGGTGTACAACCTCTGCAGAGTGTAAATCTATTCGAATAGCCGTGTCCGCGGTCATGGACGGTTGGAAAGGCCACACTGGGCGTCTGGAGAAAGAAGTTGTTTTATGAAGGAAAATGTTTATGTAGAAATCAGGAGGTACCTGGGAGGTACGGAATTTGGGTAAGGATGATTGGTCTCGGGGAGACAATCAGTCCAATCTCAAGGAAGGAAAAAGGGGTATCCCCATCCTAGTGTTTTTAAAGGTTTTACAAAAGAAAGTTTTGAACTTGGATATGTCCTTGCTATATCTAAGAGAAGAGAATTCTATCCCTAAATGTTTTCTTCAACAAAGATATAGAGATGTCGTATTCTCTATGTTTGAATTCATTGTTTTCCAAAATAAGCCCTGTAGTTGTATTCAGGAGCCCTCCCAGTTCTCGAAAAGTGTTTGCTTGCATACCCATGAAAAACTATAAACCTAGAGGTGGTCTTGCGAGTACGTAATTGTACTCATGTGGCTCTGTCCCTGGATATTCAAATGTCCAGATTTCAATGAGGAGGCCTGCATCGAGGAGGAGGTGTACGACGATGACTTCGCCACCTAGCTGTCACCGGCCAACTGCACTTGTGGGAATCTGCGCTCGGAGATGTTAAGATCCGTCGCTAACCACGAGCTTCCGCTATCGTAGTTAATTCCGTCCTGCGCGACGAGGTTTGTTGACTTTGGTCGTATGACCGTTTATGTGTTGTCAGACTTTTATTCGTACGACTTGAATGATGTAACTCTTTGATACCTATGTTGGTTATGTGATTGCGATGCACTGATCATTGGGATCGTGATCTCTTACATAACGTGGGCATCTCGGATTCGTCCGAGGGGTCCTTACAATAACTTGGTCATTTGGCTTGAAACTTCTAGATGTTCATACATGATAGACCTTTTCGTGAATACTTTTTTTGCAAATGTTGGCAAAAATCAAGTTTATCATTTTTCATAGCAACTAGTACACATATAAGGAGCCCATGCCAGAGGATTTGATTTTTTCAGGTGTTAATCACTTTATTTCATTTTTTCTTAAAAACGATCAAAACGGTCGCTACGACTAATCATCGGAAGAGGTGATATTTTCTAGAACTATCAATGTTTCTGTGATATAACCACTAGTTGTGTACCTTAATATGATTTTTCCAAAAGTTTCAGACCAAACTATCAAATAGTTGTAGTTCAAATTTGAATTACTTTCTATAAATCAACATAAACTCAATTAACTATGGAAAATTAGCTATAATTCTAAGAAAAAACTCAAACTTCGGGATCATCCATCATGTGTGCACCACTCTTAGTGAAAAATAGTTGGGTGCCATTTGGAATCATATTTTATGTACTTACTTCACAAAAAACCTTATTTTTTGCACTTAAAAAAAGGAAAATGATATTTATGAAAATATTTTGAAGAATCCCTTTGGCAAGGTTGTTTAATATACCAATATGCACCTATGTGTGGAGTATGAGATCTTTATCACAAACTATGTCGTTGAAATGACCATAACTTGGTCAGTTGGCTTGAAACTTCTAGATGTTCATACATGATAGGCCTTTTTGTGAATACTTTTTTTGTAAATGTTGGCAAAAATCAAGTTTATCATTTTTCATAGCAACTAGTACACATATAAGGAGCCCATGCCAGAGGATTTGATTTTTTGAGGTGTTAATCACTTTATTTCATTTTTTCTTAAAAACGATCAAAACGGTCGCTACGACTAATCATCGGAAGAGGTGATATTTTCTAGAACTATCAATGTTTCTGTGAACTACTAGTTGTGTACCTTAAAATGATTTTTCCAAAAGTTTCAGACCAAACTATCAAATAGTTGTAGTTCAAATTGGAATTACTTTCGATAAATCAACATAAACTCAATTAACTAGGGAAAATTACTTATAATTCTAAGAAAAAACTCAAACTTGGGGATCATCCATCATGTGTGCACCACTCTTAGTGAAAAATAGTTGGGTGCCATTTGGAATCATATTTTATTTACTTACTACACAAAAAACCTTATTTTTTGCACTTAAAAAAAGGAAAATGATATTTATGAAAATATTTTGAATAATCCCTTTGGCAAGGTTGTTTAATATACCAATATGCACCTATGTGTGGAGTATGAGATCTTTATCACAAACTATGTCGTTGAAATGACCATAACTTGGTCATTTGGCTTGAAACTTCTAGATGTTCATACATGATAGACCTTTTTGTGAATACGTTTTTTGCAAATGTTGGCAAAAATCAAGTTTATCATTTTTCATAGCAACTAGAACACATATAAGGAGCCCATGCCAGAGGATTTTATTTTTTGAGGTGTTTATCACTTTATTACATTTTTTATTAAAAATGATCAAAACGGTCGCTACGACTAATCATCGGAAGAGGTGATATTTTCTAGAACTATCAATGTTTCTGTGATATAACCACTAGTTGTGTGCCTTAAAATGTTTTTTCCTAAAGTTTCAGACCAAACTATCAAATAGTTGTAGTTAAAATTTGAATTACTTTCGATAAATCAACATAAACTCAATTAACTAGGGAAAATTAGCTATAATTCTAAGAAAAAACTCAAACTTGGGGATCATCCATCATGTGTGCACCACTCTTAGTGAAAAATAGTTGGGTGCAATTTGGAATCATATTTTATGTACTTACTTCACAAAAAACCTTATTTTTTGAACTTAAAAAAAGGAAAATGATATTTATGAAAATATTTTGAAGAATCCCTTTGGCAAGGTTGTTTAATATACCAATATGCACCTATGTGTGGAGTATGAGATCTTTATCACAAACTATGTCGTTGAAATGACCATAACTTGGTTATTTGGCTTGAAACTTCTAGATGTTCATACATGATAGACCTTTTTGTGAATACTTTTTTTGCAAATGTTGGCAAAAATTAAGTTTATCATTTTTCATAGCAACTAGTACACATATAAGGAGCCCATGCCAAAGGATTTGATTTTTTGAGGTGTTTATCACTTTATTACATTTTTTCTTAAAAACGATCAAAACGGTCGCTACGACTAATCGTTGGAAGAGGTGATATTTTCTAGAACTATCAATGTTCTGTGTTATAACCACTAGTTGTGTACCTTAAAATGATTTTTCCAAAAGTTTCAGACCAAACTATCAAATAGTTGTAGTTCAAATTTGAATTACTTTCGATAAATCAACATAAACTCAGTTAACTATGGAAAATTAGCTATAATTCTAAGAAAAAACTCAAACTTGGGGATCATCACTCTTAGTGAAAAATAGTTGGGTGCCATTTGGAATCATATTTTATGTACTTCACAAAAAACCTTATTTTTTGCACTTAAAAAAAGGAAAATGATATTTATGAAAATATTTTGAATAATCCCTTTGGCAAGGTTGTTTAATATACCAATATGCACCTATGTGTGGAGTATGAGATCTTTATCACAAACTATGTCGTTGAAATGACCATAACTTGGTCATTTGGCTTGAAACTTCTAGATGTTCATACATGATAGACCTTTTTGTGAATACTATTTTTGCAAATGTTGGAAAAAATCAAGTTTATCATTTTTCATAGCAACTAGAACACATATTAGGAGCCCATGCCAGAGGATTTTATTTTTTGAGGTGTTTATCACTTTATTACATTTTTTATTAAAAACGATCAAAACGGTCGCTACGACTAATCATCGGAAGAGGTGATATTTTGTAGAACTATCAATGTTTCTGTGATATAACCACTAGTTGTGTGCCTTAAAATGTTTTTTCCTAAAGTTTCAGACCAAACTATCAAATAGTTGTAGTTAAAATTTGAATTACTTTCGATAAATCAACATAAACTCAATTAACTATGGAAAATTAGCTATAATTCTAAGAAAAAACTCAAACTTGGGGATCATCCATCATGTGTGCACCACTCTTAGTGAAAAATAGTTGGGTGCCATTTGGAATCATATTTTATGTACTTACTTCACAAAAAACCTTATTTTTTGAACTTAAAAAAAGGAAAATGATATTTATGAAAATATTTTGAAGAATCCCTTTGGCAAGGTTGTTTAATATACCAATATGCACCTATGTGTGGAGTATGAGATCTTTATCACAAACTATGTCGTTGAAATGACCATAACTTGGTTATTTGGCTTGAAACTTCTGAATGTTCATACATGATAGACCTTTTTGTGAATACTTTTTTTGCAAATGTTGGCAAAAATCAAGTTTATCATTTTTCATAGCAACTAGTACATATATAAGGAGCCCATGCCAAAGGATTTGATTTTTTGAGGTGTTTATCACTTTATTACATTTTTTCTTAAAAACGATCAAAACGGTCGCTACGACTAATCATCGGAAGAGGTGATATTTTCTAGAACTATCAACGTTTCTGTGTTATAACCACTAGTTGTGTACCTTAAAATGATTTTTCCAAAAGTTTCAGACCAAACTATCAAATAGTTGTAGTTCAAATTTGAATTACTTTCGATAAATCAACATAAACTCAAATAACTATGGAAAATTAGCTATAATTCTAAGATAAAACTCAAACTTGGGGATCATCCATCATGTGTGCACCACTCTTAGTGAAAAATAGTTGGGTGCCATTTGGAATCATATTTTATGTACTTCACAAAAAACCTTATTTTTTAACTTAAAAAAAGGAAAATGATATTTATGAAAATATTTTGAAGAATCCCTTTGGCAAGGTTGTTTAATATACCAAAATGCACCTATGTGTGGAGTATGAGATCTTTGCACAAACTATGTCGTTGAAATGACCCTAACTTGGTTATTTGGCTTGAAACTTCTAGATGTTCAAACATGATAGACCTTTTTGTGAATACTTTTTTTGCAAATGCTGGCAAAAATCAAGTTTATCATTTTTCATAGCAACTAGTACACATATAAGGAGCCCATGCCAAAGGATTTGATTTTTTGAGGTGTTTATCACTTTATTACATTTTTTCTTAAAACGATCAAAACGGTCGCTACGACTAATCATCGGAAGAGGTGATATTTTCTAGAACTATCAATGTTTCTGTGTTATAACCACTAGTTGTGTACCTTAAAATGTTTTTTCCAAAAGTTTCAGACCAAACTATCAAATAGTTGTAGTTCAAATTTGAATTACTTTCGTTAAATCAACATAAACTCAATTAACTAGGGAAAATTAGCTATAATTCTAAGAAAAAACTCAAACTTGGGGATCATCCATCATGTGTGCACCACTCTTAGTGAAAAATAGTTGGGTGCCATTTGGAATCATATTTTATGTACTTACTTCACAAAAAATCTTAAAAAATATAAAATGATATTTATGATTTTTTTTAAAGAAATCACCGTGGCATCTTAAAATGAAAGAATATAAAACAAAACAGTAAAATAAATTAGAAACCAAAACAATTCAAAAAATAAGTAAACCAAAAAAAGAAACAAATAAGTAAACAATTTAAAAGAAAACAAAAACAAAATGAGTAAAAGGAAACAAGAAAAAAAGGCATTTGTCTCGGTTGGTAACACCAAGCGAGACTAAAGGTCCACTGGGCTTCGCGCACAATTATTCGCGGCCCAGTCATACCTTTTGTCCCGGTTGGTGTTACCAACCACGACTAAAGACCCTTTAGTCTCAGTTCGTAACACGAACCGGGACTAAAGGCCCTTTCAGCGCCGTTTAGGTTCACGCGGCCGAAAATTTGTCAATCTTCCCCCAAAATCCCCTGTTCCACGGTGAAGTCCTGGTCCGCTCCAGCCTCCCTCGGCGAAGCCCTGCTCCGCTCCGGCGCCCACATCTTGCCGGCGAAGTGCGCTCGGCGAAGCTCTGCTCCAGTCCGGCGCGCCACCACACCTCCTCTCGCCCCTTGCTCTGCTCCGGCCCGCGCTGCTCCGGTCGCCGTCCCGTGGCCTCCTCCACGCCCGCGGCTCCTCCGCTGCTCCGGCCCGCTAATCCACCGTGCTGTTCCGGCCGTCCTCGTCGCCGTCGTGGTGAGCTCGTACTCCCCTCTCCGATTTTCCACCGACACGCCTCATGCCGCCGGCCGATTTAGGGTTAGGTTAAGTTAGGAACCATGGATATCCTCATTTAGACAAACATCAACGAAGCAAAAAACAGAAACCGACACGGTTTCCAGCCAAGCCACTATTCTCAGATTTAATCGTAGAAGAATCGAATTTGTTACTATTATGCATAATGTTATTTGGTGGTTCATAATCTTTCTGAAATGTTGGTATTTTCATAATGTTATTTGTTACTATGATGCATTGGATCATTGTCGTCGTATTGACTGTTCTTGCTAGCGTGCTCGTAAAATATCTTATATTTTAATACAGGGAATGAGATGATTTTGTATTAAATATATATGCAAAGTAGGATGAGATGATTCTAAATGCATATGCAAAGTAGGATGAGCCGTCACTAGGTGTTTACAATAGATTTGGCTAATATTGATATACAATTCATTATACAACTTGCAGGAGGTCTCTTCTTCTCTTGCTTACCAAGCAATTCTAATTGCTTAGCTTCGTTGACTTGTGGATGTGTTTCTTAGGTTCTAGATATTGTCTGGGGTTGTCCTTGGTTTAAGAACAATGTGTTGTGTAAGCTTCATTTTGTGTGTGCTCAGGTTTGTGTGGGATGTTTGCTCCTGCGGCTGGGGTTTATTTATAACCTCCTGAACCGACTCTGCTCTCTTCAGGTTAACTGTATTGAGTGCTCACTCACTGCTTGTGGTCCATCTATCTAATTAATTGGTAGATGTGATACCATATTTGCCTAGGTTGCCTTTTTAATAACTCACTGGCATAAGTTTTTATTTGGAATGCAAATGTTGGATTAACTTGATGATCAGATGCTATTGCCTCCAGTTCAGGTTGCCTCCTTTCTGATTTTTTAGTGCAAAGCAATGCACTAAATGTCTCTGCCCCATTGTTGCCTAATTACTTGAGCACTGGTCTGCTTCCTCCCAGTTGTATCAGCTGCTTCCTCCCAGTTTTATTTATGAGAGTTACACTTGGGTGCATTAGTTTGACATGCTTGAGTAGTAAACAGGTACATTGTAATTTATAGAATATTTTAAACAATCATTCAACCCAATATTCATATTCTTGTAATTTATAGGATTGCATACTTGTATCTTTTTTGGAATAAATCTAAACTTGATTGCAAATTTTATTGATTGCAGGTACATTTGAGCTATGGAGCACTTGCGAGACGAGCAGATAGAAGAAGCACAATTTCAACGAGACGAAGAGATGGAAGACCAAATGGAACAACTTATTTTTAATGATGCCCGAGCTGGAGGAGATGTGGATGATTATGATTTCGAACAATTTTTGAACGACTTTGGTGATGGAATAGAGTCACGAGATGTGGTGATAACAAACTCCGGCGGAGAGGTGTATATGTGTTTATAATAAATATGTCGATATGTTGTTGTTAACTACATGCATTAATTGATTTGTGTTGTATTTATTAACGACTCATTTTTCTTTTAGCCATCCGGATCAAGCAAATCTGCGAAAAAGCAGCCACCATGTGCTCCTTGAGGCAAGGCAAAAAGAATGACGAGCGAGGATCCAAAGTTACCGATTGAGGAAATTGCTGATTCCGGCGAACCGCTCGAACCAAAACAGAACCGCAACAAATTTATAAGTCAAGCTGGAGTTATTGTTAGGGACATGATCCCAATCAGCATACGCGATTGGAATAAGCCGGCGGCCGCAGATGTGGAGGAACCATGTTATGTCCACCAAGTTCTTAAGGATTTGGTCTATAACACGCTGTTGTCACATTTCACCCTCCCGCCAGATCTCTCTAAAGTGAAGAAGGACAACCTCAAGAAGTGGACTCTTATTAAGATGGCGGAACAATTCCGGAACTGGAAGAAAAAGTTATGGAATCAATATGAAGAAACAAAAGAAGATCCAGATTTCAGTGGAGCACAAGGGAAGAAGTTAGAATCTGAATGGGCGGCGTTTAAGGCGTATAGGAAATCACCTATGGCTGTGGCCCGATCGGAGATAAATAAATTGAATGTTGGGCTGAAGGTACACCACCATATATTGGGGACAAGTGGCTACAAGAGCGCCATTCCTAATTGGTTAGCCTATGAAGAAAAACTGCGTCGATCGGGGGTCCGTCCAAAGACACTTGACTGCCCCGAGAGGTCAAAATTCTGGTTGTTCGCGCATGGGGCAATGTTGGACCCTAAAACCGGAGAGATTGTTGGAAGGGGAAAATGGAAGGTTCTTGTTGACATAATCAAAGAGAAGCTTGAAAAAGCAATTAATGATGTTCGCAATGGTGTGTTCAAACCCGATAGAGAGGATGACGAGCTGACACGGGGCCTGGGGAATCCTGAACATGTTGGACGAGCTCGAGGCTTTCCTGGCGGTGCTACGTTTAAGACTGCGTGGCCAGAATCCGCTCACACTTATAGAAGTCGTAGCAGAAGTAAGAAGAAGGAGGCCGACCGGATATTACAATTGGAACGTGAAATGAAGGAGCAACGGGCGGAAATAAAAGCATTGAAGGAGCAAAGAACGGAACCTCAGGAGCGGCACCAATTAGACCATGAAGCAGATGCCGCCCCATCTCAGCGTAGAAGCAGCGTTGGTTCCACGCGTCAGGTCGACGTTGGTGCCTACCCAGTGGATGACATCACAGAGCCTACAGGTTGTGAGCTACATATAGCAATGAGAAACATAACTTTGAAGGTGGGGGTGGGGCAAGCTTTAGTAATTCAACCTGGGGAACTCTACCATTGTGGTCAAATTCCAGATGGCTACGCTCGTGTCGGGGTGGACGAAATTATGCCGGGATTTGAAACCTTGGAACTTGAGTTACCTAGAGGTGACGAGGAGAAAACGTTGGCAGACGTCAAGCATGCCTTCGCCCTATGGCCCAAGAAATACATCGTCCTTTCAGAACAAGCAAAGTCCACTCCTCGTTCTAGGAGTCCAGCTCACCAGCAAAGTCCACTCTTCCTCGAGAGGGATCAAAGACGGAGTCCATCTCCACCCCATCAGCAAAGCCACACCTCCTCGATAGGGACCCCAGCCCGAGTCCATCTCCAGCTCAACAGCAAAGCCAACCGCCCCCCGAGAGGGTTCCTAGCGCGAGGCCATCGCAGTCTGTGCCAGTCCGCCAGAATGTTAAGTCGCTCTCGAGTAGGCGCCAGTCTGGTTCTCCTGTTAGGAAGAAACCTAGAAAGCAGAAAACACCGCCGCCTACTCCAAAGTTACCTTGGGAGAGAACCGTCGAGGAAAACGATATCGCCTGCAAAGAAAATACGGATGCCTGGCTTGCTGGCGTGAAACAGAAAGCGTTAGCGAAACAATTGCCTCCTGCAAAATTTACTGCCGGAATTCCTCAGGAGAAAATTGACCGTTGCATCGATGCCCTATACAACCCCCCACCATCGCCGCCAACAGACTATGATCGCAACATTGGTAAGTCATATGACGAAGAGATGGATGATCGATCGAAAAAAGGCAAACAAGTTGCCCAACTCGGAGAACAAGACGCACAGTCGGCCCCCCCGCTCAAGGTGCTTGATGACAGAGTTCTCAAAAACATCAATGTGCGGGAGCTGATATATTCGGGAGATGATATCCCCTTCGCGGATGTCGTTCGTACTTATGTTCACGGGGAAGATTTTGTCGACGGCGACTTACCCACAAGAATGCGTCAATTTCAAACCTGGTACAGAATATCGTAAAGGAGACGAATAAAGACGCTCTCATGATGGCAGTTAAGGAAGAGCATTATTTCCAAGAATACTCCGTTGTCCTTTACTGCGCCGAAATCTTTCAGTTATACAATCTCAGGGCCCTCGACAAAGCTATCATGAGTTCCCATTGTCTGTAAGTGATCTATTCATGTAATTTAATGTTTTAATTAGCTCTACTCATTCATTGTCTGTGATAATCCTCTCTATAATATTTGTGTGCTTCATTACGCAGAATGAAGATGCTCGAATGCAAGAAGCAGAAAATCAACCACATTGGGTTCATTGACCCCTTTATAATGCATGAAGATAACATAATGGATCCAATACTTAACAAGGATACACCAGGAAATTTGCTAATGTTTTTCAAGCGGCATGCTTACAAAAAATATATATTATGGCCTTACAACTTCAAGTGAGTGTTACTGCTTATTACACATTCTATTTTTCTCACCCGATGTTAAGTTTAATTGATGAGTTATGCATGACTATTTATAAACGTGCGCAGCTCCCACTACATTCTTATCGTTATTGACTTGCGGAAAGGAGAAATTGTTGTCCTTGACTCGTTAAGAAGATGTCCTAAATAATACAAGACCTGTTTTGATTTGTTGGCAAGGTACTTTCTTTTCTTATCGCCCCTTTCGTTCATTTCCTAATATCAAAGAATTTATGACTCATTCATTCATTTTCTTGTCATGCAGTGTTTGGAAAATGTTCCTCGCGGAACATCCGAATAGTGGATGGCCAGAGAAACTGCGCTGGCGTAGTAACGATGTAAGTAGTACTATAACTAGGCCCATGCACCATTATCATACTTTATTATTATTTGATTAAATTCTATTTTTGTATAGACTTGCCTTAAACAGCCAATAGGGACTGATCTATGTGGATTCTACGTTTGCGAGTACATGCACACTGTGGTCAACGAGAGTTTGAAGAGCAAAAGAAGTATCGAAGTACGTAAAGCTCTAGTCACAACATTATTTTTGTACCATCAATCGTGATGAATTTTATTCATTTCCTATCTCATGTATTCATTGTGATGTCATTTTTTTTACAGTTGGCAAGAAAGCGCAGCGAGTTACCAATAAAGACCCGTTTCAGGGCACTTGCTGTCGGGGGGCTGCCCCCGGGTAGGGGCAGATCCCGGTATAATCCAGTGAGGTGCCCCCCGGGTAGGGGCAGATCCCGGTATAATCCAATAAGGTGCCAACAATACTTGACCTTTTGCAACAGCAAGAGACAACTCCTGGTGTGCTGAAAGGGCAGCTTAACCCTTGGGCACTGGAAGAGGGCAAAGTGCCTCCTGGCAGCCATAAGGGTCAGCTCTGGCAGCTATAAATAGACACCCCCGGCCCTCACAATAGCAGCACAAGCATGAGCGGGTGGTTCCTCTAAGAACTAGCTTCTCGAAGATGTCTTTGTTGATAGGCTAAGACATCTTCGGGAGGCTAGGCCTAGAGATACTCATCCTGGGACGAGCTCGGACGCCTCCGGAAAGGACCCCGGATCTAGGACTCCGAGGAAACTCTCGGATGGAAGTGTATTCGGCTTTACCGGATAGGTAGTCCGGGTAAGTACTAACCGGAATGTGTGTCTCGGTCTTGATCTTATGCAGAAGAGGCTCACAGTGGCAAGCGAGGAGGTATCCGGCGTGAGGGCTTCCGGTAGGCCGTCAACGGTCCATAGCAGGCTTTCCTGTCTATAGCGGGGGGAAGTACCATTCCGCCTGACACGGAAGCATGGTCACCTCCCGCCTGACACGGAGGCATGGTCACCTCCCGCCTGACACGGGAGCGCGTCAGCCGGTACGATCGTGGTACGACAAGACCTGACATGCCTAGCCCGGCAATCCGGAAAAGGCTATCCGGGATGGGCAAAGACATGTCTTGTCTCTGACAAGGGGACAATGATGATGCAGGACGGCGCCTGCCGTCCTTAACGAGATGATGACGAAGGGGCTACACCGGATAGCCCGACGACTAGGTCGCACTAGCTGGTGACGGCATGCCGGCTAGGCCTGTCCGGTGGGGCCAAGCCAAGTTGGGGTTTCCGGCCCTCCCGGCCGGAGCTCTATAAAAGGCGCCATAACTGCTCCTGAGAGAGAGAGACCAACTTCAGAGCCAAAGCTATAGTCACATTTACTCTTAGAGCATTCATTCCTCCTCACCTTGAGTTCATCTAGCTCTTTGTACTCCTTCCTTAGAGAGATCTTGTAGGAAGTTGTAGTCCTTATACCACCAATATATAGAGAGGAAAGGCAGGAGTAGGGGTGTTACCTCCTCACGAGGGCCCTGAACCTGGGTATATCGTGTGTGTGCTGTGTGCCTTCGTGCATTTGTTTGTGTTTATTAGATCTTCCCCTTTGCACTTTGATCTTGTTCCTTGTTCTTGGGAGATCTCGGTTTTACCGGGATCCTCCCCGTGTGAGCTCTTCAGCTCGCTATCCCTCCCTGGATCCACCAACGTCCATCGGCCCCACAAATTAGCCATCCTATGGCATCTGCCGTGACACCACCACGACAGTTGGCGCCCACCGTGGGGCAGACAGAGGCGTTGGCTGGTGTACACATCCGGACGGGCTCCCCCGTTCATTTCGACGTTCGGGTTCTCTCTGGCCTAGTCGTAAAGCTAGGGGAGATGGACTTCGTCTGCGACAACGCAGGGTGCTTCTGGAACAGACCGTTTCCAATGAACGGATGTCTCATCGATTTCGGTGGTTTCACCACCTACGTGGCCACCGAGGTTGCCTGTAGCTACCCGGACGTGGTCCTGGAAGCTGAGGACCCTCCCATGCTCTGCGCTGCTCGGGGTCTGCGTGCCGGTCGCCCCCCGAGTTCCGTCGCAGTGATGATGGTCGGGGCAGCCGAGGAGGAATACCAAGACGCTGACGGCGATAGCGACGGCCACCCCCGTTTGGCCAAACCCCCGCAGGAGAGGCCTGCGGCCCGAGATGGTGATCTGCAGTCATCCCAGCCTCGACGTCGTCCGGATCCCCTCTCGGGACTCGTGGCCAAGTTAGCTGTACCGGTAGCTACCGGAGTAGATGCCCAGGCCACTTCGGTTGAGTTAGAGGAGCAGCGGAAGTTGCTACTCGCTGAAGCGCAGGAGATCGCCGAGATCCGCCGCGAGCTCAGCGCTAGCCTCCGGGAGTACAATGCAGCTCACGGATTCCCTAAGATAGACTCCCGGGAGAAGCGCATTGCAGATCTGCGCAAGAAAGGAAGAATGGTGAATGAGGAGCTGGCTGGTGGAGCCACCACCAGTAACACTGGAAGTTGGATTTCAGCAGGGAAGCCGGTGTACAGCTCCCCGGCGAAAACCCTTAGGGCCGCCGAAGCCGCCATGGCCGAGTTGGTGGGGTTATCCGGTGAAGCCCTGCGCAAGCAGCAGGAGAGGGTAAACGAGTTGGTGATTGAAGCCAATCGTCAGAATCTGGCCTTCAAGAAGAAGAACCCCGGGGCAGGATCCCAGGTGCACTCAGCCAGACCCAACAGCCAGAAGTCGGATGGGGAGGCCTCTTCCCCGCATCCGAGCAGAAGCAAGAGCAAGACCAAGAGCCGGAGCCGGAGTCGAGGATCCGGGAAGAACAAGCAGCTACAGACCTATGATCCGGCCTTCGCCGGTATCCAGCAAGCCGGGCAGGCCGGACAGCGTAACTCGGGACAGGCGGGAAGTACCCGTGGGGATGGTAACCTGGGTGTAGGAAACAATAACCCGGTTGGCCGTGGTAATCCACCCCGGAATCCTCCTCACGTTCAGGGAAACCCGCAGAGGGAGGTTGTCTCCGTTCCCCAGCAGGCCCTGGTCCCTGCGCAAGACAGGCTCAACGATGGCAACTCGAGGTTGCAGCAGCTCGGGTATCAGCCAGACGAGAACCCTTTGGGATCTCGGATAGGAACCAGGCAGCTGAACCCGGCAGACGCCAGATTCCGGCTCGACCGGATTCACCAGTCCGAGTTGGTGGAAGAGCAAGGACCTCCGGGACCAGCCTGCTTTGGACCTCGGATCATGCGGGAACCTCCTGTTCGGAACTTTCAGCTCAACCGAGGTGCCAAGACCTATGACGGTAGCAAGAAGCCGGAGGACTGGCTAACCGACTATGTAACTGCAGTAAGCATAGCCGGTGGAAACAGACGATGGGCGGTACGCTATGTACCGCAAATGTTGGAAGGACCTGCCCGGATCTGGTTGAACAACCTGAGAACTGGCAGCATAGACTGTTGGTTAGACTTTGAGGAAGCGTTCATCAGCAACTTCACCAGCACATACAAGAGGCCGAACAGACCTCAGCAGCTCGCCATCTGTAGACAAAGGAGCAATGAGACTGACCGGGAGTACCTTACCCGGTGGAGCAATATTTGCAACTCTTGCGAAGGAGTGGTGGAGGCACAGGCCATCTCCTGGTTTGCGCAAGGATGCCGGCATGGCTCTATGCTGTGGCAGAAATTGCAGAGAAAGATGCCAACAACCTTGGCAGAAACCATGCGCTTCGCCGATACGTACACGCTTGGAGATCCCATGCAACCCCTGGTGGATGTCGGAGACTCCAACAGGAGGAATGCGGGACCTCAGCGTTCAGGACCGAGCAGGAGCCATGATCGCCAGGAGTTCGGCCACAAGAGGAATCAGCCCGAGTACCACCAAGCCGCGCAGCATGTCGCAGCAGTGACCCGGGAGCAGGAGGACGCCGGCAACAACCAGCGACAAAAGACAAGTGGCCCGGCTTGGGGTCAGAGTCAGGAGGTGCAAAAGACTTGGGTAGAGCAAAAGAATCCCCTGACGTATGAAGAGATGCTGAACAAGCCATGCTGCTACCATACTCTGGAGGCCAACAAGCCCGCAAACCACTCTACTCGGCAGTGCAGCTGGTATCAGCGCACGTTGCAGGAAGGCAGCTCGGGAGCTATTCGGCAGAGTGCTCCGGCATCTCGGCCCAATATCCCGAGACCCCCTCCTCCGACGTCAGGGGCCAACGCTGTTCGACTTCCCCCTCCTCCGAGAGGACCCCCACCTCGCCCGGTGAATGTGGTGCATACCCGGACTGACAACGGTAACCAAGCCGGGCACCAGCAGAGCAACTACCGGGAGGCTCATCAGAGCTATGTGGTCTTCGTAACCGAGCCCACTGACCGAAAGAGTGTGCGGCAGCGTGCCCTAGAGGTAAATGCTGTGATCCCGGCGGTGCCCAAATTCTTGCATTGGTCCGAGATGGAGATCACGTGGAGCCGGAAGGATCACCTCCGAGTTATGCCTAAGCCGGGGGCGTATGCCTTGGTGGTGGACCCAACTTTCGTCGGACCCAACCTCAACGTCCGCTTCAGCCGGGTTCTGATTGACAATGGCAGTGCCATTAACATCATGTACAAGGACACGATGCTGAAGCTGGGAGTATCCATGAACACCCTGCTGCCTACCGAGACAACCTTCCACGGCATTGTGCCCGGAGTCTCTTGCTCGCCCATGGGAAAGATTTGGGTGGAGGTGCTATTCGGAACTCGGGAGAACTGCCGAACCGAGAGCTTGGAGTTCGAGGTCGTGGACCTCGAGAGCCCGTATCATGCGCTGATCGGTAGACCGGCCCTCGCCAAGTTCATGATCTCGACTCACGTGGGCTACCTCAAGATGAAGATGCCGGGACCTAACGGTGTAATCACCATCTCGGGAGACCACAAGCGCTCCATGGAATGTGCCTCAGCGGGATCGTGCTTGGCTGAGTCCCTGGTGATCGCGGAAGAGAAGAAGAGGATCCAGCAGGTGGTGGCGATGGCCAAGACCTCCCAACTCGGAATGCCCGGGATGGTGAACCCGGAGCAGGGTGCGTCATTCCAGCCCCCCAAGGAGACCAAGAAGGTGTGTGTGGACCCCAGCAACCCGGAGCGCCAAGTTATCATTGGCAGCAACCTGGACAGCAAATAGGAAGGCGAGCTCGTCGACTTCCTCCGTGAGAATCGGGATGCCTTTGCGTGGTCAAGTGACGATCTGCAAGGCGTCCCGAGGGAGTTGGCTGAGCACTCTTTGTTTGTTAGACCGGATGCGAAGCCGGTGAAGCAACCGACTAGGCGCCTCTCGGATGAAAGAAGAGCCGCGGTCATGGAGCATCTGGCTATACTGCTGGCCGCTGGATTCATAATGGAGGTGCTGCACCCGGATTGGATTTCGAATCCGGTCCTGGTGGAGAAGAAGAAAGATGATCCCCTCCTGCTTAAGGTGTGGCGCATGTGCATCGACTTCACCAACCTCAACAAGGCATGCCCGAAAGACCCCTTTCCACTGCCCCGGATAGATCAAGTAATAGACTCCACTGCCGGGAGTGAGCTTTTAACTTTTCTAGATGCTTATTCTGGTTTTCACCAGATACCTTTGAATCCGGATGATCAATTGAAAACTGCTTTCATTACCCCTTATGGGGCTTATTGCTATCGTGTTATGACTTTCGGTTTGAGGAATGCTGGCGCCACATACCAGAGATGCATGCAGAAATGTTTGCATGATCAAATAGGCCGGAATGCCGAGGTCTATGTCGATGACATAGTCATAAAAACAAAAGAAAAAGCCTCACTAATAGATGATCTGCGGGAAACATTTAAGAACCTAAGAAGATTCAGGATGAGGTTGAACCCGGATAAGTGCACATTTGGTGTTCCGGCTGGAAAGTTACTCGGCTTCCTCATCTCAAGTCGGGGGATCGAGGTCAACCCGGGCAAAATTCGCGCTATTGAGAGCATGAAATTGCCCGTGCGCCTCAAGGATGTGCAGAAATTTACCGGGTGTTTGGCATCCTTAAGTCGGTTTGTGAGCCGACTTGGGGAGAAGGCCTTGCCTCTGTATCAACTGATGAAGAAGAGCAAGACATTTGTTTGGACCCCGCAAGCTGATGCGGCGTTCAACGATCTGAAGAGAATGCTCTCAACAGCACCTGTGTTGGCATCCCCGTTACCCAAGGAACCTATGCTGCTGTATATTGCCGCAACCAACCGGGTAGTCAGTGTGGCGATGGTGGTAGAAAGGGAAGAAGGGAGCAAGCTGATACAGAGGCCGGTGTATTACCTCAGTGAGGTGATCTCGGAATCCAAGCAGAACTACCCGCACTACCAGAAGATGGCATATGGGGTGTACATGGCAGTGACCAAGCTCAAGCACTACTTTCAGGAACACCCGATCACAGTGGTATGCGAAGCTCCTCTCGCCGAGATCATCGGTTGCAAGGATGCTAGCGGCCGAGTAGCCAAATGGGCCGTCCAGTTGTCTCCGTACGCTCCGGCATACGAGAGATGACATGCCATCAAGTCGCAGGCGCTGCCGGACTTTTTGGTAGACTGGGCCGAGATGCAGTATGAACCTCCGATGCCGGATTACAATTTCTGGAGGATGCATTTCGATGGCTCGAAGGCTAAGATCGGATTGGGTGCCGGAGTGGTCCTTACTTCCCCAAAGCAAGATGTACTGAAGTATGTGCTGCAGATCCATTTTCGGGCATCCAACAATGTCGCAGAATATGAGGCCTTGGTTCATGGACTGAACGTCGCCAAGGAGATCGGCATCCGCCGGATAGAGTGCTTTGGTGACTCGGACCTCGTAGTACAACAGGTGTCGGGGAATTGGGATGCCCTGGATGCAAACATGGCCTTATACAGATTTCATGTGCAGAAAATTTCCGGATTTTTTGAAGGATGCGAGTTCAAGCACATACCCAGAGGAGAAAACGAGGCAGCGGATGTCTTGTCCAAGCTAGGATCATCCCGGGATGCAATCCCACCTGGGATAGCTCTGGATCATTTGAGGAAGCCATCTATCCAACCCTCACCCGAATCGGATTCTATCTTCATCCCGAAGGAACCTGGTGCAGAGGCAGTACCCATGGAAGTAGATGTCGGAAGCATCACATCGAACCCGGGGACTGCGGCACAGTGCTCGGAGAGGCAAAGAAAGATGATGATAGAGGTGATGTCGGCAGAACCAATGGACATAGACGCTCCCGCATTCCCGGTTAGACCTGTCCCGGGATGGGCACAGCCCATTATGGCTTACGTCTTGGAGGGAACTCTCCCCGAGAATGAAGTGGAAGCCCGGCAAATACTGCGAAGATCAAAAGCATACACTGTCATCAATCAAGAACTGTACAAGAGAAGTGTCACTGAGGTACTCCAGAGATGTGTGGAACCCGCAGAAGGACAAGAGATGCTGGTGGAAATACATCAAGGGGAGTGTGGACATCATGCATCATCCCGGGCCCTGGTGGCAAAGGTGTTCCGGCATGGATTCTACTGGCCCACTGCATTGCAGCAAGCAGAAGATATTGTCCGGAAGTGCGGGGGATGCCAGAGATTTGCTCACCGGATACACATGCCGGCGTCAGCACTGAAAACAATCCCCATCACTTGGCCATTCGCAGTGTGGTGTTTGGATATGGTCGGGCAATTCAAACCGGCAAGAGGCAATATGACACACATACTGGTTATGGTGGAAAAATTCACTAAGTGGATAGAGGTCAAGGCAATCCGGAAGTGCGATGGACACACCGCTGTGCAATTCTTGAAAGACATCATCTTGAGATACGGATACCCACACAGCATTATCACAGATAATGGAACCAACTTTGTTGTGGGGGAATTCGCTCGATTTTGTGCTGAGAAGGGAATCCGGCTGGATGTAGCATCAGTTGCACACCCGGAAGCAAATGGGCAAGTCGAAAGAGCAAATGCCTTAATCTTGGCCGGCATCAAAGCTCGTTTGATCGAACCACTATTGAGAACTCCGGGGTGCTGGATAGAGGAGTTACCAGCAGTACTATGGGGTCTCCGGACTACGCCGAACAGATCTACCGGGTACACGCCGTTCTTCATGGTTTACGGTGCTGAGGCGGTACTCCCAACCGACATACAATATGACTCCCCGAGAGTGACAATGTTCACCGAGACCGAGGCAAAGGAGGCCCGAGAAGATGATGTGGATTTACTCGAGGAAGCAAGAGAGTTGGCACTATCTCGGTCCGCAATTTATCAACAAAATCTCCGTCGCTATCATAGCCGGAAAGTACACCCGAGGGTGTTCCGAGAGGGGGATCTGGTGCTGAGGCTCATCCAACGCACGACCATAATGCATAAGTTGTCACCTCCATGGGAGGGACCTTTCGTGATAAGCAGGGCGTTGCACAATGATTCTTATTACCTTGTAGATGCACAGGAGGCTAGGAAAGGTGTAATGGACAAATCCGGTGAGGAAACCAAGCGCCCATGGAATGTAGCTCAGTATTAATGAAAGTAAGGTACCCCGGGAGGAACCCGGGGACTGCCTGGTTATGTGCATGTCTTGTTGTTATTTTTGTCAAAATCATTTACTATTTTATACCGGCATCTCGGGAAGGAACCCGGGGACTGCCGGATAACTGTTCTCTACTTTTTCTTTTGTATGCCGGAAAAGTTCCGAGTTCGACTCTCAAAGTCAAAGTAATGTATGTCATGTGAAATCATCTTGTGACTCGACTGACGAACGCCGAAATGGTAGTCAAGAGCAAAGAGAGGGAAGGTGGGAAACACGAAAATGGACTCGGGGACTCGGAGCAGGAACTTATCCGGCATACCTGTTTTTTATTAACTTAGTTGTTTTTTATGTCGGGAATTCGGTTAGTAGGAACTCGGATTGTTTTGAGTAATGTATGCCGTATGTGGAGTTTTGTGACTCGACCGTCGAACGCCGAAATGGTAGACAAGAGCAGAAATTACCTAAGTACGGTAAACATGAAAGGCAATTCGGGAACTCGAAGCAGAATAAATTGACATAAGTGGTTCGAGTAAGTGGTTCAGTAAGAAACGAAAATAGTATAAAATGTATATTACACATGGCACCCGGCATCCCGGGGATTTAACGAATCTACTCTTAAAGTTTTCAAGCGGTAGGGGAAGTCGGCTTCTCGACGGAGACCTCGGGAGCAGCAGCCTCGGGAGCAGCAGCAACAGAAGCAGCAGGAGCAGCAGCGGGAGCAACTTCGGCTTCAACTCCGGCAGCACTACTCGGGGCCTCGGGACGCACCTCGGGCTCGGCGGCCTCAGGTCTTGGCGAAGTCGCTGCGTCCCGGGGAACCACCTTCTCGGGCGCGGCACCGGAAGCAGCGTCATCTTCTTCCGGGGCCTCGTCTTCCCCGTCGCCGGTCGCGCCGCTTTCGTCGTCGTCTTCGTAGTCTGATTCCGAGTCGGAGGGAAGGACGCTAGGGGTGAAGGCGCGGATGCTTGCCCACGTAGCGATGCGGTGCGACACCTCTAGTCGGCGATGGACCTTTTCCGGGTCGGTGACCCACGTAGAAACCGTCCGCAGGCGCAGGATCGCCCCCAGATCAAGACCTTCGTACCAGCTAAGTACTTGGGTCAAGACCTGGTCGGCGCCAGCCCGCGCACCGGAACGCTTCCAGGCGTGGATGCGCCTCCCGGCACCCCGAAGTGCGCTCGCGAGCTCGGGAATCGAGAGCGTCCCCCGAATACTCGGCCACAGTGCGCCGTGGACGTGGACCGCAGCGCTCAGCAGTTCAGTCCCGATAGACCGCAGAGGTACTATCCGGGCCTTCAGCGCGGTGAGGTGATCCTCGATGTCCCAGGCATCCGAAATGGGACCCTTCCCGGCGCGCTTCGCTCGGGCGGCAGCAACGGCTTTAACAGCAGCCTCCCGGGAGTGCTCAAATTCCCCTTTAAAAAGAAGAACTGTCAAGCAACTAAGTCATAAGAAAAGAAGCAACGAAGAATAAGAGAAGAGGGATGTCGGTCCACTTACTGTTCAGATCCCGGTTCAATACTGTGAGCTCCGAGAGCCAAGTATCAGACCGGGACCGGAGAAGACCAAGCTCAGTCTCGGCAGTGTGCGCGCGCTCCTCGGACTGGTCCAAGGTCTCTTTCTGCTTCTTGGTCGCCTCGATGAAGCGCGTCTTCATGTCGGCCGTAGCAGCCTTGACCTTTTCGAGCTCGCCGTTGAGCCGCGCGATCTCAGCTTGCGCGGTGGCAAGTGCAGTTTTCTGGTCAACCAAGACCTTGCGCGCGGCGTCGCGCTCCTCCCGCAGGCGTCCTTCGGATTTCTTGGACTGACCGAGATCAGCAAGAACCCGGTTGAAGATGTTGCGGCGTTTCTGGCTGCACTCCTATAATCAAGACAAAGAAGGAGTTAGTCGGGAAAGGATGTAAGGAACCCGGTTGGGAGGATCTCGGGGACTCGGTGTCCGAGTCCTGAATTTTTCTCTAAGATTGGAGCCTAGTGATCTGCTATTCGGTGGAATCTAGAGCACTAAGCACCAATCTCGGGGACTAGTGGTGATGGAGCAAATTTTGAAGCAACCTACCCGGTTGGGAGGATCTCGGGGACTCGATGTCCGAGTCCTGGATTTTTCTCTAAGATTGGAGCCTAGTGATCTGCTATTCGGTGGAATCTAGAGCACTAAGCACCAATCTCGGGGACTAGTGGTGGTGGAAGGAACAAGTATTTTTTGATAAAAGAAATAGAACAAGCTTACCTCGGTCACCCGAGTAACATCCAGTGCGGCCACTTGGAGAGCGTGCAGAGCTTGGGCGTTGCGGCTTGGGCCTGCAGCGTGCAAGTCTCCCGCGATCTCGGAGGCATCGGCGGCAAGCTAGGCATGGTTGTATTCGTCAATAACCCGTATGCCGGAGCCGCCGGGCGCGCGGGAAGCAGCAACGTCCCGGGATCCTGAAGGTACAAACGAACTGAGGGTTGCTCGCAACATCCGCAAGGCAGCAGTAGGGATCTCGGCGGGAGGCGGTGGTAAAGATGAACACGTACCCGTGCGCGGCACCAAGTCACGGGCCGAGGATGTCGGGGCAGCTGCAGATGGGGCAGAAGGTGTTTTCTGCCCAGCAATCTTGCCGCGAGACTTGGGAGGTTGATCAGCTGGTCGGGAGGAGGCTGTGGGCTGCTTCTCCGAGATGGCCTTGGTCGCGGCCGGCTGAGAGGAGCCGCTTGCCGGAGGTTGCCGGCGAGGGCTAACGATCTCTGCCTCAAGCCCGGGCACCCGACGCGGACTCTCCGGAAGAAGAACTTCTCCCGAGGTGGTCGTGGCCTGCACCGGGATCTCCTCGGTCACCGGATGTGCATCCGGGGTCGCAACGTTAGCCGGTGCGGCACCGGAGGCGGCAGGCTCACTTCCTCGAGTAGAAGGGCGAGGAGGTGAAGGAGAAGCCCGAGCCGGACTGGAAGTCCGAGTCCCGGGAGGAGGAGGAACAGCAGGTGACGGGAGCTCGAGTGCATCCCTGAAAAGAAGTGTCTTAGTAATAGTTGTGGAGAAAACAAAGTCAGATAACATAAGGCAAGGAAGACGTACCCGGAATCCACAATGGGAGGACCCCTTTGCCGGCGCCGAGCAGGCTTCTCGGTCGTTTGCTTACTCGGTTTGCTCCTCTTGGGGGGGTTGCCGGAGTTATCGGCCCCCTCGGTGTCGGAAGCCGCGCGCTTCCGGCTCTCGGTGCGTTTGGTCCCGGTTGTCAGTTTCGGAAACACTGCTGAGGCCCAATTCAGAGGCAGAGCGTCAATAACATCGAGAATCTGGCAGTCAATCTCATCCTCATCATCCGAAGAAATGAAAACTGCCTCTGGGGTTGAAGGATTACCCGGAGCAGCAGACTTGACGAAAGGGATGGCGAGATGGTCCTCGCCGTCGGGGTCCTCTCTCGGCATCACGTCCGGTCTCGGGAAGTCTGGCGCGTAATTCCCGTTGACGTGGACAGCGTCTTCTTCGTGTTGACGCTCGAACAACTGCGCAAACAGATTAGGCCGTGTCGGTGTCCAGGTGAACGCATGTACGAAGGCGAATGCACGAAAGACAGATATGAGCACCTGGTCGCATGGTTTTTTCCGAGATCCCCCAATGACACCCCAAGAGTAGTCCTCCGTCATCTCCGTCCGGGCAATAGATCGAACGCGACGGACGACCCCGGCGTGGTTTAGCCCAAAGATACTTGTCCTAGTGGGGTCATAGTTCCCAGACATGTGGCACATCTTGTGCACTCGGTTTTGAAGGGGGCAGACCCGGCGAACAATGAAGCAACGCAGGAGATCATCCCCGGTCATCTTCTGATTTAGCACGTGCAGAACGTCGTGCATGCAGCTGACCTCGTCATTATCCGGAAGCTTCTTCCAGAGACGGAATTCGCGCGGAGGACCAATAACGAAATCCGGCAGATTGATGAAGTCCGGATTCGAAGATCCCGGACCATCTCCCGAGTGCTCCCGGTTCTTCACATAGAAGAAGCTGCGCTGCCACTTCCGGCAGGACTCTAGTCCCTTGACTATGGGGAATCCGGAGTCCGCGCGAGGGATGATGGTGGCCGCTCCGCAATCCACTAAGTCTTTTATCTTCTTATCCGGATTGGGGATGGCTTGGCGGCGGAGAATGAAATACTTGGCCCAGAGATCCAAGAAGGGCCAGATGCCGAGGTATGCCTCCGCGTATGTGGTCAAGACCGAGAGCATCATAATACCGTTGGCGGGAAGATGGTGAGGTTGGAGGTCGTAGAGGTCGAGGAAGTCGCGGAAGAAGGGGCTAGCCGGAAGCCCAAACCCACGCTCGAAGTGCGCGAGGAATACCACGTATTCCCCGGGTTGGGGTTTCGGTGCAACCTCTCCCTCCGGGAGACGGCTCTCGACTTCCGGAGGAATCCGGTGAGTCCGATACAGCCAGTCCAGATCTGACTGCTTGGTCTCGGACCCATCCCAACATCCCCGGGTACGTTCTTCGCCCATGTCGGAGAAGTACGCAGGGGTATCCGAGCTACTCTGCACGCGCAGCGGCGGTTAGTCGGAGTTAGTCTACCGGAAACTAGGATGCCGGAGTGCAAACTGCTAAACACTACCGGGTTCCTGGGAAAGAAGATCTACCGTGTGCTAAATAATCAAGAATAAAGGAAGGAAAAAGGGCTCGCGCTAGGCTCGGGCGAGGCGCAATGCAAGTGAAGGACTGACATCCTGCCGCGACGGTACAACACCGCCGTGCGCCTCGTGCGCACCGCCCAGGTTGTGCTCACCGGCGGCGGCTCTACCGGACTTGCGCTATGGCACGGCCGGGGTCGGGCGGTTGCTCTACCGAAGAAAATCATCGGAGCGGAGAAGAGGAACTAACCGGTGAAGGAGGAGATCGGTGACGAGCAAGGCGGACGGCGACGTTCGAGCTCCGGCACGCGGCGAGGGCGACGGCGTTCGGTGACAAGCGTAGCGGCAGCGATGCGCTCGAGACAGTAATGGAAGAAGAGCGAGGAAGAAGAAGAAGGGGAGGAGACCGTTCCGGTCCCCTATTTATGGGGGGGATTCCGGAGCGGTTTCCGATTTTCCCGCCCACGATCTCCACGATCGTGGTTGGGATCTGTTTTGTGCCGCGAGCCACGTGGCGTTATCCGGAGCGCCCGATCCGTCCACACCGAGAGCCACACGGCCCCAACGGTTGGATTCCGGATCGGCTGCGGCTCCCCGGCGCGGGAACCCAAGCGACGGCGTGCTCGCGCAGGAGCACTCGAGTGCGTCTCTGCTCAGACGGGACGTCGGGTGGGCCCTGGCTCACTGTCTCAAATTCATCGGGAAGACAACAGTCAAGATTCACTGAGATAGTGCGATCCGGTCGCAGGCTTCGCCTCCCGGTTAACATAGTCTCGGTGGGAAGACCTCGGTAAGAAGATCTCAGGAAGAATCGATCTCGACCTGGAATAAAAGGATGGTGTGTTGTTTTCTCGGAAGATAGTTGTGGTTTAAACCTGATCCCGCACATCATCCGAGGTCGCTGTACAGCACCTGCTTCGGGGACTAGTGTCGGGGGGCTGCCCCCCGGGTAGGGGCAGATCCCGGTATAATCCAGTGAGGTGCCCCCCGGGTAGGGGCAGATCCCGGTATAATCCAATAAGGTGCCAACAGTACTTGACCTTTTGCAACAGCAAGAGACAACTCCTGGTGTGCTGAAAGGGCAGCTTAACCCTTGGGCACTGGAAGAGGGAAAAGTGCCTCCTGGCAGCCATAAGGGTCAGCTCTGGCAGCTATAAATAGACACCCCCGGCCCTCACAATAGCAGCACAAGCATGAGCGGGTGGTTCCTCTAAGAACTAGCTTCTCGAAGATGTCTTTGCTGATAGGCTAAGACATCTTCGGGAGGCTAGGCCTAGAGATACTCATCCTGGGACGAGCTCGGACGCCTCCGGAAAGGACCCCGGATCTAGGACTCCGAGGAAACTCTCGGATGGAAGTGTATTCGGCTTTACCGGATAGGTAGTCCGGGTAAGTACTAACCGGAATGTGTGTCTCGGTCTTGATCTTATGCAGAAGAGGCTCACAGTGGCAAGCGAGGAGGTATCCGGCGTGAGGGCTTCCGGTAGGCCGTCAACGGTCCATAGCAGGCTTTCCCGTCTATAGCGGGGGGGAAGTACCATTCCGCCTGACACGGAAGCATGGTCACCTCCCGCCTGACACGGAGGCATGGTCACCTCCCGCCTGACACGGGAGCGCGTCAGCCGGTACGATCGTGGTACGACAAGACCTGACATGCCTAGCCCGGCAATCCGGAAAAGGCTATCCGGGATGGGCAAAGATATGTCTTGTCTCTGACAAGGGGACAATGATGATGTAGGACGGCGCCTGCCGTCCTTAACGAGATGATGACGAAGGGGCTACACCGGATAGCCCGGCGACTAGGTCGCACTAGCTGGTGACGGCATGCCGGCTAGGCCTGTCCGGTGGGGCCAAGCCAAGTTAGGGTTTCCGGCCCTCCCGGCCGGAGCTCTGTAAAAGGCGCCATAACTGCTCCTGAGAGAGAGAGACCAACTTCAGAGCCAAAGCTATAGTCACATTTACTCTTAGAGCATTCATTCCTCCTCACCTTGAGTTCATCTAGCTCTTTGTACTCCTTCCTTAGAGAGATCTTGTAGGAAGTTGTAGTCCTTATACCACCAATATATAGAGAGGAAAGGCAGGAGTAGGGGTGTTACCTCCTCACGAGGGCCCTGAACCTGGGTATATCGTGTGTGTGTTGTGTGCCTTCGTGCATTTGTTTGTGTTTGTTAGATCTTCCCCTTTGCACTTTGATCTTGTTCCTTGTTCTTGGGAGATCTCGGTTTTACCGGGAACCTCCCCGTGTGAGCTCTTCAGCTCGCTATCCCTCCCCGGATCCACCAACGTCCATCGGCCCCACAAATTAGCCATCCTATGGCATCTTCCGTGACACCACCACGACACTTGCAGAGGAGTTGACGGGATTTTACCTCGCCCATGTCTGAAGGGGATCGTGTGCAGAAAACAAAAAATTTCCTACCAACCATATCCTAAAAGCATGCCAAGATCTATTCTATGCAGATATAGTAGTACGAACGGAGATCGGAATACGTACCCTTGTAGACCGAAAGCGGGGATTACGTTCCCGCACAAATGTTGTCGATGAAGACCGACGAAGCCGACCTCAAGGTCGTGTAGAGGAAGCAGACCTCCGAGTACTGCTAGCGCAGCACCTCGCAGGGAGTCGCACACGTACGGTGGAGACGACGGCCTCCGAAGCTCCAGTCCAGGACGAGCAGCGGAAGACTTGGACCGGAACACCAGCAGCGCGGCAGCGGGCTATGGTGGAAGATATCCCCCCTTCCTCAGCTCGGCGCGTCTCCAACTGGGGAACCACGAGATCGAGAGAGAAATCGGGAATTAATTGGTGAATTAAAAGGCCAGGGGTGCCCCTTCTTATATAGGCTCCCAGAGGGGAGCCAACTTGCTAACCAGGCAATGTGGGACTAACCCCCACATGCTTGGTGCGGCATGGCTGGGTGCGCCGGCCCCCTAGTGGGCATCTTGGCCCACTTGGGTCGGCCCCCAAGCCCCCCACCGAATTCCCCTTGGGAATTTTTCCCTCTTGGGCTGTAGCGTACCTGCACTTTAAATAAGGCAGATACCTGTGTATAGTGCAAATCACTGGATCGATTCATTTGCACACACAGTTTACGATGTAATATCACAACAAAGCGTCAATTTTATTACATCGATGATCCAGAATTACAAAATATTTAATACAAGTTGCATAGCATAAAGCTAGCATTGAAAAAGTACACAGCGGAAATACAATAGCAGTGAGTCTCTATAACTTTCGTGTTGCCACAGGCGAAAACATGTTGGTTGCAGACTCGAAATCCCTTAATGAAACCTCACTCGTCATTTGAATAACCTGTAACAAATAAAATTTTGCAACAGAGTGGGTCAGATTCCATTAAAAATGGAGACTGGCAAGTGACACTATGGTGGACACTTAAGGGAATAACTCTAAAGCCTATATGCATATTTGGCTGGTGGAGTTCAAGGCTAATTTGCATAAAGCCAATTTTTCCTACTCTTTTGAAAACACTTTTCTTGAAATCAAGACGAGTATGGCATGAAAACCATAAATCTCATCTTCCCTTGTTCACCCATCAAGTTTTATTTCTGAAGTTGGAATGGTGGAATCCTCCGTTGACGTCCGTGATCAGCTGCTCAAATTGTCCGTACCGGGGACACGGCTAAGTACTTAGTTTTACACTCTGCAGAGGTTGTGCACGTTCACCATTGTACCCATTCAACCCAAGGTATCCTTTACACACCATTTGTGATAAGGAAAGGAAAGAATGAGACGAGATCTTTCAGAAGCATTTCCCCTCCCACTCTGGCTTGACCCGTTCCACCTAACATCCCCCTACATCTGCTTGTCAAGCCTGAGAGAGTCCACGCAGCATAATTGATCAAGCCAGAGCCCATATGGCAATGGCTGCACTGGAAGCAATCGTCACTCGGAGTTCTTCAGATTCCTCGGTTCCTGCGTGGCCATTCACAAGTGTACATACTCCAGGAACCATAGACATGGACCTGAGTAGCCACTCAACATAAACCATACAACCACTTACCACCCAGGTGTTTCATTAACTTAGTGGATGTGTACTCCCAGGTTGACAACCACCTTGCTCACGGCCCTAAGTAGAATAGAAATTCATACTAGGCGACGATAACCATGAGCACAGCCCTGAGTAGTCACTTAACATTTTGTAAAACTTTTCATCAATTGCATAGCATCAATATTTCTGCTAAGTATGATATAGGAACCTAGACACAGGAGTAAGGAATTCTACACAGGTTTAGCATAGCAATACTATCCTACACATGCATATAAAAATACACTAAGTAATGCATATAGAAATAATAGGAAGTTTATGAGGTGTGCCACTTGCCTTTGAATGTTGTCGTTGTTCACAACTCTTTTCAACGATACTCGGGACTCCCCGTTCAATCTAACAGTATAGACAAGCAACAATACAACAATCAACAGCAAGCACAACTCCGCAATGCATACAAACACATACTAGATGAATAAATAAGTTTTATAAAACTTTCTAAGGAAAATATGTTTATGCATGATGTGCAAAATATTCCTAAGGGCTAGAAATACTTTTTCATGCCATGAAAATCTTTTATGTTAATGCAAGGCAAATAGGTGGGTCAAGAATGACTAAGGACTAAGGTCTTAAGTTGGATAAACATACTTTATTTTATATCTTCTTGAAACAAGCACTCTAATGGCTTAGCCATGATGTGCAAAATACTTAGAGAAAAATACTAAGTCTATAAGGTGATCAGCAATTACTATCAACTCTTTGTAAATTGGATATTCGCTAAAGTGAGAGAGACAGACACCCGGCCAACCACTTAAATTGTGGAACAGGTCTCATGTACGTGGAGATGTAAGGTTTGTTTCCAGGCCGCTTCATCTCACTATGCCGCTAGGATCCAACAACTTCAAGATGATAACATCATGATCAAAATTTGTTTAAGTCTAAAAGACAGGATTAGGAAAGAGGGAAAAGATAGAAAGAAAGATGTAGTTGTCCTCCAGGCTTCATCTCCAGACTTGTAACTTTCTTCTGGATGATGTTTTGATTGAGTTCTTGGTAGTCTTGCTGAATCTTCAGACTTGATGGTTCTTGTATCCTAGAGGCTGGTCTTGGATTTACTTAGTCTTCATGAAGTCTCAGAGGGGAAGAAAAGACAGAGAGAGAGACTTGGAGAATAAAAGGGGGTTGGCCTTCTTGAACTTCTTCTCACTTTTCTTCCAAGTGCTTGACATCTTTGGGATGCTTCCAGAGTCTGTTTTCTTCTAGGTCCTTCATTAACTTCAGAGAAAAGAAAGAGAGAGAGCAAGACTTGGAAAATATTTCTGGTTGGTCTTCATGAACTTCCTCTTGATTTTTCTTCTAAGTGCTTCTACTTCTTGGAGATACTTCTGAAGTCTTGTTTAGCCTAAGTCCTTCAATGGCCTTCTAGCTCCATGTTGAAAATTACTAAGTGTCTAAGTGTAGCACTTTACGAATATGCTAAGTTGAAATGATCCTAACTTAGAGAAAACTAATGAAGAGGGGTTTTCCTAGGAGAATAAAATATGCTATGAATGAAATGAAATTTTACATTACAAGAAACATAAAAATAACTTTTGTGATTTCTTTATAAATATGCATGAATTTATAAATGCAATTTAATTTAATTTCTAATTTTTGAAAATATAATAAAAGGAATAATTATAAGATTAAAGTTTTCTATGATTAAATTTTTATATTATAATTTAATAAATAGTGTTAATAGACAGGGGTATTTTAATTAAATTTATAGAAATTTACTTTAATCAAAAATAATATTAATAGTTATGTTGAAAATAGTCAAACCATTCAAATTAAATATATAACTATGAATTCATTCAAAATTACTCAAAAATATTTTATAGCAGTGGCATTAATTTACAAATATTCTAAAGTTTCTAAAACAATTTTATTTGCAATTTTTGGATTTATCGATTTAAAGTTATTACAAATATACTCAAATTTACCATTTGAAATTTGAATATTTTATACTAAGTCAAATTTGAATTTTGGCCGATCTAAAGTAATCTACATGTCAAGAGCTTTCCAAATATATATAAATTATTAAATTTGGAGTTGTGGTTAAAAAGTTGTGACAGATCTAAGTGATAGGGGTGTTTCTGTAAAACTGCCAATTAAATTTAATTAAGAAAATCATTTTCCACGTGGCAGCTGACACGGATGCTGACGCGGCGCTGACGAGGCGCTGACTGGTTTAAGTGATCAGACCTGATCCGCACGATCTAGATCTAACGGTTTGTAACCAACCATACCGATTCGTTTTAGTCAATCTAATCCTGGCCATTGGATCTTGATCGAACGGACGAGATCTAACGGCAAAAGTGAGCGGCGCTAGGTCGCCGGAGACCTCGCCGGAGATGATTCGCGCGGTGGCGACGCGTGTTCTACGCAATCTAGGTGGTCCTGGGAAGAGCGGCTTGTACCAGGACGTACGGGAGGCCGTGGCGAAGACGGTGGCGAGGTGGACGGCGTCGCGGTTGTCTGCTCCTCCCTGGTTTGCTCGCCGAAGTTGCTGCCGACGACGGATTGCTTCGAGCGAGGACGAAGATGACGTTTCGCTGCGAAATCAGCTAGGAGGTGTCACGGGGATGCGCGCAAGGAAAATAAGAAGAAAGAGCGAGGGGGAAGAGCTCGAGGTAGTCGGTAGCTACCGTAATCGGAAGAACTCCGTGGCGGCAATGGCGGACGGTGGTGCTTCGATCTCAGCAGCCTTTGGGCGATGAAGCTAGGGTTTTTGGGTGCGGGGAAAAACGGCGGAGGTGGGTTTATATGGGGGGCATACGGAGAACTTCTCCCGCGAGAATCGCGGCGTATTCGATCGTATCCGGATCGATCTCAAGAACAGTTTGGTTGAGATACGGGAGGAGGGAGATGACATGTGGGGTCCGCACGTCAGTTGGAGAGGAGAGGGAATGGGCTTCTGCTGGGCTTCTGGCGGCTGCGCGCGCGGGAGAGAGCGGATGGGCTTCGACCCAGTTGGCTCGGCTGTTCTTCTCTTTTTTTTTTGACAAATCATTTTCTGTTTTCTGTATTTTAAAATAACTTTTAAAATATAACTCCAATTCAACTCAAATTAGATTCTAATAATTTGTAAAATCAATGTCTATCATTTAAAACCTTTGTGGCATGTTTTGAACATTTTTTTAACATTAGTAAATATGAAATATTGATTAACTACAAATTTGACACTATATGTTAAATTTGAAACTAGGGTTTAATAATTTTTATTTTTGGCTAAACTAAATTCTATGAAATACCCATATTCAATTATGTTTGAATTTAAGTCATTTAAACTCATATTCCAATATTAAATAAATTTTAGCTTTAGTAGATTATTAAATATCATTTTACAACTATTTGAATGAAAAGAGAAAAAGTAATGTAATCATTTTAATTTAATTTATTTTGTGCACCATTAAGTTTCATATTAAGATAATACAATTGAAACTTCATAACAACTTTGGAAAAGCTTTTAGTTTTAATTCTTTTCTTACTTGGAATATATTAATCATTTCATGCTTTGAAAATAATGAAATTCACATAAGCAAATGAAATGCTTATTTGGATAATTCATTAATTTTAATTTATGAAGTTTTAAAGTTATACACTATAGGCTTATAATTTCCAAACTATATTTTGAACTTAGTTAAAGGAATGAAAACCATTTGGTAATTATATACCATTTTGAATAATCTTGAATTTATGAATAGATATGGCTAAGTGGTTGAAAACAATTATTTATAAGTAAATTATTTTATTGGAATAAAATGGTTTGAAGTTTAATAAGCCTTTGTCAAATTACATATTAAGGTTTTTGAAATATAATGGATCATGAAATGTTTAATTGGAAATAACTTTTGAAAATAATGACACATTGGGAATTTTGAAATAATAGACTTTTTCAAATTGGTTGAATTCTTTTATTGTTAGTTTTCCTATGCATTTTAATATTTTATTTTAATCAAAACAAAAGTTTTAAATTTTAGTGATTTTTGAACATTATAAAATGTTAGGATGTTAGAGACTACCACCCTTAAAAGGAATCTCGTCCCCGAGATTCGGAGAGGCTGGAAAGAAAAGCAAATGCTTGAATGATTCTGATAACTCGAGATGTTTTGAGAATGAAATTTCCGATATGGAAACTGGAAACTAGCAGGGGATGAATTTTCTGATTGAGGATGCTCGAAAGAAAGATGGTTTGGGATCTCCGGGTTTAAGGCAGCATGGTTAGAATTATCTGGGTGGCTACCACCCTTAAAAGAAAAATTTGTTGATAATTAAACATTCTAATGCACAACCGGAAATCAAGGTAATCTATTACGAACATCATCTAACAAACATCAAGCAACAAGGTTCAAACACGAGCAAATGCATACATGAAAATTTCAACTTATTTTGAGAAATCGAACAATTCGTTTATCAAACGAAACACACCAAAGTCGTGGGAATACGAAAGCAACAGTACTGCCATACCACAATTTGATAGGTCAATACACTAAATCGATACGATAAGCTAAATAAGATAAATGGTGCTCCCTCTAACGTGGTTTTGATTGCTACACTGATCCCTCCTAAATATTACGCTTGCGTTTTATTGCGTGGTTATTTGCCACAGGCGTGACTTCTTCCTCAGTTGACTCTTCAAATAGCACCTCTTCGGGGTCTTCTTCCTCTGGTCCTTCCTCCTTCGTAGCTGCAGATACAGTCACATCTCCAGTGCCTTGGTCACCTCCTTCTTCAGCTACTGGCGGTGGTGGAGGTGGAATGAGTTGCGCCTCAAGCATGGCAATTTGCTCTTCCTTGCCAAGGTTCTCCAAATGTAGGTCATGGATGAGTTCCTCCAACTGACCAATAAGATTTTCAGAAGCCTGGAGTTCTTGGGTTTTTGCGTGTATGACGGCTTGTGCATGATCCGCGACGTCATAAGCCTGTTGGACCCTCCTGGTCAGACAGTTGATGAGATAATCCAAGTCTTCAAACGTCTTGTTAACGAGGGGCAGGTCCAGGCGATTTCCCGTGTGAGCCATCGAGAGACCATGTGCATTCCTCTTCCCAAAGGCACGGAAGGGCGATCCTGGTGCTAGCTTGAATCGATACTTGTAACACAAACGAGCCATTAAGTCCACCATAGCTATGTTCACTCCCTCAATCCACTCTGGGTAGTAGGTGACATAGTCCACGGGCTCAAAGTCTGGCATCGTAGGATCCGGGGTCATGATGGTGCGGATTTCCCAACGTGTCCCATGGGGTATGTCGGTCTCCTCCTTCCTTCCTCGGAAATAGGGTGGTGGTACCTTCAATACACTTGTCAACCTAGACAGCTGCCTCCCAAAGATGAAACCCGACAAAACTCCAGCATACGCAGTCTCAGTGTACTCTCCCATCTAGAATTTTGAACTGGTAAGAGTATGAGAATTTAAAAGGAAAGGAAAAGATGCAAGAGAAGATCAATAATGTAAAACAATATTAAAGGAATTTTCAAAATTTACTCATGTTTTGGAAACCTAGTTTAGTTAACTATTTAACCTTTGGGGTCTCAGTCCAATCCTAGGGGTTTCGAACCTACAGGCAACACAGTGCTCTGATACCATCTGTAGCGTACCTGCACTTTAAATAAGGCAGATACCTGTGTATAGTGCAAATCACTGGATCGATTCATTTGCACACACAGTTTACGATGTAATATCACAACAAAGCGTCAATTTTATTACATCGATGATCCAGAATTACAAAATATTTAATACAAGTTGCATAGCATAAAGCTAGCATTGAAAAAGTACACAGTGGAAATACAATAGCAGTGAGTCTCTATAACTTTCATGTTGCCACAGGCGAAAACATGTTGGTTGCAGACTCGAAATCCCTTAACGAAACCTCACTCGTCATTTGAATAACATGTAACAAATAAAATTTTGCAACAGAGTGGGTCAGATTCCATTAAAAATGGAGTCTGGCAAGTGACACTATGGTGGACACTTAAGGGAATAACTCTAAAGCCTATATGCATATTTGGCTGGTGGAGTTCAAGGCTAATTTGCATAAAGCCAATTTTTCCTACTCTTTTGAAAACACTTTTCTTGAAATCAAGACGAGTATGGCATGAAAACCATAAATCTCATCTTCCCTTGTTCACCCATCAAGTTTTATTTCTGAAGTTGGAATGGTGGAATCCTCCGTTGACGTCCGTGATCAGCTGCTCAAATTGTCCATACCGGGGACACGGCTAAGTACTTAGTTTTACACTCTGCAGAGGTTGTGCACGTTCACCATTGTACCCATTCAACCCAAGGTATCCTTTACACACCATTTGTGATAAGGAAAGGAGAGAATGAGACGAGATCTTTCAGAAGCATTTTCCCTCCCACTCTGGCTTGACCCGTTCCACCTAACATCCCCCTACATCTGCTTGTCAAGCCGGAGAGAGTCCACGCAACATAATTGATCAAGCTAGAGCCCATATGGCAATGGCTGCACTGGAAGCAATCGTCACTCGGAGTTCTTCAGATTCCTCGGTTCCTGGGTGGCCATTCACAAGTGTACATACTCCAGGAACCATAGACATGGACCTGAGTAGCCACTCAACATAAACCATACAACCACTTACCACCCAGGTGTTTCATTAACTTAGTGGATGTGTACTCCCAGGTTGACAACCACCATGCTCACGGCCCTAAGTAGAATAGAAATTCATCCTAGGCGACGACAACCATGAGCACAGCCCTGAGTAGTCACTTAACATTTTGTAAGACTTTTCATCAATTGCATAGCATCAATATTTCTGCTAAGTATGATATAGGAACCTAGACACAGGAGTAAGGAATTCTACACAGGGTTAGCATAGCAATACTATCCTACACATGCATATAAAAATACACTAAGTAATGCATATAGAAATAATAGGAAGTTTATGAGGTGTGCCACTTGCCTTTGAATGTTGTCGTGTTTCACAACTCTTTTCAACGATACTCGGGACTCTCCGTTCAATCTAACAGTATAGCCAAGCAACAATACAACAATCAACAGCAAGCACAACTCCACAATGCATACAAACACATACTAGATGAATAAATAAGTTTTATAAAACTTTTTAAGGAAAATATGTTTATGCATGATGTGCAAAATATTCCTAAGGGCTAGAAATACTTTTTCATGCCATGAAAATCTTTTAAGTTAATGCAAGGCAAATAGGTGGGTCAAGAATGACTAAGGACTAAGGTCTTAAGTTGGATAAACATACTTTATTTTATATCTTCTTGAAACAAGCACTCTAATGGCTTAGCCATGATGAGAAAAATACTTAGAGAAAAATACTAAGTCTATAAGGTGATCAGCAATTACTATCAACTCTTTGTAAATTGGATATTCGCTAAAGTGAGAGAGACAGACACCCGGCCAGCCACTTAAATTGTGGAACAGGTCTCATGTACGTGGACATGTAAGGTTTGTTTCCAGGCCGCTTCATCTCACTATGCCGCTAGGATCCAACAACTTCAAGATGATAACATCATGATCAAAATTTGTTTAAGTCTAAAAGACAGGATTAGGAAAGAGGGAAAAGATAGAAAGAAAGATGTAGTTGGCCTCCAGGCTTCATCTCCAGACTTGTAACTTTCTTCTGGATGATGTTTTGATTGAGTTCTTGGTAGTCTTGCTGAATCTTCAGACTTGATGGTTCTTGTATCCTAGAGGATGGTCTTGGATTTACTTAGTCTTCATGAAGTCTCAGAGGGGAAGAAAAGACAGAGAGAGAGAGACTTAGAGAATAAAAGGGGGTTGGCCTTCTTGAACTTCTTCTCACTTTTCTTCCAAGTGCTTGACATCTTTGGGATGCTTCCAGAGTCGATTTTCTTCTAAGTCCTTCATGAACTTCAGAGAAAAGAAAGAGAGAGAGAGCAAGACTTGGAAAATATTTCTGGTTGGTCTTCATGAACTTCCTCTCTATTTTTCTTCTAAGTGCTTCTACTTCTTGGAGATACTTCTGAAGTCTTGTTTTGGCTAAGTCCTTCAATGGCCTTCTAGCTCCATGTTGAAAATTACTAAGTGTCTAAGTGTAGCACTTTACGAATATGCTAAGTTGAAATGATCCTAACTTAGAGAAAACTAATGAAGAGGGGTTTTCCTAGGAGAATAAAATATGCTATGAATGAAATGAAATTTTACATCACAAGAAACATAAAAATAACTTTTGTGATTTCTTTATAAATATGCATGAATTTATAAATGCAATTTAATTTAATTTCTAATTTTGGAAAATATTATAAAAGGAATAATTATAAGATTAAAGTTTTCTATGATTAAATTTTTATATTATAATTTAATAAATAGTGTTAATAGACAGGGGTATTTTAATTAAATTTATAGAAATTTACTTTAATCAAAAATAATATTAATAGTTATGTTGAAAATAGTCAAACCATTCAAATTAAATATATAACTATGAATTCATTCAAAATTACTCAAAAATATTTTATAGCAGTGGCATTAATTTACAAATATTGTAAAGTTTCTAAAACAATTTTATTTGCAATTTTTGGATTTATAGATTTAAAGTTATTACAAATATACTCAAATTCACCATTTGAAATTTGAATATTTTATACTAAGTCAAATTTGAATTTTGGCCGATCTAAAGTAATCTACATGTCAAGAGCTTTCCAAATATATACAAATTATTAAATTTAGAGTTGTGGTTAAAAAGTTGTGACAAATCTAAGTGGTAGGGGTGTTTCTGTAAAACTGCCAATTAAATTTAATTAAGAAAATCATTTTCCACGTGGCAGCTGACGCGGATGCTGACGAGGCGCTGACTGGTTTAAGTGATCAGACCTGATCCGCACGATCTAGATCTAACGGTCTGTAACCAACCATACCGATTCGTTTTAGTCAATCTAATCCTGGCCATTGGATCTTAATCGAACGGACGAGATCTAACGGCAAAAGTGAGCGGCGCTAGGTCGCCGGAGACCTCGCCGGAGATGATTCGCGCGGTGGCGACGCGTGTTCTACGCAATCTAGGTGGTCCTGGGAAGAGCGGCTTGTACCAGGACGTACGGGAGGCCGTGGCGAAGACGATGGCGAGGTGGACGGCGTCGCGGTTGTCTGCTCCTCCCTGGTTTGCTCGCCGAAGTTGCTGCCGACGACGGATTGCTTCGAGCGAGGACGAAGATGACGTTTCGCTGCGAAATAATCAGCTAGGAGGTGTCATGGGGATGCGCGCAATAAAAATAAGAAGAAAGAGCGAGGGGGAAGAGCTCGAGGTAGTCGGTAGCTACCGTAATCGGAAGAACTCCGTGGCGGCAATGCCGGACGGTGGCGGTTCGATCTGAGCAGCCTTTGGGCGATGAAGCTAGGGTTTTTGGGTGCGGGGAAAAACGGCGGAGGTGGGTTTATATGGGGGGCATACGGAGAACTTCTCCCGCGAGAATCGCGGCGTATTCGATCGTATCCGGATCGATCTCAAGAACAGTTTGGTTGAGATACGGGAGGAGGGAGATGACATGTGGGGTCCGCACGTCAGTTGGAGAGGAGAGGGAATGGGCTTCTGCTGGGCTTCTGGCAGCTGCGCGCGCGGGAGAGAGCGGATGGGCTTCGGCCCAGTTGGCTCGGCTGTTCTTCTCTTTTTTTTTGACAAATCATTTTCTGTTTTCTGTATTTTAAAATAACTTTTAAAATATAACTCCAATTCAACTCAAATTAGATTCTAATAATTTGTAAAATCAATGTCTATCATTTAAAACCTTTGTGGCATGTTTTGAACATTTTTTTAACATTAGTAAATATGAAATATTGATTAACTACAAATTTGACACTATATGTTAAATTTGAAACTAGGGTTTAATAATTTTTATTTTTGGCTAAACTAAATTCTATTAAATACCCATATTCAATTATGTTTGAATTTAAGTCATTTAAACTCATATTCCAATATTAAATAAATTTTAGCTTTAGTAGATTATTAAATATCATTTTACAACTATTTGAATGAAAAGAGAAAAAGTAATGTAATCATTTTAATTTATTTTATTTTGTGCACCATTAAGTTTCATATTAAGATAATACAATTGAAACTTCATAACAACTTTGGAAAAGCTTTTAGTTTTAATTCATTTCTTACTTAGAATATATTAATCATTTCATGCTTTGAAAATAATGAAATTCACATAAGCAAATGAAATGCTTATTTGGATAATACATTAATTTTAATTTATGAAGTTTTAAAGTTATACACTATAGGCTTATAATTTGCAAACTATATTTTGAACTTAGTTAAAGGAATGAAAACCATTTGGTAATTATATACCATTTTGAATAATCTTGAATTTATGAATAGATATGGCTAAGTGGTTGAAAACAATTATTTATAAGTAAATTATTTTATTGGAATAAAATGGTTTGAAGTTTAATAAGCCTTTGTCAAATTACATATTATGGTTTTTGAAATATAATGGATCATGAAATGTTTAATTGGAAATAACTTTTGAAAATAATGACACATTGGGAATTTTGAAATAATAGACTTTTTCAAATTGGTTGAAGTCTTTTATTGTTAGTTTTCCTATGCATTTTAATATTTTATTTTAATCAAAACATAAGTTTTAAATTTTAGTGATTTTTGAACATTATAAAATGTTGGGATGTTACATGGGCCTCCTTTCGACCAGAAGGCCCATTTAGGGAAATCAGCCTAAATAAATTCGAAAATAAATATATACAATCATATTTGCATATTAATTACACTAATTAATATCAAACATAATATATATAATTTTTCCTAGCTCCGAAAACTCTTTCGGCGCTGCCCGATTTCCATCGGACCCCTCCCGGGACGCTCCCGGTGATCTCCTTCCTTTCCGGTTGTCTTGTCGAAACCCCTTAAGTGTGTTACCCTAGCGGTTCGATATAATATCAGGTATGATCAAGACTCCTCAATGATCAACGACTAACTCGTAGGCCTGGACCCCATGAATTAACCCCTGAGATATAACGAATGACTTTCATCTATCAAACCTAAACGTAAAGTCTTAAACCTTTTTCCATAGCGATACTTAGCACGTCCGAGCGTCGTTCCATAGATATCTCCATACCTAATCCCGACCTCGTGACCGACGACGCTATCTTCTACTCGTTCATGATCTCATGTCTCCGTGACCTAGTCACATGCTTGCAAGCTCATTAGACATGATCTCACCGAGTGGGCCCGAGAGTATCTATCCTGCTATGCGGACTGGCAAATCCCGCTCTTGACCCCTCGTCTCAACTACTCCTTTCCGATACCCAAAAGTATCACCGTTATTGTCATACTAAATAAGATACGACGTTTGGTGCAATCAAAGTATCTTCCAGGAATAACAATAAGAGTTGATCTCACGGTCAAAGGCGTAATGACTACGTTCTCCAAATCTGGGTATGTCCATCACATCGTTCTCCAACGACATGACTCCCATTGCCGACCGGCGCCATGCCCCATGACCGGGAAACCTCGATCATCAATCGCGCAACGTAACTAGTCTTAGTAGAGGCTACTAGGGACCTGGTTGTTTATGTATCACACCCGCATTAATGTTTCCGCTTAATACGGTTCTAGCATGACACAAAAACCTATTATGAACAAACGAGATATGATAAAGAATACACTTTATTAATTGCCTCTAGGGCATATCTCCTTCAGTCTCCCACTTGAACTAGAGTACAAATTAATCTAGATTACAACTTGGTAAAAGCTTAACACCCATAGCTAACTGGTGCTTTTCATGCTTATCAAGCGGAAGAGGCTTCGTTAGCGGATCTGCCACATTCAGATCCGTATGCACTTTGCATATCTTCACATCGCCTCCTTGTACGTACTGACGTATCACATGGAAGCGTCGGAGAATGTGTTTGGCGGTGGAGTGAGACCTTGGCTCCTTGGCGTTCGCAATGGCACCCGTATCGTCGCAGAAGAGGATCATGGGGTCTTACACGCTCGGGAACACTCCAAGTTCGATGACGAACTTCCTCAGCCACACAGCTTCATTCGCGGCTTCGCAAGCAGCGATATACTCCGACTCCATTGTAGATTGTGCGACTATGGGTTGCTTCCCACTTCTCCAGCACACGGCGCCTCCATTCACCTTGAACACGTAACATGTCTGTGACTTACAGTCATCGGGGTCTGAGCAGAAACTTGCATCTACGTAACCTGTTACGCCAAGTTCTTCATCGCAGCCACCATACACAAGGAACATTTTCTTTGTCTTATTGAGATACTTAAGAATGCTCTTAACAGCTACCCAATGCGGCATTCCAGGATTACTCTGGAACCGGCTTGTCAAACTTAGAGCTAATGCCACATCCGGTCTAGTACTCAACATTGCATACATGATCGATCCTATGGCTGAAGCATAAGGATGTTTCGTCATTTTGGCCTTACCCAGTTCCGTCACCGGACACTGCGCCTTACGCAATATCTTATTCTTGATAACCGGCGGAGAACCCTTCTTTGCCTTCTCCATACGGAAACGCTTCAGTATTTTATCAAGATAAGTACTCTGACTTAGTGCTAATAGGCGCCTTGATCTATCGCGATAGATTTTTATGCCTAAAACATACGCAACTTCTCCTAAGTCCTTCATGGAAAATTTACTGTTTAAATATTCCTTCACGCTATTCAGAAGTTCCACATAATTCCCAATCAGCAATATGTCGTCAACATACAGAGCTCCCACTCATTTTCTTGTAAATACAGGTCTCTTCCACATGCTGGATAAATCCAAAACCTTTGATTACCTCATCAAAGCGAAGATTCCAGCTCCGAGATGCCTGCTTCAATCCATAGATGGATCGCTGAAGCTTGCACACCTTGTTAGCATTTCCCGGATCGACAAAACCTTCCGGCTGTACCATGTACAACTCTTCCTCAATGTTTCCATTTAGGAAGGCCGTTTTGACGTCCATCTGCCAGATTTCATAATCATAGTAGGCAGCTACCGCTAACAAAATCCGAATAGTCTTAAGCATCGTTACCGGTGAAAAAGTTTCATCGTAGTCAATTCCATGAACTTGTCGGAAACCCTTTGCGAAAGCCGAGCTTTATAGACGGTCACATTACCATCAGCATCAGTCTTCTTCTTAAAGATCCACTTATTCTCGACGGCCTTGCGCCCTTCGGGAATATCCATCAAAGTCCACACTTTTTTATCATACATGGATCCTATTTCGGATTTCATGGCTTCAAGCCATTTCTCGGACTCTAGACTCTCCATCGCCTCCTTGTAGTTCGTAGGTTCGTCTTGCTCGACTAGCATGACGGTGCAAACCATGTTGCCATACCATTCTGGTGCGATCCGAGATCTACCAGACCTACGAGGTAGAACATCTTCCTCGACAGTTTCTCCCACTCCTTCCACGGAGGACGTTTCCGGAATTGCTTCCGTTGCACCACTCGGAATCTCGAGTTCAGGATCAACGATTTCATCGAGGTCTACCTTCCTCCCACTTACTCCTTTCGCGAGAAACTCCTTCTCTAGAAAGGTACCGGTCTTCGCGACAAAAGTTTTGCCCTCAGCTTGGTTGTAGAAGGTGTACCCAACGGTTTCCCGCGGATATCCTACAAAGACGACTTTCTCCGACTTCGGTTCGAGTTTGTCGGGCTGTAGTTTCTTAACGTACGCGTCACAACCCCAGACCTTCAGAAACGATAACTTAGGCTTTTGGCCATACCATAATTCATACGGTGTCGTTTCAACGGACTTGGACGGAGCCCTATTTAAAATGAATGCGGCTGTTTCAGACGCATAACCCCAGAAGGACACTGGCAGATCGGTAAGAGACATCATAGATCGAACACTATCCAGTAGAGTACGATTACGTCGCTCGGACACGCCGTTACGCTGCGGCGTTCCGGCTGGCGTAAGTTGGGGTACTATGCCACAACTCTTCAGATGTGTGCCAAACTCAAAACTCAAGTACACTCCACCGCGATCGGATCGGAGATGCTTGATTTTCCTATTAAGCTGATTCTCAACTTCACTCTGGAATTCTTTGAACTTTTCAAACGTTTCAGACTTGTGTTTCATCAAATAGATATAACCGTATCTACTCAAGTCATCAGTGAAGGTGACGAAGTAACGATAACCATTGTGTGTCGAAACGCTCATCGGTCCACACACATCTGTATGTATGATCCCCAATAAATCCGACGCCTGTTCAACGAAACCTTTGAACGGTGTCCTGGTCATTTTGCCCATAAGGCATGGTTCGCATGTATCGAGGGATCCGAAATCCAACGAGTCCAAAAGTCCATCGGAGTGGAGTTGCTTCATGCGCTTTACACCAATATGACCAAGACGGCAATGCCACAAATACATGGCGGTATCGTCACTACACTTAATCCGTTTGGCTTCTATGTTATGGATGTGAGTACTACGATCGAGATTCAACAAGAATAAACCGTTATTCTCGGGAGCATCAACATAAAAGATATCATTCATATAAATAGCACAATTGCTTGACACTGATTTAAATGAATAACCGTCTTGTAATAGGCAAGACCCACTTATAATGTTTACACTCAAGGATGGCACAAAATAACACTTATTTAAGACCAAAACTAATCCCGATGGTAGATGCAGAGGGAGCGTGCCGACAGCCACCACGTCGACTCTCGATCCGTTGCCGACGCGCATCGTCACCTCATCCTTCGCCAGCCGCCTTCTATTCCGTAACTCCTCCTGAGAGTTACATATATGAGCAACAGAACCAGTATCAAATACCCACGTGTTGCTCCGGGCGGATGTAAGGTACACATCTATAACATGTATATCAAATATACCTTGCTCTTTGTCGACCGTCTTGCCAGACTTCCTATCCTCCAGATACTTGGGGTAGTTGCGCTCAGGTGATCCGATGGTCACCACCATCTTCTTCAGCTTGATTTCTAATTCGGCCACTTCGAGCATCTTCAGGATTTCCGACAGGGGTTTTGACGTCCCTTTCATGCCGTAGTCCACGATGGCGTTCTTGTAGCTAGGGGGCAGAGAAATCAGCGCCCTATCAATAACCACCTCCTCTGGGATCACACTTCCCAGATCACTCAGAAGTCGAGCGCAGCCAAACAACTTGGCCAAGTGCTCACTAATATTTCCGTGCTCTTCCATCTGGGCTGAGAAGAAAAGCACAGATGCCTCGTACCTCTCAGCCTTGACTTGTCGTGCAAAAACAGTCATGAGTTCAGTGATTATATCATAAGCACCCTTGTTCATGAAGCGATTTTGCAGGTCAGCCTCCATGGCAAAGAGCATGCCACTCTGGACATAAGAAGAAATCTCTGCCTTTACCCATGGACAATCCTTTCGATTTCCGGGACGGTGTTTGGGAGATCACCTAAGGGGGCATCAAGGATGTAGGCCACCTTGTGGGTTTCAAGGATGGACTTCAGATCGCGGAACCAGGACACGAAGTTAGACCCATCGGTCTTAAGCTTCTCTTTCTCAATGAACAGGTTTAGGTTAAAGGAGGAGTGAGACATCTACAATGGAATTTGCAACAACATAAGACTTTGTTCATAATAATTTTGAGTTATAGTATTTTAGAAAATAACTAACATAACTCCCACTCAAACGAACATCCCTCCTGGTCGTTTAAGCGATTACACGACCCCCATCTATTGCACCACCCCTCATCATCAAAGCCGGCGGCACAACTTCAAGAGTAGACAAAATCGTCCGCCACGCCAATTTTGTGACTCGTGCTCGACCTTTCGGTCTTCCTGTTCCGAGGCCATACTTCTGAGTATGCTAGGCTCGCCACCAAAGACCTCCACGCTGACGCTTGTGCAACATGGCTTACACCCACTGTATGTAAACGACGAGATGTCTGACACCCGATCATCACGGCCTGCCTCATAACGTAGAACTTTCTTGGTGGTGCGCGTTGGAGGGAGAACACTAGTGGTATTTTGAAGGGATCATCTTATTCAGCTACCGCCGTGTAACCAGTGTATACTATACACACAATCACACAAAATAAGATGCACACAAAACATCAAATGTAATGCAATGTGATATAGTCCATTCCGCCATGGTCTTCCTGGCGCCCGCAGTTTATAAACAATTTAATAAACCTACCTTGACCATATCACATAGCCCCTGCAAAATAAAGTTAGACGCTTCTACTTTATCTTTTGCATGTTGTACGTGGCTTGGGGCTTTCGTAAATAGAACCGCTTCATACCTACGAATCTTATGACCACAACAACGATCCAATAATTGCAAGTTTAAACATCCCTTTCGGGCCCTCCATTGAAAATGCGAAGACCAAGTAAAGAGAAAGAAAATGACACCCGCCAGCCACATATACGGTACAAGCCGTATGTCAGTAGTGGAACCAGTCTCGCGTAAGCATACGCGTAAAGTCGGTCCGGGCCGCTTCATCAACTCAATGCCGCTGGAATACACAAGTGCACGCTAGAGGGTAGCAAATAACAGGAACGGTGCCCCCGTGCAGAACACGGGTTCTAACAGCGTACAGCTATATCTACGATAGATTGGCTCTGATACCACTGAAGGGGATCGTGTGCAGAAAACAAAAAATTTCCTACCAACGATATCCTAAAAGCATGGTAAGATCAATTCTATGCATATATAGTAGTACGAACGGAGATTGGAATACTTACCCTTGTAGACCGAAAGCGGGGATTACGTTCCCGCACAAACGTTGTCGATGAAGACCGACGAAGCCGACCTCAAGGTCGTGTAGAGGAAGCAGACCTCCGAGTACCGCTAGCGCAGCACCTCGCAGGGAGTCGCACACGTACGGTGGAGACGACGGCCTCCGAAGCTCCAGTCCAGGACAAGCAGCGGAAGACTTGGACCGGAACACCAGCAGCGCGGCAGCGGGCTATGGTGGAAGAGATCCCCCCTTCCTCAGCTCGGCGCGGCTCCAACTTGGGAACCACGAGATCGAGAGAGAAATCGGGAATTAATTGGTGAATTAAAAGGCCAGGAGTGCCCCTTCTTATATAGGCTCCCAGGGGGGGAGCCAACTTGCTAACCAGGCAATGTGGGACTAACCCCCACATGCTTGGTGCGCCATGGCTGGGTGCGCCGGCCCCCTAGTGGGCCTCTTGGCCCACTTGGGTCGGCCCCCAAGCCCCCCACCGAATTCCCCTTGGGAATTTTCCCCTCTTGGGCCTTCTTTCGACCAGAAGGCCCATTTAGGGAAATCAGCCTAAATAAATTCGAAAATAAATATATAAAATCATATTTGCATATTAATTACACTAATTAATATCAAACATAATATATATAATTTTTCCTAGCTCCGAAAACTCTTTCGGCGCTGCCCGATCTCCATCGGATCCCTCCCGGGACGCTCCCGGTGATCTCCTTCCTTTCCGGTTGTCTTGTCGAAACCCCTTAAGTGTGTTACCCTAGCGGTTCGATATAATATCATGTATGATCAAGACTCCTCAATGATCAACGACTAACTCGTAGGCCTGGACCCCATGAATTAACCCCTGAGATATAACGAATGACTTTCATCTATCAAACCTGAACGTAAAGTCTTAAACCTTTTGCCATAGCGATACTTAGCACGTCCGAGCGTCGTTCCATAGATATCTCCATACCTAATCCTGACCTCGTTACCGACGACGCTATCTTCTACTCGTTCATGATCTCATGTCTCCGTGACCTAGTCACATGCTTGCAAGCTCATTAGACATGATCTCACCGAGTGGGCCCGAGAGTATCTATCCTGCTATGCGGACTGGCAAATCCCGCTCTTGACCCCTCGTCTCAACTACTCCTTTCCGATACCCAAAAGTATCACCGTTATTGTCATACTAAATAAGATACGACGTTTGGTGCAATCAAAGTATCTTCCAGGAATAACAATAAGAGTTGATCTCACGGTCAAAGGCGTAATGACTACGTTCTCCAAATCTGGGTATGTCCATCACATCGTTCTCCAACGACATGACTCCCATTGCCGACCGGCGCCATGCCCGATGACCGGGAAACCTCGATCATCAATCGCGCAACGTAACTAGTCTTAGTAGAGACTACTAGGGACCTGGTTGTTTACGTATCACACCCGCATTAATGTTTCCGCTTAATACGGTTCTAGCATGACACAAAAACCTATTATGAACAAACGAGATATGATAAAGAATACACTTTATTAATTGCCTCTAGGGCATATCTCCTTCAATGCCATACCGGAGACCGGAGAGTACCACTATTTTGACTAGTGCAGACATGTAAAATATAGTGATCTCCATGTAACAAAATACTTCTAAGTATCTGGAACCGGGAAACGTGTTCTTCATGTACCAGGCGTACTTAATTGTGTATGTGTTATCAACACATGATTTTCAAGTAATTGTATATATGCATGATGCATTCATCTAGCTTTGTATAATAATTTATACGTGTTTTTCGCGCATCGAAGCCGTAGCATCCGAAACCCCTACCCCGACGCATCAACGTGGTACAATCCGAAACCCCTACCCCGACGCATCGACGTGGTACCATCCGAAACCCCTAACCGACGCATCGACGTGGTACCATCCGAAACCCCTACCCAGAAAAGAAAAAAAAGCAAAACCCTGAAAAAAAAATCCTGAAAATGAAAAAAATAAAACAAAACCCTAGTCCCGGTTCGTAACACGAACCGGGACTAAAGGGTTCGCCCCCGCGCGCCCTGCCACCTCCACGTGCAGAGCTCTAATTGGTGTGGGGGGGGTGCGGTCCCGGTTCGTACTGAACCGAGACCAAAGGGTGGGGCGGCTCTAGTCCCGGGCTGACAGTCCCGGTTGCTACACCGGGACTATAGGCCCTCTGGAACCGGGACTAGAGCCCATTTTTCCACTAGTGAATATAAGATCACACAAGCAGGAGTAGGTCTTTAACTCCAAATGAGGGACCGAAACTGGGTAAATCCTTCCTTGTCAGCCGTCCGGAATCACGAGCCGCCATACTTCTCTCCCTATGCGAAACCCGAGCTATCTAACCGAGAGATTTGCCGGGTTTACACCCGTCAACTAACGCCATCTGTGGGAAGAACAGCGTGCATGACGACAACAACGATCGGGAACATGGGGTCTCGACAGCAACATCGCTCTCGTATGCGACTGAGCCGATCCGATCCGATCTATACATGCCACAACCTATAATCTGCATCAGTGATGGCGATTTCCTCAACTACGGCAACTGGGCTCTACGCAGATACCCGCGATCCAATCTAGCGGCGACGTTCCGCTTCCAGTGCGTAGCCACGCTGGTAGCGAGCCGGATCAAGATCAGCTGCCACATGAGAGATTTGCCGGGTTTACACCCGTCAACTAACGCCATCTGTGGGAAGAACAGCGTGCATGACGACAACAACGATCCGGAACATGGGGGCTCGACAGCAACATCGCTCTCGTATGCGACTGAGCCGATCCGATCCGATCTATACATGCCACAACCTATAATCTGCATCAGTGATGGTGATTTCCTCAACTACGGCAACTGCGCTCTACACAGATACCCGCAATCCAATCTAGCGGCGGCGTTCCGCTTCCAGTGCGTAGCCACGCTGGTAGCGAGCCGGATCAAGATCAGCTGCCACATTACAAGGTTCCGCTGCAGCTACGGCACGTTTTCCATTGCTCGTCAGTCGACGTAGGCGCGGGTGCGACCCGGCGTAAATCTTTCTTGGCTGCACGGCAAGATGGCCGAAGGACTCTGATGGCCGAAGGAGTAGATGGTAAAGGAGTCCCGATCGATTGGCTGACGCACATGCACGGCGGGTCTCGGTCGATGGCAAGAAGCAGCTAGACCACTAGATGCACAAGGCCGCATGCATCACGCATGCATGCAACCGAGCTGCTAAATCAATTTTTTTTCCTACTAGTGGAAAAAGTGGCTCTAGTCCCGGTTCCAGACGGCCTATAGTCCCGGTTGCGTTTCAGAGGGCCTATAGTCCCGGTGTAGCAACCGAGACTGTCAGAACGGGACTAGAGCCCCCCACCCTTAGGTCTCGGTTCAATACGAACCGGGACCGCACCCCCCACACCAATTAGAGCTCCGCACGTGGAGATGGCAGGGCGCGCGGGGGCGAACCCTTTACGAACCGGGACTAGGCTTTTCTTTTATTTTTTACATTTCAGGATTTTATTTATTTATTTTAGTGTTTTGCTTTTTTTTCTGGGTAGGGGTTTCATATGGTACCACGTCGAAGCGTCCGGGTAGGGGTTTCGGATGGTACCACGTCGATGCGTCGGGATAGGGGTTTCGGATTATACAACGTCGATGCGTCGGGTAGGGGTTTCGGATGCTACGGCTTCGATGCGCGAATAACACGTATAAATTATTATACAAAGCTAGATGAATGCATCATGCATACATACAATTACATGAAAATCATGTGTTGATAACACATACACAATTAAGTACGCCTGGTACATGAAGATCACGTTTCCCGGTTCCAGATACTTAGAAGTATTTTGTTACATGGAGATCACTATATTTTACATGTCTGCACTAGTCAATATAGTGGTACTCTCCGGTCTCCGGTATGACATGGGCGAGGTAAAATCCCGTCAACTCCTCTGCAAGTGCCCTGAAACGGGTCTTTATTGGTAACTCGCTGCGCTTTCTTGCCAACTGTAAAAAAATGACATCACAATGAATACATGAGATAAATGAATAAAACTCATCACGATTGATGGTACAAAAATAATGTTGTGACTAGAGCTTTACGTACTTCGATACTTCTTTTGCTCTTCAAACTCTCGTTGACCACAGTGTGCATGTACTCGCAAACGTAGAATCCACATAGATCAGTCCCTATTGGATGTTTAAGGCAAATCTATACAAAAATAGAATTTAATCAAATAATAATAAAGTATGATAATGGTGCATGGGACTAGTTATAGTACTACTTACATCGTTACTACGCCAGCGCAGTTTCTCTGGCCATCCACTGTTCGGATGTTCCGCGAGGAACATTTTCCAAACACTGCATGACAAGAAAATGAATGAATGAGTCATAAATTCTTTGATATTAGGAAATGAACGAAAGGGGCGATAAGAAAAGATAGTACCTTGCCACCAAATCAAAACAGGTCTTGTATTGTTTAGGGCATCTTCTTAACGAGTCAAGGACTACAATTTCTCCTTTCCGCAAGTCAATAACGATAAGAATGTAGTGGGAGCTGCGCACGTTTATAAATAGTCATGCATAACTCATCAATTAAACTTAACATCGGGTGAGAAAAATAGAATGTGTAATAAGCAGTAACACTCACTTGAAGTTGTAAGGCCATAATATATGTTTTGTAAGCTTGTCGCTTGAAAAACATTAGCAAATTCCCCGGTGTATCCTTGTTAAGTATTGGATCAATTATGTTATCTTCATGCATTATAAAGGGGTCAATGAACCCAATGTGGTTGATTTTCTGCTTCTTGCATTCGAGCATCTTCATTCTGCGTAATGAAGCACACAAATATTATAGAGAGGATTATCACAGACAATGAATGAGTAGAGCTAATTAAAACATTAAATTATAGGAATAGATCACTTACAGACAATAGGAACTCATGATAGCTTTGTCGAGGGCCCGGAGATTGTATAACTGAAAGATTTCGGCGAGGTAAAGGACAACGGAGTATTCTTGAAAATAATGCTCTTCCTTAACTGCCATCATGAGAGCGTCTTTATTCGTCTCCTTTACGATATTCTTGTACCAGGCTTGAAATTGACGCATTCTTGTGGGTAAGTCGCCGTCGACAAAATCTTCCCCGTGAACATAAGTACGAACGACATCCGCGAAGGGGATATCATCTCCCGAATATACCAGCTCCCGCACATTGATGTTTTTGAGAACTCTGTCATCAAGCACCTTGAGCGGGGGGGGGGGGGGGGGGGCGACTGTGCGTCTTGTTCTCCGAGTTGGGCAACTTGTTTCCCTTTTTTTGATTGATCATCCATCTCTTCGTCATATGACTTACCAATGTTGCGATCATAGTCTGTTGGCGGCGATGGTGGGGGGTTGTATAGGGCATCGATGCAACGGTCAATTTTCTCCTGAGGAATTCCGGCAGTAAATTTTGCAGGAGGCAATTGTTTCGCTAACGCTTTCTGTTTCACGCCAGCAAGCCAGGCATCCGTATGTTCTTTGCAGGCGATATCGTTTTCCTCGGCGGTTCTCTCCCAAGGTAACTTTGGAGTAGGCGGCGGTGTTTTCTGATTTCTAGGTTTCTTCCTAACAGGAGAACCAGACTGGCGCCTACTCGAGAGCGACTTAACATTCTGGCGGACTGGCACAGATTGCGATGGCCTCGCGCTAGGAACCCTCTCGGGGGGCGGTTGGCTTTGCTGTTGAGCTGGAGATGGTCTCGGGCTGGGGTCCCTATCGGGGAGGTGTGGCCTTTGCTGATGGGGTGGAGATGGACTCCGTCTTTGCTCCCTCTCGAGGAATAGTGGACTTTGCTGGTGAGCTGGACTCCTAGAACGAGGAGTGGACTTTGCTTGTTCTGAAAGGACGATGTATTTCTTGGGCCATAGGGCGAAGGCATGCTTGACGTCTGCCAACGTTTTCTCCTCGTCACCTCCAGGTAACTCAAGTTCCAAGGTTTCAAATCCCGGCATAATTTCGTCCACCCCGACACGAGCGTAGCCATCTGGAATTTGACCACAATGGTAGAGTTCTCCAGGTTGAATTACTAAAGCTTGCCCCACCGCCACCTTCAAAGTTATGTTTCTCATTGCTTTATGTAGCTCACAACCTGTAGGCTATGTGATGTCATCCACTGGGTAGGCACCAACGTCGACCTGACGCGTGGAACCAACGTTGCTTCTACGCTGAGATGGGGCGGCATCTGCTTCATGGTCTAATTGGTGCCGCTCCTGAGGTTCCGTTCTTTGCTCCTTCAATGCTTTTATTTCCGCCCGTTGCTCCTTCATTTCACATTCCAATTGTAATATCCGGTCGGCCTCCTTCTTCTTACTTCTGCTACGGCTTCTATAAGTGTGAGCGGATTCCGGCCACGCAGTCTTAAACGTAGCACCGCCAGGAAAGCCTCGAGCTTGTCCAACATGTTCAGGATTCCCCAGGGCCCGTGTCAGCTCGTCATCCTATCTATCGGGTTTGAACACACCATTGCGAACATCATTAATTGCTTTTTCAAGGTTCTCTTTGATTATGTCAACGAGAACCTTCCATTTTCCCCTTCCAACAATCTCTCTGGTTTAAGGGTCCAACATTGCCCCATGCGCGAACAACCAGAATTTTGACCTCTCGGGGCAGTCAAGTGTCTTTGGACGGACCCCCGATCGAAGCAGTTTTTCTTCATAGGCTAACCACTTAGGAATGACGCTCTTGTAGCCACCTGTCCCCAATGTATGGTGGTGTACCTTCAGCCCAGCATTCAATTTATTTATCTCCGATCGGGCCACACCCATAGGTGATTTCCTATACGCCTTAAACGCCGCCCATTCAGATTCTAACTTCTTCCCTTGTGCTCCACTGAAATCTGGATCTTCTTTTGTTTCTACATATTGATTCCATAACTTTTTCTTCCAGTTCCGAAATTGTTCCGCCATATTAATAAGAGTCCACTTCTTGAGGTTGTCCTTCTTCACTTTAGAGAGATCTGGCGGGAGGGTGAAATGTGACAACAGCGTGTTATAGACCAAATCCTTAAGAACTTGGTGGACATAACATGGGTCCTCCACATCTGCGGCCGCCGGCTTATTCCATTCGCGTATGCTGATTGGGATCATGTCCCTAACAATAACTCCAGCTTGACTTATAAATTTGTTGCGGTTCTGTTTTGGTTCGAGCGGTTCGCCGGAATCAGCAATTTCCTCAATCGGTAACTTTGGATCCTCGCTCGTCATTCTTTTTGCCTTGCCTCGAGGAGCACATGGTGGCTGCTTTTTCGCAGATTTGCTTGATCTGGATGGCTAAAAGAAAAATGAGTCGTTAATAAATACAACACAAATCAATTAATTCATGTAGTTAACAACAACATATCGACATATTTATTATAAATACATATACACCTCTCCGCCGGAGTTTGTTATCACCACATCTCGTGACTCTCTTCCATCACCAAAGTCGTTCAAAAATTGTTCGAAATCATAATCATCTACATCTCCTCCAGCTCGGGCATCATTAAAAATAAGTTGTTCCATTTGGTCTTCCATCTCTTCGTCTCGTTGAAATTGTGCTTCTTCTATCTGCTCGTCTCGCAAGTGCTCCATAGCTCAAATGTACCTGCAATCAGTAAAATTTGCAATCAAGTTTATATTTATTCTAAAAAAGATACAAGTATGCAATCCTATAAATTACAAGAATATGAATATTGGGTTGAATGATTGTTTAAAATATTCTATAAATTACAATGTACCTGTTTACTACTCAAGCATGTCAAACTAATGCACCCAAGTGTAACTCTCATAAATAAAACTGGGAGGAAGCAGCTGATACAACTGGGAGGAAGCAGACCAGTGCTCAAGTAATTAGGCAACAATGGGGCAGAGACATTTAGTGCATTGCTTTGCACTAAATAATCAGAAAGGAGGCAACCTGAACTGGAGGCAATAGCATCTGATCATCAAGTTAATCCAACATTTGCATTCCAAATAAAATCTTATGCCAGTGAGTTATTAAAAAGGCAACCTAGGCAAATATGGTATCACATCTACCAATTAATTAGATAGATGGACCACAAACAGTGAGTGAGCACTCAATACAGTTAACCTGAAGAGAGCAGAGTCGGTTCAGGAGGTTATAAATAAACCCCAGCCGCAGGAGCAAACATCCCACACAAACCTGAGCACACACAAGTCAATGAAGCTTACACAACACATTGTTCTTAAACCAAGGACAACCCCAGACAATATCTAGAACCTAAGAAACACATCCAGAAGTCAACGAAGCTAAGCAATTAGAATTGCTTGGTAAGCAAGAGAAGAAGAGACCTCCTGCAAGTTGTATAATGAATTGTATATCAATATTAGCCAAATCTATTGCAAACACCTAGTGACGGCTCATCCTACTTTGCATATGCATTTAGAATCATCTCATCCTACTTTGCATATATATTTAATACAAAATCATCTCATTCCCTGTATTAAAATATAAGATATTTTACGAGCACGCTAGCAAGAACAGTCAATACGACGGCAATGATCCAATGACCATATATCAATACTGCTCCCATATATATGCATAATAGTAACAAATAACATTATGAAAATACCAACATTTCAGAAAGATTATGAACCACCAAATAACATTATGCATAATAGTAACAAATTTGATTCTTCTACGATTAAATCTGAGAATAGTGGCTTGGCTGGAAACTGTGTCGGTTTCTGTTTTTTGCTTCGTTGATGTTTGTCTAAATGAGGATATCCATGGTTCCTAACTTAACCTAACCCTAAATCGGCCGGCGGCATGAGACGTGGCGGTGGAAAATCGGAGAGGGGAGTAGGAGCTCACCACGACGGCGACGAGGACGGCCGGAACAACGCGGAGGAGTAGCGGGGCGGAGCAGCGGAGGAGCCGCGGGCGTGGAGGAGGCCACGGGACGGCGACCGGAGCAGCGCGGGCCAGAGCGGAGCAAGGGGCGAGAGGAGGTGTGGTGGCGCGCCGGACTGGAGTAGAGCTTCGCCGAGCGCACTTCGCCGGCGAGATGCGGGCGCCGGAGCGGAGAGCGGAGCAGGGCTTCGCCGTGGAACAGGGGATTTTGGGAAAGATTGACAAATTTTCGGCCGCGTGAACCTAAACGGCGCGGAAAGGGCCTTTAGTCCCGGTTCGTGTTACGAACCGAGACTAAAGGGTCTTTAGTCGCGGTTGGTAACACCAACCGGGACTAAAGGTATAACTGGGCCGCGAATAATTGTGCGCGAAGCCCAGTGGACCTTTAGTCTCGGTTGGTGTTACCAACCGAGACAACTGCCTTTTTTTCTTGTTTCTTTTTACTGATTTTGTTTTCTTTTAAATTGTTTTAATTGTTTACTTATTTGTTTCTTTTTTTGGTTTACTTATTTTTTGAATTGTTCTGGTTTCCAATTTATTTTTCTGTTTTGTTTTATATTCTTTCATTTTAAGATGCCAAGGTGATTTCTTTAAAAAAATCATTTATATCATTTTATATTTTTTAAGATTTTTTGTGTAGTAAGTACATAAAATATGATTCCAAATGGCACCCAACTATTTTTCACTAAGAGTGGTGCACACATGATGGGTGATCCCCAAGTTTGAGTTTTTTCTTAGAATTATAGCTAATTTTCCCTAGTTAATTGAGTTTATGTTGATTTATCGAAAGTAATTCAAATTTGAACTACAACTATTTGATAGTTTGGTCTGAAACTTTTGCAAAAAAAACATTTTAAGGTACACAACTAGTGGTTATATCACAGAAACATTGATAGTTCTAGAAAATATCACCTCTTCCAATGATTAGTCGTAGCGACCGTTTTGATCGTTTTTAAGAAAAAATGTAATAAAGTGATAAACAGCTCAAAAAATCAAATCCTTTGGCATGGGCTCCTTATATGTGTACTAGTTGCTATGAAAAATGATAAACTTGATTTTTGCCAACATTTGCAAAAAAAGTATTCACAAAAAGGTCTATCATGTATGAACATCTAGAAGTTTCAAGCCAAATGACCAAGTTATGGTCATTTCAACGACATAGTTTGTGATAAAGATCTCATACTCCACACATAGGTGCATATTGGTATATTAAACAACCTTTCCAAAGGGATTCTTCAAAATATTTTAATAAATATCATTTTCCTTTTTTTAAGTGCAAAAAATAAGTTTTTTTGTGAAGTAAGTACATAAAATATGATTCCAAATGGCACCCAACTATTTTTCACTAAGATTGGTGCACAAATGATGGATGATCCCCAAGTTTGAATTTTTTCTTAGAATTATAGCTAATTTTCCATAGTTAATTGAGTTTTTTTTCTTTATCGAAAGTAATTCAAATTTGAACTACAACTATTTGATAGTTTGGTCTGAAACTTTTAGAAAAATCATTTTAAGGTACACAACTAGTGGTTATATCACAGAAACATTGATAGTTTTAGAAAAGATCACCTCTTCCGATGATTAGTCGTAGCGACCGTTTTGATCGTTTTTAAGAAAAAATGAAATAAAGTGATAAACACCTCAAAAAATCAAATCCTCTGGCATGGGCTCCTTATATGTGTACTAGTTGCTTTGAAAAATGATAAACTTGATTTTTTCCAACATTTGCAAAAAAAGTATTCACAAAAAGGTCTATCATGTATGAACATCTAGAAGTTTCAAACCAAATGACCAAGTTATGATCATTTTAACGACATAGTTTGTGATAAAGATCTCATACTCCACACGTAGGTGCATATTCGTATATTAAACAACCTTGCCAAAGGGATTCTTCAAAATATTTTCATAAATATCATTTTCCTTTTTTTAAGTGCAAAAAATAAGGTTTTTTTGTGAAGTAAGTACATAAAATATGATTCCAAATGACATCAAACTATTTTTCACTAAGAGTGGTGCACACATGACGGATGATCCCCAAGTTTGAGTTTTTTCTTAGAATTATAGCTAATTTTCCATAGTCAATTGAGTTTATTTTGATTTATCAAAAGTAATTCAAATTTGAACTACAACTATTTGATAGTTTGGTCTGAAACTTTTGGAAAAAACATTTTAAGGTACACAACTAGTGGTTATATCACAGAAACATTGATAGTTCTAGAAAATATCACCTCTTCCAATGATTAGTCGTAGCGACCGTTTTGATCGTTTTTAAGAAAAAATGTAATAAAGTGATAAACACCTCAAAAAATCAAATCCTCTGGCATGGGCTCCTTATATGTGTACTAGTTGCTATGAAAAATGATAAACTTGATTTTTGCCAACATTTCCAAAAAAGTATTCACAAAAAGGTCTATCATGTATGAACATCTAGAAGTTTCAAGCCAAATGACCAAGTTATGGTCATTTCAACGACATAGTTTGTGATAAAGATCTCATACTCCACACATAGGTGCATATTGGTATATTAAACAACCTTGCCAAAGGGATTCTTCAAAATATTTTCATAAATATCATTTTCCTTTTTTTAAGTGCAAAAAATAAGGGTTTTTGTGAAGTAAGTATATAAAATATGATTCCAAATGGCACCCAACTATTTTTCACTAAGAGTGGTGCACACATGATGGATGATCCCCAAGTTTGAGTTTTTTCTTAGAATTATAGCTAATTTTCCATAGTTAATTGAGTTTATGTTGATTTATCGAAAGTAATTCAAATTTGAACTACAACTATTTGATAGTTTGGTCTGAAACTTTTGGAAAAATCATTTTAAGGTACACAACTAGTGGTTATATCACAGAAACATTGATAGTTCTAGAAAATATCACCTCTTCCGATGATTAGTCGTAGCGACCGTTTTAAGAAAAAATGTAATAAAGTGATAAACACCTCAAAAAATCAAATCCTCTGGCATGGGCTCCTTATATGTGTACTAGTTGCTATGAAAAATGATAAACTTGATTTTTGCCAACATTTGTAAAAAAAGTATTCACAAAAAGGTCTATCATGTATGAACATCTAGAAGTTTCAAGCCAAATGACCAAGTTATGGTCATTTCAACGACATAGTTTGTGATAAAGATCTCATACTCCACACATAGGTGCATATTGGTATATTAAACAACCTTGCCAAAGGGATTCTTCAAAATATTTTCATAAATATCATTTTCCTTTTTTTAAGTGCAAAAAATAAGGGTTTTTGTGAAGTAAGTATATAAAATATGATTCCAAATGGCACCCAACTATTTTTCACTAAGAGTGGTGCACACATGATGGATGATCCCCAAGTTTGAGTTTTTTCTTAGAATTATAGCTAATTTTCCATAGTTAATTGAGTTTATGTTGATTTATCGAAAGTAATTCAAATTTGAACTACAACTATTTGATAGTTTGGTCTGAAACTTTTGGAAAAATCATTTTAAGGTACACAACTAGTGGTTATATCACAGAAACATTGATAGTTCTAGAAAATATCACCTCTTCCGATGATTAGTCGTAGCGACCGTTTTAAGAAAAAATGTAATAAAGTGATAAACACCTCAAAAAATAAAATCCTCTGGCATGGGCTCCTTATATGTGTACTAGTTGCTATGAAAAATGATAAACTTGATTTTTGCCAACATTTGTAAAAAAAGTATTCACAAAAAGGTCTATCATGTATGAACATCTAGAAGTTTCAAGCCAAATGACCAAGTTATGGTCATTTCAACGACATAGTTTGTGATAAAGATCTCATACTCCACACATAGGTGCATATTGGTATATTAAACAACCTTGCCAAAGGGATTCTTCAAAATATTTTCATAAATATCATTTTCCTTTTTTTAAGTGCAAAAAATAAGGGTTTTTGTGAAGTAAGTATATAAAATATGATTCCAAATGGCACCCAACTATTTTTCACTAAGAGTGGTGCACACATGATGGATGATCCCCAAGTTTGAGTTTTTTCTTAGAATTATAGCTAATTTTCCATAGTTAATTGAGTTTATGTTGATTTATCGAAAGTAATTCAAATTTGAACTACAACTATTTGATAGTTTGGTCTGAAACTTTTGGAAAAATCATTTTAAGGTACACAACTAGTGGTTATATCACAGAAACATTGATAGTTCTAGAAAATATCACCTCTTCCGATGATTAGTCGTAGCGACCGTTTTAAGAAAAAATGTAATAAAGTGATAAACACCTCAAAAAATAAAATCCTCTGGCATGGGCTCCTTATATGTGTACTAGTTGCTATGAAAAATGATAAACTTGATTTTTGCCAACATTTGTAAAAAAAGTATTCACAAAAAGGTCTATCATGTATGAACATCTAGAAGTTTCAAGCCAAATGACCAAGTTATGGTCATTTCAACGACATAGTTTGTGATAAAGATCTCATACTCCACACATATGTGCATATTGGTATATTAAACAACCTTGCCAAAGGGATTCTTCAAAATATTTTCATAAATATCATTTTCCTTTTTTTAAGTGCAAAAAATAAGGTTTTTTGTGAAGTAAGTACATAAAATATGATTCCAAATGGCACCCGACTATTTTTCACTAAGAGTGGTGCACACATGATGGATGATCCCCAAGTTTGAGTTTTTTCTTAGAATTATAGCTAATTTTCCCTAGTTAATTTAATTTATGTTGATTTATCGAAAGTAATTCAAATTTGAACTACAACTATTTGATAGTTTGGTCTGAAACTTTTGGAAAAATCATTTTAAGGTACACAACTAGTGGTTATATCACAGAAACATTGATAGTTCTAGAAAAGATCACCTCTTCCGATGATTAGTCGTAGCGACCGTTTTGATTGTTTTTAAGAAAAAATGTAATAAAGTGATAAACACCTCAAAAAATCAAATCCTCTGGCATGGGCTCCTTATATGTGTACTAGTTGCTATGAAAAATGATAAACTTGATTTTTGCCAACATTTGCAAAAAAAGTATTCACAAAAAGGTCTATCATGTATGAACATCTAGAAGTTTCAAGCCAAATGACCAAGTTATGGTCATTTCAACGACATAATTTGTGATAAAGATCTCATACTCCACACATAGGTTCATATTGGTATATTAAACAACCTTGCCAAAGGGATTCTTCAAAATATTATCATAAATATCATTTTCCTTTTTTTAAGTGCAAAAAATAAGGTTTTTTGTGAAGTAAGTACATAAAATATGATTCCAAATGGCACCAAACTATTTTTCACTAAGAGTGGTGCACACATGATGGATGATCCCCAAGTTTGAGTTTTCTCTTAGAATCATAGCTAATTTTCCCTAGTTAATTGAGTTTATGTTGATTTATCGAAAGTAATTCAAATTTGAACTACAACTATTTGATAGTTTGGTCTGAAACTTTTGGAAAGATCATTTTAAGGTACACAGCTAGTGGTTATATCACGGAAACATTGATAGTTCTAGAAAATATCACCTCTTCCGATGATTAGTCGTAGCGACCGTTTTGATCTGTTTTAAGAAAAAATGTAATAAAGTGATAAACACCTCAAAAAATCAAATCCTCTGGCATGGGCTCCTTATATGTGTACTAGTTGCTATGAAAAATGATAAACTTAATTTTTGCCAACATTTGCAAAAAAAGTATTCACAAAAAGGTCTATCATGTATGAACATCTAGAAGTTTCAAGCCAAATGACCAAGTTATGATCATTTCAACCCAAGCTAAATGACCATGGCAAGAAATCTCTGATGATCTACAACCGTCCGACAAAACATCTCTGTTGATCTGCAACCGTTTGGAACGGTCGCAGATCATCAGAGACGTCTTGCCGCTGGTTGCCCAAAGATGCCTCTGCCGAGGGGAGAGTTCACCTTCAGCCTTCACTGAGTGCTCTCTGCTACCCGTGTGCTGCCAAAATAAACTACAATGAGTAGACACTGAGTGCTGAACATGTCCGGGAGGGGGGCTATATATAAGGTACGTGTGCTTCTTTAGTCCCGGTTGGTAACAAAGTGGTCGTGATACTGCTGATCCAATAGCTCAGAATCTCTCAAAAGAAACACACCTCAGATCCAACGTCTCACAAGCGCTAGAAAGAAACACACGATCCATGTGCTTCTTTAGTCTCGGTTGGGAACACCAACCGGGACTAAAGAAGCACATGGATCGTGTGTTCCTTTAAAGCACTTGTGAGCCGTTGGATGAAGATGTGTTTCTTGTGAGGGATTCTGAGCTGTTGGATGGGAACTATCATGACCAGTTCGTGAGTCACATGACCCTATATATAGCCCCCTCTTGAACATGTTCGGCAGTCATTGTCTCCTCATTTTACTTCATTGACAGAATACAAAGCATTTGGATTCCCTACATACGCCCAACGGTGCATTTCATATGAAGGCACTCACGAGCCACCGTTAGGCTGTATGCACGTGAAATCGTGTGTTTTGTTCCATGCATCTACAAAATACTTCAGTTCACTTGTTCTTCTGATACAAAGCATTCGGATATTACACATCAACAATAATATCCCTATCTAGTGTTTACTTGTTCTTCTGATTGCGCCGTAACCATGGACAATCTTCTTCATTTAACTTGATACTTGGATCAGTGTTGACTTTGAAGGGCGGAATGTCATGAAACTTATCGTAATCTTCTGACATGTCTGTCTTGTCCTCCACTCCCAAAATGACTCTTTTCCCTGAAAGAACTATGTGGCGCTTTGGCTCACCGTACGATGTACTCGCTTGCTTATCTTTTCTTTTTTTCGGTAGGGTAGACATGTCTTTCGCATAGAAAACCTGAGCAACTTCACTGGCTAGGACGAATGGTTCGTTCTCGTACGAAAGATTGTTGAGATCCACTGTAGTCATTCCGTATCATGGGTCTACCTCTACCCCGCCTCGTAGGTTGAACCATTTGCACTTGAACAAAGGGACCTTATGAAAGTGCATGGTTGCCCCCATGCGTGGTTTTGGTAATTAATGACAATCCTTATGGACTAATGTTTAGATTGGGATATTCTTATAGATCTTGTCCATGGGAAAATATAGGAGTTCATGTGTTGGACTCTTCAAGATGACATAATGACCAATGCTCTATTCAAGGGTTAATATGAAGAATGGTCATGTATAGAGTTGAGCTCATCGCAAGTATGTCTTGGAATAGAAGATTGAGTGAACAATCATGTTTACCCCCAAGCCATCTTACATATCAAGAGAAGAAGATGAAGAGCAAGTTCAATATGATGCATCTCGGAAGATATCTTTTGATTGAAGCTTGCAAAGGAGACATGAAGACGAAGCTTAGCGAGGCCCTCCCATAATGGAGTATGGGGGAGCATTTGGAGAAGTCCTCATTAAGCATGTGCTAGCAAGCACAATCAAGAAAGGTGTTTCAACTTGAGAGAGTCAAGATCGTCATCATCGAGCTCAAGTGGAATGCACAAGGCAAAGGTATGATCTTGATAGGTTTTCTATTTTACCGGTCTCATAGTGTTAGTGCGAGACCGGGTTTTAGGATAGATGGCGTACTATCAAGAGGGGCTCTCGAGTGAGTAACTTGATCGCATCTTTGTGGAGAGCTCAAACCTTTGCATACTTGCCATTTCATCTTTCTTGGTTCTTACTTGGTTTTTCTCCTTGTTGAGTTTTGGTTCTTGTTGTGATCTTCACGACAAGCCCAAGTTCACCGAAAACGAATTTCATATGGAAAAATGGTTGCGTTTTCGGTTTTGGAGGTTTGCCGATCATTCCTTTTTAGAGAGATTTTAACCTCCTCCATTTGGTTTTATCTTCCATTGTTGGACTATGAGGTTTATCTGCATGATCTTGTAAAGCTCTTCGTTGTGATTCCAACGAGCCAAAAATCATCGAAAACGGAGTCCGGATGGAAAAGATATTGACGTTTTCGTTATCGGTTTTGCTGCAGTTTTTCCTAGGCCGGAGTCTCCGGTCCTAGACCGGAGTTTCCGGTCTGTGCATGACCGGAGTCTCCGGACTCAACGTTTTTCTCCAAACGTTGTTCAGCCCCTGGTAGGGGGCGGAGTTTCCGGCCCTAGAGGCCAGAGTTTCCGCCCCTGGATGAACTTTCCGGCCCAGGGCACCGGAGAGTTTGCCCAAGCCTCGGCGGTGTTGACAGTGTTCAGCCCCTGGTGGGGGGCGGAGTTTCCGGTCCCAGTAGGCCGGAGTTTCCGCCCCTGGCCGGAGTTTCCGGCCCTAGTGACCGGAAACTCCGGTGTGAAGTTTTCCTGCAACGGCTCTTTTTCGTGGGACCTATAAAAAGGCCCCTTCTTCCCCAGAGAGAGCAGCTCTTCCAAGCACGAATTTTCCCCCTCTCTCTCCTCCATTGTTGACCTTGGAAAGCTTGCCCCTCTCTCGTTTCCTCCCATGATTCTTGCATATCATTGAGGGATTTGAGAGAGGAGATCTAGATCTACATTTCCACCAATCCATCTCTCCTCTATGTGAGGGGAACCTAGTAGATCTTGATCTTGGAGTTCTTGGTGCATATCCTCTTTGTTCTTCCTCTCTTATTCCCCCATAAGCATTTGTTGCTTTGTTGGAATTCGAGAGTGAAGGATTTGAGCACTTGTGCTCTTGCCTTTTGCATTTGGTGCATCGGTGTGCTCTCCACGAGGATTCGTGGAAGTTGAAAGTTTGTGAGCTTGTTACTCTTGGGTCCTTGGACCCTAGATGCCTTTGTGGTGGTTGGACCCTTGTGTAGTCACTTGAAGCCGTTCGGGAGCCCCCAATCCCATTGTGGGTTGTGCCCCGGATTGTTGTTGGAGGCCGTTCGGGAGCCCCCAATCCCATTGTGGGTTGTGCCCCGGATTGTTGTTGAAAGGCTCCGGATTCCGCCTCGAAGGAATTCCGATAGTGGAAGGTGAACCAAGCCTTTGTGGTGCGGTTCATCGGAGAAGAAGGTGAAACCTTTGTGGTTGTTGAACCGTTGTGTCGGTTCACACCTCTCCAACGAGACGTACTCCCTTAACAAGGAGGAACTCGGGAATACATCCTCGTCTCCGCGTGCCTCGGTTATTTCTATACCCGAGCTTTTACTTATGCACTTTACATTGTGATAGCCTTCGTGCTTGAAGTATTCTATATTGCTATCACCTTGTTGTTTGTCTTGCTTAGCATAAGTTGTTGGTGCACATAGGTGAGCCTAGTTTATTTAGGTTGTCGGCTTGTTAATTTAAACACCTAGTTTTATTCCGCAATTAATAAGCCTAAACCGGAAAAGTTTTAAACCGCCTATTCACCCCCCCCTCTAGGCGACATCATTGTCCTTTCAATTGGTATCAGAGCCTGGGCTCTCTTTTTGGGCTTTACCGCCTAGAGAGTAAAAGATGTCGTTTAGAGAATTAGTGCACGATCCCACTTTCATATTCGATGGCACAAATTATGATGTTTGGAAAATTCGCATGCTTAATCTATTTAGGGCCATGGGTCCAAATTATATTAAGAGGATTGTAGATGTGGGTTTTTCTCCCAAGAATTATCTTTAGAGGATTCCCAAGAATTATCTTTAGAGGATGAGATAAACTCTCATCTCGAGACTCAAGTTACTAATGGTCTTATGTGTGCTTTGACCGATGTAGTTCTTGCTTCAATCATGCCTTTTCGAAATGCACATGAGCTTTGGACCAATCTTCAAGATATATATGAAGTGTCCAAAATTATTGAGGATGATTGTTCTCCTTCCACTTCCGGCCGTGATGAGTTCACAACTTCGCCCACTTCACCAACATGTGATTTGTCACAAGGTAATGATATGGTGAGTGGTGATAGAAATTGCATTGTTGATGGTGAATATTCTATTGACTATACTTCATCTCTATCTCATTGCAATGTTCTATCTTTAGACTTAAACTCTTCTAGCACTCCAAACGCCATACATGCTAGAGTTGATAGTCCTTGCATATCATGTAATAGTTGTTTAAATAAATCTCATGATGATATGCTTCATATGTCTTGTTGCCATGAAAATAATACTTCCATATCCTCTATTTCTTGCATGACTAACAATGTAGAGGAATCCCAACATTTGTTGGAACAAGACATGGACCTCAACGGTGCTTCAAGTTTTTCTTCATCCTCTTCAACCATTAATCATGTTTGCCTTATGGCTAAGGATTCCGAGGTATCTCCCACCTCGAATCCAAATTGTGATGATGTGGATGAGGATTCTCATGAAGAAGGTTTTGACTTTGAATCCTTAACCAAGATGGGTGAGATGGTACTTGGTGCTCTCCCCAAAGGTAGTAAAGCTATCCCTCCTCTTTGTGAAATCATTGATTATGTTACTAAGAGTAGGGAATTCATTGAGGATTTGGAAAGTCAATTTGATGAGAAATGTCAAATTGAGAGAGATGACTCTATCACCATAGCTTCCTTGAAAGCTTCTCTTGAAGAGGAAGAAGAGCTTAGGGTTTCTCTTGAAGAGAAACTTGAATCCCTTGATGAGTCTAATGATCTTATTATTGCTAAAATCATTAAGGAAAGAGATCATGCCCTTGCTAAGTATAAAGTGCTTAAAATTGAAAAAGTTGAATTTGGTGTTGGCAATGCTAAACTAAATGAGGACATAGAGAGACTTGACAAAACTCACAAGGCTTTAGAAAGTGAACATTCTCTCCTTATCAAGTCTCATGATCAACTCTAAACTCAACTATCTAAGAATGACAAGCTTGTCAAATTGTCTTCTTCCATCTCTAATATTAATGATGCTTGTGCTACTAACTCCACTTCTTGTGAAGCATCTATTTTGAAGGAGAATGTTGAGCTAAGGGCTCAACTTGAGTTGCTATCTAGTAAGTATGGGAAATTGGAAGAAAGTCATGAAAAGCTTTCTAGCTCTAATGATGATCTTCTAGCATCCCATGCAAGGCTAAAGTTAGCTCATGAGGCTATTATGTCAAAGGTAACATCTTGTGAGCCTCATGTGGACAATGGCACAATTTCTACTCTTAATGCTATATTGCCATATGCTAGTCCTAGTGATTCATCAACTCATAATGTTGCTACATTCTGTGATGAATTACTTTCCATGCCTTGTTGCTCTAACAAAGAAGCCTCTACTTCCTCTAGTTTTTGTGTTGATACTAACCATGTAGAGGAATTAAATGAGCTCAAGGCCCTAGTCACTTCTTTGAAGAAAGACTTGGAAAAGCGTCATGTTGGGGATTCTACACTTGAAAATATGTTGAGTGTTCAAAGACGCCCCAATGACAAGAGTGGACTTGGATTCAACTCCAATATCAAGAACAAGTCCAAGCTTAACAAGAAGAACAAGGGCCAAGAACAAGTCAAGGATTCGGCCAAGATTGTTTGCTTCAAGTGCAAAGTTGAAGGGCACCATGTTAGATCTTGCCCTTTGAAGAAGAAGGCTCTTAGTGAGAAGCAACAAGGGAAGAAACCTCAAGTTCAAACTCAAGCTCCTCAAGTTGAAGAACGGTCTCTTCCCAAGAAGAATCAAGCTACCCCTCCTCAAGTCAAGACTCCAACTAAGAAGAGAGGAGGAAGTAGATGTTGCTACCTATGTCGTGAGAAGGGTCACCTTGCTTCTTCATGCACAAATGGTACCTTATCCAACCCCATTATAATTAATTATGTGTATTCTCTTCGGAAGGATAAGGTTGGCAATGTGTTTGCCAAATATGTTGGTACTCAAAGTGGTGTCAAGAAAAGAACCATTTGGGTTGCCAAACCTATTGTGACTAACCTCTTAGGACCCAACTTGGTTGGGGACCAACAAGTTAAAACTTGATCAATAGGTGTTGTTGGAGGCATTGGAGACTTGGCTACATTATGAAGAATTAAGGGATCTTCATCAATTATATTCTCTCAAGTCAAGTCATATGGATCATATTGTTCTATATCATATCCAATGTTCCTCCTTGCGGTAACTTTTATTTAAATCATATATACATTGAAAGTTGCTTGCACCCTTGCATGTGTTAGGTTTAGTACCTTGCTAGAGTTTGTATGTGTTGTGCTCTCTACTTACTTATCTTGAGAAATCAAGTATGTGTATTTTGGTTTGCACACCATCTACTTGTTTTGAGCCCTATTGCTTTTATTTGCTATCTTATCTTGTTGGCTCTCTTTGAGAGATAAATGGACTATCCATTTTTGGAGAGTGATATGCTTCGTGCACCTTACAATCCTAAAAATGTGTGTACATGAGGAATACCACTTAGTGTTGATATATCAATATTATCTATTCTCTTTGTGGTATGTCATGCTCATGAGAAATTCAAATTATATAATGTACATTAATTTCTCTAGTTGTTTTTATTCGCCTCTTGTGTTAAAATAAATGGATTATCACATTATGGGGGAGTAATAAGCTATGAGCATATTACAAGCCTAGAAAATGTGAAAATGTGAGGTTTTGCCACCTAGCATTGATATTGCTAATTATCTTGTTCCTATGTGGCATGTTGCTCAAACAAGTCCCCGTTTACTTAAATGCTCTTTGTCTCTCACTCTTTTGGATCTTGTTTGTGAAGGATGTTCTTGATATGGCTTTCCCTAAATATGTTCTCATATATCTTTTTGGGAAGCCAGTTGATTCAAGCTACTCCTTGGAGTTGCTTTGCATTATCACATGATTTGTGAATCTATCAAGAATATCTATCTAAGCATGGCTTTTAATTCCTATACTTTGCCACATGCTTATGTTTTGTGAATATGGTCTTGAATATATCTTTGCAATCCACCCCCGAGAAATATCTCCACACATTACTTGTCGTGACAAGTGATAATCATAATTTGTGGTATATATATTTATCATATTCACTTTGACTCTTGCTTTGAATTTCCTTATTTGATTGCCAAGAATTTAGTTTGATCTAACTTTCTTTTGTCTTCCTTGTATCTTTTGGATCCTTTATTGCTCTACTTGAAATTTGTTTTGTGCTTTCTTGAGTTGGGACTTGCAATGAACCAATTCTTGTGCATTGACCTTCAAGAGTCATACTTCTTAATAATGCACTATTCTTTGGGAAGCTATCCTACTTTGAGTAAAACACCGTTCTTTAAATTGGTATTGCAATTTCTTGCCTTTCTTGAACATGACTAGTGTTTGAATATATATATGAAGAGTGATGATCTCATTTGTGTGCATTTTGTATTCAAATGCAAAATCATAAATAATGTACACATCTTGGGGGAGCAATCCTATATGCTTTAGAACATTAGTTGTCTTCATATGATATTTGATCCCGATGACATGTCTCCTTGGAAGACAAACATTTTTCGTCTTGGTACTTTGTGCCATCATGAAAAGTGTAGAGGTTTTGGTTTATTCCTTGATGATATGTTCATCAATTGGTTTCTTGATTTCATTGGTATCTTTTCAAAGTGGTATCTTCAATCATGTGTTGATTTGGGTATTTGATATAATTTGGACAATTTGTTTTCTTCTCACACTTGTGTGTGTGTTTTGTTGCTTTACTTGGTTTTTTGTCTAAATTATATCTCGCCTGGTTCTCGAAAGTCTTGTGCATGCATATTTATTATATGTATATCTTATGGCATGCTTACCTTCGTTAATCCAATATATAGGATAAACTCCATCAAATCCTAAATGGTGAAGATGTGCATGAAATTCAATTTAATCAATATGCACATGTTTATGTGGAGTTTGTCCTATGTGTTGTAGTTGCTCTAACTACTTTGGACCCAATTAGTTTGGGTACCATGTTGTACTTAAATTTGTTTTAGGTACATTTGAGATGCATTGGAAGCTTGTCTCATCTACAAGGAAGGTGTTGTCACCATGTGCTTATTGGAGCCAAGCTTGGATGATCATGAGCTCCTATCTTCTACATCACCAATGCTTTCTTGGTAACAAGTATCTACCTCATGCATACATTTCTAGCTTTCAACCTTGTGTAGGTTGTTTCTTGGCATGAATCTTTTTGTTGCAATTGATTTGGTTCTTGCAAAACATCTTTATTGCAAATATGAGTAAGCCGGGATGATTACATATGAGGGGACTATATATTCATTTCTATGATTCATCGATCCCAAATATGTTAATCTAGCACTTTCTAATCTATGTCTCGCATATGTAATATTGATGTGTTTCAAAATCATTTGCCTTTTGTGAGACTTGTTATCCTACTCGGAGCATCCCGTTTATCACCTTATCCCTTGTGGATACGTTTGATGCTATGATGAGTGTGTGTTGGAAGTTCATCTATATCCCTTTAAGATAAAATTGAGCTTTGTGCTATGCTTTTAAGCAAAGATCTTTTTTGTATATTTATGACTTCCTCTTGGATATCATGTTCTTTACCCTTGTATCTATCTTGTGTGTACGTGTTTATTTATAGACCCATATCTTAGTGATTTGTGTCTACTTAGAAACTTATACACATGATAATAGTACATCTTTAATTGATATTCCAATTCTTTAGTTACCACCTCTTATTGCTTTTGACTCTTTGGTGGTCTCTAAAAAGCACAAGCTTTAGTTGTCATGTGTTATGCTTGGTGCATTTTACTAAGCTTGTGGAGCTTTTGTTATATATCTTTTGTTGTGTGGGTATGGGAAAGACATGATATGCACTATGTGCAACTCTTCTTGAAAGACTATGTTGATGCTTTGGCTCATCCTTGTATTAGTCTCCTAAAATGTCTTTGTATCTCACACCCATCCTTTTATTTTCCTCTCCTTGCTCATGTTGCAAAACATTTTATTTGTTTCAAGTTGTTTTGCCTTCTTTTCTCATTTATATTCTCTTGCATGGGCTTGTGTTCGAATTTATCTAGGAGGGAGTGAGGATTCCATGTTGTGCACACTATATTGAAATAAAAATCCTATTTGTGCACGTACCTTGGGGAGTTCCCTCTTGATATTTAGAACACTTTTTGGATCCTTTTGATTGCTTGCTTCTTTCGTTGAAGTATCTTTCTATTTGATATTTGTTTGCAATCTTTGGATCCTAAATATAGTTTGATCTTCACCCAACTATTCTTCATAGGATATGTGCATTTGATTTCACTCATATTATGAGAAATGCACACATTATGGGGGAGCTCTCACTATATTGGCCTTCTAAGTTTTTCTTCCCATTTCGTCAATCGATGCCAATGGGGGAGAAGTTTAGAGGGTTTAAGAGTTTTTTGGTTTAAGAGTTTTTGGTGTTATGCTTTAGTTTCGTTCTCAAGCATTTGCCTTTCTTGCTCTTGCATCCTTGCTCTTTGTGTTGCATGGCTGCTTAAATTCATTATATAAACCCTCGTAAAAGGGATTGTCATCAATTACCAAAATGGGGGAGATTGAAAGTGCATGGTTGCCCCCATGCGTGGTTTTGGTAATTAATGACAATCCTTATGGACTAATGTTTACATTGGGATATTCTTATAGATCTTGTCCATGGGAAAATATAGGAGTTCATGTGTTGGACTCTTCAAGATGACATAATGACCAATGCTCTATTCAAGGGTTAATATGAAGAATGGTCATGTATAGAGTTGAGCTCATCGCAAGTATGGCTTGGAATAGAAGATTGAGTGAACAATCATGTTTACCCCCAAGCCATCTTACATATCAAGAGAAGAAGATGAAGAGCAAGTTCAATATGATGCATCTCGGAAGATATCTTTTGATTGAAGCTTGCAAAGGAGACATGAAGACGAAGCTTAGCGAGGCCCTCCCATAATGGAGTATGGAGGAGCATTTGGAGAAGTCCTCATTAAGCATGTGCTAGCAAGCACAATCAAGAAAGGTGTTTCAACTTGAGAGAGTCAAGATCGTCATCATCGAGCTCAAGTGGAATGCACAAGGCAAAGGTATGATCTTGATAGGTTTTCTATTTTACCGGTCTCATGGTGTTAGTGCGAGACCGGGTTTTAGGATAGATGGCGTACTATCAAGAGGGGCTCTCGAGTGAGTAACTTGATCGCATCTTTGTGGAGAGCTCAAACCTTTGCATACTTGCCATTTCATCTTTCTTGGTTCTTACTTGGTTTTTCAACTTGTTGAGTTTTGGTTCTTGTTGTGATCTTCACGACAAGCCCAAGTTCACCGAAAATGAATTTCATATGGAAAAATGGTTGCGTTTTCGGTTTTGGAGGTTTGCCGATCATTCCTTTTTAGAGAGATTTTAACCTCCTCCATTTGGTTTTATCTTCCATTGTTGGACTATGAGGTTTATCTGCATGATCTTGTAAAGCTCTTCGTTGTGATTCCAACGAGCCAAAAATCATCGAAAACGGAGTCCGGATGGAAAAGATATTGACGTTTTCGTTATCGGTTTTGCTGCAGTTTTTCCTAGGCCGGAGTCTCCGGTCCTAGACCGGAGTTTCCGGTCTGTGCATGACCGGAGTCTCCGGACTCAACGTTTTTCTCCAAACGTTGTTCAGCCCCTGGTAGGGGGCGGAGTTTTCGGCCCTAGAGGCCGGAGTTTCCGCCCCTGGATGAACTTTCCGGCCCAGGGCACCGGAGAGTTTGCCCAAGCCTCGGCGGTGTTGACTGTGTTCAGCCCCTGGTGGGGGGCGGAGTTTTCGGTCCCAGTAGGCCGGAGTTTCCGCCCCTGGCCGGAGTTTCCGGCCCTAGTGACCGGAAACTCCGGTGTGAAGTTTTCCTGCAACGGCTCTTGTTCGTGGGACCTATAAAAAGGCCCCTTCTTCCCGAGAGAGAGCAGCTCTTCCAAGCACGAATTTTCCCCCTCTCTCTCCTCCATTGTTGACCTTGGAAAGCTTGCCCCTCTCTCGTTTCCTCCCGTGATTCTTGCATATCTTTGAGGGATTTGAGAGAGGAGATCTAGATCTACATTTCCACCAATCCATCTCTCCTCTATGTGAGGGGAACCTAGTAGATCTTGATCTTGGAGTTCTTGGTGCATCTCCTCTTTGTTCTTCCTCTCTTATTCCCCCATAAGCATTTGTTGCTTTGTTGGAATTCGAGAGTGAAGGATTTGAGCACTTGTGCTCTTGCCTTTTGCATTTGGTGCATCGGTGTGCTCTCCACGAGGATTCGTGGAAGTTGAAAGTTTGTGAGCTTGTTACTCTTGGGTCCTTGGACCCTAGATGCCTTTGTGGTGGTTGGACCCTTGTGTAGTCACTTGAAGCCGTTCGGGAGCCCCCAATCCCATTGTGGGTTGTGCCCCGGATTGTTGTTGGAGGCCGTTCGGGAGCCCCCAATCCCATTGTGGGTTGTGCCCCGGATTGTTGTTGAAAGGCTCCGGATTCCGCCTCGAAGGAATTCCGATAGTGGAAGGTGAACCAAGCCTTTGTGGTGCGGTTCATCGGAGAAGAAGGTGAAACCTTTGTGGTTGTTGAACCGTTGTGTCGGTTCACACCTCTCCAACGAGACGTACTCCCTTAACAAGGAGGAACTCGGGAATACATCCTCGTCTCCGCGTGCCTCGGTTATTTCTATACCCGAGCTTTTACTTATGCACTTTACATTGTGATAGCCTTCGTGCTTGAAGTATTCTATATTGCTATCACCTTGTTGTTTGTCTTGCTTAGCATAAGTTGTTGGTGCACATAGGTGAGCCTAGTTTATTTAGGTTGTCGGCTTGTTAATTTAAACACCTAGTTTTATTCCGCAATTAATAAGCCTAAACCGGAAAAGTTTTAAACCGCCTATTCACCCCCCCCTCTAGGCGACATCATTGTCCTTTCACCTTAAAAGTAGGTCCATAGTCAAGTTCTCATATCTCCTCTATGTAACCATAATATGTGTCCTTTGTCCTGTTGCAGTTTGTTGCATCAAAGCGTACTCCACTGTTTTGGTTGGTGCTCTTTTTATCTTGGTTGGCTGTGTAAAATATATTTCCATTTATCTCGTACCCTTGAAAAGTCAATATAGTTGAAGCTGGTGATGTGGCCAACAAGTATAGCTGTTCTTCAACATTGGTGTCATTAATGAGACGTCTTTTTAACCAACTGCTGAAAGTCTTCATGTGTTCTCCATCAATACAATCTTCAGATTTCTCCGGGTATTTGGAGCGTAAAACATTCTTGTGTTCCTCGACATACGGACCCACCAAACTGGAATTATGTAGAACGGTGTCGTGTGCTTGAGTGAAAGAATCCCTGTCTTGACATATTGTTGCTTTCTTTCCTAGGGTGCCTTTTCCATGCAGTCTCCCCTCATGACGTGATTCAGGAACACCGATCGGCTTCAGATCAGGAATAAAATCTACACAAAACTCAATGACCTCCTCTGTTCCATAACCCTTGACGATGCTTCCTTCTGGCCTAGCCCGGTTATGCACATATTTTTTTAAGACTCCCATGAACCTCTCAAAGGGGAACATGTTGTGTAGAAATACAGGACCGAGAACAGAAATCTCTTCGACTAGGTGGACTACAAGGTGCGTCATAATATTGAAGAAGGTTGGTGGGAACACCAACTCGAAGCTGACAAGACATTGGACCACATCCTTCTCTAAATTTTTTAGAGTTAGTGGATTGATGACCTTCTGAGAAATTGCATTGAGAAATGCACATAGCTTCATAATGGGTTCTCGAACATTTTCCGGTAGAAGCCCTCTCAATGCAACCGGAAGTAATTGTGTCATAATCACGTGACAGTCATGAGACTTTAGATTCTGAAATTTTTGCTCTGCCATGTTTATTATTCCTTTTATATTTGATGAGAAGCCAGATGGAACCTTCATACTGCGAAGGCACTCAAAAAATATTTTCTTCTCTTCTTTAGTAAGAGTGTAGCTTGCAGGACCTGACTGATTCTCTGAATGAGTATCGTCTCGATGCATCTCTTCGCTCATACGTTGATGGGTCTGCCTTCCTTTCGGTGTACCTTTTTTTGACTTCCCTTTTTTTGACTTCCCATCTTTTGACTTCCCATACACGCCCAAGAAGTTTAGCAAGTTGCAGCAAATGTTCTTTGTCACGTGCATCACGTCGATTGCAGAGGGAATCTCTAGCATTATCCAATATGGCAGCTCCCAAAATATAGATTTCTTCTTCCACATGGGTACGTGGTTGTTTGCGTAAATCGGAACAGTGAGTCCGTCAGGACCCTTTCCAAAGATTACATTTAAATCCTTGACCATATCATGTATAGCAGAACTAGAAGGGCGGGTAGGCCTCGGCCGATGATCTGCCTCACATTTGTAATGCTTGCCTTTCTTCCTTAACGGATGCTTGGGTACAAGAAACCGACGATGACCCAGGTACACATTCTTGTTACCTAAATGTATACTATCAGTCTCAGCTAAACAGTGTGTGCATGCATTGTATCCCTTGTTTGACTGTCCTGAAATGTTGCCTAGAGCAGGCCAATCATTGATGGTTACAAAAAGCAAAGCTCGTAGATCAAATTCCTCCAGTTTGTGCTCATCCCACACACGTACACCTTCTTCACGCCACAACTGCAAAAGTTTTTCAACTAATGGCCTGAGGTACACATCAATGTCGTTGCCAGGTTGCTTCGGGCCTTGAATGAGCACTGGCATCATAATGTACTTCCGCTTCATGCACAGCCAAGGAGGAAGGTTATAGATACATAGAGTCACGTGCCAAGTGCTGTGACTGGAGCTCTGCTCTCCAAAAGGATTAAAGCAATCTGTACTTAGACCAAATCTTAAGTTCCTTGCGTCATCTGAAAATGTCGGGAACTCTCTGTCAATTTTTCTCCACTGGGACCCATCCGCGGGATGTCTCAACATCAAGTCTTTTTTACGATCTTCTTTGTGCCAACGCAACAACGCAACCGTTGTTATATAGGACCATACCACATCACCTTTGCAGGAATCCTCTTCCTGGGGCGCGGCTCGCCCTCAACATCACCAGGGTCATCTCGTCCGATCTTATACCACAAAGCACCGCATACAGGACATGCATTCAATTTTTCGTGCTCACCGCGGTAGAGGATGCAGTCATTAATGCAAGCGTGTATCTTATGCACCTCTAATCCTAGAGGGAATACCACCTTCTTTGCTTCATACGTACTAGACGGCAATTCGTTATCCTTTGGAAGCATCTTCTTAACTATTTTTAACAAATTTTCAAATCCCTTGTCAGAAGTACCATTCTCTGCCTTCCATTGCAGCAATTCAAGTGTGGTACCTAGCTTTTTCTGGTCATTTTGACAAGTTGGGTACAACAATTTGGCGTGCTCAGCTAACATACGCTCCAACTTCAACCTTTCATTTTCACTTCCACAGTCCATTTGTGCATCACGAATGGCCCGACGAAGATCATCGTCGGGCTCATCAATAATGGGATCTTCTTCAATTTCGTCTTCTCCCATTGTAGTATCACTGAACCAAGGATACTTGTCATTATCCTCCTCTTCTTCATTTTCTTACATGATAACCCCTGCTTCTCCGTGCTTGGTCCAACAATAATAACCAGGCATAAAACCATTATGCAAGAGGTGTGAGTGAATGACTTTTGAGGTTGAGTGATCACTCATATTCTTGCAGGCACTATATGGACAACGAATAAAACCGTTCTTCGGTTTGTTTGCCTCAGCCACATGGAGAAAATTATGCATGCCATCAATGAACTCAGGACAACATCGGTCACCGTACATCCATTGTCGGTTCATTTGTATTACATAAAAGTATATCGAACACCATTATTACACTACTGTCATAAATAATATGTAAGAGTAAATTAATTAATACAATGTCATCCATTAAAATAAGAGTAGAGTAGTGACAACTGGTAATACATAGCTCTCATAAAACATACATTAACTGAAACAAATATAAAAAATTTCTAAAGAATTTAAATCCAACAACAAATGCGATCAAAATCGCAACTAAGGTAAATACTGAACCCACAGCATAATGATTCCAAGCCTCCCGATTAATGACATATTTTCTAATCATTTTTATCTTCAAGCGCATTGCATCCATCTTGATCTCGTTACCATCGAACACGTCGGCAAGTTTGAGCTCTAATTTCATCTTATCTTCTAAGCATTGAAGATAAAGATCTTCACTTCTTTTCAATTTTGCTTTCAAAGCATTGTTTTCTTTATCCAAAAACTCGACAATAGGGTCAGGTTCAATTTCTGGTTCAACTACCTCCTAGATAAAAATAATTATATGTAGAGTTGGTCGCCATAATTGCCAGAAACATAGAACGTAATAAATAGTTTTGAAAATATACCACATCCGAATCATAAACCGGACGAGGACCGACGGAGACGGATATGAGAACCATGACTCTATACATATAATACAAGTTAGAAAATTATACAAGTAATAACTATGCATCTAAAACAATAAAGCTATGTTTTTAAAAATTAAATAAAATAAAAGATAGAGGCTCACCGAGGTGGTGCCGGTGACGGGACAGCGCGGGCGATCGACGTCGATAAGGCTCCTCACGACACTAAAACACATGAATCATTATTTACTTTGAGCACAAATTGCACATATGAAACAAATGAAATCCTAACTTAGGCATTTCATCAAACACCTTTCTTGCACAATTTTTTTGAAATGAGCAAAATGAGCTAAATAAGCAATGCCGAAAAGAGGATGAAGAGGCTAACCGTAGGGTGCGTTCAATCTTGCCAAATGGTGTTTTTTTGTGGATTAATTAGGTTTGGAGAGAGGAAATGAGAGGAGAAATGGAGAGGGAAAATGGTGAGCTCGAGCGCGGTTTGGAAAGGGAGGAGTCGGGGTGGAAGAAGCTGATAAAGGTGAGAACCTTTAGTTCTGGTTCGTGAAACGAACCGGGACTAAAGGGTTCTGACGTTGGGACTCGCCACTGCCGCATGCGGTGGACCTTTAGTCCCGGTTCCTAACACGAACCGGGACTAAAGGTCCCTCGCAAAATCGTGGCGCGGGGTTACACCCCTTTAGTCTCGGTTCAAATTTAATTTGAGACTAAAGGGGTGAACCTAAGTCCCGATTTCCACTAGTGAATACTCTTACTAATTCCTCTGATCCTCTCTATAAGTGCAGTTATCTGTACACGCGGCTATCTAGCGAATGCAAGACGTCACCACCAAGTGTTTTGCACTCTCGGCTGCTTCACGACGATGACCCGCTCGCGTGCACGCTGCTTCCTGAAGAGACCATGACCGGCTCCTTTATTCAATCTATTCTCTAATTAATTATTCATTTAAAATTAATATTTGCTTTACTCCTAATCAATGTGTGCATGCTGTTTTCACACATTGTGATCGAGGGAGCAAATCCACGTGATCAGCAATCAGTCGGAGAAGTGATCAACTGGTGCATCGAGCAGCTTCGTCAAATATTTCCGACAACCAGTATGCCGTGTCGACTTCCATCACGTGAACCCAATATACCGGCGACTCAGGGCACGACTACGAGTGTGGACTCACTGCGCATCTTCGTTGGCTGCCCGTCAACCTTTACACCGACAAAAATAGCCTGCTCCATGTAGGGCGTATGTGCACTCGGGGTCCGCAACGCTACGCCGCGTCGACTCGATCCGCCACATCTACTCTCGCAGATAAGTTTAAATTTATATAATTACAATTTATCGTTATGAGCATAAATTCTTTTAGTTCAATGTATTATATTTGCGTGCACCATTTGGCTGGTAAGGCAATGTGCAAAAGTGTTACGCGTTGGTGGGTATATCGGATGATCAGTTGTATTTCTTAAAGTCGGGATACATCCCGCATTCATTTTTTAAATCGGGTCGTTCATTACCCGCAAAGGAAATTTATCAAAGTCGGGTTCTCGCTGGAATTTTTAAAAGTCGGGTTCTTCATTACCCCGTAAAGAAATTTTCTCAAAGTCAAGTTTATCTACAACTTGCATCGGATTTTTCAAAGTCGGGCTCTATATTGACCCGCATCGAATTTCTCAAAATACCTACACTCTTCTCCGCGTCAACTCCGTCCACCGCCTGGATTTTCTTCCGGCTAAAAATGTCGCATCCGATTTCATCCGCCGTGTCGATTACTTATTCCACTGCCGCTTTGATTTCATCCACCGCGTTGATTAATTATTCCGCCGCGTCGACTCCATCCACCGTGTCGACTACCAGCTATCTACTAGTTATCCAGTCGCACTCGACCCTCGGGGTTGCGGCATAACAAGTTATTCAAAAAATTACCAAGTGGCACTCGACGCTCGGGGCTGCGTTGACTATGGTCCGCCGCATCCACTCTATCCACCGCGTCATTTGTCGTGTCGACTCCGTCCATCTTTATTACGTCTCACAGATAAGTTTTAATTTATGGTATTTCAGTTTACCAACATGAACAATATTATTTTATTCCAAGATCTTACATTTGTGTACACTAATTGGCCGATTAGCCACTGTTTCAAGTCAATATTTCCAGATGCAAAAGATGAGTTGAGCATCTCCTCAGTCGTTTCATACTTCAGCAATTTACTCACATCGGGAGGGTACCCGCAACATTTTTGACTATGGTTTTGAGCCTAAACTCAATTGCAAGTAATTAAACATAGCCTCGGGTGCTACTCCCACCGGGAGCACTGTTGCGCACCCGATGTTTTCAGTCGATGATCAGCGTCTGTCGAAGATAAAGTACAATGGATGGATCAGAATCATCTCAAGAATATTTGGAGCAACAGACTCTCATATGCAGTCGAAACCCGGTCGAGTACCTCCCGGATCTTATGCAAAACATATAACGATTCCGGGACGTTCTAGCCTAGTCTAGTCCCCGATGCTACATCAAACTATGTAACGGTAAGACCTGAACAAGGCCGGGTGACCCGTACAAGCTACGTGGACTCGTTGAAATTTCCCGTGCCAACAGGCATGAAGCAAAATCACAGCGGACGCGCTAAGGGTACTTTATTTATGACTGGGTTCTGACCAGTAAGTCCCGACAGGCATGAGTTGAACTTGAACGGTCTTAACGGTTTCAAGTCAGGGGACTCGAGATTGAGTAGGCTATTAAGTTATTTCGCCCGAGTCGCGAATTAACTTGATCCCGATCCGTCGGTTGAATCAGGCTTTCTATGCCATCCAACCCCATGAGGCGAAAAGAAAGCATATATATATATATATATATATATATATATATATATATATATATATATATATATATATATATGTGTATATAGCTTAAATGTTTTCTACTACCGGATGTAACTACACCCACGTCTCATATACCACCTTACGGAAGTATTTGTGATACTTTATCGGTTTAAGTATGTTCATATACTATATCTAAGATATCCTAAAATAAGTTTTATGAAAAAATTGCAATTGTCCTAATATTTTACACTATATAGTCAAAATACCGTCATATATGCATATAAAAGAGAAGTATGTAGATTTTTTTAACATACTGCCTAAAAAGAAGTATTTATTGTACAAAAATAACATTATATACTCCATACTATATGTTACATATCTCCCGGTATGATAGATACTCCATACTCGTGTGAAACACACGTGGGTGTAGTTACACCCGGGTGTAGTATGAATATGTCAAATATATATATATATATATATATATATATATATATATATATATATATATATCAAATATCTCGAGTCATGAAATCTCGTGCAATATATCCTCAACAGGAGTTCACAGGATACAAGGAATCAAGAAACAGAAGATAAAATTCTTGGGATTAGAACAACTTGAGCCTATGCCCGACTCAGCGAGTCGCACATAGCCTCGGGGGCTACTCCCATCGGGAGCGCTGGCCGCGCATCCGATGAGCGTTGATCACACAACTGATGAATTACGAAGACAAAAGCACTCGAAGAATTATAAAGACAGAAGCATTTGAAGAATTATTAAGACAGAAGCACTCGAACAGTTATAAAGACAGAAGCACTCGATGTATAACCAAGACAGAAGCAACCGACGCAATACCGACTGAAGACTACAACCAACCATCAAGCATAGAGAGGACCTGAAGATCTATGAAGTGTTGAGTCCCTGCCCGACTCTTCGAGTCGACCAGGCACTCGGGGGCTACTGACGTGGGTATACCGTCCGGGTACCCCCACTATGACGTATAATGAAGAGGAGGCCCACGGGGTGGCCCAATGAAGACCAGGGACTTGCTAAGGAAATAACTTGAAGGACAAGACAAGGACTCCTATTCGTAGTCTACTAGGACTCTCATGTAGAACCCCCCTGGCTCCATATATAAAGAGAGAGAGGGGTAGACAAAAAGAGGAGACACCACAATAGACCATAGACAGGCAACGGCGCATCTAGCCCTAGCCATCTCAATCGCCATCAAGGCTACCATGAAATCATCATCAATACAAGATCAGACAAGCAGGAGTAGGTCTTTACCTCCCAATGAGGGGTAGAACCTAGGTAAATCCTTGCTTGCCAGCCGTCCGGAACCACCAGCCGCCGTACTTCACTCCCTATACGAAACCCGAGTTACCTAACCGAGGGATTTGCCGGGTTTACACCCCGTCAATTGGCGCCGTCTGTGGGAAGAACAGCGTGCATGATTCACGGTTGCGGCACCCGTAACAACAGTGTAAATTTCTACAAGGTCCAATGGTCTCATCATTCTGACAAGGAAGCTACATGGGAACGCAAAGACCACCTCCGTGCCGAGTATCCCGACCTCTTTGTTGCTCCATGAAGAATCTCGGTGCGTGATTCCTTTGAGTGGGGAGTGTTGTAACGTCCCGAATGTAAACCTTCCTAAAATGTATGCTTGGTTGTGCAATAAAGTTTATTATCATGGCATCATTCCTTTTTGTCACCTCATTCAATTAATTTGTTGCATTTAAATTCAAACAACACTTTTAAATTCAAATGCAATTCAAATAATACAAATGTGAAGTTTCATTTTCTTTTCAAATATTCAAACAAGTAAACTAAATTGTCTATTTGAAAATATAAAGTTTGCCAAAAATATTTTATCTTGTTTTTTTTCTATTTTTTTTAGAATACAAAACAGAAAAGAAATAAAAGAAAAATAAGGCAGAGAAGAAAAAAAAGTGGAATCTGACCGAGCTGGGCCACTTTGGCCCACCTCAGCCCAACTCCGGCCCAACCCACTCCCTCTCCCTTGTGGTCTCCCTCCTGTTCCACCAGCTTTACACCGTGGCCATGGCGAGGAGACGCTGCCGAGCGCCCCCACGCGTTGTCCTCACTCCTCTCCTCTCCTTTTTAATCCGCAGCGCGCCCCACCGCAACCCTAACCCTGGATCTACCCTATGCCCCCGCCGCCGCAAGCTCCGTACACGCTCCGCCGTCGACATGGAAGAGACGGGCGTGAGATCCTCTCCGGCATGACCAGTGCACCCACAGCCTCCTCCTCGCGCCAAAAGAATCAGCGACGAGTCCTTCGTCCTCGACGCCAAGAGCATGAACCCGGGAGCCACCGCAAGACCTCCTTCCACGACGCCGGCCGACGCGCCGCACCTTCTTCCCCGCACCGTCCCCTCGCACTCCGTCGTCCCCACGCCTCCTCGTCTCGCCATCGGTTGTCCCGAGGTGAGCCGCGTCAATTCCCCGCTTCTGCCCCTCCATTTGCTTCTTGAATCGCCGTGATTTTGGCCAGGGCCGGAGATGAACATCCACGGCCGTTCCGCGCCCGCTCGTTCCGTGCACGAACTCGAGGAAAGGTGGCACCTTTTATGCATCTACGCACGTGCACGGCTTCGCCTAGCTATCGGCTATGTTCCACACCCCCACGCGAGCACGGAGCGCCACCAGATCGTGGTCGCCGCCGGCGCCTCTATCCGCCGCTACTCACTGTCTTTTTCGTCGTCAGTTTCGTCAGTTAAAAATCCAACCCTGTTACTGTTAAAAACAACTCCTCGCTAAACCTGACAACAACAGCACCGAGCTTAACCGACTGCCAGCACCATTTGCTCGCTCACACGCGCACCGCGGGTTTGAATCCCTCGGGCGATGGAAAAGCCCACCTTTTTGTTGTGCGCCGCTGACAGGCGGGGTCCACCGGTCAGTGACCGTGGAGCCAGAGCAGCGCCTCGTCAGCCTGGACCCGCAGATCAACCTCTCTGGCTGGGCAACCGTGCGGTGTCAAAAGTCAGAGAGTATTTCTACGCTGCAGTTCTTACACCCAAGCCCATGTATTTCTGTATTTTGGGCAGAAGTCCTCGCCATCACGTTTTCCATCGCAGACAGGTCCCTGTTAATTACAGAAACACCACTAAACTTAATATGTTAATACAGTTTAATCTATAACTCCAAATTAAATAATCTTTATATGTTTAATTATCAGAAAAATGCAATAAACATTAATATGATATTCTTATGCCATTTTACATCATTTATTTAAAATGCATAGTGTAATTTATTATTTGCACCTAAATAATATTGCCTATTCTGTTTCAAATGATTAGATCACCCATGCCATGCAATATATGTTAAGCAACATTTAATTTGTTGGTTGCACAAATAACTTGCAACATAATCTTTTGCCGGGATTTCATCCCCGCTTTAATGTGACCTTATCATCGCATACCATATTGCAACATCATTTTTTTGCGCATGTCCATGTATTGATTATGTTTCCTATTGTCTATGTTTTGCTCTTCTCTGGGTAGACGACGACGTGTCTGCTGACGGTACTTTCGTCCCTGGGGTTCCAACTTTTGTGCCGGGCCACGAGCTGCCACGCAAGCTATTGCTACCTGTTACAGACTGTTTGGTTTTCATACTTGCCGTTGATCTCAGCTACCCTAGTATTCGATTCTTGAATTGCGATCCCGTCACATGTTTATCCTGCAGCCTATACAACTTTATCCCCACAACGCATAACCCTTGTATGTTTATCTGTTGGCCTCTGCGAGTCGTAGTGCATTCTTAGAGTTGGTTGTGTGAGTCGCCCGTCTGTCTTTTATTCCACATGCTTAGTATGATAGATTGTTCTACATTAATAAAATGCTATCTTATGTGGGGTACTATAATTAAATGATAAGGCACCGGCGGAAGGCCTTGCGAGGTGCTTTGTTCTGCTAAGTGTCGTCCTAGAAACTCAGTTCTTGTCCTCGGAACCAATTTTGAGCGCACTAACCACTTGTTGGTGGCCCAATGGAGCACCCCTCTGCTGGAGAGTTACTCCCACGGAACAGGGGTAGTCACACCCTGAAGTGTAGTTCAAAGGGGGGATTGAACACGGAGGTCAAACGACCCTCGACAGGCACGACGACGGTGCTCCCCAGGCTTGGAGAGGAACACCCACGACAGAAATGGACACCGGCCCATACCCAGGTTCACGGCCCTCAGGAGGAGGTAACACCGCTACTCCTGCTTGTCTGTATTGCACTGCGGAGGTTATAGTACAACTGAGCTTGCTGAGGGCTCTCTTGAGGTAGTTCGTGCTTGGAGAGGGACACCGTGGTTGTGTTCCTCCTCTAGAAGATGGCTATCCTACTAGCTCGGCTAGGGTTACAAGTGTTTAGCAAGCAATTGGCCGATCCTTTCCTATGGTGGAGCTCTGGCTCCTTTTATACGCGCCTCCGGCATCCTCCTGGCGCCGTGCGGTCAAGGTGGGTTCCCACCGGGCAGTGGCGTGGTGGAGATGGGGTCCACCGTTCTCTCAACCTCCATGACGCGGTCCATACGCGATAAAGTTGAGCGCGGTGGCCGACAGGCAGCAGACCGCACAAAACGGCTCGCAGGGGTTTCAGTGATCGTAGTGGAGCGCACGATGAAGATCTTCTTGGAGCGTTGCGCCGTCCAGCCGCTTTATCACCAAAGAGGAAAGTTCCAGCTGTCCTGACGCGGGTGGCGCAGCTTTGTTGACTCCTTTATCACCAGAACGGCAACAAGACTGCCGGCGTCACCCTGCGGCTGCTGTAGAGGCCATGTGCGCTCTGCAGAGTTGGCTTAGCCGCGAAGCCTTTCCTCAGGGCAAGGCGGCCTGCGGAGGAATTCCTGTTGACTTCTCTTTAGGAGGGTGGAGCCTCGGGAGAGACTCTTGAAGCGCAGGTCCTCTTTAGTCCTTCGCTTCCTCTTCAGGCCCTCAAGAGGAGTTCCCTCTCGAGGTTCTCTCCAAGCGGTGGCTTGGTCCTTAGTTGTTTCGTCTGATCTGTCAGCGTGCGAGGCCTGGGGATAGTGGGCTCTGCACACCCCAGTCCTCACTGGGACGACATTAGCCCCCGGGCCCGTGATGGGCGCGATTAGCCCATGGGCGTAGTCGGAGCGTCGTGGTCCCAAAGTGTCTGGCCGGCCCGAGCCACGCGTCACTCAGACGAGTAACAGCCACGCATGATCTGGGGCGCGCGTAGTGGGGGGTCCCACCACGCCCCGGTAACTGCTCCTTGACGAGACATAAAGTCTGAGCGCCGGGGCAGGAAGCCGTTACCGTTTCCATTTCTTCTCGCAGAAGCCTCCGCCGTTCTCTATCTCTCCGCTTCTGCTCTCCAGCGCTCTAGACTCCTTTCGCCTCGAGCTCCTTTCGCCGCCGCGCCCACCAATCTCCGGCGATGAGTCCAGCCAAGAACAAGGGCAAGGCGGCTGTGGGATCCTCTTCTCAGGCGGCACTAGCCAAGGTCGCGCACGGCGCAACGCTGCTCGGGGTGCGCGGCAACGACAAGGCGCTCGCCAAGGTCCGCTCCTGGTGGCGGACCGGACCAACGAGCACGGCACTACCGCACTCAAGGTCGCGGCGCACGGGAAACGCCTGCGGTGGTTTTTCCCCGTCTTCCAGCATTGCGTCTCCGCCGGGTTGGTGCCGCCGTTCTCTCCATTCCTGGAGGCGGTGCTGGCCTTCTACCAGATCCAATTGCTGCACCTCCACCCCAACTCCGTCCTCATCCTCGCCTATCTCTGCGAGGTGTACTTGGGCCTGGAGCCTACAATGGGGCTCTTTCGGTGCTTCTATGCGTTCCGGAACACGGCGAAAAATGAGCGCTCGGGATGCCCGCATCGTGGACTGCATGGGGAGCGTCTACATTTCTATGTCGTGGAGCGAGGGCAAGGCCGTCACTTCGGTGACGAAGAAGGTGGACGAGTTCCGCTAGCGTTGGTTCTTTGTCGGGGTGGAGCAGCCTTACGCCTTCCTCGAGGTCCCCGACGCGCCGCCTGTGAAGAACCCCAACTGGGGCAAGGCCCTCTTCCACGGCGCGCGGAACGCAAGCTTGATGGGCCGCTTGAGCTACCTTTGCGAGGAGGGCCTCACGGGGCAAATCATCGTTGCAGACTTCGTGACGCGCTGCATCGCTCTTCTTCAGGCGCATTCGAGGCCCATGTGGATGTACTCCGGCCCTCAGGACAAGATGCGGCTCCACCACGAGGAGAACGACAAGGACACCGTCGACAACATCCTATCCGCGCCCTTCATCAACCCGGTGGTGCATGCCATGGACAAGCTCCGGCCGTTGCATCAGTACAACATGACCGAGCGGCTCGCCATCTTGGAGGGGATGCATTTGTTTACCCCGGCAGGCCTGGCGGGGAAGGAGGTGCTTGTGCCGGTGGTGCAGGAAGCGGAGGGAGCAGACTCGCCCTCTGCCTCGGGAGCTGGGTGAGGCGAGGAGGAGGCCACGGCAGGGGAGGTGTCCTCTTCGAGGCCCGCACCCTTTACTGACGCGATTTGCGACATCTTGTCAGGTGACGACGACGCCTTCGTGGTGGCTCCCTCGTGCCTCGTGGACGACAAGGAGGAGGAGGCCTCTAACGAGGAGGCCACACCGGGACGGCGCGAGCCCCACACCAAAGCAGTCGTGGATCGGTCCGAGGCGAGGCCGTCCGACGTCCCGTCCAAAAGGAAGGCCGAGGCGCCCCCGGAGGGGTCAGGAGCCAAGGCCAAGCCTACTTGGCGCTCGCCAGGCTTGGCGTGGGTCAACACCGGCGCCAAGTCTCCTGGGTAAGTGTTTCTGGCACTTGGTTGTTTTTGATCCTTGCTTTTTCTTCTTGATCCTTCTCTGAAGATTTCTCTCTGGTGGTCGCCAATGACCTTGTGCCTGCGGAGCGCCGTAAGCTCCGCAAGGCAGCAAAGGTAAAGAGAGCCACGGCTGAGACCGTGGCTGAAGAGGCCACGAGGCTTGTGGAGACGACATCTACAGGCCCAACTGAGGAGGTGCCTCAAGCGGAGGCGGCTGCGCCTCGGGCGTAGCCGCCATTGCCCCAGGCAGAGGCAGCCGCGTCTCGCCCAGAGGCCTCTTCGCCGCCTCCCGAGCCAATGGTGGTGGAGGCGCCGGAGGAGAGGGTCGCTAGCCCTCCTCGTTCTCCTACTCCGCCTCGCGCGATTACGCTACCGCGCGAGCCAAGTCCACCGTGCGAGGCAGCTCCAGACCGCACGGCTACTCCGCCGCGTGCGCCTACGCCTCCCGTGCAGCCGGAGGCAGAGGCGGGCAAGGGGCCACAAGGCGCTGGCGAATCTGCAGGGGGAGCTCCTCCGTCTCCGCCCCGTCCCGCTGCAGGGGACGAGCGCCAGGCTGGCGCGGGCGGCGAGGACACTTTCGGCGCAGCTGGGGACGGAGTGAAGCCAAGCCCCCAAGCGCGCCCCGGGGCCAGGTTCTCAGGCCTTGAAGCCGGGGCTGGGCCCTCCACAAACCGAGACGTGGTCCTCAGCGGATGGGACTGGAGCACTGGTCACCACGAGGTCGCGTTCCACCTCGTGAGGGAATCCCTAGAGGGCTTGGAAGCGCACCTCGCCCTCGAGGACGTGAAGATCGCCCTGCAGCGCGAAGAGCTTGCAGGGGCGTGGGCGTCCTTCCATGCGGTGGTCGAGGCCCGTCGCTAGGAGGACCAGGCGCTGCAGGCCGCGCGCGAGGAGGCCACCCGCTTCGCCAAGGAAGTCCACAAGGGGCCATCCGTGACGCCACCGAGCTCCTTGCGCCCCTCCAAGAGGAGCGTGACGCCGCTGCCGAGCTCCTGGCCGCAGCAACAGCCGAGCGTGAAGCCATGGAGGGCTCGTTGGCGCAGAAACGCCGCGAGTTGGGCCAACTGGAGACCAAGTTGCTCTCCGCTCACCAAGCCGCGCAAGAGACCCTGGAGGAGGACCGCAAGAGCCTCGCGGACCGCGAGCGGCAGTTGGCCTCCAGGGAGAAGGACGTGCAGTTGACCGACGAGCAGCGGCTTCAGGTGGAGGGTGAGCTCGCCTCCCAGCGCGAAGATCTTGAGGCGCGCGAGGGGGACCTGGCCCAGGCACTCCAAAAACATGACGAGAACGTCGCTGCCCAGAAGCAAGCCCTGGAGCGCTTCGAGCGGTGGTACACAGAGAATAAGAAGGAGGCAGATGACACCCTTGTGGCGCATGAGAAGGCGTTCAAGGAGAACACCACCCAAGCGTACCGCGACAAGGCCAAGAAGTAGAAGGACCGCTTCAATGCCAAGCACGCTACTGATGCCCAGCGGATCGCCGATCTCGAGAAGGCCAACTCCAAGCTTGAGGTCCGCGTCCAACGCGCCAAGGAGGCTTATCGCCTGGCGGAGGACGGCCGCAGGACAGCCGTCCTGGACCTCAACGCCCTTGTCAAGGACGTGGAGGAGCAGGTGGCTCCCGTGGTCGAGCAGGCGGCGGAGGCTGCTCACACAGCGCAAGCGGCTCGCGTGCTCACGAAGCAGCGGGAGCGCATGTTCCAGGCGCTGGTGGCCAGGGGCAATGAGCTCACATCCCCGCTTGGCGCGGAGGCGCCGCACGCCGAGGTACGAGGCTGCGGTGACGCAGCCATGTACCTGGTCTACTTCGACCAGCTTTTCACGTCGCTCGAGCGCCCCGTCGCTGATCTTCGTAAGGTGATCGAAGTCGAGAGCCGCCAGCTTCTGGGCGTGGTAGTGGATCGCCTCTTCACCAACCTCCGGCTCCTCACGCCGGGCTTCGATCTCTCCACTGTGACCGAGGCTCGTCAGGGCGAGGACGTGCATCGGGTTTCCAACTCCCACGACGAGCAAGTCGATGCCTTCTGCAACCGCTTCAAGCGCGCGGATTTCGCGGCAGAGGATAACGAGGAGGAGGCCGCCTCTGCCGAGACGGAAGAGGGTGCCATAGAGGAGGCGGACGATGGTGCGGACTCTGCGTGAGCTTTGATCATTGCGCGCGTGTATGCTTGTATCTGAAACGATTTCATGTTTAGACACTATGCAACTTTTGGGCATGTAATATATTCTCTTTGGAATTTTTTTTTAGCTTGTGTGCCCCTCGAGGTGTCCCTTTTGTCTTATCTTCATGTCTATGGGTTCTCTGCATCGTTAGGACCCGTCTATTCGCGCCATGACTGCGCCACTTCGGTATGCTAGAGCAATGACTCAGCAAGGCCGGGGGGAGTTTAAGCCTAGGAGAGGTAAGAGCCCTGAGTCGCGATGCTCAGGTGCCCACCTTAGACATACGAGTAGTCCATGAAGTTCAAGGGAAAGAGAAATCGCTCGAGGGACAAACGTGCGCTTACGGAGCAAAAAGGCTCTCGAGGCATGGGTGCGAGACTTAGCTTGTCGAGGCTTTCGTCCTGTAGAGGTTTTTGCCTGGCGAGGAGGCCCTCTTTAGGGGCTTTTCTCCTATTGCCTCCTCGGGCTTGTCGAGACAGTCCTTCCCTGTAAATGTTAGAGGGGCAAATCCAAACGCTTGTACACGGTTCTGGGGACTCGTGCGCGCTTATAGGTCCCCTCAGGCGTTACTCGCGAGAAGAGTATGTACCAAGGTCCTTTGTAGAGATGGCGTGTTTGTGGGAGCTTGCCCTCTAGCCAGAGCTCGGATCCTTGGATTTTGTAGTGCTGCTGGTGTGTCATTTGAGGCACTGGCACCGTACTCAGCCCACGCTCACGAGGTGCGCATGTGGAGAGATATAAGCGCACATTTCTAAGAAAGTAATGCGGAAATAAAACTCAACACCAAATATTACACAGCGGCGCCTTAGCGCAAAGTTCACTTAGGAACGAAATTGTCTCATTATGCTTGGCGTTGCCAAGTTAATGTTTTGACAATGTCGATGCATGGGGACCACCCATTAGTGGCAGAGACTCTCTACGGCCTGAGGTGGCTCGTTACATGGAGAGCTCGGAGGGTTTTACCCTCGATAGAAGCCTTTGGAGCTTGGAGGTTTAAGCCGTGAGCTTTTAACCTCTAGAGACAAAAAATGCTTGGAGGTTGAGCCTTAAGTTTCCTCTTCCGCCGGATGTCTTGACTTGACAATGATTACGGGCGTGACAATGATCACGTTTGCTTTTATCGTTCTCGAGACAAAAAATGCTTGGAGGTAGAGCTGTGAGCTGCCTCTTTTCGCTAGATGCCTTGACGTGACTATGCTCACGGGTAGTAGTTGCGCATGTGCATGATGTTCCACGGATATTTTACGGGGATGCCGTCTTGAGTTTCGAGGCGAGCCGCGCCAGGCTTGGCGATGTGGGTGACCCTGTAGGGGCCTTCCCACATGGGTGTCAGCTTGTGGAGGCCTTCCCTGTAGTGGATTCAACTGAGGACGAGATCACCTGTCTCCAGCGTGCGCAAGCGCACGTTGCGTCTGTGGTAGCGGCGCAGGTCCTGCTGGTACTTTGCCGACCGGAGGGCGGCGCGGAGGCATATTCCCTCGAGAAGCAGCAGGTCGTCGTTGTGGAGATCTTCTTGTTCGTCCTCGTTAAAGGCAAGGACCCGTGGGGATCCATGCTTTATCTCTGTGGGGAGAACTTCTTTGGCTCCATATACGAGGGCGAACGGTGTTTCTCCCGTAGGCTTGGGTGGCGTTGTGCGGATGGACCAGAGCACTGAAGGGAGCTCACTGATCCAGCCCTTGCCGTGGCCCTTGAGGACGTCGAAGGTCTTGGTCTTTAGGCCCTTGATGACTTCTGCATTTGCTCGCTCGGCTTGGCCATTGCTCTGTGGGTGAGCGACCGAGGCGAAGCAGAGCTTGGTTCCCATTTTCTCGCAGTAAGACCTAAAGATGCCATTGGTGAATTGTGAGCCATTGTCGGTGATGATGTGATTAGGCACTCCGAAGCGGCAGACCAGGCCTGTGATAAATTTCACCGCTGCGCCTGCTGGGATTGTGCGCGTCGCCTCCACCTTGGGCCACTTGGTGAACTTGTCGATGGGCACGAAGAGGTAGCGATAGCCCCCTTGCGCTGTTGGGAATGGTCCCAAGATGTCCAGCCCCCAGACTGCGAACGACCAGGATAGCAGAATGGTCTGAAGTCCCTGCGCGGGCTGATGGATTTGCTTGGCGTGGAATTGGCAAGCTTCGCATGTTTGAACGGTGTCAACTGCATCCTGAAGTGCTTGAGGCCAGTAGAAGCAACTCCTGAAGACTTTGCCTGCGAGGGTGCGGGCGCACGAATGGTGGCCGCACTCCCCGTTGTGGATGTCCTTGATCAGCATTCTGCCTTCTTCAGGAAGCACGCACTTGAGCGCGATGCCATTTGGGCGCTTGCGGTAGAGATTTCCTTCGAGGATGTGGTAGGACTTTGCCTGGCGGGCACTTCGCTCCGCTTCAATATCTTCCTCGAGAAGGATCCCTTTGGCGAGGTAGTCTTTTATCTCATCGATCCAGCCTGTGAGCAACAGACGCTCCCCTATTGGGGGCCCGCAATCGGGAGCCCCAGTTGTAGGTGGTGGCGGGAGCCCTTCGTCTGTGCTTGCGGGCATGGCCTCTTGAGGCTGCTTTATGGATGCCTTGACGAGTCTTTCTTCAAAGACGCCGGACAGCTAAGCTTGCCTCCTTGATGCGCGCTTGGCGATGTTAATGGCCTCTTGATTTTCCTTCCTTGGGATGTGCACGAGCTCCATGCCCCTGAAGTGCTTCTCAAGCCTACGGACCTCTTCAAGGTATGCGGCCATATGGTCGTCCTTAGGCTTGTAGCTCTTGTTGGAGAAGTTGACGAGCAGATGGGTGTCGCCCTTGATGAGTAAGTGCTTGATGCCTAGAGCGATGGCGGCACGTAGGCCGGCGAGCAGGCCCTCGTACTCAGTAATGTTGTTGGAGATCTTGTGGATTCCGAAGCACAACTGGACCGCGTAATAGAGCTTGTCACCCTTGGGTGAGATCAGGACAACGCCAGCCCCGCCATGGCGGCAAGCAAAAGCTCCGTCGAACTTCATGGTCCAATGGCTGGGCATTTTGTCTCCAGAGGGCTCTGGTTCTTCTCCTAGAGGCTCTTTAGGGGTTGGATCAGTCCATTCGGCGACAAAGTATGCCAGCGCTCTCCCATTGATTATCCTTGTGCTATCGAAGCGCAAGTTGAATGGTTGTAGCTCTATGTTCCATCCCGCGACACGATCTGTGGCGTTAGGGTTGCGCAGGATTTGCTCGAGGGGGAATGAGGTGACCACCGTGATGGGGTGCCCCTGGAAGTAGTGTCACAACTTTCTTGAGGCGATGAGGAGCGTAATGAGGAGCTTCTGCTGCATTGTGTACCGCTCGCGAGCATCCCGCAGTACTGCACTGACAAAGTAGACATGATGCTCGACAAGGGTTGTCAGTTCGGGCGCGGCGCTGTCTGCTTGAGGAGGCTCTTTAGAGCCCTCAAGGGGGTTGGCCTGTGGAGGCTCTTTTGGGCCTTCAAGGGGGTTGGCCTGTGGAGGTTGACTTGAGGCAGGCTCCGCTTGTGGCTCTGGGCCCGGTTGTGGGTTTGTGGGGCCTTCCCCTTTGTCGAGCTCTTCATCAGGCGGTTTTTTCTTTGGAGCGGTTGCACTCTTCTTGTGGATGACTTGCTCTTCTCTTTCTACCACCAGGACGGCGCTGGCGGTCTGTGGAGTGGCTGATAGATACAGCTTCAGGTGCTCGCCTGTCCTTGGGGCGACCATGAGTGGTGGGCTGGCCAAGTACCTCTTCAAGTCCTCAAAGGCTTTTTCCGCTTCAGGCGTCCACTTGAAGGAACCAGTTCTCCTCATGATCTTGAAGAATGGCAGAGCTCTCTCGCCAAACTTGGAGATGAATCGACCCAAGCTGGCCATGCAGCCTGCCAGACGTTGCATGTCCTGGAGCTGGCGTGGAGGTTGCATTTCCTCTATGGCTTTGATCTTGTCAGGGTTTGCCTCTATGCCCCAGTGGGACACGAGGAAGCCAAGCAATTTCCCTGAAGGCACTCCAAAGAGGCACTTGGCGGGGTTGAGCTTGATGTTCAACTTGCGCAGGCTGGCGAAGGTCTCTTCAAGTTCCCTGAGGAGAGTATTTCCCTCTCCAGACTTGATGACGATGTCATCGACGTAAGCCTCTACATTTCTGCCCATTGGTTCGCCAAGTACTATCCTCATGAGCCTATGGAAGGTGGCGCCAGCGTTTTTTAGGCCGAAGGGCATGCAGACATAGCAATACACACCACATGGGGTGAGGAATGCCGTCTTCTCCTCGTCTTCCTTAGCCATTTTGATCTGGTGATAACCAGAGAAGGCATCGAGGAAGCAGAGGAGGTCGCAGCCTGCCGTGGAGTCCACGACCTGGTCGATTCTTGGCATGGGATAAGGATCCTTGGGGCAGGCCTTGTTGACATCAGTGTAGTGGATGCAGAGGCGGCCTCCTCCGGCGGGCTTTGGGACGACCACGCCGTTGCAGAGCCAAGTGGGGTGCGCGATTTCGCAGACGACATTTGCCGCTTTTAGCTTCTCGACCTCTTTGACAATGAATGCTTGCTTCTCGGGGGCTTGCTTTCTTGCTTTTTGCTTGACGGGGCGTGCATTTGTACACACGGCTAGGTGGTGCTCAATCACCTCCCTCGGTACACCGGACATATCTGACGGAGTCCATGCGAACATGTCAGAGTTTGCCCGGACGCTAGCCCCCGAGCCTTCAGCCACCGAGCTGCTGGAGCTTAGAGAGACCTTCTTGGTAGTGGCTGGCTCCTAGGAGAACAACTGCTTCTTCTTCTTGGGACTCTCGAGAGGCTCCAAGCAATCGTCAGCAAGGAACTCCATGGCGGCTGCCTTGTAGGCTGTCTCGACAGCGCGCGTAGCATCCTGGACATGTCCACGGATGGTGATTGTGCCAGTGCTGCCGGGAATCTTGACCATGTTGTATGCATGATGCGTGACTGCCATGAACTTTGCGAGGGCGGGGTAGTCGAGGATGGCGTTGTACGGCAGACCGATGTGCGCAACGTCAAAATCGATGTTCTCAGTGCAGAAGTTTTCCTCGTTGCCAAAGGTGACGGCAAGCCTTACCTGCCCAGAGGCTTGATTGAGCCGCTGGTGACTCCCGTGAAGGGCCTAGAGGGCATGAGCCGCTCGTAGGGCACTTGAAGTGCTTTGAACGTCTGGATTGAGATGGCATTCAGGCCTGCACCGCCATCGATGAGTGTCTTGGAGAATGCGATGTTGTCGATGGTGGGGCTGCAGACCAGCGGGAGGGTTCCAACAGTTTTGGTGGACTTGGGGTGGTCCTAAGCGTCGAAGGCGATAGTGTACTGCCACCATTTGAGGGGCCTAGAGGTCTCGAGACCGGGGAGGGCAGCGTTGAGCTCTCGAGCGAACTGCTTGAACTGGTTGTTCGATTTGGGCGCTTGTGCCCCCCCTAGGATGCAGGCAATGGCGCCTCTCAGAGCTTGGTAGCCCCCATCTTCCTCGTCAAGGAGGTTGCCGTTCTTCTCAGCGGCGTTGTCCTGATGGCCTCATGGCTTCTGGTAGCCGCCCTTACGTCCGATTCCACGGTAGCCACGACCTTGACCGTGGCTGCCTCTGCTCTCGGCTTGTTCGCGCTCCTTGCTCAGCCTCTTGAGGTCGAAGCAGGTCTCCGTAGAGTGGCCGCGCCTGTTGTGGTAGATGCAGAATGGGCGATGGTCATCCTTTCTCTCCCCAGGCTCGGGAGAGTCCCTGCGGGTGCCCTTAGCGTCAGGCTCTGCCATGAGGACCGTGGTGGCCTTGCGCTTGGGCTCCTCCTTCTTCTTCTGGCTCTTGGACCCCTCAGCGTGGTCGTCCCCTCGCGAGGACATTTTGACGAAGAGGAGTCCCTCCTCAGCCTTGGCGCACTTTTCAGCCAAGTCGAACAGCTTCACCACAGAGGTGAGCTTGTCGTGGATGCCCAATTTCTCGAGCATCCCGCCGTTCGTGACGCCCTCGCGGAAGGCGGCGATTACTTGGGTGTCAGGGATGTTCAGGATCTTGTTGTGCACTTGGCTAAAGCGCTGGATGTACTTGCGGAGTGTCTTATCCTTCTTCTGCACTACACCGCGTAGGTCGTTGTGGGTGAGCGTGCGCTCGTATGTCCCCTTGAAGTTGGAGACGAACTGCTTGCAGAGCTCCTCCCAAGAGTTCACAGAGTCCTCCGGGATGTTCAGGAGCCCCGACAGCGCAGAGTCATGAAGCGCGTGGGAGAACCAGTTGGCCATGACCTTGTCGTCTCCGCCTGCCGCCTGGATGGAGGTGGTGTAGAGGTTTAGGAACTCGATGGGGTTGCTGGAGCCGTCGTAGCCCTTGGGGAGAGCCGGCCTGAACTTTGGGGGCCAAACCACTGTTGGGGATATATCAACTAGGGGTATAACCAACATGGATAAATCCGGCTAGTACAGGGTGGCCCAAGGGTGGTAAGGCCGAAGCCTGCCGGGCGGCCCAGATAGCTGACGTACAAGGAAGTAGGCGGACGGTCCAAGGAAGGCGGAAGGCCGAAGCCCATCCAGCCACCAAGCCCAAGACGGAAGGCGGCAACTAAGCCGGCTAGGTCTAGGACTCTGTTTACTTGCCGGACAAGTACTTACCTTGTACTCTGGGGTCTGGCCGCCTATATAAGCCGGCCACCAGGGAGCCTTTAGGGCAGACGCTTCAATAGGCATCATACACATTGTAACCTGTTCAGGGCTATTGCCTCATAGTGAATTATAGCAGCACGTAGGATCTCGCCACCGCCGTGGGATCCGAAGCTGGGTAAACTCGCCGTGTTCAATCCCGTCCTCGACGACACCAACCTTCTTCCCCACAATCCATACGTAGGCTAGAGGACCCCCGTCTCCTAACAATTATGCCGATACCACGACAGTTGGCGCCCACCGTGGGGCATAAGGTTCCTGGCGTCACGTTCCAGGCAGGAACACTTCGCGGCGTGGGCAAGCAGATCGCCGTTGGTCGCGTCACAAGGTATGGCGGCCATAGCTACGTCAATTCGGATGAGTCCTGGCTCCCGGCGGACGACTACCTTATCGGATGCGCAATCGTACCGATCGGAGGGATCGACGTCTTCATCGGGTACACGCCAGAGGCGTACGGCCTACCGCGTTTCTACAACGCCACCCACCAACCCTTAGACCAAGCATTCGACCGACAAGGTGGATCTGAATCCGCCTTCTCCCAGGAGTCGGCCGAATCTGATTTCCACTTCGTCGGAGTTGTCGGACTGGGATCAGACTCCCAGCCGGAAAACAACGATCCTGAGTCAATCCTCCCTGCTCTAAAGGAGGATGCGATGTCAGATGCCGGATCCAGATCTATCGTTCAAGTCAACGTAGATTCTGACTCTGATGATGATGCTAGTCTCTTCGAAGAGAAGATCAAAACCCGCTTTTCCAGTGGTAATCCGGCTCCTTCAGAGGGCACAGCGGATACTGACATGCCTGACAAGCTGGCTATGATGGTTGTTGTCGGTCACGAGACAACCCCAGTTACTTCGGAGGCGCAAAACAAGCCGGCGGAAGATGCCGGCGACACCACTGCCGGCCAACTCATTGAAAGTCCCGACAAGGTGCGCGCAAAGAAGAAAACTGGCCTCGAGAAAGGCGGCAGCAGCAAACCCACGTATTTGCTCTTTGTCATCAAAGAAGTAGACGAGATCATGAATACTCCGGTGAATAAAGACACCCCACTCGACGAAGTGGAAGAGCTTAGGCTTAACATGCTTAAGCACTCTGACTTCCTGCGAAAAAGAGAGGAGCACATTGAGAGCCTTGCGAAGAAGATCGAGAAAGAACAAGAGAAGATGTCGGCCAAAACAAGTCGGCAACTCTTCGAGGAGAAAAGGTCATCAAAAAACCGCCGTGGAAAAGAGCCGCCTACGCAAGCGAAGACAGCGGCTCAAGATCTAGGGTTCGACTGGCGTACGACACCATAGCGCGTGGACAGAAAGGGAGATGTTGTCTTCTGCACCTCTGTCCTCAACGCGGCCGCCGCGCTAGATACCCTGGACGACAACACTTACACGGCGGAAGAAAAGCTGGCCAACGCAAGACACTTCGTGAGCAAGGCCCTAGAACAACAAGCTCGCGCTGATTCCTACGGCCACATGGCGGATGCTCGCGGGGGAGACCTAGAGTCTAAGTCGGGAAAGTGCAAAGCTGCACCCGGCACCGACCCCGAAGGCCCGTCTGGCTCCAGTAGCCATGGCGACAAAAGGAAGGCAACGCCACCTCCAAAGAAGGCGCCAGCGCCAAAGCCAAGGCGGGACGAGAATTCAAGGACAGGAAGCAGAGGATACCTGCCACCTCCATCCCAGCCAAGACGCGACAACAGCGGTAGCCGGAACAACAGGCCACCGCCTAGAAAAGATGTCGGCAACGACCCTCACAGGAGAGGTCGAAGCCGGTCTCCACAGCGTAGCACCGGCAGCAAGAAGAGAGAGGAGGTAGAAGGGCCCAGGCGCAGCATAAGCCGGTCAGCGCAGGACGAGCCGGACGCAAACAGAGGCGCACGGCAGCTCGATCCAAAAGACGCACGACACCGCCTACAAGACATAGCAAGAGGAAAGGAGCCGCTATACTCTGGACCAAAGTGCTTCGGTGACGCCATCCGAAGAGAGCCGTTCCCTAAGGACATGACATCAGTGTCAAAAACTGTTCTAGGTACAACGGCCTCGTTAAGCCGGACTCATGGCTATCCGATTATGCCATGGCCATAGAAATTGCCGGCGGGAGCAGCTATATTGCCGTCCGCTACCTACCTCTCATGTTGGAAGGCACGGCAAGAGCTTGGATCGACAACCTTCCTGAAAAGTCCATCCATAGCTGGTACGACATGGAAAAGGTTTTCTCCCAGCACTTCCAAGGAACATACAAGCGTCCAAATACCTACACGGATTTGCAACGCTCTATCCAAAAGCCGGACGAAACCATGACATATTTTGTCAGCCGTTGGGTATCCGAAAAAGCCAACTGTCATGGTGTTTCGGACGTACAGGCTATCCACGCCTTCTACACGGGCCTATAGAAGAAGTCCTTGCTCCGTCATAGGCTCGTCCGCGAGCAAATCACGGACCTTGGTGAGATGCTCAACCTGGCCGCCCAATACGCGGCGGCGGATGACGACGCCCGGGATGATGACCCAGACGTCAACATCATACCAAAGCGGAACAACAAACGCAAGCAGGCGGCAGATGACAAAGACGGACCTTCCAATGAGTTAGCCGCAGCATTCCAAGGGAACGCCGGCAAAAAGAAGTGGAAGAATAAGAAAGATAGTCGCGAAGCCGGCTCAGGGCCTAAGGCGGCACGAATCACTTATGAACAGGCAAAGCTTTTGCCATGTCCCATCCACGCCTCACTGGGCAAGGTCAACCATATGCTTGGCGAGTGCCGTTTCATGGACGACTTCAAAAAGGACCCCACAGTCGGCTGGAAGTCAAAGAAGTCAAAGAAGAACGACAAGAAAGACAACAAGGAGGATGAGGATGACGACGACATGTCTATCTCAAGCGAAGACGACGCAGCCGCCAAGAAAAAGAAGCCGTATCCGAAGGTCAAAGAATCTCTTGTGTGCTTTGTCGGCACGCCTGCGGCTAAGGCGGATAAGGCGGAAATGCGCGAGCTCAACGCGACAATGCCGGACGTCCCTCAGTACTTGAACTGGTCGGAAGCAACAATCACTCGGGACCGGTCCGACCACCCTGACCACGTTCCTCACCCAGGCAAGTACGCCCTTGTCGTCGATCCCATTGTCGACAACTTCAGACTCACAAAGGTACTTATGGATGGCGGCAGCAGCCTCAACATCCTGTACTATGACACACTAAGCCGCATGAACCTATCAGAGGATCAGCTGGACCACAGCAACCTCACTTTTCATGGCATAGTGCCCGGCAGGCAAGCAAAGTCAATGGGGAGCATCAGGCTGAAGGTAACTTTTGGACCAAAAGAGAACTACCGCTCAGAGTTTCTCCGGTTCGAAGTTGTCCCCTTCAAAAGCGCCTATCATGCAATCTTCGGACGACCGGCTTTCGCCAAGTTCATGGCAAGGCCGTGCTACATATACAGCAAGCTTAAAATGTCGGGGGAAAACGGAACCATCACGATTTCCGGCAACTTCAAGAAAGCCAAGGAGTGCGAGCGTGGCATGGCCGCCTTCGCAGAAGCCGTCATCCAGAAGGAAGAACTCGCATTGCTCGAGGCGGATTAAGACAACTCCATGCGAAGGCCAAAGATTGATGTCAAGAAGACCTTCGAAGCTTCAGAAGACACCAAAAAGGCGGACCTCATCCCAGGTGACAAGTCTAAGCAAGTTGTCATCGGCTCCAACCTTGACAGCAAATAGGAAGGCGCGCTCGTCGAGTTCCTCCGTGAGAATCGTGACATCTTTGCATGGTCGCCTTCCGACATGCCTGGTGTACCGAGGGAACTTGCCGAGCACTCGCTCAACGTCATAAAAGGATCCAAGCCGGTGAAGCAAGCAACAAGACGCTTTGGAGATGAGAGACGCAAGGCTATAGGAAATGAGATAAATAGGCTGAAGGCCGCCAATTTCATAAAAGAAGTTGTACACACCGATTGGGTGGCAAATCCTGTACTTGTTCCAAAGAAGAATAAAGAGCTGAGGATATGTATTGACTATACCGGTGTTAACAAGTGCTGCCCAAAGGATCCCTTTGCGCTGCCTAGAATTGACCAAGTCGTAGACTCCACAACAGGCTCCGAGCTGCTTTGTTTTTTGGACGCCTACTCAGGATACCACCAAATCAAGATGAGAGAGTCGGATCAGCTGAAAACATCTTTCACCACTCCATACGGGACTTTCTGCTACATTACAATGCCTTTTGGCCTGAAGAATGCAGGGGCAACATACCCGCGCTGTATGCAAAATTGCCTGCACGAACAGGTCGGCCGCAATGTTCACGTCTATGTAGACGACATCGCGGTAATGTCAAAAAAGAAGGCAGATCTCCTAGAGGATTTGGAAGAAACGTTTCAGAATCTCCGGAGGTATCAGATGAAACTCAATCCCGCCAAGTGCGTTTTCGGCGTTCCAGCCGGCAAACTGCTCGGGTTTATCGTCTCAGAACGAGGGATCGAGGTTAACCCGGAGAAGATCAAGGCCATCCAAAACATATCCAGACCTACTTGTCTGAAGGACGTGCAGCGCCTAGCCGGATCGGCGGCAGCCGTCAGTCGTTTCATAAGCCGCCTAGGGGAAAAGGCAATGCCTCGCTACCGGCTATTGAAGAAATCCGACAACTTCGAGTGGACAGCAGAGGCAGATGCCGCCTTGCAACAACTTAAGGAGGCCCTCATATCCGCTCCGATATTGGCAGCACCTCGATCACAGGAACCAATGCTGATGTACATCGCGGCAACAGGAGCTGTTGTCAGCGTTGTCTTGGTTGTGGAAAGAAAGGAGAACGAAGCCGCGACGTGTGAGCAGCGACCGGTCTACTTCATCAGTGAAGTATTCTCAGCCTCCAAGCAGAGGTATCCGCATTACCAAAAGCTGGCTTATGGTGTATTCTTCGCCGCCAGAAAGCTTAGGCATTACTTCCAGGAACACACAGTGACAGTAGTCAGCAAGGCACCGTTGGGAGACATAATCAACAATGCAGAGGCAACAGGTCGAGTTGCCAAATGGGGCATGGAACTTGCCGCCTTTAATATAGTCTATAAACCACGGACCGCCATTAAGTCTCAAGCGCTTGCAGACTTTGTCGCCGACTAGACAGAGGCCATGGAGGAAACGACACTCCCCGAATCAGAATATTGGGTCATGCACTTTGACGGATCAAAGATGCTCAAAGGCTCGGGGGCTGGAGTCGTTCTACGCACGCCTAAAGGTGACAAGCTTAGCTACGTGTTACAAATCCACTTCACAGCAACCAACAACGTTGCCGAGTACGAAGCCTTGCTTCATGGGTTACACGTGACAAACGACCTAGGCGTCAAAAGAATCCTCTGTTATGGCGACTCAGATTTGGTCGCGCAGCAAGTAAGCGGAACATGGGATGCGAAAAGCGCAACAATGGCGGCTTACAGAGCCAAAGTTGACGAATTCGCAAAAAACTTCTCGAGCTACGAAGTCCGACATGTTCCAAGAGCTGAGAACGAGGCGGCGGACACACTTGCAAGACTAGGATCGGAACGCAAAAAGGTACCAAAAGATATATTCCTGGAGCATTTGCACAAGCCATCCATTAAAGGCGCCGATTTGATGGACCCCGATGCAGAAGAACAGGTAGAAGCGGCAAGTCTCGCTGTCTACTGGACACAGCCGGATTGGACAGTCCCATATCTCGATTTTCTAATCGACAGAAAGTTGCCGGAGGACGATGAGGTGCTAAAAAGGCAGATCATAAGGCGAGCCAAGGCATTCACGATAATAAAAGGCGAGCTATATAAGCGAAGCACGTGCGGCATCTATCAGCGGTGCATACAGCCGGAAGAAGGCCGGGAAATTCTGAAGGACATACATATTGGTACCTGCGGGCATCATGCTTCCGCCAGGTCCATTGAATCCAAAGCTTTCCGCCAAGGTTTCTACTGGCTCACCACCAAAGAAGACGCCGAGAACATCGTAAAGACATGCAAAGGCTGCCAATTGTACGCTCGTCAACCTCACTTGCCGGCATAGGAACTAAGGACGATCCCAATCACCTGGCCGTTCGCGGTCTGGGGCTTAGACATGGTGGGTCCCTTCAAAAAGGCGCGTGGTGGGTACACCCACCTATTGGTCGCTGTCGACAAGTTCACCAAATGGGTCGAGGCTAAACCGATCAGCAAACTTGACGCACGAACAACCACCGATTTTCTCTGGGGAATTATCTCTCGGTTCCACACAGCATTATCACCGATAATGGCAGCAACCTGTCTCAAAGCGACATAGAAGAATACTGCAGCGATCTGGGTATCCGGCTTGATTTGGCATCCGTGTCACACCCTCAATCCAATGGACAAGTAGAGCGTACAAACGGCCTAGTCTTATCAGGACTTAAGCCTCGTCTCGAAGCTCCATTACACAGGGCAGCCGGCGCTTGGGCAGATGAGTTACAGTCGGTACTATGGAGTTTGCGCACAACGCCAAACAGGTCTACCGGCTACACTCCTTTCTTCTTAGTATATGGCGCTGAGGCAGTGCTACCTACCGACATGAAGTACGATTCCCCAAGAGTTCAAGCCTACATCGAGCAAGACGTAGAAGGTGCAAGACAGGATAGCCTAGACCTGCCAGACGAAGAAAGAGACGTCGCTCTCCATCGCTCCGCCTTGTACCAGCAACAACTTCGCCGCTATCATAGCCGGAGAGTGCGGAAGCGAAGCTTCAGAACAGGTGACCTAGTTCTCCACCTAATTCAAGACAGAAAAGGCTTGCACAAGTTATCCCCGCCATGGGAAGGACCGTTTATAGTCACAAAGGCGCTGCTCAATGGTTCCTACTACCTGGCCGACATCCGCGACGAAGACGAAAAGAAAATGCGCAAGAAGGCGGCAGGAAAAAGGGGAACCAAGCGCAAAAAAGGCATTGACGATCCGTTCGAGCTAACAAGACGGCCTTGGAATATTGAGCAGCTACGTCCTTTCTACACTTAGCAATTTATAATTGTAATAAGTTAAATATGATTATGAAATAAAAGTCTATGGTTCCTCATCTGTGTTGAGAAGCATGCCATCTTTTGTCCTTTCTTGCAATCATATTTCCCCTATGTATCTAAGTTACCTATTTTCTAGCTCTGTGCAAAGGTTCAAACTGGTAGATACTTGCAGCTTTCGAGCCAACCCAAAGCAAAAATAAACTTTTTTGCGCCACCTAATTCCTTTATCTCTGATTACTTATATGTGGTTCGCCTAGTAGTGTGTCTTTGACACCAACATGTTGGCTTTGGTCTCTGATTCTAAACGCATGGTTTAGCCCTGGTTGTTTCAGCTAAAGTTACCGGCTGAGGTTTCGTCAACATACAAAAAGTCAAACATATAAGTCAGGGTAAAATTAAGGCGGGCCATATAAATAAAGACAAAATAAAACTTGTCAGCTAGTTTCCGCCTAACAGAGCAGCAACAAAAGTATATACAAATATTACAAGTCAATGTTGCATTGTTTCAGGGGCCGACAAGTAAGGCTAATAGGAGGCAAGGACAGAAAAGATATGGCTCGGGGGAGCGTCTACATCAGGCTTGGGGGCTGACAACTTCAGCCCCGGAACTATCACTCCCCTCCGCCTCAGCCGCGCCGGCAGCTTCAGCTCCCTCTCCGCCAGGCACAGGATGGCGCCGATAGAAGATTGAAGTGTCAACCATATCGGCAACACGCGTGGCGTAGCCGGCAACGCTGTCCAGAACAGCGGCCGGCTCAACCTCGCTGCCGTCTTCATATGTTGACGGCATGCCTTCAGTGACGGCTTCTATCTCCGCCTCGGGGTAGTGCGCCATGAATAACCCAAGTGCGGTCTTGGCACGACCCCGCGCCGCCGACTTCAGCGAGCTCTTGTGCAGTTTGGTCGCCTGCTCCAAGATAGCGGGCACGTCGCTGAACTCGGTCGGTTCCTGACTGCCGGAGGAGGTGAAGAACTTGGCGGCAAACCGCTTGGATGCCGCCAAAGTCTCGGTGATCAGTTCGCCTAAACGCGCAAGGCGATCCAGGCGGGGGCTGACAACCTTGTCATCGCCTAAACCGGCGGGAACTGAATCAAAAATGAAGCCATTAGTCTGGCTCAGGCTAAAGCAAAATGGCAACATCAAATAAAGAGTAAGAAATTACCAAGGGCCGAGTTATGGAAAGCGGACAGCTCAATCATATGAGTTGCCAGCGCATCCTCCGCAGTTTGGGCGCGAGAAGTCTGCTTGGAGATTTCCTCGGCAGCCGTCTTCTCCGCCTCCGCCAACTTATTGCGCAGGCTTTCCAGCTCACCAGTGAGCTGGCTAGATTCCTGCGCAAATTTGAGTTGCTGGGCCTCCATCTCCTTCTGGTGAGCCTCCTTCAACTCCAAGTTGGCGGCCGCCAAATCAGAAGCTTCATTCATAAGAGCTTGCATATCAGTGGACGCCTTCAGAATATCCTGGGCGTGGCCTAGCAGTTCTACAAATATGGATTCGGTAACTAAATGATTGACGGCAACATAAGTCGAAAGTATAGCTGAAGGCAAAGAGGATTAACCCTACCTTCATCTTTTTTGCGGGCCGCCTCCAACTCGGCAATCTGCAGGTCCTTGGCCTCGCACTCCTTCTTCAGGTCGCGGCAGCGCCGGTTTTCTCGACTCGGGAAGAGACAAGCTCGACGTTGGCGGACACAAGGCCCTGCAGGATAAAACAAAGGCATAAAACACATTGTCAAATAACCACTAAGCCGGCAGTCAAAATTTCTTTTATTTTTGACTTGCCATCTAAGTGCTCGGGGGAAAGGCTATGTATATGCCGAGTGGTAAAAACTTACAGATAGGTCGCCCTCCAAGTCGGCGAAGGCCTGCGAGGCGAAGTTGGCGAAAGCCAAAGTTGACTCCTTGGCCTCCTTAAAGGTGGACCAAGGGTCCCTGACCTTGCCGCCTCCCGCAGTCGGGGCTGCCCTCCGAGACCCGCCGACAGTCGATTCCAGCGACCCTTCATTGGCGGTGCGCGATTGAGCGGCTTCATCGGCCGTAGCCTCAGCCAGCAGTAGGGGAGTCTTGGGCGCGCGGTCGGTGGAAGAGGCCCTTGGCGGAGCGCCAGAAGCCGGAGCCGGGTGCTGACGATGAGCGTCGCCCATAAAGTCCCGGCTTGGAGCTGAGGAGTTGGCGGCACGGTAGCCGGCGAGCTGCCTTGTGGCTGCTTACCCTTTCCAAGAAGCCTGGTCGTCAACCGGGAAGTTGCGACCCTTTCCCTGTCAATAAAAAGCAAGCACAGTCAATTGGGTGCCAGTATTAAAGAGGTTTGTCGTCTATTAAAGGCAAAATTGAGTACCTTCGGGGGATATTAATCCCCGCGTTCTCGCCAAGGTTGGCGAGAGCCGGCTCGGTAGCCGATGCGATCCGTTTCTTCCTCTCGGCATTCACCGTAGAGGAAGCGGCGCCGGATGCCTTGCGCTTCTTCGTCTTCCCGGCTTCCGACTCGTAGAAGTCGGGAGCCAGGTCATCCTCCCCTAAGGCGGGGAGCTGAAAAAGAAGACAACCTTAATGGAGCTCAATTTTAGCCGGCGAAGCTATCAAACAAGGGGCAAGGAAGAAGATATTTACCTCGAGGGGAGGGTTGTCGTGGGTGTGCATAGGCACGCCCTCCACCGCCTTCACCAGCCCCGCCTTGACAAGGCTGCGGAGCCGGAACGCCAGGTCGGCAACCGGCAACATCTCTTCGCTCACGCGGAGAGAGGCCGTGTCAGTAGGCGAATACTGACACATTTTGTGCGGGCTGTACCGCAAGGGGAGGATCTGCCGGCCGAGCCAGCAGATGACGGTGTCGACCCCATCCAGCAGAGGGGGAGCCATCGTCCGCGTGAGGAATTCAATCCGCCTTTGAATAAGGCGGAGTTCCTCCGTCATCTTGGGCACCGCCTCGTCCCAGCAGGGCCGGGGCATAGGTGGCGCGTTGACGAATTCCGGGATGCCAACTTGGCGGCCTGGAGCTGCCATATCTTGGCAGTAGAAGAAGGTGGAGGTCCAGCCCTTGACGGACCATTGGCGGCCCTAACGGCAGTTGAAGGTGACGCTGCCGCAGGTTGCCAGCCCGCCGTCCGGCACCGTCTGTCGCCGGCAACGGAAGCAATATCTGAAGAAGTCTAAACTAGGCCTAATACCTAGGTAGCCTTCGAACAGAGTTGTGAAGCCGGCTAGGACTAATATGCTATTGGGTGCTATGTTGTGGGGCTGGAGCCCATAATGATCTAGAACCTCGCTAAAGAAGGCGGAAGGCGGAAGCGCCATTCCCCTAAACAAATGGGAGGTGAGGATTACCCGCTCCCCGGCTCTCGGGGCCGGGATGACGTCTCCATAGGCGGCCCTCCACCGGCAATCTTCCCGAGTGGGGAGGTAGCCGACGGCCTCAAAATCTTGGAGGGCGTCTTCGTCGACTATGGAAGGTAGCCAGTAGCGGGACCCGAGGTCCGCCGCTTCCTCTTCCTCGTCGACGGGGGCGCCCGCCGTCGTCATCGCCGCGGTGGTTGGTGGAGGAGCCGAAGGACCCGCCGCTGGCGCGCGCGTGGTGGAAATCCGGGGGGCGACGGTGGCGACATTGCCCGTCGCCGCCGTAGCGGGACGAGTTATCGCGCCGCCCATCGCCGTCGCGGGCGCGGTCTCGGTCGCCGGACTGCTCGACGCCGTGGAAAGAGTCTGGCCGGTGGACATCGCCGCGCGGAGAGGTCGTCGGAGGAGAGAAGTTCGCCGGAGTTCGCTCGGAAGCAAGAAGCGGAGAAGTGGAAAGGGCAAGTGGGCACGGAGAGCAAAGGCAGGGTGGTGAAAATGGACCGTTTGGCTACCTATTTATAGGGCCAGGCGTTGCTCCCTGTGCAACAGCGCTTTTAGTCGGACACGTGTCCAACATCCGTTGCAGCACACGATTGCACGATCTACACGCCTCCTCTTTTCCCGCAATTTGTGATCATGGCGAGATTCCCGCCTAGACTGTTTTCAAACTATCGTGAGCTGGCTAGGTGGAAACCGTCAAGAAGAATGTTCGGCAAGATTGCCGAGTAGCCGTCTTTTCCCATGATGGATAAAGGCGGCCGCATGTCAATGTCAAGACACGCATGCCTCGTTGATTTTCAGAATGGTTCAAGTCCTGCAGCCGTCAACTTTGGCAGATGAAGAATCGAGAAGAAGTCGGCGCCTGGAGAAATTCAACCTTTATGGGGGCTAATGTTGGGGATATATCAACTAGGGGTATAACCAACATGGATAAATCCGGCTAGTCCAGGGTGGCCCAAGGGTGGTAAGGCCGAAGCCTGCCGGGCGGCCCAGATAGCTGACGTACAAGGAAGTAGGCGGACGGTCCAAGGAAGGCGGAAGGCCGAAGCCCATCCAGCCACCAAGCCCAAGACGGAAGGCGGCAACTAAGCTGGCTAGGTCTAGGACTCTGTTTACTTGCCAGACAAGTACTTACCTTGTACCCTGGGGTCTGGCCGCCTATATAAGCCGGCCACCAGGGAGCCTTTAGGGCTGACACTTCAATAGGCATCATACACATTGTAACCTGTTCACGTCTATTGCCTCATAGTGAATTATAGCAGCACGTAGGATCTCGCCACCGCCGTGGGATCCGAAGCTGGGTAAACTCGCCGTGTTCAATCCCGTCCTCGACGACACCAACCTTCTTCCCCACAATCCATACGTAGGCTAGAGGGCCCCCGTCTCCTATCAATTATGCCGATACCACGACAACCACGCGTCGCATGGAGGGGGTGAACGCCATGCAGCCCGTGGTGTACGTGGCGACCCCGTGCTGCAGCGCGCTGCGGTTTTGCTGTCCCGCCTGGACAATTTCTTCTACCAGGCGGTTTTGCTGGCGTGCTGCACGATCAGGCAGTTGTGAGGCGAGGACGTGTGGGAGGCAGCCCTCTGCGTCGCGGCCGGTGCAGGCCCTCCAGAAGTTGGAGGCGCGTCTGGCGCAGCCATGCCCGCGAGGGAAGGGTGCACGATGGAATACGACGGAGCGGGGCGAGTGGTGGCGATGCTGACGAGGTGGTTGAGGCGCTCCAGCCATTGCTCGTGGGCCTAAGCGGTAGGCTGGTAGCGGAGAAGTTCTTGCGCCACAAGCAGGGTGGTGTGCGGTGTGTGGTCCATCCTTCCTTGGGCGGAGCCGCTCGGGCGCTGCGTCGGGTGCGAGGACTACGCGTCCTCTTCATGCTCGGCGTCATGCTCAGGCTCCTCCACACGAGGGCCGGAGCTGGCGCGCTCCTCACGGCGGGGACGTCCCCGGCGTCCGCGCGTGGCAGTGCCGCCGGGCGCGGCGCGAGCTCCTTCTGCTGCACGTCTGTTGGCGCTGGTGGCGTGTGTAGCGCGGGTGTCCGCCATGGCGCGGAGGTGTCTCGAAGGTCGTTGATGCGCCTCAATCCCATACCTGGCGCGCCATATGTCGGAGAGTGACTCCCACATAACAGGGGTAGTCACACCCTGAAGAGTAGTTCGAAGGGGGATTGAACACGAAGGTCAAGCGACCCTCGAGAGGCACGACGACGGTGCTCGCCGGGCCTGGAGAGGAACACCCATGACAGAAATGGACACCGGCCCGTACCCAGGTTCACGGCCCTCAGGAGGAGGTAACACCGCTACTCCTTCTAGTCTGTATTGCACTGCGAAGGTTACAGTACAACTGTGCTTGTCGAGGGCTCTCTTGAGGCGGTTTGTGCTTGGAGAGGGACACCGTGGTTGTCTTCCTCCTACAGCAGATAGCTATCCTTCTTGCTCGGCTAGGGTTACAAGTATTTAGCAAGCAATCGGCCGATCCTTTCCTATGGTGGAGCTTTGGCTCCTTTTATAGGCGCCTCCGGCATCCTCCTGGCGCCGTGCGGTCAAGGTGGGCTCCCACCGGCAAGTGGCGTGGTGGAGATGGAGTCCACTGTTCTCTCAACCTCCATATGCGATAAAGTTGTGCGCTGTGGCTGACATGCAGCAGACCGCGCAGAACGGCTCGCACGGGTTGCAGCGATCGTGGCGGAGCCCACGATGACGATCTTCTTGGAGCGTTGCGCCGTCCAGCCGCTTTATCACCAAAGAGGAAAGTTCCAGCTGTCCTGGCGCGGGCGGCGCAACTTTGTTGACTCCTTTATCACCAGAACGACAACAGGGGTGCCGGCGTCACCCTGCGGCTGCTGAAGAGTCCATATGCGCTCTGTAGAGTTGGCTTAGCTGCGAAGCCTCTCCTTAAGGCCAAGGCGGCCTGCGGAGGAATTCTTGTTGACTTCTCTCGAGGCGGGTGGAGCCTCGGGAGAGTCTGTTGAAGCGCATGTCCTCTTCAGGCCTTCGCTTCCTCTTCAGGCCCACAAGAGGAGTTGCCTCTCGAGGGTCTCTCCAAGCGGTGGCTTGGTCCTTAGTTGTTTCGTCTGATCTGTCAGCGTGCGAGGCCTGGGGAGATTGGGCTCTGCACACCCCAGTCCTCATTGGGCCGACACCCTCGACTTTGACGGAGCTTTAGCTTGTCCATGTGCCGCAAGTAGTTCGGGTTTTCCATTTTCTCATATGCATGTGCATGATGATGATGATTGATGAGAGGTTACATGATACGGGGGGTCATATAGGGGTGGTGCGCGTGAAGCTGACAGTTCCTACTGTGGTTTGATCCGCATGGCGCTTGGACACAAACTAATGAGTCTGTAATTGAGATTCGGCCGGACTCCTGACACGGGTAACAACTCATATGGGTGGCACTTGGACTTGCTGTAGTGAATGAATGAGTCATGTTGAGAGGCCCTAATGGTTTTGACTGGGTTGATCATGCGAGTATGGGTACAGTAGTGCACCCCTGCAGGGTATAATCTTATCGATGAGCGGTGTCGATGGTTATGGACGACTTGGTGGCGATGCTGGCTAATAAGATCAGAGACAACTTACACCTAATACTTATTAATTACATGACTAGTAATATAGAATTACTTTCACAACAAATGGTAACTAAAACTGTTCAATGTGTGAGTTTCCCGAATTGCTTCCTCATACTTGGTTGAGGGGGTTAATCCGAGAATGGGTTATGATTGGTGTTAGTTGTAGATGGTTACTTATGCGCTCTCTTATCCCTCTCTAATTAGACAGAAGTTGTAGCGTGTCTGTATTAGGTTGCTTGTTCTGCTGCCGCTAAGTCCACCTAACCCCATACTTTGGGAGTCTTTTAGTTTTGTAATTTGTTAGCTCTAGCTTGTTCGATACGCTCCGGTGTATTGACCCGTTCACGGGGTGTGGTTTTCTCTGCAGTTGAGGATTCTCCGTACGACCAGGTGGGTGGCTACTACGTGGAGTTCGACGACGAGATCTACGACGAGTAGTTAGAGTTCCCCTGGGCTTCTTCCTGGTGGACCGCGTGGATGGGCCTTCTCTTTTTGTTTCGGCCTTGTGCCTATTTGCTTCTTGTCTGTACTCAGACCGACATGTTTCCGCTGAATGATGTAATGTTGGGATATGTGTCCTCTGCTTGGTGATATTCGCTATATTTGCTCTGTGAGAGCTTTGAATATTTATTTCCTTTCTTTGTGTCTTAGGTTTATCCTGTGATTTCCATTATGTTTTCAAACCGATTCGAATACAGTGTATGAATGTTTGAAGTATACGAATTGGTAGGATTTTGGATTTCTTTCGTGCGCAATCGCGAGACGTACGTGACGTTGGGATCGCTAGGAGCTGTCGGCCGATGATCCATTCTGAGCCAGGTCTGCTTTTTCCTTGGATTGGTAACCGCAGTATGCTCCTAGTTGTGTGGCCCAACCGGTACGTCTTCTTTGTGACGTCTGAATCCAGGGTCTGACAGTGGGGTTGTAGAAGCACGGTAGGCCGTATTCCTCTGGCGTGTACCCGATGAAGACGTCGATCCCTCCGATCGGCACAATTGCGCACCCGATGAGGTAGTCGTCCGCCGGGAGCTAGGACTCATCTGAGTTGACGTAGTTGTGGCCGCCGTATCTTGTGACGTGGCCGACGACGATCTCCTTGCCCACGCTGTCGTGGTATCGGCATATTTGATAGGAGACGGGGGTCCTCTAGCCTACGTATGGATTGTGGGGAAGAAGGTTGGTGTCGTCGAGGTCGGGATTGAACACGGCGAGTTTACCCAGCTTCGGATCCCACAGCGGTGGCGGAATCCTAGGTGCTGCTATAATTCACTATGAGGCAATAGCCGTGAACAGGTTACAATGGGTATGATGCCTATTGAAGTTGTCTCTCTCCCTAAAGGCTCCCTGGTGGCCGGCTTATATAGGCGGCCAGACCCCAGGGTACAAGGTAAGTACTTGTCCGGCAAGTAAACAAAGTCCTAGACCTAGCCGGCTTAGTTGCCACCTTCCGTCTTGGGCTCGGTGGCCTGATGGGCTTTGGCCTTCCGCCTTTCTTGGACCGTCCGCCTACTTCCTTGTACGTCAGCTATCTGGGCCGCCCGGCAGGCCTCGGCCCTACCACCCTTAGGCCACCCTGGACTAGCCGAATTGATCCATGTTGGTTATACCCCTAGTTGATATATCCCCAACATTAGCCCCCAGAAAGGTTGAAGTTCTCCAGGCGCCGGCTTCTTATTGATTCTTCATTTGCCAAAGTTTGGCGGCTGCAGGACTTGAACCATTCTGAAAATCAACGAGGCATGCGTGTCTTGATGTTGACATGCGGCCGCCTTTATCCATCATGGGAAAAGACGGCTACTCGGCAATCTTTGCCGAGCATTCTTCTTGACGGTTTCCACCTAGCCGGCTCACGACAGTTTGAAAACAGCCTAGGCGGGAATCTCGCCATGATCACAAATTCCGGGAAAAGAGGAGGCGTGGGGATCGTGCAATCGTGTGCTGCAACGGATGCTGGACACGTGTCCGACTAAAAACACCGTTGCACAGGGAGCAACGCCTGGTCCTATAAATAGGTAGCCAAACGGTCCATTTTCTTTACCCAACCTTTGCTCTCCGTGCGCTCTTGCCTCTTCCACTTCTTCGCTTCTTGCCTCCGAGCGAGCTCCGGCGAACTCCTCTCCTCCGACGACCTCTCCTTGCGGCGATGTCCACCGGCCCAACTCTCTCGACGGCGTCGAGCGGTCCGGCGACCGGGACCGCGCCCGCGACGGAGATGGGCGGCGCAATAACCCGTCCCGCAGCGACGGCGACGGCGGGAAATGCCACCGTCGTCGTCCCTCGGACTTCTACCGCGCGCGCGCCAGCTGCGGGCCCTTCAGCTCCACCACCAACCACCACGGCGACGGCTGGCGCCCCCGTCGACGAGGAAGAGGAAGCGGCGGACCTCGGGTCCCGCTACTGGCTTCCTTCCATCGTCGACGAAGACGCCCTCCGAGATTTGGAGGCTTTCGGCTACCTCCCCACTCGGGAGGATTGCCGGTGGAGGGCCGCCTTCGGAGACGTCATCCCGGCCCCTGAAGCCGGAGAGCGGGTAATCCTCACCTCCCATCTTGTTAGGGGAATGGCGCTTCCGCCTTCCGCCTTTTTTAGCGAGGTTTTGGATCACTATGGGCTCTAGCCCCATAACATTGCACCCAATAGCATATTAGTCCTAGCCGGCTTCACAGCTCTGTTCGAAGGCTATCTAGGTATTAGGCCTAGTTTAGACTTCTTCAGATACTGCTTCCGTTGCCGGCGACAGACGGTGCCGGACGGCGGGCTGGCAACCTGCGGCAGCGTCACCTTCAACTGCCGCCAGGGTCGCCAATGGTATCCCAAGATACGATATCTCGAGTCCGTCAAGGGATGGACCTCCACGTTCTTCTACTGCCAAGATATGGCAGCGCCGGGCCGCCAAGTCGGCATCCCGGCATTCGTCAACGCGCCACCCATGCCTCGACCATGCTGGGACGAGGCGGTGCCCAAGTTGACGGAGGAACTCCGCCTTATTCAAAGGCGGATTGAATTCCTCACGAGGACGATGGCTCCCCCTCAGCTGGATGGGGTCGACACCGTCATTTGCTGGCTCGGCCGGCAAATCCTCCCCCTGCGGTACAGCCCGCACAAGATGTGTCAGTATTCGCCTACTGACACAACCTCTCTTCGCGTGAGCGAAGAGATATTGCCGGTCGCCGACCTGGCATTCCGGCTCCGCAGCCTCGTCAAGGCGGGGCTGGTGAAGGCGGCCGAGGGCGTGTCCATGCACACCCACGACAACCCTCCCCTCGAGGTAAATATTTTCTTCCTTCGCCCCTTGTTTGATAGCTTTGCCGGCTAGGATTGAGTTCCTTTAACTTGTCTTCTTTTTCAGCTCTCCGAGTTGGGGGAGGATGACCTGGCTCCCGACTTCTACGAGTCGGAAGCCGGGAAGACGAAGAAGCGCAAGGCGTCCGGCGCTGCTTCCTCTACGGCGAATGCCGAGAGGAAGAAACGGATCGCGTCGTCTACCGAGCCGACTCTCGCCAACATCGGCGAGAACGCGGGGATTAACATCCCCCGAAGGTACTCAATTCTGCCTTTACCAGACGACAAACCTCTTCAATACTGGCCAATTGACTGTGCTTGCTTTTTATTGACAGGGAAAGGGTCGCAACCTCCCGGTTGACGACCAGGCTTCTTGGCAAAGGAAAGCGGCCGCAAGGTGGCTCGCCGGCTACCGTGCCGCCAACTCCTCAGCTCCACGCCGGCAGCTTTATGGGCGACGCTCGTCGTCAGCCCCCAGCTCCGGCTTCAGGTGCTCTGCCAAGGGCCCCTTCCGCCGACCGCGCGCCCAAAACTCCCCTTCTGCTGGCTGAGGCTACGGCCGATGATGCGCTCAATCGCGCGCCGCCAACGAAGGGTTGCTGGAGTCGACTGCCGGCGGGTCTCGGAGGGCAGCCCCGACTGCGGGAGGCGGCAAGGTCAGGGACCCTTGGTCCACCTTTAAGGAGGCCAAGGAGTCAACTTTGGCGTTTGCCAACTTCGCCTCGCAGGCCTTCGCCGACTTGGAGGGCGACTTCTCTGTAAGTTCTTACCATTCCGGTATATACATAGCCTTTCCCCCGAGCACTTAGATGGCAAGTCAAGAGAAATTTTGACAGCCGGCTTAGTGGTTATTCGACAATATGTTATATGCCTTTGTTTTGTCTTGCAGGGCCTTGTGTCCGCCAACGTCGAGCTTGTCTCCTCCCGAGTCGAGATAAACCGGCGCTGCCGCGTCCTGAAGAAGGAGTGCAAGGCCAAGGACCTGCGGATTGCCAAATTGGAGGCGGCCCGCAAAAAAGATGATGGTAGGGTTGATCCTTTTCGCCTTAAACTATGCTTTTGACTTATGTTTCCGTCAATCATTTAGCTTAGCGAATCCATATTTGTAGAACTGCTAGACCACGCCCAGGATATCCTGAAGGCGTCCACTGATATGCAAGCTCTTATGAATGAAGCTTCCGACTTGGCGGCCGCCAACTTGGAGTTGAAGGAGGCTCATCAAAAGGAGATGGAGGCCCAGCAACTCAAGTTTGCGCACGAATCTAGCCAGCTCACTGGTGAGCTGGAAAGCCTGCGCAACAAGTTGGCGGAGGCGGAGAAGACGGCTGCGGAGGAGATCTCCAAGCAGACTTCTCGCGCCCAAACTGCGGAGGACGCGCTGGCAACTCATATGATTGGGTTGTCCGCTTTCCATAACTCGGTCCTTGGTAATTTCTTGCTCCTTTTTTGATGCTGCCATGTTGCTTTAGCTTGAGCCAAACTAATGGCTTTATTTTTGATGCAGTTCCCGCCGGTTTAGGCGATGACAAGGTTGTCAGCCCCCGCCTGGATCGCCTTGCGCGTCTAGGCGAACTGATCACCGAGACTTTGGCGGCGTCCAAGCGGTTTGCCGCCAAGTTCTTCACTTCGTCCGGCAGCCAGGAGCCGACCGAGTTCAGCGACGTGCCCGGCATCTTGGAGCAGGCGACCAAGCTGCACAAAAGCTCGCTGAAGTCAGCGGCACAGGGTGGAGCCAGGACCGCCCCTGGGTTGTTCATGGCGCACTACCCCGAGGCGGAGATAGAAGCCGTCACCGAAGGCATGTCGTCAACGTACGAAGACGGTAGCGAGGTTGAGCCGGCCGCTGTTCTGGACAGCGTTGCCGGCTACGCCACGCGGGTTGCCGATATGGTGGACACTTCAATCTTCTACCGGCACCATTCTGTGCCTGGCGGAGAGGGAGCTGAAGCTGCCGGCGCGGCCGAGGCGGAGGGGAGTGATAGTTCCGGGGCTGAGGTTGTCAGCCCCCAAGTCTGATGTAGACGCTCCCCCGAGCCATATCTTTTCTGTCCTTGCCTTCTAGCAACCTTACTTGTCGGCCCCTGAAAACAATGCAACATTGACTTGTAACATTTGTATATACTTTTGTTGTTGCTTTGCTAGGCGGAAACTAGCTGACAAGTTTTATTTTGTCTTTATTTATATGGCCCGCCTTAATTTTACCCTGACTTATATGCTTGACTTTTTGTATGTTGACGAAACCTCAGCCGGTAACTTTAGCTGAAACAACCAGGGCTAAACCATGCGTTTAGAATCAGAGACCAAAGCCAACATGTTGGTGTCAAAGACATACTACTAGGCGAACCACATATAATTAATCAGAGGTAAAGGAATTAGGCGGCGCAAAAAGGTTTATTTTTGCTTTGGGTTGGCTCGAAAGCTGCAAGTATCTACCAGTTTGAACCTTTGCACGGAGCTAGAAAATAGGTAACTTAGATACATAGGGGAAATATGATTGCAAGAAAAGACAAAAGATGGCATGCTTCTCAACACAGATGAGGAACCATAGACTTTTATTTCATAATCATATTTAACTTATTACAGTTATAAATTGCTAAGTGTAGAAAGGACGTAGTTGCTCAATATTCCAAGGCCGTCTTGTTTGCTCGAACGGATCGTCAATGCCTTTCTTGCGCTTGGTTCCCCTTTTTCCTGCCGCCTTCTTGCACATTTTCTTTTCGTCTTCGTCGCGGATGTCGGCTAGGTAGTAGGAACCATTGAGCAGCGCCTTTGTGACTATAAACGGTCCTTCCCATGGCGGGGATAACTTGTGCAAGCCTTTTTCTGTCTTGAATTAGGCGGAGAACCAGGTCACCTGTTCTGAAGCTTCGCTTCCGCACTCTCCGGCTATGATGGCGGCGAAGTTGTTGCTGGTACAAGGCGGAGCGATGGAGAGCGACGTCTCTTTCTTCGTCTAGCAGGTCTAGGCTATCCTGTCTTGCACCTTCTACGTCTTGCTCGATGTAGGCTTGAACTCTTGGGGAATCGTACTTCATGTCGGTAGGTAGCACTGCCTCCGCGCCATATACTAAGAAGAAAGGAGTGTAGCCAGTAGACCTGTTTGGCGTTGTGCGCAAACTCCATAACACCGACTGTAACTCATCTGCCCAAGCGCCGGCTGCCCTGTGTAATGGAGCTTCGAGACGAGGCTTAAGTCCTGATAAGACTAGGCCGTTTGTATGCTCTACTTGTCCATTGGATTGAGGGTGTGACACGGATGCCAAATCAAGCCGGATGCCCAGATCGCTGCAGTATTCTTCTATGTCGCCTTGAGACAGATTGCTGCCATTATCGGTGATAATGCTGTGTGGAACTCCAAACCGAGAGATAATTCCCCAGAGAAAATTGGTGGATGTTCGTGCGTCAAGTTTGCTGATCGGTTTAGCTTCGAACGATTTGGTGAACTTGTCGACAGCGACCAATAGGTGAGTGTACCCACCGCGCGCTTTTTTGAAGGGACCCACCATGTGTAAGCCCCTGACCGCGAACGGCCAGGTGATTGGGATCGTCCTTAGCTCCTATGCCGGCAAATGAGGTTGACGAGCGTACAACTGGCAACCTTTGCATGTCTTTACGATGTTCTCGGCATCTTCTTTGGCAGTGAGCCAGTAGAAACCTTGGCGAAAAGCTTTGGATACAATGGACCAAGCGGAAGCATGATGTAGATAGCACCTCATCATCCTCCAGCAACTTTTGGTCGATTAGAAAATCGAGATATGGGACTGTCCAATCCGGCTGTGTTAAGTAGACAGCGAAACTTGCCGCTTCTACCGGTTCTTCTGCGTCGGGGTCCATCAAATCGGCGCCTTTAATGGATGGCTTGTGCAAATGCTCCAGGAAGATATCTTTTGGTACCTTTTTGCGTTCCGATCCAAGTCTTGCAAGTGTGTCCGCCGCCTCATTCTCAGCTCTTGGAACATGCCGGACTTCGTAGCCTACGAAGTTTTTTGCGAATTCATCAACCTTGGCTCTGTAAGCCGCCATTGTTGCGCTTTTCGCATCCCATGTTCCGCTTACTTGCTGCGCGACCAAATCTGAGTCGCCATAACAGAGGATTCTTTTGACGCCTAGGTCGTTTGCCACGTGTAACCCATGAAGCAAGGCTTCGTACTCGGCAACATTGTTGGTTGCTGTGAAGTGGATTTGTAACACGTAGCTAAGCTTGTCACCTTTAGGCGTGCGTAGAACGACTCCAGCCCCCGATCCTTTGAGCATCTTTGATCTGTCAAAGTGCATGACCCAATATTCTGATTCGGGGAGTGTCGTTTCCTCCATGGCCTCTGTCCAGTCGGCGACAAAGTCGGCAAGCGCTTGAGACTTAATGGCGGTCCGTGGTTTATAGAATATATTCACGCCAAGTGTTCCCGCCTGGAACGTGTCGCCAGAAACCATATGCCCCAGGGTGGGCGCCAACTGTCGGAGTACCGACATAATTGATAGGAGACGGGGGTCCTCTAGCCTATGGATGGATGTGGGGAAGAAGGCTAGAGTCGTCGAGGTCGGGATATAACACGGCGAGGTTACCCAACTTCAGATCTCGCAGTGGTGGCGAGACCCTACATACTGCTATAATTCACTATAAGGCAATAGCCGTGAACATGTGACAATGTATATGAGCTTGGATGAACTTGGCCCTAAAGGCCTCCCGAAGGCCGGCTTATATAGCCGGCCAGACCCCGGGATACAAGGCAAGTACTTGTCCGGCAAGTAAACAGAACCTTAGACCTAGCCGGCTTAGTTGCCGCCTTCCGTCTCGGCCTTGGTGGCTTGATGGGTTTCGGTTTTCTGCCTTCCTTGGACCGTCCGCCTACTTCCTTGTATGTCAGCTATCTGTGCCGCCCAGCAGGCATCAGCCTTACCACCCTTAGGCCACCATTGACTAGGCGGATTGATCCATGTCAAAGATACCCCCACTTGGTATATTCCCAACACCGGTCCTTCTCTTTAATCTGATAAAAGCACAACTGCAAACCTGTTACTTTCTGCAAACAAACATATTTCTTCCACACATATGTCTAATCCTTTTGTTACAGCAAGCCGATGGGATTGACACCCTCACCGTTGAGCTAGGACAAAATACTTTGATTGTGTTGTGTGCAGATTCCACGTCTCCTACGTCGCACAAAGGATTACTTGCCCCGTTGACACCTCGGGGGAAGTCTCATCTCCTACCGGTTCAATAACCTTGGTTTCATAACTGAGGGAAATCATGTTGCTGCACTACTTCACACCCTCCTCTTGGAGTTCACCAACCACACGCCTGCAAGCATCAAGGAAATCTGGCGACGTTGCCGGGGATTTGAGCATTCTTCTGCGAGGGTAGTTTTCGCACTTCCAATCATTTTATTTTGTTATTGTCTTGCTTAGTTTATTTTTATTACTGTCTTGTTTGCTTAAAATGAAAAATACAAAAAAAAATAGTTACTTGCATTACTTTTAAATTTTGGTTTTGTCATTTATTTCCAGTATTGTTGCTTTTGTTTATTTTGGTTTGTCAATTATTTATTTAATATTGTTATTTTGGTTTGTTAATTAATTTGCTCAAATGAGTTCCGCTGAGAATACTAAGTTGTGTGACTTTACAAGCACCAACAATAATGATTTTATATGCACACCTATTGCTCCACCTGCATCTAAAGCTGAGTTATTTAAAATTAAACCTGCTTTATTGAACCTTGTTATGAGAGAGCAATTCTCTAGTGTTAGTTCTGATTATGCTGCTGCCCATCGAAATAACTTTGTTGAATTATGTGAAATGCAAAAAATATAAAGACATAGATGGTGATATCATAAAACTGAAATTATTTCCTTTCTCCTTGAGAGGAAGAGCTAAGGAATGGTTGGTTTCATTGCCTAGGAATAGTATTGATTCTTGGATAAATTGCAAAGATGCTCTTATAGGAAAATACTATCCTCCTGCTAAGATTATTTCTCTAAGAAGTAGTATCATGAATTTTAAAAAACTAGATAACGAACATGTTGCTCAAGCTTGGGAAAGAATGAAATCTTTGATAAAGAATTGCCCAACCCATGGACTGACTGCTTGGATGATCATCCAAACCTTTTATGCAGGACTGAATATTTCTTCAAGAAACTTATTGGATTCAGCTGCTGGAGGTACCTTTATGTCCATCACTTTGGGGGCTGCAAAAAAATCTTGGAGATCTGATGGTGAATTATTCTGAATGGCATACAGAGAGGACACCTCAAGGTAAGAAGGTAAATTCTGTCGAAGAAACCCCCTCCTTGAGTGAAAATATTGATATTATTATGTTTATGCTTGCTAGTGGTAAATCCCATGTTGATCCCAATAATGTTAGTTTAGCTTCCCACTATAATCCCTATCCTCCTAATAATGTTAACTCTGATGGTAACTCTTATGTTAAAATGCCTAGTGAGGAAAGGATTCTAGAAATTTAAAAAGCTACTAAATTGTTTATGTAAAACCAATATGAGAAAAATAAAGTGTTCACTAAAACCATGGAAGAACAATATAATATGTTGAGAAAATTAGTCATCAAATGGAAGATTTAAATAGGGAGATTTCGGGTCTCCAAGGAAAAATGACTAATGCTGAAACTTGTATTTCCTCTATGTCTACCGTACAATCTTCTTTAATTAATAAAATGGCTGCTAAATCTCAAAATATAGATGATAATCCTTTTGCTACTGTTAATGCCATCCAAGTTCAAATAGATGAAAACGTTAGGATGATGGCCCAATTACGTGCTAGATGGGAAAGAGAGAAAGAACTAGATAAAGACGCTAATATTGTTAAAGTTTTTACTATTACTACCTATGAAAATAATGGTGTTTCACATGTTAGTAAGCCTCCTATTATCAATGGTAACATAATTGGTGTAGGAAATGTCTCCTCTACTTCATCCAAAAATTAAAAATTGCCCAAGACAGCTGAAACTATTGTTGATACAAGTGCTAAAATGTTTAAGAACATGGGAGAATGTAGTTCGGTTTGCTTTGATCATAATAATTTTGATTTTGATAATTGTAATATCTCTGAAGTTATTAAGTTCATGCAAAAATTGGCCACAAGTCCTAATGCTAGCTCTCTTAATTTGGCTTTTACTACTCATATTACAAATGCTCTCATTAAAGCTAGGGAAGATAAATTAAGTCTTGAAGCTTCTATCAATAAGAAGTTAGAAGATGCTTGGGAGCCCATCATTAAAATGAAAGTAGATAAATTTTACTGCAATCCATTGTGTGACCTTGGTGCAAGTATTTCTGTTATGCCTAAAAAGCTCTACGATATGTTTGATTTGCCACCATTGGAACATTGCCATTTGGATGTTTTTCATGCTGATAATGCTTTGAAGAAACCTTTGGGGAGGATCAATGATATTCCTATTATGGTTAATAACAACCTGGTCCCCATTGATTTATTTTCTTGGATATTGAATGCAATCCATGTTGTCCAATTGTGTTGGAAAGACCATTTCTTAGAACTGTGGGAGCTATTATTGACATGAAAGAAGGTACCATCAAGTAACAATTCCCACTCAAGAAAGGTACGTAACAGTTCCCTAGCAAAGAATGAAGCTACCTTTTGATTCTACTGTTTGTTCAAATTATGGTGTTGATGCTTCATCTCTTGATAATACTTGAGTTTCACTTTTTGTGCCTTGCTCAAAGACGTTAAACAAAAACGCTTATGGGAGAAAAACCACTTTTATTTCTTGTTATTTTATTTTGCTCGTGTCATGTACTTGTCCTAACTCTGTAGCAACTCCTTTGTATCTTTATTTTATTGCAATGTTGTGTCAAGTTAAGCCTCTAGTTGAAAGTTGATGCTAAATGTTAATTCCTGCGCATAAACAGATTTCTTCTGTTCACCGTTAAATTCATAACACTTCACTGGAAATTCAGAAAAATCTGCCCTTTTTTGTGCATAATACCCAGATGTATACGTAAATTTCATTTGTTTTGAGTTTTCTGATCTTAGCAAGTTAAGTGCCTCGAAAAAATTCGTCTTTACGGACTGCACTGTTTTTGACAGATTCTGCCATTTATTTTGCAATGCCTCTTTTGCTATTTTGATTGGATTTTTTTATCCTCTGAAGTATCAATGTCTGTAGATAATGTTCAGTAGCATTGGTACCAATTTTGTTCCTACATAATATCCTATTTTTTTGTGCACTAACCCTCTAATGGTGTGGAGGAAGTTTTCAAGAATCAAGAGAGAAGGATGATATAATGTGATCAAGAGGATAATAACGCCAAGCTTGGGGATTCCCCAGTGGTTCACCCCCAATATATTTTAAGAAGATTCAAGCGTCAAATCTCGGGGATTTCCAAGGTATCCCCTTCTTCATCAACAAACTATCAAGTCCTTTGTAGTGAAACTATATTTTAATTCTGTCACATCTTATGTATTTTGCTTGAAGTGTATGTTTGTATTTTTTTTGTTTTTGTTTTTGTTATTTTAGTTCTCTGAATAAAATTTATCCTAGCATTATTTGGTGTGGGAGAGAGACACGCTCCGCTTTTTCTTATGAATACTAGTATTATTCACTTATATTCGTTGAGTATTCTTTTCATGTTATTGTTTGCTTTCTAGCTCTTGTTTTTCATGCATCTCTTGCTAGAGTTGTTAGCTATATTATACTATACTCTCATATCTCATTGTTTAATTACTTGGAGAGTTTATCTTTTAAATAAGTTGATTGGTTTTTGGTTGAGAATAGAAAATGCTAAATGTGGTAGATAGTATAATTAAATGACACATAATCTTGAAGATCGTTAAATTGTGTCACTTGAATCATTGATTTTGTTTTGAGATATTAATTTGTCTAATGGTAAAAATGATGGTCTAGTAAAGTGGAATGATTAATGATTGGTCTAGAAAAACTTGAAGTTGTGCCACACTTAAATTTCCAGTTGATTGCATAATGATATATGACTTCTATTTGCCTAAAACAACCGTAATGGCTTTATGTTATGCGTTACGGTCGGGGAAGACAACAGTGACTTTGTCGTTCGCCACGATCCCTCTATGAGTAATTTTCAGTATGCCTTGTATGATCATATTTTTATTTGGAATCTTTTTACTTGTGAGTTCTAAAACTGCGGTTTTCATGGCACTTCCACCATCATATTGCTAGCCTCTTCGGTACTTTGCATTGCCCTTTCTCACATTGAGAGTTGGTGCATATTTCGCGGGTACATCCAAACTCGTGGGAGATCATCGTCTTGTTCTCCTATACATAAGCCAAATATCTTTCTCAAAACATCCACCATACCTACCTACTACATCATTTCTATAGCTGTTCCGAGATATATTGCCATGCAACATCCATCTTACATTACATGACTTGTTTTCATTCATTACTTATATATTGTTTTGCTTGATTCTATAAAGCTTACGTGTGGTTTTACCCATCTTACTCTAGATCATTGCATAACCTGCTACATGGCAGAGTCACCGTGTCACATTCATATTAGTTACTTGTATCATCTATATGTTGTCTTATCACATTACTGTGTTGTCATATATCATATATAATATTAGGATGCTTGCCCCTAAAGGGAAAAGAGCCATGGATTCCATCGAAAAGAGAAATAGAAAAAGAAAAAATTATAGAAAAAAAGAGAAAAAGAAATAAAGAAAGAAAAAATAAAAAAGGGGGCAGCATTACTATTCTTTATCACACACTTGTGCTCATGTTATAGCACCATATTATTTATAGTCATCACTTGTGCTCATGTTATAGCACCATATCATTTATGATCATCATTTGTGCTCATGTTTAGCACCTTTACTCCATATGAGAGAGTTTTCATGTCTTCCTTGCATAACTATGTGGGGAACTTTACACTATAGAACTTGCCTTGTATATTCCAATGATTAGCTTCCTCAAAAATGCTCTAGGTCTTCGTGAGCAAGAAAGTTGGATGCACCCCCACTAGTTCCATTGGAGAGCTTTCATATACTTATAGCTCTATGTGCATTCGTTGTGTGGCAATCACTACTCCTTGTATAGTTTCGATTGTAAGACTTTCTCTTGTCTAATAATCACTTGCAGCTTTGTGAGCCTTTCTTCCGTTGGCCTTCCAAACCTCTGATCACATTCTCTTAGCCATAACCTCCTGGTTCTAGGAACCAACGTTGAACGCTTGCTTGTCTCTTTTGAACAAATAAAGTATTGTTCTTCTACATGCATATTGATATTGCTTGACTTGATCCTTTCATTAAGTTGTCATGTTTGTTGGAAGCATTAGATGATTATATTCTTGTGCTTGAAGCTTAAATCATCTCAAATATTTACTTTGCACCGTTGATTGCTATCTAGTACTATATCATTAAAAACTTTGGTTGCTTCACCTACTTGTTTATTTATTATTCATCTGATATCAGTATAAACTACAACCCTTATTCATTTGATCTCAGTTTACATGCCTTACATTATTACGTGATCAAGATTGTGTTTAAGCATGTCACTTCAGAAATTATTCTTCTTTTATCGTTCTTGCCTACTCGGGACGAGTAGAACTAAGCTTGTGGATGTTGATACGTCTCCAACGTATCTATAATTTCTTGTGTTCCATGCTAATTTATATCATGTTATTGCATGTTTTATATGGATTTTATATAATTTTATGCATTTTATGAGACTAACCTATTGACAAGATGCCGAAGTGCAAATTCCATGTTTTCTGCTGATTTTGGTTTCAGAAAAGTACTTAAGGAAATATTCTCGGAATTCGAAAAGAAACATCTTGAAATTATTTTTGGAAAATGAAGGTTCCAGAAGACCGAAGACACGACGAAGAGGGGCACCGAGGCGCCGTCACCACCTCGTGGCGTGGCTCCCTTCTGAGTCATGCGAGCACGTGGTGACGTGGCCTCGGGACTCCACCGACCTCGCCCTTTCGCCTATAAGTACCCCCCCCCCCCTCAAACCTAAAAATTAGACGGCGTTCATTATTTTCTCCACGGGTCCCGAGCCGCCCCTGTTGTCAACACCAATTCAGGAGAGATTAGAACTGCTCCCCGGCACCCTGCCGGGAGGGGGAATCATCGCCGGACCGCCTCCGGACTGATGCGTGAGTAGTCTACCCTTGGACTACGGGTCCATAGCAGTAGCTAGATGGTTATCTTCTCCTCTTGTGCTATCATGTTTAGATCTTGTGCGCTGCCTATCATGATCAAGATGATCTTTATTAATTCATCATGTTGTGTTTGCTGGGATACGATGAATATTGAGTATTAAAGTTATTGCTTCATATAAATCATGTGTGTGCTATTTAATGATCTTGCATGCTCTCCGTTACTTGTGTGTGCGTTGGCCAAGTAGATGCTCGTAACTCCAAGAGGGGGTATTTATGCTCGATAATTGGTTCTTGTCTCTATTTAATCTGAGGCAGTGACAGAAAGCTCTAAGGTTGTAGATGTACCGTTGCTACTAGGGATAAAACAGTAGTACTTTGTCTAAGGATGATGTTACTTACTTACTTTACACACAGTGCTTAAGACGTTAATCTGTTGCATGCAACTTAATACTGAAAGGTGTGCAGACGCTAACCGGAAGGTGGATTATTAGTCATAGATGCGGTTGGAACGTTCTATGTATATTGTTGTAATGCCCGAATGAATCTCACACTAGACATCATAACGTTAGTATATGCATTGGTTTGCTCATCATTATTCTATCAATTGCCCAACTATAATTTTTTTACCACGCATGAATGAATGTTATTATTATTAATGGAGAGACACCACTAGTGAACTGTGGACCCCGGTCCTTCTCTTTAATCGGATAAAACAGAAACTGCAAACCTGTTACTTTCTGCAAACAAACATCTTTCTTCCACACATACGTTTAATCCTTTTGTTATAGCAAGCCGGTGGGGTTGACACCCTCACCGTTGAGTTGGGACAAAATACTTTGATTTTGTTCTGTGCAGATTCCACGTCTCCTACGTCGCACAAAGGATTTCTTGCGCCGTTGACACCTCGGGGGAAGTCCCATCTCCTACTGGTTCGATAAACTTGGTTTCATAACTGAGTGAAATCTTGCTGCTCCACTACTTCACACCCTCCTGTTGGGGTACACCAACCACACGCCTGCAAGCATCAGACGGTACAAGGGTTCGAACAAGAAAGTTACTCGAAAATTGGTATGGTTTTTTCCTATCACTCCCCGTCTACAGCGGTACTTTGTGGACCCTAAGGAATCAAAGCTCATGCATTGGCACGCGGGTAGGGAGAAGTCCGAAGAAAATCTGGAGAAGGGAAGAATCCTTTCACACCCTTCAGACGCTAGCTAGTGGGAAGCATTCGACGCCTTTCAAAATTTCGAAGGCGATGCAAGGAATGTCAGGATCGGTATGAGCACTGATGGACTCAATCCGTTCGGCAGCAGAGTAGCACGCATAGCACCTGTCCCGTGTTTGTATGTCCTTACAACCATCCCCCTTGGTTGTGCATGAAGCAAAGGTACATATACACGAGCATTCTCATCGAGGGGCCGAAACAACCGGGTGTCGACATACATCTTGTCGGAGAGTGACTCCCACGGAACAGGGATAGTCACACCCTGAAACGGTAGTTCGAAGGGGGACTGAATGCGGAGGTCAAACAACCCTCGAGAGGCACGGCGACGATGCTCGTCGAGCCTGAAGTGGAGTGACACGACAGAGAAGGACACCAGCCCGTACCCAGGTTCACGACCCTCAGGAGGAGGTAACACCACTACTCCTGCTTGTCTGTATTGCACTGCAGAGGTTACAATACAATAAGCTTGCCGAGGGCTCTCTTTAGGCAGTGCGGTGCTTGAAGAGGGAAGCTATGGTCTTCTTCCTCCTCGAGCTAGTTGGCTATCCTATGCTCTAGGCTAGGGTTCCAAGGCTTCAGAGATCGATCCCTTCCTACAGAGATGCTCCTACTCCTCTTATAGGCGCCTCGAGCCTCATCCTTGCACTTTATGTGGAGGATGGGTTCCCACATGGCAGTGGCGCGAAGGAGTAGAGTTCACCGCAGCAGAATTGTGCATGGACTCGGTCCATCCGTGCTATAGCCAGCCGTGGTGGCCGACAACCCTCAGTCCGTGCAGAACGGGCAGCAGGCGCTGCAGCGGTTGGGGCGGAGCCCACGATGACGACCTTTTTGGAGTGTTGCGTCGTCCAGACTCTTTATCACCAAAGAGGAAGGTTTCGTAGTCCACTCTGGCTGCGCAGCGTTGTTGACTTCTTTAATCACCAGAATGGAAACTGCGGCGCTCGCGTCACTGTTTGCAGACGCGTGCGTCACTCTGCGGCTGCTGCAGAGGCCATGTGCGCCCTGCAGCTGTTGCTTCGCAGCGAAGTGTCTCCACAGGTCCTTGGCGGCTTTGTGGAACTATTTGTGTTGACTTCTCTCTAGGCGGGTGGAGCCTTGTGGAGTCTCTTGATGCGAGGGTGTCCTCTTCAGGCTCTCGCTTCCTCTTCAGCCCCTCGAGAGGGTTGGCCTCTCAAGAGTCTCTCCAAGCGGTAGCTTGGTCCTTAGTGGTTTCGTTGATTCTGTCGCGTGCGAGGGCTGTGGAGAGTTGGCTCTGCACACCCTGGTCCTCACTGGGCCGTACAGTAGCCCCCGGGACCAAGATGGGAACGGTTGAGACCATGGACGCAGCCAAATCGTCGTGGGCCCAAAGTGTCCGATCAGCCCGAGACATGTGTCGCGCGGTTGCGCAACTGTTGCACACGGTCTCAGGGGCGTGCGTCGTGGGGGGTCCCAACACGCCCCTGTAACTGCTCCTGACGGGACATAAAGTCTGCGCGCCGCGACGGAGAGCCATTACTGCTCCCCCATTCTTCTCTTCCAAGCCTTCTGCTTTCGACCTCTCCGTTCGTTCTCTCCGGCGAACTCGCTTCCTTTCTCAATCTTCCTTGCTCCTCCTCCCTTCTCCCTCTCCGACGATGAGTCCGACGAAGAACAAGGGCAAGGCGGCGATGTCGACGTCCTTCCCGGAGGGGGCCGGCGTGCCCGCGTTTGGCGCGGTGCTGATTGTGGCACGCACCCAAGAGGCGGCGATGGACAAGATCCGCTTTCGGGAGCGGAGCTCGGGAAGTGCTCAAAGCGATTCTATCCCATCTTCGTCCATGCAGTCACCACCGGCCTGGTGCCTCCGTTCTCGCCGTTCCTAGAGGAGGTATACCAGATTCAGCTCCTCCACCTTCATCCAAACTCCATCCTCATCCACTCGATCTTCGCCTACCTCTAGGAGGCCTACCTGGGCGTGGAGCCCTCGGTGGCCCTCTTCAGGAGTTTTTACGCACTCCGGTGCACCGCGACCATTGAGTGGTCCGGGTGCGTCTCCTTCCGCATCGTGGACGGCATGGGGGGTGTCTACATTCCCATGTTGTGGAATAGGGACAAGCCCGTCACGGCGGTGGTGATGAAGGTGGACGAATTACGCCACAAATGGTTCCTCATCGGCGTGGAGTCGCCGTGCGCCTTCCTAGACATCCCGGACGCGCCGCCTGTGAAGAACTCCCACTGGGGCAAGTCCGCCTTCAACTGTGCGGAGAGCGCGAACTTAGTGGGTCGCCTGCGCTATCTCCGGGAGGAGGGCCTCACGAGACAGATGATCGTCGCGGACTTCGTGACGCGCCGCATCGCTCCACTTCAGACCCACAAGAAGAACGACGGCTCGCTGCCCAGACCCCAAGCCCACTCCGAGGCACCGTTCTCCAAGCTCGACGCAGGGGCGGGGTCCTACGCCTGCCGGACCTAGTCGTCAGTGGTTGGGACTGGAGCAGGTGTCGGATAGTGACTCCCACGAAACAGGGGTGGTCACTCCCTGAAGAGTAGTTCGAGAAGGGGATTGAACACGGAGGTCAAGCGACCCTCGAGAGGCACGATGACGGTGCTCGCCGGGACTGGAGAGGAAACACCCACGACAGAGATGGACACCGGCCCGTACCCAGGTTCACGGCCCTCAGGAAGAGGTAACACCGCTACTCCTGCTTGTCTGTATTGCATTGTAGAGGTTACCGTACAATTGAGCTTGCCGAGGGCTCTCTTGAGGCAGTCCGAGCTTCGAGAGGAAAGCAATGGTCGTCTTCCTCCTCCAGCCGAAGGCTATTCTACTAGCTGGGCCAGGGTTTACAAGTGTTTTACAGGTCATTGGCCGACCCTTTCCTACGGTGGAGGTGTTGTTCCTCTTATAGGCGCCACGGGCGTCTTCCTTGCGCGGGGAGTCCAAGGTGGGCTCCCACGCGGCAGTAGCGCGGAGGAGTTGGAGTCCACCGCGGCGGCTGAATCCTTCATGGACGCGGTCCATTGGCGATAAAGTTGGGCGCGGTGGCCGACAGGCTGCAGACCACGCAGAACGGCTCGCAGTGGTTACAGTGATTGGGGTGGATCCCACGATGACAATCTTCTCGGAGTGTTGCGCCGTCCAGCCGCTTTATCATCAGAGAGGAATGTCCAAGCTGTCCTGGCGCATGCGGCGTAACTTTATTGACTCCTTTATCACCAAAATGGCAAAGGGAGTGCCCGCGTCATTCTGCGGCCGCTGCATAGGCCATGTGCGCCCTGCAGTACTTCCTTAACAGCTTCCCCACAGGCCCGAGACGGCCTTTGGAGGGATTCCTGTTGACTTCTCTCCGGGCGTGTGGAGCCTCGGGAGAGTCTCTTGAAGCGCAGGTCTTCTTCAGGCCTTCACTTCCTCTTCAGACCCTCAAGAGGATTTGCCTCTCGAGGGACTCTCCAAGCGGTGGCTTGGTCCTTAGTCGTTTCGTCTGATTTGTCAGCGTGCGAGGCCTGGGGAGAGTGGGCTCTGCACACCCCAGTCCCCGCTAGGCCGACAGTAGCCCCCTGGCCCGCGATGGGCGTGATTGAGCCCATGGGCGCAGACGGAGCATCGTGGGACCAAAGTGCCCGGCCGGCCCAAGCGACGCGTCACTCAGACGAGTAACGGTCGCGCACGATCTGGGATGTGCGTCGTGGAGGGGCCCACCACGCCCCAATAACTTCTCCTTGAAGAGACATAAAGCATGGGCGCCGGAGAAGGGAGCCGTTACTGTTTATCTTCCTTCTCGCAGAAGCCTCTTCCATTCTCGAGCTCTCCGCCTCTGCTCTCTCGCGCTCTTGCCTCCTTTCGCCTCCAGCGACCCACCAAACTCCGCCGATGAGTCCCGCCAAGAACAAAGGTAAGGCTGCCGTGGGATCCTCTTCCCAGGCGGCGCCTGCCGAGGTCGCGCACGGCGCTGCGCTGCTCAGGGTGCGCGTCAACGAGAAGGCGCTCTCCAAGGTCCGCTGCCTGGTGGCGGACTGGACAAACGAGCATGGCGCCACCGCACTCAAGCCGGCTGCGCACGGGAAACGCCCACGAGGGTTTTTCCCGGTCTTCCAGCACTGAATGTCTGCCGGGCTGGTGCCGCCATTCTCTCCGTTTCCTGGAGGTGGAGGTGGCCTTCTACCAGGTTCAGTTGCTGCACCTCCACCCCAACTCCGTCCTCATCCTCGCCTTGTTCGCCTACCTCTGCGAGGCGTACCTGGGCCTGGAGCCCACGGTGTGGCTCTTCCGGTGCTTCTATGTGCTCCGGAACACGGCGAAGAACGAGCGCTCGGGGTGCGTCTCGTTCCGCATTGTGGACGACATGATGAGCGTTTACATCCCCATGTCGTGGAGCGACGACAAGGCCGTCACTTTGGTGAAGAAGAAGGTGGACGATTTCCGCCAGCGGTGGTTTTTCGTCGGGGTGGAGCAGTCCTGCGCCTTCCTCGAGGTCCCCGACACGCAGCCCGTGAAGAATTCTTACTGGGGCAAGGCGCCCTTCGACGGTGTGCGGAACGCGAGCTTGATGGGACGCCTGAGCTTCCTCCGCGAGGAGGGCCTCAGGGGGCAAATCATCGTGGCGGACTTCGTGACGCGCCGCATCGCTCCCCTCCAGGCGCACTCGGTGCCCATGTGGATGTACTCGGGCCCTCACGACAAGATGTGGCTGCACCGTGAGGACAACGACAAGGACGCCATCGACAACGTCTTGTCTTCGCTCTTCATCAACCTGATGGTGCCTGCCGCGGCCCAGCTCCCCGTCACGCTCCAGCCTCTCCACCCATACAACATGACCGAGCGCATGGCCATCTTGGAGGGCATGCCCATGTTTACCCCGGCAGGCTCGGCGGGGAAAGAGGTGCCTGTGCCGGTGGTGCAGGAAGCAGAGGGGGCAGACTCGCCCTCTGCCTCGGGAGCCGGTCGAGGCGAGGAGGAGGCCGCGACAGAGGAGGTTTCCTCTTCTAGGCATGGCCCTTCACTGACGAGATTTGCGACATCTCGTCAGGTGACGATGACGACTTCGTGGTGGCGCCCTCGCGCCTCGTGGAGGAGGAGGATGAGGAGAGGGAGGCCTCCGAGGCGGAGGCCACTTCGGGGCGGCGCGAGCCACGCACCAAGGCGGCCGTGCGCCGGTCTTGGGCGAGGCCGTCTGACGTCCCCTCAAAAAATATGGCCGTGGCGCCTCCGGAGGGGTCTGGCGCCAGGACCGCGCCCTCGTGGCGTTCGCCAGGCCTGGCGTGGGTCGACACCGGCGCTCAACAGTCCGGGTAAGTGTCTCTGGCACTCGGTCCTTTGAATCTTGTTCTTTTTCTCTTTATCCTCTCTTGAAGATGCTTTCTTGGTTCTTGCCAGTGATCTTGTGCCTGCGAAGCGCTGTAAGCTTCGTAAGGCTGCAGATGTGAAGACAGCCACGGCTGGAGCCGTGGTTGAAGAGGCCACGAGGCCTGTGGAGACGGCCTCCACAGGCCCAACTAAGGAGGTGCCTCAAGGGGAGGCGCCTGCGCCTCGGGCAGAGGCTGCAGCTCCTCGCCCAGAGGCCTCTGTGCCGCCTCCTGAGCCAATGGCGGTGGAGGCTCCGGAGGAGAGGGTTGCTACTCCTTCTCGCGCCCCTACTCCACCTCGCTCGACCACGCCACCGCGCGAGTCAACTCCACCGGGCGAGCCGATTCCAGCCAGCGCGGTGACTTCGCCGCGTGTGCCCACGCCTCCCGCGCAGCCAGAGGCCGAGGCGGGCCAGGCGCCACAAGGCGCTGGCGAGTCCGCAGGAGGAGCTCCTCCTTCTCCGCCCCGTCCCACTGTAGGGGATGAGCGCCAGGCTGGTGCGGGCGGCGAGGAGGCTTCTGGCGCGGGCGAGGACAAAGTGCTGCCTAGCCCCCAAGCGCGCTCTAGGGCCAGGCTATCGGGCCTCGACACCGGCGCAGGGCCCTCCTCAAGCCAAGAACTGGTCCTCCGCGGCTGGGACTGGAGCGCTGGGCACCGCGAGGTCGCCTTCCGCCTCGGAGGGAGTCCCTAGAGGGCTTGGAGGTGCACCACGCCCCCGAGGACATACAGCTTGCCCAGCAGCACGAGGAGCTTGCAAGGGCGTGGGCGTTGTAGCGTACATGCACTTTAAATAAGGCAGATACCTGTGTATAGTGCAAATCCCTGGATCGATTCGTTTGCACACACTGTTTACGATGTAATATTACAACAAAGTATCAATTTTATTACATCGATGATCCAGACTTACAAAATATTCGATACAAGTTGCATAGCATAAAGCTAGCATTGAAAAAGTACACAGCGGAAATACAATAGCAGTGAGTCTCTATCACTTTCATGCTGTCACAGGCGAAAGCATGTTGGTTGTAGACTCGAAACCTATAAACGAAACCTCATTCGTCATCTGAATAATCTGCAATAAGAAAAATATTGCAACAACGTGGGTCAGATTCCATTAAAAATGGAGTCTGGCAAGTGACACTATGGTGGACACTTAATGGAATAACTCTATAGCCTATATGCATATTTGGCTGGTGGAGTTCAAGGCTATTTTGCATAAAGCCAATTTTTCCTATCTCTTTGGAAAACACTTTCTTCAAATTAAGACAAGTATGGCATGAAAACCATAAATCTCATCTTCCCTTGTTCACCCATCAAGTTTTATTTCTGAAGTTGGAATAGTAGAATCCTCCTTTTGACGTCCGTGATCAGCTGCTCAAATTGTCCGTACCGGGGACACGGCTAAGTACTTAGTTTTACACTCTGCAGAGGTTGTGCACGTTCACCATTGTACCCATTCAACCCAAATTATCCTTTACACACCATTTGTGATAAGGAAAGGAGAAGAATGAGATGAGATCTTTCAGAAGCATTTTCCCTCCCACCTGCCTTGACCCGTTCCACTTAACACCCCCTACATCTGCTTGTCAAGTCGGAGAGAGTCCATGCAACATAATTGATCAAGCCAGAGCCCATATGGCAATGGCTGCACTGGAAGCAATCGTCACTCGGAGTTCTTCAGATTCTTCTGTTCCCTGGGTGGCCATCCACAAGTGCACGTACTCCAGGAACCATAGACATGGACCGGAGTAGCCACTCAACTTCGCCACCATTAACAACCAATCCACCCAGGAGTTTCATTAACTTAGTGGACGTGCACTCTCAGGTAAAAATCACCATGCTCACGGCCCTAAGTAGAATAGACATTTATCCTAGGCGACGACAACCATGAGCACAGCCCTGAGTAGTCACTTAACATTTTGTAAAACTTTTCATCAATTGCATAGCATCAATACATCTACTAAGTATTATATAGGAACCTAGACACAGGAGTAAGGGAATTCTACACAGGTTTTGCATAGCAATACTATCCTACTCATGCATATAAAAATGCACTAAGTAATGCATATAGAAAATAATAGGAAGTTTATGAGGTGTGCCACTTGCCTTTGAATGTTGTCGTTGTTCACAAACTCTTTTCAACAACGAATGTTTGCTCTCCGTTTAATCTAAACAATAATAGCAAACAACAATACAACAATCAACAAACAGCAATCATCAAACATACATGCTCATATCTAATGAACAAACAAGTTTTGTAAAACTTCTAAGGAAAACATGTCATGCCATGAAAATCTTTTAAGTTAATGCAAAGCAAAAATGTGTGTCAAAATGACTAAGGACTAATGTCATAAGTTGAATAAAATATTTTGTTTTATATCATCTTGAATAAGCCCTCTAATGGCTTAGTCTTGATGTGTAGAAATATTTAGAGAAGATACTAAGTCATTTCTTCAAGATGATCAACAATTATTATCAACTCTTTGTAAATTGGACATTTACTATAGTGAGAGAGAGAGACAAGATTAGGAAAGAGGGAAAAGATAGAAAGAAAGATGTAGTTGTCCTCCAGGCTTCATCTCCAGACTTGTAACTTTCTTCTGGATGATGTCTTGATTGAGCTCTTGGTAGTCTTTATGAATCTTCAGACTTGATGATTCTTGTATCACCTAGGCTGGTCTTAGATTTAACTTAGTCTTCATGAAGTCTCAGATAAGAAGGAAGAAAAGAGAGAGAGAGAGCAAGAAAGACTTAGAGAATAAAGTAGGTTGGTCTTTTTGAACTTCTTCTTGATTTTCTTCTAAGTGCTTCTACTCCTTGGAGATACTTCTCAAGTCTTGTTTTCTTGGCTAAGTCCTTCGTTGGCCTTCTAGCTCCAAGTTGAAAATACTAAGTGTCTAGTGCATAGCACTTTTGCCAAAATACTAAGTTTGGAAATCTTCCTAACTTAGAGAAAAGTAATGAAGAGATTTCCTATGGGAAATATATCTATATGTGAAAATAAGTTATGCATGCAAAGCACTTTTTAAATCCTAAGAAATATCATACAAAAATTGTGATATTTATAAAGTATGCATTTGGCTATAAATGCAATCTAATTAATTTCTATTTTTGGAAAATATAATAAAAGGAATAATTATAATATTAAAGTTTTCTATAATTAAATATTTATAGCAAAATTTTGTAATTAGTGTTAATAGACAGGGGGCATTTAATTAAATTTATAGTAATTTGATTTAATCAAAAATAATATTTCGATTAATTGTTATGTTGAAAATACTCAAACTATTCAAATTAACTATATAACTATGAATTCATTCAAATATTACTCAAAAATACTTTAGAGCTGTGGCATCACATTACAAATATTCCAAAGTCTCTAAAACAATTTTATTTACAATTTTAAAATTTACATATTTGAAGGTATGACAAAAATACTCAAATTCACCATTTGAAATTTGAATATTTTAAACTAAGTCAAATTTGAATTTTGGAACATCCAAAATAATCTAGATGTCAAGGGCTTTCCAAATATGTAAAAATATTTGAATTTGGATAAGTGGTTAAAAAGTTATGACAGATCTAAGTGGCAGGGGCTTTTCTGCAAAAGTGCCATTTAATCTAATTAAAAGAAATCGTTTTCCACGTCAGCGCTGACTGGGTGCTGACTGTACATGCCACGTAGGCGCTGACGTGGTTAAGTGATTTGATCTGGGCCGTCAGATCTGGATCTGGCGGTCCAGATCAAATCGTACCGGTTTGATTTAATTACCTAATCTCAACCGTTGAACGTCGATCGGACGACAGAGGAGAGACGCTCACCGTGGCGGCATGGTGTGGTCGCCGGAGATGGCGACGATGGCGGCGCGCGCTCGAGCGTGGACCGTCTCCTCCCTCTAGTGCTCTTCAGTCCACGGGAAGGCGACGTGGAGGCGCGGCTGGACGTGGCGGAGAAGATCGCGCAGTCTGCGACGGTGCGGGGGCTCTCCTGCACTGGAGATTCCTCGCCGGCGTTTGAGGAAGGCGGCGGAGGCTTCGGTTCGAACTTGAGCTCGCCGATTTGGGCTGCGATAAAAAGAACGGAGGTGTCGGGAGGGTGTGCGGGGAAGAAAAAGGGCGCAGTCTCGGGTCTTGGGGTGGCTTACCTCGCCGGGAAAAGGAGAAAACACGGCGGCGGCCGAAGCAACTCCGGCGAGCAAAGGCGACGGCCTGGCGGTAGAGATTTCTTTCGAGGATGTGGTAGGATTTTGCCTGGCGGGCGATTCGCTCCGCTTCGACATCTTCCTCGGGAAGGATTCCTTTGGCGAGGTAGTCTTTGATCTCGTCAATCCAACCTAATTCTTGACGCGCCGCTGTGAGCAGCAGACGTTCCCCTGTAGGGTGCCCGCAATCGGGAGCCACTGTAGGTGGTGGCGGGAGCGCTTCGTTTGTGCTTGCGGGCATGGACTCTTGAGGTTATGGATGCCGTGACGAGTTTTTCTTCAAAGATGGCTGGCAGCTGAGCTTGCCTCCTTGATGCGCGCTTGGCGATGTCATCGGCATCTTGATTTTCCTTCCTTGGGATGTGCATGAGCTCCATGCCCCTGAAGTGCTTCTCAAGCCTGCGGACCTCTTCAAGGTATGCGGCCATGTGGTCATCCTTAGGCTTGTAGCTCTTGTTGGAGAAGTTGATGAGCAGCTGGGAGTCGCCCTTGATGAGTAGGTGCTTGGTACCCAGAGCGATTGCGGCACGTAGGACGGCAAGCAGGCCTTCGTACTCAGCAATATTGTTGGAGATCTTGTCGATTCCGAAGCACAACTGGACCGTGTAATAGAGCTTGTCGCCCTTGGGTGAGGTCAAGACCACGCCTGCCTGCCGTGACGACAAGCGAAAGCTCCGTCGAACTTCATGGTCCAGTGGCTGGGCATTTTTTTTCCAGAGGGCTCTTGTTCTTCTCCTAGAGGCTCTTCAGGGGTTGGATCAGTCCATTCGGCGACAAAGTCTGCCAGCACTCTTCCTTTGATTACCCTTGTGGTATGGAAGCTCAAGTTGAATGGTTGTAGCTCTATGTTCCATCCCGCAACACGATCTGTGGCGTTAGGGTTGCGCTGGATTTGCTCCAGAGGGAATGACGTAACCACCATGATTGGGTGCCCCTGGAAGTAGTGCCGCAGCTTTCTTGAGGCGATGAGGAGCGCGATGAGGAGCTTCTGCTGCATTGTGTACCGCTCGCGAGCATCGTGCAGTACTGTACCGACGAAGTAGACTGGATGCTCGACGAGGGTTGTCAGTTTAGTCTTGGCGCACTCTGTGTGAGGAGGCTCTGCAAGGCCCTCAAGGGGGTTGGCCTGTGGAGACTCTTTAGGGCCCTCAAGAGGGTTGGCTTGTGGAGGCTCTTCAGGCTCCCTGGCAAGATCGTCCTGTAGCGGTTGACTTGGCGCAGGCTCTGCTTGTGGCTTTGGGCCTGGCGGTCGGTTTCTGGGGCCTGCTACTTTGTCGAGCTCTTCATCAGGCGGTTTTGGCTTTGGAGTGGTTGCACTCTTCTTGTGGAGGACTGGCTCTTCCCTTTCTACCACCAGGACGACACTGGCGGTTTGTGGAGTGGCTGATAGATACAGCTTCAGGTGCTCGCCTATCCTTGGTGCAACCATGACTGGTCGGCTGGCCAGGTACTTCTTCAGGTCCTCAAAAGCTTTTTCCGCTTCAAGCGTCCACTTGAAGGTGCCAGTTCTCTTCATGATCTTGAAGAATGGCAGACCTCTCTCGCCAAACTTGGAGATGAATCGGCCCAAGCTGGCCATGGAGCCTGCTGGACGTTGCATTTCCTTGAGCCGGCGTGGAGGTTGCATTTCCCTTATGGCCTTGATTTTGTCCGGGTTTGCCTCTATGCCTCGGTGGGACACGAGGAAACCAAGCAATTTGCCTAAAGGCACTCCGAAGACGCACTTGGCGGGGTTGAGCTTGATGTTCACCTTGCGCAAGCTGGCGAATGTCTCTTTAAGGTCCTTGAGGAGAGTATCTCACTCTCGATACTTGCCGATGATGTCATTAACGTAAGCCTCGGCATTTCTGCCCATTTGCTCGCCAAGTGCTATCCTCATGAACCTCTAGAAAGTGGCACGAGCGTTTTTCAGGCCGAAGGGCATGCAGACATAGCTATACACACCGCAAGGGGTGAGGAATGCCGTCTTCTCCTCGTCTTTAGCCATTTTGATCTGGTGATAACCGGAGAAGGCATCGAGGAAGCAGAGAAGGTCGCAGCCTGCCGTGGAGTCCATGATCTGGTCGATTCTTGGCATGGGATAAGGCTCTTTGGAGCAAGCCTTGTTGACATCAGTGTAGTCGATGCAGAGGCGGCCTCCTCCGGCGGGTTTTGGGACGACCACACCGTTGGAGAGCCAAGAGGGGTACGCGACTTCGCGGACGACACTTGCCGCTTTCAGCTTCTCGACCTCTTTGACGATGAATGCTTGCTTCTCGGGGGCTTGCTTTCTTGCTTTTTGCTTGATGGGGCGTGCGTTTGGACACCGGACATATCTGACGGAGTCCACGTGAACATATCAGAGTTTGCCCGGAGGAAGGCAACGAGCGTGCTTTCCTATTTAGGAGGCAGAGCTGCGCCAATAGTGACGCTAGCCCCCGAGCCTTCAGCCCCCGAGCTGCTGGAGCTTAGAGAGACTTTCTTTGTAGCGGCTGGATCCTGGGAGAACAATTGCTTCTTCTTCTTTGGTCTCTCGAGAGGCTCCATGTCCTCGTCAGCAGGGAACTCCATGGAGGCTGCCTTGTAGCCTGTTTCGACAGCGCGCGTAGCATCCCGGACATGTCCGCGGATGGTGATGGTGCCAGCGCTGCCGGGAATCTTGACCATGTTGTAGGCATGATGTGTGACGGCCATGAATCTCGCGAGGGCGGGGTAGCCGAGGATGGCGTTGTACGGCAAGGCGATGTGCGCAACGTCGAAGTCGATGTGCTTGGTGCGGTAGTTCTCCTCGCTGCCGAAGGTTACGGCAAGCCTGACCTACCCCAGTGGCTCGATTGAGCCGCTAGTGACTCCCGTGAAGGGCCTAGAGGGCATGAGCCGCTCATAGGGCACTTGAAGCGCTTCAAACGTCTCAATGGAGATGACATTCAGGCCTGCTCCACCATCAATGCGTGTCTTGGAGACAACGATGTTGTTGATGGTTGGGCTGCAGACCGGCGGGAGGGTTCCAACAGTCTTGGTGGACTTGCGGTGGTCCTGAGCGACGAAGGCGATGGTGTACTGCGACCATTTGAGGGGCCTGGAGGTCTCGAGGCTGGGGAGGGCGGCGTTGAGTTCGCGAGCGAACTGCTTGAACTGATTGTTCGATTTGAGCGTCTGCCTCACACCGAGGATGCATGCAATGGCGCCTCTTGGAGCTTGGTAGCCTCCATCTTCCTCGTCGAGGAGGTTGTCGTTCCTCTCAGCGGCATTGGCCTGATTGCCTGATGACTTCTGGTAGCCGCCCTTGCGCCCGCTGCCGCGGTAGCCATGGCCTCGACCGCAGCTGCCGCTGCCCTCTGCTTGTTCGCACTCCTTGCTCAACCTCTTGAAGTCGAAGCAAGTCTATGTAGAGTGTCCGCGCCTGTTGTGGTAGATGCAGAATGGGCGGTGGTCGTCCTTTCTCTCCCCAGGCTCGAGAGAGTCCCTGCGGGTGCCCTTAGCGTCAGGCTCTTCCACGAGGACCGTGGTGGCCTTGCACTTGGGATCCTCCTTCTTCTTCTGATCCTGAACCCCTCAGGGTGCTCGTCCCCTCTTGAGGACATCTTGACGAAGAGGAGTCCCTCTTCAGTCTTGGCGCACTTGTCAGCCAGGTCAAAGCTTCACCACAGAGGTGAGCTTGTCGTGGATGCCCAATTTCTCGAGCATCCTGTTGTTCGTGACGCCCTCGCGGAAGGCGGCGATGACTTGGGTGTCAGGGATGTTCGGTATCTTGTTGCGAACTTGGCTGAAGTGTTGGATGTACTTGCGTAGGCTTCCATCCTTCTTCTGCACCACAGCGCGCAGTTCGTTGTGCGTGAGCGCGCGCTCGTACGCCCCCTTGAAGTTAGAGACGAACTGCTTGCAGAGCTCCTCCCAAGAGTTCACAGAGTCCTCGGGGAGGTTCAGGAGCCACAACAGCGCAGAGTCGCGAAGCGCGTGGGAGAACCAGTTGGCCATCACCTTGTCGTCACCGCCTGCCGCCTGGATGGAGGTGGTGTAGAGATGCAGGAACTTGATGGGGTTGCTGGAGCCGTCATAGCCCTTGGGGAGAGCCGATCTGAACTTTGGGGGCCAGACCACGTGGCGCAGGGAGCGGGTGAACGCCATGCAGCCTGTGGCGTACGAGGCGACCCTGTGCGGAAGCGCGCTGCGGTTCTGCTGGCCCGCCTGGCCGATTTCTTCCACGAGGCGGTTCTGGCGGTTGCGCTGGAGCTCCATCCCCACGCGCGCGTCTGGCGTGGTGCGCTGCACGATCAGGCAGTCTGAGGCGAGGATGCATGGGAGGAAGCCCTCTGCGTCGCAGCTGGTGCAGGCCCTGGTGGAGGCGGAGGCGCGTCAGGCGCAACCATGCCCGCGAGGGAGGGGTGCACGACGGACTGCGTAGGAGCGGGGCGAGTTGTGGCGATGCCGATGAGGTGGTTGAGGCGCTCCAGCCACTGCTCGTGGGACTCAGCGGTAGGCTTATAGCAGAGAAGTTCTTGCGCCATGAGCAGGGCGGTGTGCGGCGCGGGGTCCGTCCTTCCTGGACCGGAGCCGTTTGGGCGCTGCGTCGAGTGCAACGACTTCACGTCCTCCCCGTGCTCGGTGTTGTGCTCGGGCTCCTCCACATGAGGGCCTGAGTTGGCCGCTATTCACGTCCTCGTCGTCTGCGCGTGGCCGTGGCGCCGAGCACGGCGCGAGCTCCTTCAGGTGCGCGTCTGTTGGCGCGGGTGGCGCGAGTAGCGCGAGTTTTTGCCATGGCGCGGGGGCGGCTCGAAGGTCGATGACGCGCCTCAATCCCCTACCTAGCGCGCCAAATGTCAGATAGAGACTCCTACGAAACAAGGGTGGTCACTCCCTGAAGAGTAGTTCGAGAAGGGGATTGACCACGGAGGTCAAGCAACCCTGGAGAGGCACGACGACGGTGCTCGCCGGGTGTAACATCCCAAATGTAGACTTTCCTAAATTGTATGCTTGTTGTGTAATAAAGTGTAACATCATGGCATCTTTCATTTTGAATTGCATTTCAATTACATAAATTGCATTCAAATTCAAATCCGATATTTAAATTCAAATGCTTCTCAATTCAAATTCAAAATGAAGTTTCAAATCTTGACAAATAATCTTACCAATAAATTATTTTGGCTATTTTGAAACTATTAAAAATTGTCCAAAAAGTATTATCTCTTTTCTTCTTATGTTTTGTTTTAAAATACAAAACCAGAAAAGAATTAAAAATAAAAACATCAAAGAGGAAAAAAAAGGCTTACCTGGCCGAAGTGGGCCAAGAAGCCCAACTCCGGCCCACCTCCCTCTTCCCCTACCTCCGTACGACTCCCCTTTACAGTGTGGAGGAGCCATGGCAGAGAGGGTGCCATGCTCGCCCCACCGAGCCACCTGCCCCTTTCCTCCTCTCCTTATCCTCTGCGCCAAAGCCGCCACCCAAATCCTAGGCCTTCTTTCTCCCTCTTCCCTTCCTCGCGCCGCCGCCTCCCTCTCTGTTTTCTCCTCGCTTTTTCTTCCACCGAGAGAGAGATCACTAGAGCTCGCCATCGAGCATGAACCTGGGCTTCCCCGACATCTCCCTCGCGCCAGGAGCAGCGCCACCTCGCCCCCATCCTTCGTAGGCGAGCATCTGGACCCGGGAATCCCAACCGACGCCGCGCGAGCTCAGCTCCTCGACGCCGGACGCCGCGCACCCACCGGTCCTTCCGCACCGTCTGCTCGCCCCCGACGTCTACGCCCTCGTCCCCTCGCAACCAAGCCCCTCACAGTGAGCCGCTTCGATCCCGCCTCTTTCCCGCTTCGCTGCATGCGGCGTTCGCCGGATTTCCGCCGGAGCTGGAGCAGTCCCGCCACGGCGAGCTCCCCCACACGTCCCGCACCCGGTGCACACTCGCACGCGTCCAGCGCCGCCCTAGAGTGGTCTTCGCCCACGTTTTCTGCCGCCGTCGTGCACTGTCTTTTTGAAGTTCAGTTTCGTCAGATATCTGCACTGGTTTCATCTTTAAACAAATTAAACTCCTTTACTGCCAACAACACCTCCCCGGACTAGTGGCTAGCACCACCGCATCAATCGCTCGCGTGCCCGTGGGTTCAAACCCCGTGGCTGTTGAATAAAAGCCACACTTTTTATTCACGCCACTGACACGCGGGTCCCACCTTTCAGCGACAGCGAGAGCCCGCAGTGTCCAGTCAGCCATGGACCCACTGGTCAGCCGAGAAAAGTCCAGAGGGACATGAATAATTACACAGAGCCCCCTGCTCTCTGTTTTCCACACTTTACCCTCACAAAAACTTTTGCTATCACGAACAGGTCCCTGGACAATTTCAGAAACACCCCTACAACTAAAAAATGCAATAACTTTAATTCTACAACTCCAAATAAAATAATCTTTACATGTTTTAATATCAGAAAATGCAATGAACATCAATATAACATTCTTATGTTATTTTGCTTCATTTATTGTAAATTATTAGTTTAATTTAACAAATGCAACTAAATAATTAAAATGGAATGTGTGGGGTAATAAATATATAATGCCCTAATTCCATTTAATTTGCTCAAACCATCTATGCCATGTCTTGCCATGCTAATAAACATTTAATTTGATGTGTAGATAAATAATTTGCACCATAATTAATTGTCAGGATTTCATCCCCGCTTTAATGTGACCTAATCATCGCATGCCATCTGTCACATCAATTGTTTGCGCATTCCATGTATTGATTATTGTTTCCTATTGTCTCTCTTTTGCTCTTCTCTGGGTAGACGACGACGTGTCTGCGGCCGATACTTTCATCCTTGAGATTCCAGCTTTTGGGCCGGGCCACGAGCTGCCAGGCAAGGTTCTGCTAACATGTTACACGATTGTTTGGTTTTCATCCTTGCCTATTGATCTATGCTATCCTAGTTATCGGTTCTTAAATTGCAATCCCATCATATGTTTATCCTGCAGCCCATACAGCTATATCCCCACATCCCATAACCTGTTGTATGTTTATCTGTTAGCCTTGCGAGTCGTAGTGCATGCTTAAGGTTGGTTCTGCGAGTCTGTTTGTCCTATGTCACTTATACTTAGCATGATAGAATGTCTAATTTAATAAAATGTTATCTACTGTTGGGACTATAATTAAAAGATAAGGGACCGGCGGAAGGACTTGCGAGGTGCTTTGTTCTGCTAAGTGTCGACCTAGGAACTCAGTTCTTGTCCTCGGATCCAATTTTGAGCGCACTAACTGCTTGTGGGTGGCCCTATGGAGCCCCCCGCGGCTTCGATCTAATCCGCTTCTTATCCTGGGCGCCACAAGTAGTTCGGGCTTTCCATTTGATGCATGCATATGGTTACATAACGATCTCATGATGATGGAGTAGTCAATTCTCATATAGGGTGGCACGTTCTTAGAGTGCTATGAAGGTTGATCCCGCGGGTACTTGACCTGATTAGTCGTGCACACAACCATGCGGTTCCCTGGATGGGTTGTAGAGAAGAGATTTGCCGTGTTGAGATGCCCTACCTTCTGGCCTTTTTTTTGGGGTTGATCGAATGAGTACGGGTACAGTAGTGCACCCCTGTAGGGTTTAATCTTATTGACGAGCCGTGTCCACGGTTATGGACGACTTGGTGATGATGCTGGCTAATAATATCATAAACAACTTACACCTAATCATTGTTAATTAACCTGACTAGTAATATAGAATTACTTTCGCAATAACTGGTAACTAAAATTGTTCAATGTGCTCTCTTATCCCTCTCTAAATAGACAGAAGTTGTAGCGTGTCTCTTTAGGTATCTAGTGCTGCTGCCGCTAAGTCCACCTAACCCCATACTTTGGGAGTCTTTCAGTTTTGTAACATGTTAGATTAAGCTTGTTCGATACGCTCCGGTGTATTGACCTGTTCGCGGGCTGCGGTTTTATCTGCAGTTGTGGATTCTCCGTACGACCAGGTGGGTGGCTACTTCGTGGAGTTCGACGACGAGATCTACGACTAGTAGTTAGAGTTTCCCTGGGCTTCTTCGTTGTGGACCGCGTGGATGGGTCTTCTCTTTCCGTGTCGGCATTGAGCCCTTTGCTTCTTGTCTGTACTCAGACCGGCTTGTTTTCCGCTGCATGATGTAATGTTGGGACATGTGTCCTCTACGTGGTGACATTCGATATATTTGCTCAGTGAGAGCGTTGGATAATTATTTCCTTTCTTTGTGTCTTAGGTTTATCCTGTGATTTTCCACTCTGTTAAAAACCGACTCGTATACCATGGGTGTATGATTTGAAGTATACGAGTTGGTAGGATTTTGGGTTCTTGCGTGCACAATCTTGAGACGTATGTGACGTTGGGGTCGCCAGGAGCTCTCGGCTGATGATCCATTCCGAGTCAGGCCTGCCTGTTTCCTGGGTTGGTATTACCCGGTATGCTCCTGGTTGTGTGGCCCAACCGATACGTGTTGTTAGTGTAGCCTGAATTCAGGGTCTGACAGTTAGTATCAGAGACTAAACGCCCTCAGGTTCCCTTCTACTAGTCGTTGTTTGAGTCCAGGAGAAATATTTTGTAGCTATCAGGAAATTCTTAAACGTGAGAGTAGGAATTATGTTCTTTTACTTCTTTCCCCACCCACCCTCCTTGTTCTTCTAGTAAGGAAGTGTTTTGATGTTTTTCCCTTCTTATCTCTAATCTCAAATTAGGACATCACGTGTTTTGGGTTTCCGTAGTACTATAGTTGCAGGTGTCTTTAAGGTGGTGCTTTTCGTTTTAGCAGTTATCAACCTCTTCGGCTACGTTCAGTTTCATTCTTGAATCAATCAGTTGTTTCTCCTCTTTTGGCGGAGTGACGTCAAGCTCAATTGGTGTTTCCTCGTTCTAGTGCTAGTCTTCGTTCTTACCTCTCTTTAAACCTTTCTGGAAGTAAACAAAATGGCGTACTATGATGGATGGCCATGTCTCGTTCCTTGTTGTGTTTCTAGCAATCTGAAGTAATCCTTTAAGCACTTACATTGGATTTTGTTTATCCGATTGTCATGTTAACGTTGTGTCCTCCTCAGGATGGAGAGTGACAAAGAAGATACTCAAATGCCATCCGAAATGAGGCAAGTGATGTCTCGGATGACGCAAGTTTTGGGTCACATTCAGCAAAACCAAGACCAGGGCAACTGTCGTGTGACAATTGTAGAGTTCCTCCATCTCAACCCACGCACGTTCGATGTTCACTCTTAGCCACTCGATGCTGATGACTGGCTGCGTGAGATGAACAATGCTCTGGCTGTTTCTCATGTGTCCGATGAGGACCGTGTTCCTTTTGTGTCCTATCTTCTCCGCAGAAAATCCATGTTTTGGTGGGAGAACTTCCAACAGTTACGAGCACCAGGTGTTGTTATCACTTGGGATGAGTTCAAGGAGGATTTCAAACACCACCATATTCCCGATGGGGTCATGGAAAGAAAGCGTGATGAATTCTATGACTTGACTCAGGGAAGCATGTCTGTGCTGGACTATCAAGCTGAGTTCAACCGTCTGGCTCGCTATGCTCAAGATGAGGTATCAACGGATGCCCAAAGCAAAGACAAATTTCGCAGAGGTCTAGGCCCAAATCTGAAGTATGCACTCACCTTGTTCAAGTGCATTAACTTTGAAGAGCTCGTGAACACAGCCCTCCTGGAGGAATTTGGTCGTGATATGTTTGAAGAATCTCGAAAACATGCTCTTGAAGGTGCTTCTTCTACAGCAAACACCATGCCTCCACAGAAGCGTAGGCTTTGGGTTCCATATGCATCTCCAACTCAAACCATCTATCTTCCAATCTCTATAGGGTTCACTCCTCGTCCTCCCTCCGTAATGTTTCCTACAAGAGGTTCTCAAGCTTAGAAAAGGCCAAGTGTTCAAATTCCGCCAAACCCAGTGACTACAAAAACCTGCTTCAAGTGCGGTGACCCAGGCCATATCTCTATCCATTGTCCCCAAAACAAGCTTCACAAGCAACAAGATCGTTCTTCTCCAACAAAAGATTTAGTTTGTGCTTTCCCCAGCAATATGCTTGTAGCTAGGAGTGGAAGGGTGAACCGCCTCAACGCCAAAGAGGCAACGGAAGCTCCAGAAGTTGTGATGGGCAAACTCCTAGTTAACTCTTTTCCTACTAAGGTATCGTTCGATACTGGAGCATCTCATTCTTGTGTGTCAGTAACCTTGGCTGAAACAACGAAGGTGCCTCTAGATCCCTTATCAATTCCACTCGTGATCCATTCTCCGAGAACGCAAATGCAGACTTCCAGGGTAAGCCATGGAAACCAAATTCAAATTGGAGGTCATTTGTTCGTGGCTTCCTTAATTCTTCTGGGTAACTCAGACATTGATGTCATTCTCGGCATGGATTGGTTGAAGGCCAATAAAGCTAAGATAGACTGTTACACAAAGACTGTAACTCTTGCTCATCCTTCTGAACAGATAGTCTATTCTCCAAATCAAACCTCTTCAGCTCAACTTTTTGCTCTCAATGTTCATCCTCTTCCTGCTATGGAAGATATACCGGTGGTCGGAGACTTTCCTGACGTCTTTCCTGAAGAATTGCCAAGCATGCCGCCTGACAGAGCCGTGGAGTTCGTTATTGAACTAGAACCAGGCACTGCTCCTATCTCCAAACGTCCTTACAAGATGGGTCCCAAAGAACTGGCTGGACTTAAGAGATAGCTAGAAGAGTTCGAAAGTAAAGGTCACATCCAACCTAGTACTTCTCCTTGGGGTTGTCCTACTCTGTTTGTCAAGAAGAGGGACACGACTGAGCGACTGGTTGTTGACTACCGTCCTCTGAACAAGAAAACCATCAAGAACAAGTATCCCCTTCCTCGCATCAATGACCTGTTTGATCAACTCGTTGGTGCTAAGGTTTTCTCCAAGTTGGACTTGAGGTCAGGTTATCACCAGATCAAGATCCGCAAGGAAGACATTCCAAAGACAGCTCTCACCACTCGTTATGGTCTCTATGAGTACACTGTCATGTCCTTCGGTCTCACAAATGCTCCGGCGACTTTCTCACGTCTCATGAACTTTGTTTTCATGGAATACCTCGACAAGTTTGTGGTAATCTATCTTGGTGACATTCTTATCTATTCCAAAACCGACGAAGAACACGGAGAACATCTACGTCTTATCTTGTTGAAACTCCGAGAAATCGTCTCTACGCCAAGTTCTCCAAGTGTGAATTCTGGCTTCCTAAAGTATTCTACCTTGGTCATGTCATCTCTTTTGAAGGCATTTCTATTGATCCGGAAAAAGTGAAGGCCATTGTTGAATGGTTGCCTCCTACAACGGTGAAACAAGTCAAGAGCTTCCTTGGCATGGCTAGCTATTGACGCCGATTTGTTGAGAACTTCTCCAAAATCGCTAACCTCTCACCAATCTTACTAGGAAGGATAGAAAGTTTCTTTGGACTCCAAAGTGTGATGAGAGTTTCAATCTCTTGAAAACCAAACTCACTTCTACTCCTTTTCTAGTTGGCCCAGACACTTCCAAATATTTCCAAATCTTCTGTGATGCATCCCTTCAAGGACTAGGCGCAGTTCTCATGCAAGAACGCAAAGTTGTGGCTTATGCTTCTCGTCAGTTGCAGCCTCATGAGCTCAACTATCCTACACATGACCTTGAACTTGCAGCAATCATGTATGCCCTCAAGGTTTGGAGACCTTATTTGTTGGGACACAGCTGTGAGATCTTCACCGACCACAAGAGTTTCAAATATCTCTTCACTCAACCAGATTTGAACCTCTGGCAAACAAGGTGGCTGGAGAAACTCTCAGATTTTTATCTCACCATCTCTTAAACTCCAGGCATAGCTAATGTGATGGTTGATGCTCTTAGTCGCAAGTCCTATTGCAACAACCTCATGGTTGAGGACATCCAACCTTCTCTTCACGAAGAATTCAAGAAGCTCAATCTCCAAGTAGTTCCTTCTGGTTATCTTGCAAACTTGATTGCCACTCCTACACTTGAGGATAAAATCCGTGCCGCACAGTTGCGTGATTCCGGTGTCAAGAATATCAAAAACAACATTGGCAAGGATAAGTACAAGAGGTTCTCTCTCGATGACAAGGGTACCTTGCTCTTTGAAGAACGCATTGTAGTGCCCAATTGACAACTTATGAGAGCTCATTCTCAAGGAGGCTCATGATACTCCGCTTTCAATCCACCCCGGCAGCACGGAGATGTACCAGGATCTCAAGTCAATCTATTGGTGGACCAGGATGAAGCGTGAAATTGCTCGCAATGTGTCTCAGTGTGATGGGTGCTGTCGTGTCAAGGAAGTTCATCAGAGACCACCTAGACTTCTTCAACCACTAAAAAATCCTGAGTGGAAATGGGACAAGATCGAGATGGACTTCGTTACTGCGTTTCCAAAGTCCAAGAAAGGCAACGATGCAATCTTTGTTGTCATTGATCGTCTCTCCAAAGTGGCTCACTTCTTCCCAGTCAAAGAGACAGTCTCAGCTAGTCAGTTGGCATAACTCTTTATGACAAGACTGGTTCCTCGACATGGTGTTCCTTTGGCAATAAGCTCAAATCGTGGAAGTATCTTCACTTCTCGATTTTGGGATAGCTTTCAGAAAGCCTTGGGTACCAAACTTCTGTTTAGCACCGCTTACCATCCGCAGACAAGTGGACAGGTTGAAAGGGTGAATCAAATTCTGGAGGATATGTTTAGAGCTTGTGTTATCTCCTTTGGCATGAAATGGGAGGACTGCCTTCCGTATGCTGAGTTCTCCTACAACAACAGCTTCCAAGCAAGTCTAGGCATGGCTCCCTTTGAAGCTCTCTATGGCCGCAAATGCAGAACTCCTCTGAATTGGTGTCAAGCTGGTGAACGTCAATTCTTTGGCCCTGACCTCATCTAGGAGGCTGAAGAAAAGGTTCGCATCATTCGTGACAATCTGTAGATTGCCCAGTCTCGGCAGAAAAGCTATTATGATAGCAAGTACAGGGACATGGTCTACGCACCTGGTGATCAAGCTTACCTTCGTGTCACTCCTCTGAGAGGCACGCAACGTTTTGGCATCAAAGGCAAGCTCGCTCCGCGTTATGTTGGGCCTTTCAATGTTCTTTCAAGGCGTGGTGATTTGGCTTACCGTCAGGAACTTCCTCCAAACCTCTCCAATGTGCACGATGTATTCCACGTGTCAGAACTCAAGAAGTGCTTCCAAGATCCAGGACGTGCAGTTGATCATGGATCAATTGAACTTCGAGAAGATCTCTCTTATGTGGAACAACCTATTCGCATTCTTGACGAAACTGAACGTCGCACCCGTAACAACACTGTCAAGTTATACAAGGTTCAATGGTCTCATCATTCTTACAAGGAAGCTACATGGGAACGTGAAGACCACCTCCGTCCCGAGTATCCCGACCTCTTCGTTGCTCCATGAAGAATCTCGGGACGTGATTCCTTTGAGGGGGGGAGTGTTGTAACATCCCAAATGTAGACTTTCCTAAATTGTATGCTTGTTGTGTAATAAAGTGTAACATCATGGCATCTTTCATTTTGAATTGCATTTCAATTACATACATTGCTTTCAAATTCAAATCCCATATTTAAATTCAAATGCTTCTCAATTAAAATTCAAAATGAAGTTTCAAATCTTGACAAATAATCATACCAATAAATTAATTTGGCTATCTTGAAACTATTAAAAATTGTCCAAAAAATATTATCTCTTTTCTTCTTCCATTTTGTTTTAAAATACAAAACCAGAAAAGAACTAAAAAGAAAAACAGAAAAGAGGAAATAAAAAGAGGCTTACCTGGCCGAAGTGGGCCAAGAGGCCCAATTCCGGTCCACCTCCCTCTTCCCCTACCTCTGTACGACTCCCCTTTACAGCGTGGAGGAGCCATGGCAGAGAGGCTGCCATGCTCGCCCCACCGAGACACCTACCCCTTTCCTCCTCTCCTTATCCTCTGCGCCACAGCCGCCTCCCAAACCCTAGGCCTTCTTTCTCCCTCTTCCCCTCCTGGCGCCGCCGCCTCCCTCTCTGATTTCTCCTATGTTTTTCTTCCACCAAGAGAGAGATCACCGGAGCTCGTCGCCGAGCATGAACCTGGGCTTCCCCGACCTCTCCCTTACGCCATGAGCAGCACCACCTCGCCCCCATCCTTCGTAGGCGAGCATCCGGACCCGGGAATCCCTAACGACGCCGCGCGAGCTCGGCTCCTCGACGCCGGACGCTGCGCACCCGCCGCTCCTTCCGTACCGTCTGCCCGCCCGCGACGTCTACGGCCTCGTCCCCCTCGCCACCAAGCCCCTCACTGTGAGCCGCTTCGATCCCGCCTCTTTCCCCCTTTGCTGCATGCGCCGTTCGCCGGATTTCCGCCAGAGCCAGAGCAGTCCCGCCACGGCGAGCACCAACACGAATTTTCCCGTGCCTCCCCTGTTCAACCGAGCCATAAAACGAGTTCCCCCACACGTCCCGCACCCGGTGCACACTCGCACGCGTCCAGCGCCGCGGTGAAGTGGTCGTCGCCGGCGTTTTCCGTCGCCGTCGTGCACTGTCTTTTTGAAGTTTAGTTTCGTCAGATATCTGCACTAGTTTCATCTTAAAACAAATAATACTCCTTTACTGTCAACAACACCTCCCCGGACTAGTGGCTAGCACCGCCGCATAGATCGCTCAGGCGCGCATGGGTTCGAACCCCGTGGATGTTGAATAAAAGCCACACTTTTTATTCATGGCACTGACATGCGGGTCCCACCTGTCAACGAGATCCTGAAGTGTCCAGTCATCCTAGGACCCACTGGTCAGCCGCACAGGCGAGCTCTTCTTCGGTGAGAAAACTCCAGAGGGACAGGAATAATTACACGGAGCCGCCTGCTCTCTGTTTTCCACACTTTACCCTCACATAAACTTTTGCTATCACGAACAGTTCCCTGCACAAATTTCAGAGACACTCCGACAACTAAAAAAATGCAATAACTTTAATTCTATAACTCCAAATAAAATAATGTTTACATGTTTAAATATCAGAAAAATGCAATGAACATCAACATAAAATTCTTATGTCATTTTGCATCATTTATTTTAAATGCTTAGTTTAATTTAACAAATGTAACTAAATAATTTAAATGGAATGTGTAGGGTAATAAATATATAATGCCCTAATTCCATTTAATTTGCTCAAACCATCTATGCCATGTCTTGCCATGCTAATAAACATTTAATTTGATGTGTAGATAAATAATTTGCACCATAATTAATTGCCAGGATTTCATCCCCGCTTTAATGTGACCTAATCATCGCATGCCATCTGTCACATCAATTGTTTGCGCATTCCATGTATTGATTATTGTTTCCTATTGTCTGTGTTTTGCTCTTCTCTGGGAAGACGACGACGTGTCTGCCGCCGATACTTTCATCGTTGAGATTCCAGCTTTTGTGCCGGGCCACGAGCTGCCAGGCAAGCTTCTGCTAACATGTTACATGATTTTTTGGTTTTCATCCTTGCCTTTTGATCTATGCTATCCTAGTTATCGGTTCTTAAATTGCGATCCCATCATATGTTTATCCTGCAGCCCATACAGCTATACCCCCACATCCCATAACCTGTTGTATGTTTCTCTGTTAGCCTTGCGAGTCGTAGTGCATGCTTAAAATTGGTTCTGCGAGTCTGTTTGTCCTATGTCTGTTATACTTAGCATGATAGAATGTCTACTTTAATAAAATGTTATCTTCTGTGCGGAAGGCCTGGCGAGGTGCTTTGTTCTGCTAAGCGTCGACCTAGGAACTCAGTTCTTGTCCTCGGATCCAATTTTGAGCGCACTAGCCGCTTGTGGGTGGCCCTATGGAGCTCCCCGTGGCTTTGATCTAATCCGCTTCTTATCCAAGGCACCGCAAGTAGTTCGGGATTTCCATTTGATGCATGCATATGGTTACATAACGATCTCATTATGATGGAGTAGTCGATTCTCATATCGGGTGGTCGATCCCGCATAACGATCTCATTACATAACGTTCTTAGAGTGCTATGAAGGTCGATCCCGTGGGTAGTTGACCTGATTAGCCGTGCACACAATCATGCGGTTCCCTGGATGGGTTGTAGAGAAGAGATTTGCCGTGTTGAGATGCCCTACCTTCTGGCCTTGCTTTTGGGGTTGATCGAACGAGTACGGGTATAGTAGTGCACCCCTGTAGGGTTTAATCTTATCGATGAGCCGTGTCCACGGTTATGGACGACTTGTTGATGATGCTGGCTAATAAGATCATAGACAACTTTCACAATAACTGGTAACTAAAATTGTTCAATGTGTGATTATTACCGAATTGCTTCCTCATACTTGGTTGAGGGGGTTAATCCTAGAATGGGTTATGATTCGTGTTAGTTGTAGATGGTTATCTTATGCGCTCTCTTATCCATCTCTAAATAGACAGAAGTTGTAGCGTGTCTCCTTAGGTATCTAGTGCTGCTGCCGCTAAGTCCACCTAACCCCATAATTTGGGAGTCTTTTTGTTTTATAACCTGTTAGCTTAAGCTTGTTCGATACGCTCAGGTGGGTGGCTACTACGTGAAGTTCTACGACCAGATCTACGACGAGTAGTTAGCGTTCCCCTAGGCTTCTTCCTGGTGGACCGCGTGGATGGGCCTTCTCTTTCCGTGTCGGCCTTGAGCCCTTTGCTTCTTGTCTGTACTCAGACCGGCTTGTTTTCCGCTGTATGATGTAATGTTGGGACATGTGTCCTCTGCTTGGTGACATTCGATATATTTGCTCAGTGAGAGTGTTGGATAATTATTTCCTTTCTTTGTGTCTTAGGTTTATCCTGTGATTTTCCACTCTATTAAAACCGACTCGTATACCATGGGTGTATGATTTGAAGTATAAGAGCTGGTAGGATTTTGGGTTCTTGCGTGCAAAATCTTGAGACGTATGTGACGTTGGGGTCGCCAGGAGTTGTCGGCCGATGATCCATTCCGAGCCAGGCCTGCCTATTTCCTGGGTTGGTATTACCCAGTATGCTCCTGGTTGTGTGGCCCAACCGATGTGTGCTGTTTGTGTAGCCTGAATTCGGGGTCTGACACCTGGCCCGGAGAGGAAACACCCATGACAGAGATGGAAATCGGCCCGTACCCAGGTTCACGACCCTCAAGAGGAGGTAACACCGCTACTCCTGCTTGTCTGTATTGGACTGCAGATGTTACAGGACAATTGAGCTTGCCGAGGGCTCTCTTGAGGCAGTCCGAGCTTGGAGAGGGAAGCAATGGTCGTCTTCCTCCTCCAGCCGAAGGCTATTCTACTGGCTGGGCCAGGGTTTACAAGTGTTTTACAGGTCATTGGCCGACCCTTTCCTACGGTGGAGGTCTTGTTCCTTTTATAGGCGCCACAGGCGTCTTCCTTGCGCGAGGCATCCATGGTAGGCTCCCACGCGCAGTGGCGCGGAGGAGTAGGAGTCCACCGCGGCTGAATCCTTCATAGACGCGGTCCATTGGCGATAAAGTTGGCCGCAGTGGCCGACAGGCTGCAGACCACGCATAACGGCTCGCATGGGGTTGCAGCGATCGGGGTGGAGCCCACGATGACGATCTTCTTGGAGTGTTGCGCCGTCCAGCCGCATTATCATCAGAGAGGAAAGTTCCAGCTGTCCTGCCGCAGGAGGCGCAACTTTATTGACTCCTTTATCACCAAAATGGAAAAGGGAGTGCCCGTGTCACTCTACGGCGGCTGCAGAGGCCATGTGCGCCCTGCAATACTTCCTTAGCCGCGAAGCTTCCCCACAGGCCCGAGACGGCCCTTGGAGGGATTCCTGTAGACTTCTCTCCGGGCACGTAGAGCCTCGGAAGAGTCTCTTGAAGTGCAGGTCCTCTTCAGGCCTTCGCTTCCTCTTTAGGCCCTCAAGAGGATTTGCCTCTCGAGGGTCTCTCCAAGCGGTGGCTTGGTCCTTAGTCGTTTCGTCTGATTTGTCAGCGTGCGAGGCCTGGGGAGAGTGGGCTCTGCACACCCCAGTCCCCACTGGACCGACAGCAGGGGACGCCGCGATGTCGCCTCGGCCTAGTGCGGGAATCGCTGGAGGGGCTGGAGGCCCATCTCGCCCTCGAAGACGCGCAAATCTCCCAGTGGCAGGGCGAGCTTGCAAAGGCGTGGGCGTCTTTCCACGCTGCGGTGGAGCCTCGCCGCCAGGAAGACTTGGCTCTACAAAAACAACCCGAGGAGGCGATACACTTCACCAAAGAGGTGCGCGAGGGGGCCATTCGCGATGCTGATGAGACTCTCGCGCCCCTTCGGGCTGAGCGCGATGCAGCCGTGGAGCTCTTGGCTGAGGCGAGGGCGGAGCGGGAAGCCATGGAGGGCTTGCTGGCGCAGAAGAACCGCGAGCTCGCCCAGCTCGAGTCCCAGCTTTGCTCCACCCACGAGGCCGAACGTGCCTCTCTAGAGGATGCCCGCAAGGGCCTGGTCGTCCGGGAGCACGAGCTGCTCTCCACCGAGAAGGAGGTGCGCCTGCGCGACGAGCAGCAACAGGAGGCAGAGAACGAGCTCGCGACCAAGCGCGAAGAACTCGAGGCCCGGGAGAGCAGCTTGACCGATGCCCTCTGCAAGCACGCCGAAGAAGTGGCCTCCCAACAGAAGATTATGGAGCGCTTCAAGGTTGCCTTCACCCATAGATTTATTTCCAATTTGGCGGATATTTCCTTAAGTGATTTTCTGAAACCAAAAAAAAACAGAAAACAGGGAACTAGCACTGTGGCATGTTGTTAATAGGTTAGTCCTAGGAAATACATAAAACTATTTTAAATGCATATAAACATGTAATAATATGATATAACATAGCATGGAACATAAGAAATATGGATACGTTGGAGACGAATCAAGAGGGTCTCATCCTTCTTCTGCACTACTGCGCAGGTTGTTGTGGGTGAGCGCGCGCTCGTACGAGCCGTTGAAGTTGGCGACGAACTACTTGCAGAGCTCCTCCCACGAGCTCACGGAGTCATCTGGCAGGTTCAGGAGGCATGACGGTGCTGGGCCGCGAAGCGCGTGGGATAACCAGTTGGCCATGACCTTGTCGTATCCTCCTGCAGCTTGAATGGAGGTGGTGTAGAGCTGCAGGAACTCGATGGGGTTGCTGGAGCCGTCGTAGTCCTTTGGGAGAGCTGGCCGGAACTTCTGAGGCCATATCACGCGGCGCAGAGCACGGGTGAACGACATGCACCCCGTGGCGTACGTAGCGATCCGTTCTGTAGAGCCCCGCGGTTCTGTTGGCCCGCCTGGCCAATCTCCTCCACGAGGCGGTTCAGGCGGTCTCAGTGGCGCTCCATCCCCACACGTGCGTCCGGCGCGGTGCGCTGCATGATTTGGTAGTCGCGCGGCGAGGACGCGTGGCAGACAACTCTCTGTGTCGCGGCCAGAGGCGGTCCCGAAGGAGGTGGAGGTGCGTCAGGCGCAGCCATTCCCGCAAGAGAGTGGTGCATAATCGATCGCGACGGAGCGGGGCACGTCGTGGCTATGCCGACGAGGTGGTTGAGGCGTTCCAGCCACTGGCCGTGGGCCTCTGGAGTAGGCCGGTAGCAGAGAAGTTCTTGCGCCATGAGCAGAGCGGTGTGCGGATAGGGATCTACGCGTCCTTGGGAGGACGTGCTCCGGCGCAGCGACGGGTGCGAGGACTCCACGTCATCCTGGTGCTCGGGGTGCTGCTCCTCGTCGCGCTCAGCCTCGCTCTCGGGGTCATCCACATGCGGGCCGGTGTTGGCGCGCTCCTCACGATGGGGGCAACCTCGACGGCCGCGAGTGGAGGTGGCATCAGGCGGGGTGTCAGTTCCTCCAGGCGCGCGCTTGTTGGCGCGGGCAGCGCGAGTGGCGCGTGTGTCTGTCATGTCGCGGAAGTGGCTCGAAGGAAGTTTACGCGCCTCAATCCCCTACCTGGTGCGCCATATGTCGGAGAGTGACTCCCACGGAATAGGGATAGCCACACCCTGAAGAGGTAGTTCGAAGAGGGACTGAACGCAGAGGTGAAACAACCCTCGAGAGGCACGGCAACGATGCTCGTCGAGCCTGAAGAGGAGCGACACGACAGGGAAGGACACCAGCCCATACCCAGGTTCACGGCCCTCAGGAGGAGGTAAAACCGCTACTCCTGCTTGTCTGTATTACACTGCAGAGGTTAAAGTAGAATGAGCTTGCCGAGGGCTCTCTTTAGGCAGTGCGGTGCTTGAAGAGGGAAGCTATGGTCTTCTTCCTCCTCGAGCTAGTTGGCTATCCTATGCTTTTGGCTAGGGTTCCAAGGCTTCAGAGATCGATCCCTTCCTACGGAAGTGCTCCTACTCCTCTTATAGGCGCCTCGGGCCTCATCCTTGCACTTTATGCGGAGGATGGGTTCCCACATGGCAGTGGCACGATGGCTCCGCAAAATTGTCCATGGACTCGGTCCATCCGTGCTAAAGCCAGCCGTGGTGGCCGACAACCCGCAGTCCACGCAGAACGGCCAGCAGGCGCTGCAGCTGTCGTGGCGGAGCCCACGATGACGATCTTCTTGGAGCGTTGCGCCGTCCAACCGCTTTGTCACCAAAGAGGAAGGTTAGTAGTCCGGCTCTGGCGGCGCAGCTTTGTTGACTCCTTTAATCACCAGAATGGCAACTGCGGCACCCGCGTCACTTTCTGCAGACGTGTGCGTCACTCTGTGGATGCTGCAGAGGCCATGTGCGCCCTGCAGCGGTTGCTTCGCATCGAAGTGTCTCAACAGGGCCTTGGCGGCTTTGTGGAGAGATTTGCGTTGACTCCTCTCCAGGCAGGTGGAGCCTTGGGGAGTCTCTTGAAGCGAGGGTGTCCTCTTCAGGCCTCGCTTCCTCTTCAGGCCCTGGAGAGGGTTGGCCTCTCGAGAGTCTCTCCAAGCGGTAGCTTAGTCCTTAGTCCTTTCGTCGATTCTGTCGCATGCGAGGGCTGTGGAGAGTGGGCTCTGCACACCCTGGTCCTCACTGGGCCGACACATCTTTATCTCACGCTATTGAAGGAGGAGTTAGCCACGTTGTGGGAGACGCCAGCCCGTACATGGGATGCCTACACTAGAAAATATTTCGACATGGGAGCCGCCTTGTTCAAGACGGTGCAGGACTATCTGCGTTGCTCGTACGTATCGGCCCAGGTAGGCCACGAATTTTGCGCATGTGTCAGGTGCATGGATGGGACCCCGCATCTCCAGCTACCAAGGGATGGGTCTCCGAAAACTATGTACCCAGGTGCACGAAGGTGGCTTCGCATGGATCACCCATGGACAAACCGCGGTGACCTTTTCATTTGTGAACACGAGCTCGAAAGAGCCCCGCGCCAGAGGACCGCCACTGAAATAAACCAGCTTTTGAGAAATTGGGAGGAGTGCCCTGCTCCTGGAAAGAAGCGACCGAGGGTTGATCCTTTCCTAGGTGTATGGAGAGCGAGGTTTGTTTTTCACGACTTGCCGTACTGGAAGGTCCTAAAAGCGCCCCATAGCCTCGATATGATGCCAATTACGAAAGATGTCACCGAGAGTCTACTGGGTACTCTTTCCAACATGCCGAAAAAGTCCAAGGATGGGACAAGAGCAAGATCCGATCTAAATTGGCTTGGCATCAAGAAAGATCTGCAGGCACCCGACAATGATGACGATGACGTTGACAAGGATGATGATCAAACAGAAGGAACTCAAGGTCGCACCAAAAGGGCAAAGAAGAAATCGGTGGTGCTTCCCGCTACCTGCTTCACTATGAGTCCGGAAGAGCCCGGCCAGTTCTATAAGTGCCTCATAGGAGTCAAATTTCCGGGCGGTTACGCGGGGAAGATCAGCAGGTATCTAGAAACATGGAAGAAGAGGTTCAGTGGTATGAAGTTCATGATTGTCACGTGTTGATGACGCAGATAATTCCCGTTGTGATCCAAGGGACAATGGACGAGCACGTCCGAGATACACTGCTTGCCCTGTGCAACTTTTTCGATGTCATCAACAGGAAGTCGATCGACGTGAAGCAGCTCGACAGACTACAGGAAGAGCTCATGCTGATACTATGTGAGCTCGAGATTTACTTCGCGCACTCATTCTTTGATATCTGCGTGCATCTCCTTCTCCATGTCGTTGAGGACATCAAGAAGCTCGGGCCGATGTTCCTACACTACATGATGTCGTTCGAAAGGCAGAACGGTGTCATGAAAGGATACATTCGCAATAGGTCCCGTACGGACGCAAGCATGGCGAAGGGCTTTCTAACCTACGAGTGCATCTATTTATGCTAGAATTATCTAAGCACCGAGGACGAGGATGTTGTTCTGCCCACTAGGAAGCACCTCGGCAGGCTAGGTGGACTTGGTCACCGCGAGGGCTCCCGCTCACTCTTTGTGTGTGTTCATGGTCGAAGAGAAGACCTCGACAGGGCTCACCATATCGCGCTACAACACTTACAATTGATCGAACCTTGGGTTGAGGAGCACAAGAGCTTAATGGAGCAGAATTACATGGACCTGGGCGGAAGAGGAGAATGGAGACGTATCCAAACAGCACAACTCTAGCTTCACACGTTGTTTCAAGATCAGGCAACTGTTTCAAGCAGCGAGCCAAACGCCATCTACGGAAGATGAAGAACTCATATTTCATTATCACAAGGCCCTGGAAAGAACGTAAGGACCTATCAGGCGTACGACATCAACGGTTACACATTCAACACCCAGGAAAAGGACAAGAATATTGAATATCAAAACTCAGGAGTAACTATGCTATCCTACGGTGATGAGAGGCTACTTTCAAGGAAAGATTCTTCTAAAGGATCGAGGAGATATGGGAGCTCAACTACTGTGGAGAGTTGGTGCCAATGTTCCCTGTAAAATGGGCCAAGGACATCGTGAAAGAAGGCCGATATTTCACAACCATGGTAATACCCGATGCCAAATCGAAGAAAGCCTCCACGAAAAAAGAGCCATGGGTACTCGCTAGCCAAGTTGAGCAATGCTTCTTCATTACTGACCCGTCAAAGCCTAGCCGTGTTGTGGTGAAGAGGAGCAAGAAGAGCATCATCGGAATGGACGGAGACGCCAACGAGGAAGACTTGGACGGAGATCCGAAGATTGAGGAGGATTTCGACATGTTCTTCGAGCCGACTACCATCAAAAACCCAAGGAAAACCTCCGTACCTACTAAAGGTTGTCCGTTCACGCGAACAAATCTCAAGGTGCCCGGCCTACAGTATTCAACCACGAAGCAGGGAAAAAAGAGAAGCTAGCTCTCTCGGAACCTCTCGGGATCAACAAAGATGACTTTTTTTTGGTGTGTGTGAGACAATGCAAGCATATATATGCATGTGTATATCATGAATATTTAAATTTTCATGATTTACTTATATATTTTGGTGTGTGTCAAAAAGTACAAGCATATATATGCATGTGTATAGCATGAGTACTAAAAATTTCATGATTTGAATATATATGAATTTTTGGGGTATTAATATATATGAGAATGTGTAAAATGCCTATATAAAAAAATGAAGAAAAGTAGTAGCACACAAATAATAGGACAATTCACCAAATCAGTGCTGAAGTCTAGAACATAAATTATGTGGGGCATGCTTCCATACATGCGCCACAGAATCACATATTTTGAGGCACACCGTCTGAGCCATGCGCCACAGAATCACATAATTTTGTGGCGCACCGTCTGAGCCATTGAAAGTGAATTTCCTCTAAATTGATTTTAGAGATTGTTGACAACACATCTACAAGACTAATGGGTGTGCTAAGTTATTTGCAGATTATACAGGTCTTATCAAGAGTTGAAAAAGGAGAGAGTGGCCCCTGTTTTCTGTGGTGTAATTTTGTTTTTCAGTTCAAGCGGTAGTACCGCTGGAGCTTGAAAAACCCTCGGCATAGCTAACGGTACCAAGCGGTAGAGGTCGGGTAGTACCGCTGGTGTCCTTCGTTTTTCGACTAAGGACCCAGCGGTAGTACCGCTAGCCTGTAAAGCAACGGTAGTACCTCTGGTACCGCTGTTGCTGACGAACTCTTCTGCCTAGGTACCGTTGCTATCCGTGGCGGTAGTACCGCCAGCTACCGCTGGAGGTACCACTGGAATTAGAAAATCTCTCGGCATAGGCTACGATACCAGGCGGTATCACTCCGGTAGTACCGCTGGAGTCCTTTCCGTGCTATGGCTAAGTACCCAGCGGTAGTACCGCTCGCGCAGCGGTAGTACAGCTGCCCCAGCCTCAACGGTTGTACCGCTGGAGCTGGAGAGTAATTCTGCCTGGGTACCGTTCAGCGGTAGTACCGCTGAGGGATTTTTTCAGACACCAATGGCTCGTTTTCGGGTTTCCCTATTTAATGACTTCATCTTCTCCAAGAGCAAGTGACGATTCTACACTCTCTCTCCTCCATTGTTTCTTATCTTTGAAGCTTTGGATCTCCCTACTTCACCACCCAAATCGCTTGATCTTTTGGGAAGTGAGGGTGAACACCTAGATCTAGCTCTCCACCGAAGGAAATAGAATCTCACCCTCTCTATCAAGAGGGATCTAGTGCTAGGCTTTCCTTTGGAAACCTATGTTCTTACTTGGTTGTTTTTGTTGGTTTGGAGACCTTTGTGGTCAAGACCTCTCGTGGTCATTGTGGGAGCCCCCAATTCAGTTGTGGGTGTGTGCCTCACGAATTTGTACGGGATCTTCTCCGCCCTTAAAGGAGTCCTTAGTGGAAAAGTGAGCTCGTACCTTTGTGGTCGAGTTCACAGAGAATAGGGTGAGGCCTTTGTGGCGTTGAGCTTACATTTGCGGTAGCTCACACCTCTCAAACAAGACGTACACCTATGTGGTGGAACTCGGGATAAAATCACCGTCTCCGAGATCTTCTTTGGTTATCTCGTTCCACTATCTCCTTTATTGTTTTTCCACTTATCGTTCTTGCTTAGTTTCCTTGTTGTCTAGCACTTGTTTCAATCAGTTCACATATAGCCAACTTACTTTCCGTTATCCTAAAACTAAAAAAGACATTAAAATTGGTCACCACCTATTCACCCTCCCCCCCCCCCCCCCCCTCTAGGTGGTCAACTTCCGTTCAATTTGTATCAGAGCCAGGTTGTCTCCTAAAAAGCTTCACCCCTTGAGACCAACCTTGTACAATGCAAGTTGACCCGAAAGAGGTTACCGAAACGGACCCCGCGACTTTGGCGATGCAAAAGAAAGGTGCCACTATGGCCGATATCAACTCTTTGTAAACAAAGTTGACATCGTCCATACAAACCGAGTTCAAGAAGTTTCATGATATGCTTGAGGCTCTCAAGACATCCAAGGAAACCTCTCTTGCATTGCCCTCAAAGCGTCTGGTGCTTCCGGGCATTACTCAGGATGTGGACCCCGAATTGATAAAGGGAAAGCAATAGCCTTTGGATGGGAAGGGTGATGTTAGTAGTTCCTCAAACCATCAAAACACTCCATCATCCCAAGATGAAGTGCCTAAAGGATACAATGCCACTCTTCCCCCATCCCAATACCATACCCCCGATCCAATTTTTCCTCATCGGCAAGTTTCTCATAGGGGTGATCCCCCATTGCTTAAAGATTATACATTCTCTCAATGGCAATATGTGATGAAGTCTCATGTGTGAAGCTCTTCAATCGAGTTGTGGCGCATCATTCAAGTTGGATACAAGCCGCATGATTCGACCAACTTGACAAGAAGAAAAGTGGTGGAAGCTCAACTTGATGACACCGCTCTCTACATGATCCAAAAGGTGGTTGGGAACAAGGACATGTCTCTCATCCAGCACCTCACCACCGCCAAGGAGACATGGGATGCTCTATCCGAGTTGTTCGTTGGGAAAGATAGCATGAGGAGGAACTGCTATGACTCTTTGAGCAAAGAAGCCGAGGGCTTTTACAAGCTTGATGGTGAAGACCATGAGATGATGTATCAAAGATTGGTGCCCCATAGCCACAAGCTTTCGAGAAGTTGGTGCCTCTCATATTTATGATGCATGGATCAAGAGGAAGTATGTGAGCTCTATGATGTTATGTGAGCCAACCGACGTCAAGAGTCTTCAAGGAAGACATAACTACCATATCATGACGTCTAATGAGGTGATGCAAGAGATGACCGTGTACAAGGTGGCCACGAAGAATGCTCAAGACGCAAGGGCAAGCGCTCTTGGAATGCAAAGAGGCACAACCAACCTTGCCTTGAAGGCTACCATTGAGAAAGACAATGATAATGATCTTGGAAGCTTTGCCGCCATATCCGAGGAAGCACTCAAGATTGCTTACAACGATCATCTCGCTCTTGCGGCTCGCACCTTTTGGAACAACCCTTCAAGAGGCAAGATGCGAGTTGACAAGAGTCCACCTCAAGCCGATAGGGTCTCACCATCCAAGTCAAGGACATGCTACAATTGTCAAGACAAGTTCCATTTCATCGCCGATTGTCCTTATGAGAAAAGAGAAGAGCATGGTGGACGTCTAGTGCTCAAGGACAAAGCCAAGATGCCTCCTAAGAAGGCCTATGGAAATAAGAGGCCTCTTCACAAGAAGCCTTGCATCATGTTGTTGACCCAAGAGGAGTACCCCACCGATGATGAAGAGTCGGAGGAAGAAACACCAAATGAAGTGGCGGCACTTGGCACCACATCAACACCTACCGCTCCTTCATCAACGACAAGAACTCCCTCATCAACAACATGAACTCCTCCAACTACGACAAGCTCTTCATCATCTCTATTCACGTCGCCAAATGAGAACTCCATCACCAAGACCTCAAGATGTCTTATGGCCAAGGCATCAGAGGTACCTTCATCCTCTTCCTCTCTCATGAATGAAATGAATGAGCTTGATGATGCCTCTAGCCTTCGTATCAAGGAAGAGCTCGTTGCCTTTGATTCCTTCATCACTAACTTCCAAGGGGAGAGCAAGAAACACGTTGGTGCTCTTATGGATCGTATTGGTGAGTTAGAGCACCTTAATGAAGAGAAGGGTAAGATTGAAAGGGATGACTCTATTTCTCTATCGTATTTGAGATCCTCCCTTGAGGAGGTTGAAGAGTCTCATGCTCGTCTTGAAGAGCAACTTGAAACTATTGAGGAAACTCATAACTCCTTGCATGCTAAGCTCATTAAAGACCGTGACATGTACTTTGCTAAATTCAAGGTGGCTTAACAAGATAAAGCCAAATTTGCGGTTGGGCATGTTAGACTCATTGAGGACATGGAGAAGCTCGTCATGGCCCACAAGGCTTTGGAGAGTGAACATGCTCTTCTAAAGGAGTCTCATGCTCAACTCCAAACTCGGCAAACTAACCTTGTCTCTCCTAGCATCTCTACCGCTATTTGTTCTTGTGATAATGCTAATCTTATGAATGAGAATGCTAGGTTGAAGAATGAGATTGCTAAGGCCTCAACATCCAAGATCATCCTTCTCAAGGGTAAGCAAGTTGTTGAGACTCCCATCGTGGAGCCTCACACTCGACAAGGGAAGGAAGGACTTGGATATGTGCCTCCCATGAAGATGAATGCCAAGAAGGGTATTCCCAAGAGCGTCAACCCCATCCAAGCCAAGAAGGCCGACTCCATTCAATCCAAGGACGATCTTGCGAGTAGCAATGCCTCAAGTGGCAAGCCTACTCGTAAAGATCACGTTGGGGACAACAATCCTAACTATGCTTTATAAGTTGATTATTATGGGAATGTTTGTGCTCATTACATTCGACCCTACTATGGTTTCATTTCATATGCTATTTGGGTTCCTAAGTCTCTTGTCGCTAACCATAAAGCATGGGTTTCTAAATGCAATAAGTGATCTCTTGTAGGACCTTGCTCCCGGTGGTTCAAAATGGATAATTGATAGTGGATATACAAGTCATATGACCAGGAGCAAAGAACTTTTCACGGAGTTGAAACCTAATGTAGATCAAGTAACCGTGACATTTGGTGACTTATCAAGGTATAAGGTAACCGGGCTTGGCAAAGTGGTAGTTGCCCCCGACATTACTCTTGTCAATGTTATGCTTGTCGAATCTCTTGGCTATAATTTGTTATTGGTTCGTGCCTTAACAAAGTTGGGGATCTCTCCCTTCTTTTATAAGGACGTTGTGGTCTTCTTGTGGAGCAAGTCGCTAAGAGTGGCTTTCGTGGGATACGTGGAGCATGAGCTTTATGTGGTGGATTTCTCCGGAGCCACCACTACTCAAGCCATGTGTCTTTTTGGAAAAGCCGACGTGGGTTGGCTTTGGCATCGCCGACTAGCCCACGTAAACATGCGCACTTTGCAAAGTCTTCACAAGGGTAGCCACATCCTTGGACTAAAAGATCATGTTTTCTTTTCAAGGGATCGAGGTTGTAGAACTTGTGTGGAAGGCAAGATGCATGATATTCCTCATCCAAGCAAGACCATCATATCTCTGTCCCGGATTTTGGAATTCCTTCATGTTGATCTATTTGGACCAATTCCGGAGATAAGCCTTGGTGGCAAGAAATATTTCCTCGTGATTGTTGATGACTATTCAAGGTATACATGAGTCTATTTCTTCAAGACCAAGGATGAAACTCAACAAGTCTTCATCGACTTCTCAAAGTAGGTTCAACGTCAACATGACCTCCCCATATTGGTTGTTCGAAGTGACAAGTGGTCGGAATTCAAGAACTACACCCTTAACAACTTTCTTAGTGAAGAAGGCATTCGTCACCAATAATCCCCTGCATACACTCCTCAACAAAATGGCGTTGCCGGAAGGAAGAACCGGACTCTCATCGACATGGAAAGATCTATGTTGGCGGAGTTCAAGTCTCCCATCAACTTTTGGGCGGAGGCTATTTCCACCGCATGTCACTCATCAAACGGACTCTACTTCCGCAAGGGCTTGAAGCAGACTCCATATGAGATCCTTACCAGCAACAAACCTAACACTGGCTACTTCCGAGTGTTTGGACGTAAGTTCTATTTCTCGTCAAGGGTGTCTGGTTGGGTAAGTTCCACTCTAAATCAATTGAGGGGATATTTGTTGGCTATGGTAGCGAGTCCCACACTTATGGAATCTTTGATAAATCCTCCCGGATTATCATAGAATCTTGTAGTGTGGAATTCGATGAAAATGATGGCTCCCAAGTGGAGCAAGTTGGTGTTTGTGATGTAGGTGATGAACAACCTTTTGAAGCCATTAAGAAGATGGGAGTGGGCTTTCTTCACCCCATTGAAGTTCATCAAGAAGTTGTTCAAGAAAGCTCAAGCTCTTCTATCAACGAGACCTCACCGTCACAAGAGCCACAAGGTGGCTCACCCATAGCAAATGATGAATCCCCTCAAGAACAATCTCAAGATCTTCCTCAACAAGAGCATGCTACTTCTTCTCAAGATTAAGCCCATGATGAGCCTCAACAAGATTTTCATCAACAAAAAGATCATGCCTCCCCCCACCAAGATTATCGAAGATAACTCCACTTCTCCAAGTTCTACTCAAGGGCAAGATCATCCTTCCCCACCACATGAAGAAGCTTCTCATGATGATCAAGGCCCTCAAGAAGGTCAAGACTAGGACCCAATGGACCAAGATGGTCAAGCGATTGTCCCCACTACAAGGGCGGCAATTGAAACTCGTCGTCAAGCTCGCTTTGCAAGATCATTGGAATTAAGGGCTTTATCCCTCGGCAAGGTCATCGGTGACATTCGAGCAAGGGTCTCCACACGAAGTCAATTAGCTCACTTTAGTGAGCATCAAGCACACATCTCCATGGTTGAACCCAAGAAAGTATTCGACGCACTTGAAGAGCCTGATTGGCTAGGTGCTATCCATGAAAAGCTTAACAACTTCGAGCGCAATAAAGTGTGGCGCCTTGTTGAGAAGCCCAAGGAGTGCCGCAACGTTATCGGCACCAAGTGGATCTTCAAGAACAAGCAAGATGAACATGGCATCGTTGTGAGTAACAAGGCGCGGTTGGTGGCTCAAGGATTCTCCCAAGTCGAAGGCATCGACTTTGGAGAAACATACGCGCCGGTTGCAAGGCTCGAATTGATACGTATTCTCATCGCTTATGAATCTCATCATGGTTTTAAATTGCAACAAATGGATGTTAAAGTTCTTTTCTTAATAGTCCTTTGCAAGAACTTGTCTATGTTAAACAACTCCCGGGTTTTGAAAACCCCGACCATCCTCACCACGTCTATGTCTTGGACAAAGCTCTTCATGGCCTTAAACAAGACCCCCGTGCTTGGTACAAGCATTTGAGAGGTAAACCGTGGATTTTGAGGTTGGGGTAATCGATCCCACTCTTTTTACTAAAAAGGTTATTGGTGAACTCTTCATTTTCAAATATATGTCGATGACATTATCTTCGGTTCTACTAACCGTGTGTTCAATGATGAGTTTTCCAAGCTAATGACCCATAAGTTCGAGATGTCCATGATGGGTGAACTCAAGTTCTTTCTCGGTTTTGATATAAAGCAACTGAGGGAAGGAACATTCATATGCCAAGACAAGTACATTCAAGATATGATCAAGAAATTCAAGTTGCTTGGACTCAATAGTGTGACTACTACTATGCAAACCAAGTGCCACCTCGAGCTTAACCCCAATGGTAAAGAGGTAGACCAAAAGGAGTATTGTTCTATGATTGGGTGACTTCTTTACTTATGTGCATCTAGGCCCGATATTGTCCTAAGCGTTGGAGTGTGTGCTCGGTATCAAGCCGCGCCTAAGGATAGTCATTTGATGGCCGTGAAGGGAATCTTTAGATATTTGGTTCACACTCCATGTTTCGGGTTGTGGTATCCCAAAGATGGCACATTTTCTCTTTGTGGATACACCGACTCCGATTGGGCGGGCGACATTGATGATAGGAAGATCTTTGGTGAGTTGGTCCTCGAAGAAGCAAATTGCATCTCATTATCCACGGCAGAAGCCGAGTACGTCGCCGCCGCAAGCGGGTGTACTCAACTTGTTTGGATGCGGCAAACTTTAAAGGATTACGGTGTCCTATTGGACAAAGTGCCGCTTCTTTGTGATAATGAGAGTGCCATCAAGATTACAGAGAATCCAGTGCAACATTAAAGGACCAAGCATATTGAGATTCGCCACCATTTTATTCGCGATCATGTGGCACGAGGAGATGTTGATCTATCATATGTTGGTACAAGGGATCAATTGGCGGACATCTTCACGAAGCCCCTTGATGAAGCCCGTTTTTGCTACTTGAGGAATGAGCTTAATATCATAGATTCTTGGGCCTTGGCATGATATCCAAACACACTCTCCAACGCTTATTGCATTATTAGAAGTAGATGCACGCATGGACTTAGGGGGAGCGTTTTCCTAATACATTGGATCCTTTCTCCCCCTATTATGCATATAGTAATGAATCATTGCTAAAACTTCAAATTAATCTATAATTTGTGAGCTTCAATGATGAGAAGTAGTTATGGACCCAAGATATATCTTCGCAGTGCCATGCTTCAACTCATACACGGTGTCTTCGGCCACCACAAACTCTTGTTGAAGTCATAGGATTTATTTGGGTTTATCTTTGGTTTTTCACTTGCGTTGTCTCTTTTGAGTCTTTCTGATTACACACTCATTTTTTTATCTCTCTTGTTTTTTGCTTTTTGAGTGTGTAAGTCCTTTCTCAGTTTGTTTCTCTATCCTAAGGCTCTCACCTCAAATAAAATTCCATCCCACTGCATTTTCCTAGACCAGCTCGGAAGCGATTTTGCCTCTGCTGCCCGGTACTACCGCTGGCCCAGCGGTACTACCACTGCCTGGAACTTCAAGTCTCAGGCAGCCATAGTACCACTTGCGCCAGAGTAGTTACCAGGGAGCGGTACTACCGCTCCTTCCCAGGAGCGGTAGTACCCCTACGATACCCGTGAGTATCAGGTGGCGGTACTACCGCTGAGGGATTCTTCCTGAGGGGTTAAGTAGGGCGTGGAGGGGTAAAAGTTCTTCAGTTTTTACTCTATCCACAGCCGACCCCCACAGAAAACAATCTCCCAGCCGCCACCGGAGTCAACATCGCCGCCGGGAGAGCTTCTCACCGGCATTGGACGGCCCCTCCACGACCTTGAGAAGTTTGAGGACCATCTCCTCCCTCCCTTCTCCACCATGAGTTCCGGTAACTTTTTCCATCCTTCTCAGCTTAGTAGATTCGTTGAGATTAGTTGGAAATTATATTTTTCCGAGATTCTAGTTGGTAGAATGGTTAGGAATGAGTAGGTAGTCAGTTTAGAATCAGTTTTGCAAAGTTTGATTGGACAAATCCATAGATCGGGGCAGATACTTTTTCAAAACCGCCAGAACTGAAACTGGCGGTACTACCGCTGGGACGACGGTACTACCGCTGGCTGGGACTTTTCCAGAAATTGTGCAATCCTGATTCTTTTCCTTTTGGTCTTATGAAATGCATTACTTATCCCCTTGCTACCTCTCTCTGCTATCTTAGGTCCTAGCAAGGGGTCTCGAGGAAGTTCTTCCAAGTGTGTGGCTAAGCGGGGCCGCAAGGGTCCTATCTATGAGCCTGAGATTGAGGAAGAAGAAAGCAACCAGGAAGTGGTGACAGTTGGTACTCGCCGCGAGCGTTCAAATGCAGCCAAGGCCCAATGCACCTCCTCCCCGGTCACTCATCTCTTCGTCCTCTCATGATTTCGTGAGGCTTAGGAGGGAGAATGCTTATGCCACTCCTCGGAACCGCAACTACACCAACCTTGAATTCCACAACCTTTTCCAAGAAAGGGTGTTCAATGAGGTCTTTTCCCGTCACTAGACCAAAGTTGTGACGCCATTTAGCATCAACACGGAGCATATGGAGTTACATCCGGAGTATTTTGGAGGTGCTATTGAGATTTGCAAGGAGTTCGGCATAAATGATTTCATTGTCGTGCAAGAGGACTATAGTGAGCTACTTGTGGCTCAATTCTTTGCCACCGTGCATTTTTTGCGGATGATCCAAGTAGGGTCAAATGGATGTCAAGGGGAGTTGTGCTTGAAGCCACTTGTAACATCCCAAATTTTGCAAAAATTTAAAACCTTGCATCCATGCATCTTTCATCAATAGATATAAATCTACATCACAAATATATTAAATAAAACAACAAATTATAAGAATAAATAGCCTACAATTCCAGAAAGTGTTATTAAACTCCTTTAAATAAATATTATTTTTATCAATTTATTTATGGGCAAGAATAATGTCAAAAGTTTCCATTTTTAATAACCTTTCCAAAAATAAATTTTTATGATTTTTTCTGAAATGTTTTGAGTAGGTTTAAAAATCATTTTTGAAATCAGTATTTAAAAGCAGATATTAATTTCATTAAAAGAAAAAGGATTTCGGGCCGGGCGGTTAGCTATCTACCACGCGAGCGCGTCCGAACGTGGCCTAGCCAGCCCGCGCAGCCCAATCCCCCCCTCCTCTCGCTGATAGGTGTGACCCACCTGTCAGCTTCGTCTTCCTCCCCGCCGGAGATCGCGGCCGATTTGAAATCGGCGACCGGCCGTGATTCCCGAGCGTAATCAGCGCGAGGCTTGCTCCCCGCGCCACCCTATTTAACCCCCACCTCCGCCGCACCTCCCCGCACCCAAACCCTAAATCTTCCGCCGCCGGGCAGCTCGCGAGCGAGCTCGGACCTCCGCCGCCGAAAAGCACGCCGTACGGAGTACTCCGACCACCCCCGAGCTCGCCTTTGCCCCTCCTCGATTCCCCTCCTCGTTGCGCACGTTTTTGACTTTGTCGCGCGGGTTGTTTTGCAGCCGAACGTCGTATTCGTCCACGCCCGAGGGAGACCGCCGCCGCAAGCAACTCCGGCGAGTTGCACGAGGAGTAGAAGACCACGCCGACGACCACCATCGCGCCATAGACTCCGCCCCGACGTCCGCTATGCCTCGGTAAGCCGCGTTCGTTCCGTAGCCCCGTAGGACGTGAGAAACTAGCAACGCCGGCCGTGGCGCCGCCGCGGTCGGGCGAACTCCGGCGGCTGCGCCGCCCGTTTTTGGTCAACGGATCGTTGACCGTTGGATATAGATCCAATGGATCAAGATCGATTAGATCCCGCGCGTCCATTTTAATTTAGATCGGATGGCTCTCGCAGCCGATCCGCGTCGAAGCGGTACCGACCAATAAGATCGCGCCACGTAGCCCCTGTTAATTCTTTTTCGCAGGAATTTTTATAAATAAAACAGAAAATATGCAAAACTTAGAAAATTCATAACTTTTGATCTACAAGTTCAAATTTGATAAACTTTATATCCACGGATAGCCCTGCTCATGAAGTTTATTTCTACATCATTTTTTTCCTATTTACAAATTTTAATTGGTATAACTATCAGAGGAGTATTTCGGCTATTAAAATAATAACTTAAATAATAAAAATGATTTAGAAATAAGTTTAATATTTTCAGGATTGTATTAATTCCCTCTGTCCAGCAATATTAATGAATGTCTTAATTGAAAACTTTCATAAAACAAAAAAAGATTAAATTATAGAAATCAAAGTTTTACTATATTATTAAAATTATTTAATTGATAAATTAAATAAGAAATACCTAGAAATTATATTTCATTCATTTAATTACAGAAGATAAAAATTATTAATAAAGGGTGACCTATCATCATCATAGCAAATCATTCATGCATACATGATTATGTTTGGTGTTGCGATGATATTGTGTTAGTATTTATTTTATTCATTGCTTGTGCTAGATTGTGAAGAAGAGGAAGGACTTGCTTGTGATTGTTATTCTTGATGTGCTTGTTCCTCCTGTTACCAAGGCAAGTGACATTCATATTCTACCTAATATTTTCTATATGCATGTGTAGTATATTTTTGAGTAGTGTGCATGATAGGGATTTTTGATTTATTTTATAATGCTAAGTTAGTTTGTATTTTACAAATATCGTAGTAGTGTGTAGCCACCCTTTCTCCTAAGCAGCCATGAAAAGTTTTATTAGTTGCTTAGCTATGATATTAAAATGTTTGCCATGTTATAGAAAAGTTTCTAAGTGTTAAAATCTAAAATACACTTCTAGGTGGAATTGGTTGTTATGGTTTATGTTTGGCTTTTGGGACTATGCTTGTGGTTGTCGTCGCCTAGGATGAATATCTATTCTACTTAGGGCCATGAGCATGGTGGTTGTTACCCAGAAGTGCACTTGTGGACGGCCACCCAGGAACGAAGAGATTACCAAGTCCCTCCAAGTTGAGAAGCTTCCCATGCAGCCTTTTGACAATGGGCTCTGTCTAGAATAACTAAGTTGTGAGGGTGCAACCTGTCAGCTTGACAAGCAGATGTAGAGTTGGTAGGTGGAACGGGTCTTGCTAGTATGGTTGCATTCTTCTTCTAAAAGTTCTTGTCTCAATTCTCTCCTTTCCTTAATACACTCCGCGTGTATAGGATGTTTGGGTTAATTGAGTCTAAAGGTGGAAGTGCACAACCTCTGCAGAGTCGACAATCTGAGTACTCAGCCGTGTCCCCGGAAATAGACTACTTCGAGCAGCTGGACAAGGATGGGCGGAAGAATCTCAACACTGTTTTCATAAAGTAAAATTTGACTAAGGAAAGAATTGTTGGTGCACTTGGGCTTTATCCCTTGGTGCCAAGTTCTTGAGAAACAAGATTGTTTTACAAAAGATAGGAGAAAACTTGCTTTCTGCAAAATAGCCTACAACTCCACCAAGCCAAATATGCGTATAGAATTAGACTTGCCATAATTTATCCACCATAGTCACTTGCCAATACTTTATTGTATTGACCTCCTTCGGGGGCTGCATATTCAAATGTGCAGGTAATTCTGATGAGGAATGAGTTTGGACTCGAGTATACAACCAACATGTCTGCCTGTGGCGCATGCTTGAAGATGAGGCTCATTGTTATTTGTTTTCGTTGTGAACTCTGAACTTTAGCTAGCCTTCATGGCTATGCAATTTGTAATAAAGCCATACTTGGCTATTATTTTGGATCGCGTTGTAGTAATTTAATACTTATGCAATGATACTTTATATTTTGTACTGTGGTGCTAGCAGTGATCCAGGGACTAGCACATAACACAGGTGTTCCATCTTTATATAAAAGATGGGGCGCTACAAAATGGTATCAGAGCAAAGTGTTGCCTGTAGGTTCGAGCCCCTATGATTGGTTAAGCCCTTTTTGGTCATAATGTTACCATCTTTGAAGTATGTTGGATTCTAGCGGCATAGTGGGATGAAGCGGCCCGGGACAAACCTTACATGTCCGTGTACATGAGACTTGTTCCACACTATAAGTGGCTGGCCGGGTGTCTGTCTCTCTCACTATAGTGAAAAATCCAATCTACCAAGAGTTGTTAATATCCGTTGACCATCTCAAGATTTGACTCAGTATTTTCTAAATAATACACACTATGACTAGTCCCCCCTTACCTTATGCTTTTCATGTTTTAAATTTTTCTTCTTTCTACCTAAAGGATGACGAGCTTCCACTTCACCACCGCGGAGGAATTCGAGAACACCCGTTTTGGATGCTACCTCCTAGACATCGGCGAAAAGATAGGGTTACCACTACCCCAAGTCAAGGGTTTCATCCTGAAGAAGTTTAACAAAGAAGGTCGCTGGGGAATAAAAGCAACACAGCCAGGACGTGGAGAAGAACCCCCACTGGAGATTAAAATGGTTAGCGACTCCAAAGATAAAGGACTCAATCTTGTCATGCAGGATCTGATTGGGCGCCTCTGCGGACGGTACAACACAGAGTCGACGGGGCCACTACTCCATTTTCTTTGGAAGGAGAAACGAAGATGGAGAACCTTACCTTTACGATGTTGGAGAAAGAGGCAAGGCAAAACCCCTTAGTCTTTATTTCCAGGAGTTGGAAATCCTTGTCACGGAGATGTATGAAGATAGGCGCACGGAGCTCCTGAAGAACGATGAGCTATGTGCTCTACTTAAGGAGAACGAAGAGAAGATGAAGGCACAAGAGGAAGTGACTAAGGCACAAGAAGAGAGGTTCGCTGCGCAAGAGGAGAGATACAAGAGGCAGGAGAAAAGAGTTCAAGAGAAGAACAAGACTATCAGAGAACAAAAGGCGGAACTCGAGAGCAATGAAGTCGAGTTCGAGGCCGATAGTGACTTGATCAAAAGGCTTCGTGCTGAGAAGAGGGAGCTGCAAGAAAAGAACTCTGCCCTAGAGAAGGAAGTAAAGGAACTCAAGGATGTACTCACCAATGAAGGAATCGAGATTCAGGAAATTGAAGAGGAAGAAGAAGACATGGTCGAGTAGTTCGTAGTGAGACTACCATTTATCATACACCTCATTATCTAAGTCTTGTATTGACCTACCAACTTGTGGTAAGGCAGTACCTTCCTTTGTATCCCCGGAACCCCGTGAGTTTATTTTCCAAACTTTTATACCATTTTCCCTAAACCAAAGGTTTTGTTTTGTGTGATTGGTTGTTTCATAAGTTGCTTGTTGATTGATTGCTAGACTTGTTTGTTTTGTGCATGGGTAGGATTTCTCTTTATAGTTATATCAATCCTTTACTCATCCATGCTAAAACCCCACAGATGCCTCCACGTCGTGATTCCGACAACAACGAGGCTATGCAACAGCTGATGGCAGCTCAAGCCCAATTGATGACTAAGATGACTCAGTTCATTGCAGCAACCAACAACAACAACAACAACAATAACAACAACCCACCACCACCACCTCCGGTGGACAGACTTGCAAGATTTCTAAGGCTCAGGCCTAATAAGTTTTCCTCTGCTACTGAACCAATAGTGGCGGATGACTGGCTCCGTTCAGTCAACAAGGACTTAGTAACTTGTGAGTGTTCTGAGGCAGAAAAGGTGAGGTTCACCGCACACCTACTGGAAGGACCTGCCGCCATGTGGTGGGAGACCTATAAAGTGACTCATCCCCTGGATGGCATGACTTGGGATGCGTTCAAGGAAGGTTTCCGCAATGCCCACATTTCCTCTGGCATAATGAACCTGAAGAAAGAGGAATTTCGTAGCTTGAGACAGGGAGGTAGAACTCTGAAAGAGTATATGGATTACTTCTGTATGTTATCAAGGTATGCACCAGAGGACATCGACACTGACGCTAAAAGGAATGACAAATTCCTTAATGGACTTAGGGGAGAACTGAAGATACCCTTGTCTGTGGCTTATGCACCTAACTACCAAGTTCTGCTGGATCAAGCAATTACTCTGGACAATAACATAAGAAAGGAAGAGAATAGGAAGAGGAAGTTCGGTGCAAGCAAGGGTAACTCTGAAGGAGCACACAAGAAAACACACACATCTGAGGTCAGTAGCCATAAACCCTGGAACTATTCCAACAGTGGAAGTGACCAAAAGCATCATGGCCATAACTACAGTGGAGGATACAAAGGAAACAATGGAGGGTACAAAGGAAATAATGGTGGGTTCAAGGGAAACCATCACCATGGCCATAATCATGGGAATGGTAATCCCCGGCCTAACCCTAAAGGAAAGAAGGACTTGTCTAATGTGACCTGCTTCAAGTGCAAGAAGACAGGACATTATGCTACTGACTGCCCAGAGAAGAAGGCTGATCAAAATTCCAAGCCCAACCCTTTTCAAAAGGGGCAAGTAAACCACATCAACGTGGAAGAAGTTCATGATGAACCTGATGCTGTGATTGGTAAGTTCTTGCTAAATTCTTTTCCAGCATTAGTCTTATTTGATACTGGAGCATCGCATTCATTCATATCAAGAGCTTTTGTAAACAAACATGGGCTAGGCGAGGAAAGCTTAGGAAAACCTATAAGAGTGAGTTCACCTAGGGGTGAGATGATAGTAAATTCTGGATGTAGACAATTAGAGTTAAAGATTCCAAAATATCTTTTTCCAACAGACTTAGTCATCCTAGAAACCCAAGGTTTGGATGTTATCATTGGAATGGATTGGATGACCCGTTTTGAAGGAATCATAGACTGTGCAAACAGAGCTATGACCCTCACCACCCCAGAGAAACAGAAGATTAAATTCAGATCAACTTTTGAACTTAAGAAAGTTAGGCTAAATTCCCTTAAGGTTGTTAGCCTTGGAGATGTGCTGATTGTCCAGGAGTACCCTGATGTTTTCCCAGAAGAACTACCGGGAATGCCACCCGATAGAGATGTGGAGTTTCTCATTGAACTGAAACCGGGTACCGGACCCATAGCTAAGAGACCCTATCCTATGGCCGTCGATGAACTAAAAGAGCTCAAGAAGCAACTGGAGGAACACCTTCTGAAAGGATTTATCCGCCCAAGTTCTTCTCCCTAGGGAGCGCCAGTTCTATTTGTTAAAAAGAAGGATCAAACCCAGAGACTAGTCACGGACTACAGGGATATAAATGAACACACCATCAAGAACAAGTATCCGTTACCAAAGATAAATGAACTATTTGATCAACTAAAAGGTGCTTGTGTCTTCTCCAAGATTGATCTTCGATCAGGTTATCTCCAGATGAAGGTTAGAGAGATGGATATACCAAAGACAACATTTGTTACAAGATATGGCTCATATGAGTACACTATAATGCCATTTGGATTAACAAATGCTCCAGCTTATTTCATGAATATGATGAATAAAGTGTTCATGGATTTTCTGGACAAGTTTGTGGTAGTGTTCATAGATGACATTCTAGTCTACTCCAAGAGTCTCAAAGAACATGAAGAGCATCTACGCCTAGTATTGCAGAGACTACGTGAACATAAGTTATATGCCAAATTCAGCAAGTGTGAATTTTGGTTGGAACAAGTCGCATTCCTAGGTCACATATTATCCAAAGAGGGTATAGCAGTGGATCCTGAAAAGGTTTCAGCTGTAACCAATTGGGAGCCACCAAAGAATGTTGGAGAATTACAGAGTTTCCTTGGCCTGGCAGGATACTACCGAAGATTTATAGAAAACTTTACCAAAATTGCCAAGGCATTGACGGAATTATTAAAGAAGGAGAAGAAATTTGAGTGGACTGAGGCATGCGAGGCCAGTTTTCAGGAATTGAAGAAACGTCCAGTTTCAGCCTCAGTTCTATGCTTACCTGATTTGGAGAAGGAATTTCAAGTGTACTGTGATGCTTCACGCCAAGGTCTGGGAAGTGTGTTGATGCAAGAAGGCAGAGTGGCATCTTACGCCTCTAGACAACTCAAGAAACATGAAGAAAATTACCCAACTCATGATCTTGAGTTAGCATCAGTGGTACATGCCCTAAAAACTTGGAGACCCTACCTGATGGGGAAAAGATGTGAGGTATTCACAGACCACAAAATTTTGAAGTACATATTTACTCAGAAAGAATTGAACATGAGACAAAGAAGGTGGTTGGAACTTATCAAGGATTATGATCTAAGTCTCCAATATCACCCGGGAAAGGCAAATGTGGTAGCAGATGCCCTGAGTCGTAAGGCTTATGTGAATGGCCTCACAGTAGAAGAATTACCCGAAGATTTATGCAAGGCATTCAAGGACCTCAGATCTGAAGTAGTACCAGAAGGTTTTGTAGCCTCATTGGTAGTACAACCTACCTTGATGGAAAAGATATGTGAAGTGCAGAAAGGAGATAAGGAAATAGAAGAAATCAAAGTCAATCTGGAAGCAGGGAAAGCTAAAGGATTTCATGAGGATGAGCAAGGGACTCTGTGGTTTGAGAAACGTATATGTGTGGCCAATGATCCTGATATTAGAAAGTTAATTATGCAAGAAGCTCATGAGACACCTTATTCCATTCATCTGGGAAATACCAAGATGTATATGGATGTGAAGGAGAGATTCTGGTGGAACAACTTGAAAAGAGAAATAGCAGAATATATCGCTAAGTGCGATGTGTGCAGTCGAGTAAAGGCTGAACATCAGAAACCAGCAGGACTTTTGCAACCTTTGAAGGTACCGGATTGGAAGTGGGATTCTATTGGGATGGATTTCATCACCGGGTTACCAAGGACCAGATCAGGATATGATTCTATTTGGGTTATTGTTTGTCGTTTAACCAAAATAGCTCACTTTATACCCGTGAAGACCACCTATACCAGCGCAAAGCTAGCTGATATTTACATGAAGAGAATTGTGTGCCTACACGGCGTCCCCAAGAGTATCGTGTCCGATAGAGGGACCTAGTTCACTTCTAATTTCTGGAAGCAGTTCCATGAATCCATGGGAACTATATTGGAATTCAGTACGGCATTTCACCCGCAAACAGATGGTCAGACTGAAAGAGTAAATCAGGTTTTAGAAGATATGTTAAGAGCTTGTGCGCTTGATTATGGATCTAGTTGGGATGACAATCTGCCTTATTCTGAGTTCTCTTACAATAACAGTACCAAGCTAGCATTGAGATGGCACCATTTGAGGCTTTATATGGGAAGAAATGCACAACCCCATTGTTGTGGAGTGGTGTAGGAGATTGAAGTTTCTTTGGACCTGATATAATCCAAGAGGCTGAAGAGAAGGTCAGATTGATTAAGGATAGATTAAAGATAGCACAATCTCGCCAGAAAAGCTATGCGGATTCTAAACGTAGAGAAGTCGCCTACGAGGTGGGTGATAGAACCTATCTTAGAGTATCGCCACTCAGGGGTGTAAAGAGGTTTGGAATTAAAGGAAAATTAGCACCTCGATTTATTGGACCATTTAAAATTTTGTCTCACAAGAGTGAAGTGGCATATGAGTTAGAACTACCAGAAGATCTGTCTGCGGTTCATAATGTGTTCCATGTCAGTCAGTTGAAGAAATGTCACCCCGAGATGATGGGAGTTCCTTTAAAGGATACTGTACCTCTTGAAGAAGTACAATTGGAGAGTGACCTGGCCTACGAAGAGAAACCCATCAAGATATTGCAGACCGCAGAAAGAGTCACTCGTACAAAAGCCATCAAATTTTGCAAGGTCCAGTGCAATCATCACTCCGAGGAAGAAGCCACTTGGGAACGAGAGGATGATCTCCGAGAAGACCATCCACACCTATTTGCTGACCTTTCCGAAGCTCGAGGGCGAGCTTCCTCTTAAGGGGGTTAGTCTGTAACATCCCAAATTTTGCAAAAATTTAAAACATTGCATCCATGCATCATTCATCAATAGATATAAATCTACATCACAAAAATATTAAATAAAACATCAAATTATCAGAATAAATAACCTACAATTCCAGAAAGTGTTATTAAACTCCTTTAAACAAATATTATTTTTATCAATTTATTTATGGGCAAGTATAATGTCAAAAGTTTCCATTTTTTATAACCTTTCCAAAACATATTTTTATGAATTTTTCTGAAATGTTTTGAGTAGGTTTAAAAATCATTTTTGAAATCAGTATTTAAAAGCAGATATTAATTTCATTAAAAGAAAAAGCATTTCGGGCCGGCCGGTTAGCTATCTACCACGCGCGCGCGTCCGAACGTGGCCCAGCCAGCCCGCGCAGCCCAACCCCCCCTCCTCTCGCTGACAGGTGTGACCCACCTGTCAGCTTCGTCTTCCTCCCCGCCGGAGATCGCGGCCGATTTGAAATCGGCGACCGGCCGTGATTCCCGAGCGGAATCAGCGTGAGGCTTGCTCCCCGCGCCACCCTATTTAACCCCCCACCTCCGCCGCACCTCCCCGCACCCAAACCCTAAATCTTCCGCCGCCGGGCAGCTCACGAGCGAGCTCGGACCTCCGCCGCCAAAAAGAACGCCGTTCGGAGTACTCCGACCACCCCCGAGCTCGCCTTTGCCCCTCCTCGATTCCCCTCCTCGTTGCGCACGTTTTTGACTTTGTCGCGCGGGTTGTTTTGCAGCCGAACGTCGTATTCGTCCACGCCCGAGGGAGACCGCCGCCGCAAGCAACTCTGGCGAGCTGCACGAGGAGGAGAAGACCACGCCGACGACCACCACCGCGCCATCGACTCCGCCCCGACGTCCGCTACGACTCGGTAAGCCCCGTTCGTTCCGTAGCCCCGTAGGACGCGAGAAACGAGCAACGCCGGCCCTGGTGCCGCCGCGGTCGGGCGAACTCCGGCGGCTGCGCCACCCGTTTTTGGTCAACGGATCGTGGACCGTTGGATCTAGATCCAATGGATCTAGATCGATTAGATCCCGCGCGTCCATTTTAATTTAGATCGGACGGCTCTCGCAGCCGATCCGCGTCGAAGCGGTACCGACCAATAAGATCGCGCCACGTAGCTCCTGCTAATTCCTTTTCGCAGGAATTTTTATAAATAAAACAGAAAATATGCAAAACTTAGAAAATTCATAACTTTTGATCTACAAGTCCAAATTTGATAAACTTTATATCAACGGATAGCCCTCCTCATGAAGTTTATTTCTCAACATTTGTTTTTCCTTTTTACAAATTTTAATTGGTATAACTATCAGAGGAGTATTTCGGCTATTAAAATAATAATTTAAATAATAAAAATGATTTAGAAATAAGTTTAATATTTTCAGGATTGTATTAATTCCCTCTGTCCAGTAATATTAATGAATGTCTTAATTGAAAACTTTCATAAAACAAAAGAAGATTAAATTATAGAAATCAAAGTTTTACTATATTATTAAAATTATTTAATTGATAAATTAAATAAGAAATACCTAGAAATTATATTTCATTCATTTAATGACAGAAGATAAAAATTATTAATAAAGGGTGACCTATCATCATCATAGCATATCATTCATGCATACATGATTATGTTTGGTGTTGTGATGATATTGTGTTAGTATTTATTTTATTCATTGCTTGTGCTAGATTGTGAAGAAGAGGAAGGACTTGCTTGTGATTGTTATTCTTGCTGTGCTTGTTCCTCCTGTTACCAAGGCAAGTGACATTCATATTCTACCCAATATTTTCTATGTGCATGTGTAGTATATTTTTGAGTAGTGTGCATGATAGGGATTTTTGATTTATTTTATAATGCTAAGTTAGTTTGTATTTTACAAATATCCTAGTAGTGTGTAGCCACCCTTTCTCCTAAGCAGCCATGAAAAGTTTTATTAGTTGCTTAGCTATGCTATTAAAATGTTTGCCATGTTATAGAAAAGTTTCTAAGTGTTAAAATCTAAAATACACTTCTAGGTGCAATTTGTTGTTATGGTTTATGTTGAGTGGCTTTTGGGACTATGCTTGTGGCTGTCGTCGCCTTGGATGAATGACTATTCTACTTAGGGCCATGAGCATGGTGGTTGTTACCCAGAAGTGCACTTGTGGACGGCCACCCAGGAACGAAGAGATTACCAAGTCCCTCCAAGTTAAGAAGCTTCCCGTGCAGCCTTTTGACATGGGCTCTGTCTAGAATAACTAAGTTGTGAGGGTGCAACCTGTCAGCTTGACAAGCAGATGTAGAGTTGGTAGATGGAACGGGTCTTGCTAGTATGGTTGCATTGTTCTTCTGAAAGTTCTTGTCTCAATTCTCTCCTTTCCTTAATACACTCTGCGTGTATAGGATGTTTGGGTTAATTGAGTCTAAAGGTGAAAGTGCACAACCTCTGCAGAGTCGACAATCTGAGTACTCAGCCGTGTCCCCGGAAATGGACTACTTCGAGCAGCTGGACAAGGATGGGCAGAAGAATCTCAACACTGTTTTCATAAAGTAAAATTTGACTAAGGAAAGAATTGTTGGTGCACTTGGGCTTTATCCCTTGGTGCCAAGTTCTTGAGAAACAAGATTGTTTTACAAAAGATAGGAGAAAACTTGCTTTCTACAAAATAGCCTACAACTCCACCAAGCCAAATATGCATATAGAATTAGACTTGCCATAATTTATCCACCATAGTCACTTGCCAATACTTCATTGTATTGACCTCCTTCGGGGGCTGCATATTCATATGTGCAGGTAATTCAGATGAGGAATGAGTTTGGACTCGAGTCTACAACCAACATGTCTGCCTGTGGCGCATGCTTGAAGATGAGGCTTATTGTTATTTGTTTTCGTTGTGAACTCTGAACTTTAGCTAGCCTTCATGGCTATGCAATTTGTAATAAAGCCATACTTGGCTATTATTTTGGATCGCGTTGTAGTAATTTAATACTTATGCAATGATACTTTATATTTTGTACTATGGTGCTAGCAGTGATCCAGGGACTAGCACATAACACAGGTGTTCCATCTTTATATAAAAGATGGTGCGCTACACCACTTGAGCTCAATTTGGTAGTTTGTGTCATGTGCAAGAACATGGATTTAGCTTGAGAAACATCACCGTGGTGCAATACTTCCGGATTGACTACTCTCATCCCGCGATGTAGCCCCATGACCTCTTTGATCTCTATATTAAAAAACGGGCTATGGTTGGAGAACAAAAGAACTTGGTTCGGGAGTGGGACATCATGCATAGGATCTTTCGCAACACCGTTGCTCCTCGGGTTGGCAATTTTGACAAGATCCATGGTATGCTCATCAACATCATGAACAAAAGCTATCACATGGTTGGAGAAGGCAAGAAGTTGGACGTCATGGACATTCTTTGGCATGAGATGTATGCCGTGGTGATTAAGAAAAGGGCACTAGTCTTTGGTGCTATTGTCATGAAGCTCATCAAGTTTGCTTGGATGGCAAGAGGGTTGGACTTGGTCGGTTAAATACCCATGAGGGCCTCACTACTCATAGGTTCAAGGAATTGATGATCAAGAAGCATTTTCCTCCCCTCATTCCCAATGATCAAGAGGAAGAGACCTCCGATGATGAAGAGCAGGACCCCTTGTTTGAACTTCCTCGCCGCCAAGAGAAAGCACAAGATAAAGGATTCAAGAAATGGCTCTCTAATGCTCTCAAGATGGTCTTTTGCCACCAAGATGATAGTCAAAGAAAGGCATACCAAGCTCATGTTCGAAGCAAGGAAGAGCGTGTTCGCACGCGTCAACGGTTTGAGCATTTGGGTGTGCCATGCAACGCGGGATCGGAGGATAGAATCACTACCTCTCAAGAGTGGATGCAACCTCGCTATGATTGGGTTGATGCCGATCTTCAAGATGATGCCTTCACCTCTCATAACCCTTGGAAGTCAACCGGTGATGAAGATGTTGATGATGAAGATGAATATGAAGAAGGCAATGACAACGATGAAGATGAGGACATGTAAGAAGACGACCCCGCCTCGGATGAGTGACTTCCTCTTGGGTCGTTAGAGTTCCTCTCCTTTTTGGTATCTTGATGCCAAAGGGGGAGATGTGTCTAGGTTCACGGGCATTTGCAAGGTTTGGGGCACAAGTTTGCTTTTTCATTTGGATCTTTTCAGTTGTGCTCCTTGTATCTTTTTCTCTCTCGTTGGTTTGAGAAAATCATGGGGTAAGACATGGTTGGTAAACTTTTTTTTGTGCAAGACTTCGTGTTGTAATAACTCTTATTTATTAAGTTCTACCCTTGTGCAAGTGTTTGTTTAATCTTTGTATCATTTTGTGGTGACTTGCTCGGTTTGCAAAAAGGAAGGGGGGTGTTTATCCTAATGAATATGCATTTTGTATTCAAACGCAAAACTCAAATGATGCATATCGTTAGGGGGAGCTCCTTCTAATTTTTGTGAACCTTTGTGGGTGTGTTGTCATCAATCTCCAAAAAGGGGGAGATTGAAAGTGCATTTCCTCTAAATTAATTTTAGAGATTGTTGACAACACATCTACAGGACTAATGGGTGTGCTAAGTTATTTGCAGATTATACAGGTCTTATCAAGAGTTGAAAAAGGAGAGAGTGGCCCCTGTTTTCTATGGTGTAATTCTGTTTTTCTGTTCAGCGGTAGTACCGCTGGACCTTGAAGAACCCTCGCATAGCTTACGGTACCAAGCGGTAGAGGTCCGGTAGTACCGCTGGTGTCCTTCGTTTTTCGACTATGGTCCCAGCGGTAGTACCGCTAGCTAGCCTGGGAAGCAACGGTAGTACCTCTGGCACCGCTGTTACTGACGAACTCTTCTGCCTAGGTACCGTTGCTATCCGTGGCAGTAGTACCACCAGCTACCGCTGGAGGTACCGCTGGAATTAGAAAATCTCTCGGCATAGGCTACGGTACCAGGCGGTATCACTCTGGTAATACCGCTTTAGTCCTTTCCGTGCTTCGGCTAAGGACCCAGCGGTAGTACCGCTCGTGCAGCGGTAGTACCGCTACCCCGGCCTCAACGGTTGTACCGCTGGAGCTTGAGAGTAATTCTGCCTGGGTATCGTTCAGCGGTAGTACCGCTGAGGGATTTTTTCAGACACCAACGGCTCATTTTCGGGGGTCCCTATTTACAGACTTCATCTTCTCCAAGAGCAAGTGACGATTCTACACTCTCTCTTCCCAATTGTTGCTGAGCTTTGAAACTTTGGATCTCCCTACTCCAGCACCCAAATCGCCTGATCTTTTGTGAAGTGAGGGAGAACACCTAGATCTAGCTCTCCACCGAAGGAAATAGAATCTCCCCCTCTCTATCAAGACGGATCTAGTGCTAGGCTTTCCTTTGGAAACCTAGAGTTCTTACTTGGTTGTTTTTGTTGGTTTGGAGACCTTTGTGGTCAAGACCTCTTGTGGTCATTGTGGGAGCCCCCAGTTAAGTTGTAGGTGTGTGTCTCACGAATTTGTACGGGATCTTCTCCTTCCTTAAATGAGCCCTTAGTGGAAAAGTGAGCTCGTACCTTTGTGGTGGAGTTCACGTACGGAGAATAGGGTGAGGCATTTGTGGCGTTGAGCTTACCTTTTTGGTAGCTCACACATCTCCAACGAGACGTACACCTATGTGGTGGAACTCGGGATAAAATCACCGTCTCCGAGTTCTTTTTTCGATATCTCGTTCCACTTACTCTCCTTTATTGTTTCACTACTTATCGTTCTTGCTTAGTTTCCTTGTTGTCTAGCACTTGTTTCATCTAGTTCACATATAGACAACTTACTTTTCGCTTGCCTAATACTGAAAAAGACATAAAAATTGGTCACCACCTATTCACCCCCCCTCTAGGTGGTCAACTTCCGTTCAGCCATGCGCCATAGAATTCTGATGCCCCCACTTACATGTGGCCCCGCGCCGCCCTGACTCTCTTCTTCCACTTCGCGCGTGGCCAAAATTTTCCTAAGTCCCCCGCGACCGCACAACCGCCGACGCGCCGTGCCTCGACGTACATCCCTCACGGCCGCCCGAACTCGCCGCCGCCAGCCGCCGCCGCTCAACCCTGCGCGCCCCCTGCCCAAACCCGTCGCCAGCGACCTCCCAGGGCCCCGTTCCCGGCCAGTCCCTATGCCTCGCCCCGGCCTCGAGCCGCCGCCGACGAAGAACTCGCCACCAATGCCGGCCTCGAACCTCTCCACATCGGCAACAAGCTCCACACGGTGCCCTCGATGTCCCATCCCTCCCCTCCCCGAGGTGGTTTCCCTCTTCCCCTGCTCCCTCCCATACCGAACCACCGCACCTAAGGTGTTTGATGAAATTCCGTACCGATTTGTGCTCTATTTTGTGTTCAATTTTTACGAAATTCCGCACCTTTGTTCTTGCATATTGTGGTTAGCTTAGCTATTGCAATCAACATGTGTTCTTCTACGTACCAAACCATTAGTGTACATGCTTTTGTTATTTGTTATTAGAAATAAAAGTTGAACATACTATGCAAAAGGAACCATTAGTCTAAATGCTTCTGTTATTTGTTATTACAAAAAAACTTGAACATGCCATGCACAAATTTATTTACCACATATCTTTACTGCCACAAGCACAGGTTGTGTGTGCTTGTGTTCTGTTCCGACCATCATGTCAAGGTTGTTTCTGCTCTCTGACCATCATGTCGTGGTGGTTGTTTGTGTCCGACCATCGTGTCGTGATTTGTGCACTGTATGCAGGTACCCCGTGAGGCCCTTGAGATTGCCGGAACGTTGATAAACTTCCGTTCCGACAAATTTGGGTACTCCATATGTCCTTTTTTAGCAAAGGTTATGCCAAAAAAATTCGTGAATTTCAGCATGACTATGCTAAAAAAGGACATATGGGGTAATGCATGTCAAACCGAGGTATCTTAGTACTTAATTAAGTCTATTTTTACTTATATTTGTTGTACTAATTAATGTACTGCAAAAATTGACACCGGCCCTTCTAAGCATATGAGCGTGGAAGAAGAGGCTCGAGAGGGAAACCATTCCTTCTGGAAGTTATTACAGGAGTTGGAAGAGGCCGCGCAAGGAAGTGCTGATGGTGACGGCGAGGAGCATACCACCACCACCGATGGAGATGCTAGTGGCGGCCATGGTGACGCCGATACCACCACCGATGGTGGCGAGGACCATAGAGGATGGTACAAACCCGCCCGCCTAGAAGAAAAAGAAGCCAAGGAGGGATCGGACACCGCAAGCACTTGGCAACGTCACGGTCTCCTTCACTGAGGTCTCGCCTAGTGGCCTCCCATTTCAGCCCAAGAGACTTGCCAAAGGATACGCCATGCAACAAGAGTGCATCCTCCAGGAAACCGTGTCGATCAACACGAGGGACCTCAGGCACACGCGGAATGAGGCTTTGGACAACATCCCCGTCAAGAAGCTTCACCGACGATACACGTTCCCGCAGCCGCCCAACAAAAAGGTGGAGAGGTTAGCCATCACGAAGTTGAGCACCTGTCGTAGTATGGGCATATTTGATAGGAGACGGGGGTCCTCTAGCCTAAGTATGGATTGTGGGGAAGAAGGTTGGTGTCGTCAAGGACGGGATTGAACACGGCGAGTTTACCCAGCTTCAGATCCCGCAGCGGTGGCGAGATCCTACGTGCTGCTATAATTCACTATGAGGCAATAGCCGTGAACAGGTTACTGTGTGTATGATGCCTATTGAAGTGTGCCCTAAAGGCTTCCTGGTGGCCGGCTTATATAGGCGGCCAGACCCCAGGATACAAGGTAAGTACTTGTCCGACAAATAATCAGAGTCCTAGACCTAGCCGGCTTAGTTGCCGCCTTCCGTCTTGGGCTTGGTGGCTTGATGGGCTTTGGCCTTCCGCCTTCCTTGAACCGTCCGCCTACTTCCTTGTACGTCAGCTATATGGGCCGCCCGACAGGCTTCAGTCTTACCACCCTTGGGCCACCCTGGACTAGCCGGATTGATCCTTGTTAGAGGTACCCCTAGTTGGTATATCCCCAACATTAGCCCCCAGAAAGGTTGAAGTTCTCCAGGCGCCGGCTTCTTCTTCTTCTTGGTTCTTCATTCTTCAGTGTTGGCGGCTGCAGGACTTGAACCATTCTGAAAATAATGGGGGAATGTGTGCCTCAACGTTGGCGCACGGCCGCCTTTATCCAACATGGGAAAGACGACTTAATGAAACTAGCCGAATAGCTTCACAGGAAATCATGATCTTTGACGGCAAGTCAAAAAAATTTTTGACGGATATTGCCAGTCGGTTCACGACAGTTTGTAACCAACCGAAGCGAAAATCACGTCATGATTGCGAATCGCTTGAAAAGAGGAGTCATGGAGATCGTGCGATCATGCGCTACTCTGAGGCAACGGATGTTCGACACGTGTCCGACTAACTATGCCGTTGCACAGGGAGCAACGCCTGGACCTATAAATAGGGAGCCGAGCAGTTCATTTTTCATCCCTGCTCTCGCTCTCCATTTCCCTTTTCTCTCCCACTCTCTCGCTCTTCCAATCTTTCTCTTCTCACCGAGCGAACTCCGGCGAGCACATTCCTCCAGCGACCTCTGCGCACGGCGATGTCCACCGAGCAAAACACTCCTTCGACGACGTCCAGCGGTCTTGCGGCCGAGACCACCACCGCGGCGGCGATGGGTGGCGCGGCGCATGCGAGCAATGTCACCACCGTTCCCTCTTCGACCGCCACCGTGCACGCTCGCGCGGCGGTGCCTCCGGCTCCTTCATCTGCCGCCGCACCAACAGCGGCGAGAGGCGCACCTACCGGCGAGAAGGAGGAGTCAGCCGACCTTGGGTCGCGCTACTGGCTTCCCTCCATTGTCGACAAAGAAGCGCTCCAGGACATGGAGGCTTTCGGCTACCTACCGACTCGGGAGGACTGCAGCTGGAGGTCCGCCTTCGGGGACGTCATCTGAGCTCCTAAAGCCAGGGAACGGGTAATCCTCACCTCCCATTTAGTTAGGGGAATGGCCTTGCCGCCTTCCGCCTTTTTTAGCGATGTGTTGGATCACTACGGGGTCCAGCCCCACAATATAGCGCCCAACAGCAATTTTAGTCTTAGCCGGCTTCACACCTCTGTTTGAGGGCTACCTAGGTATCAGGCCTAGTTTAGACTTCTTTAGATATTGCTTCCGTTGCCGGCGCCAAACCGTGCCGGACGGCGGACAGGCGACTTTCGGCAGCGTCACTTTCAACTGCCGCCAAGGACGCCAATGGTATCCCAAGATACCAAACATCGAGTCCGTCAAGGGCTGGACGTCCACCTTCCTCTACTGTCAAGACATGGCAGCACCGGGGCATCAATTTGGCGTCCCGGACTTTGTCAATACGCCGCCTATGCCCAGGCCCTGCTGGGACGAGGCGGTCCCCTAGTTGACGGAGGAGCTCCGCCTTATTCAAAGGCGGATCGAGTTCCTCACTTGCACGATGGCCCCCCCGTTGCTGGATGGGGTGGACACCGTCATCTGCTGGCTTAGCCGGCAGATATTGCCCCTGCGGTACAGCCCGCATGTCAGGGATGTACTTCCCCGGTACCCTGAGAGTACGGGGTTATTGTGTTAATATTGCAGGTATGATTACATTTAAATAGTAAAGGAGTAAAGAAAAAAGAGGAGAAGGTGCCCCTGGCTCAATTTGGCAAACCCCAGGCCGACATCCACCTCCCTAGGCCGAAATAGTGCAAATCGGCGGGCCGGCATCGTCCCCAACCTCCCTCGACCTCGACAAACTCCACGACTCCCTCGACCACATCCCGGCGCGAATCCGCCCCCGGCATCCGCCGGCCTTGCTGCCCCCGTCGCCCGCGCCTCCCCCAACCTCGCGCACGCCCTCGGACACGACTCCCCTGCATCCGCCCGGCCCCCTCCGGGCTCCACCTCAGCCCGACCTCGCCGCGCCTCGGGCGCCCGCAGGCTTGCGCCCGCGCTCCGGCTGCACCGCCGCACGCGCCCTCGACCCCGACTACGCCTCCCGAGTTCGTCACCGGCGCCCCCGCGCCCGAGTTCGTCCCCGGCGCCCCCGAGTTCGTCCCCGGCGCCCCCGCGCCCGAGCTCGGTCCCCAACGCCTCCCGAGTTCGTCCCCGGCGCCCCCGAGTTCGTCCCCGGCGCCCCCGCGCCCGAGCTCGGTCCCCAGCGCCTCCCGAGTTCGTCCCCGGCGCCCCCGAGCCCGCCCCGACCTCCTCCAGGCCGGACGCACCCGCCCCGACCTCCTCCACGCCGGACGCGCCCGCCCAGACCTCCTCCGACATCTCCGGCAGCCCGCAGCCCGGCCAAGCCCTCCACCCCGGCGTCTTGGCTCACCAGGCCCGGTGCACCCGCGACCTCGGCTAGGGCCAGGACGGCAAGGCTCGGGTGGACCGAGATGGGCATCTCGGGTGAACCGGAGCGTGGTGAAAATAAGTAGAGGGACAGGAGAAGATTAGAAGAGGAGAAGATGCCCGGACGCAAGATACGGAACAAGACAAGGACGCAGGAATCGCGGGTCTACTCTATCCAGACTTGACCCGGCATGGCTACAGTACCCGGATGTGACAACAGTACACTGCTGCCGACATCGTGAACAGTACCGACAAGACCCCAGTAGTCATCTCAGCTACAGTGCGCAGTGAATAGTGTACCTTGTCCCCTTGTCCCCTGCTTGTCCCCTGGGCTCTCCTATATAAAGGGTACCATGGGAGGGGAGGAGGAGAGACCACCACCCCACCACTTCATTTCCCCCCTTCTCATTTGCTCTCAAGACCTCATGGAGGCAACTGTAGCAGCTCATGGAGCGTGTTGTAGCCCAGATAGTAAGAGAGGAAATATACCGAGTAGGCTAGATGCTGCAGTAGGGGTTTTATCTCCTCACGAGAGCCCCGAAGCAGGGTAAATCCTTGTGTCCCTATGTCGGTTGTGTTTACCTGCGCGCGAGTTCATCGCGCAATCCCTCCCCGAGATCCCCTAGCGTCCATCGGCCCCACAAATTAGCCTACCCGTAGGCATCTGTCTGTTCGCCACGACGACAGTTGGCGCCCACCGTGGGGCGAAGTGGCGCTTGCGGGAAGAATTTCGGACGGGACCCGACATCCCAAATCCGGGATCCTAAATCCGGGATCCCTACGCTGCGGGCAGTGGTCACTGACATCCTGCGCCGCGGGTAGCGGTCGCCGGTATCCCAAATCCGGGATCCCTACGCTGCGGGCAGTGGTCACTGACATCCTGCGCCGCGGGTAGCGGTCGCCGGTATCCTAAATCCGGAACCCTAAATCCGGGATCCCTACGCTGCGGGCAGTGGTCACTGACATCCTGTGCCGCGGGTAGCGGTCGCCGGTATCCCAAATCCGGGATCCCTACGCTGCGGGCAGTGGTCACTGACATCCTGCGCCGCGGGTAGCGGTCGCCGGTATCCCAAATCCGGGATCCTAAATCCGGGAGCCCTACGCTGCGGGCAGTGGTCACTGACATCCTGCGCCGCGGGTAGCGGTCGCCGGTATCCCAAATCCGGGATCCTAAATCCGGGATCCCTACGCTGCGGGCAGTGGTCACTGACATCCTGCGCCGCGGGTAGCGGTCGCCGGTATCCCAAATCCGGGATCCTAAATCCGGGATCCCTACGCTGCGGGAAGTGGTCACTGACATCCTGCGCCGCGGGTAGCGGTCGCCGGTATCCCAAATCCGGGATCCTAAATCCGGGATCCCTACGCTGCGGGCAGTGGTCACCGACATCCTGCACCGCGGGTAGCGGTCGCCGGCATCCAAAATCCGGGATCCTAAATCCGGGATCCCTGTGCTGCGGGCAGTGGTCATTGTTGTCCCTGCGCTGCGGGTTGAGGTCACGGACATCCCTGCGCTGCGGGTTGAGGTCGCCGACGTCCCTGCGCTGCGGGTAGAGGTCGCCGACGTCCCTGCGCTGCGGGTAGAGGTCGCCGACGTCCCTGCGCTGAGGGTAGAGGTCTCCGACATCCCTACACCGCGGGTGGAGGTCATCGACGTCCCCGCATCGCGGAAACCGGTCATCGACATCCCAAACCAGCATCCCTGCATCACACCCACCAGCCGCCGGAGTCTACCCCGACACTCATCATCAATGGACCCCTGGCAGTTGCACACCAGTTAACCGGGTTATGTCGCCTCCGACATCCCCAACCGCTCCTGTGCTCCGTGAGTATCGTCATCAGTACCTTACATTTACGTTGTCTTAAATTTGTTCGGGAACTGCCCATGCATGATTAGTTTAATTGTTTACCCGGGAACGAAGCATCGTAACCCGGGGACTGCCCTGTTTCACCTGTTTGTCGCCTGTGTGTTTTTTCCCCGGGAGCAAGATGTCTTGACCCGGAGACTGGCTTACCGTTTAGTTCTACCTAGCATGCTTAGTCGGTGGACTAGCTCAGTTTATATTTATTTATATGCTTGTCGTATCTTGCTTCTTGTTGTATCATTTGTGTGCCGGCATCCCGAAACTGGACTCGGGGACTGCCGGGCTCCTTTGTCTTCCTGCTATATCTGAAAATTTACCCAGGGACTCGGTGGAATCCGAGTCTCTGTCCTATTGTGTGGTTTGCTGCTAGAGTTATTTTCTGTCTTTATTAAAATATATACGTCCTAACTAACGTTGAAAGGTGATATTGGTTTTACCGCGAGGATACTCATGTCGAGAGTCTTGATTATATCGGTTATCTTGGATCCATCTTACGGTTGATTATTTTCTCAAAGTATATTGCATATGATCTATGGTATCAGTTGGCCCACATATCGCGGTATCACGCAAAATTTCCAGATCCCCGTTTATTTCGATTCGCCAGTATATCATGGCATACTGCAATATCTCCATATCGCTATTTATGACGGCTCACAGTTAAATCGCGGCATCATACCATAGCCCCAGATCCCCGTTTATTTCGGTTCGCCAATGTATCATGGCATCGGGCAATATTTCCAAATCGTCATTTGTTTCGGTTTATCAAAGTTCGCTAAAGGCAACACCTGAGATACTGAAACACCTATGATACGCCCATAGTGGCCGAGATACTGAAACACCTGTGATATGCCCAGAGGGGCCGACATACCGAAACACCTGTGATATGCACAAAGGGGCCGACATACCGACATACCGACATACCGGCATACCGAGACACCCAAGATACTTATGTGACATTGTGTGAGTAGGCGTCTGTGTCGGTATACGCCCAGAGTGGCTAAACGCCGGCACATGAGACTCTGTGTCGGTATACGCCCAGAGTGGCTAAAAGCCGGCACATGAGGCGTCCGTGCCGGTATACGCCCAGAGTGGCTAAACGCAGGCATGTGTTATGTGTTTGTGTCAGACCGGTGGTGGCCGAAGACATCTATGTCGGTAAAACGCCCAGAGTGGCTAAGGAACCGGCATATGATTGTATTTTTGTAGGTACTCGGTGGAGCAAGTGAAGGCAATGGGGTTGAGATTTCTTCTAAGTCTGCGCGCGACTCTGCGAGTCCCCCGCAGCCTCGGGGACTAGTGTCGGGGTGGACACCGTCATCTGCTGGCTTAGCCGGCAGATATTGCCCCTGCGGTACAGCCCGCATGTCAGGGATGTACTTCCCCGGTACCCTGAGAGTACGGGGTTATTGTGTTAATATTGCAGGTATGATTACATTTAAATAGTAAAGGAGTAAAGAAAAAAGAGGAGAAGGTGCCCCTGGCTCAATTTGGCAAACCCCAGGCCGACATCCACCTCCCTAGGCCGAAATAGTGCAACTCGGCGGGCCGGCATCGTCCCCAACCTCCCTCGACCTCGACAAACTTCACGACTCCCTCGACCACATCCCGGCGCGAATCCGCCCCCGGCATCCGCCGGCCTTGCTGCCCCCGTCGCCCGCGCCTCCCCCAACCTCGCGCACGCCCTCGGACACGACTCCCCTGCATCCGCCCGGCCCCCTCCGGGCTCCACCTCAGCCCGACCTCGCCGCGCCTCGGGCGCCCGCAGGCTTGCGCCCGCGCTCCGGCTGCACCGCCGCATGCGCCCTCGACCCCGACTACGCCTCCCGAGTTCGTCACCGGCGCCCCCGCGCCCGAGTTCGTCACCGGCGCCCCCGCGCCCGAGTTCGTCCCCGGCGCCCCCGAGTTCGTCCCCGGCGCCCCCGCGCCCGAGCTCGGTCCCCAACGCCTCCCGAGTTCGTCCCCGGCGCCCCCGAGTCGTCCCCGGCGCCCCCGCGCCCGAGCTCGGTCCCCAACGCCTCCCGAGTTCGTCCCCGGCGCCCCCGAGCCCGCCCCGACCTCCTCCAGGCCGGACGTGCCCGCCCCGACCTCCTCCACGCCGGACGCGCCCGCCCAGACCTCCTCCGACATCTCCGGCAGCCCGCAGCCCGGCCAAGCCCTCCACCCCGGCGTCTTGGCTCACCAGGCCCGGTGCACCCGCGACCTCGGCTAGGGCCAGGACGGCAAGGCTCGGGTGGACCGAGATGGGCATCTCGGGTGAACCGGAGCGTGGTGAAAATAAGTAGAGGGACAGGAGAAGATTAGAAGAGGAGAAGATGCCCGGACGCAAGCTACGGAACAAGACAAGGACGCAGGAATCGCGGGTCTACTCTATCCAGACTTGACCCGGCATGGCTACAGTACCCGGATGTGACAACAGTACACTGCTGCTGACATCGTGAACAGTACCGACAAGACCCCAGTAGTCATCTCAGCTACAGTGCGCAGTGAACAGTGTACCTTGTCCCCTTGTCCCCTGCTTGTCCCCTGGGCTCTCCTATATAAAGGGCACCATGGGAGGGGAGGAGGAGAGACCACCACCCCACCACTTCATTTCCCCCCTTCTCATTTGCTCTCAAGACCTCATGGAGGCAACTGTAGCAGCTCATGGAGCGTGTTGTAGCCCAGATAGTAAGAGAGGAAATATACCGAGTAGGCTAGATGCTGCAGTAGGGGTTTTATCTCCTCACGAGAGCCCCGAAGCAGGGTAAATCCTTGTGTCCCTATGTCGGTTGTGTTTACCTGCGCGCGAGTTCATCGCGCAATCCCTCCCCGAGATCCCCTAGCGTCCATCGGCCCCACAAATTAGCCTACCCGTAGGCATCTGTCTGTTCGCCACGACGACACCGCACAAGATGTGTCAGTATTTGTGTAACGCCCCGGAATTTATCCCCTTTTAATTTGGGGTGTTTTCTTTTTTTACATCGACCTGACATTGCATTTCATCTCATCATTTTAATTCGTTGCATTTAAATCAATTTCCCACGATTAAATTCAAATGCATTTCAAATTAATTAAAAATGTGTTATTTTCAAATCTTTTAAAAATGTTAAAAACTAGTTTATTAAATTGTCTATTTAAAACTAAAAATATTTTGTAAAGGTTTCGTGTTCAAATTCTTTTTCTATTTTGTTTTAAAAATATAAATCAGAAAATAATTAAAAGGGAGAGAAATAAAGCCCAAAAGCCCATCTAACCCAAACCCTAGGGTTTCCCCCTGGAAAATTCTTTCCCACCCCCTGCAATTTTGCAGCCACCCTCCTCCTTTTTCTGGGAATTTTGCAAAAGTCCTCCCACCTTTTTTTCTTCTTTTCTTCCCCCTCCTTTTCCTTTTCTTTTCTTTTCTCTTTTTCTTTCCTTTTCTTTTTTTCTTTTTTTCTTTTTTTCTTTTTTCCCTTCTTCTTCCCGAGCCGCACCCTACGGGACAAAACGCATCAGCCCAAGCGCCCCAGCTGGCCCGGGCGAGCGACTCGATCCCGAGCTTCCTCCCGCCCCGGCCGCCTCCGCCTCCGGCCGCCGGCCTCCACGGCCGCGCTGCGCCGCGCGGCGCGCCGCCCCTGCGCGCGCCGCCCGTGTTCCTCCGCCTCCCCTGCTCCGCGCGCCGCGCCCTGTGCAACCTCCGCTCGCCCGCCATGGCCGCCGCCGGGCCGCCCCCTCGCCGCGCCTCCTCCTCCTAGCGCCATCCGGCCGTTCCCGCGCCCCTCGCATGAGCTCTATCCCCTCCGCCGCACTCCCGACGCCGCCTCCCCGGCCGCCGCCTGCCCGGAGCTGCTCCGCCTTGCCGCGCCGCCGCGCCCCCACGCCGCCTCCGGCCAGCCGCCGCCCCGCGCGACGCGCCCGCCGCCGCCTGGCCGCCCGAGCTCCTCCTCCCGGTCCGCTCCGCCCTGCTTCGCCGCCCGCAGCCGCCGTCGCCCCAGCGCCGACTCCGCGCCGCGCGCCCCCGGTCGGCCGCCCGCGCCTTGCTGCCGCCGCCTCCTCTGCGCCTTCCGCTTGTGTGCCGTCCGCGACTCTCTGCCGCCGCCGCGCGCGCACCCCGCGCGACTCCGCACACCGCACGCCGCTGTGACGCAGCGCCCCCGCGCACGCCTCTGTGCCGCCACCGTGTCGCACGTATGCGCCCGCGCCGCGTCGCCGTCCTGCTGACTCTTTTTCGGCCGCGTGCTCACCGCCGCGCGCCTCCGCCTCCTCCCGCCGCCGCGCGCTCGCTGCCGCGCTGCGCCCATCGCCGGCTACCTCTACCCGACGCCATCCCCATCCGTCCATGGCGCACCGCACGTGTTCGATGGAATTCCCACACGAGGTGCCCTCGTGCCGCCGACCCCGGAGTCCATCTTCATGAACCATCGACGAGGTTTCCACCGTCTTCCGTGTCGCCTCATGTGTGTGGCCGCCTTCGTGCGTGACTTGAAACCGTTGCCGTAGCCCAAAGACCGGATACGACAAGTGCGCCACTGACCCCGAAGCTGGTGCTCTGAACAACGACCGCCCGTACGACTACTTCCCCGACCACTTACACAACACCGACAAACAACGATGCCCCGGTTCCGCGACGACTACTTCCACGACGACGACTACTTCCTCTACGGACCGAAGACGTCGGTTTCGAACCCTATCTCTCCCGATCCAACGTGCGAAACCAAACCCTAACCCTATACCTAATTTTATTAAAATGTCATCTATCTTATGCATTTCGCATCATAATTACATGTGTTGCATCTCTTGGGTTTGCGGGTGTAGCATTTCACCTAAATAATAATTATGGAATGTGTGGGGTAATAAATATATAATGCCCTATTCCATTTAATTTAATTAGATCACCCATGCCATGTGTTGCCATGCTAACCAACATTTAATATTGCTGGTAAATAAATAACTTGCACCTAAATATTAATTGCCGGGGTTGCTCTCCCGCTCAATTTGGATTACCTGCATTGTATTGCATCTTGCCATGTCATGCATCATTCGCACATGATCATGCTGGATCTTTGCCGTAGTTATAAAATGCATCTTTTACGCTTTCCAGTGTTTGTTGCTTCTTCGCGGATACGACGTTGAGATGTGCGAGCAGCGACAAGATCTACTTCCATGCGGGATTCCAGGCAAGCAAAGTTTGCTTGTTTACCTATACATTGTCTTTCATTCCTGCCATTTATCTCTGCTACCCTAGTATTCGATTATTTACCGCGATCCCATCACATGTTTATCCTACAGCCCATACAGCTTTATCCCCTGTAGCACCCCCAAGAGCCACGCTAGAAAAATCCGAGACCTTAATCTGAGATAAGCCTAACATAGATCTCAGAAGCCAACAGTTGAAAATCGGTAACACAACAGAGACCCTACAACACAAGAAACAATATGTTAAGCTCTTAACAGAGCGAAGAAGCAAATATCACGAAAATAAGGTCACTGACCTGTCAATCACCAATACAACGGAAGGCAAATTATGCTATCAGACATAGCAAACTAGCAAAAGGCCTAAGAGGCCAAAGCAAAACGGCGATGTCCCAGTCCAAAGATTCCAGACTGCCGTCTGGGAACCCCAATCTACTCGTCGATGTCGATGTCCAGAAAACACACCTGTCCAAATAATTGCGCAAGGCTGAGTACAGAAGGTACTCAACAAGACTTATTTAACCTGCTACATATCTGCTCGTTCAGAGAGTATTCATGAATGTCCTTTGCATAAAGCCAGTTTTGTTATCAAATCGAGGGAGAAGAGAATCTCGCATCAGTAGACCTTTAAAATGGGGTAAGGGAATATCACTAGCTTCATCCAAATCTTCAGTCTGCACCAGATCATCATGAGTTGTACCACCCACCAGAATCACCCCCTCACTCAACCCGAGGAAGCGATCCTCCCTTAGTTGGCAAGTTTTATAATTAGATTCTTGTTATCTATGATCATCAGACATAAGGTACCAAGTCGTCCATGACCGTGGACACGGCTTTCCGAAAAGATTTACCCTGCAGGGGGTGTAACTACCCACACACGCCAACCAACCGATACGCCAGTACTCTTAGCACTCTTCCGGGGAGTGCCGGCAGGAGGGTTGGCCACGACCTTTCCGAAGCTTCGCCTATGTCCATGAGCCACAGCAGTAGATCTGACCACGCGCAGCGGTCTCTAGTGCGGTTTGCCAAGTCCAAGATCTGTGACCGCAGCCCACTGAACCTGGCCCTAAATCTCTTCAACTCATTTTACCGCACACGCAAATGGAACACTCGAACTAGTGGCTTCACGTAGTAGGCTAGACGAGTTGGAGTCGAGGGGGAAATGAATACCCTGTGTGGATGCACGAATAGTCTTGGTTCCGAAGACGAGAACTCAGTTCCTAGGTCGGCAAGAATGGAACAACCCACCACAATCCCTATGTGGCCTTCCATCCAAGCCTTTAGCATATTAAACGCATCTCATACCATTCCACGTCTTTCTTCACAGCTCTGCTTCATCAACCGGATGGAACAGAGGGAAGATCTAAGAAGGGCTAAGCATAGCAGACTCTCGCGATGCAACACTCAAGACACTCTTCATAGATTCCTGCTTGAAACCATATATGTGCAGATAAGAGGTTATGCTTGCCTTGCTCTTCGATAACAAGATATATAGCAATTGGAAATCTTCGGCTTCACTTGATCGAGATAACCAAAATAACTCTTCATAGATTCCTGCTTGGGTAAGTCGTCGATGATCCATCAAGCCTTCGGTGTGGTCGAACTCCACTTCGGATTCGCATTCTACCGCAAGAACGAGACACCGGAAAAGAAACGAGAAATAACATTCAACCAAGGCATAGATGCAATGCGCACAATGCATGACATGACAATTTAGAGGATTGAAATGTAAATCATACACATGGAAGAACATTTTAAATGGAGTTGGAATGCCCGAGAGGTGCCATTCGACAAACTCCATAATTAAAAGAAATGGTGTAATTTGTTGTTCTATTATAAACATGGTTCAAAGTTGTTTAAATATGCATGATTTGGACATAATTAAATAGATTTTATTTTTCTGCAAATTTTGATATATTAATCACATTTTTCCGATTTAAAATGAATTACTTATGAATTTCCAAAGATTAAGCAAATTTAAATTAATTTAAAATATTTATGAAATTAAATAAGTTTTATAAATATTTCTAAATTTAAGAAATTATTTCTGGAAAACATTAAAATTCTGACAGGGGACCCCACATGTAATAATTAAATGAATACAGAAAATAGAAAAGGATTAAATAATTTCAGTAAAAGGAAAAGAAATTGAGGCGCTGACGTCAGCTGACGTCAGCAATGGAGGAATCCTCCCTGTCGATCACCAATTCGTCAATTGCCAGCGCGAGAGGGGGCGCGGCTTCGCGCGTTGGGTGCGCACGGACGCGGGCGACCGAGGGGTGGCGGCGTTGTGACCAAATGGTCACCGGAGACAGCGGGATGGTCGCCGGAGCGGAAGCCGACGGCAGCGCGCGGCGGCCGGAGCATTAGGAGCGGGAGGGAGAGGGAAAAGAGGTCCGGGAGGACCAGCAGCTCACCCTGGTGACCGTGGAGGCGTCGAGGAAGCGCGGGGAGGCCGGGGTTCGCCGGAATCGAGCTCGCCGGCGTGGGACCCGAGCGGAGGAAATCGATTGATTTCTCCGAGCTTCGGTCTTCCCAACACGAACGGATGGAGGAGGAGGGGGAGCAGAGCACGGCGGTCCTCTTGAGCGGCTCGCCGGAGTGAGGAGTTGCCGGAATCGATAGCAGTTCGAGAAACGGCCGAGGCTAGGGTTTCGGCCGGGCGGAGGAGAAGGGAAGGAAGAGAACGAGCGAGGGAGAGAGATAGGGAAGAGAGAGAGGGCTAGGCACGGTGCCTCGTCTCTATCTCCTCGCAGCTCGGCGGCGGCGGGAATCTTGGCGCACGGCCGCGGCGGTGGACGGCAGAGGAGAAGACACGGCGGCGGCGTCTTTCTGTCGAGAGGTGGAAGAAGAAAAGAAAAGAAGAATTTCTGGAAAACACCCTGGACTTTTGGAAAACTTCAAAATCTTTAGAAACAAGCCCCTGGTTTGGAAAATAAATGATTTGAGGGCCTTTTTGTGATCAGAAAATTTATACAAAAATACTAGGAGATTCAGAATTTCACAAGGAAGTCATTGGCAACTTTGGATTTTGAAAATTTTGAAGTTATTTTAACACATTTAAAATAACAAGTGGTTTAGCCACTTAAGTGTTTTCTCTTTTAATTTTTAAACTCAAATTTTGTGCACATTTTAATTAGATGCAAATGATGCTCATGATGCACAAACAAATCCTATTTACCAATTAGCAAAATTGGGGACGTTACATCCCCACAACCTAATACACGTTGCATGTTTATCTGTTGGCCTTGCGAGTCGTAGCGCATGCTTAGAGTTGTTTGTGCGAGTCGTATGTTGGTCTTATGTTACATCTACTTAGTATGATAGATTTTCAACGTTAATAAAATGTTGTCTTATATTGGGGTATTATAATTAAAAGATAAGGCACCAAGCGGAAGGCCTTGCGAGGTGCTTTGTTCTGCTAAGTGTCGACCTAGGAACTGAGATTTTGTCCTCAGATCCAATTTTGAGCGCACTAACCACTTGTGGGAGGCCCTATGGAGCCCCCCTCGACTTTGGAACAGAATGATGCAGAAACGACAAGGTTGAGAGATCAAGAGGGAAAGGAATCTCTCATGTCAAACAAGGGAAAGATGGATCAAAGAACACACCAGACTCTAGAAAACTTAACTCTAGGTCAACTTGGTTGAGAAACGACCTGCACTTGATGCACCTATATTTTGAATGACCAAGAGAAGGGGAAGCAAAGCGTTTTACCCAAAACAAGGTAAGGTGACCCAGAATTAGAGCGATACCAGATAAGGAGTAAAAAGAAGCCTATCTTGATTTTTTCAAATAGTTTTAGCTTTCATATAGTTTTCACAACAACTAGACTCAACATCGACCAGTAGAAAGGTTTTCCTACAGACGGTCCTGCTCTGATACCAAAACCTGTAGCACCCCCAAGAGCCACGCTAGAAAAATCCGAGACCTTAATCTGAGATAAGCCTAACATAGATCTCAGAAGCGAACAGTTGAAAATCGGTAACACAACAGAGACCCTACAACACAAGAAACAATATGTTAAGCTCTTAACAGAGCGAAGAAGCAAATATCACGAAAATAAGGTCACTGACCTGTCAATCACCAATACAACGGAAGGCAAATTATGCTATCAGACATAGCAAACTAGCAAAAGGCCTAAGAGGCCAAAGCATAACGGCGATGTCCAAGTCCAAAGATTCCAGGCTGCCGTCTGGGAATCCCAATCTACTCGTCGATGTCGATGTCCAGAAAGCACACCTGTCCAAATAATTGCGCAAGGCTGAGTACAGAAGGTACTCAACAAGACTTATTTAACCTGCTACATATCTGCTCGTTCAGAGAGTATTCATGAATGTCCTTTGCATAAAGCCAGTTTTGTTATCAAATCGAGGGAGAAGAGAGTCTCGCATCAGTAGACCTTTAAAATGGGGTAAGGGAATATCACTAGCTTCATCCAAATCTTCAGTCTCCACCAGATCATCATGAGTTGTACCACCCACCAGAATCACCCCCTCACTCAACCCGAGGAAGCGATCCTCCCTTAGTTGGCAAGTTTTATAATTAGATTCTTGTTATCTATGATCATCAGACATAAGGTACCAAGTCGTCCATGACCGTGGACACGGCTTTCTGAAAAGATTTACCCTGCAGGGGGTGTAACTACCCACACACGCCAACCAACCGATACGCCAGTACTCTTAGCACTCTTCCGGGGAGTGCCGGCAGGAGGGTTGGCCACGACCTTTCCGAAGCTTCGCCTATGTCCATGAGCCACAGCAGTAGATCTGACCACGCGCAGCGGTCTCTAGTGCGGTTTGCCAAGTCCAAGATCTGTGACCGCAGCCCACTTGAACCTGGCCCTAAATCTCTTCAACTCATTTTACCGCACACGCAAATGGAACACTCGAACTAGTGGCTTCACGTAGTAGGCTAGACGAGTTGGAGTCGAGGGGGAAATGAATACCCTGTGTGGATGCACGAATAGTCTTGGTTCCGAAGACGAGAACTCAGTTCCTAGGTCGGCAAGAATGGAACAACCCACCACAATCCCTATGTGGCCTTCCATCCAAGCCTTTAGCATATTAAACGCATCTCATACCATTCCACGTCTTTCTTCACAGCTCTGCTTCATCAACCGGATGGAACAGAGGGAAGATCTAAGAAGGGCTAAGCATAGCAGACTCTCGCGATGCAACACTCAAGACACTCTAAACCACAATTCAAAACCACATTTGAATCGCATGCATAATACCAGAATCAAATACTTTGAAACCATATATGTGCAGATAAGAGGTTATGCTTGCCTTGCTCTTCGATAACAAGATATATAGCAATTGGAAATCTTCGGCTTCACTTGATCGAGATAACCAAAATAACTCTTCATAGATTCCTGCTTGGGTAAGTCGTCGATGATCCATCAAGCCTTCGGTGTGGTCGAACTCCACTTCGGATTCGCATTCTACCGCAAGAACGAGACACCGGAAAAGAAACGAGAAATAACATTCAACCAAGGCATAGATGCAATGCGCACAATGCATGACATGACAATTTAGAGGATTGAAATGTAAATCGTACACATGGAAGAACATTTTAAATGGAGTTGGAATGCCCGAGAGGTGCCATTCGACAAACTCCATAATTAAAAGAAATGGTGTAATTTGTTGTTCTATTATAAACATGGTTCAAAGTTGTTTAAATATGCATGATTTGGACATAATTAAATAGATCTTATTTTTCTGCAAATTTTGATATATTAATCACATTTTTCTGATTTAAAATGAATTACTTATGAATTTCCAAAGATTAAGCAAATTTAAATTAATTTAAAATATTTATGAAATTAAATAACTTTTCTAAATATTTCTAAATTTAAGAAATCATTTCTGGAAAACATTAAAATTCTGACAGGGGACCCCACATGTCATAATTAAATGAATTCAGAAAATAGAAAAGGATTAAATAATTTCAGTAAAAGGAAAAGAAATTGAGGCGCTGACGTCAGCTGACGTCAGCAATGGAGGAATCCTCCCTGTCGATCACCAATTCGTCAATTGCGAGCGCGAGAGGGGGCGCGGCTTCGCGCGTTGGGTGCGCACGGACGCGGGCGACCGAGGGGTGGCGGCGTTGTGACCAAATGGTCACCGGAGACAGCGGGATGGTCGCCGGAGCGGAAGCCGACGGCAGCGCGCGGCGGCCGGAGCATTAAGAGCGGGAGGGAGAGGGAAAAGAGGTCCGGGAGGACCAGCAGCTCACCCTGGTGACCGTGGAGGCGTCGAGGAAGCGCGGGGAGGCCGGGGTTCGCCGGAATCGAGCTCGCCGGCGTGGGACCCGAGCGGAGGAAATCGATTGATTTCTCCGAGCTTCGGTCTTCCCAGCACGAACGGATGGAGGAGGAGGGGGAGCAGAGCACGGCGGTCCTCTTGAGCGGCTCGCCGGAGTGAGGAGTTGCCGGAATCGATAGCATTTCGAGAAACGGCCGAGGCTAGGGTTTCGGCCGGGCGGAGGAGAAGGGAAGGAAGAGAACGAGCGAGGGAGAGAGATAGGGAAGAGAGGGAGGGCTAGGCACGGTGCCTCGTCTCTATCTCCTCGCAGCTCGGCGGCGGCGGGAATCTTGGCGCACGGCCGCGGCGGTGGACGGCAGAGGAGAAGACACGGCGGCGGCGTCTTTCTGTCGAGAGGTGGAAGAAGAAAAGAAAAGAAGAATTTCTGGAAAACCCCCTGGACTTTTGGAAAACTTCAAAATCTTTAGAAACAAGCCCCTGGTTTGGAAAATAAATGATTTGAGGGCCTTTTTGTGATCAGAAAATTTATACAAAAATACTAGGAGATTCAGAATTTCACAAGGAAGCCATTGGCAACTTTGGATTTTGAAAATTTTGAAGTTATTTTAACACATTTAAAATAACAAGTGGTTTAGCCACTTAAGTGTTTTCTCTTTTAATTTTTAAACTCAAATTTTGTGCACATTTTAATTAGATGCAAATGATGCTCATGATGCACAAACAAATCCTATTTACCAATTAGCAAAATTGGGGACGTTACAGATCTATCCCCCTTACAAGAATCTCGTCCCCGAGATTCCTTGGGTAGGAAAAGAGATACAGGGAGGAAGGCTACACTAGTCTTGGATGATCTTGTCGATCCCACGACGATCTTGTTTAACGAAGAGGTTGATCTTTTACTTCAGGGATGATTGAACACTTCATTACTCGTCGGACTGTTCTTCAACTGCACTAAAGAGAAGAGGGAAATAACTCTAGAGCGAGGATCTTCAAAAGATCGAGTATCTCATGGTCAACTCAAGGGAGGAGTGTGCAAGACAACTCTTGAGCTAACTAGCATGAAACACATCAAGGTAACAAATGGGAAGGAAGAAGTTTTCAAGTTGAAAGACAACTGTTACGCGAAACGATTGGTATATGAGATTTGCACAAGGTTAAGATGGATAGATAACGAGATCTTGATACAACAAAAGGAAGAACCCTTTTTAGATTTCAACCATTTGGCTTACAAGATGTTTGCCATACGATTATAAGTCCAGGGCCCTAAGATGACTGACAAATTCACACAATGTGTGAGTTGAAAAGGATTTCAAGTACAAGCAAAAGGAAGGAAGAGCTGATCAACAAAATGTTGAAGATCACCATGAAAAGAGAATTCTCATGATGGATATGTTATCAAAGGATAAGAAAAGGATCAAGAGGATCAATCGGGAGACATTCAGAATCTCCGAGATCATCGGAGGAGAGAACTTCCTCTTGATCTTCTGGATACCCATTTCAGGCTCATGATAAGTCTTAGATAGATATGGAGGTGAACATCGGGCTTTGGAAGGAGAAATACCATAAGGAGCAACTTTTAGAACAAGCCGCACAACAATCCTCATGGGGAGTGGTTGTTCTTGAAGATTCCAGGAATTTTGGCGATAGACCTTCCGACTAAGTGTGTCAACCACAACATTAATCTTGCCGGAGTTACAAAAGGACCTATGTAAAAATCGTTGAGGAACACCAACCATCGTTGCTGCTTGAGATTCAGCTCTGGCTAGTTGGTATGAAAGTTCAGACTAAGAACGTCCGAACAGAGAGGTGCAATGGTTAACATCGAGGAAAGGTTGCAGATTCTCAAGATGTGGACAACAATGTCAAGCTCGAAAAGATGAGCGAGATCGCAAGAATCATGCATTAGCACTTTGTCAAAAGACAAATGCACCTACATGATTAATATGCAACAAACACAATTGAGTCCTTCTTGGGAAACGACAAAGAAGATAACGAAGCTTCCAACTTCTTCTCATTCTTGATCCAATCAGTCAGTGGCTTGGTGTGCATAAATGACTTCTTCAAGGTATGCAGGTAAAACTTGTCATCCCAGGAATAGTCCACACATGCATGACCGACTAGAGATAATTCCCAAGGAAACAAAGGAAAACTCTACTTGGATTCACGGCGACATCTTTCAGCAAATGCACGTGAACCAGGAGAGGTTACTTCTAACATCCAGAACACATACTTCGTGATGACACAAAGATGGTTCTCAAAAGTTTCCAACATTAATGCCAAATGTTCATAATGATCTTCTTCAGACATGGAGGCAATAAGAATGTTACTGATGGGCTCAACAACAATCTTATTAATACACTCCAACAAGATGGAATCATATGATACATGAACAAGGTAGAAATATTGGTCAGACCAAGGACATGAAGATGTAAGCTGGCGAAACACCATAGGTAAAACATCATCAAAGATAGTCTTTGGGACTGAGTTTGATTTGACGATAGCCCAAATCAAATCAAAGATTGAGAAGATAGCAGATCCATTAGGATATACCATCTTGCTTCCGCATGAAACATCGGTCGACAGGAGTCTTGCTTTTCAAGGCAAGACGATGTGGCCTTAAGAGCATTGGTAAAACCTAACTCTTTGACCAAGTATGTGCACCAGAACAAACGGACTTGATAGCACAGTCAACTTCACTTAGCGATCGGATAACCAATCGCACAAGGAAGGAATCAGATGTCCTTATATGTCAAAGCAATGAAAATTGCTCAGAATATTTGATAATCACATCAATACACTCGCCATAGCATTCCGAGCACGAGCAGCTAGGAGAAAAGCGTGAGTAAGGACGTGAAAAGCACCACTGCATCAATAAAGTCATGAGACACATCACGACCTTTTGATATACAAGAGGGTGATACTTAAGATGGAACAGATTACAAGCAAACAAAGCATCTTAATCTGCGGACTGCAACACTTTGACCTCGTCCTGGAAATGGACGAGGTACGGGAGTTTGGTTCTCCCTGACATCCCGAAGTGGAATGTCACGACAGACCACAAGAGCAACATGCATTAGTACACCAATGCACATTGACAACTTGGATGCCAAGTGGCATACACGGGTAGGAATACAAACACGGAAGAAGGAACTTTCTCTTGAAAACCCTAAGATGCAGATGATCAAGTTAGCATACATATGATAACTCGTTCTGAAATGAAAGGTGTGGCAGAGTCACCAACTTAGATGTGAGACTCATGGAGAGCACTCTTGTCGTGATCCTTTTGGTTCCATGACAGAACCTTTGCCAAAGCTAGTGGAAGGAGTAAACCTTGGATATCGTAGGCCAATTACGACAAAACCACAGGCTGGAAGGCTCGCTATAACTGACATTACTAGCCCTTCTGAGGTTGCAAGCATTCCTCAGGGATCAACAAGATGGATCTTGGGTTAAAGGTTAGCATCATGTACTGATAGAGTGAGCATCACATGGCTAGCAACCCATATGACTCAACACCACCAACAACACGATCTGGAACCTTGGTTCAAGTCCAGGATGAAAAACGAAAGAAAGAGTAACTACCATTTGAGTGTCACAAAGGCACAACGATGTAGTAATCACGAGATAGCTTCAGAGACCAACCACAGCTTTCGAAGTATCAAAAGAAGAAAAGGGAGATCTTCAAAGTGAAAGGAATCTGAGACATTGGAACAGAATGATGCAGAAACGACAAGGTTGAGAGATCAAGAGGGAAAGGAATCTCTCATGTCAAACAAGGGAAAGATGGATCAAAGAACACACCAGACTCTAGAAAACTTAACTCTAGGTTAACTTGGTTGAGAAACGACCTGCACTTGATGCACCTATATTTTGAATGACCAAGAGAAGGGGAAGCAAAGCGTTTTACCCAAAACAAGGTAAGGTGACCCAGAATTAGAGCGATACCAGATAAGGAGTAAAAAGAAGCCTATCTTGATTTTTGCAAATAGTTTTAGCTTTCAAATAGTTTTCACAACAACTAGACTCAACATCGACCAGTAGAAAGGTTTTCCTACAGACGGTCCTGCTCTGATACCAAAACCTGTAGCACCCCCAAGAGCCACGCTAGAAAAATCCGAGACCTTAATCTGAGATAAGCCTAACATAGATCTCAGAAGCCAACAGTTGAAAATCGGTAACACAACAGAGACCCTACAACACAAGAAACAATATGTTAAGCTCTTAACAGAGCGAAGAAGCAAATATCACGAAAATAAGGTCACTGACCTGTCAATCACCAATACAACGGAAGGCAAATTATGCTATCAGACATAGCAAACTAGCAAAAGGCCTAAGAGGCCAAAGCATAACGGCGATGTCCAAGTCCAAAGATTCCAGGCTGCCGTCTGGGAATCCCAATCTACTCGTCGATGTCGATGTCCAGAAAGCACACCTGTCCAAATAATTGCGCAAGGCTGAGTACAGAAGGTACTCAACAAGACTTATTTAACCTGCTACATATCTGCTCGTTCAGAGAGTATTCATGAATGTCCTTTGCATAAAGCCAGTTTTGTTATCAAATCGAGGGAGAAGAGAGTCTCGCATCAGTAGACCTTTAAAATGGGGTAAGGGAATATCACTAGCTTCATCCAAATCTTCAGTCTCCACCAGATCATCATGAGTTGTACCACCCACCAGAATCACCCCCTCACTCAATCCGAGGAAGCGATCCTCTCTTAGTTGGCAAGTTTTATAATTAGATTCTTGTTATCTATGATCATCAGACATAAGGTACCAAGTCGTCCATGACCGTGGACACGGCTTTCCGAAAAGATTTACCCTGCAGGGGGTGTAACTACCCACACACGCCAACCAACCGATACGCCAGTACTCTTAGCACTCTTCCGGGGAGTGCCGGCAGGAGGGTTGGCCACGACCTTTCCGAAGCTTCGCCTATGTCCATGAGCCACAGCAGTAGATCTGACCACGCGCAGCGGTCTCTAGTGCGGTTTGCCAAGTCCAAGATCTGTGACCGCAGCCCACTTGAACCTGGCCCTAAATCTCTTCAACTCATTTTACCGCACACGCAAATGGAACACTCGAACTAGTGGCTTCACGTAGTAGGCTAGACGAGTTGGAGTCGAGGGGGAAATGAATACCCTGTGTGGATGCACGAATAGTCTTGGTTCCGAAGACGAGAACTCAGTTCCTAGGTCGGCAAGAATGGAACAACCCACCACAATCCCTATGTGGCCTTCCATCCAAGCCTTTAGCATATTAAACGCATCTCATACCATTCCACGTCTTTCTTCACAGCTCTGCTTCATCAACCGGATGGAACAGAGGGAAGATCTAAGAAGGGCTAAGCATAGCAGACTCTCGCGATGCAACACTCAAGACACTCTAAACCTCAATTCAAAACCACATTTGAATCGCATGCATAATACCAGAATCAAATACTTTGAAACCATATATGTGCAGATAAGAGGTTATGCTTGCCTTGCTCTTCGATAACAAGATATATAGCAATTGGAAATCTTCGGCTTCACTTGATCGAGATAACCAAAATAACTCTTCATAGATTCCTGCTTGGGTAAGTCGTCGATGATCCATCAAGCCTTCGGTGTGGTCGAACTCCACTTCGGATTCGCATTCTACCGCAAGAACGAGACACCGGAAAAGAAACGAGAAATAACATTCAACCAAGGCATAGATGCAATGCGCACAATGCATGACATGACAATTTAGAGGATTGAAATGTAAATCGTACACATGGAAGAACATTTTAAATGGAGTTGGAATGCCCGAGAGGTGCCATTCGACAAACTCCATAATTAAAAGAAATGGTGTAATTTGTTGTTCTATTATAAACATGGTTCAAAGTTGTTTAAATATGCATGATTTGGACATAATTAAATAGATCTTATTTTTCTGCAAATTTTGATATATTAATCACATTTTTCTGATTTAAAATGAATTACTTATGAATTTCCAAAGATTAAGCAAATTTAAATTAATTTAAAATATTTATGAAATTAAATAACTTTTCTAAATATTTCTAAATTTAAGAAATCATTTCTGGAAAACATTAAAATTCTGACAGGGGACCCCACATGTCATAATTAAATGAATTCAGAAAATAGAAAAGGATTAAATAATTTCAGTAAAAGGAAAAGAAATTGAGGCGCTGACGTCAGCTGACGTCAGCAATGGAGGAATCCTCCCTGTCGATCACCAATTCGTCAATTGCGAGCGCGAGAGGGGGCGCGGCTTCGCGCGTTGGGTGCGCACGGACGCGGGCGACCGAGGGGTGGCGGCGTTGTGACCAAATGGTCACTGGAGACAGCGGGATGGTCGCCGGAGCGGAAGCCGACGGCAGCGCGCGGCGGCCGGAGCATTAGGAGCGGGAGGGAGAGGGAAAAGAGGTCCGGGAGGACCAGCAGCTCACCCTGGTGACCGTGGAGGCGTCGAGGAAGCGCGGGGAGGCCGGGGTTCGCCGGAATCGAGCTCGCCGGCGTGGGACCCGAGCGGAGGAAATCGATTGATTTCTCCGAGCTTCGGTCTTCCCAGCACGAACGGATGGAGGAGGAGGGGGAGCAGAGCACGGCGGTCCTCTTGAGCGGCTCGCCGGAGTGAGGAGTTGCCGGAATCGATAGCAGTTCGAGAAACGGCCGAGGCTAGGGTTTCGGCCGGGCGGAGGAGAAGGGAAGGAAGAGAACGAGCGAGGGAGAGAGATAGGGAAGAGAGGGAGGGCTAGGCACGGTGCCTCGTCTCTATCTCCTCGCAGCTCGGCGGCGGCGGGAATCTTGGCGCACGGCCGCGGCGGTGGACGGCAGAGGAGAAGACACGGCGGCGGCGTCTTTCTGTCGAGAGGTGGAAGAAGAAAAGAAAAGAAGAATTTCTGGAAAACCCCCTGGACTTTTGGAAAACTTCAAAATCTTTAGAAACAAGCCCCTGGTTTGGAAAATAAATGATTTGAGGGCCTTTTTGTGATCAGAAAATTTATACAAAAATACTAGGAGATTCAGAATTTCACAAGGAAGTCATTGGCAACTTTGGATTTTGAAAATTTTGAAGTTATTTTAACACATTTAAAATAACAAGTGGTTTAGCCACTTAAGTGTTTTCTCTTTTAATTTTTAAACTCAAATTTTGTGCACATTTTAATTAGATGCAAATGATGCTCATGATGCACAAACAAATCCTATTTACCAATTAGCAAAATTGGGGACGTTACATCCCCACAACCTAATACACGTTGCATGTTTATCTGTTGGCCTTGCGAGTCGTAGCGCATGCTTAGAGTTGTTTGTGCGAGTCGTATGTTGGTCTTATGTTACATCTACTTAGTATGATAGATTTTCAACCTTAATAAAATGTTGTCTTATATTGGGGTATTATAATTAAAAGATAAGGCACCAAGCGGAAGGCCTTGCGAGGTGCTTTGTTCTGCTAAGTGTCGACCTAGGAACTGAGATTTTGTCCTCGGATCCAATTTTGAGCGCACTAACCACTTGTGGGAGGCCCTATGGAGCCCCCCTCGACTTTGAACGGATCTTCAGCTTGTCCATGTGCCGCAACTAGTTCGGGTTTTCCATTTGCCCATATCCATGTGCATGATGATGATGATTGATGAGAGGTTACATGATACGGGGGGTCATATAGGGGTGGTGCGCGCGAAGCGGACAGTTCCTACTGTGGTTTGAGCCGCATGGCGCGTAGGCACAAACTAATGAGTCCGCAATTGAGATTCGGCCGGACTCCTGACGCGGGTACCAACTCATATGGGTGGCACTTGGACTTGCTGTAGTGAAGGAATAAGTCGTGTTGAGAAGCCCTGATGCTTGCTTGGGTTGATCATGCGAGTATGGGTACAGTAGTGCACCCCTGCAGGGTATAATCTTATCGATGAGCCGTGTCCACGGTTATGGACGACTTTGGTGATGATGCTGGCTAACAAGATCTAGACAACTTGCACCTAATTAATGTTAATTAATTTGACTAGTAATATAGAATTACTTTCACAATAAATTATAAATAAACTGTTTAATGCGTGAGTTTCCCGAATTGCTTCCTCATATTTGGTTGAGGGGGTTAATTCGAGAATGGGTTATGTTTTGGTGTTAGTTGTAGATGTTTACTTTATGCACTCTCTTATCCCTCTCTAATTAGACGGAAGTTGTAGCGTGTCTCTTTAGGTTGCTAGTGCTGCTGCCGCTAAGTCCACCTCCCCTATATTTTGGGAGATGGTGTAGAAAGTAGGCAAGTCGGTTTTGCTTGCCAGGGAGTGCCCTGACCCTCTTTTGGGATGTGCTTTATGTGCAGTCAACAGGTTTGAAGTCTGACGACGTTAGCTTGGGAATCCCTCCGGCTTGGCTGGGCAGGGATATGGCGCCATTGCTTATCTTCAGGACTCTTAGTCCAATTTGCATCTTATCCGTAGTCGGATACTATTCTGCTTCCGCTGTCATTTGTATCTTTGTATTGTATATTTGTATCTTGACTCGTTCGAGTCGTTGTTGTAATTTATCTTCTATTGTATTTGTGGATGTATCGGAACTGTTGTAATGTTATCACAATTCCACCCACATAATGCGCATGTTTCGGCGTGCACATTATGTCTGGTGGGCGACCTAAAATCGTTATTATGCGGATTTCGGCGGGATCGCTTAAATCTACATAGTACCGATTTTAGGGCGTCACAAAGTGGTATCAGAGCCTTGGTTTCGATCTCCTTGTTGTTTCGATACGAATGGTTATCGAAGCAGCGGGTCCACAAAAGCCTGTAGGATAACCCCGCTAACGGTCGATGTTTGTAGAGTGTCAAAATTATTTGACTAAAAGTTATTTTGAAAATATCTCAATAGGTTTCTCTTTTACTCCTTACCTCAATTCTATTTCTCCTCTTATCTTATTTGTTTTGGAGTCTCTTTTCTTATCCAACTTCAAAGTTAGGTTCCTACGTGTGGGTGGACGATTTCTTGCCTTTTACCCTATTAGGTTCGATCTTTCGGAGTCAACTTCGTCGTGAGCAAAAATCCCTTGTTAGTGGTCTCCAGAATTTCAAGGTGGATCAACAATCCCTTGTTAGTGGTGTCGAGAAGTTCATCACGGAGCTTGAAGACTCGATAGATACCCCTCTCTTCTTGTGGTCTCGGCGTGGATCGCGGGACGCGATCCCTTGTTAGTGGTGTCGATTGTAACGCCCCGGGATTTATCCCCTTTTAATTTGGTGTGTTTTCTTTTTTTACATCGACATGACATTGCATTTCATCTCATCATTTAAATTTGTTGCATGTAAATCAATTTCCCACGATTAAATTCAAATGCATTTCAAATTAATTGAAAATGTGTTATTTTCAAATCTTTTAAAAATGTTAAAAACTAGTTTATTAAATTTTCTATTGAAAACTAAAAATATTTTGTAAAGGTTTCGTGTTCAAATTCTTTTTCTATTTTGTTTTAAATATATAAATCAGAAAATAATTAAAAGGGAGAGAAATAAAGCCCAAAAGCCCATCTAACCCAAACCCTAGGGTTTCCCCCTGGAAAATTCTTTCCCACCCCCTGCAATTTTGCAGCCACCCTCCTCCTTTTTCTAGGAATTTTGCAAAAGTCCTTCCACCTTTTTTTCTTCTTTTCTTCCCCCTCCTTTTCCTTTTCTTTTCTTTTCTCTTTTTCATTCCTTTTCTTTTTTTCTTTTTTCCTTCTTCTTCCCGAGCCACACCCTACGGGACAAACCGCATCAGCCCGAGCGCCCCAGCCGGCCCGGGCGAGCGACTCGATCCCGAGCTTCCCCCCGCCCCGGCCGCCTCCGGCTCCGGCCGCCGTCCGCCCCGGCCGCGCTGCGCCGCGCGCCGCGCCGCCCCTGCGCGCCGCCCGTGTTCCTCCGCTTCCCCTTCTCCGCGCGCTGCGCCCTGTGCAACCTCCGCTCGCCCGCCATGGCCGCCGCTGGGCCGGCCCCTCGCCGCGCCTCCTCCTCCCAGCGCCATCCGGCCGTTCCCGCGCCCCTCGCCCGAGCTCTATCCCCGCCGCCGCGCTCCCGACGCCGCCTGCACCCCGCACGCCGCGCCGCCTCCCCGGCCGCCGCCTGCCCGGAGCTGCTCCGCCTTGCCGCGCCGCCGCGCCCCCACGCCGCCTCCGGCCAGCCGCCGCCCTGCGCGACGCGCCCTCCGCCGCCTGGCCGCCCGAGCTCCTCCTCCCGGTCCGCTCTGCCCTGCTTCGCCGCCCGCAGCCGCCGTCGCCTCCGGCCGTGGCCCCAGCGCCGACTCCGCGCCGCGCGCCACCGGTCGGACGCCCGCGCCTCGCTGCCGCCGCCTCGTCTGCGCCTTCCGCTTGCGTGCCGTCCGCGACTCTCTGCCGACGCCGCGCGCGCACCCCGCGCGACTCCGCACACCGCACGCCGCTGTGACGCAGCGCCCCCGCGCACGCCTCTGTGCCGCCGCCGCCGTGTCGCACGTATGCGCCCGCGCCGCGTCGCCGTCCTGCTGCCCCTTTTTCGGCCACGTGCTCACCGCCGCGCGCCTCCGCCTCCTCCCGCCGCCGCGCGCTCGCTGCCGCGCTGCGCCCACCGCCGGCTACCTCTACCCGACGCCATCCCCATCCGTCCATGGCGCACCGCACGTGTTCGATGGAATTCCCACACGAGGTGCCCTCGTGCCGCCGACCCCGGAGTCCATCTTCATGAACCATCGACGAGGTTTCCACCGTCTTCCGTGTCGCCTCATGTGTGTGGCCGCCTTCGCGCGTGACTTGAAACCGTTGCCTTAGCCCGAAGACCGGATACGACAAGTGCGCCACCGACCCCGAAGCTGGTGCTCTGAACAACGACCGCCCGTACGACTACTTCCCCGACCACTTACACGACACCGACAAACAACGATGCCCCGGTTCCGCGACGACTACTTCCACGACGACGACTACTTCCTCTACGGACCGAAGACGTCGGTTTCGAACCCTATCTCTCCCGATCCAACGTGCGAACCCAAACCCTAACCCTATACCTAATTTTATTAAAATGTCATCTATCTTATGCATTTCGCATCATAATTACATGTGTTGCATCTCTTGGGTTTGCGGGTGTAGCATTTCACATAAATAATAATTATGGAATGTGTGGGGTAATAAATATATAATGCCCTATTCCATTTAATTTAATTAGATCACCCATGCCATGTGTTGCCATGCTAACCAACATTTAATATTGCTGGTAAATAAATAACTTGCACCTAAATATTAATTGCCGGGGTTGCTCTCCCTCTTAATTTGGATTACCTGCATTGTATTGCATCTTGCCATGTCATGCATCATTCTCACATGATCATGCTGGATCTTTGCCGTAGTTATAAAATGCATCTTTTACGCTTTCCAGTGTTTGTTGCTTCTTTGCGGATACGACGTTGAGATGTGTGAGCAGCGACAAGATCTGCTTCCATGCGGGATTCCAGGCTAGCAAAGTTTGCTTGTTCACCTATACATTGTCTTTATTCGCCATTGATCTCTGCTACCCTAGTATTCGATTCTTTATCGCGATCCCATCACATGTTTATCCTACAGCCCATACAGCTTTATCCCCACAACCTAATACACGTTGCATGTTTATCTGTTGGCCTTGCTAGTCGTAGCGCATGCTTAGAGTTGTTTGTGTGAGTCGTATGTTGGTCTTATGTTACATCTGCTTAGTATGATAGATTTTCAACCTTAATAAAATTTTGTCTTATATTGGGGTATTATAATTAAAAGATAAGGCACCAGGCGGAAGGCCTTGCGAGGTGCTTTGTTCTGCTCAGTGTCGACCTAGGAACTGAGATTTTGTCCTCGGATCCAATTTTGAGCGCACTAACCACTTGTGGGAGGCCCTATGGAGCCCCCCTCGACTTTGAACGGATCTTCAGCTTGTCCATGTGCCGCAACTAGTTCGGGTTTTCCATTTGCTCATATCCATGTGCATGATGATGATGATTGATGAGAGGTTACATGATACGGGGGGTCATATAGGGGTGGTGCACGCGAAGCGGACAGTTCCTACTGTGGTTTGAGCCGCATGGCGCGTAGGCACAAACTAATTAGTCCGCAATTGAGATTCGGCCGGACTCCTGACGCGGGTACCAACTCATATGGGTGGCACTTGGACTTGCTGTAGTGAAGGAATAAGTCGTGTTGAGAAGCCCTGATGCTTGCTTGGGTTGATCATGCGAGTATGGGTACAGTAGTGCACCCCTGCAGGGTATAATCTTATCGATGAGCCGTGTCCACGGTTATGGACGACTTTGGTGATGATGCTGGCTAACAAGATCTAGACAACTTGCACCTAATTAATGTTAATTAATTTGACTAGTAATATAGAATTACTTTCACAATAAATTATAAATAAAACTGTTTAATGCGTGAGTTTCCCGAATTGCTTCCTCATATTTGGTTGAGGGGGTTAATTCGAGAATGGGTTATGTTTTGGTGTTAGCTGTAGATGTTTACTTTATGCGCTCTCTTATCCTCTCTAATTAGACGGAAGTTGTAGCGTGTCTCTTTAGGTTGCTAGTGCTGCTGCCGCTAAGTCCACCTCCCCTATATTTTGGGAGATGGTGTAGAAAGTAGGCAAGTCGGTTTTGCTTGCCAGGGAGTGCCCTGACCCTCTTTTGGGATGTGCTTTATTTGCAGTCAACAGGTTTGAAGTCTGACGACGTTAGCTTGGGAATCCCTCCGGCTTGGCTGGGCAGGGATATGGCGCCATTGCTTATCTTCAGGACTCTTAGTCCAATTTGCATCTTATCCGTAGTCGGATACTATTCTGCTTCCGCTTTCATTTGTATCTTTGTATTGTATATTTGTATCTTGACTCGTTCGAGTCGTTGTTGTAATTTATCTTCTGTTGTATTTGTGGATGTATCGGAACTGTTGTAATGTTATCACAATTCCCCCACATAATGCGCATGTTTCGGCGTGCATATTATGTCTGGTGGGCGACCTAAAATCGTTATTATGTGGATTTCGGCGGGATCGCTTAAATCTACATAGTACCGATTTTAGGGCGTCACGATTCGCCTACTGCCACAGCCTCTCTTCGCGTAAGCGAAGATGGGTTACCAGCTGTCGACCTGGCGTTATGACTTTGCAGCCTTGTAAAATCAGGGCTGATGAAGGCGGTGTAAGGCGTGCCCATGCACACCCACGACAACCCTCCCCTTGAGGTAGATATTTTTCTTGTTGCCCTTCTTTGACGGCTTTTGCCGGCTTGATGGAGTCCTATTAACACTTACTTTCTTCTTGACTGGCAGCTCTCTGCCCCGGGGGAGAGTGACCTGGCTCCCGACTTTTACGAGTCGGAAGCCGGGAAAACCAAGAAGCACAAGGCGTCCGGCGCTGCTTCCTCTACAGTGAATGCCGAGAGGAAGAAACCGACCGCAGCGACTACAGAGCCGGTGCTCCTCGATCTCGACGAGAACATGGGGATTAACATCCCCCGAAGGTATCAATTTCCGTCTTAAGTAGTCGTCGAATTTCTTTATTACTGGTATTCATCTGGCGGAGCTTGCATTATTGACAGGGAATGGGTGGCGACTTCCAGGTTGCCGTCCAGGTCCCTTCTATCCAAGGGAAAGCGGCTCTAGGGGAGCTCGCCGGCTACCGTGCCGCCCACTCCTCAGCCCCGGGCCGGCGGCCTTATGAGCGATGCTCGCCGCCAGCCCCCAGTTCCGGCTTCTGGTCCGCCGCCAAGGACCTCCTCTGCTGGCCAATGAAGTCGTTCAATCGCGCGCCGCCAAGGAGGAGTTGTTGGAGGAGGTTGCCGGCGGGACGCGGAGGGCATCCCCGGTTGCAGGAGGCGGCAGAGTTAGGGATCCTTGGTCCACTTTTAAGGAGGCCAAGGAATCCACCCTGGCTTTTTCCAACTTCGCCTCCCAAGCCTTTGCCGACTTGGAGGGCGATATTTCTGTAAGTTTTTCTAACTTGACGGCATATACATAGTCTTCCCCCCCCCCCCCCCCCCCCCCCCGAGCACTTAGATGACAGGTCAAAAACATTGATCGCCTGCTTAGTGGTTTTTTGACAATATGCTATATGCCTTTGTCCTTGTCTGCAGGGCATCCTGTCCGCCAACGTGGAGCTTATCTCCTCCAGGTTTGAGATAAACCAGCGGTGCCGCGATCGAAAGAAAGATTGCAAAGCCAAGGACTTGCGGATTGCCGAGTTGGAGGCGGCCCACAAGAAGGATGAAGGTAAAATCATTCTTTTGCCTTCCGCCATTTGTCTGTTTTGCTGCCGCCAATCTTTTAGCTAGTGAATCCATATAGTAAAACTGCTAGATCACGCCCAGGATATACTGAAGGCGTCCGCTGATATGCAAGCTATTATGAATGAAGCTTCTGATCTGGCGGACGCCAATTTGTCGATGAAAGAGGAGCATAGGAAGGAGATGGAGCCCCAGCAGTTGAAGTTTGCGGAGGAGTCTAGCCAGCTTACTGGGGAACTGGATAGCCTGCGCAAAAAATTGGCGGAGGTGGAGAAGCCGGCTGCTGAGGAAATATCCAAGCAGGCTTCTCACGCCCAGACTGCGGAGGATGCGGTGGCAGTTCATATGATTGAGTTGTCCGCCTTCCATAACTCGGTTGGTAATTCCTCACTCTTCATTTGTTTTCGTCAATTTGTTTAGCCTGAGCCAAACTGACGCTTTTATTTTTTGGTACAGTTGCTGCCGGCTTAGGCGATGACAAGGTTGTCAGCCCCCGCCTAGATCGCCTTGCGCGTCTGGGTGAGCTGATCACCGAGACTTTGGCGGCGTCCAAGCGGTTTGCCACCATGTTCTTAATCTCCTCCGGCAGCCAGGAGCCGTCCGAATTCAGCGACGTGCCCAGCATGCTGGAGCAAGCTACGAAGCTACACAAGAGCTCGCTGAAGTCAGCGGCACGGGGTGGTGCCAAGACTGCGCTTGGAATATTTATGGCGCACTACCCCGAGGCGGAGATAGAAGCCATCACCGAAGGCATGCCTTCTACGTATGAAGACGACATCGATGTCCAGCCGGCTGCTGTGTTGAACAGCGTTGCCGTCTACGCCACGCGTGTTGCCGATATGGTTGTTACGACGATATTATATCGGCGCCATCCTGTGCCTGCTGCTGGGGAAGCTGGAGTTGCCGGTACGGCCGAGGCGGAGGGGAGCGATAGCTCTGGGGCTGAGGTTGTCAGCCCACAAGTCTAATGTAGGCGTCCCCCGAGCCAAAGTTATTTTTTCCGGTCTCCTCTATATCTTGACGCTAGCCTTTTCCTGCCCCTGAAACAATCAAATCTCAACTTGTAACATTTGTGAATATTTTTGGAGATGTTCTACTAGGCGGGAAGCCAGCTAACTTGCTATTTTTTGCCATATTTTTATTTGGCCCACCTTAATTTTACCCTGACTTATATGCTTGACTATTTGTATGTTGGCAAACCTCAGCCGGAAACTTTAGCTGAAACAAACATGGCTAAACCATATGTTTAGAATCAGAAACCAAAGCCAACATGTTGGCGCCAACGACATACTACTAGGCGAACCACATATAAGTAATCAGACGTAAAGGATTTAGGCGGCGCAAAAAGTTGATTTTTGCTTTTGGCTGGCTTGAAATCTGCAAGTATCTACCTGTTTGAACCTTTGCACGAAGCTAAAAAATAGGTAACTTAGATACATAGGGGATATATGATTTCAAGAAAAACAAAATATGGCGTGCTTCTCAACACAGATCAGGAACCATAGACTTTTATTTCATAGTCATATATAACTTATTACAATTATAAATTGCTAAGTGTAGAAAGGACGTGGCTGCTCAATGTTCCAAGGCCGTCTTGTTTGTTCGAACGGGTCGTCAATGCCTCTTTTGCGCTTGGTTCCTCTCCTTTCTGCTGCCTTTTTGCGCCTTTTCTTTTCTTCTTCGTCGCGGATGTCGGCTAGGTAGTAGGAACCATTGAGCAGCGCCTTTGTGACTATAAACGGTCCTTCCCATGGCTGGGATAACTTGTGCAACCCTTTTCTGTCTTGAATTAGGCGGAGAACCAGGTCACCTGTTCTAAAGCCTCGCTTCCGCACTCTCCGGCTATGATAACGACGGAGTTGTTGCTGTTACAAGGCGGAGCGATGTAGAGCAACGTCTCTCTCTTCATCCAACAGGTCTGGGCTATCATGACTTGCACCTTCTACGTCTTGCTCGATGTAGGCTTGAACTCTTGGTGAATCGTATTTCATGTCGGTAGGTAGCACGGCCTCTGCGCCATATACTAAGAAGAAAGGAGTGTAGCCGGTAGATCTGTTTGTCGTTAAGCGCAAACTCCAGAGTACGGACTGTAGCTCTTCTGCCCAAGCACCGGTTGCCCTGTGTAACAGAGCTTCGAGATGGGGCTTAAGTCCTGAGAGGACTAAGCCATTTGTACGCTCTACTTGTCCATTTGATTGAGGGTGTGACACGGATGCCAAATCCATCCGGATACCTAGATCACTGCAGTATTCTTCTAGGTCGCCTTGAGACAGGTTGCTGCCATTATCAGTGATAATACTGTGTGGAACTCCGAACTGAGAGATAATTCCCCAGAGGAAATTGGTGGCTGTTCGTGCGTCAAGTTTGCTGATCCTCGTGGCCTCGACCCATTTGGTGAACTTGTCGACAACGACCAATAGGTGGGTGTACCCACCACGTGCCTTCTTGAAGGGACCAACCATGTCTAAGCCCCAGACCACGAACGGCCAGGTGATTGGAATTGTCCTGAGCCCGGCGTCTTCTTTGGCGTTAAGCCAGTAGAAACCTTGGCGGAAAGCTTTGGACACGATGGACCTGGCGGAAGCGTGATGTCCGCTGGTGCCAACATGTTTGTCCTTCAAAATTTCCTGGCCTTCTTCTGGCGGTATGCATCGCTGATAGACAATGCCTTGGCTCGCCTTATGATCTGCCTTTTTAACACCTCATCGTCCTCCGGCAACTTCTTGTCGATTAATAAATCGAGGTATGGGACAGTCCAATCCGGCTTTATCGAGTAGACAGCGAGACTTGCCGCTTCTACTTCTTCTGCATCGGGGTCCAACAAGTCGGCGCCTTTAATGGACGGCTTGTGCAAATGTTCCAGGAAAATATCCTTCGGCACTTTTTTGCGTTCTAACCTGAGTCCGGCGAGGGTGTCTGCCGCCTCATTCTCAGCTCTTGGAACATGCCGGACTTCGTAGCCCACAATTTTTTTGGTGAATTCGTCAACTTTGGCCCTGTATGCCGCCATTGTTGAGCTTTTCGCATCCCATGTGCCGCTTACTTGCTGCGCGACTTAATCTGAGTCGCCATAACAGAGGATTCTCTTGACGCCGAGGTCGTTTGCCACCTGTAACCCGTGAAGCAAAGCTTCATACTCTGCGACGTTATTGGTTGCTGTGAAATGAATCTGCAACACGTAGCTGAGCTTGTCGCCTTTGGGTGTGCGCAGAACAACTCCGGCCCCCGAGCCTTTGAGCATCTTTGAGCCGTCAAAGTGCATGACCCAATATTCTGACTCGGGAAGTACTGTTTCCTCCATGGCTTCTGTCCAATCGGCAACAAAGTCTGCCAGCGCTTGAGTCTTAATGGCGGTCCATGGTTTGTAGACTACAAGGAAGGCGGCAAGTTTGATGCCCCACTTGGCAACTCGACCTCTTGCCTCTGCGTTGTTGATTATGTCTTCCAGCGGTGCCCTGCTGACTACTGTTACTGTGTGCTCCTGGAAATAATGCCTAAGCTTTTTGGCGGCGAAGAATACACCATAAGCCAGCTTTTGGTAATGTGGATACCTCTGCTTAGAGGCGGAGCAGACTTCACTGATGAAGTAAACCGGTCGTTGCTCGGACGACGCGGCTTCGCTTTCCTTTCTTTCCACAGCCAAGACAACGCTGACAACTGCTCCAGTTGCCGCGATGTAGAGCAGCATTGGTTCCTGCGATCGAGGTGCTGCCAATATCGGAGCGGATACGAGAGCCTCCTTAAGTTGCTGTAAGGCGGCATCTGCCTCTGTTGTCCACTAAAAGTTTTCGGATTTCTTCAATAGACGGTAGAGAGGCTTTGCCTTTTCCCCTAGGCGGCTTATGAAACGACTGACGGCTACCGCCAATCCGGCTAGGCGATGCACGTCCTTCAGACAAGTGGGTCTGGATATGTTTTTGATAGCCTTGATCTTCTCCGGATTAACTTCGATCCCTTGTTCTGAGACGATAAATCCAAGTAGTTTGCCGGCTAGAACGCCGAATACACACTTGGCGGGATTGAGTTTCATCGGGTATTTCGGAGATTCTGAAAGGTTTCTTCCAAATCCTTTAGGAGATCTGCCTTCTTTTTCGACATCACCGCAATGTCGTCTACGTAGACATGAACATTGCGACCGATCTGTTCGTGCAGGAAATTTTGCATACAGCGCTGGTATGTTGCCCCTGCATTCTTTAGGCCAAAAGGCATCGTGATGTAGCAGAAAGTGCCGTATGGAGTGGTGAAAGATGATTTCAGCTGATCTGACTCTCTCATCTTGATTTGATGGTATCCTGAGTAGGCGTCCAAAAAACAAAGTAGCTCGGAGCCTGCTGTGGAGTCCACGACCTGGTCGATTCTAGGCAGTGCAAATGGATCCTTTGGGCAACACTTGTTAACACCGGTATAGTCGATACACATCCTCAGCTCTTTATTCTTCTTTGGAACAAGTATAGGATTTGCCACCCAATCGGTGTGTACAACTTGTTTTATGAAATTGGCGGCCTTCAGCCTATTTATCTCCTTTCCTATAGCTATGCCTCTCTCATCTCCAAAGCGTCTTGTTGCTTGCCTCACCGGCTTAGATCCATTTATGACGTTGAGTGAGTGCTCGGCAAGTTCCCTCGGTACACCAGGCATGTCGGATGGCGACCATGCAAAGATGTCACGATTCTCACGGAGGAACTCGACGAGCGCGCCTTCCTATTTGCTGTCAAGGTTGGAGCCGATGACAACTTGCTTAGACTTGTCACCTGGGATGAGGTCTGCCTCCTTGGTGTCTTCTGAAGCTTCAAAGGTTTTCTTGACATTAATCTTTGGCTTGGGCATGGAGTTGTCTGGGTCCGCCTCAAGTAGTGCGAGTTCTTCCTTGTGGATGACGGCTTCTGCGAAGGCGGCCATACCACGCTCGCACTCCTTGGCTTTCTTGAAGTTTTCGGAAATCGTGATAGTTCTGTTTTGCCCTGGCATTTTAAGCTTGCTGTATATGTAGCACGGCCTTGCCATGAACTTTGCGAAAGCCGGTCGTCCGAAGATTGCATGGTAGGCGCTTTTGAAGGGGACAACTTCGAACCGGAGAAACTCTGAGCGATAGTTCTCCTTTGATCCAAAAGTTACCTTTAGCCTAATGCTCCCCATTGACTTTGCTTGTCTGCCGGGCACTATGCCGTGAAAAGTGAGGTTGCTCTGATCAAGCTGATCCTCTGACAGGTTCATGTGGCATAGTGTGTCATAGTAGAGGATGCTGAGGCTACTGCCGCCATCCATGAGTACTTTTGTGAGTCTGAAGTTGTCGACAATGGGATCAACGACAAGGGCGTATTTGCCTGGATGAGGGACGTGATCAGGGTGGTCGGACCGATCCCAAGTGATCGCCGCCTCGGACCAGTTCAAGTACTGAGGGACGTCCGGCATTGTCGCGTTGAGTTCGCGCATCTCCGCTTTTTCCACCTTAGCCGAAGGCGTGCCGACAAAACACACGAGAGATTCTTTGACTTTCGGATATGGCTTCTTTTTCTTGGCGGCAATGTCGTCATCGCTTGAGATTGACATGTCGTCGTCTTTCTTGTCGTACTTCTTTGACTTTTTTTACTTCCAGCCAACTGTGGGATCCTTTTTGAAGTCGTCCATAAAATGGCACTCGCTAAGCATATGGTTGACCTTGCCGAGTGAGGCGTGGATAGGGCATGGAAAAAGTTTTGCCTGCTCGTAAGTGATACGCGCCGCCTTAGGGCCTGAGCCGGCGTCGCGATTATCTTTCTTGTTCTTCCACTTCTTTTTGCCGGCATTCCTTTGGAACACGACGGCTACCTCGTTGGAAGGTCCGGCTTTGTTTTCCGTTGTCTGCTTGCGTTTGTTGTTCCGTTTTGGCACGGTGCTGACGTCTAGATCATCGTAACGTGCGTCATCATCTGCTGCCGCGTATTGGGCGGCTAGGTGAAGCATCTCGCCAAGGTCCGTGACTTGCTCGCGGACGAGCCGGTGATGGAGCAGGGATTTCTTCTGCAGGCCCGTGTAGAAGGCATGGATAGCCTGCGCATCCGAAACACCATGACAATTGGCCTTTTCGGAGATCCAACGACTGACAAAATATGTCATGGTTTCGTCCGGCTTTTGAATACAGCTTTGCAAATCCGTGTAGGTATTTGGACGCTTGTATGTTCCTTGGAAGTGCTAGGAGAAAACCTTTTCCATGTCATACCAGCTATGGATAGACTTTTCAGGAAGGTTGTCGATCCAAGCCCTTGATGTGCCTTCTAACATGAGAGGTAGGTAGCGGACGGCAATATGATTGCTTCCGCCGGCAATTTCTATAGCCATGGCATAATCGGCTAGCCATGAATCCGACTTAACGAGGCCTTTGTACTTAGAACAATTTTTCGACACCGATGTCATGTCCTTGGGGAACGGTTCCCTGCGGATGGCATCGCCAAAGCACTTTTGTCCAGAATATAGCGGCTCCCTTCCTCTTGCTATGTCTTTCAGGCGATGTCGCGCGTCTTTTGGATCGAGTTGATGTCTGCCTCTGTTTGCGTTTGGCTCGTCCTGCGCTGCCTGGCTTACGCTGCGCCTGGGCCCTTCTGCCGCCTCCTTACACTTGCTGCCGGTGCTGTGATGCGGGGACCGGCTTCGACCTCTCCTGGGAGGATCGTTACCGGCATCTTTTTTAGGCGGCTGTCCATTATCTTCGCTACCGCCATTACGGCGCCTTGGCTGGGCTGGAGGTGGCAGGTCTCCTCTGCTTCCTGTCCTTGAATTCTCGTCCCGCCTTGGTTTTGGCGGTGACGTCTTCTTTGGAGGTGGTGTTGCTTTCCTTTGGAGCCGGACGGGCCTTAGGGGTCTGCGCCAGGTGCAGCTTTGCACTTTCCTGACTTGGACTCTAGATCTCCCCCGCAGGCATCCGCCATGTGGCCGTAGGAGTCAGCGCAGGCTTGCTGTTCGAGGGCCTTGCTCACGAAGTGTCTTGCGTTGGCCAATTTTTCCTCCGCTGTGTAATTCTTGTCGTCGAGGGTGTCTAGCGCGGCAGCAGCGTTAAGGATGGGGGTGCAGAAGACAACATCCCCCCTTTTGTCCACGCGTTGCAGTGCCGTGCGCCAGTCAAACCCAAGATCTTGAGCTGCTGCTATTGCACGAATTGGCGGCTCCTTATCGCGGCGGTTTTTTGATGGCCTTTTTTCTTGGAAGAGCTGCCGGCTCGTTTTGACCGACGTCTTTTCCTGTTCTTTCTCGGTCTTCTTTGCAAGGCTCTCAACATGCTCCTCTCTTTTGCGCAGGAAGTCAGAGTGCTTAAGCATATTAAGCCTAAGTTCTTTCACTTCGTCCAGTGGAGTATCCTAGTTCACCGGAGTGTGCATGATCTCTTCTACTTCATTGATGACGGAGAGCAAATCCGTGGGTTTGCTGCTGCCGCCTTTCTCGAGATCAGTTTTCTTCTTTGCGCGCACCTTGTCGGAACCGTCAATGAGTTGACCGACTGCGGTGTCGCCGGCATATTCCGCCGGCTTGTTTTGCGCTTCAGAAGCAACTGGGGTTGACTCGTGACCGACGACAACCATCATAGCCAGCTTATCAGGCATATCAGTATCCGCTGTACCCTCTGAAGGAGCCGGATTATCACTAGAAAAGTGACTTTTGATTTTCTCTTCGAAGAGACTAGCATCATCATCAGAGTCAGAATCTATGTTGACTTGAATAGTAGATCTGGATCCGGCATCTGACATCTTATCCTCCTGGAGAGCAGGGAGAATTGACTCAGGATCGTTGTTTTCCGGCTGGGAGTCGGATCCCAGTCCGACAACTCCGACGAAGTGGAAGTCAGATTCGGCCGACTCCTTGGAGAAGACGGATTCAGATCCATCTTGTCGGTCGACAGCTTGGTCGAAGGGTTGGCGGGTGGGGTCGTAGAAACGCGGTAGGCCGTACGCCTCTGGCGTGTACCCGATGAAGACGTCGATCCCTCCAATCGGTGCAATTGCGCACCCGATAAGGTAGTCGTCCGCCGGGAGCCAGGACTCATCTTAGTTGACGTAGATGTGGCCGCCTTACCTTGTGACGCGGCCGACGGTGATCTGCTTGCCTACGCCGCCGAGTGTTCCCGCCCGGAACGTGACGCCAGAAACCTTATGCCCCACGGTGGGCGCCAACTGTCGTAGTATCGGCATATTTGATAGGAGACGGGGGTCGTCAACTGTGGGAAGAAGGTTGGTGTCGTCGAGGACGGGATTGAACACGGCGAGTTTACCCAGCTTCAGATCCCGCAGCGGTGGCGAGATCCTACGTGCTGCTATAATTCACTATGAGGCAATAGCCGTGAACAGGTTACAATGTGTATGATGCCTAAGCGTTCCCTAAAGGCTTCCTGGTGGCCAGCTTATATAGGCGGCCAGACCCCAGGATACAAGGTAAGTACTTGTCCGGCAAGTAATCAGAGTCCTAGACCTAGCCGGCTTAGTTGCCGCCTTCCGTCTTGGGCTTGGTGGCTTGATGGGCTTTGGCCTTCCGCCTTCCTTGAACCGTCCGCCTACTTCCTTGACGTCAGCTATCTGGGCCGCCCGGCACGCTTCAGCCTAACCACCCTTGGGCCACCCTGGACTAGCCGGATTGATCCATGTTAGAGATACCCCTAGTTGGTATATCCCCAACAGCACCGCCTTGAGCGGCTGGAAATTCAGGCCGAGGAGGAAGATTGAGAAGGGTGAAAGCTGGGATGAAATAAAAAGCAAAGAACCAACGCTAAACAAAGATGACTTCGACGCATTCAAGTTGTCCTTGAAAGAAGATGTGTCTGTAAAATGGACGGAATGGGGGAAGAATATGCGGGACTTGAACCTAGGTAACCAGCATTTGGGAAGCGGTGGCTACCGAGGAAAACAACCCGTTTGGGACAAGGAGGATGTCGAGGTTCTTCTCTGGGAAAATCGAACCCGTGGCACCAAATCACGGACGAGCAGGTCCGGAACTTTGTCTGGTCCCGCTACTATCTTAACAAAAAGATGGCGGAATTCGTTACAGACGATGACGATGGGAAGAAATTTGAGAAAGAGCTGGTAAGGAATTTAATTTACCCCGTAGGCTAATTTTCTACATATGCATGAGTTCACCTTAATTTTCTTTGTCTACAGACTGACGAATTGAAGGCTGACACTGAGGTAGGCCCGTCGTCCCAGGATTTGACAGAGCCGTGGGACAATACTTTCAATAGGACGACGAACGTTTGGAAGAATAGGGACAATACTTTCAAAAGCTCTTCCCCCTCGGTTGATGGAGGGGCTAGTTGCTTGCAGGTCGATAGGGGCCGATACACGTGCCCAGCTACGCCGCCAGCAACTCCAGCCATATGGCGACCACTCCGGACCAGCTGGTGACCCCGCCGGCCAACAACGCTTTCGAGTCGCCGCTTCATAGCAACAGGCGCCCCCTACAGAGGCACATGAGCCCCCATGCAAACTCCGGCACAATACAATGAGACGCCGGCCGCCGGCGCCATTGTATCAACATTAGAGGAGCTCAACGCAATCGACAAGGTAACTAACTAGTTAGTCCACGAATATTCTATAATTACGTATAACTTTGATGACTACCATCTCATGACGCCCACCAACATGCATATGTGTTGACTCTCAGGACACGATTTGCACACTCCTGCATACGGTGGGGGCCGGCGGCGAGTTGGTGGATGTTGCTAAGGGCACGATCATACAACAAAAGGGTAACCTAATGCAGAACCAACGCATGAATCCGGTCGTGCTGAGAATCAAGTTGGATGAGGTATTGCCTCAGTTTCAACACATCAGTCCCCCAATGCAACCTGCGGGAGCCGACGATGATCACATCGTCCTTGGAGCCTGCCTCCAGTGGCTCATGGAATGGCCGAAGAGCCAAATTCGTCTTCGGGGGCGCAGACGCACCTACAACGCCACCTCCAAGATGCCACAAAAGGTTAGGCCCTCTATTGTTCAGCCCTCGGCGAGGCCGCCACATATACCTGTTGTGACTGAGCCGGCGCCACAAGTACCCGTTGCCAGGAACCGGAAGGAAGCGTCGGCGGTTGTCGCCACCACAAGCCGGCACCAAATACTCTTGGGAGCGTGTGCACCGCAACAACAAGCCAAAGACAAAGGCGTTGCGCCTCAAATTGAAGACATCAACGATGATTATCATGATGAAGATATAAATGACGAGGACATCCTTGGCTTCCTTAACACTGGCGCCTTCGATGGTTCGTGCATGCCTCCTTGGGATGATGAACAATTCTGCGGCCCACGCAGTATGCCTATTCGTCCCACTTCATGCCCGCAGTGCCTAAATTTCCATGGTTTATCTCAAGAAACGCCTCCAGAGCCGGGCGATCAAGTTGAAACGGCTAACATTTTCAGCCCTGGCACACTCCGTTAGTCGATTCACGATGTGCAATCCCCGGAGGTGAAGAACAAGCCCAGGAAGAGAAGTAAACCAGGTGCCTCTTCGAGCCAGCCAGCTCCTAAGACTGTCCGGGATGGACGAATGGTTCTACCATGTCGTGATGGCTTGACCCAAATGCATGAAGCTGGTAAACCGATACTGCCTCCGAAGCTGCTCTGCGCCGCACAAGGATCCATGGAAGCTTTACATAATGCTATCTTAACGTTAGAGGACATCCTTCTTAACGACAAGGACCCAAATTACCCAGTGTTCACGTGCAAGGTGCCAAAGGGCTTGAACTTCGTCGATGAAGCCCCTGCGGATGTAATCTTTAAAGCCTTCGAGGACATCTTCAAGCTGTTTCACGCTAGACGGCTGGACTATAACTTGGTCCGTCTATACGCGCTCAATCTGGCGATGAAGATCAAAAGAGAGGCAAACCCGTATGTCGCGGTAGCGGATCCCTACTACATGCGTGACAACCAGCTATGTGAAGGATCAACGAGACGGGTCATGGCAAGGTAGTACCTCTCGAGCTTCATGTTGAAAAACATGAGCAAGAAATGCCATCTCGTTCCTTTCTTTTGCAAGTAAGTACACATCCGCTTGTCAATTTCGTAACTTATGTTTTCCCATAGAGTCGTTCCATTGCTTATCATGAATTTCCTACACTCCCTTTGAATTACGTTAAGCAGTGACCAGTACGCAGTACTCATCGCCGTAAACACGAGGTAGTCCATTGCCACTTATATCGACTCGGGGAGTTCGGTTATAAAGAAAGACTACACACGAATAAAGGGTTCTCGATGAGGCTCCCGAGCTCTACACCAGTAATGGAGGCAGCTTCCAAAAGAATTGTGAATTCTTCAACAAGAACAACAAGCACAAGTTCAGGCATGTCACCATCTTCAGTTTCATCAAGGAGGACTCTGCCAGCGTGATGGAGGCGTTCTACGTCATCCATCATCTTAAAGGGTATGTCGAGGAAGCTGATGCCATGAGGTTTCTATCAGGGCTCCGAAAATGGATTGGACTTGCGGGGGAAATCTCTGATGCTGAACTTAGAGAAGACTTCAATCGCACACAGATGAATTTATCACATATCATCCTCCACGATGCCATGGCTACCGAGTGCTGCCTACGCTACCCTAGAGGTAGGATGTATTACAAAACTGCGCCTACCTAGATGTTGTGCTTGTGCAACAAGTGTTTTCTTTATTGCACTTATATACATGAATTATTCACACTCTATTTATGTTATGAACTGATACTTAACAATCCATCTCCAGCATTGACTAAGATGGAGATCGAAGAACGCCTAGCATCACAGTAGGACACGAGGACGTGGACGACGAAGGAACTCTACAAACCGTTCCTGGCGCCGACGAAAAAGTAGTCTACACGTGATCGTGCTCTCGCGCTGATTTCGCTTATGTATACTCTATTTGATAACTATATGTATGAAATGATGAACTTTTGTATTTCGAGCTCCATTTGTATCATGAATTGTGTAAGATTCGGCACTACGTACTCTTGTTACTATATATATGTATGTACACCTCGGGCTCAAATGAATGTTATATGTCTGTTCTAATTTATGTACTGGTTGAATATATATGTGTCAACTTATAATATATATATAAATCATATATATCTATATTTTATTTGTACAACAGCAAAAAAATCCAAAATTTCTGTTATATATACAGTGGCATATGGTTTATTTTTTTGTGGCGTAGGTAATTTTGTGGCGCACCTAATGTCCATGCGCACTGAAATATTTATGTGGCGTGGGAGAAAGGATGCGCCATATAATTCTGGAACTTTCTGTGGCCCACCGAGGGGATGCGCCACAGAAATATATTTTAGTGGTGAGATAACTATGGCGTAGCCCCCATTTTTCTCGGTGCGCCACATAAAGGCCAATGTGTGCGCCACAGGTCGTAGCTGGTTTTCCACTAGTGCTCTAAAAATAAAAAAATCATGAGGTTTGTCAATCGGAAGGAAATTCTCATAAAAGATAATTTAATCAAGAGGAATTGGACCGGTGATAAGAAATGTGTTTTTTGTCATCACGATGAAACGGTCGAACATCTATTTATCACTTGTACTTTTGCGCATAATAATTGGAGATTGCTCCAATTTACTTATAACATAGCTCCTCCTTCAAGCATTGCTAATATGTTCGGCTCTTGGCTTGGGGGTTTCGAGAAGAAAACAAAAAACCGAATATGCATTGGCGTTTGTGCTTTCATATGGGCAATATGGAATTGTCGAAACGATGTTGTCTTTAACAAAATTGCAAATGCTCACTTTTTATAGGTTGTTCACCAGGCTACCTACTAGATTACTATGTGGTCTTTCCTCCTTCCGAAAGACCAGCGAACGTTGCTGGAGGCTAGCTGCTCCCGTTTAATGGCGGTGGTGCGAGCCATCCTCAGCCGAGATGGGTTGCAGCATGATCGAAGAATCTGCGCACCCTAGTGCATGCGAACTTTATGTTATTGTTTAGTGGTTGGCCTGTTGGCACTAAGTTTGCTTTACGTTTATGTTATTGTAATACTCTGAACTATTATCATTTTAATAAATGACTGTGTGCATCACGATGCATAGGCTGGGTTTCCCTTTTCAAAAAAAGTCTCAGGTTTAAGAGGCATATGAACAAAATGTGTGATAATTCTCATAATTTGTACAAATATTAAGTTTTAGCATAGGCTTATGACAATTTTTTACTATATTGAGTCAGCGGAAAATATTAATTAATTTGAAGAGAGGTCAAAGTACATTTGTTTTAGTTCATCTGATTTGAACTTCCCATATGCTTTTGGAAATATTTTGTTTAATCTTATTTGAATCGAATGGCACATCTGAGCACTTCTGAAGTTGTGTTTTGGGTGAATTGATTTATCTAGTTGCCACCTATATTCCGTTTTTAGAAAAAGAAAATTATTTGAAACGTGAACCACAATGACATATATGTTTGTGTGTTATTTAACAGTTCCAGATTCTAGAAAACCTAGCTCTTTAAAACCCCATGTAAATCTATACATGTTTTTCCCTAGCAAAGCACGGGTATGCAGCTAGTGCTCTCTATTTAGTCTTCCTGGTATTCCTGATTATCAGGTGAAAATAAAGCTACTGTATTATATTTGGTACCTTTATTTTCGTTCTCGCTAGCCCCAGCAATTTGTTGTCTCGCTAATTCCCGCCGTCTTAGATCGTTTCCGGTGGCTCTGTCACACCGCCCGAGATCGTCCACCGACTCAGCGGCAGCGACGGGCTGCTTCCTTCCGGTGAGCTGCGGCGGGGAGAAGGTGAATCAGAGCGCGGTGGAGGCGGAGAACGAGAGCCGATGGTGGATAGACTACCCACCTCGACGTCGTCTTTGTAGGAGCCGATTTCGGTGCCAGTGATGCAGCAACGTTCGGCCGTCCAGGCAAGCGAAAGATGACGCCGACACATGCCGCACCAGATCCAGGAGCTCCACGGGTATGTAAGAGCATATCTAAAAGAGCTCCTCAAAAGTGGAATCTCAAAAAGTAGTTTTACAGTTCACGTTTTTTGGAAATCCTGCTCTCAAATATGTTCGGGCCATAGCAGAAACCGCAACCGAAACTGCAATTCTTTAAATTTAGGCGGAAACAAACACTTTTTCATCATCGATTCATTCGAAATAGGAGTTCATCGTCGATTCATAGCATACATGAGTTCATCGTCAATTCTTTATATAAGAACTAAAAGCTAAATCGTCGACGCCCTAACTCCCAAAAGCGGCTCACCGGAGCCTCGGGTGCAGCGGTGACGTTGTCGATGACGATGCCGAGGAGCTCATTCCTCGTCGGAGAAGAGGTCGATGACCGCCTCCTAGTAGGCCCTCCTCTCCACGACGAGGAGGTCCGCCTCGAGGCCCTGGTGGAGCATGATCTGCTCGATCTCCTCGTCACGGGTGAGTAGGGCCTGTGACGACCCAAAATCGGTACTATGTAGATTTAAACTATCCCGCCAAAATCCACATAATAACGATGTTAGGTCGCCTGTAACACCCCAATTTTCTTAAGCCTATAATTGTTGTGTTAGGCTAGATTTTTCAGCCTTATCAAAAACATTTGTGTGTGAACAATTTTGGGGCATAATTTATTTTATTGCTTTTATTAGTATTGTTTGATTTTCACTAGTCATCTAAGTTGATAGAAACACAAAAATAAAAATAACTAGATGAAAAGTTCAACTCTTGTGATCTTCATGTTTATTAAAACATAGCAAACCTAGAGCTTACGATTAAGTAAACCCTAGACCAATTTTGACATGCAAAATAACAACCTTGGTCTAGGCAAGTTATATTTTGGTTCGTAGTTTTTAAAAATAACGTTGGGGCTTGTTTAGGTATTAAACCAACCAGCTTAAGTGGGCATAAAAAATCAGAGACCATTCGGACTCAATTTCTTTTCTATTTTGAATTTCCACCATTCTTTTTGATCTGTTATTGAGGTAAAAATTAGGTGAACTCAAATTTGGGCAAATTCATCCATTAGCTAGTGTTTGATATGTTATCCATGTTTCGAAAACCAAATTTAAAATTTGTTGAGCAAGTAAATAAAGAAGGAGAAAACGAAAATAAAAGAGAAAACCTAGACTAAACCGAACCCTAGCTACCCCTCTCAGCTCCCAACGTCTCTCTCTACTGGTGACAAGGAGAGCAGCAGCACCCCACGCCCTGCCCCACCTGCCAGCCACCCCATGTCCTCTCTTTTCCACTCATCTCTTCTCTTTTTCTCCCACGGCCAACCGGAGCTCACCCCTGTAGCACCCCCAAGAGCCAAGCTAGACAAATCCGTGACCTTAATCTGAGATAAGCCTAACAAAGATCTCGGAAGCCAACAGTTGAAATCGGTAGCACAACAGAGACCCTACAACACAAGAAACAATATATTAAGCTCTCAACAGAGCGAAGAAGCAATATTACCAAAATAAGGTCACTGACCTGTCAATCACAAATACAACGGAAAGCAAATTATGCTATTAGACATAGAAAGAAAACAAAAGTCCTAAGAGGCCAGAGCATAACGGCGACGTCCCAGTCCATAGATTCCAGGCTGCCGTCTGGGAACCCCAACATACTCATCGATGTCGATGTCCAGAAGACACACCTGTCCAAAATAATTGCGCAAGGCTGAGAACAGGAGGTACTCAACAAGACTTATTTAACCTGTTATATATCTGCTCGTTTAGAGAGTAATCATGAATGTCCTTTGCATAAAGTCAATTTTATTTTCAAAATTAGGGAGAAGAGAATCTCGCATCAGTAGACTGTTTAAAAAGGGATAAGAGAGTTAAGCACAAGCTTCATCCACATCTTCAGTCTCCACCAGATCATCATGAGTTGTACCACCCACCAGAATCACCCCCTCGCTCAACCCGAGGAAGCGATTCTCCCTTAGTTGGCAAGTTTTATAATTAGATTCATGTTATCTATGATCATCAGACATAAGGTACAAGGTCGTCCATAACCGTGGACACGGCTTTTCCGAAAAGATTTACCCTGCAGGCGGTGTAACTGTCCACACACGCCAACCAACCAATACGCCAGTACTTTTAGCACTCTTCCGGGGAGTGCCGGCAGGAGGTTTGTCCACGACCTTTCCCAAGCTTCGCCTATGTCCATGAGCAACAGCAGTAGGTCAGACCGCCATCGCCGCGATCCCTAGTGCGGGTTGCCAGGGTCAAGATCAGAGCGTCACACTCTCCTGACCCAAGCCCTAATTTCCTCAACTCATTTTACCGCACACGCAAATGGAAAACTCAAACTAGTGGCTTCACGTAGTAGGCTAGACAAGTTGGGGTCGAGGGAGGTCCAAGTCCAGTGTTGATGCACGAGGTCTTGGTTCCAAAGACGAGAACTCAGTTCCTAGGTCGGCAAGAACGGAACAACCCACCGCAATCCCTATGTGGCCTCCCATCCAAGCCTTTAGCATATTCAGAACATCTCTCACCATTCCACGTCCTCCTTCACAACTCTGATTCATCAACTGGATGGAACAGAGTGAAGATCTAAGCAGGGCTAAGCATAGCAGACTCTCGCGATGCAACACTTATGACACTTTAAACCTCAACTCAAAACCACATTTGAATCGCATGCATAATACCAGGATCAAATACTTTGAAATCGTATATGTGCAGATAAGAGGTTATGCTTGGCTTGCTCTTCGATAACAAGATATATAGCAATTGGAAATCTTCGGCTTCACTTGGTCGAGATAACCAAAATAACTCTTCATAGATATCCTCCTGATTTCATCATCGATGATCCGGCACTCGCCTTCGATGTTGTCGAACTCCACTTCGGATTCGCATTCTACCGCGATAAACAAAACACCGGAAAATAAACGGAAACAATATTCAACCATGCCATAGATGCAATGCACACAATGCATGACATGACACTTTAGAGGATTGAAATGTAAATCCTACACATTGTAAGAACATTTTAAATGAAGTGCGAACGCCCGAGAGGTGCCATTCGACAAATTCCATAATTATAAGAAATGGTGTAATTTGTTATTTAATATTAACATGGTTCAAAGTTGTTTAAATATGCATGATTTAGAAATAATTAAATAGATCTTATTTTTTCTGCAAATTTTGATATAAAAATCATATTTTTCTGAATTAAAATGAATTAGTTATGAATTTCCAAAGGTTAAACAATTTAATTCAATATAAGACATTTATGAAATTAGATAAATAATATTGGAACCACATGTCTTAACTTTATTAATTACAGAAAACATTATTTGAAAATGAATAGATTTCTGACAAACAGGGCCCACCTGTCATAATTAAATGAATGACAGAAAAAGAAAAAATGATTTTCAGAAATTTAAAAAGAAATGATGACGTCAGCTGACGTCATCAATGGAGCCATGCTCTCAGCCGAGCACCGATCGCTCGATCCCGAGGGAATTGGAGTGAGTGCTCTACGGCAATCGGTGAAGGGCGATGGGGCGGACCAGAAGGTGGCGGCGCCGCCCGCAAATGGTCGCCGGAGAGGGCGGAGCGCTCGTCGGAGCGGAGGCTGGCAACGGCGCACGGCGTCCAGAAGAACCAAAAGGAGAAGGGAGCGCATGGAGGGGTCTTGGAGGACCGTAGGCTCACCCTGGTGCTCGTACAAGACTTGAGGAAGCGAGGGAGGGCCAGAGGCGGCCGGAAACGAGGTCGCCAGCGTCAAACCGGTGTTGAAGACGAAGGCGGAATTGGACGAATTCGTCGGGCTCCTGCCTTCCCTGCATGCACAGAACATCAATGAGGGAGCCAGGAACAAGGTGGAGCTCCAGAGCGTCTCGCCGGACCTCGTCGTGGCCGGAGTCGACGGGGATTTGAGGAGGAGCCGGGGCTAGTGTTTCGGCCAGGCGGAGGAGAAGGAAAGGGAGAGAACGAGCGAGGGAGAGAGATAGGGAAGAGAGGGAGGGCACGGCACGGTGCCTCGTCTTTATCACCTCGCAGCTCGGCAGCGGCGGTGGCGTGCATCGCAGCGGGAATCGGACGGTGAAGCTCGCCGTCGTCCTTCTGTCCAGAGGAAGGAGAAAGAAAAGAAAAGAAAATTTTGCGAAAACCCCCCTCAGTTCCGGGAAACCACAAACCTTTTGAAAACAGGCCCCTGGTTCATAAATGGATGATTTGGGGACCTTTTTGCAAACAGAAAAATTACAGAGAGATACTAGGAGATTTAGAATTTCACAAGGAAGCCATTGGAAACTTTGGATTTTGAGAATTTTAAAATTCTTTTAATACATTTAAAATAACTAGTGGTTTAGGCAACTAAGGGTTTTCTCTTTTAATTTTTAAACTCAAGTTTTGTGCACATTTTTATTAGATGCAAATGATGCACATGATGCACAAACAAATTCCTGATTAACAAATAGAAAATTTGGGGACGTTACAAATCTATCCCCCTTAGAAGAATCTTATCGATCCCACGACGATCTTGTTTAACGGAGAGTTTGATCCTTTACTACAGGGATGATTGAACACTTCATTACTCGTCGGACTGTTCTTCAACTACTCCGAAGAGAAGAGGGAAATAACTCTAGAACGAGGATCTTCAAAAAGATCGAGATCTCATGGTCAACTCAAGGGAGGAGTGTGCAAAACAACTCTTGAGCTTACTAGCATGAAACACATCATGGTAACGGATGTGTGTCGGGGGGCTGCCCCCCGGGTAGGTCAGATCCCGGAGTAATTCAGCAGTGTGCCAACAGTACTTGACCTTTGGCGAGAGCAAGGGCCACCCCCTAGTGTGCTGAAGGGGCAACTTGACCCTTGAGTGCTAGTAGAGTGCAAGGTGCCTCCTGGCAGGCGCAAGGGTCAGCTCTGGCGGCTATAAATAGACACCTCGAGCCCTCACAATAGCAGCACAAGAATCAGCGGGTGGTTCCTCTAAGAACTAGCTTCTCGAAGATGTCTTTGCTGGTAGGCTAAGACATCTTCGGGAGGCTAGGCCTAGAGATACTCATCCTGGGACGAACTCGGGTACATCCGGAAAGGATCTCGGATCTTGGGCTCCGAGGAGACTCCCGGAAGGAGTAGTACTCGGTCTTACCGGATAGGCAATCCGGGTAAGTGCTAACCGGAACACGTATCTCCGTCCTGAACTTGTGCAGGAAGGACTCGCGAGGTCGAGCAAGAAGATAACCGGCATGAGGGATCCCGGTAGGCCGTCAACGGTCTGTAGCAGGCTTTCCCGCCTAATGCGGGGGGAAGTACCGTTCCGTCTGACACGGAGGGATGGTCACCTCCCGCCTGACATGGAAGCATGGTCAACTCCCGCCTGACACGGGAGCGCGTCAGGCGGTACGACAACGGTACGACAAGACACGACTTGCCTAGCCCGGCAATCCGGAAAAGGCTATCCGGGATGGGCGAAGACATGTCTTGTCTCTGACAGGGGGACAATGATGTTCCAGGACGGCGCCTGCTGTCCTTGCCGGGATGATGACGAAGGGGCTACGCCGGATAGCGCGGCGAGTAGGTCGCACTAGCCGGTGACGACATACCGGTTAGGCCTGTCCGGTGGGGCCAAGCCGGTTTAGGGTTTCCGGCCCTCCTGGCTGGAACTCTATAAAAGGCGCCATTACTGCTTCTGTGGGAGAGAGACCAACTTGGGAGCCAAAGCTATAGTCGCATTTACTCCTAGAGCATTTACTACTTCTTACCTTGAGTTCATCTAGTTCCTTGTGTTCTTCACTTCAGGAGATCTAAGAGCAAGTTGTAGTCCTTGTATCACACTTATATAGAGAGGAAAGGCAGGAGTAGGGGTGTTACCTCGTCACGAGGGCCCTGAACCTGGGTATATCGTGTGTTTGTGGTGTGCCTTCGTGCATTTGTTCTTGTTTATTAGATCTTCCCCCTCGTGCTTTGATCTTGTTTCTTGTTCTTGGGATATCTCAGTTATACCGGGATCCTCTCCGTGTGAGCTCTTCAGCTCGCTAACCCTCCCCGGATCCTCCAACGTCCATCGGCCCCACACATTAGCCATCCTATGGCATCTGCCGTGACACCACCACGATAGTTGGCGCCCACCATGGGGCAGACAGAGGCGTTGGCTGGTGTACACATCCGGACGGGCTCCCCCGTTCACTTCGACATTCGGGTTCTCTCTGGCCTTGTCGTAAGGCTGGGTGAGATGGACTTCGTCAGCGACAACGCGGGGTGCTTCCGGAACAGACCCTTTCCGGTGAACGGATGCCTCATTGACTTTGGTGTCTTCACCACCTACGTCGCCACCGAAGTTATCTGCAGCTATCCGGACGTGGTCCTGGAAGCTGAGGATCCCACCCACGATCTCGAATTCCAAGCTCTCAGTTCTGAGGATCCTCCCATGCTCTGCGCTACTCGGGGTCTGCGTGCCGGTCGCTCCCCGAGTTCCGTCGCGGTAATGATGGTCGGGGCAACCGAGGAGGAATACCAGGACGCTGACGGCGATGCCGGAAGCGGCCATATCCGTTTGGCCAAACCTCCTCAGGAAAGAGATGCGGCCCGAGACGGCGATCCGCAGCCATCCCAGCCACGTCGTCGCCCGGATCCCCTCTCGGGTCTGGTGGCCAAGTTGGCTGTCCCTGTGACTGCTGAAGCAGACACCCAAGCCACTTCGGCTGACTTGGAGGAGCAACGTAGGTTGCTACTCGCCGAAGCGCAGGAGATCGCCGAGATCCGGCGTGAGCTCAATGCTAGCCTCCGGGAATACAATGCAGCTCACGGATTCCTTAAGATAGACCCCCGGGACAAACGCATTGCGGAGCTGCGCAAAAAGGGCAGAATGGTGAATGATGAGTTGGCAGGAGGAGCCACAACCAGTCACACGGGTAGCCTGATCTCGGCGGGGAGACCGGTGTACAGCTGACCGGTGAAAACTCTTAGGGCTGCCGAAGCCGCCATGGCCGAGTTGGCAGGGTTATCCGGTGAGGCTCTGCGCAAGCAACATGAGCGGGTGAATGAGTTGGTCATCGAGGCCAACCGGCAGAACCAGGCCTTCAAGAAGAAGAACCCCGGGGTGGGATCCCAAGTGCACTCAGCTAGGCCCAATAGCCAGAAATCGGACGGAGAGGCCTCTTCACCGCATCCGAGTAGAAGCAAGAGCAAGAGCAAGAGCCGGAGCCGAAGTCGGGGCTCCGGGAAGAACAAGCAGTTGCAGACCTATGATCCGGCCTTTGCCGGCATCCAGCAAGCCGGGCAGCATAACTCGGGGCAGGCAGGAAGTACCCGTGAGGGTGGCAACCTGGGTGTAGGAAACAATAACCCGGCCAGCCGTGGTAATCCACCCCGGAACCCTCCTCATGTTCAGGGAAACCCGCGAAGGGAGGCCGCCTTTGTCCCGCAGCAGGCGGTGATCCCGGTACAAGATAGGCTCAACGATGGCAACTCAAGACTGCAGCAGCTCGGGTACCAGCCCAATAAGAATCCTTTTGGATCTCGGGTAGGAACCAGACAGCTGGATCCGGCCGATGCCAGATTCCGGCTCGATCGGATTCACCAGTCAGAGCTAGTGGAAGAGCAAGGACCTCCGGGACCTGCCTGCTTTGGACCCCGGATCATGCGGGAGCCGCCTGTCCGGAATTTTCAGCTCAACCGAGGTGCTAAGACCTATGACGGCAGCAAGAAGCCGGAGGACTGGTTAACCGACTATGTAACTGCAGTAAGCATAGCCGGTGGAAACAGACGCTAGGCGGTACGTTACGTACCGCAGATGTTGGAAGGACCTGCCAGAATATGGTTGAACAACTTGAGAACTGGCAGCATAGACTGCTGGTTAGATTTCGAGGAGGCATTTATCAGCAACTTCACCAGCACGTACAAATGGCAAAACAGGCCTCAGCAGCTCGCCATCTATAGGCAAAGGAGCAACGAGACTGACCGGGAATACCTTACCCGGTGGAGCAATATTCGCAATTCTTGCGAAGGGGTGGTAGAGGCACAGGCCATCTCCTTGTTTGCACAAGGATGCCGGCATGGCTCAATGTTGTGGCAGAAATTGCAAAGGAAGATGCCGGCGACCTTGGCAGAGACCATGCGCATCGCCGATACCTACACGCTTGGAGATCCCATGCAACCCCTTGTGGATGTCGGTGACTCCAACTGGAGGAATGCGGGACCTCAACGTTCGGGATCGAGCAGGAGCCATGATCGCCAGGATTTTGGCCAGAAGAGAAATCAGCCCGAGTAACACCATGCCGCACAGCATGTCGCAGCGGTGACTCGAGATCAAGAGGATGCCGGCAACAGTCAGCGTCAGAAGACAAGTGGCCCGGCTTGGGGGCAGAGCCAGGAAGTGCAAAAAACATGGGTGGAACAAAAGAAGCCCCTGACGTATGAAGAGATGCTGAACAAGCCATGCCGCTACCATACCCTGGAGACCAGCAAGCCGGCCAACCACTCTACTCGGCAGTGCAGCTGGTATCAGCGCACATTGCATGAGGGCAGCTCGGGAGCTGTTCGGCCGAGTGCTCCGGCATCTCGACCCATCATTCCGAGACCCCCTCCTCCGACGTCGGGAGCCAACGCAGTCCGGATCAGTCAACCTCATCGAGGACCCCCACCTCGGCCGGTGAACGTGGTGCACACCCGGAACGACCATGGTGCAGGCCCCAGTAATCAAGCCGGACAGCAGCAGGGCAACTACCGGGAGGCACATCAAAGCTATGTGGTCTTCGTGACCGAGCCCACTGACCGGAAGAGTGTGCGACAGCGTGCCCTGGAAGTGAATGCTGTGATCCCGGCGGTGCCCATGTTCTTGCACTGGTCCGAGTTGGAGATCACGTGGAGCCGGAAGGATCATCCCAGAATTATGTCTAAGCCGGGGTCGTATGCCCTGGTGGTGGACCCAACCTTTGTCGGACCAAATCTCAATGTCCGCTTCAGTCGGGTTCTGATTGACAATGGCAGTGCCATTAGCATCATGTACAAGGATACGATGCTGAAGCTGGGGGTGTCCATGAACACGTTGTTACCTACCGAGACGACCTTCCACGGCATTGTGTCCGGAGTCTCTTGTTCACCCATGGGTAAAATCTGGGTTGAGGTGTTATTCGGAACCCGGGAGAACTGCCGAACTGAGAGCTTGGAATTCGAGGTCGTGGACCTCGAAAGCCCGTATCACGCACTGATCGGCAGGCCGGCCCTGGCCAAGTTCATGATCTCAACTCACATGGGCTACCTGAAGATGAAGATGCCGGGACCTAACGGCGTAATCACCATCTCGGGAGACCACAAGCGCTCCATGGAGTGTGCCTCGGCCGGCTCGTGCTTAGCTGAATCCCTGGTGATCGCAGAAGAAAAGAAGAGGATCCAGCAGGTGGTCGTGATGGCCAAGACCTCCCAACTCGGAATGCCCGGGATGGTGAACCCGGAGCAGGGTGCATCATTCCAGCCCCCCAAGGAGACAAAGAAGGTGGGTGTGGACCCCAGCAACCCGGAGCGCCAAGTTATCATTGGCAGCAACCTGGACAGCAAATAGGAAGGCGAGCTCGTCAACTTCCTCCGTGAGAATCGGGATGCTTTTGCGTGGTCGAGTGACGATCTGCAAGGTGTTCAGAGGGAGTTGGCTGAGCACTCTCTGTTTGTTAGACCGGATGTGAAGCCGGTGAAGCAACCAACTAGGCGCCTCTCGGATGAAAGAAGAGCTGCTGTCATGGAGCATCTGGCTATACTGCTGGCCGCCGGATTCATAATGGAAGTACTGCACCCGGATTGGATATCTAATCCGGTCCTAGTAGAGAAGAAGAAGGATGATCCCCTCCTGCTTAAGGTGTGGCGCATGTGCATCGACTTCACCAACCTCAACAAAGCATGCCCGAAGGACCCCTTTCCACTGCCCCGGATAGATCAAGTAATAGATTCCACTGCCGGGAGTGAGCTTTTGACTTTTTTAGATGCCTATTCTGGTTTTCACCAGATACCTTTGAATCCGGATGATCAATTGAAAACTGCTTTTATTACCCCTTATGGGGCTTATTGCTATCGTGTCATGACTTTCGGTTTAAGAAATGCTGGTGCTACATACCAAAGGTGCATGCAAAAGTGTTTGCACGACCAGATAGGCCGGAATGCCGAAGTCTATGTCGATGACATAGTCATAAAAACGAAAGAAAAAGCCTCACTGATCGATGATCTGAGGGAAACATTTAAGAACTTAAGAAGATTCCGGATGAAGTTGAACCCGGATAAGTGCACATTCGGTGTTCCGGCAGGAAAGTTACTCGGTTTCCTCATTTCAAGCCGAGGAATTGAGGTCAACCCGGGTAAGATACGTGCTATCGAGAGCATGAAATTGCCCGTACGTCTCATAGATGTGCAGAAGTTCACTGGTTGTCTTGCATCCCTAAGTCGGTTTGTGAGCCGACTTGGAGAGAAGGCCTTGCCCCTATACCAGTTGATGAAGAAGAGCAAAACATTTGTTTGGACCCCGCAGGCCGACGCGGCGTTCAATGATTTGAAGAGAATGCTTTCAACAGCACCCGTGTTGGCATCCCCGTTACCCAAGGAGCCTATGCTGCTGCATATTGCTGACACCAACCGGGTAGTCAGTGTAGCAATGGTGGTAGAGAGGGAAGAAGGGGGCAAACTGATACAAAGACCGGTGTATTACCTCAGTGAGGTGATCTCGGAATCCAAGCAGAACTACCCGCACTACCAGAAGATGGCGTATGGAGTGTACATGGCAGTGACCAAGCTCAAGCACTACTTTCAAGAGCACCCAATCACAGTGGTGTGCGAGGCTCCTCTGGCCGAGATCATCGGTTGCAAGGACGCTAGCGGCCGGGTAGCCAAATGGGCCATCCAGTTGTCTCCGTACGCTCTGGCATACGAGAGACAAGATGCCATCAAGTTGCAGGCGCTGCCGGACTTTTTGGTAGACTGGGCCGAGATGCAATATGAACCTCCGATGCCGGATTACAATTTCTGGAGGATGCATTTCGATGGCTCCAAGGCTAAGATCGGGTTGGGTGCCGGAGTGGTCCTCACTTCCCCAAAGCAAGATGTGCTGAAGTATGTCCTGCAAATTCATTTCCGGGCATCTAACAACGTCGCTGAGTATGAGGCCTTGGTTCATGGACTGAATGTCGCCATGGAGATCGGCATCCACCGGATAGAGTGTTTCGGTGATTCCGACCTCGTGGTGCAGCAGGTGTCGGGGAACTGGGATGCGCTGGATGCCAACATGGCCTTGTATCGGTTTCATGTGCAGAAAATATCCGGATTTTTCGAAGGATGCGAGTTCAAGCACATACCCAGAGGAGAAAACGAGGCGGCAGATGTGTTGTCCAAGCTAGGATCATCTCGGGATGCCATTCCACCCGGGATCGCTGTGGAGCATTTGAGGAAGCCATCTATTCAGCCCTCACCCGAGTCAGATTCTATCTTCATCCCCAAGGAGCCTAGTTCGGATGCCGTACCCATGGAAGTAGATGTCGGGAGTATCACATCGAAACCGGGGACTGCATCACTGTGCTCAGAGAGGCAAAGAAAGATGATGATGGAGGTGATGTCGGTAGAGCCAATGGATATAGACGCTCCCGTGTTCCCAGTTCAACTTATCCCGGGATGGGCACAGCCCATTATGTCTTACATCTTGGAAGGAACCCTCCCGGAGAATGAAGTGGAAGCCCGGCAGATTGTGCGGAGGTCAAAAGCATACACCGTCATCAATCAAGAGCTATACAAGAGGAGTGTCACCGAGGTACTCCAGAGATGTGTGGAACCGGCAGAAGGACAAGAGATGCTGCTGGAAATACATCAGGGGGAATGTGGACATCATGCATCATCCCGGGCCCTGGTGGCGAAAGTGTTCCGACATGGGTTCTACCGGCCCACTGCGTTACAGCAGGCAGAAGACATTGTCCGGAAATGTGGAGGATGTCAGAGGTTTGCTAACCGGATACATATGCCGGCGTCAGCACTGAAGACAATCCCTATCACTTGGCCATTCGCAGTATGGTGTTTGGACATGGTCGGGCAGTTCAAACCGGCACGGGGAAATATGTCACACATACTGGTAATGGTAGATAAGTTCACCAAGTGGATAGAGGTCAAGCCAATCCGGAAGTGTGACGGACACACCGCAGTGCAATTCCTGAAAGACATCATCTTGAGATACGGGTACCCGCACAGCATCATCACGGATAATGGCACCAATTTTGCTGTGGGGGAATTCGCTCGATTTTGTGCTGAGAAGGAAATCCGGTTGGATGTAGCATCAGTTGCACACCCGGAAGCAAACGAGCAAGTTGAAAGAGCAAATGCTTTGGTCTTGGGCGGCATCAAAGCTCGTTTGATCGAACCACTGTTGAGAACTCCGGGATGCTGGATAGAGGAGTTACCGGCAGTATTATGGGGTCTCCGGACTACACCGAATAGATCTACCGGGTATACGCCATTCTTCATGGTGTACGGTGCTGAAGCAGTAGTCCCGACCGACATACAGTATGATTCCCCGAGAGTGACAATGTTCACCGAGACCGAGGCGAAGGAGGCCCGAGAAAATGATGTTGATTTACTTGAAGAGGCAAGAGAATTGGCACTGTCTCGGTCTGCAATCTACCAGCAAAACCTCCGTCGCTATCATAGCCGGAAGGTACACCCGAGAGTGTTCCGAGAAGGAGATCTTGTGCTTAGGCTCATCCAACGCACGGCCGGAATGCATAAGCTGTCACCTCCATGGGAGGGACCTTTTGTGATAAGCAGGGCATTGCACAATGATTCTTATTACCTTGTAGATGCACAGGAGGCTAGGAAAGGTGTAATGGACAAATCCGGAGAGGGAACCAAGCGTCCATGGAATGTAGCCCTGCTTCGACCCTTTTACACATAAAGGGTTCAGTGTATGATGTATTTCAATTTTTATGTATTAATGAAAGTAAGGCACCCCGGGAGGAACCCGGGGACTGCCTCGTTGTGTGCCCATTTACTTTGTCCAGTTTGTTTGTTATTTCATACTGGCATCCCGGGAAGGAACCCGGGGACTGCCTAGTACCTATTTTTTGTGTTATCTGTATGCCGGGAAAGTTCCGAATTCGATTCTCAAAGTCAGAGTAATGTATGTCATGTGAAATCATCTTGTGACTCGACTGACGAACGCCGAAATGGTAGTCAAGAGCAAAGAGAATCAAATGTGGGGAACACGAAAATGGTCTCGGGGACTCGGAGCAGGAACTTATCCGACATACTTTTTTTTTACTAACCCAATTGGTTTTTATGTCGGGAATTCGGTTAACTAGAACTCGAATATTCTTAAGTAGTGTATGCCGTGTATGGAATTTTGTGACTCGACTGTCGAACGCCGAAATGGTAGACAAGAGCAGAAATTGCCTAAGTACGGTAAACGTGAAAAGGAACTCGGGGACTCGTGACAGAGTAAACCGACATAGCTTGTTCTGATAGATAACTTGGTACGAAACATAAATGTTAAAAGTATATATTACATCTTGCACCCGGCATCCCGGGGATTTAACAGTTCTACTCTTAAGTATTTCTAAGGAGTAGGGGAAGTCGGCTTCTCGGCGGTGGCAGCTGCGGGAGCGGCGGTGACGGTATCCTCAGCACCGGCAGCGGTACTCGGGGCATCTGGGCGCACCTCGGCCTGAGAGGCCTCGGGTGGCGGAGGAGTTGAAGCATCCCGGGAAACCACGGCCTCGGGTGGCGGAGGAGTTGAAGCATCCCGGGAAACCACGGACTCGGTGGCGGCGCCAGAAGCAGCGTCGTCCTCCTCCGGGATCTCAGCGTCCACGTCATCGGTTGCACCGGTTTCGTCGTCATCCCCGAAGTCTGACTCGGAGTCGGAAGCGACGACGCTGGCGGTGAAGGCGCGAATATTGGACCAGGAGGCGATGCGATGCGCCACTTCTTGTCGCCGCTGGACCTTAGCCGGTTTGCTGCACCACGGCGAGATGGTGCGCAGGCGCTGGATCACGTCAAGGTCGAGACCCTCGTACCAACTCAGTACTTGGTTCAAGACCTGATCGGCACCAGACCGTGCGCCGGAACGCTTCCAAGCGTGGACACGCCGCCCGGCACCTCGGAGTGCACTCGCCAGTTCGCCGACCGAGAGCGTCGCGCTGACGCCCGGCCATAGCGCACCGTGAACGTGAATCGCGGCGCTGAGCAACTCGGTCCCGATCGACCGGAGAGGCACTATCCGGGCCTTCAGGGCAGTGAGGTGATCCTCAATGTCCCAAGTGTCCGAGACAGGGCCCTTCCCGGCGCGCTTCTCCCGGGCGGCAGCAACCGCAAGAGCAGCAACGTCGCGGGAGTGCTCGAATTCCCCTTTAAAATGAAGAGTTGTCAAGCGGCTAGGTCATAAGGAGGGAAACAACAAAGAAAGAGAGCAAGAAAAAAAAAGGGGATGTCGGTCCACTTACTGTTAAGATCCCGGTTCAATACGGTTAGCTCAGAGAGCCAAGTATCGGCCCGTGAACGGAGAAGCGCCAGCCCTGTCTCGGCGAGATGCGCGCGCTCCTCGGATTGGTCCAAGGTCTCCTTCTGCTTCTGCGTCGCCTCCACGAAGCGCGTATTCATGTCGGTCGCGGCAGATTTGGCCTTTTCAAGCTCCGCATTGAGCCGCGCAATCTCGGCCTGCGTGGTAGCAAGTGCAGCCTTCTGCTCCACCGAGATTTTGCGCGTGGCATCTCGCTCCTCCCGGAGGCGCCCCTCGCACTTCTTGGACTGATCGAGATCAGCAAGAACCCGGTTGAAGATGCTGCCACGTTTCTTGATGCACTCCTGAAATCAAGACAAAGAAAGATAAGTCAATCTTGGGAAAGATCCCGGGGACTCGGGAAGTTCCGAGATCAGTAACAATTAAAGGTTACTCGGTGGAAAGGAACTCGGGGACTCGGCTTCCGAGTCCTGAGATTTTCTCTAAGATTGGAGCCTAGTGGTCTGCTATTCGGTGGAATCTAGAGAACTAAGCACCAATCTCGGGGACTAGTGGAGATGGACCAATTTTTGAAAAATGTTACTCGGTGGAAAGGAACTCGGGGACTCGGCTTCCGAGTCCTGAGATTTTCTCTAAGATTGGAGCCTAGTGGTCTGCTATTCGGTGGAGTCTAGAGCACTAAGCACCAATCTCTGGGACTAGTGGAGATGGACCAATTTTTGAAAAAAGTTACTCGGTGGAAAGGAACTCGGGGACTCGGCTTCCGAGTCCTGAGATTTTCTCTAAGATTGGAGCCTAGTGGTCTGCTATTCGGTAGAGTCTAGAGCACTAAGCACCAATCTCGGGGACTAGTGGGGAAGGAACAAGTATTTATTGGAGAAGGAAAAGGGAACAAACTTACCTCGGTCACCCGAGTAACGTCCAGCGCGGCCACCTGGAGAGCGTGCAGAGCTTGGGCGCTGCGGCTAGGGCCGGCAGCGTGCAAGTCCTCCACGATATCGAAGGCATCAGCGGCAATCCAGGCTTGGTTGTATTCTTCAACAACGCGTATGCCGGAGCCGCCAGGCGCGCGAGCAGCAACAACCTCCCGGGATCCTGAAGGCACAAAGGAGCTTACGGTTGCTCGTAGCGTCCGCAGGGCAGCAGTGGCGATCTCGGCAGGAGGTGGCGGTAACGGTGAAAACTTACCCGTGCTTAGGGCCAAGTCTTGGGCCGAGGATGTCGGGGCAGCAGAAGGTTTGGCAGAAGTTGTTTTCTGCCCGGCGACCTTGGTGCGCGCTTTCCCAGCAGGATGATCAGGTTGCCGGGAAGAGGCCGCGGGCTGTTTTACCGGGGCTGTCTTGCTCGCAGCTTGCCGGGAGGGACCACTTGGCACGAGCTGCCGGGGAGGACTCATGATCTCCGCCTCAAGCCCAGGCACCCTGCGCGGACTCTCCGGAAGAAGGATGTCTTCCGATGCGGTCGTGGCCTGGACTGGAGTCTCGTCGACCACGGGACGAGTATCCGGAGTCGCAGCAGCAGTCGGTGCAGCACCAGAAGCAGGAGGCTCGCTTCTTCGGGCGGAAGGACGAGGTGGACAAGAAGCAGCCCGAGGCGGGCTGGGAGTCCGGGAGCCAGGAGGACGGGAGGAAAAGGATGCCGGGAGGTCGAGTGCGTCCCTGAAAGAAATATCTCAGTAAAGACTTCAGGAGAAGGCAAGATCATGTAGCATGAAGCAAAGAAAATTTACCCGGAATCCACGGTGGGAGTAACCCTCCTTCGGCGTTGAGGCTTCTCGGTCGTTTGTTTGTTCGGCTTGCCCTTCTTGGGGGGGTTGCCGGAAACATCGGCAGCGTCGGTATCGGAAGCCGCACGCTTCCGAGTCTCGGCGCGTTTGGTCACGGCCGTGGGTTTCGGAACCACTGCTGAAGCCCAGTTGAGGGGAAGAGCATCAATCACATCGAGTATTTGACAGTCAATCTCATCCTCGTCATCTGAAGAAACGGAAATAGCCTCTGAGGTTGAAGGGTTACCCGGGGCGGCAGCTTTGACTAGAGGAACGGCAAGATGGTCCTCGCCGTCGGGATCCTCGCTCGGCATCTTAGCCGGTGCCGGGATGTTCGGCGCAAAATTCATGTTGCGTGGATCGCGTCCTCCTTGGTTTGCTGCTCGAATAACTGCACGAATAAATCATTGCATGACAACCATGTCGGTTTCCAGCAGAACCCGGGTGCAAATGCAAGTTTGCGAAAGACAGACAGGAGCACCTGTTTCAGTGGTTTTTTCCGGGATCCCCCGATGACACCCCAAACATACTCATCCGACATCTTCGTCCGAGCAATAGCTCGAACGCGTCGGACGACCGCGGGACGGTCCAACTCGAAAATGCTGGTCCTGGTGGGATCATAGTTCCCGTCCATATGGAACATCTTGTGCACTCAGGTCTGTAGAGGGCAGACGCGGCGAATAATGAAACAACGCAGGAGATCGTCGCCAGTCATCTTGTCAGTCAGCACGCCGAGGACGTCGTGCATACATCTGACCTCCTCGGTATCCGGGAACCGTTTCCAGAGGTTGAATTTGCGGGGAGGTCCAATGGCGAACTCCGGCAAATTTATAAAGTCCGGGTTCGAGGATCCCGGACCATCTCCTGAACTCTCCCGATTCTTCACATAGAAGAAACTGCGCTGCCACTTCCGGCAGGATTCTAGTCCCTTGACTATAGGAAATCCGGAGTCAGCACGGGGAATGATGGTGGCCGCTCCGCAGTCGACCAAGTCTTTTACTTTCTGATCCGGATTGGGGATGACTTGGCGGTGAAGGATGAAGTACCTGGCCCAGAGGTCCAAGAATGGCCACACGCCGAGGTATGCTTCCGAGTAGGTGGTGAAGACCGAAAGCATCATGATGGCGTTAACTGGGAGATGATGGGGTTGGAGGCTGTAGGTGTCGAGGAAGTTGCGGAAGAAGGGGCTAGCCGGAAGCCCAAACCCGCGCTCGAAGTGCGTGAGGAATACAACGTATTCCCCGGGTTGGGGTTCCGGTTGAACCTCGTCCTCCGGGAGACGGCTCTCAACTTCTGGCGGAATCCGGTGAGTCCGGTACAGCCAGTCGAGGTCCTCCTGTATGGTCCCGGACCCATCCCAGCATCCCCGAATACTTTCTTCAGCCATGCCGGAGAAATCCGCAGATGTATCCGGGCTACTCTGCAGGCGCAGTGACAGTTAGTCGGAATTAGTCTACCGGGGGCTATGTTACCGGATCGCAAACTCCTAAAGACAACCGGGTTCCTGGCAAGTAAGATCTACCGTGTGCTAGTAAATTGAAACTTAATCGATGGAAATACGCTCGGGCTAAACACAAACATGGCCTAGTGCGGGCAAGAGGCTAAGATCTATGGTGCGTTTTCATCCCCGCCGCGCACCTCGTGTGCGCCGCTTGAATCGTGCTCGCCGGCGCGAGATATCGTTCCCGTAAAAGAAAAGTTCATCGGGGCGAAGAGAAGAACTCACCGGAGAAAGCGAGGCCGGTGATGGGCAAGAAGGGCGCGAACCGATGATGAAGCGAAGGGCTCCGGCGACCAACGAGAGCGGCGGCGTTCGAGCTACGGGCACGGCTACGGCGGTGTGCTCGAGACGACGGTGGCGTAAGTGTGAAGTGGAGGAAGAAGAAGAGATGACCGTTCCGGTCCCCTATTTATGGGGGGATTCCGGAGCGGTTTCCAAATTTCCCACCCACGATCTCTCCGATCGTGGGTGGGATCCATTCTGTGCAGCGCGGCACGTGGCGTTCACCGGAGCGCCCGATCCGGCCACACCGGGGGCCACACAGCCCCAAAGGTTGGACTTCGGATCGACCGCGGCTCCCGGCGCGCGAACCCGAGCGGCGGCGTGCTCGGTCAGAGGCACTCGAGTGCACTTCTGATCAGACATGACATCGGGTGGGACCTAGCTCACGATCTGGAATTCAATGCAGCGCCAACGGTCAAGATTCACTCAGGCTGCACTATCCGATTACGGGCATCGCTTTCCGGTTGAAATGATTTCGGTATGAGGATCTCGGCAAAAACCAATCTCGGCGTCTAGTCGGAGGATAGTATCATATTTTATCGGAAGATGGTTGTTATTAAAGCTGATCCCGCACATCATCCGGGGTCGCTGCGCAGCACCAGCTTTGGGGACTAGTGTCGAGGGGCTGCCCCCCGGGTAGGGAAGATCCCGGAGTAATTCAGCAGTGTGCCAACAGTACTTGACCTTTGGCGAGAGCAAGGGCCACCCCCTAGTGTGCTGAAGGGGCAACTTGACCCTTGAGTGCTGGTAGAGTGCAAGGTGCCTCCTGGCAGGCGCAAGGGTCAGCTCTGGCGGCTATAGACACCCCGAGCCCTCACAATAGCAGCACAAGCATCAGCGGGTGGTTCCTCTAAGAACTAGCTTCTCGAAGATGTCTTTGCTGGTAGGCTAAGACATCTTCGGGAGGCTAGGCCTACAGATACTCATCCTGAGACGAACTCGGGTACATCCGAAAGGATCTCGGATCTTGGGCTCCGAGGAGACTCCCGGAAGGAGTAGTACTCGGTCTTACCGGATAGGCAATCCGGGTAAGTGCTAACCGGAACACGTATCTCTGTCCTGAACTTGTGCAGGAAGGACTCGCGAGGTCGAGCAAGAAGATAACCGGCATGAGGGATCCCGGTAGGCCGTCAACGGTCTGTAGCAGGCTTTCCCGCCTAATGCGGGGGGAAGTACCGTTCCGTCTGACACGGAGGGATGGTCACCTCCCGCCTGACACGGAAGCATGGTCACCTCCCGCCTGACACGGGAGCACGTCAGGTGGTACGACAACGGTACGACAAGACACGACGTGCCTAGCCCGGCAATCCGGAAAAGGCTATCCGGGATGGGCGAAGACATGTCTTGTCTCTGACAGGGGGACAATGATGTTCCAGGACGGCGCTTGATGTCCTTGCCTGGATGATGACGAAGGGGCTACGCCGGATAGCGCGGCGAGTAGGTCGCACTAGCCGGTGACGACATACCGGTTAGGCCTGTCCGGTGGGGCCAAGCCGGTTTAGGGTTTCCGGCCCTCATGGCTGGAACTCTATAAAAGGCGCCATTACTGCTTCTGTGGGAGAGAGACCAACTTGGGAGCCAAAGCTATAGTCGCATTTACTCCTAGAGCATTTACTTCTTCTTACCTTGAGTTCATCTAGTTCCTTGTGTTCTTCACTTCAGGAGATCTAAGAGCAAGTTGTAGTCCTTGTATCACACTTATATAGAGAGGAAAGGCAGGAGTAGGGGTGTTACCTCCTCACGAGGGCCCTGAACCTGGGTATATCGTGTGTTTGTGGTGTGCCTTCGTGCATTTGTTCTTGTTTATTAGATCTTCCCCCTCGTGCTTTGATCTTGTTTCTTGTTCTTGGGAGATCTCGGTTATACCGGGATCCTCTCCGTGTGAGCTCTTCAGCTCGCTATCCCTCCCCGGATCCACCAACGTCCATCGGCCCCACACATTAGCCATCCTATGGCATCTGCCGTGACACCACCACGACAATGGGAAGGAAGAAGTTTCAAGTTGACGAACAACTATTCCGCGAAGCGATTAGAATATGAGCTTTGCACAAGTCTAAGATGGATAGATAACGAGATCTTGATACAACAAAAGGAAGAACCCTTTTTAGATTTCAACCATTTGGCTTACAAGATGTTTGCCACATGATCAAAAGTTCAGGGCCCTAAGATGACTGACAAATTGACACAATGTGTGAGTTGAAAAGGATTTCAAGTACAAGCAAAAGGAAGGAAGAACTGATCAACAAAATGTTGAAGGTCACCATGAAAAGAGAATTCTCATGATGGATATGTTATCAAAGGATAAGAAAGGGATCAGGAGGATCAATCGGGAGACATTCAGAATCTCCGAGATCATCGGTGGAGGGAACTTCTTCTTGATCTTCTAGATACCCATTTCAATCTCATGACAAGCCTTTAATAGGTGAGGAGGTAAACATTGGGCTTTGGAAAGATAAATACCATAAGGGGCAACTATTAGAATAAGCCGCACAACAATCCTCATGGGGAGTGGTTGTTCTTGAAGATTCCAGGAATTTCGGCGATAGGCCTTCCGACAAAGTGTGTCAACCACAACATTAATCTTGGCGGAGTTACAAGAAGACCTATGTCAAAATCCTTGAGGGACACCAACCATCGTTGCTGCTTGAGATTCAGATCTGGCTAGTTGTGACGATAGTTCTGACTCGGAATGTTCGAAGGAAAGTTTGCAAGGAATACCACAAAGGCAAGGAGGATTGATTCTCAAGATATGGATAACAATGTCAAGCTCGAAAAGATGAGCGAGATTGCAAAACCCATGTATTAGTAATTTGTCGAAGGACAACAGCACCCCCATGGATAATATGCAACAAACACAATTGAGTCCTTGTTTGGAAATAACAAAGAAGATAATGAAGTTTTCAGACTTCTTCTCATTTTTGATCGAATCAGTCAGTGGCTTGGTGTGCATATATGACTTCTTCAAGGAATGGAGGTAAGAATCTATCATCCATGAATAATCCGCACATGCATGACCGACTAGAGATGATTCCCGAGGAAAAAGGGAAAGCTCTAATTGGATTCACGACGACATCTTTCAGCAAATGCACTTGAACCAGAAGAGGTTACTTCCAACATCCAGAACACACACATAGTGATGACACAAAGATGGTTCTCAAAAGTTTCCAACATTATTGCCAAATGTTCATAATGATCTTCTTCAGACATGGAGGCAATAAAAATGTTATCGATGGGCTCAATAAGAAGCTTATTAAGATACTCCAACAAGATGGAAGCAAATAATACATGAACAAGGCAAAAATATTGGTCAGACCAAGGACGTGAAGATGTAAGCTGGCGAAACACCATAGGTAAAACATCATCAAAGATGGTCCTTGGGACTGAGCTTGATTTGCCGATAGCCCAAATCAAATCAAAGATTGAGAAGATAGCAGATCCAGTAGGAAATACAATCCTGCTTCGGCATGACAACACAGGTAGAAAGGGGTCTTGCTTATCAAAGCAAAACGATGTGGCCTTAAGAGTGTCGGTAAACCCTAACTCTTTGACCGAGGGTGTGTGCCAGAACAAACGGACTTGGCAGCACAGTCAACTTCACTTAGCGATCGGATAACCAATCCCACAAGGAAGGAATCAAATGTCCTTATATGTGAAAGCAATCACAATTGCTAAGAATATCTGTTAGCCACATCAGTACACACGTCGTAGAATTCCCGAGCACGAGCAACTGGGGGAAAGCGTGAGTAAGGACGTGAAAAGCATCACTTCGTCAAATAAGTCATGATATACCAAATGACCTTTTGATATATAAGAGTGTGATACTTAAAATGGAACGGAATAGAAGCAAACAAAGCCTCCTAATCTGCGGACTACAACACTTTGACCTGGTCCTAGGTATGGACGAGGTACGGGAGTTTGTTTCTCCCTGACATCCCGAAGTGGAATGTCACGACGGACCACAAGAGCAACATGCATTAGTACACCAATGCACATTTACAAGTTGGATGCCAAGTGGCATACACGGGTCAGAACATGACGGAAGAAAAGAAACATGCTCAGGAAAATCCCGAGATGCGGATGCTCAAGTTAGCATACATCTGATAACAAGTTATGTGGGTGGAATTGTGATAACATTATAACAGTTCCGATACATCCACAAGAACAACAAAAGATAATATATAACATCGACTCGAACGAGTCAAGATACAAATGATACAATACAAAGACACAAATGACAACGGAAGCAAAATAGTATCTGACTACGGTTAAGATGCAAATTTGACTAAGAGTCCTGAAGATAAACGATTGCGCCATATCCCTGCCCAGCCCAAGCGAGAGGGATTCCCAAGATAACGTCGTCAGACTTCAACCTGTTGACTTCACATAAAGCACAACCCAAAGAAGGTTCAGGGCACTCATTGGCCAGCAAAACGGAACCTGCATACTTTCTACAAGATCTCCCAAAATATGGGGTAGGTGGACTTAGCGGCAGCAACACTAGCAACCTAATAGAGACACGCTACAACTTCCGTCTAATTAGAGAGGGATAAGAGAGAGCATAAGTAACCAACTACAACTAACACCAATCATAACTGATTCTCAGATTAACCCCCACAACCAAGTATGAGGAAGCAATTTGGGAAAACTCACGCATTGAACAGTTTTAGTTACCATTTATTGTAAAAGTAATTTTATATTACTAGTCAAGTTAATTAACAATGATTAGGTGTATGTTGTCTATGATCTTATTAGCCAGCATCATCACCAAGTCGTCCATAACCGTGGACACGGCTCATCGATAAAATTATACCCTGCAGGGGTGCACTACTGTACCGATACTCATATGATCAACCCAGTCAAAGACATTAGGGCCTCACAACCCAACTCTTTCATTCACCGCAACAAGTCAAAGGAGCCACGGGAGCTATGCTGGTCCCGGCCAAAAGGGTACGGATTCACGCAGGATTGTAACATCCCAACATTTTATAATGTTCAAAAATCACTAAAATTTAAAACTTTTTGTTTTGATTAAAATAAAATATTAAATGCATAAGAAAACCAACTATGAAAGACTTCAAACTTATTGAAAGAGTTTAATATTTCAAATGTCACAGTTTAAACATTTTATTATCTACTTTATTTCAAAAACCTTAATATGAAATTTGACAAATATTTTACAAACTACAATCCATTTTATTTTAAGTAAATAGCTTACTTATAAGTAATTGATTTTAACCACTTAGCCTTAGCTATAAATAAGTTAAAATAATAATTACAAGTGTATTTTAAACTATTGAAAATATTGTCTATTTGCCAAAAGATTATTATTCATTTACCTGAGTTCAAAATGTAGTTTGGAAATTATAAGCCTATAGTTTATAACTTTAAAACTTCATAAATTAAAATTAATGAAGTATCCAAATAAACATTTCATTTGCTTAAATGATTTTCATTTATTTTAATAGCATGAGGTGTTTAATATATTCTAAATAAGAAATGAATTAAAACAAAAATCTTTTCCAAAGTTGTTATGAAGTTTCAATTGAATTATCTTAATATATAATATAATGGTGCACAAATTATTTTGAATTTAAATGAATACATGAATTTCCCTTTTTAGTTTCATATAGTATATGTTATGTTATTTAGTATTATACTAAAGCCTAAAATGATTTTAGTGTTTGAAAATGAGTTTAAATCACTTGAATTCAAACATATTTGAATGTGGGTAATTTCATAAATTTTATTTAACCTCAAATGAGTTATTAAATCCCTAATTTAAAAATTAACCTAAAATAGGCAAAATTGTATTTTATGAATATTTCAAAATATTATTTTTAAAAAATGTTCAAAACATACCCACAACTGGTTTAACACAAAGATAATGCTTTTACAAATTTTTAGAAATTTATTTGAATGAATTTGGAGTCTTAAATCAAAAGATATGAATTAATTGGAAAATCAGAAAAAGAAAAAGAAAAATGCTGGCGTCAGCGATGACGTCATCGTCTTCTTCCTTAGACGAAAATCACGGCCGAGATTCCTTCCCCGATTCCCTCTCCAAATCAGGCGAGATTAGCGAGAATTTGGTTCCCCCCTCCAGCCCTATTTAATCCCCTGATCCTCCTCACCCTTTTCCCCAAGAAACCCTAGCCCGAGAGCCCCCAGGCTGCTCGAGTTCGTCCTCAGAACTCCGCCACGGCCGCCGGCGAACTTCTTCGTTTCCGGTGAACTCCGTCGACCCCAGACCCTCTCTCCTCTCCCTCTCGTCGTATTTTCCTGTTGCGCATCTGTTTGACACGTTTTGCGTTTCAAATCACAACGCATCCGCACCTCCGTGCACACCCGAAGATCTCCGCCGCCACGCACAACTCCGGCGAGCCATTCCGGCAAGAAGAGGACGCTTCGGTCGCCGCCACCTCGCCACCGAGTCAACCACGACCTCCTGCACGCTCTGGTGAGTTCCATTCGTCCCGGGGAACCGTAGAACGTGCAAAACGCCGCGTCGCCACCGCGGGTGCATCTCCGGCGAGGTCTCCGGTGACCTAGCGCCGCCCGCGTTTGGTCGTTAGATCTGGACCGTTGGATCTTGATCCAACGGCTTCTGCCTATTTTCTATTCGAATCGGTACGATCTGTTTAGCACCGTTAGATCTAAATCCTACGACCCAGATTGCTTCACTTATCCACGTCAGCCGCACAGTCAGCGCCCAGTGAGCTTCCACGTGGAAAATAATTTTCTTATTTAGATTTAAATGGCAGTTTTGCAGAAAAGCCCCTGCCACTTAGATCTGTCATAACTTTTTAACCACTTATCCAAATTTAACAAACTTTATATTTTTGGAAAGCCCTCGACATGTAGAATATTTAGATCGGCCAAAATTCAAATTTGACTAAGTTTAAAATATTCAAATTTCAAATGGAAGATTTGAGTATATTCGTCGTAACTTTAAATCTATAATTCCAAAAATTTCGAATAAAATTGTTTTAGAAACTTTAGAATATTTGTAATATGATGCCTCTGTTATAAAAAACAATTCTGAGTAATATTTGAATGAATTCATAGTTATATATTTAAATTGAATAGTTTGAATATTTTAACATAACTTTAATATAAATATTATTTTTGAATAAATCCAATTGCTATAAATTTCATTAAATGCCCTCTGTCTGTTAACACTATTTATAAAATTTTGTTATAAAAACTTAATCATAGAAAACTTAAGCTTATAATTATCCCTTTTATTATATTTTCCAAAAATAGAAATTAATTAAATTGCATTTATAAATTCATGCATATTTATAAAGAAATCACAAAAGTTATTTTGATGCTTTCTTGTGATTAAAAATTGCATTTCATGCATAACATATTTTATTATATTATTATATCATGAAGACTAAGTAAACCCAAGACCATCATAGGTGATACAAAAATGATCAAGTGTGAAGATTATTCAAGTCTACCAAGAATTCAATCAAGACATCACCAAGGAGAATATTACAATTCTGGAGATGAAGCCTGGAAGATCAACTACATCTTCTTTCTATCTTTTCCCTCTTTCCTAATCTTGTCTTTCACTTTAGACTTAAACAATTTTTGATAATGATATTATCATCTTGAAGTTTGTTGGATCCTAGTATCCAATTTACGAAGAGTTGTTAATAATTGTTGATCACCTTCAAGAATAGACTTAGTATTTTCTCTAAGTAGATATGCACATCATGACTAAGTCATTAGAGTGCTTATTCAAGATAGATTATAACAAAGGTATTTTATCCAACTTCTAACCTTAGTCCTTAGTCATTTTGACCAACACATTTCCTTGCATTAACTTAAAAGATTTTTCATGGCATGACATGCATTTCTAGTCCTTAGAAATAAATTGCATATCATGCATGTCATGTTTTCCTTAGAAGTTTAAGAAACTTGTTTGTATGTGTTGTGTTGTTTTGTTTTATGATTGTTGTATTGTTGTTTGTTTATATTGTTTAGACTGAACGGAGAGACCCAAGTTCGTTGAAAAGAGTTGTGAGCAAAGACATCATACAAAGGCAAGTGGCACACCTCATAAACTTCCTATTATTTTCTATATGCATTACTTAGTGTATTTTTATGTAAGCATGTGTAGGATAGTATTGTTATGCTAGACCTGTGTAGAAATTTCTTTGTAACAACCCAAGTTTGCTAAATAGAAATAAAGGTGTGTTTTGAGCATTTCATGCATCTCATTTAAGTTGGACATGAATTTGCATTTAAAATTCACATGTTTGCTTTTGAAAGAAAGGGTTAAATTCTTGTTATTCTTGGTGAACTCAAAATATTCCAAAATTTCAAAATCCAAGACTTCCAATGGCTTCCTTGTGAAATTTTGAATCTCCTAGTATTTTTCTGCAAATTTTTCTCTTTACAGAAAAGCCCAAACCTTTTAAATAAGGAACCAGGGGCCTGTTTGTGAAAGAAACTGGAGATTCTTATTTTCCTCAGGGGGGTTTTCAGAAAATGGAGCCGTCTTCCTCCTTCCGACGGTGCCGCCGTGCGCTGGCGTGCGCTCCGCCGTTCCTCGCCTCCCCGCGCTGCGATTCGCGCCGCCGCCCTTCCCTGGACTACAAGAAGCACGCCTGCCGCCGGAGAAAACCCTAAGCCATTCCCATTTCGTCTTCTCCTTCCTCAGCTCGCCCGAAACCCTAGCTACGTCCGGCGAGAAACCCCGGCGAACTCCGGCCATCTCCTGCTCCGGTGAGCAGCTCAGAAGCACCGCCTCGCTCTCCTCTTCCTCCTCCTCGAGCGGTTCGTGCTGGGAAGCCGCGAAGCCGCGGGAAACGTCGATTCCCTCCGCTCGGGTCCGACGCCGGCGAGCTCCATTCCGGCGAAACCCGACCTCCCCTCGCCTCCCCGACACTCCTACGAGCACCAGGGTGAGCTACTGGTCCTCATGGACCTTCTCTCCTCCTTCCGTTCGCTCTGGTTCTTGCGGCCGACGAACCCGAGCTCCGGCCGCCGCTCCGCCGCGCCGTGGCCGCGCTCCGGTGACCATTTCCGAGCGGCGCCGCCACTTTCTGGTCCGCCTCGGCCTCCTCTTCCCTTTGCTGCAATCCAATCGCCCCAACTCTCTCTGGTTCGAGAGAATCGTGATCAGCAGAGAGGATTTGGGCGCCGATGACGTCAGCTGACGTCATCATCTCCTTTTAATTCATAAAATCATTATTTCTTTTCTGTAAATTGTTTTAATATGACATGTGGGGCCATGTTGTCAGAGTTTTAATATTTTTCATTATTATTTCCTGAAATGATTAAAATTATGACATGTGGGGTCAATTTATTTAAATAAATTTGAAATTTGAATTAAATTGTTTAAACTTTGAAAATTCATAACTAATTCATTTTAAATCAGAAAAATATGATTTTTATATCAAAATATTCAGAAAAATAAAATCTATTCAATTATAATTTAATCATACATATTCCATACAAGAAAAATAATGTTATTAGTCTCACCTTAATAAACCCTAATTTAAATTATGGGTATGTTATATTCATCCATTTAGTCTGATGCTTGCATCCAGGAAATTCTAAAATGACATATCATTCATGTGATTGTGCATTGCATCAATATCGTATTGATTGTGTCATTCCTTTCCGGTATTTGGTTCTTCGCGATAGGATTTGAGACCGAGAGTGTTTGCATCGCCTCCGAAGATCAATACCCAGCTTCGCGATAGGATTTGATCTGCACACATAAGATTTCCAAAGTATTTGATTCTGGTGTTATGCATACGGTTCAAAGATGTTTTGGTCAAGGTATAGATTGTTCCTTGCGTTGCATCGCCGCTTAGGCTTGCTTAGTTGTTCCTTTCTCCATCCAGTTGAGAGGATTGGGATGGAATAAGTACACATGATTTATCTATTGTTGAAGACTTGGACGGGAGGCCACATTGGGATTGTGGTGGATTGTCTCGTTCTCGTCGACAAATAGGAACTGAGTTCCTGGGTTCGGAACCAAGACTATTCGTGCATCCACACAGGGCATTCATTTTCCCCTCGACTCCAACTTGCCTAGCCTACTACGTGAAGCCACTAGTTCGAGTGTTTCATTCGCATGTGGGGATGATTAGGAGCTAGGGCAACAGGGCTGCGATCCAGATGTTGACCCTAGTAACGTGCACTAGGGACCGCTGCGGTGGTCAGACCTACTGCTGTGGCTCATGGACATAGGCGAATCTTGGGAAAGGTCGTGGCCAACCCTTCTACCGGCACTCCTCGGAAGAGTGCTAATGTCTGGCGCAAGGATTGGTTGGCGTGTGTGGGTAGTTACACCCCCTGCAGGGTAAATCTTTTCGGAAAGCCGTGTCCACGGTTATGGACGACTTGGTACCTTATTTCGGTGATCATAGACAACTTGAAATTAATCATAAAACTGTCAACTAAGGATGGTTAGGGTTACTTCCTTGGGTTGAGCGAGGGGGTGATTCTTGAGGGTGGTGCAAGCGATGACATCTCGGTGGCTGCAGAAGATGGAGGATGAAGTCAGAAGTGTTGTTTCCTTATCCCATTTTAACGGTCTACTGATGCGAGATTCTCTCCTCTCTCGATTTGAAAACAAAGATGGCTTTATGCAAAGACATTCATGAATACTCTCTGAACGGGCAGATATTTAATAGGTTAATTAAGTCTTGTTGAGTACCTCCTGTACTCAGCCTTGCGCACTTTTGGATAGGTGAAGGTTCCAACTCCACTGCTGGTTTCTACCTGGACATCGACGAGTAAATCGGGGTTCCCGGGCAGCAGCCTGGAATCGATGGGCGGGACGTCGCTTATGTTATGGCCTCTTAGGCCTTTTGGTTCTTGTTATGTAGCATAACATAATTTGCTTTCGCTGTTTGATATGTTGTTGGGTCAGTGACCTCTGCTTGTAATATTTGCTATCTTTACTCTGCTAAGGGTTTGTGTAATATCGCTTTCGAGTCGTAGAGTCACTGTGATGTTACCGAATGTTCAACTGTTGGCTCTCGAGATCGAGGTTAGGCTTATATCAGATGAAGATCTGGGATTTGTCTAGCTTGGCTCTCGGGGGTGCTACAGGTTTTGGTATCAGAGCAGGACTGCCTGTAGGAAACCCTTTTTGTTGGTCGATGTTGAGTTTAGTGTTTGTGAAACCTATTTGAAAGCTAAAAACTATTGACAAAAATCTTGATAGGATGCCTTTTCTCCTTATCCATGAATCTATTCTTGGAGCCTCTTTTCTTGATTTGATTTCTAAAGGTTTACCATCTTATTCCATATTTCAAAATCTTAGGATTTCGGAGGATGGGTAGTGTTCTTTCGTACCTATTTTCGGTTGCGATTCTCAAAGTGTTCTATATGCTTCAACCCCGCTGAAGCATGTATCTTTCTTTTTCCAAACCTGAATTCCACTGCTTGACCATCTCTTATCATTGATATCCTGTTACCTTCCACGTCTTTTCATCTATCCTGTTTACCGGTGGATCTAACCTTCGTGGTCTCTGTTCTATGCTATCAGGATGTCAAGTGGTACTCGTGGCCAGGGCCGTGGTGGTCGTCACCATGGTGATGATGATGAACTGCCACCACCTCCCACAATGGCGCAGGTTCTTCAGAACATCGAGAACAATCGCGTGCGGACTGAACATCTCCTTGAGCGAGTGGCCCAGAACACAGAACGTCGTCCCAATGTCTGTGCTACACTTGGAGATTTCCTTAAGGCTCAGCCTCCTACCTTTGGAGAATACAAGGAGCCCCTTGAAGCTGATGACTGGATCCGTACAATTGAGCGTAAGTTTGCTGCTCTCCATGTTCAAGCCAATGACCGTGTGAACTTCGCCACCTACCAGCTAGAGGGTGCAGCTGGCGCTTGGTGGGAAGGTTTCTTGGCGTTGCAGGCGCCAGGACATGAGGTCACTTGGGAACAATTCCGTACTGCCTTCCGTGCTGCCTATATCCCTAAGGCAGTAATGGACATCAAAAGAAAGGAGTTCCTGGAACTGTCCCAGGGAAGGTTGAATATCGAGGCTTACGGGCGTGAGTTCACTCGTCTCGCTCGCTATGCCCCTCGAGATGTTACCGATGATGCGGATAAACAAGAGCTATTCCGCAAGGGCCTGAACCCAGCACTTCGGTATGAGCTGTTACCCTTTAAGTTCCAAACCTTCCAAGATCTGTACAACCAGGCCATCACCCTTGAGAATGGAAGGAAGGAAATGGATTCTGCGATGAAGTCTGTCTCCGGGGATCCTCGTGCATCTGGTTCCGGCTTCAAGAAGCGCCGTGTGTTCATTCCATATAGCGCTGTTCCAAGAGCCCCATATGCACCCAAGCCCGCAGGTTATGCTCCTCGCCCAACTGCACCCCATTCTACTTCGACATATGGTGGTGGTCAAAGTTATCGTCCCTCAGGTGCTGCTCCAGCTGGACTTATCTGCTACACCTGTGGTCAACCCGGACACTATGCTTGGGGATGTCCTCAAAGGAACATTGGTGGTGGAACCCCTCCGCCAAAGAAGGATGCTAAACCATCTGGAGCTGGACGTGGTCGTCTGACCCATGTCACTGCTGAGGCTGCTGAAGAAGATCCAAGCGTCATTCTTGGTACGCTTCATCTCAACTCAATTCCAGCTACAGTTTTGTTCGATTCCGGAGCATCGCATTCATTCATTTCGCAAGGATTTGCTCAAAAGCATGGTATCCTTCTAGAGGAAATGTCTATCTCTATGGAGATTAATACCCCGGGATCTCGTTGGCGGGCAATCTGGACTGCCCCTGAGCCCAATATTGTTATAGGCTCTTTATCTTATCCCGTTTCTCTCATTGCCCTCAAGTCAACTGACCTTGACGTCATCTTGGGCATGGATTGGCTGGTACGGTACAAGGCCGTTATTGACTGTGCAGCCAGATCTGTAAATATGACCCACCCCTCTGGTGAAACTGTTCGGTACTGGTCTCCTTCCTCAGTACCTTCCTCCGCAACATCTTTTCCAAGCTCAGAGTTGTGTGCCATGGACGCCACACCTACCCTTGAGATTCAAGACGTTCAGGTGGTTCTTGAATTTCCAGATGTTTTTCCTGAGGAGTTGCCTGGTATGCCACCTGATCGAAGTGTGGAGTTTGTTATTGAGTTGGTTCCTGGAACTGCTCCAGTTTCCAAAAGACCTTATCGCATGCCTAAGGAAGAGTTGGTGGAGTTAAAGAGACAGTTAGAGGAGATGGAAGAGAAGGGATTTATCCAACCTAGCACCTCTTCTTGGGGATGCCCTGCCCTCTTTGTCAAGAAGCGGGACACCAACATCCCTCGACTGGTGGTTGACTATCGACCGTTGAATGCTGTGACAATCAAGAATAAGTACCCTCTTCCTCGGATCAATGATCTATTTGACCAACTAGCTGGTGCTACTGTCTTCTCCAAGATGGATCTGAGGTCTGGTTATCATCAAATCAAAATCCGGGAGGATGACATTCCAAAGACGGCATTTCAGACTCGTTATGGTCTCTATGAGTATACCGTGATGTCCTTTGGTCTTACCAATGCTCCAGCCACTTTTATGCGGCTGATGAACTCAGTATTCATGGAGTACCTTGACAAGTTCGTCGTGATCTACATCGATGATATCCTAATCTATTCCAAAACCGAAGAAGAACACGCAGAGCATCTGCGTCTGGTGTTGACTAAGCTTCGGGAGCATCGTCTCTACGCCAAGTTCTCTAAGTGCGAGTTCTGGTTGAAGGAGCTCATCTTTCTTGGCCATGTTGTGTCAGCCGATGGTGTTACCGTCATTCCACAGAAAGTTCAAGCTGTCCTGGATTGGGAGACACCTAAATCAGCTAAAGAGATTCGGAGTTTTCTCGGACTTGCTGGTTATTACCGTCGCTTTATTGAGAACTTCTCCAAGATTGCAAAGCCCCTGACTGATCTTCTCAAGAAAGGAAAGAAGTTTGAATGGTCAGAAAAGGCAGAAGAAAGCTTTCAGGTATTGAAAACCAAGTTGACTACCGCTCCAGTTCTTGTTCTTCCTGATACGAGCAAGGATTTCGTGGTCTCCTGTGATGCTTCTCTTCAAGGGCTTGGATGTGTGTTGATGCAAGATGGTCATGTCGTGGCCTATGCCTCTCGGCAGCTGAAACCACATGAGCTGAACTATCCAACCCATGATCTTGAGTTGGCTGCTGTTGTCCATGCACTAAAGCAATGGCGGCATTATCTCTTTGGTAATCGCTGCGAGATCTATTCAGATCATCAAAGTCTGAAGTATCTCTTCACCCAACCAGATCTGAACCTCAGACAAAGAAGATGGTTGGAACTTATCAAGGACTATGATGTGGGTCTCAACTACCAACCCGGTAAAGCAAATGTTGTTGCTGGTGCACTAAGTCGGAAGTCCTATTGCAACAATCTGATACTCAAGGAAGCTCAGCCCTCTCTCCATGATGAATTTGCAAGACTCAACCTTGAAGTTGTTCCTGCGGGATTTCTTGCAAATCTAGAGGTGAAGCCGTCTCTTGAGGACAAGATCAGGTCTGCTCAGAAGCTAGACTCTGAAGTTATCCAGATCAGGAAGAACATTGACAGCGGAGTGGATAAATGTTTCTCCCTGGACGACAAAGGTACAGTTTACTTTGGTGACCGTATTGTTGTGCCCAACCATCAGAAACTGAAGGCACTAATCCTTCGGGAAGCTCATGAGTCACCTCTTTCTATCCATCCTGGTGGCACCAAGATGTATCGAGATCTTCGTTCAAGATTTTGGTGGACCGGGATGAAGCGAGAGATTGCTAAGTTTGTGGCAGAATGTGACGTTTGTCGTCGCGTTAAAGCTGAACACCAAAGGCCAGCAGGTACACTTCAACCCCTATCTATCCCTGTCTGGAAGTGGGATGAAGTTGGTATGGATTTCATTACTGGTCTTCCAAAGACTCAAAGAGGAAACAATGCTATCTGGGTAGTCGTGGATCGCATGTCCAAGGTTGCTCACTTCCTCCCTGTTCGAGAAGACATCACCGCTATTCAACTAGCAGATCTGTATATCTCTCGGATAGTTGTTCTTCATGGTATTCCTAAGAAGATTATCTCTGACCGTGGAAGTCTGTTTACCTCCAAGTTCTGGGTTAGCTTTCAGCAAGCTATGGGAACTCGTATCTCTTTCAGCACAGCTTATCATCCTCAAACTGGTGGTCAGACAGAGCGAGTAAATCAGATTCTTGAAGATATGCTAAGAGCCTGTGTCATATCATTCGGGAAGAACTGGGAGAAGTGTCTTCCATTCGCTGAATTCAGTTACAACAACAGCTTCCAATCTAGCATTGGTATGGCACCCTTTGAAGCTTTGTATGGCAGGAGATGTCGTACCCCTCTAAACTGGTCCGAAACCGGTGAAAGATCGCTATTTGGGCCAGATATCATCAAGGAAGCAGAAGAGCAAGTCAGGATTATCCGTGAGCGTCTCAAAACAGCTCAGTCTCGCCAGAAGAGCTACTACGACCGTCATCATCAAGATGTTCACTATGAAGTTGGCAAGCACGCCTATCTCAGGGTCACTCCTCTTTGGGGTGTCCGTCGCTTCGGTATCAAAGGCAAACTAGCTCCTCGCTATGTTGGTCCCTTTCGCATTCTTGCTAAGCGTGGAGAGCTTGCCTACCAATTGGAACTCCCCTCCAAATTTCCAGACATCCATGACGTCTTCCATGTTTCCCAGTTGAAGCGTTGCTTCAAAAATCCCATTCGTGGTGTTGATCATGAGACTCTTGACCTTCAAGAGGATCTAACTTATCGTGAATATCCTATCCGTATCCTTGATGAAGCCGAGCGTAAAACTCGACGTCAGAGCATCAAGTTCCTCAAAGTTCAGTGGTCTCATCACTCTGAGGAGGAAGCAACTTGGGAACGCGAAGATCGTCTCCGATCTGAGTATCCCGACTTCTTTTCTAAAATCTAGGAATCTCGGGGCGAGATTCTTGTAAGGAGGGTAGATCTGTAACAACCCAAGTTTGCTAAATAGAAATAAAGGTGTGTTTTGAGCATTTCATGCATCTCATTTAAGTTGGACAAGAATTTGCATTTAAAATTCACATGTTTGCTTTTGAAAGAAAGGGTTAAATTCTTGTTATTCTTGGTGAACTCAAAATATTCAAAAATTTCAAAATCCGAGACTTCCAATGGCTTCCTTGTGAAATTTTGAATCTCCTAGTATTTTTCTGCAAATTTTTCTCTTTACAGAAAAGCCCAAACCTTTTAAATAAGGAACCAGGGGCCTGTTTGTGAAAGAAACTGAAGATTCTTATTTTCCTCAGGTGGGTTTTCAGAAAATGGAGCCGTCTTCCTCCTTCCGACGGCGCCGCCGTGCGCTGGCGTGCGCTCCGCCGTTCCTCGCCTCCCCGCGTTGCGATTCGCGCCGCCGCCCTTCCCTGGACTACAAGAAGCACGCCTGCCGCCGGAGAAAACCCTAAGCCATTCCCATTTCGTCTTCTCCTTCCTCAGCTCGCCCGAAACCCTAGCTACGTCCGGCGAGAAACCCCGGCGAACTCCGGCCATCTCCTGCTCCGGTGAGCAGCTCAGAAGCACCGCCTCGCTCTCCTCTTCCTCCTCCTCGAGCGGTTCGTGCTGGGAAGCCGCGAAGCCGCGGGAAACGTCGATTCCCTCCGCTCGGGTCCGACGCCGGCGAGCTCCATTCCAGCGAAACCCGACCTCCCCTCGCCTCCCCGACACTTCTACGAGCACCAGGGTGAGCTACTGGTCCTCATGGACCTTCTCTCCTCCTTCCGTTCGCTCTGGTTCTTGCGGCCGACGAACCCGAGCTCCGGCCGCCGCTCCGCCGCGCCGTGGCCGCGCTCCGGTGACCATTTCCGAGCGGCGCCGCCACTTTCTGGTCCGCCTCGGCCTCCTCTTCCCTTTGCTGCAATCCAATCGCCCCAACTCTCTCTGGTTCGAGAGAATCGTGATCAGCAGAGAGGATTTGGGCGCCGATGACGTCAGCTGACGTCATCATCTCCTTTTAATTCATAAAATCATTATTTCTTTTCTGTAAATTGTTTTAATATGACATGTGGGGCCATGTTGTCAGAGTTTTAATATTTTTCATTATTATTTCCTGAAATGATTAAAATTATGACATGTGGGGTCAATTTATTTAAATAAATTTGAAATTTGAATTAAATTGTTTAAACTTTGAAAATTCATAACTAATTCATTTTAAATCAGAAAAATATGATTTTTATATCAAAATATTCAGAAAAATAAAATCTATTCAATTATAATTTAATCATACATATTCCATACAAGAAAAATAATGTTATTAGTCTCACCTTAATAAACCCTAATTTAAATTATGGGTATGTTATATTCATCCATTTAGTCTGATGCTTGCATCCAGGAAATTCTAAAATGACATATCATTCATGTGATTGTGCATTGCATCAATATCGTATTGATTGTGTCATTCCTTTCCGGTATTTGGTTCTTCGCGATAGGATTTGAGACCGAGAGTGTTTGCATCGCCTCCGAAGATCAATACCCAGCTTCGCGATAGGATTTGATCTGCACACATAAGATTTCCAAAGTATTTGATTCTGGTGTTATGCATACGGTTCAAAGATGTTTTGGTCAAGGTATAGATTGTTCCTTGCGTTGCATCGCCGCTTAGGCTTGCTTAGTTGTTCCTTTCTCCATCCAGTTGAGAGGATTGGGATGGAATAAGTACACATGATTTATCTATTGTTGAAGACTTGGACGGGAGGCCACATTGGGATTGTGGTGGATTGTCTCGTTCTCGTCGACAAATAGGAACTGAGTTCCTGGGTTCGGAACCAAGACTATTCGTGCATCCACACAGAGCATTCATTTTCCCCTCGACTCCAACTTGCCTAGCCTACTACGTGAAGCCACTAGTTCGAGTGTTTCATTCGCATGTGGGGATGATTAGGAGCTAGGGCAACAGGGCTGCGATCCAGATGTTGACCCTAGTAACGTGCACTAGGGACCGCTGCGGTGGTCAGACCTACTGCTGTGGCTCATGGACATAGGCGAATCTTGGGAAAGGTCGTGGCCAACCCTTCTGCCGGCACTCCTCGGAAGAGTGCTAATGTCTGGCGCAAGGATTGGTTGGCGTGTGTGGGTAGTTACACCCCCTGCAGGGTAAATCTTTTCGGAAAGCCGTGTCCACGGTTATGGACGACTTGGTACCTTATTTCGGTGATCATAGACAACTTGAAATTAATCATAAAACTGTCAACTAAGGATGGTTAGGGTTACTTCCTCGGGTTGAGCGAGGGGGTGATTCTTGAGGGTGGTGCAAGCGATGACATCTCGGTGGCTGCAGAAGATGGAGGATGAAGTCAGAAGTGTTGTTTCCTTATCCCATTTTAACGGTCTACTGATGCGAGATTCTCTCCTCTCTCGATTTGAAAACAAAGATGGCTTTATGCAAAGACATTCATGAATACTCTCTGAACGGGCAGATATTTAATAGGTTAATTAAGTCTTGTTGAGTACCTCCTGTACTCAGCCTTGCGCACTTTTGGACAGGTGAAGGTTCCAACTCCACTGCTGGTTTCTACCTGGACATCGACGAGTAAATCGGGGTTCCCGGGCAGCAGCCTGGAATCGATGGGCGGGACGTCGCTTATGTTATGGCCTCTTAGGCCTTTTGGTTCTTGTTATGTAGCATAACATAATTTGCTTTCGCTGTTTGATATGTTGTTGGGTCAGTGACCTCTGCTTGTAATATTTGCTATCTTTACTCTGCTAAGGGTTTGTGTAATATCGCTTTCGAGTCGTAGAGTCACTGTGATGTTACCGAATGTTCAACTGTTGGCTCTCGAGATCGAGGTTAGGCTTATATCAGATGAAGATCTGGGATTTGTCTAGCTTGGCTCTCGGGGGTGCTACATTCTTACTCCAGTGTCTAGGTTCCTAGTATCGGGGCCTCCCGGTAGGTTTTTCTCCTCGGCACCGTGTGCTCCACTAGACCTCTTGGTCTTTCCTCGGGACGCCACACCGCCACGTCAGGAGACCTGCCGTAATCGTCCGGCTGTTGATCCGCAGCAGTGTATTGTCTCTTCCGGACGACAACCCGGCTTCGAGGGCCCAGCCCTCATAGAAAGTATGAGAGCCCCAACACTAAAACAGACAAGCTTCTAGCTAAGCCCTACCCATGTCAGGTAGTGTGGTTGCACAGGTTAATTGTTCGAGCGACTGCTAGGGCAGTACTTTGTTTTCCTCAAAAACAACCTCCAATCCTCCGACTACTCCCAGCAGCTCGGGTTTTCGCAAACATCTCCGATTGCTCCCAGCAACTCAGGTTTTAGTAAAACACTTGCTCTCCGATTGCTCCCAGCAACTCGGGTTTTCCTCCGTAAAACAGGTTTATCAAATAGGTCCACATCCTATAGTTTTGAGATAAGTAGATGAAAGTAGTCTACTAGAAATATTAATCTTTTTGATGAAGCCTTCAACAACAAGGCTCATCAGGTAAAACTCTGCTGTAATACCTACAGTATTCTAGCAGATAACTTTAGCCAAACAATATTTGGTAAAATAGTTTTCGGGTGACAAGGTGCCACAAAGGAAGTAAAACATGCATAATTTTATTTTGAAAACAAAACATGCTTGATAAAATAATAGGATTCATTATAGTGGTGAGGTGGGCTTGCCTGGCTCAGCAGTATGTCCTTGGTCTTGGTCTTGATGTTCTTCATGTTCATTCCTCACTTCCCGCTCCTTCCCACACTCAGAATACAAGACAAAACTACAAGGACATACCAAACAGCAAGCATTGCACAAGACACTAAGCTAACAATCAAAAACAAGCAACTCCTTTAGCTAAACAACAATAAACAACCAAGTCCAGAGAGCTAATACAACAACAGATTCTCCTAATAAAATATACACAACAACTCTGAGTATAAAAAGGTAGTTCTACAGAACACTAAAACAACACATCACTTAGGGTTATTATATCATTTAACAAGAGCTGTTATAATAGTTTCAGGAAATACTTCAGACAAAAGTATCTTAGTAGTTCAGGAAATACTCCAGACAAAAGTATCTTAATAGTTCCGGAAATACTTCAGATAAAAGTATCTTAATAGTTCCGGAAATACTTCAGACAAAAGTATATTAATTGTTTAGGAAATACTTCAGACAAACGTATCTTAACACACAAGCAAGTATTAACATTAACACTAGCATTGAGCACACTCACATGCAAACATGTAACTAGCTCAAGAACACCTACTATCAAGTAACTAGGCCACAAACGATGGTAACACCTCTATCCAAACAGGTTTATGACTAAGAGCTAAAATGGTGCACTAGGCCTATTTAACAGGACACCACAATCAAGGTCACTTCAACCAATAAACAAACAATCACATGGCAACCAAGTGTTGACAACAATTTAAGATAAGAAAGTCATATATTAAGCATTGCAAAACACAAGGAACTACTTGATAGAATTTAACACCAAACAATCATTCACATGCATATCACACAAATGAAATTAGTGCAACTCCTAGGAAACAAGATGAACTATGTGAAAACTCAAAAGTGAATGTGCTAACAATACTTTTAGGAAATTCATTAAGGTGATTTAAAGGATAACCTAATTTTCTGCACTTAAGAGTTACTAAGCACACCAACACATAACAATTGAGGTAAAACAGGAATTTATATCATCACACTTATTAGATAAATAAGATGATGTTTAAAGAGATTTAACATAACACACCAACATACCCACAAGCAAAGCATATAAACACAATTGATGTTATTATTAGGGTACAAAGTGAATAATGCTAAACATATGTAAACCATGCACCACACATTATCAAAGTGGTTTAATCAAGTCATTATGATTGAGTTAAGGTTCTGATCTTCAAAAGTTGATTTGTAATATTTCTATAATTCACCTTTGCTAAGAACAAATGATTAAAAACTAATATTTCTATTAGCCAAATGTTGCTGTTTTGGGAGATAAATCATAACTCATAAGATAATGTTCAGAACATCAAATCCTTCTACCACAGTACACCTAGCAATCATAAGAAGTGGTGAAAATTGGATTTGCATCATAAGCTATTACTAAAAAGAAGCTAAAGATCCTGCAAATGCTACTGGTCTTAAAACCATAATGAATATAGTTTCAGTTTTAGGAATCTCCTGTATGCAAGGTTAATTTCTATGGATAGGTATTTCCTTAAGCTTCCTGAATAAATAGGATTCATCCCATTTGGACACTCCCAGCTCAAGATATTTCAGTTTTAGTGGAACCCACACATTTTACCAATAATAGTGTGCAGCACAAGATATGATTTATTTTTCGACAAATCCAACTTTGCATGATAAATAAAATGCATATGTACCACACAAAAATAATATTACACCATTTGCATAAACATATAAAGCACAAACAAGTCAAACTAGATACATGCAAATAATAGAAAATAATGATATCCATTTTAAAGTGTAATATCCTACTGTTTTAGAAACTAATCTACCAAGAGCAAAATATGAGAGGTAAAATTCTACCAAGTTAGGATATGATAGCTACTACTCATATCTAACACATGCAATTGTATTTGCTCAAAAATGTATTTTTAATAATGAACTAAAAATCACCAAAGTGGTACTGGTGTCAAACTTAAACATGATATAACTTTAGTTATAAACATCTCCTGCATGCAAGTCTTATAGATCTGGGTAGGTATTCTCCTAAGATTTTCAGAGAGCTAAAGTTTGCAGGATTTGGATATATAAAACTCAAGTTATTAAGTAAATGGTAAAAAATCCACAATTATTCTCAAGTTATTCTCCTAAGCTTTTTACAAGATTGGACATAGAACACACATACAAACATATTTTTGAGAAAGGCCAGTGCCACATGATTGAGAAAACACATAGCTATGCCACAAAATTTATTTCACAATTTTCTCATGCACAGATCTACGAAAAATAAATAAAAGCTAGATACCAAATTCCTGGAAAAATAAGCAGAGTAAATATTAAAAAGGAAAACAGCAAACGGGCCAAATCAGCACAGAGTTGGGCCGCCAAAGGCAGGCCGACCCGCGGCGGCACGCGCGCTGGCAAGGCGGTAAGCCACCGCAGATCTTGGATTGAACGGCTGACAAAAGATCGAGGAAGTTCAAACGTGAGCCGCTGATCCCGCATCTGACGGCTGTCAGCTGTCTTCTTCCTCCCGACCTGCAGAGCACAGAGCCGAACCCTAGGGATCGAGCTGAGCACTAGGGGCTCACCTAGGGCATCTTAGAGACGAAAGGCGTGCATGGAGGTGGATGCGGAGGGTCAGGGCGGCCGAGGGGCGGTCGAATATGTCGTCGGCGAGTTTCCAAATGACGGCGGGGTCGAGGGCATCCAAGGCGACCACGAGCTCGATACGGTGTCACCATGGCTCCTAAAACAGAACAAGAATGTCTTAGAGCAAGGCCACGGAGAGGGGAGCTCGCAGCAAGAAAAATGGAGGGCGGAGGGGGTAGGTATCGGAGGGGATCGTGCTCGAAAGCTTCGGGGCTAGGGCGGAGGTTCTTCGGTGATTTCGAGCACGAAAGGAGGAGATATTGAGCGGCGTCGATTGAGGTGAGAGAGGAGAGGTAGGGGAAGCAGAATGGCAAGGTGGGAGAGGGAGAGAGTGTGACGCCCGAAAATCGGTACTATGTAGATTTAAGCGCATCCGCCAAAATCCACATAATAACGATTTTAGGTCGCCCACCAGACATATTGTGCACGCCGAAACATGCGCATCATGTGGGTGGAATTGTGATAACATTACATTAGTTCCGATACATCCACAAATACAACAAATATATAATTACAACAACGACGCGAACGAGTCAAGATACAAATGATACAATACAAAGATTCAAATGACAGCGGAAGCAAAAATAGTATCCGACTACGGATAAGATGCAAATTAGACTAAGAGTCCTGAAGATAAGCGATGGCGCCATATCCCTGCCCAGCCAAGCCGGAGGGATTCCCAAGCTAACGTCGTCTCACTTCAAACCTGTTGACTGCACATAAAGCATAACCCAAAAGAGGGTCAGGGCACTCCCTGACAAGCAAAACCGACTTGCCTACTGTCTACACCATCTCCCAAAATATAGGGGAGGTGGACTTAGCGGCAGCAGCACTAGCAACCTAAAGAGACACGCTACAACTTCCGTCTAATTAGAGAGGGATAAGAGAGCGCATAAGTAAACAACTACTACTAACACCATTCATAACCCATTCTCGGATTAACCCGCTCAACCAAATATGAGGAAGCAATTCGGGAAACTCACACATTGAACCATTTTAGTTATCATTTATTGTGAAAGTAATTCTATATTACTAGTCAAATTAATTAACAATGATTAGGTGTAAGTTGTCTAGATCTTGTTAGCCAGCATCATCACCAAGTCGTCCATAACCAAGGACACGGCTCATCGATAAGATTATACCCTGCAGGGGTGCATTACTGGACCCATACTCGCATGATCAACCCAGTCAAAAACATTAGGGCCTTTCAACCCAACTATTTTCCTTTACCGCAACAAGTCCAGGAGCCACGGGAGCTAAGCTGGTCCCGGCCAAAAGGGTGCGGACTCCCGCAGGACACACCCCTCCGCACCAACAGGCCGCGCCCTATATGCGTGTAACAAGGCACACCGCCAAAGTAAAATACTACACTAGTATTGATGCATATGAGACAAATGGAAAACCCAAACTAGGTGCAGCTCCCGGACAAGTTGAAGTTCCAGTCAAAGTCGAGGGGGGCTCCATTGGGCCACCCACAAGTGGTCAGTGCGCTCAAAATTGGATCCGAGGACAAAATCTCAGTTCCTAGGTCGACACTGAGCAGAACAAAGCACCTCGCAAGGCCTTCTGCCTAGTGCCTTATCTTTTAATTATAATACCCCAATATAAGACATTATTTTATTAAGGTAGAATAATCTATCATACTAAGCAGATGAAATAAAAGACCAACTGACGACTCGCACAACCAATTCTAAGCATGCAATACGACTCGCAAGGCTAACAGATAAACACACAACTACAGATGGGATGTGGGGATAAAGCTGTATCGGCTGCAGGATAACATGTGATGGGATCGCGATAAAGAATCGAATACTAGGGTAGAAGAGATCAACGGCAGGAATGAAAGACAATGTATAGGTAAACTTTGCTTGCCTGGAATCCCGCATGGAAGCAGATCTTGTCGTTGCTCACACATCTCAACGTCGTATCCGCGAAGAAGCAACAAACATTGGAAAGCGTAAAAGATGCATTTTACAACTACGGCAAAAGATTCAGCTTGATCATACGAGAATGATGCATGGCATGGCAAGATGCAATACAATGCAGGTGATCCAAATTAAGCGGGAAAGCAACCCCGTCAATTAATATTTAGGTGCAAGTTATTTATTTACCAGCAATATTAAATGTTGGTTAATATGACAACACATGGCATGGGTGACCTAATTAAATTAAATGGGATAGGGCATTAATTAAATAAAGCCCAACACATTCCATATTTAATGTATTTAGTTGCAACTAACAAATTACACTAGGAAATTAAATAACAGATGCAAAATGACATACAAGAGGCATATTAATATTCATTACATTTTTCTGATAAATAAACATATAAATATTATTTAATTTGGAGTTATACATTAAAAGTTATTAGCATTTTAGTTTTAGGGTTCTTTCAGTAAATTACAGGGATCTATCTGTGATGGAAAAGTAGTGGGGAGGGCTCTGTGCAGAAAACAAGGACTGTAGGGGGTTGGGCGCAAAGATCCAGATCAGATCTGGATCTGATCTTTTTGTCACCGTGGCAAAGCTACCCAGGGACAATGACATGCGGGCCCGGCGCCACGCTGGTGCGCGCGTGTGTGTTGTGCATGGTGTTCTGTCGCTGACCGGTGGGCCGCTTCTGTCAGTGAGGCGAAAAAAGTAAAGAAGTGGCCTTTTATTCACCTCGGCCGGGAGTCGAACTCGTGCGCGCGCGAGTGTAGAGAAGCGAAGCGTTGCTAGCCACTATGGTTGATTGGTGTTGTTGAAAGGAACGGATCCCGTTTGCTTAAGACCTGACACAAACAACCCGTTTTCTGACGAATCGAAGCCGCCGGAGACAGAACGCGCGACGGAGAAGATCGCGCCGGCATGAACCACGGATTGGTGGCGTTGCGGGCGTGCGGGCGCGCGGGGTGTGTGTGCGGTTCTGGCGTGGAGTGGTGCGCGTGCAGGGGATGAAAGATCGAGCCAAAAGGCCGGAGGTTTGAAGGTCTCTCGGGCTCGGCCATGGCGGTCGTCGGAGGAGGCGTGGAGGCTTCGAGCTCCCCGGCGACAATACGAACGGGAAAAGCAGTAAAATGGGACGCCGAGCTCACCGGGAGTTCGTCGGGGTTTGTTCTGTCGGGGAAGACCGGAGAGGAGGACGAATTGACGGCGGCGCTCCGCCGGTGCCGAGGGGGACGAGGACGAGGCCGACGTGCTGGGCGAGCCCCTGCTCGATGCGTTCGGGGAGGCTGTCGAGGACGTCGAGGCGCTGCTCCGGGGCTCCTCCTCGGCGCTTCGACGGCGCCGGAGCGGCGGGGCGACGGCGTTGGTGCTCCGGTGGTATGTGGTGGAGAAGAAACAGATGAAGGAGACAGAGAAAAGGGGGCGGCGGCGGCGGCAGATGGGGAAGAGGAGGAAAGGAGGGGAGGAGTTAGGGTTCCAGGAGGGGAGAGGGGGGCTAGCTAAAAGGGAGAGAGGGGAGTGGTTGAGGTGGGGGCAGCCATGGCTGCCTCGCTGTAAAGCGAGGTGCCTCTCTGCTCTCCGTACGAAGGAAGGGGATGAGGGAGAGGGAAGGTGGGCCAGGTGGGCTTCGGCCAGGTAAGTCCAGGTAAGGTTTTTTCTTTTTCTTCTCTGGTTTCTATTTCTTTTATTTAATTCGTTTCTGTTTTTGTATTTTTAAAACAAAATAGAAAAGAATTTGTATAGAGAAACTTTACAAAATATATTTGTTTTAAATAGGCAATTTACTTATTGTTTCCAATACACAATTTAATAAATTAAATTGAATATTTGAAAAGAATTTAAATACGACATTTAAATTAATTTGATTTGCAATTAGATTTAAAAGTGGAAAAGAATTTAAATGGAGTTGACTTGAATTGCAATAATTTAAATTAAGATTGACAAATGCAAATGATGCATGATGATGTCATGTTGATGCAAAAAGAAAAAAATTCTAATTGGGAAAAAATCCCAGGCCGTTACAGAGAGAGGCTCGGGGCCTTTTGTCCAAGAGGGTGGCCGGCTTGCACGCCCGCGGGCCTGGCAAGAGAGAGAGGATGCACTGGCTAGCGATTGGCTCGAGAGGGCGGTCGAGGAGCGTCTGCACGGGCTGCAGAGGGTTTTGGAAGCTAGCCAATGTCTCATGGTCGATGGAGGGGAGTGAAACAATGGAGGTGAGGTTTCTGCCCGCCAAGTGTTTGCTGAAATGCCTCCAAGCTGACACAGAGAGAGAGAGAAAAGGCTAGGGTTAAGAGGTGGTCGTGTTATGGGTACACCAGGGGTGTCGGGATCCAATGCACACCAAAACTAGAGGATGGGGTGAGAGGGGTGAGAGTTTTAGATATAGGTCATTTTTGGCTGATTTGATTAGCCCACTTTGCTAGCATGGATTAGTCAAACCCTTTAATAACAAAATATAAGACAAGTTGGGTTGGTTAGTAGGGACAAGGGTGCAGGTTTTTTTTAAGACTTTAGGTCAAAAGGTTAAACAACAACTAGATACAAAAAAGACAAAAGGCTATCTAGTAATGCACAAATGGTCACCTTATTATGAAACACTCAAAACAAGCATGAATTTATGATCAGAAAATTTTGAATATTTTAAATAAGGTTATGTGTGGATAGTAGAGATGATAAGGATGAGGTTAGGTGAGTTGCATTTCCAAATTGAATAAAATAAACTCTAATGGTCATGTTCTAGAAAGACTAGAAATTAAGGGAAATGAATATGGTTATTTCTTATTTGAAAAAGGGAAATATTTGAGTTACTCCTAAAATCAAATATTATAATAAAGAGTTAAACACACCTTTATCACATGACACAACATTTAAAGCATGAATGGTCTCAATTAAATTATATAAATAAGATGTTGTCTCATACACCACCACATGAACACACATAAAATAACACCGTCATGGGAAACAATTTAAACACATCAGATATAGGTCAACCACACATAAAAAAAGATAAACACCCACACAATTGGATCAATAGCCATACTTTTAATATAGATCAAAAATATTTGTGAGGAGGTTGTCGGGTTATGACTCCCAGGAATCGGGGGTAGTCACTTCCTGAAGTGTAGTTCGAGAGGGGATTGAACGCGGAGGTCTTAACCCTCAAGTGGCTCCGCGACGTTGCTCGCCGGACCCGGAGAAGACGCACACCCGACCAAGGAAAACACTGTCCTTTACCCAGGTTCACGGCCCTCGTGAGGAGGTAAGACCGCTACTCCTGCCTGTCTGTATTATATGTGGGAGGTTACAGTACAATTGAGCTTGCCGGAAGCCCCCTTGAGGCAGTTCTCGCCGGGGGAGGGAAGCGATGATCTTCTTCCTCCTCCAGCCAGAGGCTAACCTAACCAGATCTGCTAGGGTTTACAAGGGTGCTTTGCACGCAAAGAGCCGACCCTTGCTACGATGGATGTCTTCTCTCTTTTATAGGCGCCTCGGGCCTTCTTCTTCGGCTTGGCCTTCAAGGTGGCTCCCACTTGCCAGTGGCGGGGCGGAGCACGAGTCCACCACGCTCCATTCGTCCATGGACTCGGTCCATTGTTGATAAAGGTGGCGCCGTGGCTGACCGGCGGCCGACCGCGCTCGTACTATCCGCAGAGAGGACAGTCTCCGAGGTGGAGCCCGCGATGACGATCTCCGTTGGAGGGTTGCACCGTCCACCTGCTTTATCGTCAGAGTAGAAGGTCCTCACAGCTGTGCAGCAGGCGGAGCAGCTTTGTTGACCGCTTTAGCGCCAGGGACAGCGACGGGGGTGTGATCGCCTCTGTACGAGCGTGGCAGAGGTCACGTGCGCTCTGCCGGGGTTCCTTGGCGACGACGTTTCCCTCCAGGCCTGAGGGGAGATTTATGCCGGAGTTCCCTCAGGCGGGTTGGTTCCTTGATGGGGAGGATCCCCTAAGGCGAGGGGACGCTTGAGGCCCTCGCCTTCTCTTATGGCCCTCGAGGGGGATCGCAATCTCGAGGGTCCCGTCAGGCGGTGTCGCCTGGTCCTTAGTCGTTTCGTCCGTCTGGCCCGCGAGCGAGGCCTGTGGGGAATGGGCTCTTGATACCCCAGTTCCCACTGGGCCGACATTGGCCCCCGGGCCCATGATGGGCACGACTGAGCCCATGGGCTTAGGCGAAGCGTCGTGGGCCCCTAGTGCCCAGCCGGCCCGAGCCACGCGACACTTGGACGACTAACGGCTTTGCACGATCTGGGGCGTGAGTCGTGGGGGGTCCCACCACGTCCCGGTAACTGCTCTCGGGGAGGACAAAAAGCCCGAGCGCTGCGGCAGGGAGCCGTTACCGTCTCCAACTCCTCGCAGAAAATTCCGCTCCACAGAGCTCTCCGCCTCCGCGCTTTCCTGCGAGTTCCTGTTCTCCGACTCCTTCCACCTCCGCACCTGTGGCAATGAGTCCTCTCAAGTGTAGCGTACCTGCACTTTAAATAAGGCAGATACCTGTGTATAGTGCAAATCCCTGGATCGATTCATTGCACACACAGTTTACGATGTAATATCACAACAAAGTATCAATTTTATTACATCGATGATCCAGACTTACAAAATATTCAATACAAGTTGCATAGCATAAAGCTAGCTTCGAAAGATTAAACAGCGGAAATACAATGGCAGTGAGTCTCCATCAACTTCATGGTGCCACAGGCGCAAACATGTTGGTTGTAGACTCTAAACCTATAAATGAAACCTCACTCGTCATCTGAACAATCTGCAATAAGAAAAATATTGCAACACCGTGGGTCAGATTCCATTAAAAATGGAGTCTGGCAAGTGACACTATGGTGGACACTTTATGGAATAACTCTATAGCCTATATGCATATTTAGCTGGTGGAGTTCAAGGCTATTTTGCATAAAGCCAATTTTTCCTATCTCTTTGGAAAACACTTTCTTCAAATTAAGACAAGTATGGCATGAAAACCATAAATCTCATCTTCCCTTGTTCACCCATCAAGTTTTATTTCTGAAGTTGGAATGATGGAATCCTCCGTTGACGTCCGTGATCAGCTGCTCAAATTGTCCGTAACGGGGACACGGCTAAGTACTTAGTTTTACACTCTGCAGAGGTTGTGCACGTTCACCATTGTACCCATTCAACCCAATTTATCCTTTACACACCATTTGTGAAAAGGAAAGGAGAAAAATGAGACGAGATCTTTCAGAAGCATTTTCCCTCCCACTCTGGCTTGACCCGTTCCACCTTACACCCCCTACACCTGCTTGTCAAGCCGGAGAGAGTCCACGCAACATAATTGATCAAGCCAGAGCCGATATGGCAATGGCTGCACTGGAAGCAATCGTCACTCGGAGTTCTTCAGATTCCTCTGTTCCCTGGGTGGCCATCCACAAGTGCACATACTCCAAGAACCATATACATGGACCTGAGCAGCCACTCAACTTCGCCACCATACAACCAATCCACCCAGGAGATTCATTAACTTAGTGGATGTGCACTCTCAGGTGAAAATCACCATGCTCACGGCCCTAAGTAGAATAGACATTCATCCTAGGCGACGACAACCATGAGCACAGCCCTGAGTAGTCACTTAACATTTTGTAAAACTTTTCATCAATTGCATAGCATCAATACATCTACTAAATATTTTATAGGAACCTAGACACATGAGTAAGGGAATTCTACACAGGTTTAGCATAGCAATACTATCCTACTCATGCATATAAAAATGCACTAAGTAATGCATATAGAAAATAATAGGAAGTTTATGAGGTGTGCCACTTGCCTTTGAATGTTGTCGTTGTTCACAAACTCTTTTCAACGATACTCGGAACTCTCCGTTTAGTCTAAACAATATAAACAAACAACAATACAACAATCATAAAACAAAACAACACAACACATACAAGCATACATAATGAACAAACAAGTTTCACAACTTCTAAGGAAAACATGTCATGCATGATATGCAAATTATTTCTAAGGACTAGAGATGCATGTCATGCCATGAAATTCTTATAAGTTAATGCAAGGCAATTAGGTTGGTCAAAATGACTAAGGACTAAAGTCATAGGTTGGACAAAATACTTTGTTATAAATCATCTTGAATAATCACTCAATGACTTAGTCATGATGTGCATAACTACTGTTTTATTTATTTAATTCATATCTTTTGATTTAAATGTCCAAATGATGTCAAATTAATTTCTAAAAATTGTAAAATCAATATCTTTGTGTTAAACCAGTTGTGGGGATGTTTTGAAAACTTTTTAAAATTAATAAATTTGAATTATTCATAAAATGCAGTTTTGCTCATTTAGGTCAACTTTGATATTAATAATTTAATAAATTCATTTGGGGTTAAATTAAATTTATGAAATTACCACAATGTTATATGGTTGATATAAAGTTACTTAAAACTCATTTTTAGTAACCATTCATTTTTGTTTTGCCATAATAGTAAAGTAATAGAATATGAATATTTTGTTTTAAGTAATAGAAATTATAATGGATTCAAGTTTTAATTCAATTTTATTTGTGCACCATTAAGTTTTATAATATGATAAATCATTTGAAAACTTTATAACAACTTTGGAAAAGATTTTAGTTTTACTTCATTTTTCATTTCGAATATGTTCATCATTTTATGTTTTGAAAATAAATGAAAATCATTTAATCTGATGAAATGTTTATTTGAATATTCCATTAAATATATGAAGTTATTAAAGTTATAACTATAGACTTGTAATATCCAAACTATATTTTGAACTTAGTTAAAAGAGTGAAAACCATTTGGCAATTATACCATTTTAATAGTCTTGAATTTAGGAATAGATATGGCTAAGTGGTTGAAAACAATTACTTATAAGTTAACTATTTACTTAAAATAAAATGGTTTGTACTTTATAAAACATTTGTCAATTTACATATTAAGGTTTTTGAAATACAATGGATAATTAAATGTTTAATTGGAAATAACTTTTGAAAATAATGACACATTGGGAAATTTGAAATAATAGACTTTATCAAATTGGTTGAAGTCTTTTATAGTTAGTTTTCTTATGCATTTTAATATTTTATTTTAATCAAAACAAAAGTTTTAAATTTTAGTGATATTTGAACATTCCAAAATGTTGGGATGTTACATCAAGAGCAAGGGCAAGGCTACCGCGGGGTCCTCCTCCCAGGCGGAGGCCGCGGAGACCGTGATGGGCGGGGCGCTGCTCGGCGTTCGCGTCAACGAGAAGGCGCTCTCCAAAGTCCGATACCTGGTGGCGGATCAGACGAACGAGCACGGCGCCACCGCCCTAAAGCCCACGGCGCACAGGAAGCGCCCGTGGGGATTTTTCCCGGTCTTCCAGCACTGCCTGGCCACGGGACTGGTGCCACCCTTCTCTCCGTTCCTCGAGGCGGTGTTGGCGTTCTACCAGGTGCAGCTCCTGAACCTGCATCCCAACTCCGTCCTCATCCTCGCCGTCTTCGCCTACCTCTACGAGGCGTACCTGGGCCTGAAGCCCACGGTGGGGTTGTTCCGGTGCTTCTACGCGCTCCGGAATATGGCGAAGAACGAGCGCTCCGGTTTCGTCTCGTTCCGCATCGTCGACGGCATGGGGGGTGTCTACATCCCCATGTCTTGGAGCGAGGGCAAGACCATCACGTCCGTGACGAAGAAGGTAGACGACTTCCGCCAGAAGTGGTTCTTCGTCGGGGTGGAGAGTCCCTGCGCCTTCCTCGAGGTCCCCGACGAGCCTCCAGTGAAGAACTCCCACTGGGGCAAAGCTATCTTCGACATCGCCAAGAACGCGAGCCTGATGGGGCGCCTGAGCTTCCTTCGCGAGGAGGGCCTCACAGGGCAGATGGTCGTGGCGGACTTTGTGACCCAACGCATCGCGCCCCTCCAAGCTCACTCGGTCCCCATGTGGATGTACTCGGGGCCGAACGACAAGATGCGGCTCCACGTCGAGGACAACGACAAGGACGTCGTCGACAACATCCTCTCCGCGCTCTTCGTCAACCCCTCCGTGCTCCCCGCGGATGAGGTCCGTGCGGCACTCCGGCCCCTTCACCAGTACAACCTGACGGAGCGCATGGCCCGCCTGGAGGGGATGGCTTCGTTCTCCCCGACAGGCCCGGAGGACTCTGATGCGCCGGTGCCGGCCCCGCGGGGAGCGGAGGGGGCCGATTCTCCCTCGGCTTCCGGAGCTGGCCTAGGCGAGGAGGAAGCCCTAGCTAGGGAGGTCTCCTCTTCCAGGGCAGGGCCCCTTGCTGACGAGATTCGTGATATCTCGTTAGGCGACGAAGATGCCTTCGTGGTGGCGCCCTCGCGCCCCGTGGAGGAGGAAGCTGAGGAAAGGGAGGCCTTTGACGCAGAGGGCTCTCCGGGGAGGTGCGGGCTTCGCACCAAGGCCGCTGTGGACCACCCAGGGGCGAGGCCCTCTGACGTCCCTTCCAAGAGGAAAGCGGAGGCGCCCCCCGCGAGGCCTGCTGCCAAGCCCTTCCCCTCATGGCGCTCGTCAGGCCTTGCGTGGGTCGACGCCGGCGCTCCCCCTCCAGGGTGAGTTTACACGTCGTATGGTCGTTTGCCCTTTTGGTTTCTAATTCCACCTCATCTTTTGCTGAAGTTTTTCCCTGCGCTCTTGACAGCGGACCTGCGCCTGCCAAGCGCCGCTGGCTCCGCAAGGCGTCCGAGGTGAAGACCGCCATGGCAGGGGCCGTGACTGACGAGGCCGCGAGGCCTGAGGGGGCGGCCCCAACGGTCCCCCTTGAGGAGGTGCCTCAAGTAGAAGCGACGGCGCCCCTCGCGGGGGCGGCTGGTCCACCTGAGAAGGAGAGCGCCGTAGGCCCAGACGCTCCTCCAGTACCGCGCGAGTCTCCGTTGGTGGAGGGCTCGGAGGCGAGGACTTCTGCGCCACCTCGTGCCGCCACTCCGCCTCGCGCGGCCACGCCTTCGCGCGAGGTCACTCCGCCACGCGAGCCGATGCTGCCGCGCGTGTCGACGCCTCCGGGTGTGCCTGCTGCATCATCTGCGCCTAACGCCTCTACGCAGCCAGCGATGGAGGCCTTCGAGGCGCCGGCGGGCGCGGGCGCGTCTGCCGGGGACGGTTCCTCCTCTTCTTTGCGCCAGGCTGGAGGCGAGGAGCGCCTCACGGCTGCAGGGCCTGAAGGGGGCGCGGGCACGGGCTCCGGCGGGGCTCAAGCCAGCCCCCCTGTCCTTCCCGAGGTCGGACCTGCGGGACTCGATGCCGAGACCGACACTTCTGCGAGCCGAGACCTGGTGCTCCGTGGCTGGGACTGGAGCGCGGGGCATCGCGAGGCCGCCTTTAGCCTCGTGAGGGAGTCCCTGGAGGGCTTGGAGGCGCACCTCGCCCTTGGGGACATATGGCTCGCTCAGCAGTAGAAGGAGCTGGCGAACTCGTCGGCGTCCTTCCACGAGGCGGTCGAGGCGCGTCGGCTGGAAGACCCGGCGCTGCAGGCCGCCATGAGGAAGCCATCAGTTTCGCCAAGGAGACCCGCGAGGCGGCCACCCGCGACGCTGCGGAGCTGCTTCACCCCCTCCAGGCAGAACGCGACGCTGTGGCGAAGCTCCTGCGCGAGGTCGGGGCGGACCGCGAGGCGATGGAGGGCTCGTTGGCGCAAAAGCGCCGCAAGCTGGGCCAGCTAGAGGCCCAGCTGCTCTCCACCCACCAGGTCGCATCGGCTGCTCTGGAGAAGGACCGCCAGGCCTTTGCCGAGCGCGAGCAGCAGCTGGTCCTCAAGGAGAAGGAGCTGCAGCAGCGCGAGGAGCAGCGCCTCCAGGCAGAGAAGGACATGGCTGCTTAGCGCGAGGCCCTCGAGGAGCGAGAAAACGAGCTGGCCCAGGCGACTCTGAAGTACGAGGACAACGTTGCTTCCCAGAAGGTGGCTTACGAACGCTTAGAGCGGCGCTTCGCCGAGAAGAAATAGGAAGCCGAGGACGCCCTCGCGGAGCGTGAGAAGCAGTTCTGCAAGTCCACTTCTCAGAAGTATCGCGACATGGCCCAGGCGCAAGAGGACCGCTTCAAGGTCAAGCACGCCGCAGACGCTCGGAAGATCGCCGAGTTTGAGAAGGCCAACTCCAAGATGGAGGCCCACCTCCCTCGTGCTAAGGATGGCCGCCACCGAGCGGAGGAGGCTCGCACCGAGGTCGTCCACAACCTCAACTCCCTGGCCAAGGACGTGGAGGAGCAAGTGGCCCCGGCGATGCAGCGGCCGGCGGAGGCCTCGGACTCCGCCAGCACGGCTCGGGCACTCACGAAGCAGCGCGAGCGCATGTTCGAGGCGCTGGTCGCTCGTGGCAACGAGCTGGCTTCTCAGCTGGGAGCAGATGCGCCGCACACCGACGTCCGGGGCCGCGGCGACGTTGCCATGTACTTGGTCTATTTCGAACAGCTCTTCGCAGCGCTCGAGGGTCCCGTCGCCGAGCTTCGGGAGATGATCGAGGACGAGAGTCGGCTGCTCTTGGGGGTGGTGGTGGACCGCATCTTCACCAACCTCAAGCTTCTCACGCCAGGCTTCGACCTGGGTTCCGTGACCGAAGCCGCCCAAGGCGAGGACGCACAGCGGGTCTCAAGCTCCCTCCGCGAGCAGGTGGACGCCTTCTGCAACCGCTCCAGGCGCGCGGAGGCTGCGCCGGAGGACAGCGAGGAGGAGTCCTGCTCTACCGAAGCTGACGAGGCCGCTGCGGAAGACGTCCAAGATGGCGCTGCTTCTCATTGAACCATACTCTATTGCGCCTGCGAGCGTTTGTATCTGCACCAGCTGTGTGCTTTTAGACATCTTAAGACTTTTGGCTTGTAACACACTTTTAATTGCTGTTTTAATTCGAGCTCGTCTGCCCCTATTGAGGTCTCTTTGGACTCATCTTCATGTCTATTCGTTAGGTCCCATCTCTTCGCGCCATGATTCCGCCACCTTGGTCCGCGGGAGGAATGACTCCGCAAGGCCAGGGGGAGTTTAGGCCTAGGAGAGGTAAGAGCCTTGAGTCACGATGCTCAAGTGCCCCCCTTAGACGTGCGAGTAGTCCATGAGGCGTAAGGGAAAGCGAAGTTGCTCGAGGGGCAGAGACGCGCGCTAGGGAGAGAAAAACGCTCTTAAAGTGTGGGTGCGAGACTTAGCTTCTCGGGGTTTTCGCTTCTGCGAAGGTTGTTCGCTTGGCGAGGTTGCCCACTTGAGAGGTTGCTTCCGTGGAGGCATTTTGCCTGGCGAGGTTGCCCGCTTGAGGGGTCGCTCCTGGAGAAGCGTTTGGCCTGGCGAGGTTGCCCGCTTGAGGGGTCGCTCCTGGAGAGGCGTTTGGCCTGGCGAGGTTACCCGCTTGAGGGGTCGCTCCTGGAGAGGCTCTTCGCCTGGCGAGGTTGACCACTTGAGGGGTCGCTCTCGGATGTTCCTTCAGGCTCGCGGGAGAATTCTTCCTCCAGGCATTAGAGGGGCGAACCCAAACGCTAGAACACGGATCAAGGGATCGTGCGCGCTTATAGGTCCCCTCAGGCGTTCCTTGCGAGGAGAGTAAGTACCAAGGTCCTCTGTAGAGATGGCTTGTTTGTGGGGAATTTCCCTCCAGCCAGAGCTCGGACTCTTGGATTTTGCAGTGCTGCTGGTGTGTCATTTGAGGCACTGGCACCGTACTAAGCCCCCACTCGCGAGGTACGCATGTGGAGAGATATAAGCGCACACTTCAACAATAGTAATGCGTAAATAAAAAAACCCCAAAAACGTTTTTTTAAGCGGCGCCGAAGCGCTAAGTTCACTTAGGAACGAGATTGATTTATTATGCTTGGGGTTGCCAGGTTAATGCTCTGACCATGTCGAGGCATGGGGACCATCTGTTGGTGGCTGAGACTCTCAACGGCCTGAGGTGGCTCGTTTTAATTGAGAGCTCGGAGGGTTTTTCCCTCGAGTGAAGCCTTTGGGGCTTTGGAGGTTTAAGCCATTGGTGTTTTAACCTCCGGAGACAAGAATGCTTGGAGGTTGAGCCGTAAGCTGCCTCGTGGAGTCTCGACGTGACAATGATCACGTGCGTGGCAATGACCACGGTTGCGTTTGTTCCCTTAGGAGACAAAGCATTTGTTTGAGGTTTAAGCCTTTTGGCATTTTAACCTCTAGAGTCGACATTGCTTGGAGGTTGAGCCGTAAGCTGCCTCTTCCGCTTTGTTTTCTCGACGTGACAATGATCACGGTTGTGGCAATGACCACTTTGGCATATCTTCCTTTAGGAGACAAATCTATGTTTTTGGAGGTTTAAGCCTTTCGGCGTTTTAACCTCTAGAGACGACAAATGCTTAGAGGTTGAGCCGTAGGCTGCCTCGTCCGCTTGACGTCTCGACGTGAAAATGATCAGGGGCGTGACAATAATCACTTTTTTTACTTGTTCCTGGCGGATACAAAGGTTTGCGAGGTTTAAGCCTTGAGATTTTAACCTTGAGGGACAAAAAGGTGCTTGGAGGTTGAGCCGTGGGCTGCCTCTTTCGCTAGATGCCCTGACGTGATGATGATCACGGGTAGAACTTGCGTAGATGCATGATGTTCCATGGATTCTTGACGGGGACGCCGTCTTCCGTGTCGAGGCGAGCCGCGCCAGGCCTGGCGATGTGGGTGACCCTGTAGGGACCTTCCCACATCGGGGACAGCTTGTGGAGGCCTTCCCTGGAGAGGATTCGTCTGAGGACGAGATCGCCTGCCTCCTGGGTGCGCGAGCGCACATTGCGGCTGTGGTAGCGCATCAGGGACTGCTGGTACTTGGCCGCCCGTAGAGTGGCGCGGCGTCTTAGCCCTTCAAGGAGCAGCAGGTCGTCGTTGTGGACGTCCTCTTGCTGGTCCTCATTAAAGGGCAGGACCCGTGGGGATCCATGCTTTATCTCTGCGGGGAGGACTGCTTCGGCTCCATAGATGAGTGTGAACGGCGTTTCCGCGGTGGGCTTGGGTGGCGTGGTACGGATGGACCAGAGCATCGAGGGTAGCTCATTGATCCAGCCCTTGCCGTGGCCCTTGAGGACATCGAAGGTCCTGGTCTTCAAGCCTTTGAGGACCTCTGCGTTCGCGCGCTCAGCCTGTCCGTTGCTTTGCGGATGGGCGACTGAGGCGAAGCAGAGCTTGATGCCCATTTTCTGTCAGTAGGCTCTGAAGATGCCGCTTGTGAATTGCGAGCCATTGTCGGTGATGATGCGGTTAGGAACTCCGAAGCGGCAGACCAGGCCTCTGATGAATTTCACCACCACGCCTGCTGTGATTGTACGCGTCGCCTCCACTTCAGGCCATTTTGTGAACTTGTCGATGGCCACGAAGAGGTAGCGATATCCACCTTGCGCTGTTGGGAAATGTCCGAGGATGTCCAGCCCCCAGACCGCAAATGGCCACGAGAGCGGAATGGTTTGTAGGCCCAGCGCTGGTTGGTGGATTTGCTTGGCGTGGAATTGGCAGGCTTCACAAGCTTGAATGATGTCCGTTGCATCTTGAAGCGCTTGAGGCCAGTAGAAACCGCTCCTGAAGACTTTTCCTGCGAGGGTGCCGGCGCACGAATGGTGGCCGCATTCCCCACTGTGGATGTCCTTCATGAGTAGTTTTCCTTCTTCAGGATGGACGCACTTGAGCTCGATGCCGTTTGGGCGCTTGCGGTAGAGAATTCCTTCGAGGATTTGGTACGATTTTGCTTGGCGGGCAATTCGCTCCGCTTCGACATCTTCCTCAGGAAGGATCCCTTTGTGGAGGTAGTCTTTGATCTCGTCAATCCATCCTGCCTCTTGGTGCACCGCTGTGAGCAACAGACGCTCCCCTGTTGGGGGCCCGCAGCCTAGGGCTCCGCTTGCAGGTGGTGGCGGGAGCGTTTCGTCTGTGCTGGCGGGCAGGGCCACGAGAGGCTGCTTTATGGATTCCTTGACGAGCCTTTCTTCAAAGACACCTGGCAGCTGGGCTTGCCTCTTTGATGCACGCTTGGCGATGTCATCAGCCTCTTGGTTCTCCTTTCTTGGGATGTGCATAAGCTCCATTCCCCTGAAGTTCTTCTCCAGCCTACGGACCTCGTAAAGGTATGCGGCCATGTGGTCGTCCTTGGCCTTGTAGCTTTTGTTGGAGAAGTTGACGAGCAGCTGGGAGTCGCCCTTGATGAGTATATGCTTGACGCCTAGGGCGAATGCGGCGCGTAGGCCAGCAAGCAACCCTTCATACTCGGCGATGTTGTTGGATATCTTGTTGATTCCGAAGCACAGCTGGACTACATAATACAACTTGTCGCCTTTTGGTGAGGTCATGACTACACCTGCCCCACCGTGGCGACAAGCGAAAGCTCCGTCGAACTACATGGTCCAGTAACTGGGCATTGCTGCTCCAGAGGACTCGTGCTCATCTTCCCAGGGCTCTTCAGGGGTTGGATCAGTCCATTCGGCGACGAAGTCTGCCAGCGCTCTTCCTTTGAGTACCCTTGTGGTATCGAAGCACAAATTGAATGGCTGTAGCTCGATGATCCATCCTGGGACACGATCTGTTGCATTTGGGTTGCGCAGAATTTGCTCCAGGGGGAAAGAGGTTACCACCGTGATGGGGTGCCCCTGGAAGTAGTGTCGCAGCTTTCTTGAAGCAATGAGGAGTGCGAGGAGAAGCTTCTGTGTAGCGTACCTGCTCTCAAAATAAGGCAGATACCTGTGTATAGTGCAAATCCCTGGATCGTTTCATTTGCACACACAGTTTACGATGTAATATCACAACAAAGGTCAATTTTATTACATCGATGATCCAGAATTACAAAATATTTGATACAAGTTGCATAGCATAAAGCTAGCATTGAAAAAGTACACAGCGGAAATACAATAGCAGTGAGTCTCTATAACTTTCATGCTGCCACAGGCGAAAACATGTTGGTTGTAGACTCGAAACCTTTAAACGAAAGCTCACTCGTCATCTGATCAAATCTGCAATAAGAAAAATATTGCAACAACGTGGGTCAGATTCCATTAAAAATGGAGTCTGGCAAGTGACACTATGGTGGACACTTATGGAATAACTCTAAAGCCTATATGAATATTTGGCTGGTGGAGCTCAAGGCTAATTTGCATAAAGCCAATTTTTCCTACTCTTTTGAAAACACTTTTCTTGAAATCGACGAGTATGGCATGAAAACCATAAATCTCATCTTCCCTTGTTCACCCATCAACTTTTAACTTAGAAATTGGAATGGTGGAATCCTCCGTTGACGTCCTTGATCAGCTGCTCAAAATTGTCCGTAACCGGGGACACGGCTAAGTACTTAGTTTTACACTCTGCAGAGGTTGTGCACTTTCACCATTGTACCCATTCAACCCAAGGTATCCTTTACACACCATTTGTGACAAGGAAAGGAGAGAATGAGACGAGATCTTTCAGAAGCATTTTCCCTCCCCATACTGGCTTGACCCGTTCCACCTAACATCCCCCTACATCTGCTTGTCAAGCCGGAGAGAGTCCACGCAACATAATTGATCAAGCCAGAGCCCATATGGCAATGGCTGCACTGGAAGCAATCATCACTTGGAGTTCCTTCAGATTCCTCTGTTCCTGGGTGGCCGTTCTCAAGTGTACAGACTCTTTAGGAACCATAGAAATGGACCGAGTAGCCACTCAACATAAACCATCCGACCAATTACCACCCAGGTGTTTCATTAACTTAGTGGATGTGCACTCCCAGGTGAAAATCACCATGCTCACAGCCCTAAGTAGAATAGAAATTCATCCTAGGCGAAGACAGCCATGAGCACAGTCCTGAGTAGTCACTTAACATTTTGTAAAAATCTTTCATCAATTGCATAGCATCAATATTTCTGCTAAGTTTGATATAGAAACCTAGACACAGGAATAAGGGATTCTACGCAGGTTTAGCATAGCAACACATGCATATAAAAATACACTAAGTAATGCATATAAAATAGGAAGTTTATGGGGTGTGCCACTTGCCTTTGAATGTTGTCGTTGTTCACAAACTCTTTTCAACAACGAACGTTTGCTCTCCGTTTAATCTAAACAATATAAGCAAACAACAATACAACAATCAACAGCAAGCAAAACTCACAATGCATACAAACACATACTAGATGAATAAATAAGTTTTATAAAACTTTCTAAGGAAAATATGTTTATGCATGATGTGCAAAATATTCCTAAGGCTAGAAATGCTTGTTCATGCCATGGAAAATCTTTTAAGTTAATGTAAGGCAAATGTGTTGGTAAAAAAGGACTAAGGACTAAAGTCTTAAGTTGGATATACATACTTTGTTTTATATCTCCTTGAAACAAGCACTCTAATGGCTTAGCCATGATGTGCAAAATACTTAGAGAAAAATACTAAGTCATTTGTTCAAAATGATCACAATTATTATCAACTCTTTGTAAGTTGGACATTCACTATAGTGAGAGAGACAGACACCCGGCCAGCCACTTAAATTGTGGAACAGGTCTCATGTACGTGGACATGTAAGGTTTGTTTCCAGGCCGCTTCATCCCACTATGCTGCTAGGATCCAACAACTTCAAGATGATAACATCATGATCAAAATTTGTTTAAGTCTAGAAGACAAGATTATGAAAGAGGGGAAAGATAGAAACACTGATGTAGTTGTCCTCCAGGCTTCATCTCCAGACTTGTAACTTTCTTCTGGATGATATCTTGATTGAGTTCTTGGTAGTCTTGATGAATCTTCAGACTTGATGGTTCTTGTATCCTCGAGGCTGGTCTTGGTTTTACTTAGTCTTCATGAAATCTCAGGGGAGAAGGAAAGACAGAGAGAAAGACTTAGAGAATAGAAAGGGAGTTGGCCTTCTTGAACTTCTTCTCACTTTTCTTCTTTGTGCTTGACCTCTTGAGGATGCTTCCAGAGTCTGCTTTCTTCTAAGTCCTTCATGAACTTCTTCTTGATTTTCTTCTAAGTGTTTCTTCTCCTTGAAGATACTTCTGAAGTCTTGTTTTTGGCTAAGTCCTTCAATGGTCTTCTAGCTCCATCTTGAAAACTACTAAGTGTCTAGTGCATAGCACTTTTCACAAAATACTAAGTTTGAAAATAATCCTAACTTAGAGAAAACTATTGAAGAGGGGTTTCCTTTGAGAATTATATCTACAATATAAAATATGCTATGAATGAAATGAAATCTTAAATCACAAGAAACATAAAAATAACTTTTGTGTTTTATTTATAAATATGCATGAATTTATAAATGCAATTTAATTAAATTCCTAGTTTTGGAAAAATAAAATTAAAAGGAATAATTATAATATTAAAGTTTTCCTATGATTAAATTTCTATAACAAAATGTTATAATTTGTGTTAATAGACAGAGAGCATTTAATTAAATCTATTGCAATTGGATTTAATCAAAAATAATGTTTCTATTAGAAGTTATTTCAAAATTTGTCCCACTATTCAAATTATACACACAACTATGAAATCATTCAAAAATTGCTCAAAAATATTTTATAGCAGTGGTATTAATATACAAATATTCTAAGGTTTCTAAAACATATTTATTTGCAATTTTTGGATTTATAGATTTAAAGTTATTACAAATATACTCAAATTCACCACTTGAAATTTGAATATTTTATACTAAGTCAAATTTGAATTTTGTCTGATCCAAATTATTCTACACATCCAGAGCTTTCCAAATATATAAAAATTATTAAATTTGGAGTTGTGGTTGAAAAGTTGTGAAAGATCTAAATGACAGGGGTGTTTCTGCAAAACTGCCGATTAAATTTAATTACGAAATTGATTATACACGTGGCAGCTGACGTGGCTGACACGCGGCGCTGACTGGGATCGCTGACGTGGATAAGTTATCGATCTGGGCCGTCCAGATTTAGATCTACGGTCCAGATCCGATCTTACCGGTTCGTCCTAGGTTCTAATCTTGACCGTTAAAAACAGATCCAAAGGCTCGCCGTGCTCGTCCCGAAGCTGGCGGCGCTTCTCACCGGAGTTAGGAGCTGACGGCGGCGCGGGCTCCGGCGTGGACGCTCCGGTCGTCTCCGTGCCTCCCCGGATGCGAGGGGAGCAGCCCCGAGCGCGGCGCAGCACGGCGAAGGCGATGGGGAGGTCGGTTGGTGGCGGGGGGGCTCCGGTGCTCGCTTACTCCTCGCCGGAGTTGCGGGTTGCGGCGGCCAGCCCCTGCCGATGACGGGGACGGCGTTCTGGCGCACGAAATCGACACGCCCAGTTAGAAAAGATGCACAGGGGGAAAATAAAGAGAATGAGAGCAAAGAGAGGGCTCGGGAGGTCTTGTACTCGCCGGAATCTGCAGAGGACGACGGCGGAGGAGGCGAACTCCGGCGAGCTCAAGCGGCGGCCTGGCGGCGTCCTTGGGCTAGGGTTTTTGGGGCAAAAGATGCGGAGGTGTCCGGGGATTATATAGAGGGCTCCAGAGATCGAATCCCGCACGAATCGGAGAAGATTTGGACTCCGATTCGATCTCCTTTTCTGCTCTTCGTTCGGTTAGAGGAAGAAGAAGATCTGCTGACGTCAGCATGACGTCAGCCAGTATTTTCTTTTCTGATTTTATTTCTTTAATTCATATCTTTTGATTTAAATGTCCAAATGATGTCAAATTAATTTCTAAAAATTTGTAAAAATAATATCTTGCTGTTAAACCAGTTGTGGGTATGTTTTGAATATTTTTGAAATTTAATATTTTTAAAAAATTGCTTAATTACATATTTGACACTTAAAGTCAAATTTGAATTTCTATCTCATTTAAATTTTCCTTTGGCTAAAATAAATTTGTAAAAATACCCACATTTCAATATGTTTGGATTTAAGTTATTTAAACTCATTTTCAATTTCTAAATTCCTTTTTGGCTTTGGTATACTTATTAATGATATAACACAACTATATGAAAATGGAAAAGATAATGTATCCCTTTTTAATTGAAGATAATTTGTGCAACATTTTATTTTATGCATTTGAAACTTCATAACAACTTGGGACAAGACCTTTATTTTAATTTTATTTTATTTAGAATCTATTAATCATTTCATGTTATGAAGAAATAGATGAAATTCATTTAAGCAAGTGAAATGTTTATTTGGCTAATTCATTAATTTAAATTCTATGAGGTTTTGAAGCTATACACTATAGTCTTATAATTTCCAACTATATTTTGAACATAGTTAAAGGAATGAAACCCATTTAGTAATTATATACCATTTTGAATAATTTTATATTTATGAATGGATATGGCTAAGTGGTTTAATTCAAATACTTATAAAGAAACTAATTTATTTAAAATAAAATGGATTGTAGTTTGTAGATTTTTTCTCAAATTATATTTTAAGGTTTTGAAATATTAAGCTTTGAAGTCTTTTAAAGTTGGTTTCCTCATGCATTTAATATTTTATTTTAATAAAAAGAAAAGTTTTAAATTTTAGTGATTTTTGAACATTATAAAATGTTGGGATGTTACAGACTACCACCCTTAAAAGAAATCTCGTCCCCGAGATTCGGAGAAGCTAGAAAAGAAAGCAAGGCTTGAATGATTCTGATAACTCGAGATGTTTTGGGAAATGAAATCTCTGACATGAAACTTGAAAACTGACAGTGAATGGTTTTTCTGATTAGAAAGATGAAAGGAAAGATAGTTTGAGATTTCTGGGTTTAAGTGACTGGGTTTGAATTTTCTAGGTGGCTACCACCCTTAAAAGAAAAGTTTTGTTGATAATTCAACATCCTAATGCACAACCAAAATTCAAGATAATCCATTACAAACATCATCTAACAAACATCAATCAATAAAGTTCAAACACAAGCAACCACATACGTAAAAATTTCAAACTTCTTTTGAGAAATCGAACTAATTGTTTATCGAACGAAAGGTCGGGGAAATACCAAAGTAACAGTACTGCCATACCACAATTTGATAGGTCAATACACTAACACGATATCGTCATTCTATTTTTGGTGGCGTACCTGCTCTCAAAATAAGGCAGATACCTGTGTATAGTGCAAATCCCTGGATCGTTTCATTTGCACACACAGTTTACGATGTAATATCACAACAAAGGTCAATTTTATTACATCGATGATCCAGAATTACAAAATATTTGATACAAGTTGCATAGCATAAAGCTAGCATTGAAAAAGTACACAACGGAAATACAATAGAAGTGAGTCTCTATAACTTTCATGCTGCCACAGGCGAAAACATGTTGGTTGTAGACTCGAAACCTTTAAACGAAACCTCACTCGTCATCTGATCAAATCTGCAATAAGAAAAATATTGCAACAACGTGGGTCAGATTCCATTAAAAATGGAGTCTGACAAGTGACACTATGGTGGACACTTAAGGAATAACTCTAAAACCTATATGAATATTTGGCTGGTGGTCAATCTACTTCCTTCATGACTGCTTCAAGTTCTTGTTCAACTTTCTTGGATATCTTAGAAGTGTTGGTCGAATCCTGGTTCTTCAGTGGTCTTCCATATATGCAGAACTTCATGATTAATCGTAGCTTTTCCATATGAGCCAGCAGAAGCAGACTTCGATTATAAGAACATGGTCATCTAGAAAAAGATAAGAGGTTTTTAGAAGGTTGATAGTAGATGAGAATACGAGGAAGACATAGTGAAAAGATTTGTTTTTAGAAAAGTGAAGAAAATAGATTTTCAATCCTATGGTCAAACCTATTTCTATCCAAACCTAGGGTTTCGAACCTACAGGCAACACAGTGCTCTGATACCATCTGTAGCGTACCTGCTCTCAAAATAAGGCAGATACCTGTGTATAGTGCAAATCCCTGGATCGTTTCATTGCACACACAGTTTACGATGTAATATCACAACAAAGGTCAATTTTATTACATCGATGATCCAGAATTACAAAATATTTGATACAAGTTGCATAGCATAAAGCTAGCATTGAAAAAGTACACAGCGGAAATACAATAGCAGTGAGTCTCTATAACTTTCATGCTGCCACAGGCGAAAACATGTTGGTTGTAGACTCGAAACCTTTAAACGAAACCTCACTCGTCATCTGATCAAATCTGCAATAAGAAAAATATTGCAACAACGTGGGTCAGATTCCATTAAAAATGGAGTCTGGCAAGTGACACTATGGTGGACACTTATGGAATAACTCTAAAGCCTATATGAATATTTGGCTGGTGGAGCTCAAGGCTAATTTGCATAAAGCCAATTTTTCCTACTCTTTTGAAAACACTTTTCTTGAAATCGACGAGTATGGCATGAAAACCATAAATCTCATCTTCCCTTGTTCACCCATCAACTTTTAACTTAGAAATTGGAATGGTGGAATCCTCCGTTGACGTCCTTGATCAGCTGCTTAAAATTGTCCGTAACCGGGGACACGGCTAAGTACTTAGTTTTACACTCTGCAGAGGTTGTGCACTTTCACCATTGTACCCATTCAACCCAAGGTATCCTTTACACACCATTTGTGATAAGGAAAGGAGAGAATGAGACGAGATCTTTCAGAAGCATTTTCCCTCCCCATACTGGCTTGACCCGTTCCACCTAACATCCCCCTACATCTTCTTGTCAAGCCGGAGAGAGTCCACGCAACATAATTGATCAAGCCAGAGCCCATATGGCAATGGCTGCACTGGAAGCAATCATCACTTGGAGTTCCTTCAGATTCCTCTGTTCCTGGGTGGCCGTTCTCAAGTGTACAAACTCTTTAGGAACCATAGAAATGGACCGAGTAGCCACTCAACATAAACCATCCGACCAATTACCACCCAGGTGTTTCATTAACTTAGTGGATGTGCACTCCTAGGTGAAAATCACCATGCTCACAGCCCTAAGTAGAATAGAAATTCATCCTAGGCGAAGACAGCCATGAGCACAGTCCTGAGTAGTCACTTAACATTTTGTAAAAATCTTTCATCAATTGCATAGCATCAATATTTCTGCTAAGTTTGATATAGGAACCTAGACACAGGAATAAGGGATTCTACGCAGGTTTAGCATAGCAACACATGCATATAAAAATACACTAAGTAATGCATATAAAATAGGAAGTTTATGGGGTGTGCCACTTGCCTTTGAATGTTGTCGTTGTTCACAAACTCTTTTCAACAACGAACGTTTGCTCTCCGTTTAATCTAAACAATATAAGCAAACAACAATACAACAATCAACAGCAAGCAAAACTCACAATGCATACAAACACATACTAGATGAATAAATAAGTTTTATAAAACTTTCTAAGGAAAATATGTTTATGCATGATGTGCAAAATATTCCTAAGGCTAGAAATGCTTGTTCATGCCATGGAAAATCTTTTAAGTTAATGTAAGGCAAATGTGTTGGTCAAAAAGGACTAAGGACTAAAGTCTTAAGTTGGATATACATACTTTGTTTTATATCTCCTTGAAACAAGCACTCTAATGGCTTAGCCATGATGTGCAAAATACTTAGAGAAAAATACTAAGTCATTTGTTCAAAATGATCACAATTATTATCAACTCTTTGTAAGTTGGACATTCACTATAGTGAGAGAGACAGACACCCGACCAGCCACTTAAATTGTGGAACAGGTCTCATGTACGTGGACATGTAAGGTTTGTTTCCAGGCCGCTTCATCCCACTATGCTGCTAGGATCCAACAACTTCAAGATGATAACATCATGATCAAAATTTGTTTAAGTCTAGAAGACAAGATTATGAAAGAGGGGAAAGATAGAAACACTGATGTAGTTGTCCTCCAGGCTTCATCTCCAGACTTGTAACTTTCTTCTGGATGATATCTTGATTGAGTTCTTGGTAGTCTTGATGAATCTTCAGACTTGATGGTTCTTGTATCCTCGAGGCTGGTCTTGGTTTTACTTAGTCTTCATGAAATCTCAGGGGAGAAGGAAAGACAGAGAGAAAGACTTAGAGAATAGAAAGGGAGTTGGCCTTCTTGAACTTCTTCTCACTTTTCTTCTTTGTGCTTGACCTCTTGAGGATGCTTCCAGAGTCTGCTTTCTTCTAAGTCCTTCATGAACTTCTTCTTGATTTTCTTCTAAGTGTTTCTTCTCCTTGAAGATACTTCTGAAGTCTTGTTTTTGGCTAAGTCCTTCAATGGTCTTCTAGCTCCATCTTGAAAACTACTAAGTGTCTAGTGCATAGCACTTTTCACAAAATACTAAGTTTGAAAATAATCCTAACTTAGAGAAAACTATTGAAGAGGGGTTTCCTTTGAGAATTATATCTACAATATAAAATATGCTATGAATGAAATGAAATCTTAAATCACAAGAAACATAAAAATAACTTTTGTGTTTTATTTATAAATATGCATGAATTTATAAATGCAATTTAATTAAATTCCTAGTTTTGGAAAAATAAAATTAAAAGGAATAATTATAATATTAAAGTTTTCCTATGATTAAATTTCTATAACAAAATGTTATAATTTGTGTTAATAGACAGAGAGCATTTAATTAAATCTATTGCAATTGGATTTAATCAAAAATAATGTTTCTATTAGAAGTTATTTCAAAATTTGTCCCACTATTCAAATTATACACACAACTATGAAATCATTCAAAAATTGCTCAAAAATATTTTATAGCAGTGGTATTAATATACAAATATTCTAAGGTTTCTAAAACATATTTATTTGCAATTTTTGGATTTATAGATTTAAAGTTATTACAAATATACTCAAATTCACCATTTGAAATTTGAATATTTTATACTAAGTCAAATTTGAATTTTGTCTGATCCAAATTATTCTACACATCCAGAGCTTTCCAAATATATAAAAATTATTAAATTTGGAGTTGTGGTTGAAAAGTTGTGAGAGATCTAAATGACAGGGGTGTTTCTGCAAAACTGCCGATTAAATTTAATTACGAAATTGATTATACACGTGGCAGCTGACGTGGCTGACACGCGGCGCTGACTGGGATCACTGACGTGGATAAGTTATCGATCTGGGCCGTCCAGATTTAGATCTACGGTCCAGATCCGATCTTACCGGTTCGTCCTAGGTTCTAATCTTGACCGTTAAAAACAGATCCAAAGGCTCACCGTGCTCGTCCCGAAGCTGGCGGCGCTTCTCACCGGAGTTAGGAGCTGACGGCGGCGCGGGCTCCGGCGTGGACGCTCCGGTCGTCGCCGTGCCTCCCCGGATGCGAGGGGAGCAGCCCCGAGCGCGGCGCAGCACGGCGAAGGCGATGGGGAGGTCGGTTGGTGGCGGGGGGGCTCCGGTGCTCGCTTACTCCTCGCCGGAGTTGCGGGTTGCGGCGGCCAGCCCCTGTCGATGACGGGGACGGCGTTCTGGCGCACGAAATCAACACGGCCCAGTTAGAAAAGATGCACAGGGGGAAAATAAAGAGAATGAGAGCAAAGAGAGGGCTCGGGAGGTCTTGTACTCGCCGGAATCTGCAGAGGACGGCGGCGGAGGAGGCGAACTCCGGCGAGCTCGAGCGGCGGCCTGGCGGCGTCCTTGGGCTAGGGTTTTTGGGGCAAAAGATGCGGAGGTGTCCGGGGATTATATAGAGGGCTCCAGAGATCGAATCCCGCACGAATCGGAGAAGATTTGGACTCCGATTCGATCTCCTTTTCTGCTCTTCGTTCGGTTAGAGGAAGAAGAAGATCTGCTGACGTCAGCATGACGTCAGCCAGTATTTTCTTTTCTGATTTTATTTCTTTAATTCATATCTTTTGATTTAAATGTCCAAATGATGTCAAATTAATTTCTTAAAATTTGTAAAAATAATATCTTGCTGTTAAACCAGTTGTGGGTATGTTTTGAATATTTTTGAAATTTAATATTTTTAAAAAATTGCTTAATTACAAATTTGACACTTAAAGTCAAATTTGAATTTCTATCTCATTTAAATTTTCCTTTGGCTAAAATAAATTTGTAAAAATACCCACATTTCAATATGTTTGGATTTAAGTTATTTAAACTCATTTTCAATTTCTAAATTCCTTTTTGGCTTTGGTATACTTATTAATGATATAACACAACTATATGAAAATGGAAAAGATAATGTATCCCTTTTTAATTGAAGATAATTTGTGCAACATTTTATTTTATGCATTTGAAACTTCATAACAACTTGGGACAAGACCTTTATTTTAATTTTATTTTATTTGGAATCTATTAATCATTTCATGTTATGAAGAAATAGATGAAATTCATTTAAGCAAGTGCAATGTTTATTTGGCTAATTCATTAATTTAAATTCTATGAGGTTTTGAAGCTATACACTATAGTCTTATAATTTCCAACTATATTTTGAACATAGTTAAAGGAATGAAACCCATTTAGTAATTATATACCATTTTGAATAATTTTATATTTATGAACGGATATGGCTAAGTGGTTGAATTCAAATACTTATAAAGAAACTAATTTATTTAAAATAAAATGGATTGTAGTTTGTAGAATTTTTCTCAAATTATATTTTAAGGTTTTGAAATATTAAGCTTTGAAGTCTTTTAAAGTTGGTTTCCTCATGCATTTAATATTTTATTTTAATAAAAAGAAAAGTTTTAAATTTTAGTGATTTTTGAACATTATAAAATGTTGGGATGTTACATTCTGCTACATCGGGTACCGCTCGCGAGCATCACGCAGTACCGTGCTGACGAAGTAAACTGAATGCTCGACGAGAGTGATTTCTGTTTCCTTGGCGTCTTTCCCCTGAGATGGCTCAGCTTGGCCCTCGATGGGGTCGGCTTCAAGGGGCTTGTCCTGGGCCTCGAGGGACTTGGCCTCGAGGGACACGGCCTCGAGGGGCTTGGCCTCGAGGGACGTGGCCTCGGGGGGCTTGGCCTCGAGGGACGTGGCCTCGAGGGGCTCGGCCTCGGGCGACGTGGCCTCGAGGGGCTTGGCCCCGTCGCGTTCCTCCTGGGCCTCGAGGGTGTTGGCCTTTTGAGGCTCCTCGGTCCCTTCGGCACGAACCTCTTGCAGCAGTTGGCTCGGGGCAGTCTCCTCTTGAGGCTTTGGGCCTGGCGTGGGCCTTGTGATGACCGCCCCTTCGTCGAGCTCTTTATCAGGAAGCTTTTTCTTTGGAGTGGTTGCACTCTTCTTGTGAAGTACAGGCTCCTCTATTTCCACCACAAGGACAGCACTGGCTGTTTGTGGTGTGGCTGACAAGTATAGCTTGAGGTGCTCGCCAGGCCTTGGGGCGACCATTACAGGTGGGCTGGCCAAGTACTTCTTCAAATCCTCAAATGCTTTTTCAGCTTCTGGGTCCACTTGAAAGTGCCCGTTCTTTTCATGATCTTGAAAAACGGCAGGGCCCTTTCGCCGAACTTGGAGATGAATCTACCCAAGCTGGCCATGCAGCCTGCTAGGCGTTGCATGTCCTTGAGCCTGCGTGGGGGTTGCATGCCTTCTATGGCCGTGATTTTGTCTGGGTTTGCCTCTATGCCCCGATGAGACACGAGGAAGCCCAGCAATTTGCCCGAAGGTACTCCAAAGACGGACTTGGCGGTGTTGAGCTTGATGTTCACCTTGCGCAGGCTGGCGAAGGTTTCTTCCAGGTCTCCGAGCAGAGTATTTCCTTCTCGTGACTTCACGATGATGTCATCAACATACGCTTCAGCTTTTCGCCCCATTTGCCCGCCAAGGGCTATCCTCATTAACCTATGGAAAGTGGCTCCGGCATTTTTTAGGCCGAAGGGCATGCAGACGTAGCAATACACACCGCATGGGGTGAGGAAAGCCGTCTTCTCCTCATCCTCTTTAGCCATCTTAATCTGATGATAACCAGAGAAGGCATCGAGGAAACAGAGGAGGTCGCAGCCTGCCGTGGAGTCCACGATCTGGTCAATTCTGGGCATGGGGTAAGGGTCCTTGGGGCAGGCCTTGTTTACGTCGGTGTAGTCGATGCAGAGGCGGCCTCCGCCGGCGGGTTTTGGTACTACCACGCCGTTGGAGAGCCAAGTGGGGTGCGCGACTTCGCGGACGACTTTTGCCGCTTTGAGCTTCTCGACCTCCTTGACGATGAATGCTTGCTTCTCGGGGGCTTGTTTTCTTGCTTTTTGCTTGATGGGGCGTGCGTTTGGGCACACGGACAAGTGGTGCTCGATCACCTCCCTCGGTACACCAGACATATCTGACGGTGTCCATGCGAACATGTCAGAGTTTGCCTGGAGGAAGGCGACGAGCGCGCTTTCCTATTTGGGAGGCAGTGCGGCGCCAATGGTGACGCTAGCCCCCGAGCCTTCAGCGCCCGAGCTACCTGAGCTCAGAGAGATCTTCTTTGTAGCAGCTGCCTCCAGGGAGAACAACTGCTTCTTCTTCTTGGGCCTCTCGAGAGGTTGTTGGTCCTCGTCTGCGGGGAAGGCCATGGCGGCAGTCTTGTAGGCCGTCTCCACAGCGCGCATAGCGTCCAGGACATGCCCACGTATGGTGATCGTGACGGCGCTGCCGGGGATTTTGACCATGCTGTATGCATGGTGCGTGACGGCCATGAACTTCGTGAGCGCGGGGTAGCCGAGGATGGCGTTGTACGGCAGGCCGATGTGCGCAACATCGAAGTCGATGTGCTCGGTGCGGTAATTTTCCTCGCTCCCGAAGGTGACGGCAAGACTGACCTGGCCTAGAGGCTCGATTGAGCCGCTGGTGACCCCCGTGAAGGGCCTCGAGGGCATAAGCCTCTCGTAGGGCACTTGAAGCGCTTCGAACGTATCTATGGAGATAACGTTCAGGCCTGCTCCGCCATCGATGAGCGTCTTGGAGACAGCCACATTGTCGATGGTAGGGGTGCAGACCAGCGGGAGGGTTCCAACAGTCTTGGTGGACTTGGGGTGGTCTTGAGCGTCGAAGGCGATGGTGTACTGCGACCACTTGAGGGGCCTGGAGGTTTCTTTGCTTGGGAGGGCGGCGTTGAGCTCGCGGTCGAACTGCTTAAACTGGTTGTTTGACTTCAGCGCCTGCGCCCCCCCTAGGATGCAGGCAATGGCGCCCCTCGGGGCTTGGTAGCCACCATCTTCCTCGTCAGGGAGGTTGTCGTTCTTTTCTGCGGCGTTGGCTCGATTTCCAGATGGTTTCTGGTAGCCGCCCTTGCGTCCGCCTCCGCCGTAGCCACGGCCGCCGCTGTCTTCTGCTTGCTCGCGCTCCTTGCTCAACCTTTTGAGGTCGTAGCAGGACTCCGTAGAGTGGCCGCGCCTGTTGTGGTAGATGCAGAAGGGGCAGTGATCATCTTTCCTTTCTCCCGCCTCGGGGGAGTCCCTGCGGTGCCCTTTGTGTCGGGCTCCGCCGCGAGAACTGCGGTGGCCTTGCGCTTGGGCTCCTCCTTCTTCTTCTGGCTCTTGGACCCCTCAGCATGATCGTTCCCCCTCGAGGACATTTTCACGAAGAGGAGCCCCTCTTCAGCCTTGGCGAACTTGTCCGCCATGTCGAACAGCTTGACCACAGAGGTGAGCTTGTCGTGGATACCCAGTTTCTCGAGCATCCTGCTGTTTGTGACGCCCTCGCGGAAGGCGGCGATGACTTGGGTGTCGTGGATGTTCGGGATCTTGTTGCGCACTTGGCTGAAGCGATGGATGTACTTGCGGAGCATTTCGTCCTTCCTCTGCACCACAACGCGCAGGTCGTTGTGGGTGAGGGCACGCTCGTATGTCCCCTTGAAGTTGGAGACGAATTGCTTGCAGAGCTCCTCCCAGGAGCTCACAGAGTCCTCCGGGAGGTTCAGGAGCCACGACAGCGCAGAGTCGCGTAGCGCGTGGGAGAACCAGTTGGCCATGACCTTGTCGTCTCCTCCCGCAGCTTGGATGGAGGTGGTGTAGAGCTGCAGGAACTCGACGGGGTTGCTGGAGCCGTCGTAGCCCTTGAGAAGAGCCGACCTGAACTTCTGCGGCCAGACCACGCGGCGCAAGGAGCGTGTGAACGCCATGCAGCCCGAGGTGTACGTAGCGACCCCGTGCTGAAGCGCGTCGCGGTTCTGCTGTCCCGCCTTGCCGAGCTCCTCCACGAGCCTGTTCTGTCGGTCTCGCTGGAGCTCCATCGCCACACGGGCGTCGGGCGCGGTGCACTGCACGATCATGCAATCGCGCGGTGAGGTCGCGTGTGACGCAGCCCTCTGTGCTGCAGCCGGTGCAGGCCCCGGAGGTGGCGGAGGCGCATTTGTTGCGACCGTGCCCGCGAGAGAGTGATGCGCGTTGGACTGCGACGGGGAGGGGCGTGTCGTGGCGATGCCGACGAGGTGGTTGAGGCGTTGGAGCCACTGCTCGTGGGCCTCAGCGGTGGGCTGGTAGCGGAGCAGCTCCTGCGCCCTGAGCAACGCGGTGTGTGGCGCGGGGTCAGTTCTCCCCGGGCCCGAGCCGCTCGGGCGCTGCATCGGGTGCGATGACTGCGTGTCCTCCTGGTGCTCGGCGTCGTGCTCCGGCGCGTCCTCGTGAGGGCCAGAAGGGACATGCCCCTCTTGGCGGGGTCGGCCCCGCCTTGCACGGGTGGTCGCGCGGGTGGTCGCGGCGCCTGGGGGCGCGCGTGTTCCCGCGGGCGCACGTCGGCTGACTCGAGCGGTGCGGGTGGCGCGCGTGTTCACCATGGCGCGGAGACGAACTCGGAGGTTGTTGACGCGCCTCAATCCCCTACCTGCCGCGCCAAATGTCGGGTTATGACTCCCGGGAATCGCGCGTAGTCACTTCCTGAAGTGTAGTTCGAGAGAGGATTGAACGCGGAGGTCTAAACCCTCAAGTGGCTCCGTGACGTTGCTCGCCGAACCCGGAGAATACGCACACCCGACCAAGGAAAACACCGTCCTTTTCCCAGGTTCACGGCCCTCGTGAGGAGGTAAGACCGCTACTCCTGCCTGTCTGTATTATATGTGGGAGGTTACAGTACAATTGAGCTTGCCGGAAGCCCCCTTGAGGCAGTTCTCGCCGGGGGATGGAAGCAATGATCTTCTTCCTCCTCCAGCCAGAGGCTAACCTAACCAGAGCTGCTAGGGTTTACAAGGGTGTTTTGCACGCAAAGAGCCGACCCTTGCTATGATGGATGTCTTCTCTCTTTTATAGGCGTCTCGGGCCTTCTTCTTCGGCTTGGCCTTCAAGGTGGCTCCCACTTGCCAGTGGCGGGGCGGAGCACAAGTCCACCGCGCTCCATTCGTCCATGGACTCGGTCCATTGTTAATAAAGGTGGCGCCGTGGCCGACCGGCGGCCGACCGCGCTCGTACTATCCGCAGAGCGGACAGTCTCTGAGGTGGAGCCCGCGATGACGATCTCCGTTGGAGGGTTGCGCCGTCCACCTGCTTTATCGTCAGAGTAGAAGGTCCTCACAGCTGTGCAGCATGCAGAGCAGCTTTGTTGACCGCTTTAGCGCCAGGGACATCGACGGGGGTGTGAGCGCCTCTGTACGAGCGTGGCAGAGGTCACGTGCGCTCTGCCGGGGTTCCTTGGCGACGACGTTTCCCTCTAGGCCTGAGGGGATATTTCTGCCGGACTTCCCTCAGGCGGGTTGGTTCCTTGATGGGGAGGATCCCCTGAGGCGAGGGGTCGCTTGAGGCCCTCGCCTCCTCTTCAGACCCTCGAGGGGGATCGCCTCTCGAGGGTCCCGTCAGGCGGTGACGCCTGGTCCTTAGTCGTTTCGTCCATCTGGCCCGCGAGCGAGTGTAGCGTACATGCACTTTAAATAAGGCAGATACCTGTGTATAGTGCAAATCCCTGGATCGATTCATTTGCACACACAGTTTACGATGTAATATCACAACAAAGCGTCAATTTTATTACATCGATGATCCAGAATTACAAAATATTCGATACAAGTTGCATAGCATAAAGCTAGCATTGAAAAAGTACACAGCGGAAATACAATAGCAGTGAGTCTCTATCACTTTCATGATGCCACAGGCGAAAACATGTTGGTTGTAGACTCGAAACCTAAAACCGAAACCTCACTCGTCATCTGAACAATCTGCAATAGAAAAAAAACATTGCAACAACGTGGGTCAGATTACATTAAAAATGGAGTCTGGCAAGTGACACTATGGTGAACACTTAAAGGAATAACTCTATAGCCTATATGCTTATTTGGCTGGTGGAGTTCAAGGCTATTTTGCATAAAGCCAATTTTTCCTATCTCTTTGGAAAACTCTTTCTTCAAATCAAGGCAAGTATGGCATGAAAACCATAAATCTCATCTTCCCTTGTTCACCCATTTAGTTTTATTTCTGAAGTTAGAATGGTGGAATCCTCCGTTGACGTCCGTGATCAGCTGCTCAAATTGTCCGTACCGGGGACACGGCTAAGTACTTAGTTTTACACTCTGTAGAGGTTGTGCACGTTCACCATTGTACCCATTCAACCCAATTATCCTTTACACACCATTTGTGAATAGGAAAGGAGAAGAATGAGACGAGATCATTCAGAAGCATGTTCCCTCCCACTCTGACTTGACTCGTTCCACCTAACATCCCCCTACATCTGCTTGTCAAGCCAGAGAGAGTCCACGCAACATAATTGATCAAGCCAGAGCCCATATGGCAATGGCTGCACTGGAAGCAATCGTCACTCGGAGTTCTTCAGATTCCTGTGTTCCCTAGGTGGCCATCCACAAGTGCACGTACTCCAGGAACCATAGACATGGACCGAAGTAGCCACTCAACTTCGCCACCATTAACAACCAATCAACCCAGGAGTTTCATTAACTTAGTGGATGTGCACTCTCAGGTAAAAATCACCATGCTCACGGCCCTAAGTCGAATAGACATTCATCATAGGCGACGACAACCATGAGCACAGCCCTGAGTAGTCACTTAACATTTTGTAAAACTTTTCTTCAATTGCATAGCATCAATCCATCTACTAAGTATTATATAGGAACCTATACACAGGAGTAAGGGAATTCTACACAGGTTTAGCATAGCAATACTATCCTACTCATGCATATAAAAATACACTAAGTAATGCATATATAAATAATAGGAAGTTTATGAGGTGTGCCACTTGCCTTTGAATGTTGTCGTTGTTCACAAACTCTTTTCAACAACGAACGTTTGCTCTCCGTTTAATCTAAACCATATAAGCAAACAACAATACAACAATCAACAAACAGCAATCATCAAACCTACATGCTCATATCTAGTGAACAAACAAGTTTTGTAAACTTCTAAGGAAAACATGTCATGCATGAAAATCTTTTAAGTTAATGCAAGGAAATGTGTTGGTCAAAAATGACTAAGGACTAAGGTCATAAGTTGAATAAAATATTTTGTTTTATATCATCTTGAATAAGCCCTCTAATGGTTTAGTCTTGATGTGTAGAAATATTTAGAGTAAATACTAAGTCATTTCATCCAGATGATCAACAATTATTATCAACTCTGTGTAAATTGGACATTTACTATAGTGAGAGAGACAGACACCCGGCCAACCACTTAAATTGTGGAACATGTCTCATCTACGTGGACATGTAAGGTTTGTTTCCAGGCCGCTTCATCTCACTATTCCGCTAGGATCCAACAAACTTCAAGACGATAATATCATGATCAAAAATTGTTTATGTCAAATGTGAAAGACAAGATTAGAAAAGAAGGAAAAGATAGAAGAAAGATGTAGTTGTCCTCCAGGCTTCATCTCCAGACTTGTAATATTCTCCTTGATGATGTCTTGATTGAAGTTTTGATAGACGTGATAAATCTTCAGACTTGGTGGTTCTTGTATCCTCGAGGCTGGTCTTGGATTTACTTAGTCATCATGAAGTCTAACAGAAGAAGGAGGGAGAAAAGAAAGAAAGAGGGAGAAAGACTTAGAAAATATTTCTGGTTGGTCTTCATGAACTTCTTCTTGATCTTTCTTCTAAGTACTTCCACTCCTTGGAGATTCTTCTGGAGTCTTGTTTGGCTAATTCCTTCATTGGTCTTCCAGCTCCATGTTGAAAATTACTAAGTGTCTAGTGCATAGCACTTTAATCAAAAGACTAAATTTGGAAATATTCCTCACTCAGAGAAAACTAATGAAGAGATTTCCTATGGGGAATATTTCTATATGTGAAAAAATGTTATGCATGCAATGCAATTTTAAATCATAAGAAATGTCATACAAAATTTGTGATATTTATAAAGTATGCATTAGGCTATAAATACAATTTAATTAATTTCTATTTTTTTGGAAAATATAATAAAAGGGATAATTATAAGATTAAAGTTTTCTTTAACTAAATTTTATAACAAAATTTTATAATTAGTGTTAATAGACAAGGAGCATTAAATTAAATTTATAGCAATTTGATTTAATAAAAAAAATTCCATTAATAGTTATGTTGAAAAGACTCAAACTATTCAAATTAAATATATAACTATGATTTCATTCCAATATTACTCAAAATTATTTTATAGCAGTGGCATTAATTCACAATTATTCTACAGTTTCTAAAACAATTTTATTTGTAACTTTTGGAATTCTAGATTTAAAGTTATGACAAATATACTCAAATCTTCCATTTGAAATTTGAATATTTTAAATTAAGTCAAATTTGAATTTTGGCCGATCTAAAATATTCTACATGTCAAGGGCTTTCCAAATATATAAAAATATTTGAATTTGGATAAGCAGAGAAAAAATATATGATAAATCTAATGTATAGGGTCTTTTCTGCAAAATTGCCATTTAATCTAATTAAAATAAATCAATTTCCACGTGGCTGCTGACTCAGCTGCTGACTCGGTGCTGACGCGGATCTGACGTGGCAAGTGAAACGATCTGGATCGTTAGATCCAGATCTGACGATCGAGATCTACTCGTACCGATTCGTTTAAAACTTCTAATCTGGTGCGTTGGAAGGAGATCGGAGGGCTCACAGCGATTGAACAAAAGGTGGCGGCGCTCCGGTCGCCGGAGATGAAGGAGACGGCGGCGGCGGCTCGGACGCGGACGGGGACGGTGCTCCGGCAGTTCCTCGGACGCGCGGATGATGCCCTCGGGTGCGGCGCGTCGCGTTGAAGACGAAGGGGGCAACGTCGTCGTCTCGTTCTTCCTGGATAGGCGGGGAGGTGCGGGCGGAGCCACGGCTACTCCGACGAGCTCGGTCTCGCACGGTTTCGTCGACTAGCTACGGGGAAGGACGAAACAAAAGGTCATACGGATGCGCCCGAGGATGGCAAGGACAGAGGAGAGGACCAGGGGCTCGGGAGTTGCTCACCTTGCCGGAGAACGTAGAAAAACGGCGGCGGAAATCCGAAGTCCGGCGAGCAAATACACGAGCCTGGCGGCGGGTCGGGCAAGGGTTCTTGGGGGAAAAGAACGGGGGGGGGGGGGGGGGCTCGTGGCTTTATATGGGTCTGGAGGGGAGAAACGGGTCGCGTTGATTTCGCCGGAAATTGGAAGGAGATCGCCGGCGTGATTCTCGGGCGCGATTTATGGAGGTTGAAGAAGGGCGACCCCCTGACAGGTGGGTCCCACATGTCAGGTATTTTTCTTTTTCTTTCCTGTTTTATTTATTTCCTTTATAACTTTTGTTTTATAACTCCAATTGAGGTCAAACAAATTTCTAAAAATTTGTAAAATTATTAGCGTTCTGTTAAACCAGTTGTGGGAGTGTTTTGAACACTTTTGGAGATAATAATTTTCGAAATATTGAGTAAATGTAAAATTGACACTTTATGTTTAATTTAAAGCTAAGGTTTAATAAATTTTAATTTTGGCTAAATAAATTATATGAAATACCCATATTCAATTATGTTTGGATTTAAGTCATTTAAACTCATTTTCAGCTACTGAATTTATTTTAGGCTTTAGTAATATACTAAATAACAATACCCATACTATATGAAAATAAAAGGAAAAAATAATGTATTCATTTTTAATTCAAAATAATTTGTGCACCATTATAGTTTATATTATGATAATTCATTTGAAAACTTCATAACAACTTTGGAAAATATTTTTGTTTTAATTAATTTCTTATTTATAATATATTAATCATTTTATGCTTTGAAGATAGGTGAAATTCATTTAAGCAAATGACATGTTTATTTGGCTAATTCATTAATTTAAAATCTATGAAGTTTTATAGTTATAAATTATAGAATTGAAATTTTATCACCATGTTTTGAACTTAGTTGAGAGGATGAACACCATTTGGCAACTAATACTATTTTTAAATAATTTATGAATTTATGAATAGATATGGCTAAGTGGTTGAAATTACTTCCTTATAAGGAAATTATTTTATTAAAATGAAATGGTTTGAAGTTTATAAAACATCTGTCAAATTACCTATTACAGTTTTTGAAATACAATGGATAATAAAATGTTTAACTAGAAACCACTTTTGAAAGAAAAGTTAAACTGAGATATTTGAAATAAAACTCTTTAATATGTTTGAAGTCTTTTACAGTTGGTTTTCTTATGCATTTACTGTTTAATTTTAATCCAAAACAAAAGTTTTAAATTTTAGTGATTTTTGAACATTAGAAAATGTTGGGATGTTACAGACTACCACCCTTAAAAGGAATCTCGTCCCCGAGATTCGGAGAAGCTAGGAAGACAAAGCAAATGCTCGTATGATTTTGATAACTCGGGACATTTTGAGAAATGAAATTTCTGACATGGAAACTAGAAACTAGCAGGGGATGAATTTTCTGATTGGGAAGGCTCGAAAGAAGGATGGTTTGGGATCTCTGGGTTGAAGCATCGGGGTTTAATTAAACTAGGTGGCTACCACCCTTAAAAGAAAATTTTGTGGTCAGTCTAGAAACTTTGTTTAATCCTTTTTATTTCTCCGTTGTAGAGCGTGCAAGTATTCAAAATACAATGACATGTGGTAGCTACGGAAAGTTTTAGCACTCCCGTTTTCCACTCGGTCCTTGAAGAGATTTAATCCTCTTCCACTCTGGGCAGCCACTGGCATAATGTCCCTTATCCTTGCACCTGTAGCATGTTATGTGGCTAAGATCCTTCTTGGATTCACTCTTTTGTCTTTGTTCCTCGAGGATCTTCATGAGAAACTATCGCATTCCTTCCTTGGCTTGCTAGTTAGTTTGTTACACCAAGGGATAAAATTGACATTGGATTGGAACATGGGTTGTTCCTTCACACAGCAAGCAAATAACCCGTTTGGTGTGGCGTCCATTAATTGGACGTCTTGTGTGACCATGGGGCCACTCATCAGAACAATTCTTGGACGTATGTCCTATCTCTCCACAAGTTTTGCATGCCTTTAGTTTGGTCATAGGGTCCTCTTCCACAATACTATGGTTTTGATCAATTTTAGGCGAGTGGTCGTTGATCACCTTCTGCCTCTGGTTCCTTAACGGCTTTCGCGTAGTTGGGTACAATTCACTGTTGTCGTTATTGGAGTGAGACATCTGTTCGTTTTAGAAAATAAATGAGTTGAATTATATGTACTATGGAGAAATACTACTTCAATAATTTCAGAACAAGCCAACCAATTCCTAATAATATCAATCAACATGATTCAAACACATGCAAACACATACAAAAAAAACAATTTTCACACTTATTTCGAGAATTCGAACTAATCATTTATCGAACGAAAACGCACCAATGTCATGGAATTACAAAAACGATAGTACTGCCATACCACAATTTGATAGGTCAATAAATCAAATCGATACGATAAGCTAAATGAGATAAATGGTGGTCCCTCTAACATGGTTTGTATTGCTCCACTTATTCCTCCTCAATCTCACGCTTGCGCTTTATTGCGTGGTTATTCGCCACAGGCGTGACTTCTCCCTCAGTTGACTCTTCCAAAAGCACCTCTTCGTGGTCTTCTTCATCCTTTACCTCTGAGTTTACTACCACATTTCCAATGCCTTGGTCACTTCCTTCAGCTACTGGCGGTGGTGGAGGTGCATTGAGTTGCGCCTCAAGGGTGGCGATCTGCTCATCCTTGTTAAGATTCTACAAATGTAGTTCATGGATGAGTTCCTCCATATGGCCAATAAGGGTTTCAGAAGTCTGGAGTTCTTGGGTTTTAGCGTGTATGACGGCTCGGGCATGATCTGCGATGTTATAAGCTCGCTGAACCTTTCTGGTCAGACGGTTCATGAGAAAATCAAAGTCTTCAAACATCTTGTTAGTGATGGGCAGGTCCAAGCGATTTCCCGTGTGAGCCATTGAGTGGCCATGCGCATCCCTCTTCCCAAAGGCACGGAAGGGCGATTCTGGTCCAGCTTGTTGCGATACTTATAACACAATCGGGCCATCAAGTCCACCATAGCTATGTTCACTCCTTCAATCCATTCAGGGTAGTAGGTGACATAGTCCACGGGCTCGAAGTCTGGCATCGTGGGATCTGGGGTCATGATTGTGCGGATTTCCCAACGCGTCACATCAGGTATGTCGGTCTCTTCCTTCCTTCCTCGGAAATAGGGCGGTGGTAGCTTCAATATACTTGTCAACCTAGACAGCTGCCTCCCAAAGATGAAATCCGACAAAACTCCAGCATACGCGGTCTCAGTGTACTCTCCCATCTAAAATTTTGAAGAGGAAAGAGTATTAGAATTAAAATGAAACAGAAAAATTCATATGATAAAATGAAAAGTTTTGTTTTTAGAAAAGTGAATAAAATAGATTTTCAATCCTATGGTCAAATCATATTTCTATCCAAACCTAGGGTTTCGAACCTACAGGCAACTTGGCTCTGATACCATCTGTAGCGTACCTGCACTTTAAATAAGGCAGATACCTTTGTATAGTGCAAATCCCTGGATCGATTCATTTGCACACATAGTTTACGATGTAATATCACAACAAAGCGTCAATTTTATTACATCGATGATCCAGAATTACAAAATATTCGATACAAGTTGCATAGCATAAAGCTAGCATTGAAAAAGTACATAGCGGAAATACAATAGCAGTGAGTCTCTTTCACTTTCATGCTGCCACAGGTGAAAACATGTTGGTTGTAGACTCGAAACCTATAAACGAAACCTCACTCGTCATCTGAACAATCTGCAATAAAAAAAATATTGCAACAACGTGGGTCAGATTCCATTAAAAATGGAGTCTGGCAAGTGACACTATGGTGGGCACTTAAAGAAATAACTCTATAGCCTATATGCATATTTGTTTGGTGGAGTTCAAGGCTATTTTGCATAAAGCCAATTTCTTGCTCACTACCCTTACTGAGACGGCTAACAACCGTCTTAAAGTTAGATTAGAATTCTTCGACTGAGAAAGTTTCTCTTTCGGCTGAGCCTTTTTTCGTATCTCTTTGGAAAACTCTTTCTTCAAATCAAGACCAGTATGGCATGAAAACCATAAATCTCATCTTCCCTTGTTTACCCATTAAGTTTTATTTCTGAAATTGGAATGGTGGAATCCTCCGTTGACGTCCGTGATCAGCTGCTCAAATTGTCCTTACCGGGGACACGGCTAAGTACTTAGTTTTACACTCTGCAGAGGTTGTGCACGTTCACCATTGTACCCATTCAACCCAAATTATCCTTCACACACCATTTGTGAATAGGAAAGGAGAAGAATGAGATGAGATCTTTCAGAAGCATTTTCCCTCCCACTCTGACTTGACTCGTTCCACCTAACATCCCCCTACATCTGCTTGTCAAGCCGGAGAGAGTCCATGCAACATAATTGAGCAAGCCAGAGCCCATATGGCAATGGCTGCACTGGAAGCAATCGTCACTCGGAGTTCTTCAGATTCCTCTGTTCCCTGGGTGGCCATCCACAAGTGCACATACTCCAGGAACCATAGACATGGACCGGAGTAGCCACTCAACTTCGCCACCATTAACAACCAATCCACCCAGGAGTTTCATTAACTTAGTGGATGTGCACTCTCAGGTAAAAATCACCATGCTCACGGCCCTAAGTAGAATAGACATTCATCCTAGGCGATGACAACCATGAGCACAGCCCTGAGTAGTCACTTAACATTTTGTATAACTTTTTTTCAATTGCATAGCATCAATACATCTACTAAGTATTATATAGGAACCTAGACACAGGAGTAAGGGAATTCTACACAGGTTTAGCATAGCAATACTATCCTACTCATGCATATAAAAATACACTAAGTAATGCATATAGAAATAATAGGAAGTTTATGAGGTGTGCCACTTGCCTTTGAATGTTGTCGTTGTTCACAAACTCTTTTCAACAACGAACATTTGCTCTCCGTTTAATCTAAACCATATAAGCAAACAACAATACAACAATCAAGAAACATCAATCATCAAACCTACATGCTCATATCTAGTGAACAAAATTTTTTTGTAAACTTCTAAGGAAAACATGTCATGCATGAAAATCTTTCAAGTTAATGCAAGGAAATGTGTTGGTAAAAAATGACTAAGGACTTAGGTCATAAGTTGAATAAAATATTTTGTTTTATATCATCTTGAATAAGCCCTCTAATGGTTTAGTCTTGATGTGTAGAAATATTTAGAGTAAATACTAAGTCATTTCTTCAAGATGATCAACAATTATTATCAACTCTTTGTAAATTGGACATTCACTATAGTGACAGAGACAGACATCCGGCCATCCACTTAAATTGTGGAACAGGTCTCATCTACGTGGACATGTAAGGTTTGTTTCCAGGCCGCTTCATCTCACTATTCCGCTAGGATCCAACAAACTTCAAGACGATAATATCATGATCAAAAATTGTTTATGTCAAATGTGAAAGACAAGATTAGAAAAGAGGGAAATGATAGAAGAAAGATGTAGTTGTCCTCCAGGCTTCATCTCCAGACTTGTAATATTCTCCTTGATGATGTCTTGATTGAAGTTTTGATAGACGTGATAAATCTTCAGACTTGGTGGTTCTTATATCCTCGAGGCTGGTCTTGGATTTACTTAGTCATCATGAAGTCTAACAGAAGAAGGAGGGAGAAAGACTTAGAAAATATTTCTGGTTGGTCTTCCTGAACTTCTTCTTGATCTTTCTTCTAAGTACTTCCACTCCTTGGAGATTCTTCTGGAGTCTTGTTTGGCTAATTCCTTCATTGGTCTTCCAGCTCCATGTTGAAAATTACTAAGGGACTAGTGCATAGCACTTTTATCAAAAGACTAAATAATTTGGAAATATTCCTCACTTAAAGAAAACTAATGAAGAGATTTCCTATGGGGAATATTTCTATATGTGAAAAAATGTTATGCATGCAATGCAATTTTAAATCCTAAGAAATATCATACAAAATTTGTGATATTTATAAAGTATGCACTAGGCTATAAATACAATTTAATTAATTTCTATTTTTCTGGAAAATATAAAAAAAGGGATAATTATAAGATTAAAGTTTTCTTTAACTAAATTTTATAACAAAATTTTATAATTAGTGTTAATAGACAGGGAGCATTAAATTAAGTTTATAACTATGATTTCATTCCAATATTACTCAAAATTATTTTATAGCAGTGGCATTAATTCACAATTATTCTAAAGTTTCTAAAACAATTTTATTTGCAATTTTTGGAATTCTAGATTTAAAGTTATGACAAATATAATCAAATCTTCCATTTGATATTTGAATATTTTAAATTAAGTCAAATTTGAATTTTGGCCGGTCTAAAATATTCTACATGTCAAGGGCTTTCCAGATGTATAAAAATATTTGAATTTGGATAAGCAGAGAAAAAGATATGATAAATCTAATGTACAGGGTCTTTTCTGCAAAATTGCCATTTAATCTAATTAAAAGAAATCAATTTCCACGTGGCTGCTGACTCAGCTGCTGACTCGGTGCTGACGCATATCTGACGTGGCAAGTGAAACGATCTGGATGACGCGCGGATGATGCCCTCGGGTGCGGCGCGTCGCGTTGAAGACGAAGGGGGCAACGTCGTCGTCGCGTTCTTCCTGGAACGGCGGGGAGGTGCGGGTGGAGCCACGGCTACTCCGCCGAGCTCGGTCTCGCACGGTTTCGTCGACTAGCTGCGGGGAAGGAAGAAATAAAAGGTCATACGGATGCGCCCGAGGATGGCAAGGACAGAGGAGAGGACCAGGGGCTCGGGAGTTGCTCACCTTGCCGGAGAACGAAGAAAAACGGCGGCCGAAATCCGAAGTCCGGCGAGCAAATACACGAGCCTAGCGGCGGGTCGGGCTAGGGTTTTTGCGGGAAAAGAACGGGGGGGGGGGGGGGCTCGGGGCTTTATATGGGGCTGGAGGGGAGAAACGGGTCGCGTTGATTTCGCCGGAAATTGGAAGGAGATCGCCGGCGTGATTCTCGGGCGCGATTTCTAGAGGTTGAAGAAGTGCGACTCCCTGACAGGTGGGTCCCACATGTCAGGTATTTTTCTTTTTCTTTTCTGTTTTATTTATTTCCTTTATAACTTTTGTTTTATAACTCCAATTGAGGTCAAACAAATTTCTAAAAATTTGTAAAATTATTATCTTTCTGTTAAACCAGTTGTGGGAGTGTTTTGAACACTTTTCAAAATAATAATTTTCGAAATATTGAGTGAATGTAAAATTGACACTTTATGTTTAATTTAAAACTAAGGTTTAATAAATTTTAATTTTGGCTAAATAAATTATATGAAATACCCAAATTCAATTATGTTTGTATTTAAGTCATTTAAACTCATTTTCAGCTACTGAATTTATTTTAGGCTTTAGTAATATACTAAATAACAATACCCATACTATATGAATATAAAAGGAAAAAAATAATGTATTCATTTTTAATTCAAAATAATTGGTGCACCATTATAGTTTATATTATGATAATTCATTTGAAAACTTCATAACAACTTTGGAAAAGATTTTTGTTTTAATTCATTTCTTATTTAGAATATATTAATCATTTCATGCTTTGAAGATAAGTGAAATTCATTTAAGCAAATGACATGTTTATTTGGCTAATTCATTAATTTAAAATCTATGAAGTTTTATAGTTATAAATTATAGAATTGAAAATTTATCACCATGTTTTGAACTTAGTTGAGAGGATGAACACCATTTGGCAACTAATACTATTTTTAAAAAATTTATGAATTTATGCATAGATATGGCTAAGTGGTTGAAATTACTTCCTTATAAGGAAATTATTTTATTAAAATGAAATGGTTTGAAGTTTATAAAACATCTGTCAAATTACCTATTACAGTTTTTGAAATACAATGGATAATAAAATGTTTAACTAGAAACCACTTTTGAAAGAAAAGTTAAACTGAGATATTTGAAATAGAACTGTTTAATATGTTGGAAGTCTTTTACAGTTGGTTTTCTTATGCATTTACTATTTTATTTTAATCCAAAACAAAAGTTTTAAATTTTAGTCATTTTTGAACATTATAAAATGTTGCGATGTTACAGCGAGGCCTGGGGGGAATGGGCTCTTAATACCCCAGTTCCCACTAGGCCGACAGAGGTGATCAACAGAATCAAAACAGGTTATTTTCGGTAGGAAAAGACTTCAACCAGCATAAGGTGAGGTGGTGATCATAATGATCCAGACATGGCTCTTGGTATAAATAGAATTACTCGAACATGTTGAGCATTGGTTTCCAGAGGCTAATTAATATGGTGCTTTGGAAAAGAGAGTTGATAATGCGTGCAACATGTTAAAATCCAATATAATTCAAGACTTATTTTATGGTCCTATATAGTTTTGCAACATGTAGTTTTTAGGACTACTGTTAGTTTCTCAAATGATATATATTTTTTTGGGTGGTTGCAAAAATCAAAACATCATGGCAAATAGAGTTTGTTAAGAATAAATTTTGGAGAAGATACATGGACAATTTTATTAGACATATCATTGCTATCAGAGGCCATATTATAACTGGTTCGAGTCTTAGGGTTGTTATTTAGAAGTCAACAACATAAACAACAACACACAAGATGACACACAGAGCATACCAGGGGAAACACATCCATTAACACGACATTCCAAAATGTTTTTGTTGGCTCAGAATTTTGGGTTCTTTATACTTTAGTTTTTGCTGCTTCCAAAATTTGGGGCGTTACAGACCTTCCCCCCTTAAAAGAATCATGTCCCGAGATTCCTAAGCGGGTACTAAGAGAAATGGAAAAGAGGGTCCAATGATTCTTCATCTTCTGAAGTTGTTGATTCCAGAATAAGATTTCCTTGTTGATGAGACGTATGATATCTTCTAGAAAACTTGGGTCCTTGCTGAAAGTGTTGACTTGAAGGTCGATGATGATGCAGGGTTCTTGTTGAGCTGACTTCAAAAACTCCAGGGTTGGGGCGCAAGGAACAACTTTTTCACAACTATCTAATAAAACTAGCACTAGTCTTCCCCCCTTAAAAAGGGGCACACATGAAGGGTTAAAGATGACGGTTAAAGTTGTCGCCGACTTCAGGGTGTTGCTGGTCTTGAGCATCATGATGATCTTCATCTTGGTTGTAGCTCCTCGGTACTTGGGGCTGATGTAGATACTCGTCTCGATATTGTCGTCTTGAGGGTTTAGCAGTTTGACAAAAGCGAACATTTTTCAAACCTCACATGGGCGTCGGATTGGTGGACTTGACTCTCTTTCTTTTCATAACAAGTCAGAAAGGTGCTAAGATCTGCTAAAGACGTCTAAACTTGCCTTATGTTAGGTGTTGCCAAGTGCAACAGTCTTCGGTCTTCTCCTCGTTTTAGGTGTCTTGCTGGATAGGATGTCTTCTAATGCGCCCACCATTGGTTTTCACACTAAGAAATTTGATGAAGACTTTCTTGTTTCTCTGGCTTCATGATGCTTCGCAAAAACTTCAAAGGTCAATTGGATCTAAGTTAGTCTAAAAGTCATTGCTTACTATAAAACTCAAGTCAGGGTCAGTTGAGTTAATAACGTTGACGCGCAGAAGGCACTGACGACACTAGCTTCATGGTACATCTTCATGTAGACGATCTTCCGTGTTGGTTGTCTTTGTTGATGCTGATGTCGATCTCTTTTCTACGTCATGGCTTGAAGGCTTTCATAGAGTGTTCAAATAGTCGTGGCTCTTGGCGTTATTCGAGTCCTCCGTGTTGCCATCTGTAAGAGAGACTTCCGTTGGCACTTTTATTCTAATCTTGGTTTGAAGGTCTTGAGGAGGTTAGTTAGTAACAAGTCATTGGTGTGAGATGTTACTCAAGGGGTAGATACGTTAAGTTTGTGATGGTATACTTGTAATTCAAATAGTTCATTAAACTTGTCAAGGCTCGCCACATTACGGGGATGGGCCTTTTTTTTTGGGCTTCGGTATCATGCGTAGCTTATATCTCTCACATGATAAAGTTTAGATTAGAAGGAGAACATTTTAGGAGGATTTTGAGCACAAGTTTATAAGTGCATAAGGGTGCATCTAAGGCAGAATGTAAGAAAGGTTCTGGTGTAAAAATAACAAGATGCTTTAAACAAATTTTAAAGTATGTGCCTAATATGCATTGCCTACAAGTCGTGTGTGTGAAAGATATCACAGAACAACATATCAACCACAAGCAACCAAACAAGGCACACACAAGCAAAAGCCATACCAGCAAAAGAGCACACAAGACACCTATAGAACAAAAAGGGCACTCAACAATCGCGTTAGCTGGAGAATCCAACCAAGGGTCATATCCTAGAAGTCCTATGGGTCTTGGTCATTACTACTTTCTAGAGTCTACACTTGTTCAGTTGGGGCTCCTACTGGAAAGCTTGAGACTGTAGAAGTTGCAACTGGAGTAAATTATTGGGGTTGAAGTCTAGACAGTGACACTGCTTTGACAAGTAAGGGTTGCTTTGTAGCTTGTTCCTTCACTTGAAGACCACCTTGATGTCGTATGCTGAAATCTTGAGACTGAACTCTGCCTTCTCGGTACTAGTTACTTAGGTCTCATTTGGGTTCATCGTCAAGTTTATACAAGCTATGAATAAGGACAAGATATTAGAGAAAAGTGTTTTGAAGTACTTTAAATTAGAGAGGTAAGATAGAGATGGTTTTCAGAAAAGGTGAGGAGTGGAAACAATATTTGGCTTACCTAGAAGAAAATATATTCTTGTCGAAATAGGTTTTAGCAAAACATTTCCTTCCTAAGCTAACGACCAAGCTAACTAAGGTCTCCTAAGGTCAACGATGGCTCTGATACCAAGTCTGTAAGGACCCCTCTGACTACCCGTCAGAGATGCCCACGTTATGTAAACAGATCACGATCCCAATGATCAGTGCATCGCGATCACATAGCCAACATGGTATACAAAGTTACATCATACAACTCGAATAGAATACGCCTTACATAAATACTGGTCCCATGACCAAGTCTGCAAACATCATCGCACATGACGAATATGAACTAAGGTACAGAGGAAGATTCGGCTAGCGTCAGCCCTCGTCACGTCTTAACGCATTCCCATAGAGCAGTTGAGTGGGACAATCAGTTGGCGTAGTCGTCGGCGTACTCCTCCTTCTTGTCGCACATCTCTTCATTCCAACCTGGACGTTTGAATATCCAGGGACACAGCCATATGAGTACATTTACGTACTCGCAAGACCACCTCTAAGGCTAAAGTTTTCATGATAATGCAAGGAAACACTTTTCGAAAACTGGGATAGCTGCTATATACGACTATAGGGCTTAGTTTTCAAATACCATGATTTTAGACATAGAGAATACAACATCTCTATGAATACGACATCTCTATATCTTTGTTGAAGAAGAACATTTAGAGATAGAATTTTCTTCTATTAGATATAGCAAGGACATATCCAAGTTCAAAACTTTATTTTGTAAAAGTTTATCAAAACAATAGGATAGGGGTAACCCTTTTTTCTGACTTCAGATCGGACTGGTTGCCTCCCCGAGATCAACCATCCTCACCCAAATTCCGTACCTCCCAGGTACCTCTTTGATGCCTCTTTGTTTTCCTCTGCAAACCACTTTCTCTTTTTAAAACCAAATTGCCCATACGCCTAGATCAGTGGCCTTTCCAACCGTCCATGACCGCGGACACGGCTATTCGAATAGATTTACACTCTGCAGAGGTTGCACACTTTACCCACACATATAGGTCATTCCGCCGTGTCTGCCACGGCCAGTCATACGACAGCATGCGGGGGTCCGGATAACACGATCAAAGCTTTTCACTATGACCACCCTAGTATCGGGGCCTCCCGGTAGGTTTGTTCTCCTCGGCACCGTGTGCTCCACTAGACTTCTTGGTCTTTCCTCGGGACGCCACACCGCCACGTCAGGAGACCTGCCGTAATCGTCCGGCTGCTGATCCGCAGCAGTGTATTGTCTCTTCCGGATGACAACCCGGCTTCGAGGGCCCAGCCCTCATAGAAAGTATGAGAGCCCCAACACTAAAACAGACAAGCTTCCGGCTAAGCCCTACCCATGTCAGGTAGTGTGGTTGCACGGGTTAATTTTCGAGCGGCTGCTAGGGCAGTACTTTGTTTTTCTCAAAAACAACCTCCAATCCTCCGACTACTCCCAGCAGCTCGGGTTTTCGCAAACATCTCCGATTGCTCCCAACAACTCGGGTTTTAGTAAAACAGTTGCTCTCCGATTGCTCCCAGCAACTCGGGTTTTCCTCCGTAAAACAGGTTTATCAAATAGGTCCCCATCCTATAGTTTTGAGATAAGTAGATGAAAGTAGTCTACTAGAAATCTTAATCTTTGTGATGGAGCCTTCAACAACAAGGCTCATCAGGTAAAACTCTGTTTGTAATACCTACAGTATTCTAGCAGATAACTTTAGCCAAACAATATTTGGTAAAATAGTTTTCGGGTGGCAAGGTGCCACAAAGGAAGTAAAACATGCATAATTTTATTTTGAAAACAAAACATGCTTGATAAAATAATAGGATTCGTTATAGTGGTGAGGTGGGCTTGCCTGGCTCAGCAGTATGTCCTTGGTCTTGGTCTTGACGTTCTTCAGGTTCATTCCTCACTTCCCGTTCCTTCCCGATCGCATCTAACGTCGTAAACAGGAAAATGAACCACACTCAGAATACAAGACAAAACTACAAGGACATGCCAAACAGCAAGCATTGCACAAGACACTAAGTTAACAATCAAAAACAAGCAACTCCTTTAGCTAAACAACAATAAACAACCAAGTCTAGAGAGCTAATACAACAACAGATTCTCCTAAGAAAATATACACAACAACTCTGAGTATAAAAAGGTAGTTCTACAGAACACTAAAACAACACATCACTTAGGGTTATTATATCATTTAACAAGAGCTGTTATAATAGTTTCAGGAAATACTTCAGACAAAAGTATCTTAGTAGTTCAGGAAATACTCCAGAAAAAAGTATCTTAATAGTTCCGGAAATACTTCATACAAAAGTATATTAACTGTTTAGGAAATACTTCAGACAAAAGTATCTTAACACACAAGCAAGTATTAACATTAACACTAGCATTGAGCACACTCACATGCAAACATGTTACTAGCTCAAGAACACCTACTATCAAGTAACTAGGCCACAAACAATGGTGACACCTCTATCCAAACAGGTTTATGACTAAGAGCTAAAATGGTGCACTAGGCCTATTTAACAGGACACCACAATCAAGGTCACTTCAACGAATAAACAAACAATCACATGGCAACCAAGTGTTGACAACAATTTAAGATAAGAAAGTAATATATTAAGCATTGCAAAACACAAAGAACTACTTGATAGAATTTAACACCAAACAATCATTCACATGCATATCACACAAATGAAATTAGTTCAACTCCTATGAAACAAGATGAACTATGTGAAAACTCAAAAGTGAATGTGCTAACAATACTTTTAGGAAATTCATTAAGGTGATTTAAAGGATAACCTAATTTTCTGTACTTAAGAGTTACTAAGCACACCAACACATAACAATTGAGGTAAAATAGAAATTTATCTCATCACACTTATTAGATAAATAAGATGATGTTTAAAGAGATTTAACATAACACACCAACATACCCACAAGCAAAGCATATAAACACAATTGATGTTATTATTAGGGTACAAAGTGAATAATGCTAAACATATGTAAACCATGCACCACACATTATCAAAGTGGTTTAATCAAGTCATTATGATTGAGTTAAGGTTCTGATCTTCAAAAGTTGATTTGTAATATTTCTATAATTCACCTTTGCTAAGAACAAATGATTATAAACTAATATTTCTATTAGCCAAATGTTGTTGTTTTGGGAGATAAATCATAACTCATAAGATAATGTTCAGAACATCAAATCATTCTACCACAATACACCTAGCAACCATAAGAAGTGGTGAAAATTGGATTTGCATCATAAGCTATTACTAAACAGAAGCTAAAGATCCTGCAAATGCTACTGGTCTTATAACCATAGTGAATATAGTTTCAGTTTTAGGAATCTCCTGTATGCAAGGTTAATTTCTAGGGATAGGTATTTCCTTAATATTTCTGAAGAAATAGGACGCACCCCATTTGGACACTCCCAGCTCAAGATATTTCAGTTTTAATGGAACCCACACATTTTACCAATAATAGTGTGCAGCACAAGATATGATTTATTTTTCGACAAATCCAACATTGCATGATAAAGAAAATGCATAGGTACCACACAAAAATAATCTTACACCATTTCCATAAACATATAAAGCACAAACAAGTCAAACTAGATACATGCAAATAACAGAAAATAATGATATCCATTTTAAAGTGTAATAACCTACTGTTTTAGAAACTAATCTACCAAGAGCAAAATATGAGAGCTAAAATTCTACCAAGCTAGGATATGATAGCTACTACTCATATCTAACACATGCAATTGGATTTTCTCAAAAATGTATTTTTAATAATGAACTAAAAATCCCCAAAGTGGTACTGGTGTCAAACTTAAACATGATATACCTTTAGTTATAAACATCGCCTGCATGTAAGTCTTATAGATCTGGGTAGGTATTCTTCTAAGCTTTTCATAGAGCTAAAGTTTGCAGGATTTGGATATATAAAACTCAAGTTATTAAGTAAATGGTGAAAATTCCACAATTATTCTCCTAAGCTTTTTACAAGATTGGACATAGAGCACACATACAAATATATTTTTGAGAAAGGCCAGTGCCACATGATTGAGAAAACACATAGCTATGCCAAAAAAATTATTTCACAATTTTCTCATGCACAGATCTACCAGAAATGAATAAAAGCTAGATACCAAATTCCTGGAAAAATAAGCAGAGAAAATATTAAAAAGGAAAACAGCAAACGGGCCAAATCAGCACAGAGTTGGGCCGCCAAAGGCAGGCCGGCCCGCGGCGGCACGCGCGCTGGCAAGGCGGTAAGCCACCGCAGATCTTGGATTGAACGGCTGACAAAAGATCGAGGAAGTTCAAACGTGAGCCGCTGATCCCGGATCTGTCGGCTGTCATCTGTCTTCTTCCTCCCGACCTGCAGAGCACAGAGCCGAACCCTAGGGATCGAGCTGAGCACAAGGGGCTCACCTAGGGCAGCTTAGAGACGAAAGGCATGCATGGAGGTGGATGCGGAGGGTCAGGGCGGCCGAGGGGCGGTCGAATATGTCGTCGGCGAGTTTCCAAACGACGGCGGGGTCGAGGGCATCCGCGGCGACCACAAGCTCGATACGGTGTCACCATGGCTCGTAAAACAGAACAAGAATGTCTTAGAGCAAGGCCACGGAGAGGGGAGCTCGCAGCAAGAAAAATGGAGGGCGGAGGGGGTAGGTATCAAAGGGGATCGTGCCCGAAAGCTTCGGGGCTAGGGCGGAGGTTCTTCGGTGATTTCGAGCACGAGAGGAGGAGAGCTTGAGCGGCGTCGATTGAGGTGAGAGAGGAGAGGTAGGGGAAGCAGAATGGCAAGGTGGGAGAGGGAGAGAGGCTCGGGGCCTTTTGTCCAAGAGGGTTGCCGGCTTGCACGCCCACGGGCCTGGCAAGAGAGAGAGGGTGCACTGGCTAGCGATTGGCTCGGGAGGGCGGTCGAGGAGCGTCTGCACGGGCTGCAGAGGGTTTTGGAAGCTAGCCATTGTCTCCTGGTCGATGGAGGGGAGTGAAACAATGGAGGTGAGGTTTCTGCCCGCCAAGTGTTTGTTGAAATGCCTCCAAGAGGACAGAGAGAGAGAAAATGCTAGGGTTTAGAGGTGGTCGTTCTATGGGTACACCAGGGGTGTGGGGATCCAATGCACACCAAAACTAGAGGATGGGGTGAGAGGGGTGAGAGTTTTAGATATATGTCATTTTTGGCTGATTTGATTAGCCCACTTTGCCAGCATGGATTAGTCAAACCCTTTAATAAAAAAATATAAGACAAGTTGGGTTGGTTAGTAGGGACAAGGGTGCAGGTTTTTGTTGAAGACTTTAGGTCAAAAGGTTAAACAGCAACTAGATACAAAAATGACAAAAGGCTATCTAGTAATGCACAAATGGTCACCTTATTATGGAAACACTCAAAACAAGCATGAATTTATGATCAAACAATTTTGAATATTTTAAATAAGGTTATGTGTGGATAGTAGAGATGATAAGGATGAGGTTAGGTGAGTTGCATTTCCAAATTGAATAAAATAAACTCTAATGGTCATGTTCTAGAAAGACTAGAAATTAAGGGAAATGAAGATGGTTATTTCTTATTTGAAAAAGGGAAATATTTGAGTTACTCCTAAAATCAAACATTATAATAAAGAGTTAAACACACCTTTATCACATGACACAACATTTAAAGCATGAATGGTCTCAATTAAATTATATAAATAAGATGTTGTCTCATACACCACGACATGAACACACATAAAATAACACCCTCATGGGAAACAATTTAAACACATCACATATAGGTCAACCACACTTAGAAATAGATAAACACCCACACAATTGGATCAATAGCCATACTTTTAATATCGATCAAAAATATTTGTGAGGAGGTGATCAACAGAATCAAAACAGGTTATTTTTGGTAGGAAAAGACTTAAACCAGCATAAGGTGAGGTGGTGACATAATGATCCATACATGGCTCTTGGTATAAATAGAATTACTCCAACATGTTGAGCATTGGTTTCCAGAGGCTAATTAATATGGTGCTTTGGAAAAGAGAGTTGATAATGCTTGCAACATGTTAAAATCCAATATAATTCAAGACTTATTGTATGGTCCTATATAGTTTTGCAACATGTAGTTTTTAGGACTACTGTTAGTTTCTCAAATGATATATATTTTTTTTTGGGTGGTTGCAAAAATCAAAACATCATGGTAAATAGAGTTTGTTAAGAATAAATTTTGGAGAAGATACATGGACAATTTTATTAGACATATCATTGCTATCAGAGGCCATATTATAACTGGTTCGAGTCTTAATGTTGTTATTTAGAAGTCAACAAAATAAACAACAACACACAAGATGACACACAGAGCATACCTGGGGAAACACATCCATTAACTTGACATTCCAAAAAGTTTTTCTTGGCTGAGAATTTTGGGTTCTTTATACTTAAGTTTTTGCTACTTCCAAAATTTGGGACGTTACATACTCCGGTCCATGTCTATGGTTCCTGGAGTATGTGCACTTGTGGATGGCCACCCAGGGAACATAGGAATCTGAAGAACTCCGAGTGACGATTGCTTCCAGTGCAGCCATTGCCAATGGGCTCTGGCTTGATCAACTATGTTGCGTGGACTCTCTCTGGCTTGACAAGCAGATGTAGAGGGTGTTAGGTGGAACGGGTTGAAGGGAATATGCCCTAGAGGCACTTAGTAAACATAGTTTATTGGCAATATCCCAATCGTTCATTATATGTTTTACACCATGCTATAACTGTATTAAGCGGAAGCATTAATACAGGTGTGGTATATAAACAACCAGGTCCCTAGTAGGCTCTACTAAGACTAGTTTCGTTGCGCGATTGATGATCGAGGTTTTCCGATCATAGGGCATGGCGCCGGTCGGCAATGGAAGTCATATCGTTAGGTGTAACGATGTGATGGACATACCCAGTTTTTATAGGACATAGTCGTTACGCCTTAAGACCGTGAGATCAACTCTTATTGTTATCCCTGGAAGATACTTTGAACGCACCAAACGTCATATCTTATATAGTGTGACAATGATAGGTGATACTTTTGGGTATCGGAAGGGGGTAGTTGAGACGAGGGGTCAACAGCGGGATTTGTCAGTCCGCATAGCCGGATAGATACTCTAGGGCCCACTCGGTGAGATTATGTCAAATCAGTTTGCAAACATGTGACTAGGTCACCAGCTGACATAATATCATAGACGAGTAGAAGATAGCGATGTCGGTAACGAGATCATGCAAGGTATTGAGATATCTGAGAATGATGCTCGGACGCGCTAAGTATCGACATGACAAAGGGTTTAAGACTAGACGTCCAGGTTTGATAGATGAAAGTCATTCGTTATATCACAAGGATTAATTCATGGGGTCCAGGCCTACGAGTTAGTCGTCGATCATAGAGGAGTCTTGATCGTACCTGTTATTATATGGAACCGCTAGGGTAACACACTTAAGGGGTTTCGACAAGACAACCTGAAAGGAAAGAGATCACCGGGAGCGTCCCGGGAATGGTCCGATGGGGATCGGGCAGCGACGAAAGAGTTTTCGGAGCTAGAATAAATTATATATAATATGTTTAATAATAATTAGTGTAACTAATGATTAAATATGATTTTATATATTAATTTTTGAATTTTTAAAGGCTGGTTTCCCTAAATGGGCCTTCTGGTGGAAAGAAGGCCCATGAGGGGGGGGGGGGGAAGTCCCCCCTGGGCTTCGGATTGGATGGGGGCCGGCCTAGGTGGGCCAAATAGGGCCGGCCTAGGCTGGCAAGGTTGGCTCCCCCCGGGAGCCTATATAAGAAGGGGCACCCGTGGCCTTTTAATTCACCAATTAATTCTCTTATTTCTCCTCGATCTCGTGATTCCTTTTGTCGGAGTTGCGCCGAGTAGGATGAGGGGATCACTTCCACCATAGCCCGCTGCCGCGCTGCTGGTGTTCCGGTCCAAGTCTTCCGCTGCTCATCTTGGACTGGAGCTTCGGAGGCCGTCGTCTCCACCGTATGTGTGTGACGCCCTGCGAGGTGCTGCGCCAACGGTACTCCGAGGACTACTTCCTCCACCTGAGCTTGAGGTCATCTTCGTCGCGCCGAGTTCTCCGCAACCTAGAGGTCACTACGGCGTCTTCATCGTCAACGCTTGTGCGGGAGCGTAATCCCCGCTATTCGTTCTACGAGGGTATGTATTCCGATCTCCGCCGTACTTCTATATCTGCATAGTGTAGATCTTGGCTAGTTTAAAGATATCGTTGCTAGGAACTTTTTTGTTTTCTGCACACGATCCCCTTCACGGGTCAAGCCAGAGTGGGAGGGAAAATGCTTTTGAAAGATCTCGTCTCATTCTTCTCCTTTTCCTTATCACTATAAGTGTGTAAAGGGTAGTTTGGGTTGAATGGGTACAATGTTGAACGTGCACAACCTCTGCAGAGTGTAAAACTAAGTACTTAGCCGTGTCCCCGGTACGGACAATTTGAGCAGCTGATCACGGACGTCGAACGGAGGATTCCACCATTCCAACTTCAGAAATAAAACTTGATGGGTGAACAAGGGTAGAATAAGACAGTGGTTTTCATGGCACGACTGTCTCGAATAGAAGAAAAGTGTTTTCCAAAGAGTTAGGAAAAAATGGCTTTATGCAAAATAGCCTTGAACTCCACCAGCCAAATAAGCATATAGGTTATTAGATTTTTTTCCTCTAAGTATCCACCATAGTGTCACTTGCCAGACTCCATTTTAATGGAATCTGACCCACGTTGTGCATTTTTTTTCTATTGCAGCTTGATCAGATGACGAGTGAGGTTTCGTTTGAAGGTTTCGAGTCTACAACCAACATGTTTTCGCCTGTGGCAACATGAAGTTGTTGGAGACCCACTGCTATTGTATTTCCGTTGTGTCCTATTTCAAAGCTAGCTTTATGCTATGCAACTTGTAATGAATATTTTGTAAGTCTGGATCATCGATGTAATAAAATTGATACTTTGTTGTGATATTACATCGTAAACTGTGTGTGTAAACGAATCGATCCAGGGATTTGCACTATACACAGGTATTTGCCTTATTTAAAGTGCAGGTACGCTACAGATGGTATCAGAGCACTATGTTGCCTTTAGGTTCGAAACCCCTAGGATTGGACAGAGGACAAAAGTTAAATAGTTTTAAATATACTAGGTTTCAAACTTGAGAGATTTTAAATTTCCTTTCTATTTTTACATTAATTTCTATGTCTTGTATCTTTTTCCTTTTTGCTTTAAATTCTAATACTCTTACCTGTTCAAAATTCCAGATGGGAGAGTACACTGAGACCGCGTATGCTGGTGGTTTGTCGGATTTCATCTTTGGGATGCAGCTGTCCAGGTTGACAAGTCAATTGAAGCTACCACCGCCCTATTTCCAAGGAAGGAAGGAGGAGACCGACATACCTAATGTGACGCGTTGGGAAATCCGCACAATCATGACCCCAGATCCCACGATGCCGGACTTCGAGCCCGTGGACTATGTCACCTATTACCCAGAGTGGATTGAAGGAGTGAACATAGCTATAATGGACTTAATGGCCCGTTTGTGTTATAAGTATCGCAACAAGCTAGCACCGGAATCGCCCTTCCGTGCCTTTGGGAAGAGGGATGCGCATGGCCACTCATTGGCTCACACGGGAAATCGCTTGGACCTGCCCCTCATTAACAAAATGTTTGAAGACTTAGATTTTCTCATCAACTGCCTGACCAGAAAGGTTCAACAAGCCTATGACATCGCAGATCATGCCCGAGCCGTCATACACGCAAAAACCCGAGAACTCCAGACTTCTGAAACCCTTGTTGGCCATATGGAGGAACTCATCCATGACCTACATTTGCAGAACCTTGACAAAGATGAGCAGATTGCCACACTTGAAGCGCAACTCAATCCACCTCCACCACCGCCAGTAGCTGAAGAAGGAGGTGACAAAGGCACTGGAGATGTGGCTGTACCCGCAACTGTAAAGGAGGAGGAACATGAGGAAGAAAGCTCCGAAGAGGTGCTTCCTGAAGAGTCAATTGAGGGAGAAGTCACACCTGTGGCAAATAACCACGCAATGAAGCGCAAGCGTGAGATCAAAGAGGAATAAGTGATGAAATTAAAACCACGTTAGATGGACCACCATTTATCTTATTTAGCTTATCGTATCAATTTAGTGTATTGACCTATCAAATTTTGGTATGGAAGTACCGTCGCTTTTGTATTTCTATGACATTGGTGTGTTTCGTTCGATAAACGATTAGTTCGATTTCTCAAAATAAGTTTGAAACTTTTCATGTATGTGTTTGCATGTGTTTGAATCATGTTGATTAATTATGTTAGGAATTGGTTGCCTTTTTCTGAATTATTGAATTAGTATTTCTCCATAGTACCTATAATTCAACTCATTTATTTTCTAAAACAAACAAATGTCTCACCCCAATATCAACAACAATGAATTGTACCCAACTATGCGACTACTGTTAAGGAACCAGAGTCAGAATGTGATCAATGACCACCTGCCTGAGATTGATCAAAACCATAGTGTTTTTTAAGAGGACCTTATGACCAAACCAAAGGCATGCAAAACTTTTGGAGAGATAGGACATACGTCCAAAGAATGTCCTGATGAGTGGCCCCATGGTCATACCAGACGTCCAGTTAAAGGATGCCTCACAAGTCAGGTTACTTGCTTCTTGTGTGAAGGAACAAACCATGTCCCATTTCAGTGTCAACTTTATCCCTTGGTGCAACAAGCTAACCAGCAAACCAAGGAAGGAATGCAATAGTCTCTCATGAAGACCCTGGAGGAACAAGGACAAAAGGTTAAATCCAAGAAAAATCTTAGCCACATAAGATGCTACAAGTGCAAACATACGGGACACTATGCCAGTGGCTGCCCTAAGTGGAAGAAGGATAAATCTCTTCAAGGACCGAGTGGAAAACGTGAGTGCTAAAACTTTTCGTATCCACCACATGCCATTGTATTTTGAATACTTGTACGCTTTACATCAGAGAACTAAACGAGATTAAACAGAGTTTCTAGACTGACCACCAAAAATTTCTTTTAAGGGTGGTAGCCACCCAGTTAAATTAAACCCCGTTGCATAAACCCAAAGATCCCAAACTGTCTATCTTCTGGCCTCCCCAAATCAGAAAAATCTTCCTCTGCCAGTTTTCAAGTTTCCATATCGGAAATTTCATTTCTCAAAACATCTCGAATTTATCAGAATCATTCCAAGCACTTGCTTTATCTTTCTAGCTTCTCCGAATCTCGGGGACGAGATTCCTTTTAAGGGTGGTAGTCTGTAACATCCCAACATTTTATAATGTTCAGAAATCACTAAAATTTAAACTTTTTGTTTTGATTAAAATAAAATATTAAATGCATAAGAAAACCAACTATGAAAGACTTCATACTTATTGAAAGATTTTAATATTTCAAATGTCACAGTTTAAACATTTTATGATCTACTGTATTTTAAAAACCTTTATATGAAATTTGACAAATATTTTACAAACTACAATCCATTTTATTTTAAGTAAATAGCTTACTTATAAGTAATTGATTTTAACCACTTAGCCTTAGCTATAAATAAGTTAAAATAATAATTACAAGTGTATTTTAAACTATTGAAAACATTGTCTAATTGCCAAAAGATTATTATTCATTTACCTGAGTTCAAAATGTAGTTTGGAAATTATAACCCTATAGTTTATAACTTTAAAATTTCATAAATTAAAATTAATGAAGTATCCAAATAAATATTTCATTTGCTTAAATGATTTTCATTTATTTTAAAAGCATGTGGTGTTTAATATATTCTAAATAAGAAATAAATTAAAACAAAAATATTTTCCAAAGTTGTTATGAAGTTTCAATTGAATTATCTTAATATAAAATATAATGGTACACAAATTATTTTGAATTAAAATGAATACATTAATTTCCCTTTTTATTTTCATATAGTATATGTTATGTTATTTAGTATTATACTAAAGCCTAAAATGATTTTAGTGTTTGAAAATGAGTTTAAATAACTTGAATTCAAACATATTTGAATATGGGTAATTTCATAAATTTTATTTAACCTCAAATGAATTATTAAATCCCTAATTTCAAAGTTAACCTAAAATAGGCAAAATTGTATTTTATGAATATTTCAAAATATTATTTTTCAAAAATGTTCATGTAGCGCCCCAAATCTTATTAGAGTTGGAAACACCTGTGTTATGTGCTAGTCCCTCGATCACTGCCGGCACCGCAGTACAAAATATAAGGTACCTTTGCATAAGTATTAAATTGCTACAACGAGATCCAAAAATATTAGCCAAGTATGGCTTTATTACAAATTGCATAGCCATGAAGGCTAGCTAAAATTCAGAGTTCACAACGAAAGCAAATAACAATGAGCCTCATCTTCAAGCATGCGCCACAGGCAGACATGTTGGGTGTAGACTCGAGTCCAATCTCATTCTTCATCAGAATTACCTGCACATTTGAATATGCAGCCCCCGAAGGAGGTCAATACAATGATGTATTGGCAAGTGACTATGGTGGATATAAAATGACAAGTCTAAAATCCATATGCATATTTGCCTTGGTGGGGTTGGAGGCTATTTTGCAGAATGCAAGTTTTCTCCTATCTTTTGTAAAACACTTTTATTTATCAAGACATGGCACCAAGGGATAAAGCCCAAGTGCACCAACAAATCTTTTCTTAAGTCAAATTTTACTTTATGTAAACAATGATGAGATTCTTTCGCCCATCCTTGTCCAGTTGCTCGAACTAGTACATTTCCAGGGACATGGCTAAGTACTCAGATTGTTGACTCTGTAGAGGTTGTGCACTTTCACCTTTAGACTAAATTAACCCAAAAATCCTACACACGCGGAGTGTATTAAGGAAAGGAGAGAAATGAGACAAGAACTTTCAGAAGAAGAATGCAACCATACTAGCAAGAACCGTTCCACCTATCAACTCTATGTCTGCTTGTCAAGCTGACAGGTTGCACCCTCACAACTTAATTATTCTAGACATAGCCCATTGTCAAAAGGCTGCACGGGAAGCTTCTCAACTTGCAGGGACTTGGTAATCTCTTTGTTCCTGGGTGGCCGTCCACAAGTGCACTTCTGGGTAACAACCACCGTGCTCATGGCCCTAAGTAGAATAGACATTCATCCTAGGCGACGACAACCACAAGGATAGCCCCAAAAGCCACTCAACATAAACCATAACAACCAATTCCACCCAGATGTGTATTTTATATTTGAAACACTTAGAAAAATTTCTATAACATGGTAAACATTTTAATAGCATAGCTAAGCAACTAATAAAAACTTTTCATGTCTGCTTAGGAAAAAGGGTGGCTACACACTACTAGGATATTTGTAAAATACAAACTAACTTACATTATAAAATAAATAAAAAATCCCTATCATCCACACTACTCAAAATATTCTGCATATGCATTTAGAAAATATTGGGTATAATATGAGTGTCACTTGCCTTGGTAATAGGAGGAGCAAGCACAACAAGAATAACAATCACAAGCAAGTCCTTCCTCTTCTTCACAATCTAGCACAAGCAATAAATAAAATAAATACCAACACAATATCATCACAACACCAAACATAAATATGTATGCATGAATGATATGCAATGATAATTGGACACACTTATTAATAATTTTTATCTTCTGTTATTAAATGAATGAAATATAATTTCTAGGTATTTCTTATTTTATTTATCAATTAAATAATTGAAACAAAATATCAAAACTTGATTTTCATCATTACAACTTTTATCGTTTTATGAAAATTTTCAAATAAGACATTTATTAATATTTCTGGACAGAGGGAATTAATACAAACCTAAAACAATTAAATTTATTTACAAATTATTTTTATTATTTAAGTTATTATTTTAATAGACGAAATACTCCTCTGATAATTACACAAATTTTAATTTGTCAAAAAGAAAATCAAATGATGCAGAATTAAACTACACTAGCAGGACTATCCGTGGATATAAAATTTATCAAATTTGAACTTACAAATCAAAAGTTATGAATTTTCTAAGTTTTGCGTATTTTCAGTTTTATTTATAAAAATCCCTGCGAAAAAGAAATGACAGGGGCTACGTGGCGCGATCCCATTGGACGGTACCGCTTCGACGCGGATCGGATGCGTGAGCCGTCCGATCTAATATAAAATGGACGCGCGAGATTTGGTTGATCTAGATCCGTTGGATCTAGATCTAACGGCCCACGGTTCGTTGACTAAAAACGGGCGACGCTGTCGCCGGAGTTCGCCCGACCGCGGCGGCGCCACGGCCGGTGTTGCTCGTTCTCGCGTCCTAGGGGGCTATGGGACGAACAGAGCTCACCGAGGCGTACCGGACGTCGAGGCGGAGTTGATGGCGTGGTGGTGGTCGTCGGTGTTGTCCTCCCCGTCTCGTGCAGCTCGCCGGAGTTGCTTGCGGCGGCGGTTTCCCTCGGGCGTGGACGAATACGGCGTTCGGCTGCAAAATAACCCGCGAGACAAAGTCACAAACGTGCGCAATGAGAAGGGGGATCGAGGAGGGGCAAAAGCGAGTTTGGGGGTGGTCGGAATACTCCGTACGGCGAGGTTTTCGGCGGCGGAGGTCCGAGCTCGCTCGCGAGCTGCCCAGCGGCGGAAAATTTAGGGTTTGGGGTGGAGAGGGTTGCGGCGGAGGTGGGGGTTTAAGTAGGGGGCGCGGGGAGCAACCTCGCGCTGATTCCGCTCGGGAATCACGACTAGTCTCGGATTCGAATCGGGCGCGATCTCCGGCGGGAGGAAGACGAAGCTGACAGGTGGGTCCCACCTGTCAGCGAGAGGGAGAGAGAGAGATGGGCCGCGCAGCAGGCTGGGCCGATTTGGACGCGCGCGCGGTGGATAGCTAAATGGGCCGGCCTGCTCTCTTTTCTTTCTAATAAAATTAATATTTGTTTTCTGATACTGATTTCAAAAATGATTTTTAAACCTATTCAAAACATTTCAGAAAAAATCATAAAAATATGTTTTGGAAAGGTTATTAAAAATGGAACCTTTTAACATTATACTTGCCCATAAATAAATTGATAAAAATAATATTTATTAAAGGAGTTTAAATAAACACTTTCTGGAATTATAAATTATTTAAACTTATAATTTGAAGTTTCATTTAATATTTTTGTGATGTAATTTTATGCCTATTGATGAATGATGCATGGATGCAAAGTTTTAAATTTTTGCAAATTTTGGGATGTTACAGACTAACCTCCTTAAGAGGAAGCTCGCCCTCGAGCTTCGGAAAGGTCAGCAAATAGGTGGGGATGGTCTTCTCGGAGGTCATCCTCTCGTTCCCAGGTGGCTTCTTCCTCGGTGTGATGATTCCACTGGACTTTACAAAACTTGATGGTTTTGGTATGGGTGACTCTTTCTGCGGTCTGCAATATCTTGATGGGTTTCTCTTCGTAGGTCAGGTCACTATCCAATTGCACTTCTTCGAGAGGTACAATATCCTTTAAGGGAACTCCCATCATCTCGGGGTGACATTTCATAACTGACTGACATGGAACACATTATGAACCGCAGACAGTGCTTCTAGTAGTTCTAACTCATATGCCACTTCACCTTTGCGAGAAAGAATTTTAAATTGTCCAATGAATCGAGGTGCTAACTTTCCTTTAATTCCAAACCTCTTTACACCCCGGAGTGGTGACACTCTAAGATAGGTTCTATCACCCACCTCGTAGGTGACTTCTCTGCATTTAGAATCTGCGTAGCTCTTCTGGCGTGACTGTGCTATCTTCAATCTATCTTTGATTAGCCTGACATTATCTTCAGCCTCTCGGATTATATCAGGTCCAAAGAAACTTCGTTCTCCTACACCATTCCACAACAATGGGGTTGTGCATTTCTTCCCATATAAGGATTCAAAGGGTGCCATCTCAATGCTAGCTTGGTAACTGTTATTGTAGGAGAACTCACCATAAGGTAGATTATCGTCCCAACTGGATCCATAATCAAGCGCACAAGCTCTTAACATATCCTCTAAAATCTGATTTACTCTTTCAGTCTGGCCATCCGTTTGCGGATGAAAGGCCGTACTGAATTCCAATCTAGTTCCCAAGGATACGTGCAACTGCTTCCAGAAATGAGAAGTGAACTGGGTTCCTCTATCAGACACGATACTCTTGGGAACGCCATGTAGGCACACAATTCTCTTCATGTAAATATCAGCTAACTTTGCGCTCGTATAGGTGGTCTTCATGGGTATAAAGTGAGCTATTTTGGTTAACCGACAAACAATAACCCAAATAGAATCATACCCTGATCGGGTCCTTGGTAACCCGGTGATGAAATCCATCCCAATAGAATCCCACTTCCAATCCGGTACCTTCAAAGGTTGCAAAAGTCCTGCTAGTTTCTGATGCTCTGCCTTTACTCGACTACATGCATCGCACTTAGCGATATATTCTGCTATTTCTCTTTTCAGATTGTTCCACCAAAATCTCTCCTTCACATCCATATACATCTTGGTATTTCCTGGATGAATAGAATAAGGTGTCTCATGAGCTTCTTGCAGAATTAATTTTCTAATATCAGGATCATTGGCCACACATATACGTTTCTCAAACCACAAAGTCCCTTGCTCATCCTCATGAAATCCTTTAGCTTTTCCTACCTCCAGATTGACCTTGATTTCTTCTATTTCCTTATCTCCTTTATGCGCTTCACGTATATTGTCCATCAAGGTAGGTTGTACTACCAATGAGGCTACAAAACCTTCTAGTACTACTTCCAATCTGATGTCCTTGAATGCCTTGCATAAATCTTCGGGTAATTCTTCTGCTGTGAGGCCATTCACATATGATTTACGACTCAGGGCGTCTGCTACTACATTTGCCTTTCCCGGGTGATATTGGAGACTTAGATCATAATCCTTGATAAGTTCCAACCACCTTCTTTGTCTCATGTTCAATTCTTTCTGAGTAAATATGTACTTCAAACTTTTGTGGTCCGTGAATACCTCACATCTTTTCCCCATCAGGTAGGGTCTCCAAGTTTTTAGGGCATGCACTACTGATGCTAACTCGAGATCATGAGTTCGATAATTTGCTTCATGTTTCTTGAGTTGTCTAGAGGCGTAAGATGCCATCCTGCCTTTTTGGATCAACACACTTCCCAGACCTTGGTGTGAAGCATCACAGTACACTTGAAATTCTTTCTCCAAATCAGGTAAGCATAGAACTGGGGCTGAAACTAGACGTTTCTTTAATTCCTGAAAACTGGCTTCGCATGCCTCAGTCCATTCAAATTTCTTCTCCTTCTTTAATAATTCCGTCAATGCCTTGGCGATTTTGGAAAAGTTTTCTATAAATCTTCGGTAGTATCCTGCTAGACCAAGGAAACTCCGTAATTCTCCAACATTCTTTGGTGGCTCCCAATTGGTTACAGCTGAAACCTTTTCAGGATCCACTGCTATACCCTCTTTAGATACTATGTGACCTAGGAATGCGACTTGTTCCAACCAAAATTCACACTTGCTGAATTTGGCATATAACTTATGTTCACGTAGTCTCTGCAATACTAGGCGTAGATGCTCTTCATGTTCTTTGTGACTCTTGGAGTAGACTAGAATGTCATCTATGAACACTACCACAAACTTGTCCAGAAAATCCATGAACACTTTATTCATCATATTCGTGAAATAAGCTGGAGCATTTGTTAATCCAAATGGCATTACTGTGTACTCATATGAGCCATATCTTGTAACAAATGTTGTCTTTGGTATATCTATCTCTCTAACCTTCATTTGGAGGTAACCTGATCGCAGATCAATCTTGGAGAAGACACAAGCACCTTTTAGTTGATCAAATAGCTCATTTATCTTGGGTAACGGGTACTTGTTCTTGATGGTGTGTTCATTTATATCCATATAGTCCGTGACTAGTCTCTGGGTTTGATCTTTCTTTTTAACAAATAAAACTGGCGCTCGCCAGGGTGAAGAACTTGGGCGGATAAATCCTTTCAGAAGGTGTTCCTCCAGTTGCTTCTTGAGCTCTTTTAATTCATCGACGGCCATAGGGTAAGGTCTCTTAGCTATTGGTCCGGTACCCGGTTTCAGTTCAATGAGAAACTTCACATCTCTGTCGGGTGGCATTCCGGGTAGTTCCTCTGGAAAAACATCTGGGTACTCCTGGACAATCAGCACATCTCCAAGGCTAACCCCCTTAAGAGAATTTAGCCTAACTTTCTTTAGTTCAAAAGTTGATCTGAATTTAATCTTCTGTTTCTCTAGGGTGGTGAGGGTGATTGCTCTGTTTGCATAGTTTATGATTCCTTCAAAACGGGTCATCCAATCCATTCCAATGATAACATCCAAACCTTGGGTTTCTAGGATGACTAAGTCTGTTGGAAAAAGATATTTTCCAATCTTTAACTCTAATTGCCTACATCCAGAATTTACTATCATCTCACCCCAGGTGAACTCACTCTTGAAGGTTTTCCTAAGCTTTCCTCGGCTAGCCCATATTTGTTCACAAAAGCTCTTGATATGAATGAATGCGATGCTGCAGTATCAAATAATACTAATGCTGGAAAAGAATTGAGCAGGAACTTACCAATCACAGCATCAGGTTCATCATGAACTTCTTCCACATTGATGTGGTTTACTTGTCCCTTCTGGAAGGGATTGGGCCTGGAATTTTCATCGGCCTTACTCTCTGGGCATTCAGTAGCATAGTGTCCTGTCTTCTTGCACTTGAAGCAAGTCACATTAGACAAGTCTTTCTTCCCTTCAGAGTTAGGACGGGGATTACCATTCCCATGATTATGGCCATGGTGATGGTTTCCCTTGAACCCACCATTATTTCCTTTGTACCCTCCATTGTTTCCTTTGTATCCTCCATTGTGGTTATGACCATGATGCTTTTGGCCACTACTACTATTGGAATAGTTCCAGGTTTTATGGCCACTAACTTCAGAGGTGTGTGGTTTCTTGTGTGTCCCTTCAGAATGAACCTTACTTGTACTAAACTTCCTCTTCCTATTCTCTTCCTTTCTTATGTTGTTGTCCAGAGTGATTGCTTGATCCAGCAGGGCTTGATAGTTAGGAGCATACGCCACAGACAAGGGTATCTTCAGTTATCCCTTAAGTCCATTGAGGAATTTTTCCTTCCTCTTAACATCAGTGTCAATATGTTCTGGTGCATACCTTGATAGCATACAGAAGTCATCCATATATTCCTTCAGGGTTCTACCTCCCTGCCTCAAGCTGCGAAATTCCTCTTTCTTCAGGTTCATTATTCCATAGGAAATGTGAGCATTGCGAAAACCTTCCTTGAACGCATCCCAAGTCATGCCATCTAAGGGACGAGTCACCTGATAGGTCCCCCACCACATTGCAGCAGGTCCTTCCAATAGATGGGCAGTGAACCTCACCTTTTCTGCCTCAGAACACTCACAAGTTACTAAGTCCTTGTTGACTGAACGGAGCCAGTCATCCTCTACTGTTGGTTCAGTAGCAGAGGAAAACTTATTAGGCCTAAGCCTTAGGAATCTTGCAAGTCTGCCCACTGGAGGTGGTGGTGGTGGTGGAGGAGGCGGGTTGTTGTTATTGTTGTTGTTGTTGGTTGCTGCAATGAACTGAGTCATCATAGTCATCAATTGAGCTTGAGCTGCCATCAGCTGTTGCATAGCCTCGTTGTTGTCGTAATCACGTCATGGAGGCATCTGTGGGGGTTTAGCATGGATGAGTAAAAGATTGATAGAACTATAAGGAGGAATCCTACCCATGCACAAAACAATCAAGTCTAGCAATCCAACAAACAACTTATAAAACAACCAACACACAAATCAAAACCTTTGGTTTAAGGAAAACGATATAAAAGTTTTGAAAAATAGATTCGCGAGGTTCCGAGGATACAAGGGAAAGTACTGCCTTACCACAATGTGGTAGGTCAATACAAGACTAAGATAATGAGGTGTATGATAAATGGTAGTCTCACTAACTAACTACTCGACCATGTCCTCTTCTTCCTCTTCAATTTCCTGAATCTCAATTCCTTCATTGGCGAGTACATCCTGGAGTTCCTTCACTTCCTTCTCTAGGGCAGAGTTCTTTTCTTGCAGCTCCCTCTTCTCAGTACGAAGCCTTTTGATCAAGTCACTATCGGCCTCGAACTCGACTTCATTGCTCTCGAGTTCTGCATTTTGTTCCCTGATAGTCTTGTTCTTCTCTTGAACTCTTTTCTCCTGTCTCCTGTACTTCTCCTCTTGTGCAGCGAACTTCTCTTCTTGTGCTTTGTTTACTTCCTCCCGAGCCTTCATCTTCTCCTCGTTTTCCTTGAGTAAGGCACACAACTCATCGTTCTTCAGGAGCTCGGTGCGCCTATCCTCATAAAGTTCTGTGACAAGGATTTCCAACTCCTGGAAATAAAGACTAAGGGGTTTCGCCTTGCCTCTTTCTCCGACATCATAAAGTAAGGTTCTCCATCCTCGTTTCTCCTTCCAAAGAAAATGGAGTAGTGGCTCGTCAACTCTGTGATGTAGCGTCCGCAGAGGCGCCCAATCAGATCTTACATGACTAGATTGAGTCCTTTATCTTTGGAGTCGCTAACCATTTTAATCTCCAGTGGGGGCTCTTCTCCACGTCCTGCCTGAGTTGCTTTTATTCCCCAACAACCCTCTTTGTTAAACTTCTTCAGGATGAATCCCTTGACTTGGGGTAGTGGTAACCCTATCTTCTCGTCGATGTCTAGAAGGTAGCAGCCAAAACGGGCGTTCTCGAAGTCCTCCGCGGTGGTGAAGTGGAAGTTCGTCATATTTTGGTAGAAAGAGAGGAATTAGAACAAGAAATGCATAAGGTGAGGAAGTACTAGTCATGGTGTGTATTATTAATTTTTGAAAATACTAAGTCAAAAACCTAAGGTGATCAACAGATATTAACAACTCTTTGTAAATTGGATTTTTCACTATAGTGTGAGAGACAGACACCCGACCAGCCACTTATGTTTTGGAACAGGTCTCATGTACGCGGACATGTAAAGTTTGTCCCGGGCCGCTTCAGCGCACTATGCCGCTAGAATCCAACATACTTCCAAGATGATAACATTATGACCAAAAGGGGCTTAACCAATCCTAAGGGCTCGAACCTACATGCAACACTTTGCTCTGATACCATTTTGTAGCGCCCCAACTCTTATTAGAGTTGGAAACACCTGTATTATGTGCTAGTCCCTGGATCACTGCCAGCACCACAGTACAAAATATAAGGTACCATTGCATAAGTATTAAATTGCTACAACGAGATCCAAAAATATTAGCCAAGTATGGCTTTATTACAAATTGCATAGCCATGAAGGCTAGCTAAAATTTAGAGTTCACAACGAAAGCGAATAACAATGAGCCTCATCTTCAAGCATGCGCCACAGGCAGACATGTTGGGTGTAGACTCGAGTCCAGTCTCATTCTTCATCAGGATTACCTGCACATTTGAATATGCAGCCCCCGAAGGAGGTCAATACAATGATGTATTGGCAAGTGACTATGGTGGATGTAAAATGACAAGTCTAAAATCTATATGCATATTTGGCTTGGTGGGGTTGGAGGCTATTTTGTGTAAAGCAAGTTTTCTCCTATCTTTTGTAAAACACTTTTATTTATCAAGACATGGCACCAAGGGATAAAGCCCAAGTGCACCAACAAATCTTTTCTTAAGTCAAATTTTACTTTATGAAAACAATGTTGAGATTCTTCCGCCCATCCTTGTCCAGTTGCTCGAAGTAGTCCATTTCCGGGGACACGGCTAAGTACTCAGATTGTTGACTCTGCAGAGGTTGTGCACTTTCACCTTTAGACTCAATTAACCCAAAAATCCTATACACGCGGAGTTTATTAAGGAAAGGAGAGAATTGAGACAAGAACTTTCAGAAGAAGAATGCAACCATACTAGCAAGACCCGTTCCACCTATCAACTCTACATATGCTTGTCAACATGACAGGTTGCACCCTCACAACTTAATTATTCTAGATAGAGCCCATTGTCAAAAGGCTGCACGGGAAGCTTCTAAACTTGGAGGGACTTGGTAATCTCTTCGTTCCTGGGTGGCCGTCCACAAGTTCACTTCTGGGTAACAACCACCGTGCTCATGACCCTAAGTAGAATAGACATTCATCCTAGGCGACGACAACCACAAGCATAGCCCCAAAAGCCACTCAACATAAACTATAACAACCAATTCCACCCAGATGTGTATTTTATATTTGAAACACTTAGAAACATTTCTATAACATGGTAAACATTTTAATAGCATAGCTAAGCAACTAATAAAAACTTTTCATGGCTGCTTAGGAAAAAGGGTGGCTACACACTACTAGGATATTTGTAAAATACAAACTTACTTAGCATTATTAAATAAATCAAAAATCCCTATCATGCACACTACTCAAAATATACTACATATGCATATAGAAAATATTGGGTATAATATGAGTGTCACTTGCCTTGGTAATAGGAGGAGCAAGCACACCAAGAATAACAATCACAAGCAAGTCCTTCCTCTTCTTCACAATCTAGCACAAGCAATAAATAAAATAAATACCAACACAATATCATCACAACACCAAACATAAATATGTATGCATGAATGATATGCAATGATAATTGGACACACTTATTAATAATTTTTATCTTCTGTTATTAAATGAATGAAATATAATTTCTAGGTATTTCTTATTTTATTTATCAATTAAATAATTGAAACAAAATATCAAAACTTGATTTTCATCATTACAACTTTTATTGTTTTATGAAAATTTTCAAATAATTTCCAAATTATTTTTATTATTACAACCCTAAATTATTTTTATTATTTAAGTTATTATTTTAAAAGCCGAAATACTCCTCTGATAATTACACAAATTGTAATTTGTCAAAAAGAAAATCAAATGATGTAGAATTGAACTACACTAGCAGGGCTATCTGTGGATTTAAAATTTATCAAATTGAACTTACAGATCAAAAGTTATGAATTTTCTAAGTTTTGCATATTTTATGTTTTATTTATAAAAATCCCTGCGAAAAAGAAATAACAGGGGCTACGTGGCGCGATCCCATTGGACGGTACCGCTTCGACGCGGATCGGCTGCGCGAGCCGTCCGATCTTATTTAAAATGGATGCGCGAGATTTGATCGTTGGATTTAGATCTAACGGCCCACGGTTCGTTGACTAAAAACGGGCGGCTCTGTCGCCGGAGTTCGCCCGACCGCGGCGGCGCCACGGCCGGCGTTGCTCGTTCTCGCGTCCTAGGGGGCCATGGGATGAACGGAGCTCATCGAGGCGTAGCGGACGTCGAGGCGGAGTCGATGGCGTGGTGGTGGTCGTCGGCGTTGTCCTCCCCGTCTCGTGGAGCTCGCCGAAGTTGCTTGCGGCGGCGGTTTCCCTTGGGCGGAGGTTTTTGGCGGCGGAGGTCCGAGCTCGCTCGCGAGCTGCCTGGCGGCGGAAAATTTAGGGTTTGGGGTGGGGAGGGTTGCGGCGGAGGTGGGGGTTTAAGTAGGGGGCGCGGGGAGCAACCTCGCGCTGATTCCGCTCGGGAATCACGGCCGGTCTCCGATTCGAATCGGGCGCGATCTCCGGCGGGAGGAAGACGAAGCTGACAGGTGGGTCCCACATGTGAGCGTGAGGGAGAGAGAGAGAGAGATGGGCCGCGCGGCTGGCTGGGCCGATTTGGACGGGCGCGCGGTGGATAGCTAAATGGGCCGGCCCGATCTCTTTTCTTTTTAATAAAATTAAATATGTTTTCTAATACCGATTTCCAAAATGATTTTTAAACCTATTCAAAACGTTTCAGAAAAATTCATAAAAATATGTTTTGGAAAGGTTATTAAAAATGGAACCTTTTAACATTATACTTGCCCATAAATAAATTGATAAAAATAATATTTATTAAAGGAGTTTAAATAAACACTTTCTGGAATTTTAAATTATTTAAACTTACAATTTGAAGTTTTATTTAATATTTTTGTGATGTAATTTTATGCATATTGATGAATGATGCATGGATGCAAAGTTTAAATTTTTGCAAATTTTGGGATGTTACAGTTCAAAACATGCCCACAACTGGTTTAACACAAAGATAATGCTTTTACAAATTTTTAGAAATTTATTTGAATTAATTTGGAATCTTAAATCAAAAGATATGAATTAATTGGAAAATCAGAAAAAGAAAAAGAAAAATGCTGGCGTCAGCGATGACGTCATCGTCTTCTTCCTCAGACGAAAATCACGGCCGAGATTCCTTCCCCGATTCCCTCTCCAAATCAGGCGAGATTAGCGCGAATTTGGTTCCCCCCTCCAGCCCTATTTAATCCCATGATCCTCCTCTCCCTTTTCCCCAAGAAACCCTAGCCCGAGAGCCCCCAGGCTGTTCGAGTTCGTCCTCGGAACTCCGCCACGGCCACCGGCGAACTTCTTCATTTCCGGTGAACTCCGTCGACTCCGGACCCTCTCTCCTCTCCCTCTCGTCTTATTTCCCTGTTGCGCATCTGTTTGAGACATTTTTGCATTTCAAATCACAGCGCATCCTCACCTCCGTGCACACCCGAAGCTCTCCGCCGCCGTGCACAACTCTGGTGAGCCATTCCGGCAAGAAGAGGACGCTTCGGTCGCCGCCACCGAGTCAACCACGACCTCCTGCACGCTCTGGTGAGTTCCATTCGTCCCGGGGAAGCGTAGATCGCGCAAAACGCCGCGTCGCCGCCGCGGGTGCATCTACAGCGAGGTCTCCAGTGACCTAGCGCCGCCCGCGTTTGGTCGTTCGATCTGGACCGTTGGATGTTGCTCCAACGGCTCCTGCCTATTGTTTTATTCGAATCGGTACGATCTGTTTAGCACCGTTAGATCTAAATCCTATGGCCCAGATTGCTTCACTTATCCACGTCAGCCGCACAGTCAGCGCCCAGTCAGCTGCCACGTGGAAAATGAATTTCTTATTTAGATTTAAATGGCAGTTTTGCAGAAAAGCCCCTGCCACTTAGATCTGTCATAACTTTTTAACCACTTATCCAAATTTAACAAACTTTATATTTTTGGAAAGCCCTCGACATGTAGAATATTTTAGACTAAGTTTAAAATATTCAAATTTCAAATGGAAGATTTGAGTATATTTGTCGTAACTTTAAATCTATATTCCAAAATTTTCAAATATAATTGTTTTAGAAACTTTAGAATATTTGTAATATGATGCCTCTGTTATAAAATATTTTTTTGAGTAATATTTGAATGAATTCATAGCTATATATTTAAATTGAATAGTTTGAATATTTTAACATAACTTTAACATAAATATTATTTTTGAATAAATACAATTGCTGTAAATTTAATTAAATGCCCTCTGTCTATTAACACTATTTATAAATTTTGTTATAAAAATTTAATCATAGAAAAATTTAATCTTATAATTATTCCTTTTATTATATTTTCCAAAAATAGAAATTAATTAAATTGCATTTATAAATTCATGCATATTTATAAAGAAATCACAAAAGTTATTTTGATGCTTTCTTTTGATTAAAAATTGCATTTCATGCATAACATATTTTATTATATAATTATATACCTCCTAGGAAAACCTCTTCTTTATTTTTCCCTAAGTTAGAAGTATTTCAACTTAGCATTTTGGTAAAGTGCTACACTTAGACACTTAGTAATTTTCAACATGGAACTAGAAGACCAATGAAGGACTTAGCCAAAACAAAACTTCAGAAGTATCTCCAAGGAGTAGAAGCACATAGAAGAAAAATCAAGAAGAAGTTCATGAAAACCAACCAGAAATATTTTCTAAGTCTTGCTCCCTATCTCTTTCTTTTCTCCCTCCTTCTCTGAGACTTCATGAAGACTAAGTAAATCCAAGACCAGCCTAGGTGATACAAAAATCATCAAGTCTGGAGATTATTCAAGTCTACCAAGAATTCAATCAAGACATCACCAAGGAGAATATTACAAAGTCTGGAGATGAAGCCTGGAAGACCAACTACATCTTTCTTTCTATCTTTTCCCTCTTTCCTAATCTTGTCTTTCACTTTAGACTTAAACAATTTTTGATCATGAGATTATCATCTTGAAGTTTGTTGGATCCTAGTATCCAATTTACGAAGAGTTGTTAATAATTGTTGATCACCTTGAAGAATAGACTTAGTATTTTCTTTAAGTAGATATGCACCTCATGACTAAGTCATTAGAGTGCTTATTCAAGATAAATTATAACAAAGGTATTTTATCCAACTTCTAACCTTAGTCCTTTGTCATTTTGACCAACACATTTCCTTGCATTAACTTAAAAGATTTTTCATGGCATGACATGCATTTCTAGTCCTTAGAAATAAATTGCATATCATGCATGTCATGTTTTCCTTAGAAGTTTAAGAAACTTGTTTGTATGTGTTGTGTTGTTTTGTTTTATGATTGTTGAATTGTTGTTTGTTTATATTGTTTAGACTGAACGGAGAGACCCAAGTTCGTTGAAAAGAGTTGTGAGCAAAGACATCATACAAAGGCAAGTGGCACACCTCATAAACTTCCTATTATTTTCTATATGCATTACTTAGTGTATTTTTATGTAAGCATGTGTAGGATAGTATTGCTATGCTAGACCTGTGTAGAAATTCCTTACACCAGTGTCTAGGTTCCTATATAATACTTAGTAGATATATTGATGCTATGCAATTGATGAAAAGTTTTACAAAATGTTAAGTGACTACTCAGGGTTGTGCTCATGGTTGTCGTCGCCTAGGATGAATGTCTATTCTACTTAGGCCGTGAGCATGGTGATTTTCACCTGATAGTGTACATCCACTAAGTTAATGAATCTCCTGGGTGGATTGGTTGTATATGGTGGCGAAGTTGAGTGGCTACTCCGGTCCATGTCTATGGTTCCTGGAGTATGTGCACTTGTGGATGGCCACCCAGGGAACAGAGGAATCTGAAGAACTCCGAGTGACGATTGCTTCCAGTGCAGCCATTGCCAATGGGCTCTGGCTTGATCAACTACGTTGCGTGGACTCTCTCCGGCTTGACAAGCAGATGTAGAGGGTGTTAGGTGGAACGGGTCAAGCCAGAGTGGGAGGGAAAATGCTTCTGAAAGAACTCATCTCATTCTTCTCCTTTTCCTTATCACTATAAGTGTGTAAAGGGTAGTTTGGGTTGAATGGGTACAATGGTGAACATGCACAACCTCTGCAGAGTGTAAAACTAAGTACTTAGCCGTGTCCCCGGTACGGACAATTCGAGCAGCTGATCACGGACGTCAAACGGAGGATTCCACCATTCCAACTTCAGAAATAAAACTTGATGGGTGAACAAGGGTAGAATGAGACAGTGGTTTTCATGCCACGAATGTCTCGAGTAGGTAGAAAAGTGTTTTCCAAAGAGTTAGGAAAAATTTGCTTTATGCAAAATAGTCTTGAACTCCACCAGCCAAATAAGCATATAGGTTATTAGAGTTTTTCCTCTAAGTGTCCACCATAGTGTCACTTGCCAGACTCCATTTTAATGGAATCTGATCCACGTTGTTGCAATATTTTTTTTCTATTGCAGCTTGATCAGATGATGAGTGAGGTTTCGTTTGAAGGTTTCGAGTCTATAACCAACATGTTTTCGCCTGTGGCAACATGAAGTCGTTGGAGACCCACTGCTATTGTATTTCCGCTGTGTACTATTTCAAAGCTAGCTTTATGCTATGCAACTTGTAATGAATATTTTCTAAGTCTTGATCATCGATGTAATAAAATTGATACTTTGTCGTGATATTACATTGTAAACTGTGTGTGCAAACAAATCGATCCAGGGATTTGCACTATACACAGGCATCTGCCTTATTTAAAGTGCAGGTATGCTACAAGGACACACCCCTCCGCACCAACAGGCCGCGCCCTATATGCATGTATAAAGCCACACCGCCAAAGTAAAATACTACACTAGTATCAATGCATATGTGACAAATGGAAAGCCCGAACTAGGTGCGGCTCCTGGACAAGTTGAAATTCCATTCAAAGTCGAGGGGGCTCCATAGGGCCACCCACAAGTGGTTAGTGTGCTCAAAATTGGATCAGAGGACAAGAACTGAGTTCCTAGGTCGACAATTAGCAGAACAAAGCACCTCGCAAGGCCTTCTGCCGGTGCCTTATCTTTTAATTATAATACCCAACATATGACATCATTTTAGTAAGTTAGAGCAATATATCATACTAAGCATGGGGAACATAGGACTTACAGACGACTCGCACAATCAATTCTAAGCTTCCGCTATCTTAGATTCATTCCTTCCTGCGCGACGAGGTTTGCAGACTTGGTCGTATGACCATTTATGTGTTGTGAGACTTTTATTCGTACGACTTGAATGAAGTAACTCTTTGATACCAATGTTGGTTATGTGATTGCGATACACTGATCATTGGGATCGTGATATTTTACATAACGTGGGCATCTCGGACTTGTTCCGAGGGGTCCTTACAGACTTGGTATCAGAGCCATCGTTGACCTTAGGAGACTTTAGCTAGGTTGGGCGTCGACGTCACGCAAAAATGTTTTTACTAAAAATTTAGGAGAGATACTTAAAATATGCAGAATATACTACTATCCCCTCTCCTCTGTTATTAATTACTGATTAATACTATACTTGCATCAAACTTTATACCTTTACTTGTTTAAAGATTTTGCACACCGTTTACTTGCTTCATTTAAAATTTTGTGTAGATGAACGGCGAGTTCTCGTCGTCGATCCAGTTGGGGGCTTTGCCCGTCTCGGGAGTTTCGCGTCTCTTTCAGGCGGATTTGCTCCAGTTGACCCGGTACTTGGGGCGCCCGCTACCTGAGCTGCTGGTAGGACGCTGCTTGCCGATGATTGGTGATGCAATGTCCTGGACCGTGAGGTGCACCCTTCGAGGGCCGCTGGTGCCACCTTTCGCCGAGGAGCTGATTGAGGACGCCCTGGCACCGACGCAGATGGGGGCGATAGTGACAGTCCTGCAGAGAGCTCTCGCCCGCTTGGTGTGTGCCCACATCGCCGAGCTGGTCGGCACCAGCTTCGAGTTCTACTCCGGCCTTGACGAGCAGAGTACCCCTGTGCCGCCGCGCCCCCACCCCACCTTCAGGAACCACTTGGCCGAGCTGCGGCTCTTCGTCGAGTACACCCACTCCCAGCTGGTCACCAGTCGTATGGAGAGTGATCTTCACCGTCTGAACCACGACGGCGCAGAGGTTCGAGCTTCGGCAGCTGAGCTGAAGATCGAGGTTTGCAGCCTCAGCTCAAGGCATCCCAGGACAAGATGAAGGCCGAGGAGGTGAAGATCAAAACCGTAGAGGAGCGTCTAGTTGGGTCCCAGGCAGAGCTTAGGAGGGAGCGCAAGGAGCGCCGCTCCGTTTCAGCGCGTGTCTAGTCTACACGCTTCTACAAGTTCCAGTTAGAAGGTATGGTCGACGAGCTCAGGGCGACCATTGACTCACGTGACGACCGGATCAGCGAGCTGGAGAGCGAGGTGGAGACTTTAAGCAAGCAGAACGACGACCTCTTGGCCGGATGATGAGAATCCGATGGAGGATATGGACATGGAGCCCGAGAGTGAGCAGGACGACGACGACCTCCGTGACGAGGATAGTGAGGACTCGGAGGCTGTTATGTCCAAGTACGAGGACCCCGACGAGCCACCCTTTGACAGTGATGCTACCGTGGACGTCGAGTAGATCTTCGAGTAGTCTCTTTTGGGTTAGGACAGAACCATCGCGATAAATTGTTGTGATTGTGTGGTCTAGTTAGCATGAGTGTGTTGTTTGGATGATTGTAAGACTATGTCAGTCCGATGTCGTGCGTTCGTGAACTATTATGTGATGCTTTTGGAACCTTATTATGGAGTAGATCATGTTTCATTATGAGTATTTCCTTGCTGTGATTTTTATTCTTCTTTATGCTACTAAGTTTATGTATGGCGTGTTCTATCCCAAATCATGTTTGAAAATCAGTGGTCTCGGATAGGAGAATTGATGTGTGTTTTATTCTAGACTTCAGCATGGCGCGAGATTCAGCACCCCCACCACCCGAGCCATCTTGGGCTCAAGTTTTGCGCCTTCTCGTGGAGGATCGCGAAGCAGCCCGCACTGAGAGGAATGCCAATCTCGCCACTCTACAGCACGTTGCTCAGATCACCGTCAACCAAAATGGCGGCCAAGGAAATGAGGAGCCCCGCTCTAAGCTTCGTGACTTTCAGAACACCAACCCACCAGTCTTCTCCAAGAGTGAAGTGCCCCTTGATGCGGACAGCTGGATTCGCACAATCGAGAACAACTTAAGGGTCGCCCAAGTGGGTGACAATGAGAAGATGGTCTACGCCACCCACCACCCCTCTGGACCAGCCCGAGCGTGGTGGGAGGCCGTTCGAGCTTTGCTACCCCAAGACGAGGTCGTGACTTGGGAGGCGTTCAAGACCAAATTCCTGAAGCGTTATGTGCCATCCGGACTCGTGAGTATCATGAGGGAGAAGTTCCTTCAGCTCAAGGTAGGCGGTATGTCCGTAAGTGAATACCTTGAGAAGTTCACAACTCTGGCAAGGTATGCGCCCCCAGACACCGACACTGAAGATAAGAAGAAAGAGAGGTTCGTGAACGGCCTGCATGATGAGATGCAGTGCATCCTTGTAGTGATGCCCTTCACAGATCTGGAATCCCTGGCTGATGCAACCATCATGTTGTCGTGGCGAACAGACAGATGCCACAGGGTGGCTAATTTGTGGGGCCGATGGGCGCTAGGGGATCTCGGGGAGGGATTGCGCGATGAACTCGCGCACAGATAAACTCAACCGACATGGGTATCAACTCGGATTTACCCTTCTTCCGGGATCTCGTGAGGAGATAAAACCCCTATTGCAGCATCTAGCCTAGTTGATATATTTCTCACGGGTGTTCCGACATCCAATGATACAACTGCACCGCAAGCTGCTAGACATGCCTCTAAGAGGTCTTGGAGAGCAAATGAAAAGGCGGGGAAATGAAGTTGTGGGGGTGTTGGGCTCTCCCCCCTCTCCCCCTGGTGCTCTTTATATAGGAGAGCCCAGGGGACAAGTCAGGGACAAACAAACAAAAAACACTTTTCACGACATGACTACTGGGGTCTTGTCAACACTATTCACTGCGTCATACGCACGGGCATGCCCCATCTTGTCTGTCCTTAGCTCTGCATCATGACCATGACATGTCTTGTCCTTGGTTTTGTCATGTAGTGTCTGGCTTGGTATCTTCTCTGCCGGGTATCTTTACGACTTCTCGTATGCGCAACCCGACATGGGTATATCAGTTAGCACCCTTCTCCCGAAACCCGACGTGGGTATGCTGGATTACTCGTCCACGCAAACCGACATGAGTATGACGGTTAACACCCTTCTCCCGAAACCCGACATGGGTATGCCGGATTACTCGTCCGCACAAACCGACATGGGTATGTCGGTTAGCACCCTTCTCCCGAAACCCGACATGGGTATGCCGGATTACTCGTCCGCGCAAACCGACATGGGTATGTCGGTTAGCATAAGTCGGTCGGTTAGCATAAGTCGGTCAGCAAGTATCTCGGTCCATCTTGGGCGTAGCCTTTATCATGTATTTACCCTACCCGGGGGTAGCCCCCCGACAGTAGTCCCCGAGGCTGCGGGGGACTCGCAGAGGCGCGCGCAGACTTAGAAAAAATACCAACATCATCGTCTTCACTAACTCCACCGTGTACCTGCAAAAATACAATCATATGCCGGTTCCTTAGCCACTCTGGGCGTTTTACCGACATAGATATCTTCGGCCACTGCCATCTTGACATAAACACACAACACATGCCGGTTTTTAGCCACTCTGGGCGTATACCGACACGGACGCTTCATGTGTCGGCCTTTAGCCACTCTATGCGTATACCGACACAACGTCTCATGTGCCGGCGTTTGGCCACTCTGGGCGTATACCGACACAGACGCCTCCAACCAAACACACAATGTCACGAAGGTATCCCGGGTGTCTCGGTATCTCGGCCACTCCGGGCATATCACACATGTTTCGGTATCTCTTCCACTCTGGGCGTACCACAAATATCTCTGTATCTCGGCCACTCTGGGCACTTACACATGTTTTGGTATCTCGGGTGTTGCCTTTGGCAAACTTTGATACACCGGCACAAATGACGATTTGGAAATATTGCCCGATGCCATGATACATTGGCAAACCGAATTAAACGGGGATCTGGAGATATGGCATGATGCCGCGATACATTGGTGAACCGACATAAACGGAGATCTGGAGATATTGCAGGATGCCACGATATATTGGCGAACCGAAATAAAAGGCGATCTGGAGATATTGCATGGTGTTGTGATACATGGGCAAACCGACATGGGTAACAACTGAGATGAGATGCCTTTTAGAACTCGGCAAACCAGCATGGGTACCAATCCGATATGGTATGCCTTCTAGAACTCGGCAAACCGACATGGGTACCAATCCGGTATGATATGCCATCACAACCTTGCAAGCCGATACCACAGACCATATGCAATATATCTTGAGACAATAACAAATATAAGATGGATCCAAGATAACCCATATAATGACCGACATAACCGAGATCTTTGACATGAATATCCTCTTGGTAATGAGATTATCCGACATGGGTACCAACTCGGTAAAACCGACATCCCCATTTAATGTTAGTGCAGGCAGGTATGAATAATAAATATTTAACGGAAGCGATAGCTCTAAATGACATGCCAAAAAGAATTTAATGCGAGACACAAAAATACGACTACCGGCCGAGGCAGGCACGAGGATACCGGCTTGGTTTCACCGACTCCCCGGGTAAAATTACAAATCTACAGGTAAGAAATAGAACCGGGTAGCCGGCCAGTCCCCGGGTCAAGAGATCTCTTTCCCGGGGAAAACACAGACAACCAGGCAGACAGAGGAAGACGGCAGTCCCCAAGTTCAGTTTCGGGATGCCGGCACACAAACAACATAGCAGGAACCAAGATACGACATGCATATAAATAAAATCAAACCGAGTTACTCTACCGACTAAGCATGCAAGGTACAACCAACCGGTAAGCCAGTCCCTGGGTACGATGCCTCGTTCCCGGGTAAAAAACAAACATATGAAAAAACATGCACAACAGGGCAGTCCCCGGGTTACGACATCTTGTTCCCGGGTAAACAATTAAACTCTGCACGCAGGGGCAGTTCCCGAATAATTTCTAAGATATAATAATTGCACAGTACACGTGATGATACTCACGGAGCACGAGAGCGGTTTGGGATGTCGGAGCCGACATAACCCGGGCAACTGGCGTCCAACTGTCCGGGATCCGTTGATGATGAGTGTTGGGGTAGATGTCAGCGACCGCTACTCACGGTGCGGGGATGCAGGCGACCGCTACGCGCGGAGCAGGGATGCCGGCGACCGCTATCCGCAACGCAAAGGGCGGCGACCGTTACCCGCGGCTCAGGGATGCCGGTTTGGGATGCCGGCGACCGCTACGCGCGGCGTAGGGATGCCGGCTTGGGATGCCGGCAACCGCTACCCGCGACGCAGGGATGCCGGCGACCGCTACCCGCGGCGCAGGGATGTCCGCGAACGCTACGCGCGACGCAAGGATGCCGAGTTGATGAAGAAGGAACCGTCTGAAATTGTTCCCGCAAGCGCCTCTTTGACCCACGGTGGGCGCCAACTGTCGTCGTGGCAAACAGACAGATGCCACGGGGTGGCTAATTTGTGGGGCCGATGGACGTTAGGGGATCTCGGGGAGGGATTGCGCGATGAACTCGCGCACAGTTAAACTCAACCGACATGGGTACCAACTCGGATTTACCCTGCTTCGGGGCTCTCGTGAGGAGATAAAACCCCTACTGCAACATCTAGGCTAGTTGATATATTTCTCACGGGTGTTCCGACTTCCAATGATACGACTGCTCCGCGAGCTGCTAGACATGCCTCTAAGAGGTCTTGGAGAGCAAATGGAAACTTTGCATTCATGCATCATTCATCATATAGGCATGACATTTAAATCACAAGAGTACTAAATACAATTTCAATTATAAGTTTAAATAATTTATAATTCCACAAAGTTGTTTATTTATACTCCTTATAATATTTCTATTTATCAATTTATCTGATAGGCAAGTATGATACAAAAAGGTTCTAAATTTAATAAGCTTTTCAAAATATTTTGTGAATTTTTCTGAAATGTCTTGAATAAGTTTAAAAATCAGTTTTGGAAACAGAAATTATTTTGATAAAAGAAAAATAGGAAAAAGAATTAAAAACGAGCAGGCCCATTCCTAACTACCGCGCGCTCACGCTGATTCGGCCCATCAGCCCAGCAAACCAGCCGCATCCTTCTTCTCTCTCTCCCCCTCGCTGATAGGTGGGGTCCACCTGTCAGGTACTTCAACCTCCCGCAGGTGATCACGCGCCAGTCCAAATCGGAACCGGCCGTGATTCCCGAGCGGATTTCGAGCACGGTTTAGCCCCCGCTTCTCCCCGACTTAAACCCCACCCCGCTGCCAGTCTCCTCGCCCCAAACCTTTATAAGCACATCCGCCGGCGGGCTGCTCGAGGACGAGCTCGGAGCTCCGCCACCTCTGCCGCCGTGATCCGCACCGTACGGAATATCCCGGCCATGCCGGACCCTCCCCTCGCCCCTCTTCGATTCCCCTTTTCCTCGCAAACATTTTTGACTTTGCCCCGTGTCTTGAATCGCAGCGCTTCATCGTATTCTTCCGCGACCGACGCCACCGTCCGCTTCGTCGTCTCCGGCGAGGAGCCGGGGAGAGGAGAAGGAGGTCGCGCAGCCACCGTCGCGCCATCGTCATCGCCACGTCGCCCCGCACCGTTTGGTAACGATCTCCTCTCCCTGCTTCCCTCCTTGCGCAGTTTAGACCAACGCCGGTGATGGCTACGCCGCGGTCAGAGAGATTCTGGTGACTCGCGCCGCTCGTTTTTGGTCTTTGCGTTTGGACCGTTGGATCTAGATCCAACGGATCTAGATCGAATCCATCCGACGCGTTCATTTTTAATTAGATCAGACGGCCTCGGTGCCGATCCGCGTGGAAACGGTATCGGCAAATCACAGATCGCCACGTAGCCCTCCTTTTTTTGGCAGAAATTAGTAAATAAAAACAGAAACTATGTTAACACTTGAAAAATTCATATCTTTTGATCTGTAAGTCCAAATTTGATAATTTTTATATCCACGGATAGCTCTGCTAGTGCAGTTTATTTGTACATCATTTGTTTTTCCATGTGATAACTTTTATTTCATGTAATTATCAGAGGAGTATTTCGGCTATTTTAATTCATAACTGAAATATTTAAATGCTTTTCTAATAAATTTAAATTTTTTAGATTTGTATTATTATCCTCTGTCCAGAAAGATCAACATATGTTTTATTTGAAAACTTTCCATAAAACAATAAGAGTTGTAGTTGTAAAACTCTAATTTTTCTATATTGTTTCCAATATTTAATTGATAATTAAAATAAGAAATTCCTGGATATTGCATTTCATGCATTCAATAACAGAAAGTATAAAATGTTAATAAGTATGGCTTGTTATACTCATAGCATATCATGGATGCATACATGTTTATGTTTTGGTGTTTTAAGTATTGTATGTGTGTGTATTTATTTATTTTATGTATTGCTTGTGCTAGATTGTGAAGAGGAAGGACTTGCTTGTGATTGTTATTCTTGTTGTGCTTGCTCCTCCTGTTACCAAGGCAAGTGACATTCATAAACTACCCAATATTTTCCTATATGCATTAGTAGTATATTTTGATTAGTATGCATGATAGGAATTTTGGATTATTTTCTTATGCTAAGTTAGCTTTATACTTTGCAAAATTCCTAGTAGTGTGTAGCCACCCTTTACCATGCAGCCAATTAAAGTTTTATTAGATGCTTAGCAATGCTATAAAATTTTCTACATAGCATGCTTTATGTTGAGTGGCTATTTGGCACTATACTTGTGGTTGTCGTCGCCTAGGATGAATGTCTATTCTACTTAGTGCCATAGTGCCATGAGCATGGTGGTTGTCACCCAAAAGTTCACTTGTGGACGGCCACCCAGGAACAAAGAGATTACTAAGTGTCTCCAAGTTTAGATGCTTCCCGCGCAGCCTTTTGACCATGGGCTCTGTCTAGAACAATTAAGTTGTGAGAGTTCAACCTGTCAGCTTGACAAGCAGATGTAGAGTTGGTAGGTGAAACGGGTCTTGCTAGTATGGTTGAATTCTTCTTCTGAAAGTTCTTGTCTCAATTCTGCCCTTTCCTTAGTACACTCTGCGTGTATAGGATGTCTGGGTTAACTGAGTCTAAAGGTGAAAGTGCACAACCTCTGCAGAGTCGACAATTTGAGTACTTAGCTGTGTCCCCGGTGATGGAGTACTTCGAGCAGCTGGACAAGGATGGACGGAAGAATCTCAACACCGTTTTCATGAAGTAAAATTTGACTAAGAAAAGAATTGTCGGTGCAATTGGGCTTCATCCGTTGGTGCCAAGTCTTTGAGAAATATAAGTGTTTTACAAAAAGATAGGAGAAAAATTGCTTTCTGCAAAAATAGCCTACAACTCCACCAAGCCAAATATGCATATAGAATTAGACTTGTCGGATTATATCCACCATAGTCACTTGCCAATACTTCATTATATTGACCTCCTTCGGGGGCTGCATATTCAAATGTGCAGGTACTTCAGACAAATAATAAGTTTGGACTCGAGTCTACACCCAACATGTCTGCCTGTGGCGCATGCTTGAAGATGAGGCTCATTGCTATTGCTTTTGTTGTGAACTCTGAATATTCTAGCTAGCCTTCATGGCTATGCACTTTGTAATGAAGCTATACTTAGCTATTTTTGGATCTCGTTGTAGTAAATTGATACTTGTGCAACGATAATTTATATTTTGTACTGTGGTGCTGGTAGTGATCCAGGGACTAGCACTTAAGTCAGGTGTTCCATCTTTAATAAAAGATGGGGCGCTACAGGAAATGAAGCTGTGGGGGTGTTGGGCTCTCCCTCCCTCTCCCCTGGTGCCCTTTACATAGGAGAGCCTAGGGGACAAGTCAGGGACAAACAGACAAAAACACTGTTCACGACATTACTACTAGGGTCTTGTCAACACTATTCACTGCGTCATAGGCATGGGCATGCCCCATCTTGTTTGTCCTTAGCTCTGCATCATGACCATGATTTATTTGTTAAAAAAAAAGATCAAACCCAGAGGCTAGTCACGGACTACAGGGATTTAAATGAGCAAACTATAAAAAACAAGTACCCGTTACCCAAGATTAATGAACTATTTGATCAACTGGAAGGTTCTTGTGTTTTCTCGAAGATCGATCTTCGATCTGGGTACCTCCAAATGAAAGTTATAGAAATGGATATACCCAAGACTGCATTTGTTACGAGATATGGCTCTTATGTGTACACAGTAATGCCCTTTGGATTAACCAATGCTCCAGCCTATTTCATGAATATGATGAATAAAGTGTTCATTGATTTTCTGGATAAGTTTGTGGTAGTTTTCATCAATGATATTTTAATTTACTCCAAGAGCCACAAAGAACATGAAGAGCATATGCGTCTGGTATTACAGAGACTACGTGAACATAAGTTGTATGCCAAATACAGCAAATGTGAGTTTTTGTTAGAACAAGTCGGATTTCTAGGCCATGTGGTGTCCAAGGAGGGTATAGCGGTGGATCCTAAAAAAGTTTCAGCTGTAACTAATTGGGAGCCGCCAAAGAATGTGGGAGAATTACGGAGTTTTCTTTGTCTAGCAGGATACTCTCGAAAATTCATTGAAAACTTTTCCAAGATTGCCAAGGCTTTGACGTAATCATTGAAGAAGGAGAAAAAGTTTGAGTGGACTGAAGCATGTGAAGCCAGTTTTCAGGAGTTGAAGAAACGTTCAGTTTCAGCCCCAGTTCTATGTTTACATGATTTAGAAAAGGAATTCCAAGTGTACTGTGATGCTTCACGCCAAGGCCTGGGAATTGTATTGATGCAGGAAGGCAGAGTGGCATCTTATGCCTCTAGACAGCTCAAGAAACATGAAGCAAATTATCCTACTCACGAACTCGAGTTAGCCTCAGTAGTACATGCCCTGAAGAAATGGAGACCCTATATGGTGGGGAAAAGATGTGAAGTATTCACAGACCACAAAAGTTTGAAGTATATTTTCACTCAGAAGGAATTGAACATGAGACAGAGGAGATGGTTGGAACTTATCAAAGATTATGATCTATGTCTCAAATACCATCCGGGAAAGGCTAATGTATTAGCAGATGCCCAGAGTCGTACGGTGTATGTGAATGGCCTCACGGCAGGAGAAATACCCGAGGATTTATGCTAGGAGTTCAAGGACCTCAGATTGGAAGTAGTGCTAGAAGGTTTTGTAGCCTCACTAGTAGTACAACCAACTTTGATGGACAAGATATACGAAGCTCAAAAGGGAGACAAGGAAATAGAAAAAATCAAAGTCAATCTGAGAGCAGAAAAAGCTAAGGGATTCCATGAAGATGAGCAAGGAATTTTGTGGTTTGAAAAACGTGTGTGTGTGGCCAATGACCCTGATCTTAGGAAGTTAATTCTGCAAGAAGCCCATGAGACACCTTATTCCATTCATCCGGGAAATACCAAGATGAATATGGATCTGAAGGACAGGTTTTGGTGGAACAACCTGAAGAGGGAAATAGCAGAATATATCGCGAAGTGTGATGTATGCAGCCAGGTAAAAGCAGAACATCAGAAACCAGCAGGACTTTTACAACCTTTAAAAATACCTGACTAGAAAAGGGATTCTATTGGAATGGATTTCATCACAGGATTACCAAGGACCAAATCGGGTTATGATTCTATTTGGGTTATTGTTTGCCGTCTAACAAAAATTCACTTTATACTCGTAAAGACCTCTTAAACAAGTGCTAAGTTAGCGGATATTTACATGAAGAGAATTGTGTGCCTTCATGGCGTTCCTAAGAGTATCGTGTATGATAGAGGAACCCAGTTCACGTCTCATTTCTGGAAGAAGTTGCATGAATCACTGGGAACCAGATTGGAATTCAGTACGGCTTTTCACCCGCAAACCGATGGTCAGACTGAAAGAGTAAATCAGATTTTAGAGGATATGTTAAGAGCTTGTGCACTCGATTATGGATCTAGCTGGGATGATAATCTACCTTACGCTGAATTCTCTTACAATAACAGTTACCTGTTACCAAGCCAGCATTGAGATGGCACCGTTTGAAACCTTATATGGAAAGAAATGCACAACTCCATTGTTGTGGAGTGGTGTAGGATAACGAAGTTTCTTTGGACCTGATATAATCCAGGATGCTGAAGAGAAGGTCAGACTGATTAAAGATAGATTGAAGATAGCACAATCACGCCAGAAAAGCTACGCAGATTCCAAACGTAGAGAAGTCACCTACGAGGTGGGTGATAGAACCTACCTTAGAGTGTCACCACTTCGGGGTGTAAAAAGGTTTGGAATCAAAGGAAAGTTAGCACCTCGATTTATTGGACCATTCAAAATCCTTTCTCGCAAAGGTGAAGTGGCATATGAGTTAGAACTGCCAGAAGTTCTGTCTGCTGTCCATAATTTGTTCCATGTCAGTTAGTTGAAGAAATGTCATCCCGAGATGATGGGAGTTCCCTTCAGGAATATTGTACATCTCGAAGAAGTACAATTGGAGAGTGACATGACCTATGAAGAGAAGCCCATCAAGATATTGCAGACAAAAGAAAGAGTCACCTGTACCAAAACCATCAAGTTCTGCAAAGTTCAATTGAATCATCACACCGAGGAAGAAGCCACTTGGGAACAAGAAGATGATCTTCGAGAAGACCATCCTCACCTATTTGCTGACCTTTCCGAAGCTCGAGGGCGAGCTTCCTCTTAAGGGGGTTAGTCTGTAACATCCCAAATTTCTCAAACATTTAAAACTCTGCATTCATGCATCATTCATCATATAGGCATGATATTTAAATCACAAGAGTACTAAATAAAAATTCAATTATAAGTTTAAATAATTTATAATTTCATAAATTTGTTTATTTATACTCCTTATAATATTTCTATTTATCAATTTATCTGATAGGCAAGTATGATACAAAAAGGTTCTAAATTTAATAAGCTTTTCAAAATATATTTTTGTGAATTTTTCTGAAATGTTTTGAATAAGTTTAAAAATCAGTTTTGGAAACAGAAATTATTTTGATAAAAGAAAAATAGGAAAAAGAATTAAAAACGAGCCGTCCCATTCCTAACTACCACGCACGCACGCTATTTCGGCCCATCAGCCCAGCAAACCAGCCGCAACCCTCTTCTCTCTCTCCCCCTCGCTGACAGGTGGGGTCCACCTGTCAGGTTCTTCAACCTCCCGCTAGAGATCGCGCGCGAGTCCAAATCGGAACCGGCCGTGATTCCCGAGCGGATTTTGAGCACGGTTTGCCCCCCGCTTCTCCCCTACTTAAACCCCACCCCGCCGCCAGTCTCCTCGCCCCAAACCCTACGCACATCCGCCGCCGGGCTACTCGAGCACGAGCTCGGAGCTCCGCCACCTCCGCCGCCGTGATCCGCACCGTACGGAATATCCCGGCCACGTCGGACCCTCCCCTCGCCCGACTTCGATTCCCCTTTTCCTCGCGAACGTTTTTGACTTAGCCCCGTGTCTTGAATCGTAGCGATCTATCATATTCGTCTGCGACCGACGCCGCCGTCCGCTTTGTCGTCTCCGGCGAGCACCCGAGGAAAGAAGAAGGAGCCCGTGCAGCCGCCGTCGCGCCATCGTTAGCGCCACGTCGCCCCGCACCGTTTGGTAACGATCTCCTCTCCCTGCTTCCCTCCTTGCGCAGTTTAGACAAACGCCGGCGATGGCTCCGCCGCGGTCGGAGAGATTCCGGCGACTCGCGCCGCTCGTTTTTGTTCTTTGCGTTTGGACCGTTGGATCTAGATCCATTGGATCTAGATCGAATCACAGATCGCCACGTAGCCCTCCTTTTTTTGGTAGAAATTAGTGAATAAAAATAGAAAATATGTTAACACTTGAAAAATTCATATCTTTTGATCTGTAAGTCCAAATTTGATAAATTTTATATCCACAGATAGCCCTGCTAGTATAGTTTATTTCTACATGAATTTGTTTTTCCTTGTGATAACTTTTAATTCGTGTAATTATCAGAGGAGTATTTTGGCTATTTAAATTCATAACTTAAATAATAAAAATGCTTTTCTAATAAATTTAATTGTTTTAGATTTATATTATTATCCTCTGTCCAAAAAGATCAACATATGTTTTATTTGCAAACTTTTCATAAAACAATAAGAGTTGTAGTTGTAGAACTCTAATTTTGCTATATTGTTTCCAATATTTAATTGATAATTAAAATAAGAAAATCCTGTAAATTGCAATTCATGCATTCAATAACATAATGTATGAAATGTTAATAAGTGTGTCTTGTTATACTCATAGCATATCATACATGCATACATGTTTATGTTTTGGTGTTTTAATTATTGTATGTGTGTTTATTTATTTATTTTATGTATTGCTTCTGCTAGATGTGAAGAGGAAGGACTTGCTTGTGATTGTTATTCTTGTTGTGCTTGCTCCTCCTGTTTCCAAGGAAAATGACATTCATAAAGTACCCAATATTTTCCTATATACATTAGTAGTATATTTTGATTAGTATGCATGATAGGAATTTTGGATTATTTTCTTATGCTAAGTGAGCTTTATACTTTGCAAAATTCCTAGTAGTGTGTAGCCACCCTTTACCATTCAGCCAATTAAAGTTTTATTAGATGCTTAGCAATGCTATAAAGTTTTCTACATGCCATGCTATGGAAATATTTCTAAGTGTTAAAATTAAAATGCACACCTGGGTGGATTTGTTGCTATGGTTTATGTTGAGTGGCTATTTGGGACTATGCTTGTGGTTGTCGTCGCCTAGGATGAATGTCTATTCTACTTAGGGCCATGAGCATTCACCCAAAAGTGCACTTGTGGACGGCCACCCTGGAACAAAGAGATTACTAAATCCCTCCAAGTTTAGATGCTTCCCGTGCAGCCTTTTGACAATGGGCTCTGTCTAGAACAATTAAGTTGTGAGAGATCAACCTGTCAGCTTGACAAGCAGATGTAGAGTTGGTAGGTGGAACGGGTCTTGCTAGTATGGTTGAATTCTTCTTCTGAAAGTTCTTGTCTCAATTCTCTCCTTTCCTTAATGCACTCCGCGTGTATAGGATGTCTGGGTTAATTGAGTCTAAAGTTGAAAGTGCACAACCTCTGCATAGTCGACAATCTGAGTACTTAGCCGTGTCCTCGGTGATGGACTACTTCGAGTAGCTTGACAAGGATGGACGGAAGAATCTCAACATTGTTTTCATGAAGTAAAATTTGACTAAGGAAAGAATTGTTGGTGCACTTGGGCTTCATCCCTTGGTGCCAAGTCTTTTGGAAATAAAAGTGTTTTACAAAAAGATAGGAGAAAACTTGCTTTCTGCAAAAACAGCCTACAACTCCACCAAGCCAAATATGCATATAGAATTAGACTAGTCGTATTATATCCACCATAGTCACTTGCCAATACTTCATTGTATTGACCTCCTTCGGGGCTGCATATTCAAATGTGCAGGTAGTTCAGACGAAGAATAAGTTTGGACTCGAGTCTACACCCAACATGTCGCCTGTGGCGCATGCTTGAAGATGAGGCTCATTGCTATTGCTTTTGTTGTGAACTCTGAATATTCTAGCTAGCCTTCATGGCTATGCACTTTGTAATAAAGCTATAACTAGCTATTTTGATCTCGTTGTAGTAAATTGATACTTATGCAATGATATTTTATATTTTGTACTGTGGTGTTGACAGTGATCCAGGTACTAGCACTTAACACAGGTGTTCCATCTTTAATAAAAGATGGGGCGCTACAGGAAACGAAGCTGTGGGGGTGTTGGGCTCTCCCTCCCCCCCCTGATGCCCTTTATATAGGAGAGCCCAGGGGATAAGTCAGGGACAAACAGACAAAAAACAATGTTCACGACATGACTACCAGGGTCTTGTCAACACTATTCATTGGGTCATAGACATGTGCATGCCCCATCTTGTCTGTCCTTAGCTCTGCATCATGACCATGACATGTCTTGTCCTGGGTTTTGTCATGTAGTGTCTGGCTTGGTATCTTCTCTGCTCAACCCGGCATGGGTATGCAGGGTATATTTACGACTTCTCGTATGCGCAACCCGACATGGGTATGCCGGTTAGCACCCTTCTCCCGAAACCCGACATGGGTATGCCGGATTACTCGTCCGCGCAAACCGACATGGGTATGACGGTTAACACCCTTCTCCCGAAACCCGACATGGGTATGCCGGATTACTCGTCCGCGCAAACCGACATGGGTATGTTGGTTAGCACTCTTATCCCGAAACCCGACATGGGCATGCCGGATTACTCTTCTGCGCAAACCGAGATGGGTATGTCGGGTAGATTATGTCGGTTAGCCTAAGTCGGTCGGGGTATGCCGGGCTGCACCAAGATCACATCTCGGTCAGCAAGTATCTCGGTCCATCTTGGGCGTAGCCTTTAGCATATCTTTACCCTACCCGGGGGTAGCCCCCCCGACACATCATAATGGAGCACAAGCGCAAGGCTTCGTTTGATAACAGCAAACGCCGCCAGCAGATGCAACAAGGTGGTAGCACCAGCAGCCCTGCTGGAAGTTACCCCCGCCCGCGCCCTTCACCTCCATCAAGGCCTGCATATCAGCCACCAAGACCTACTTATCCGTCATCAAGGCCATCATCTTTCGCACCAAGATCCAGCTACCCAAATCGCCCGCCTGCACCTCACCCTGGGAGCGGTTTCAACCCCGATCTCAACTTTAATAGACCGCCTGCTCCGAAGCCAACAGGAGGATGTTTTACTTGTGGGCAGCCTGGCCATTTTCTCGGGAGTGCCCCACTAGACAGCCCGCTGGTGGTTGCCCCAATGCGACAAAGATGAATCAAGGACCGTCTCGTGCATCAGGAGGCAAGGCCCCTTATCCTAAGAAATCAGCCCCTGCAACACGTGTCCATCTGAATCACATAAGTGCAGAAGAAGCTCAAGAGGCTCCAGATCTCGTTTTGGGTACGTTCCCTGTCAACTCAGTACCTGCCTCGGTTTTGTTATACTTGGGAGCTTCCCATTGATTTGTCACGGAGCCGTTCGTTAAGAAGAGTGGTCTGACTCCAACTTTGTTGCACCGCCCTATGCTTGTGCAAATTCCGGGGGCCACTACGAAAGCCAATGTATCTTGCAAGGAGACTCTCGTGGAGATTCAGGGAGCCTGATTCCATGCAGACTTGGTGGTATTAGGAAAGCAAGGGATAGAAGTGGTTTTAGGCATAGACTGGATGGCGGTGAACCGTGGAATAATAGACTGCACCAACAAGTCCATCACTCTAACGACTCCGGAAGGAGAGGAAATTACACACACCTCGACCCATCATTTTACCTCGGGTCATTGCCATAAGAGTGTAGCTGAACCCACTATTGAAGAAGTGTCAGTAGTTTGTGAGTACCCGGACGTATTCCCGGGAGAGCTACCTGGCATGCCACCGAATCTATATATAGAGTTCATCATCGAGTTGGTACCCGGTACTAGACCAATAGCTCAGAAACCATATCAGATGAATCCCGAGGAGTTGGAAGAATTAATGAAACAATTGGATGATATGCTTAGGAAGAGGATGATTCGTCCTAGTGCATCACCCTGGGGATCGCCAGTTATCTTTGTGGATAAGAGAGACGGTACCACTCGCTTGTGTGTGGACTACCATAAGCTGAACGACGTAACTATCAAGAACAAATACCCTCTACCCAAGATTGAAGACCTGTTTGACCAACTCAACGGGGCCCGAGTGTTTTTCAAGATCGACCTCTTCACTTGTTATCATCTGCTGAAAGTGAGAGAGTCAGACACCCCGAAAACAGCTTTCATCACCCGTTATGGATTGTTTGATATACCGTGATGTAATTTGGCCTGACCAATGCCCCTGCCTATTTCATGAATCTCATAAACAAGTTGTTCATGGAGTACCTGGATAATTTTGTGGTTGTCTTCATCGATGACATCCTGGTTTATTCCAAGTCAGAATAAGAGCATGAAGAGGACCTGAGGCTAGTTCTAGGTACCCTTTGTGAGCATCAGCTTTATGCCAAGTTCAGCAAGTGCTAGTTTTGGTTGAAGGAAGTAGCCTTTGTCGGCCATGTTATCTCAGCCAGAGGAATATCTGTTGACCCATCTCATATCAAGTCCATCCTTGAGTTCCCAACCCCCACTACCCAGACCGACGTAAGATCCATCCTCGGAATGGCCGCTTATTATCGCAAGTTTGTTGAGCGATTCTCAAGCATTGCCAAGCCACTTACTCAACTGCTCAAGAAAGACCAGAAGTTTGTATGGACTGACAAGTGTGAAGCCAGTTCCAAGAACTGATAAAGCGCCTTACCACTGCACCCATTTTGACCATGCCCGATGTGACCAAAGACTTTGTTGTGTATTGCGATGCCTCCAAGCTTGGAGTTGGGTGTGTCCTTATGCAAGAGGGCAAGGTGATTTCCTACTCATCGCGACAGCTTCGCAAGCACGAGCAGAATTACCCAACCCATGACCTTGAACTTGCTGCCGTGGTTCACGCCCTCAAGACTTGACGACACTTTTTGATGGGCAACCGTTGCGAGATCTACACCGACCACAACAGTTTGAAGTATATCTTCACTCAGAGGGATCTGAATATGAGGCAACGGAGATGGATAGAGCTCATCAAGGATTATGATTTAGATATCCATTATCACCCCGGAAAGGCCAACGTCGTAACTGACGCCCTTAGTCGGAAACCATGTTCATTCAACGCAATGATCAAGACCCGACAACCAGAACTCTGGGAGGAGTTAGACAAGATGGGTATAGAAGCAGTCAGTTATGGAGCTGTAGATCAACTCTTATTGCAGCCCACTTTATGTGATCAGATCAAGAAAGCACAGAAGGGCCACGAGAGTATTGAAGGCATCAAGCGAAGAATGGACGAAGAGGAAGTCCCTGGATTCACCATTGATTCCGAGGGTACTCTCTGGTACGAAGGACTTATCTGCGTACCATCAGATCATGTTTTGAAGCAGTTGATTATGAAGGAAGCCCACGAGACCCTGTACTCCATCCACCCCGGTGGAACCAAGATGTACGAGGATCTAAAGCAGAATTTCTTGTGGCATGGCACGAAACGTGAGATTGCACTCTTTGTCTAGAATTGTGATATCTGTCAAAGGGTCAAAGCAGAACATCAACGACCATCTAGATTACTCTAACCCCTCAAGTTGCCGGAATGGAAATGGGATGAAGTCGGCATGGACTTTATCACCGGCCTACCCCGATCTTATCGCGGTCATGACGCCATTTGGGTTATCGTGGATAGACTCACCAAGGTTGCGCATTTTCTCCAAGTAAGCACCCGTCCTCGCTCAGATCAACTTGCTGAACTATACATGTCCCACATCGTCAGTCTTCATGGGATACCCAAGACTATCGTATCCGATCGTGGAACTCACTTTACTTCCCGATTCTAGACCAAGCTTCATCCGGAACTCGGGACCAAGCTCTTTTTCAGCACTTCTTATCACCGTCAGACGGGAGGGCAGACGGAGAGAGTCAACCAAATTCTTTAAGACCTGCTTAGATCTTGTGTGTTAACTTACGGAGAAAAATTGGAAGATTGTTTGCCATTTGCAGAATTTTCTTACACAATAGTTTTCAAGCCTGTCTGAAGATGGCACCATTCGAGGCTTTGTACGGACGCAGATGTCGTGCTCCTCTGAACTGGTCGCAGATTGGAGACAGTCAAGTCATTGGAGTTGATTCTCTTAGAGAAGCTGAAGAACAAGTTCAATTGATTCGCGACCGTCTTAAGGCCGCCCAATCAAGGCAGAAGAGTTACGCAGATTCTAAGAGGCGTGAATTGAGTTTTCAACTAGGCACATGGTGTATCTTCGAGTGACCCCGCTCAAAGGAATGCAATGTTTTCATGTCAAAGGAAATCTTGCACCCCGCTACATAGGCCCTTTAAAGTTCTTTCTCGACGGGGGGAAGTGTCGTACCAACTGGAGCTAACCCCCCATCTATCAGAGTTTCATGACGTGTTCCACGTATTACAGCTCCGGAAGTGCCTCAAGTTCCTAGTGGTACTCAGTCTTATTAAGAGGTAGATCACCGCACCATTGAGCGCAATCATGATCTCACCTACCGAGAGAGACCACTCCATATTCTCGCTGAAGACGTCCGTTTGACCCGAAGACGGAAGAGCAGATTTCTGAAGGTTCAATGGAGAAACCACTCAGAGGAAGAAGCCACCTGGGAGCGTGAAGATTATTTGGGGCGTGAATTTCCTGGTTTCCTTTCTTCATCAACTCCGGAATCTCGAGGACAAGATTCTCCTAAGGGGGGAAGGTCTGTAACACCCCAATTTTCTTTAGCCTAAAACTGTGGTGTTAGGCTAGATTTTCCAGCCTTAGCAAAAACTTTTGTGTGTAAATTTTTGGGGCATAATTTATTTTGTTGCTCTTATTAGTCTTGTTTGATTTTCACTAGTCATCTAAGTTGATAGAAACACTAAAACAAAAATAACTAGATGAAAAGATCAACTCTTGTGATCTTCATGTTTATTACAACATAGCAAAACTAGATCTTATGATTAAGCAAACCCTACACAAATTTTTACATGCAAAATAACCACCTTGGTCTAGGCAAGTTATATTTGGTCTGTAGTTTTTAAAAATAAATTTTGGGCTTGTTTAGGTATTAAACCAACCAGCTTAGGCGGGCATAAAAAATCAGAGACCATTGGGCCTCAATTTCTTTTCTGTTTTGAATTTCCACCATTCTTTTTTATCTGTTATTGAGGTAAAAATTAGATGAACTCAAATTGGGGCAAATTCATCCATTAGCTAGTGTTTGATATGTTATCCCTTGTTTAGAAAACCAAATTTTAAAATTGTTGAGCAAGTAAATAAAAGAAGGAGAAAAAGGAAATAAAAGAGAAAACCTGTCGCCAAAGGAGACAAATGAGGTGAGCATTGACCCGGACTGTGATGAGCACAAGGCTATTATCGTCACAGACCTAACCAAGAAATAGGAAGGCGAGCTCACTCAATTCTTCCATGAGAATCGAGATGTCTTTGCTTGGTCGAATCAGGACCTGGAAGGAGTCCCGAGGGAGTTGGCTGAGCACTCTTTATTTGTCAGGCCGGATGCTAAGCCGGTGAAGCAACCCACACGTCGACTTTCGGACAAGAGAAGAGCAGCGATACTGGATCATCTGGCCGTACTGCTAGCGGCCGGATTCATTATGGAGGTACTGCATCCGGACTAGTTGTCTAACCCGGTCCTGGTAGAGAAGAAGAAGGACGAACCTGTGCTGGCCAAGGTGTGGCAGATGTGCATCGACTTCACCAACTTGAACAAGGCATGCCCGAAATACCCGTTCCCGCTACCTAGGATAGATCAAGTGATCGACTCCACTGCCGGGTGTGAACTCTTGTCTTTTGTAGATGCTTGTTCTGTTTTTCACCAAATTCCTTTGAACACTGCTGATCAATTAAAGACTGCTTTTATTACCCCGTACGGGGCTTATTGCTATTGTGTCATGACGTTTGGTTTGAGAAATGCCGGTGCGACTTATCAGAGATGTTTGCACAACCAAATAGGCAAAAACGTTAAAGCGTATGTCGATGACATTGCGATAAAAACAAAGGAAAATTCCACCCTCGTTGAGGACTTGCGAGAAACATTGACGAACCTGAGAAAATTCCGGATGAAACTTAACCCGGATAAATGTACGTTTGGTGTGCCGGCAGGAAAATTACTCGGTTTCCTTGTATCAAGCCGAGGTATCGAGGCCAACCCAAGCAAGATCCCAGCTATCGAAAATATGAAATTACCGAGATCACTTAAAGATGTGCAAGAGTTCACCGGGTGTTTGGCATCCCTAAGTCAGTTTGTAAGCCGGTTGGGCGAGAAGGCTTTACCCCTTTATCAACTCATGAAGAACAGCAATAGGTTTGTATTGACTCCCCAAGCAGATGCGGCTTTTGAAGATTTGAAGAGAATGTTAGCAACTGCGCCGATATTGGCTTCACCCTTACCCAAGGAACCCATGTTGTTGTATATCGCGGCAACTAACCGAGTGTTGTCAGCATGGTCATGGTGGTAGAAAGGGAGGAAAGAGGCAAGACTGTGCAAAGTCCAGTATACTACCAGAGTGAAGTAATATCGACATCCAAGAAGAACTACCCCCATTATCAGAATATGTCGTATGGTGTATACTTGGCGGTCAAAAAGCCGAAACATTACTTTCAAGAGCACCCAATCACGGTAGTGTGTGAGGCGCCACTATCGGAAATTCTCATTTGCAAGGATGCTAGCGGTAGGATAGCAAAGTGGGCCATCGAGTTATCACGTTATGCCCCGACTTACGAGAGAAGGGATGCCATCAAGTCACAAGTGTTGCCGAAATTCCTTGTGGACTAGGCTGAAATGCAATACGAACCACTTGTGCCGGATTCCAACTACTAGAAGATGCATTTTGATGGATCCAAGACAAAGATAGGGCTGGGTGCCGGAATAGTCCTAACATCTCCATTGCAAGACCAAGTGAAATATGTGCTGCAGATACACTTCACTGAATCCAACAATGTGGCCGAATATGAGGCATTGGTGCATGGAATCAAGGTGGCTAAGGAAATCGGCATTCGGCGGATAGAGTGTTTTGGTGACTCGGACTTAGTCATACAGCAAGTCTCGGGAAATTGGGATGCGTTAGATGCAAACATGGCATCATATCGGTTCCATGTCCAAATAATCTCAGGATGTTTTGAGGGATGCGAGTTCAATCATATATCTCGGGCGGAAAATGAAGCGGCCGACATTCTATCCAAACTCGGTTCATCGAGAGACGCGATCCCACCCTGCATAGCTTTGGAGCATTTGAGGAAGCCATCAATCAAACCCTCAACAGAATATGAGTCAATTTACGTACCCAAGGTGCCAATGTCGGATGCCACACCAATGGAAGTGGATGTCGGATGTGTAGAGGAAACCTAGGGGACGGTGTTAGGTTTCCCGGGGACTGTTATTTAACACCCGGGGACTACTTCATACGACCCGGGGACTGCACAATGGATTTCCGACATTGTCATGTCAGTGCAACCTATGGAGATAGACGAGGCACTGTTCCCAGAGCGAGTTGTACCGGAATGGGCCCAACCCATTATGACGTATCTGTCGGAGGACATCTTACCCGACAATGAAGTCGAAGCCCGGCAAGTACTACGAAGAGCAAAGGCATACACAATCATCAACAAAGAGTTGTAAAAAAGGAGTGTGACAGAAGTGCTGCAACGTTGCATGCGGCCTGAGGAAGGCGATGAAATGCTACTGGAAATACACGAAGGAGAATGTGGACATCACGCTTTCTCAAGGGCACTGGTGGCAAAATCATTCCGACATGGATTTTACTGGCCCACGGCACTACAGCAGGCGGAGGACATAGTTAGGAAGTGTGAAGGGTGCCAGAGATTCGCTCACAGGATGCATGTGCCTGCATCGGCCCTCAGGACAATTCCCATAACTTGGTCGTTTGCAGTATGGTTCCTAGATATGGTTGGACAATTTAAGCCGGCGCGAGGAAACATGACACACATATTGGTTATGGTAGAAAAATTTACGAAGTGGATAGAGGTCAAGCCAATTCGGAAGTGTGATGGACATACAGCTGTGGCTCTCCTGAAAGATATCATCTTAAGATACAGCTACCCACATAGCATCATCACCGACAATGGAACCAACGTTGCCGTCGGAGAGTTTGCTAGGTTTTGTGCACAAAAGAAAATCCGTCTTGATGTGGTCTCAGTGGCACACCCAGAGGTAAATGGACAGGTAGAGAGAGCCAATGCACTAGTGTTGGCCGGCATCAAGGCCAGATTGATCGAACCACTAATAAGAACTCCAGGGTGCTGGATAGAGGAACTACCGGCAGTACTTTGGGGGATTGAGAACAACACCGAACAGATCAACCGGGTATACACCCTTCTTTCTTGTATATGGAGCTGAGGCAGTGCTCCCAACCGACATATAGTATGACTCGCCAAGGGTGGTTATGTATACTGAAACCGAGGCAAAAGAGGCAAGAGAGAATGATGTGGACCTACTGGAAGAGGCAAGAGAATTGGCATTGTCAAGGTCAGGAATTTATCAGCAGAATCTACGTCGGTACCATAGTCGAAAAATACACCCATAGGTGTTCAGAGAAGGAGACTTGGTCTTGAGGTTAATACAAAGGACTACCGGGATGCACAAATTGTCGCCTCCATGGGAGGGACCATTTAACATTAGCAGGGCCTTGCACAACGATTCGTACTACCTTGTAGACGCACACGAAGCCAAGAAAGGAGTGATGGACAGGTCGGGAGAAGAAACCAAGAGACCATGGAATGTATCTCTTCTTCGCCCTTTTTACTCTTAAAAGGAGCAGTGTATGTATCAAAATTTAAAAATGAATGAAATGCCGGCACTTCGAGTTGAACTCGGGGACTGCCATGGTTGTCTATATTTAAGGCTGCTCGAGGTCGGCCTCAAAATTCCGCCATTGCCGCCGCCGTCCTCTGCGTATTCCGGTGAGTGCCGAGCTCCTCAATCCCTCGCTCGCCTCTCCCTCGATTCCCCATCGCCGTGCGCATCTCGGTGACCCACTTTATGCATTTTTCTTGTAGTCCTTGGATCGGGGCGAAGTGCTCTGAAGTTCGTCGGCGCCCGAACCCCCCCGGCCGATCGTCACGGTCACTCCAGGGAGCAGAGCACGCCACCGACGCGCTCATCCTCCTCGCCTCGAAGCGCCGCGTCCGCAGCCGCCCTCCGCGAGCCACAGGAGCCCCACAATGCCGACTGCGTCGAAGCCGAGCGCCGCGCCGCTGTGCACTCCGTCTCCGCCGACCATCCGCACCGCCCGGTGAGCTCAGTCGCCCTCTTCCACCCGATCTTATTTTTGCGGTCTAGATTAGATCATTTAGATCGAAAGGGTATGGGCTGATCTGTGCCATCAGATCCAGATCCAACGATCCATATCTGTTTGACTTATCCACGTCAGCGCCTAGTCAGATCCCAGTCAGCGCTCAGTTAGCAGGCACGTCAGAAATTATTTTCCTATTTAAATTAAAATGGCAGTTTTATAGAAACACCCCTGCTTATTAAAATTGTTATAACTCTTTATTCACACATCCAAATTAGATAAATTTTATATATTTGGAAATCCCTTGACATGTAGAATGTTTTGGTTTTGTTAAATTTCAAATTTGACTTAGTTTAAAATATTCAAATTTCAAATGGATGAGTTGAGTATATTTGTCATAACTTTAAATCTATAAATTCATAATTTGCAAATAAAATTGTTTTAGAAATCTTAGAATAATTGTAATATGATGCCTCTGCTATAAAATATTTTTGAGTAATTATTTTGATGATTTAATAATTATATGTTTAATTTGAATAGTTTGAATATTTTTTACATAACTTTTGATAGAAAGATTATTTTTGAGTAAATCCAATTGCTATAACTTTATTTAAATCCCCTCTGTCTATTAACACTATTTATAAAATTTTGTTATAAAAATTTAATCACAGAAAACTTTAATCTTATATTTATTCTTTTATTATTTTTTACAAAAATAGAAATTAATTAAATTGCATTTATAGCCTCATGCATACTTTATAAATATGACAAAAATTAGTATGATGTTTCTTATGATTAAAAAGTGTGTTTTATGCATAACCTATTTTATTATATAGTTATACTCCTCATAGGAAAACTTCTCACTTATTTTCTCTAAGTTAGGATTATTTTCTCAACTTAGTATTTTGGTAAAGTGCTATACACATAGACACTTAGGATTTTCAACATAGAGCTAGAAGGCCAATGAAGGACTTAGCCAAGAAAACAAGACTTCGGGAGTATCTTCAAGGAGTAGAAGCACTCCGAAGAAAATCAAGAAGAAGTCATGAAGACCAACCAGCTATGTTTTCTAAGTCTTGCTTTCCCATCTCACTTTTATCCTTTCTTCTCTTAGACCTCTTGATGACTAAATTATATTCAAGACTAACCTCGAGGTTATCAACACCATCAAGTCTTCAGAGCCATCAAGTCTACAAAATTGTAATGAAGTCATCACATCAAGAAGAAAAGGAAGCAAGGAGAAGATTCTACATTCTTCTTTCTATCTTTTCCCTCTTTCCTAATCTCGTCTTTCACTTTAGACATAATAAATTTTTGATCATGTTATTACCATCTTGAAGTTTGTTGGATCCTAGCGGCATAGTGAGATGAAGCGGCCTTGAGACTAACCTTACATGTCTACGTACATGAGACCCTTGTTCCACAACTTAAGTGGCTGGTCGGGTGTCTGTCTCTCTCACTATAGTGAATATCCAATTTACAAAGAGTTGTTAATAATTGTTGATCACCTTGAAGAATAGACTTAGTAATTTTCTCTAAATATTTCTACACATCAAGACTAAGCCATTTGAGTGCTTATTCAAGATAATTTATAGCAAAGTATTTTTTCCAACCTATGACCTTAGTCCGTAGTCATTTTTGACCAACATATTTTCCTTGCATTAACTTCAAAGATTTTTCATGGCATGGCATCCATCTCTAGTCCTTAGAAATATTTTACACATCATGCATAAACATATTTTTCCTTAGAAGTTCTATAAAACTTTTTTATTCATTATGAAAGTGTTTGTATGCGATGTGATGTTGTGTTTTGTGTTGATTGTTGTATTGTTGTTTGTCTATACTGTTAAATTGAACGGAGAGCTCCGAGTTACATTGAAAAGAGTTTGTGAGCAAAGACATCATCCAAAGGCAAGTGGCACACCTCATAAACTTCCTACTATTTTCTATATGCATTACTTAGTGTATTTTTATATGAGCATGTGTAGGATAATATTGCTATGCTATACCTGTGTAGAAATTCCTTACTCCTGTGTCTAGATTCCTATGTAATACTTGGTAGAATTATTGGATGCTATGCAAATGTTGTTTTGTGAAAATCTAAGTTCTACTAAGTTAATAAAGAACCTCCTGGGTGGATTGGTTGTATATGGAGTCGAGTTGAGTAGCTACTCAGGCCCATGTCTATGGTTCCTGGAGTACGTGCACTTGTGGATGGCCACCCAGGGAACAGAGAAATCTGAAGAACTCCGAGTGAATATTGGTTCCAGTGCAGCCATTGCCATATGGCCTCTAGCTTGATCAATTAAGTTGCGTGGACTCGCCCCGGCTTGACAAGGAGATGTAGAGGGTGTTAGGTGGAACGGGTCAACCAGAGTGGGATGGAAAATGCTTCTGAAAGATCTCGTCTCATTCTTCTCCTTTTCCTTATCACTACAAGTGTGTAAAGGATAGTTTGGGTTGAATGGGTACAATGGTGAATGTGCACAACCTCTGCAGAGTGTAAAACTAAGTACTTAGCCGTGTCCCCGGTACGGACATTTTGAGCAGCTGATCACGGACGTCAACGGAGGATTCCACCATTCCAATTTCTAAGATAAAACTTGATGGGTGAACAAGGGTAGAATGAGACAGTGTGTAGTGTACCTGCACCTAAAGTATGGCAGATACCTGTGTATAGTGCAAATCCCTGGATCGATTCGTTTGCACACACAGTTACGATGTAATATCACAACAAAGTATCAATTTATTACAACGCTGATCCAGACTAGGAAAAATATTCATTACAAATTTGCATAGCATACAGCTAGCAGAACACAGAGTAAACAACGGAAAAATTATTCTTCGTGGAGTCCCCAATCATCATCATGTGCCACAGGCGATCATGTTGGTTGAAGACTCGAAACCCTTAGTAAAACTTTCACTCATCAACAGGACAGTCTGCAATAAGATATATATTGCAACAACGTGGGTCAGAACCATTAAAATGGAACTGGCAAGTGACACTATGGTGGACACTTAGAGGAATAACTCTATGACCTATATGCTTATTTGGCTGGTGGAGCTCAAGGCTATTTTGCAGAAAGCAAGTTTTTCCCTAACCCTTTTGAAAACACTTTTCTTCTATTCGAGACATACGTGGCATGAAATCCACTGTCTCATTCTACCCTTGTTCACCCATCAAGTTTTTAATTTATAAGTTGGAATGGTGAAATCCTCCGTTGACATCCTCGTTCAGCTGCTCAATTGTCCGTTTCCGGGGACACGGCTAAGTACTTAGATTTTTACTCTGCAGAGGTTGTGCACGTTCACCATTGTACCCATTCAACCCAGGTTATCCTTTACACACCATTTGTGATAAGGAAAGGAAAGAATGAGACGAGATCTTTCAGAAACATTTTCCCTCCCACTCTGGCCTGACGCGCTCCACCTATAAATCCTCAACAACCACCTGTCAGGCCGGGGAGATCCACGCAGCTTAGTTGATCAAGCCAGAGCCCATATTGGCAATGGTTGCACGAGAAGCAATCTTCACTTGGAGTTCTTCAGATTCCTTTGCTCCTGGGTGGCCTTCCACAAGTGAACATTCCACAGGTAACACCCATGGGAACAACACTCAACTCATACAGCCAAGCAACCAATTTCCACCCAGGTGTTTGATTAAAACTTAGTAGACTTATCTTTTCATCAAAATAGTTTTTGCATAGCATCACTATTCTACTAAGTAATTTCATAGGAACCTAGACACAGGAATAAAGAGATCTATTATGGCTGGCATAGCAATGCTATCCTACACATGCTTATAGAAAATACTCTACTCATACATAGAAATAATAGGACTTTTATGGGGGTGTGCCACTTGCCTTTAAATGTTGTCGTTGTTCACAAACTCTATTCAACAACGAAAGTTTGCTCTCCGTTCAATCTAAACAATATAAGCAAAAAACAACAATCAACAAACAAACATGCACGTTCATAGTGAACAAACAAGTTTTGTAAAACTTCTAGGGAAAGTATGTCATGTATGATATGCAATTTATTTCTAAGGACTAGAAATGCATGTCATGCCATGAAAATCTTTTAAGTTAATGGAAGGAAATGGATTGGTCGAAATGTCTAAGGACCAAAGTCATAAGTTGAATAAAATATTTTGTTTTTTATATCATCTTGAATAAGCACTCTAATGGCTTAGTTCTGATGTGAAAAATACTTAGAGAAAATACTAGCTCTATTCTTCGAGGTGATCAACAATTATTATCAACTCTTTGTAAATTGGATATTCACTATAGTGAGAGAGACAGACACCCGGCCAACCACTTAAATTGTGGAACAGGTCTCATGTACGTGGACATGTAAGGTTCGTTCCCAGGCCGCTTCATCTCACTATGCCGCTAGGATCCAACAAACTTCAAGATTGTAATAACAAGATCAAAAACGTTTATGTCTAAAGTGAAAGAATAGATTAGGAAAGAGGGGAAAGATAGAAAGAATGATGTAGTTGGTCTTCTAGAAATCTTCTTCATACTTGTAACTTTCTCATGAACTTCTTCTTGATTTTTCTTCTAAGTGCTTCTACTTCTTGGAGGTTCTTCTGAAGTCTTGTTTTGGCTAAGCCCTTCATTGGTCTTCTTTCTCCATGTTGAAAATATTAAGTTTTGAAAATATTTCTTTATAACTTAATTTTATTAATAGTGTTAATAGGCAGGGAGTATTTAATTAAATATATAGCAATTTGATTTAATCAAGAATAGTATTTCCATTAATAGTTATGTTGAAAATACTCAACTATTCAAATTAAATGTATATAAAACTATGAATTTATTCAAACATCACTCAAAATATTTTATAGCAGTGTCATCAATTTACAATTATTCTAAAGTTTCTAAAACAATTTTATTTGCAATTTTTGAACTTACAGATTTAAAGTTATGACAAAAATACTCAAATTTACCATTTGAAATTTGAATATTTTAAACTAAGTCAAATTTGAATTCTGGCAGATCCAAAGTATTCTACATGTCGAGGGCTTTCCAAATATATAAAAATATTTGAATTTGGATAAACAGAGAAAAAGATATGATAGTTTGAATAGACAGGGGCTTTTCTGCAAAACTGCTATTTTTTATTTAATTAGAAAAAGAAAGTCCACTGCGCTGACTAGGACGCTGACTAGGCTGCTGACTGGCCTGCTGACGTGGTTAAGTCATTGGATCTGGGCCGTCAGATCTGGATCTGGCGGTCCAGATCGGATCGCACCGTTTCAATTTAAGTCATCTAATCTTAGCCACACAAGGTAGATCGGACGGCTGGGGAGAGGGGGCTCACCGGGCGGCGCTTTTGGTCGCCGGAGAAGAGGATGGTGGCGGCGCGGGCTCGGGCGTGGACGAATCTCTCGCTCCAATGGCTCCCTTGGCTCGGAGAGGCAACGAACAGGCGCGTCTCGTTGCGGCGAGGTGGATGGTGGCGACGGCGTCTGCTCGGGGCGGCCTGGAACGGTGCGGTGACGCGGACGGAGCTACGGCAATTCCGGTGACCTGCGTGCCCGCTCGAGTCGGCGTTTGAAGATTCAAAACATTAGAGAGGTTCACCGAGACGAAATAGAGAGGAGGGGCGCGGTCTCAGGGTCGGACGGTTGCTCACCTCGCCGGGGAAGAGGAATTTGCCGCGGCGGAGGAGATGAACTCCGGCGAGCGTTTTCTCCGGCCTGGCGGCGTATTTGTGACTAGGGTTTGGCGCAAAAGGACGAGGGGGTCGTGGAGGTTTTATAGGCCGAGCGGGGGAAACAATCCGCGACAATCTCGCTCGAATTTGAGTAAGGATCAGAGAGGAATTCCGGGGCGTAATTTCTGGCACGAGGTTAGGGATGAAGTCCCCTGCCAGGTGGGTCCCGCTGTCAGAGATTTTTCTGTTTCCTTTTCTGATTTTTCCATTTTCTTAATAACTTTTGATTTATAACTCCAAATGATGTCAAATTTATTTCTAAAAATTTGTAAAATTATTATCTTTGTTTTAAACCAGTTGTAGGACTATTTTGAATAATTTTTTTAAATTATTAAATTTGAAATATTGGTTTTAGTACCAATTTGACATTTAAAGTCAAATTTGAAATCATTTCTTAATTAAGTTTTCTTTTGGCCAAATAAAATTTGTAAAATACTCATATTCAAATATGTTTGGATTTAAGTTATTTAATTTCATTTCAATAACCATTCATTTCCAATTTTGGTATAGTAGTAAAATAACTAAATATAATTGTTTTTAAGGAGATAGGAAATATGATAAATTAAATTTTAATTTCAAAATGGTTTGTGAGCCACTATATTTTATATTAAGATAATTCATTTGGAATCTTCATAAAAACCTTGGAAAAGATTTATATTTAATTCTTTCCTTATACAGAATATATATTCATGAAAATCATTTCATGTTTTGAAAATAAATGAAAATAATTTAAGCTAATGAAGTCTTTATTTGGATAATTCATTAATTATAAAACCTATGAAGTTTTTAAAGTTATGAAACATAAACTTATAACTTCCAAAACTATAATTTGAATTTAGTTAAATGAATGAAAACCATTTGGCCATTATACTATTTTAATAGTCTCAAATTTATTAATAGATATGGCTAAGTGAAAGAAATTACTTTCTTATAAGGAAACTATTTTATTGAAATGAAAAAGTTTGAAGTTTATAAAACAATTGTCAAATTTCCATATTAAGGTTTTTAAAATACAATAAGAATTGGAATGTTTAACTAGAAACCACTTTTGAAAATAATGCTAAACTGAGATATTTGAATTATTAAACTCTTTCAATATGTTTGAAAACATTTATAATTGGTTTTCTTATGCATTTTAATATTTTATTTTAATCAAAACCAAAAGTTTTAAATTTTTGTGATTTTTTAGCATTATAAAATGTTGGGATGTTACACAGTGGTTTTCATGCCACGAAAGTCTCGAATAGAAGAAAAGTGTTTTCCAAAGAGTTAGGAAAAATTGGCTTTATGAAAAATAGCCTTGTACTCCACCAGCCAAATAAGCATATAGGTTATTAGAGTTATTCCACTAAGTGTCCACCACAATGTCACTTGCCAGGCTCCATTTTTAATGGAATCTGACCCACGTTGTTGCAATATTTTTCTTATTGCAGATTGATCAGATGATGAGTGAGGTTTCGTTTAAAGGTTTCGAGTCTGCAACCAACATGTTTTCGCCTGTGGCAACATGAAGATGATGGAGACTCACTGCTATTTATTTCCGCTGTTTAATCTTTCAGTGCTCGCTTTATGCTATGCAAGTTGTAAAGAATATTTTCTAAGTTTGGATCATCGATGTAATAAAATTGATACTTTGTTGTGATATTACATTGTAAACTGTGTGTGCAAACGAATCGATCCAGGGAGTTGCACTATACACAGGTACCTTGCCATATTTTAAGTGCAGGTACGCTACACAAGATCATCATCGTTGTCTTCCTCAATGGTTGCCTTCAAGGCAAGGTTGCTTGTGCCTCTTTGCATTCCAAGAGCCCTTGCTCTTGCGTCTTGAGCATTCTTCGTGGCCACCTTGAAAGCGGCCATCTCTTGCATCACCTCATTAGACGTGATGAGATGGTCGTTGTGTCTTCCTTGAACACTCTTGACGTCGGTTGGCTCACATGACATCATAGAACTCACAAACTTCCCCTTGATCCATGCATCATCAATATGAGAGGCACAAACTTCTCGAAAGCTTGTGGATATGGTCACCAATCTTCGATACATCATCTCATGGTCTTCACCATCAAGCTTGTAAAAGCCCTCGGCTTCATTTCTCAAATAGTCATAGCGGTTCCTCCTCATGCTATCATTTCCAACGAACAACTTGGATAGAGCATCCCATGTCTTTTTGGCGTTGGTGAGGTGTTGGATGCGAGAGATGTCCTCGTTCCCAACCTCCTTTTGGACCATGTAGAGAGCAGTGGCATCAAGTTGAGCTTCCACCACTTCCCTTCTTGTCAAGTTGGTCGGATCATGAGGCTTGTATCCAACTTGACTGATGCGCCACAACTCGATTGAAGAGCTGCACACATGAGACTTCATCACATATTGCCATTGAGAAAATGTGGAATCTTTAAGCAATGGGGGATCACCCCTATGAGAAACTTACGGATGAGGAATAATGGGATCGGGTGTATGGTATTGGGATGGGGGAGGAGTGGGGTTGTAGCCTTTAGGCACTTCATCTTGGGAGGATGGAGTGTTTTGATGGTTTGAGGAACTAGTAGCATCACCCTTCCCATCCAAAGGCAATTGCTTTCCCTTTATCAATTCGGGGTCCACGTCGTGAGTAATGCCCGGAAGCACCGGAGGCTTTGAGGGCAATGCAAGAGAGGTTTCCTTGGATGTCTTGAGAGTCTCAAGCATATCATGAAACTTCTTGAACTCGGTTTGTATGGACGATGTCAAATTTGTTTCAAAAGAGTTGATATCGGCCATAGTGGCACCTTTCTTTTGCATTGCCGCCAAAGTCGCGGCGTCCGTTTCGGTAACCTCTTTCGGGTCAACTTGCATTGTCCAAGGTTGGTCTCAAGCGGTGAAGCTTTTAAGAGACAACCTCGCTCTGATACCAATTGAACGGCAGTTGACCACCTAGAGGGGGGGTGAATAGGTGGTGACTAATTTTTATGTCTTTTTCAGTTTTAGGCTAGCGGAAAGTAAGTTGTCTATATGTGCGGCTAGGTGATACAAGTGATAGACAACAAAGGAACTAAGCGAGTACAGGAATTTAAGATGCGGTAAAGGAGAGTGGAACAAGAAAACCGTAGGAACTCAAAGACGACGATTTTATCCCGAGTTCCACCACATAGGTGTACGTCTCGTTAGAGGGGTGTGAGCTACCACAAAGGTTTGCTCAACGCCACAAAGGCCTCACCCTATTCTCCTGTGAATTCGACCACAAAGGTGCGAATCCACGTTTCCACTAAGGACTCCTTTAAGGGCGGAGAAGGTCCCGTACAAATTCGTGAGGCACACACCCACAACTGAATTGGGGTCCCTCACAATGACCACAACAAGTCACTTCCACAAAGGAATCCACAAAGGATCAAAACACACAAGATTGAACCTAGCTATCCACAAAGGAACCCTACATCCGTTGCCCCTCAAGATATAGAGGGGGGAAATCAAAACGTTTCGGTGGAGTTGTAGATCGGTGGCTTCTCTCTCAGATCCCCAAGTATCAAATGATTTGAGTTGCTAGATTGGGAGATCCGGAAGAAACAAGCTTCATCACCAATGGAGGAGAGAGAAATCTGGAAGCTTAAACTGCTGGAGGTAGGTGGAGGGGTATTTATACCCCTCCCCAAATTCTGCCAGTTGTACAGCCGCCAGCTCGGAGATCTCCGGGTTGAGGTCCGGAGATCTCCGGTCTCCAGAAATCTCCTGGAGTAATTCCGGCTGAGTGGAGCTCGATGTCAGTGCCGATTGGTCTTCTTGACTTGGTATAAAATCTTCTGTCACTCGGAGATCTCCGGACTGGGGCTCGGAAATCTCCGAGCGCCAGAAATATCCTAGAGCAATTCCGGCAAAACTTGAATTGGAGTCAGTGCGCATCTGAGTTCTTGACTTGGTGAAATTCTTCGGTCACTCGGAGCTCTCCGGACTGAGACTCGGAAATCTTCGAGCACCGGAAATCTCCTAGAGCATTTCCGGCTAAAAACGAAATGTAGTCAGTGCGCTCTGGAGTTCTTGACTTAGTCAAAATCTTGAGTAGCTTGGAGATCTCCGGACTGGGGACTGGAAATCTCCGGGTTCCGGAAATCTCCCGAAAGATTTTCTGGTGAAAGACCAAGTGATGCAGTACGGAAAAACATGCAATTTAAGTGTTCACTCTTATCAACCGACCTGTACTAGAACCTGCATAGTTCATCACAAACATTAGAACACCTTTTGTGTTGACATTAGTCACCAAAATATGGGAGTGCAAAGAATGCACTTTCACCAATGTGCACCAACAACTTATGCTAAGCAAGACAAACAACAAGGTGATAGATATATAATACTTCAAGCACAAAGGCTATCACAATGTAAAATGCATAAGTCAAAACCTCGGGTATAGAATTTACCGAGGCACGCGGAGACATGGATCTATTCCCGAGTTCCTCCTTGTTAAGACAGTATGTCTCGTTGGAGAGGTGTGAACCGACACAACGGTTCAACAACCACAAAGGTTTCATCTTCTTCTCCGATGAACCGCACAACAAAGGCTATGTTCACCTTCCACTATCGGAATTCCTTCGAGGCAGAATCCGGATCCTTTCAACAACAATCCGGGGCACAACCCACAATGCGATTGGGGGCTCCCGAACGGCTTTCAACAACAATCTGGGGCACAATCCACAATGGGATTGGGGGCTCCCGAACGGCTTCAGGTGTCCACACAAGGGTCCAACCACGAATCCTCGTCTAGGGTCCAAGGACCCAAGAGTAACAAGCTCACAAACATTCAACTTCCACGAATCCTCGTGGAGAGTACACCGATGCACCAAATGCAAAAGGTAAGAGCACAAGTGCTCAAATCCTTCACTCTCAAATTCCAACAAAGCAACAAATTCTTATAGGGGAATAAGAGAGGAAGAACAAAGAGGAGATGCACCAAGAACTCCAAGATCAAGATCTAAAATGTTTCCCTCACTTAGAGGAGAAATCGATCGGTGAAATAGTAGATCAAGATCACCTCTCACTTTTCCTCAAATATTAGGAAGAACCATGGGAGGGATTGAGAGGAAGAGCAAGCTTTCCAAAGAGCAACAATGGAGGAGAGAAAGGAGAGGAAAACTTGCTCAAGTGTTGTGTATTAAACATTGGGGAAGGAAGCTCTTTTTGTATGTACTCAGGAAAATGGCCGTTGGCTGAAAAGAGCCGGGTAGAGAAGCCGACCAGGGAGCCAGCCTTTGCCAGCCTATGGGCTGGCCAAGCAAGCGAGCGAGAAAGCGAGCGCAGGGCGAACGAGAGACGGCAAGCGAGCGCACGGCGCAGCAGCGAGGTAGCGAGGCGAGCGAGCGTGCAGCCCAGCGAGTGAGGCAGCGGAGCCAAACAGTGAAGCGACCGAGCCAGCAAGCGGCCTGGCCAGGGCCGGCCAGTGGGCTGACTACCCACCAGCGCCGCCCGGCTTGTGGCCCAACCTGGGCTGACCTGGGGGCTGATGACCCGCCAGCGTCGCCCGGCCTGTGGCCCAGCCTGGGCTGGCCTAGGGGCTGGCTTGCTGCCTAAAGTGGTCAGCTTGTGGCCCAGCCTGGGCTGGCCTGGGGGCTGACCCGTGCAGAGATAACCTTTAGAAAATCGTATCTTTTACAATAAAAATCGAAACGAGATGAAACGAACTTTGTTGGAAAGATAATGATGAGAGCTGTCGTGTTGGGGTCACGACAGATGCCATAGGATGGCTAATGTGTGGGGCTGATGGTCGCTGGTGGATCCGGGGAGGGCTAGTGAGCTAAAGAGCTCACACGGTAGGAGATGCCGGAATGCTCAAGATCACCGAAGAACACGCTCAAAGATCTATCAAATCCAAACAAATGCACGAAGGCAAAGTCACACACACGATGTACCCAGGTTTGGGGCCCTCGTGAGCAGGTAACACCCCTACTCCTGCCTTTCCTCTCAATATAACTGTAAGTCAAGATCTGTAACATGCTCCTTGAGCTCTCTTGGTGATGAACAAGAGAAGGGGAGGAAGTAAATGCACTAGGAGTAAATGAGACTATAGTTTTGGCCCTCAAGTTGGTCGTCCCTGCACAGGAAGAGTTATGGCGCCTTTTATAGAGTTCCGGCCGGGAGGGCCGGAAACCCTAATCCGGCACGGTCCCACCGGACAGGGCTAACGGTTATGTCGACACCGGCTAGTGCGACCTAGTAGCCGTGCTATCCGGTATAGCCCTGCCGTCATCATTCCGGCAAGGACTGCAAGCGCCGTCCTGGATCATCATTGTCCCAATGTCAGAGACAGGACATGTCTTCGCCCATGCGTAGTAGCCTTTTACGGATTGCCGGGTTAGGCATGTCCGATCTTGTCGTAGCGTCATCGTACCTGCTGACACGCTCCCGTGCCAGGCGGGAGGTGACCACGCTTCCGTGTCAGGAAGAATGGGACTTCCCCCCGTGTCAGGCGGAAAGCCTGCACCAGATCTCTGACTTCCGACCGACATGCCCCCATGTCGGTCTCCTCCTTGTTCAGTTTGGTACATCCTTCCTGGACAACAAAGCTAACTTGCCAGGACCGAGATAGGTAAGTCGGTTAGTATCTATCCGGGAAGCCGATCCGGACCATCCGGGTTCTCCTCTACCCGGGATCTTACCGGAGGACTCCGACATACCAGGAAGCCCACGAGCCTTCTCGGTTGCGCCCGAGTACCACCGTTGCTTCGGATTACAACTTAGGAGGAGTATCTCTAGGCCTAGCCTCCCGAAGATGTCTTAGGCTGTTACCAAAGACATCTTCGAGAAGCTAGTGCTTAGAGAAACCATCCGCTGGTGCTTATGATGTCCTGAAGGTCTAGAGGTCTATTTATAGCCTCCAGTGATGACCCTTGCGCCCTGCTGGAGTCACTTTGGGCCCAACCTCTCTCGAAAGGCCAAGTTGCCCCTTCGGCGCACCACAAGACGACCCTTGCTCGCCCCCAAAGGTCAATTCCTGTTGCCATACTGTTGATCTGTACCGGGATCTGCCCTTCCACGGGGGCAGCCCCCCGACACTAGTCCCGAAGCTGGTGTTGTGCAGCGACTAAATACAATTTGCGGGATCAGCTTGAAGAAGAAAATCAATTAAGAAGCCAAAAACAACTCTTGCCCTTGAGACCGGGATGTTCTATACCGACATCCCGCTTCTGGGATCCGTTTGGAAGACCTATCCGGGGAATGAGACTTGGTATTATTTAGACTCCCATCCGGATGTCGGCATGACGACACGCACCTAGCTTCTCGTGCCGGACAAGGTTCTTCTGCAAGGGGGTCCCACCCGGGGTCTTATCAAAACAGAGAAACACTCGAGTGCTTCTTGACTTAATGCGGTGCCGCTCGGGTTCGCGAGCCGGGATCCCCACTTGATCCGAAGGCCAACCGCTGGGTTCGTGTGGGCTCTGGTGTGGCTGCGAGGATTGCTCCGCGTGCAGCCACGTGTCGGATTCGGCGCACCCCGATCCCACCCACGATTTGAGAGATCGTGGGCGGGAAAACCGGAAACCGTTCCGGAGGTCCCCATAAATAGGGGATCGGAGGGGTCACTTCTTCTTCTTCCCCAACTTTCCATCTTTCCCCGCAAACGTCCCGAGGGTTCCGCCGCCGACGCACCCGAAGCCCGAGCACCGCTGCCGCAGCTCGCCGCCGGAGCTCTCCGTTTCCGCCATCGGTCCGCGACAGTCTCGCGCCTCGGTGCCACCTTCTCCTCCGGTGAGTGCCTTCATTCCCTCCAGCGAACTCCTTAAACATGGCGACGTTTCACGCTCGTTCGTTAGTTCTTTCGAACTTCCACGAATCACGCACCAATCTTCCTCGGCGAATCTTTACCTTAGTGCACTTAGTACGATTTGCCGTGGCTGTGCGTCGCGGGTGGCTAAGCTTGCTCTGCTTTCGCCTTCAGCCATACTGCCCCAGCTTTACATGTCGAACCAGTATTTTTGCCTCAGTTAAGCCCCATTTGTTCTGCCGCGGTAGATTCATTCGTTAGGAAGCCGGTTGACGGTGGCAGTTTCTAACCTGGGGTCTTCCGTTATCGACATGCTAACTTGACTAACTGGAACTTCCGCCTGCAGAGTGGCTCTGATATGTCTTCCGGGCCCTCCGAGATGGGTGACGAGAGTATTAGAGGATGCTGGGACGGCTTCGAGACCCATCAGGGAGACCTCGACTGGCTATATGGGACACACCGGATTCCGCCGCAAGTTGAGAGCCTACTTCCGATGGGTGAGGTTGAGCTGGAACCCCAACCCGGTGAACGCGTAGTGTTCCTCACGCATTTCGAGCGTGGGTTTGGGCTCCCGGCTAGTCCATTATTTCGTTACTTCCTCGACACCTACGACCTACAACCGCATCATCTCCTTGCCAACGCAATTATGATGCTCTCCTGCTTCGCCATGTACGCGGAAGGGTATCTCGGCGTCTGGCCGTTCGTGGAACTTTCGGCGAAAAACTTCCTTCTTCGCCGGAAAGTCATCCCCAACCCGGATAAGAAGGTCAAGGACCTCGTCGATTGCGGGGCGGCGACCATCATTCCCCGTAGCTAGTCTGGATTCCCCAAGGTTCAGGGACTGGAATCCTGCCGGAAGTGGCAACGGAGGTTCTTCTATGTGCGGAATCGGGTGGCCTCGGGAGACTCTCTGAGTTCCTCCGCTCCGGACTTCATTAATCTGCCCGAGTTCGTCATGGGCCCTCCGCGTGACTTCGAGCTCTGGATCAAGCTCCCGGACTCCAAGGAGGTCGAAAGCATGAACGATGTCTTAGGTGTTCTTGTGACCAACTTGACGTCCCACGACCTCCTGCGCAGCTTCATTATTCGCCGGGTTTGCCCTCTCCAAACCCGAGTACACAAGATGTGCTACACGAGTGGGTTATATGACCCCACCCGAACCAGTATCTTCCCACTGGACAAGGCTGCGGTTTGGCGCCGCGTTCGAGCTATCGCTCGAATGAAGATGCCGGAGGATTGGAAGTGGGGACTATGCGCTGGCACACGCAGGAAACCTTTGGAGGAGGTGCTTGTGCTTTCTTTTCGCCGACTTCCGTATTTAGCCGAGTTCCGCAGGAAACCGACATATCTTTAATGTATTGATTTTCTTCTCTTGCTACAGTTGTTCGAGCGGCAGTTAGAAGAAGACGCGATGCATGCCAGGGGCAAGTTCGCGAACGACTTCCCGGTGCCAAAGAAGATGCCGGGCGAGGACTCCGACGGCGAGGACCACCTCTCGATTCTTCTAGCCCGCGCTGCCGCTCCAGGTAAGCCTTCAGCTCAAGAGGCTATCCAAGTCGAAACTGATGAAGATGATGACGATGAATGTCAAATAATCGATGTAATTGACGCCCGTCCTCTCAAATACGCCCTGCCAGTGGTTCCGGGACCTACAGTCGCGATGAAGCGCGCCGAGACCCGCAAGCGCGCGGGATCTGAGACCGCCCACGCTGGTGGCTCGGGTGCCGCCACCAAGAAGAGCAAGATCACAAGGCATCCGGGCGACAAACCCCCTCGGCAGAGGTGAGGTCCTCCCACCGTGACCTCCGGGTACGTTATTCTTCCACCGAGTGGTTCTATCCTGATTTTTCCCGAGGTCCTTTCTAACATGCATCTTGAACGCAGAGCGGCTTTCAATGTTCCGCCGTCCGTAGGTTCCCGTCCTCCGGGATCCAGGTCTCCTAGCCCAACCCGGGCAGCTCCTTCACCGCCTCGGTGTCAATCTCAGGATGCCGGTCAACCTGATTCCTGCCCCATCTTGGCCGAAGTTCCGACTCCTCGTGCCTCTGCCAGTACTAGGACTCCGGGTGCCCACCCCGTGGCGACCGAGATCCCGGCACAACCTTCTGCGGTCACCGAAGACATCTTCCTTCCGGATACCCCGCGCCGGGTATTTTCTCCTCAACTTGACGCAGATGTGCCGAGTCCTCCGCGGCAGGTTGTGCCATGTGCCGCTACTCTGCTAGCTCCATGCAAAACCCCGCCGCCGAAGGAGTCCACGCCCCAGCCTCACGACAACATGATCTTCAAGCCGGGAAATCGCGCAGCCAGGTCTCCGGGCAGAATATTGCCCCTGCGAAGCCCAGCGCTCCTCCGAAGTCTTCATCCCAGGATTTGATCCTGACCAAGGGTTCTTCTGCCTCGGGTAAGTTTCCGGGTTACCACCACCTCCTGTCGAGATCCCCACAGCTGCCTTGCAGGCCCTGCGAGCGTCCGTAAGCACCTTTGTGTCCTCAGGATCTCGGGAGGTCTCCGCGGCAAGTGCGTCCACCGTGACCGGCTTACGCGCTGTTGAAGACTATAACCAGGCCTGGATTGCTGCCGACGCCTCCGAGGTCGTGGGAGACTTGCACGCTGCTGGCCCGAGCCGCAGCGCTCAAGCCTTGCACGCTTTCCAGGTGACTGTCCTGGATGTTACCCGGGTTGTTGATGTAAGTTTCTTTCTTCTATCCTCACTAGTCCCCGAGATTAGTGCTTAGTGCCCTAGACTCCACCGAGTAGCAGATCACTAGGCTCTAATCTGAAAAAAGAAATTTTCAATTCGCAGTCCCCGAGATCCTTTCCACCAAGTTTGTTCATAACTGTGGATCTCGAATAATTGTCATGTTATCTCCTGCTCCGTTGAAATCTCCGAGACTGATATCGGATAAACATTGATACAGGAATGCGGCAAAAACGCAGCAGCATCTTCCACCGGCGACTTCGGGGGGAGCGGGATGCAGCCCGTAAGATCTCGGTGGATCAAAAATCTGCCTTAGCTGATGCGTAGTCCGAGATCACGCGGCTAAATGGCGAGCTGGAGAAGGCCAAGTCCACTGCTGCATACTTGAAGACGCGTTTTGTGGACGCTACCAAAAAGCAGAAGGAAACCTTGGACCAATCCGAGGCCCGCGCACACCTTGCCGAGACCAAGGTGGCCCTTCTCCGGTCGAAGCAAGAGGCTTGGCTGACCGAGCTCACCGGTCTAAACCGGGATAGGAACAGTAAGTGCGCCGAGTTCTTTTTCTCTTTTCTTCCTCTTTTTCCGATACCGCCTCATGGCTTGTCCGTGTGACAGTTCTCCTTTCTAAAGGACACTTTGAGCATTCCCGAGAAACCCCTACACTCGCGATCACTGCCGCCCGGGAGAAGAGGGCCGGGAAGGGTCTTGTCTCGGATTCCTGGGACATCGACGACCACCTCATCGCCCTGAAGGCCCGGATAGTGCCGCTCTGGTCGATCGGCACCGAGCTCCTTAGCGCAGCCGTTCACGCGCATGGTGCCCTGTGGCCTGGCGTTACCGGCAATCTCTCGGTCACCGAACTGGCCACCGCACTCCAGGATGCTGTTAACCGGCTTCATGCCTGGAAGCGTTCCGGTGCCCGCGCTGGTGCCGACCAAGCACTGCAACACGTGCTGAGTTGGTACGAGGGGCTCGACCTCGAAGTGATCAAGAGCTTGCGGGTCGTCTCGCAGTGGTACACTGATCCGGCCAAGAATCGTCTACGCCAAGAGACTGCTCATCGCCTCGTCGGCTGGGCGGATCCCGGTCCCTTCATCACGAGCCTTATTGCCTGTGACTCCGATTCAGATTATGAAGATGACGGCGATACGGGTGATACCGGTGATGCGGACGCCGAGATACTGGAGGCTGATGACGCCGGGACAGCCGCAGTCACCGAGACCGTGGCTTCCCGGGATGTCTTCGCTCCTTCGCCACCCGAGATCCCCAAGCCGAGATGAATGTAGTCGCTCCGAACACCACTGCCAGTGCTGAGGAGACCGTCATCGTTCCTCCTGCTGCCGATCAATCCGAGAAGCCGGCTTCTCCTACTGCTCCTTGACTGTGTACTGCCAAACGATGATGTTTCGTCTGAAAAACACTTAACTGTAGAAACATTAAATCACTGGGATGCCGGGTGCAGCTGTAATATACTTTTAATTCGTACTCTATCCCTGCCAACCTTTGCTTTAACTTAGGATGGGTTATGCCGGCACGAGTCCCCGGGTTCATTTTCATGTTTACCGTAGGTAGGCAATTTCTGCTCTTGTTTACCATTTTGGCGTTCGACAGTCGAGTCACGAAATTCCGTTAACTGTATACATTACTTATGAATGTCCGAGTTCTGGTTGCTAAATTTCCGACATAAGAAGTAAAAAACGCAGAAACCGGATTAGTAAGACGCATATGCCGGAGGAATTCCTATCCTGAGTCCCCGAGTTCGTTTTCGTGTTTCCCACACTCGATGTTCTTTGCTCTTGACTACCATTTCGGCGTTCGTCAGTCGAGTCACAAGATTATTTCACATGACATACACTACTCCGACTTTGAAACCGATTTCAGAATTTTTCCGGCATATACCAAATGAAAATAAGTACAAGGCAGTCCCCGAGTTCATCTCTGGGTTACTGACATGCACAAAATAGATAAATAGTAAAGCCAAACTAAAACAAAAATAGGCAGTCCACGGGTTCCTCCAGAGGATGCCGACATGCAAGTTATGATAAACAACATATTTTTGCCAGGCAGTCCCCGAGTAACGTCTCAGGGTGCCGAAATTTCATTGATAAAAAACCGGGATACATACATTGCGCCCTTTAAGTGAAAAAGGGACGAAGCAAGGCTACATTCCATGGCCGCTTGGTTTCCTCACCAGCTTTGTACATAACACCTTTTCTAGCTATCTATGCATCTACAAGGTAATAAGAATCATTGTGCAATGCCCTGCTCACAACGAAAGGGCCCTCCCACGGAGGTGAAAGTTTATGCATCCCGGCTGTGCGCTGGATAAGTCTTAGCACGAGATCCCCTTCCTGGAATACTCTGGGGTGCACCTTCCGGCTATGATAGCGACGGAGGTTCTGCTGATAAATTGCAGACCGAGACAAGGCCAATTCCCATGCCTCTTCGAGCAAGTCAACATCATCTTCCCGGGCTTCCTTTGCCTCGGTCTCGGTGAACATTTTTACCCTTGGTGCATCATACTGTATGTCGGTTGGGAGCACCGTCTCGGCACCATACACCATGAGGAATGGCGTATACCCGATAGATCTATTCGGTGTGGTCCGGAGACCCCACAACCTTGCCGGTATCTCCTCCATCCAACATCCCGGAGTTCTCAATGGTGGCTCGATCAGGCGGGCTTTGATGCCGGCTAACACCAAGGCATTTGCTCTCTCGACTTGCATGTTTGCTTCCGGGTGGGCTACTGATGCCACATCCAACAGGATTCTTTTCTCCGCACAAAATCGAGCAAATTCCCCCACAGCAAAGTTGGTACCATTATCTGTGATGATGCTCTGCGGGTAGCCGTATCTCAGGATGATGTCCTTCAAGAATTGGAAAGAGGTGTGTCCTTCACATTTCCGGATTGGTTTGACCTCTATCCATTTGGTAAACTTGTCCACCATCACCAGCATGTGCGCCATATTGCCTCTTGCCGGTTTGAACTGTCCTACCATGTCCAAGCACCATTCAGCAAATGGCCAAGTGATAGGGATGGTTTTGAGTGCTGATGCCGGCATAAGTATTCTGTGGGCAAACCTCTGGCACCCTCCACACTTTCAGATAATGTCTTCTTCTTGCTGTAAAGAAGTGAGCCAAAAGAACCCATGCCGGAACACTTATGCCTCCAGTGCTCGAGATGAGGCATGGTGCCCACATTCTCCCTGATGTATCTCCAACAGCATTTCTTGGCCCTCCTCGGGCTCCACACATCTCTGGAGCACCTCGGTGACACTTCTTTTATACAGCTCTTGATTGATGATTGTATAGGCCTTGGAATTTCCCAGTATTTGCCGGGCTTCTACCTCGTTCTCCGGGAGGGTGCCATCCGATATGTATGCCATGATGGGTTGTGCCCATCCCGGAACAGGTCGTACTGGGAACACCGGAATATCTATGTCCATTGGCTCAGCCGACATTACTTCCACTGGTATGTCGTTTGCTATCCCAGAGCTCTGCGGTGCAATCCCCGGGTTCAATGCAGTACTCCCGACTTCTAACTCCATAGGCACAGCTTCCGAACCAGGCTACTTGGGGATGAAGATAGATTCTGACTCGGGTGAGGGTTGGATAGACGGCTTCCTCAGATGCTCGAGAGGGATGCCTGGTGGGATGGCATCCCGGGATGACCCCAGCTTGGACAACACATCTGCAGCTTCATTTTCCCCTCTTGGTATGTGCTTGAACTCACAGCCTTCAAAAAATCCGGATATTTTCTAGACATGGAACCGATATAAGGCCATGTTGGCGTCAATTGCATCCCAGTTCCCCGACACCTGCTGCACAACAAGGTCGGAATCACCAAAGCATTCTATCCGGCGCATCCTGATTTCCTTGGCGACATTGAGTCCATGAACCAAAAGTTCGTATTCGGCCACATTGTTAGATGCCCGGAAATGATTTTACAGTACATACTTCAGCACATCTTGCTTCGGTGAGGTGAGGACTCCTCCGGCACCCAATCCGGTCTAGGCCTTGGAACCATCGAAATGCATCCTCCAGAAATTGTAGTCGGGAATTGGAGGTTCATACTGCATCTCGGCCCAGTCCACCAAGAAGTCCGGCAGCGCCTGCGACTTAATGGCGTCCCGTCTCTCGTATGCCGGAGCGTACGGAGACAACTGGATGGCCCATTTGGCAACTCGGCCGCTTGCATCCTTACAGCCCATGATCTCGGTGAGGGGATCTTTGCATACCACCGTGATCGGGTGCTCTTGGAAATAGTGCTTGAGCTTGGTGACCGCCAAGTACACCCCATATGCCATCTTCTGATAGTGCGGGTAGTTCTGTTTAGATGTCGAGATCACCTCGCTCAGATAGTACACTGGTCTCTGTATCAGCTTATCCCCTTCTTCTCTTTCCACTACGATGGCTACACTCACTACCCGGTTAGTGGCAGCGATGTAAAGCAGCATAGGCTCCCTGGGCAATGGGGATGCCAACACTGGTGCTGTTGATAGCATCTTTTTCAAATCATTGAACGCCGCATCAGCCTGCGGGGTCCATACAAATGTTTTGCTCTTCTTCATCAATTGATACAAGGGCAATGCTTTCTCCCCTAGTCGGCTCACAAACCGACTTTGGGATGCCAGACAGCCTGTGAATTTCTACACATCTTTGAGACGTGTAGGTAACTTCATGCTCTCGATTGCACGCATTTTACCCGGGTTGATCTCAATCCCCCGGCTTGATATGAGAAAACCGAGTAGCTTGCCTGCCGGAACACCGAACGTGCATTTATCCGGATTCAATCTCATGCGGAATCTCCTTAAATTTTTAAATGTCTCCCTCAGATCATCTATCAGAGAGGATTTTTCTTTTGTTTTTATGACTATGTCATCGACATAGACCTCAGCATTGCGGCCTATCTGGTCATGCAAACATTTCTGCATACATCTCTGGTATGTAGCACCAGCATTTCTCAGACCAAAAGTCCTAACACGATAGCAATAAGCCCCATACGGGGTAATAAAGGTAGTTTTCAATTGATCATCCGGATTCAAGGGTATCTGGTGGAAACCAGAATAAGCATCTAAAAACGTCAAAAGCTCACTCCCAGCAGTGGAATCGATCACTTGATCTATTCGGGGTAGTGGAAATGGATCTTTCGGGCATGCCTTGTTGAGGTTGGTGAAGTCGATGCACATGCGCCACACCTTAAGCAGGAGGGGATCATCTTTCTTGTTCTCAACCAGGACCGGATTCGATATCCAATCCGGATGGAGAACTTCCATTACGAATCCGGCAGCCAGAAGTACCGCAAGATGCTCCATGATAGCAGCTCTTCTCTCATCCGAGAGGCGCCAAGTCGGTTGCTTCACCGGTTTTGCGTCAGGCCTGACAAACAAGGAGTGCTCATCCAACTCCCTTGGAACTCCTTGCAGATCATCACTCGACCATGCAAAGGCATCCCGATTCTCACGGAGGAAGTCGACGAGCTTGCCTTCCTATTTGCTGTCCAGGTTGCTACCAATGATCTCCTGGCGCTCCGGGTTGCTAGGGTCAACTCCTACCTTCTTGGTCTCCTTTGGTGCCTGGAACGAGGCGATCTGCTCCGGGTTCACCATCCCGGGCATGCCGAGCTGCGACGTCTTGGCCAGTGCAACGACCTGCTGAATTCTCTTCTTCTCCTCAGCTTAGACCAGGGACTCGGCTAAGTTTGAACCGGCCGATGCACAGTCCATGTAGCGCTTGTGGTCTCCCGCGATGGTGATCACTCCATTTGGACCCGACATCTTCATCTTCAGGTACCCCATGTGAGTGGAGATCATGAATTTGGCCAATGCCGGCCTACCAATGAGCGCATGGTAGGGACTTTCGAGATCCACGACCTCGAACTCCAAGCTCTCAGTCCGGCAGTTTTCCCCGGTTCCAAACAGCACCTCAACCCAAATCTTGCCCATAGGGGAGCAGGAGACTCCGGGCACAATGCCATGGAAAGTGGTCTCTGTTTGGAGTAGCGTGTTCATGGACACCCCCAGCTTCAGCATGGTATCCTTGTACATAATGTTAATGGCACTGTCATTGTCAATTAGAACCCCGCTGAAACGGACATTGAGGCTTGTTCCGACAAAGGTCGGGTCTACCACCAAAGCATAGCCACCTGGCTTGGGCATGACTCGGGGATGATCTTTCCGGCTCCAAGTGATCTCCATCTCGGACCAGTGCAGGAACTTGGGTACCGCCGGGATCACAGCATTTGCCTCCAGAGCGCGTTGTCGCACACTCTTCCGGTCAGTAGGCTCGGTCACAAAGACCACATAGCTCTGATGTTCCTCCCGGTAGTTACCCTGCTGGTGTCCGGATTGGTTACTCGGACCAGCACCATTGTCATTCTTGACATGCACCATATTCACTGGTCTGGGGGAGGTCCCTGGGTGGGTTGATTAATCCGGATTGCATTGGCACCGGATAGTGGTGGAGGAGGCCTCAGAATATTGGGCCGTTATGCCGGAGCATTCGGCTGAGTAGCCACCGCGCTGCCTTCCTGCAACGTGCGCTGGTACCAGCTGCATTACCGAGTAGAGTGATTTGCGGGCTTGTTGGATTCCAACGTATGGTAGCAGCATGGCTTGTTTAGCATCTCTTCATACGTCAGGGGTTTGTTCTGGTCCACCCAAGTCTTCTGTACTTCTTGGCTCTGACCCCAAGCCGGGCCAGTCACTTTCTGGCGCTGATTATTTCCGGCATCTCCCTGATCTCGGCCCACCGCTGCGACATGCTGCGAGGCATAATGGAACTCGGGCTGGTTCCCCTTTTGACCGAAATCCTGGCGGTCATGGCTCCTACTCGACCCTAAGCGCTGATTCCCCGCATTCCTCCTGTTGGAGTCTCCGACATGGTTTCTGCCAAGGTTGTCGGCATCTTTGTTTGTAGCTTTTGCCAAAGCATGGAGCCATGTCGGCATCCTTGGGCAAACCAGGATATGGACTGTGCCTCGACAACCCCTTCGCAAGAATTGCGAATGTTGCTCCACCGAGTAAGGTATTCTCGGTTAGTTTCATTGCTCCCCTGCCTGCAAATGGCAAGTTGTTGAGGTCGGTTGGGCCTCTTGTATGTGCTGGTAAAGTTGCTGATGAAGGCTTCCTCGAAATCTAACCAACAGTCTATGCTGTCAGTCCTCAAGTTATTCAACCAGATCCTGGCAGGTCCTTCCAACATCTGCGGCACATAACGCACCACCCAGCGCCTGTTTCCACCGGCTATGCTTACTGAAGTTACATAGTCGGTCAACCAATCCTCCGGCTTTGAGCTGCCGTCAAAGGTCTTGGCACCCCGGCTGAGCTGAAAATTTTGCACAGCCGGCTCCCGCATGATCCGAGGTCTAGAGCAGGCAAGTCCCGGGGGGGCCTTTCTCTTCAACCAACTCGGATTGATGAATCCGGTCAAGCCTGTACCTAGCATCCGCTTGATCTAGCTGTCGAGTTCCTATTTGAGATCCCAAGGGATTCTCGTTAGGCTGGTATCCGAGTTGCTGCATCCTCGAGTTGCCATCGTCAGGTCTGTTAACCATGGGAATTGCTGTGGGACAGAGGCGACATCTCTTTGCCGGTTTCCCTGACTTTGCGGTGGATTCCGAGGTGGATTACCACGGCAGCTGGTACATTGTTCCCTACACCCCGGTTACCACCACCATGGCTACCTCGGGCCTGATCGGGATTGTTCTGTCTGGCTTGCTGAATTCCAGCGAAGGCCGGGTCGTATGTCTGCAATTTCTTGTTTCTCCCGGAACCCCGACTCCGGCTTTGGCTTTTGCTCTTGCTCCTACTCGGGTGCGGAGATGAAGCCTCTCCGCCTGATTTGTTGCTCTCTGCCCTAGCCGAGTATACCTGGGACCCAGCACCCGAGTTATTCTTCTTAAAGGCCTTGTTCTGCCGGTTAGCCTCTACGACTAACTCGTTGACCCACTCTTGTTGCTTGCGCAGAGCTTCCCCGGAAAGTCCAGCCAACTCGTCCATAGCTGCCTCGGCAGCCCTAAGAGTTTTGGCAGGTGAGATTAGACTACCCGACCTGCTATGGCTAGGTGATGCGCCACCAGCCAACTCATCATTCACCATCCTGCCTTTCTTGCGCAGATCAGCAATGTGCTTGTCCCGGGAATCTATCCTAGGGAACCCGTGAGCTGCATTGTACTCCAGGAGACTAGCATTAAGCTCAGGCCAGATCTCGGCGGTCTCTTGGGCCTCCGCGAGCAGCAACCTGCGTTGCTCATCCAAATCAGCCGAAGTGACTTGGATATCAGTGTCAGCTGTCAAAGGGACATCCAACTTGGCGACGAGACCCGAGAGGGGATCCGGCCGGCGACGAGGTTTGCACGGCTGGGGATCGCCATCTCGGGCAGCACCTCTCTCATGCGGATGTTTGGCCAACCGAACTCGGCCACCACCGGCATCGCGTCGGGAGCGTCCTGGAACATCTCCTCGCTTACCCCGACCATCATGACCACGACGCAGCCCGCGGGGCGATCGATACGCTGATCCCGGGCGGCGCGGAGCATGGGGGGATCCTCAGCCTCCAGGATGATGTCCGGATAGCTGCAGAAGACCTTCGTGGCGACGTAGGTGGTGAAGCCTCCAAAGTCGATGAGGCAGCCGTTCGCCGGAAAGGGCTTGTTCCGGAAGCAACCGGCATTGTCGCTGACAAAATACATCTCTCCCAGCGTCACGACCAGTCCGGAGAGAACTCGGATGCCGGAGCGAACGATGGAACCCGTCCGGATGTGTACACCAGCCAGCGCCTCTACCTGCCCCACGGTGGGTGCCAACTGTCGTGGTGGGGTCACGGCAGATGTGTGGGTCCGATGTGTGTGGGTCCGATGGACGCTGGTGGATCCGGGGAGGGCTAGTGAGCTCAAGAGCTCACACGGTAGGAGATGCCGGAATGCTCAAGATCACCGAAGAACACGCTCAAAGATCTATCAAATCCAAACAAATGCACGAAGCCAAAGTCACACACATGATGTACCTAGGTTCGGGGCCGTCGTGAGGAGGTAACACCCCTACTCCTGCCTTTCCTCTCAATATAAGTGTAAGTCAAGATCTACAACATGCTCCTTGAGCTCTCTTGGTGATGAACTAGATGAACTAGAGAAGGGGAGGAAATAAATGCACTAGGAGTAAATGAGACTATAGTTTTGGCCCTCAAGTTGGTTGTCCCTGCACAGGAAGAGTTATGGCGCCTTTTATAGAGTTCCGGCCGGGAGGGCCGGAAACCCTAATCCGGCACGGTCCCACCGGACAGGGCTAACGATTATGTCGACACCGGCTAGTGCGACCTAGCCGCCGTGCTATCCGGTATAGCCCTGCCGTCATCATTCCGGCAAGGACTGCAGGCGCCGTCCTGGATCATCATTGTCCCCTTCTCAGAGACATGACATGTCTTCACCCATGCCTAGTAGCCTTTTCCGGATTGCCGGGCTAGGCATGTCCGATCTTGTCGTAGCTTCATCGTACTGGCTGACACGCTCCCGTGCCAGGCGGGAGGTGACCACGCTTCCGTGTCAGGAGGAATGGGACTTCCCCCCGTGACAGGCGGAAAGCCTGCACCAGATCTCTGACTTCCGACCGACATACCCCCATGTCGGTCCCTCCTTGTTCAGTTCGGTACGTCCTTCCTGCACAACAAAGCTAACTTGCCAGGACCGAGATAGGTAAGTCGGTTAGTATCTATCCGGGAAGCCCATCCGGACCATCCGGGTTCTCCTCTACCCGGGATCTTACCGGAGGACTCCGACATACCGGGAAGCCCACGTGTCGTGGTGGTGTCACGGCAGATGCCAAGGATGGCTAATGTGTGGGGCCGATGGACGCTGGTGGATCCGGGGAGGGCTAGCGAGCTAGAGACCTCACACGGTAGGAGATGCCGGAATGCACAAAATCACCGAAGATCACTCAAAGATCTAACAAGCCCAAACAAATGCACGAAGGCCAAGTCACACACATGATGTACCCAGGTTCGGGGCCCTCGTGAGGAGATAACACCCCTACTCCTGCCCTTCCTCTCAATATAAGTGTGGCACAAGATCTACAACATGATCCTTGGGCTCTTTTGGTGATGAACTAGACGAACTAGATGAACTAGAGAGGAGAAGGAAGTAAATGCGCTGAGAGTAAACGAGACTATAGTTTTGGCCCTCAGGTTGGTCATGCTCCACAGGAAGAGTTATGGCGCCTTTTATAGAGTTCCGACCGGGAGGGCCGGAAACCCTAATCCGGCACGGTCCCACCGGATAGGGCTAACGGTTATGTCGACTCCGGCTAGTGCGACCTAGCCGCCATGCTACCCGGTGTAGCCCTGTCGTCATCATTCCGGCAAGGACTGAAGGTGCCGTCCTGGATCATCATTGTCCCCTTGTCAGAGACAAGACATGTCTTCGCCCATGCCTAGTAGCCTTTTCCGGATTGCCGGGCTAGGCATGTCCGATCTTGTCGTAGCGTCATCGTACCAGCTGACACACTCCCGTGCCAGGCGGGAGGTGACCATGCTTCCGTGTCAAGGGGAATGGGACTTCCCCCTGTGTCAGGCGGAAAGCCTGCACTAGGTCTTTGACTTATGACCGACATGCCCCCATGTCGGTCTCCTCCTTGTTCAGCTCGGTACGTCCTTCCTGCATGACAGAGGTAACTTACCAGGGCCGAAATAGGTAAGCCAGTCAGTATTTATCCGGGAAGCCCATCCGGATCATCATGGTTCTCTACTTGGGATCTTACCAGGGGACTTCGACATACCGAGAGGCCCGAGAGCCCTCTCGGTTGCGTCCGAGTTCCACCCCTGCTCTGGATTACAACCCAGGATGAGTATCTCTAGGCCTAGCCTCCCGAAGATGTCTTAGGTTGTCACAAAAGACATATTCGAGAAGCTAGTTTTTAGAGGAACCATCCCAGGTGCTAATGCTGCCCTGAAGGCCTGGGGGGCTATTTATAGCTTCCAGTGACGACCCTTGCGCCCTCCAGGAGACATCCTGGGCCCAACCATTCTCGAAGGGTCAAGTTCCCCTTCGGTGCACCACGGGATGACCCTTGCTCGCCCCCAAAGGTCAATTACTGTTGATGTACTGCTGATCCGCACCGGGAGGGAGCCCCCCGACACTAGTCCCCGAAGCTGGTGTTGTGCAGCGGCTTAAGCCGATGTGCGGGATCAGCTTTAAGAAGAAAATCAACCAAGAAGCCAGAAACAACTATCTCCCTTAGGAGCGGGATGACTTTCACCGACATCTTTCTCTCGAGATCCGTTCGCCCGTGAAGACCCACCCGGGGAATAGGACTTGGGATTTCTAGATTCCTACCCGGGCGTCGGCAAGACGGGTTGCACCTCGCTTCTCGTGCAGGACAACGCTCCCTTGCAAGGGGGTCCCACCCGGTGTCTTGTCATGACATAAACACTTGAGTACCTCTTGACTTAACGCAGCGCTGCTCGGGTTCGCGAGCCGGGATCCGCATCTGATCCGAATGCGAACCGTTGGCACTCGGTGGCCTCCGGTGTAGCCCATTGCATGCACCTGGTGCCGCCACGTGCACGCCCCGGCGCAGCACAATCCCACCCACGATTTGGGAGATTGTGGGCGGGAAACTCGGAAACCGTCCCCCGAGGTTCCCCATGAATAGGTGGAACGGCGGAGTCGCCTCCTCTTCTTCCCCACTTCGCCTCCTTCTCCCGCACACCTCTCGAGCGCACCATCGCAGTCGCCGTGTTCCGCCTGAGTGCCAAGCGTAACCACCCGAGCTCGCCGCCCTCGCCATTGGTCTGCGTCTCTCCCGCGCCCCAGCACCTCCATCCTCTCCGGTGAGTTCTGCAATCCCCCCGTAGATTGATTCACGGTCATGGCGGTTTGCGTTCTTCGGTTGTTCTTTCCTAACCCCCACGAACCCATCGCGGGGCCGCTCGGTAGATCTTGCTTAGCGCGCAATGCGTAGTGTTTGTTGTAGTTGGCTGTCGAAGAGAGATATCTTGAGCATGCCTCTGTTTGCGCTACCTCAGCCCGTGCACTGCGGCTCTAGAACAGCCTAGAACCTTGACATTTGTTTCCAATAATTTCCAATTATTTTGCTCCGATAGATCCATTCACCCAGATGTCGGTCAGTAGAAGTGGTTTTTAACCCGAGTTCCTCCACTACCAAAATGCTAACCCGACTAACCAGCCGTTCCGACTGCAGATTAGTTCGGATATGTCCTCCGGACCCTCCGAGAAGGGTGACGAAAGTGTCAGAGGATGCTGGGACGGATCCGAGACCCACCAGGGGGATCTCGACTGTCTATACCGAACCCACCGGATTCCACCTCAAGTGGAAAGTCGACTTCCGACCGGCGAAGTCGAGCCGGAGCCCCAACCCGACGAGCGGGTAGTATTCCTCACCCACTTCGAGCGCGGGTTTGGGCTTCCGGCTAGTCCATTCTTCGGTGAGTTTCTCGACACTTACGACCTCCAACCACATCACCTTGCCGCCAATGCCATAATGACCCTATCCTGCTTCGCTTCCTACACGGAGGGGTATCTCGGCGTTTGGCCCTTCGTGGACCTGTGGAGCAAGTATTTTCTTCTCCGCCGGCAAGTCATCCCCAACGCAGACCAGAAAGTGAAGGACTTGGCCGACTGCGGGGCTGCAACCATTTTCCCCCGCGCTGTGACGCCCTAAAATCGGGACTATGTAGATTTAAGCGCATCCGCCGAAATCCGCATAATAACGATTTTAGGTCGCCCACCAGACATAATGTGCACGCCGAAACATGCACATTATGTGGGTGGAATTGTGATAACATTACAACAGTTCCGATACATCCACAAATACAACAGGAGATAAAATAATACAACAACGACTCGAACGAGTCAAGATACAAATGATACAATACAAAGATACAGATGACAGCGGAAGCAAAATAGTATCCGTCTAAGGATAAGATGAAAATTATACTAAGAGTCCTGAAGATAAGCGATGGCGCCATATCCCTGCCCAGCCAAGCCGGAGGGATTCCCAAGCTAACGTCGTCAGACTTCAAACCTGTTGACTGCACATAAAGCACATCCCAAAAGAGGGTCAGGGCACTCCCTGGCAAGCAAAACCGACTTGCCTACTTTCTACACCATCTGCCAAAATATGGGGGAGGTGGACTTAGCGGCAGCAGCACTAGCAACCTAAGAGACACGCTACAACTTCCGTCTAATCAGAGAAGGATAAGAGAGCGCATAAGAAAACATCTACAACTAACACCAAACATAACCCATTCTCGAATTAACCCCCTCAACCAAATATGAGGAAGCAATTCGGGAAACTCACACATTGAACAGTTTTATTTATAATTTTATTGTGAAAGTAATTCTATATTACTAATCAAATTAATTTAACAATGATTATGTGCAAGTTGTCTAGATCTTGTTAGCCAGCATCATCACCAAAGTCGTCCATAACCGTGGACACGGCTCATCGATAAGATTATACCCTGCAGGGGTGCACTACTGTACCCATACTCGCATGATCAACCCAAGCAAGCATCAGGGCTTCTCAACACGACTCATTCCTTCACGACAGTAAGTCCAAGTGCCACCCATATGAGTTGTTACCCGCGTCAAGAGTCCGGCCGAATCTCAATTGCGGACTCATTAGTTTGTGTCCACGCGCCATGCGGCTCAAACCACAGTAGGAACTGTCCGCTTCGCGCGCACCACTCCTATATGACCCCCCGTATCAAGTAACCTCTCATCAATCATCATCATCGTGCACATGCATATGCGCAAATGGAAAACCCGAACTAGTTGCGGCACATGGACAAGCTGAAGATCCATTCAAAGTCGAGGGGGGCTCCATAGGGCCTCCCATAAGTGGTTAGTGCGCTCAAAATTGGATCCGAGGACAAAATCTCAGTTCCTAGGTCGACACTGAGCAGAACAAAGCACCTCGCAAGGCCTTCCGCCTGGTGCCTTATCATTTAATTATAATGCCCATATATAAGACAACATTTTATTAAGGTAAAATAATCTATCATACTAAGCAAATGAAACATAAGACCAACAGACGACTCGCACAAACAACTCTAAGCATGCGCTACGACTCGCAAGGCCAACAGATAAACAAACAACAGGTGATAGGATGTGGGGATAAAGCTGTATAGGCTGCAGGATAAACATGTGATGGGATCGCAATTTCAAGAATCGAATACTAGGGTAGCAGAGATCAACGGCAGGAATGAAAGACAATGTATAGGTAAACAAGCAAATTTTGCTTGCCTGGAATCCCGCATGGAAGCAGATCTTGTCGTTACTCACGCATCTCAACGTCGTATCCGCGAAGAAGCAACAAACACTGGAAAGCGTAACAGATGCATTTTACAACTACGGCAAAAGATCCAGCATGATCATGCGACAGATGAATGACATGGCAAGATGCAATGCGAGATGCACTTAATCCAAATTAAGCGGAACCGGGATTCCGACAATTAATATTTAGGTGCAAGTTATTTATTTACCCACAATATTAAATGTTGGTTAGCATGGCAACACATGGCATGGGTGATCTAATTAAATTAAATGGAATAGGGCATTATATATATTGATTTGCCCCACACATTCCATATTTATTATTTAGGTGATTCGCTACACCACCAAACCCGAGAGATGCAACACATTCAAGTATGATGCGATATGCACAAGATAGATGACATTTAATAAAATAGGTATAGGGTTAGGGTTTGGGGTTCGCACGTTGGATCGGGTGAACTAGGGTTCGAAACCGACGTCTTCGGTCCGTATAGGAAGTAGTCGACGTCGGGGAAGTAGTCGTCGCGGAACCGGGGCATCGTCGTTTGTCGGTGTCGTGGAAGTGGGCGCGGAAGTAGTCGTACTCGGTCATCCTCGTTGACGGGCGCGAGCACGTAGGAGCACGACAACGGACACCGGAAGGAAAGCGCGCACGGGCGGGCACCGCGACACGAACACGGGCGGCCACAGAAATGCGGCACCGGAAGAGCACTCGCACGCGCATGTAGCAACACTTCGAAGGGTGGACAACTCGGACAAAATTGCGACGCCGGGGTCTTGCGGACATTTTGTCGAACACCTTGCGGGCGGTGGCGGCGGCGTGCACGCGGCCGTGAAGAGGAGGCAGCGGGGACGGCGGCGCGGGCGTAGACGCACGCGGGGCGAAGCAGCGGACGGCGGAGGCGCGCAGCGCGGCACGGCGTGGAGGCGTGAGGGGCGGGGGCGACGCGGCGGCGGAGCACGGCGCGCAGGCGGCGGCTGTGGAGAAGCAGGGACAGCGAGCGTCGGAGGCGGCGCGAGCAAGGGCACGCGGCGGCGGCGAGCAGGGCGGCGGCCGGAGGCAGCTGGGGCCGGGGGAGCGCGGGCGTGAGAGCCGGAGCAGGGGAGGCGTCGGGCAGGAGCAGGGGGGTGCGCGGCGGAGGACGGAGGCGCCGCGGGGCTCGGGAAGCAACGACCGGAGGTGCCCGGGAGCGCGGCGGCGCGGCCGGAGGCAGGGCCGGGCGCGGGGAGCGGCCGGGCCGGTGCGGCGGCTCGGGACGCGGGAGGAGCCGCGCGGAGAGGCGCTGCCGGCGGGGAGCGGCGCTTGGGCGCAAGGGGCGGCGCGGCAGGGCGAGACGACCGGCGGCGGGGACGTAGGGCGCGGCGGCGCGGCGAGCGCTGGCGTGCGCAGGCGTGGGGCGGCGACGCGCGGCGAGGCAGAGGAGCGGCGGAGGCGTTCGCGCGACGCGGGCGAGCGGCGGCGAGCGCGGCGCACGGTGGCGGCGCGGCGGCGCTGGCGCAGGGGAGAGGCGGCGGCCGGAGGGCCGGCCGGCTCAGGAGGAGGAGCTTGGGGCTGGTGCGGGAAGACTCTCCCGTGCGGGATGGGAAAAGGAAGAAGAAAGAGAAAAGGGAGAAAAAGAAAAGGAAAAGAAAAGAAAAGACAAAAAAGGAGGGGGAAAGTGGAAAAAGGAAAAAGAAAAGAGTGGAGGGGGGCGGCTGCAAAATTGCAGGGGGTGGGAAAAGATTTCAGGAGACAAAACCTAGGGTTTGGGGTTAGATGGGCTTGGGCTTTATTTCTCTCCCGTTATTCTTTTTCGTTTTATATTTTTAGAACAAAAACGAAAATGAATTTGAACACGAATCTTATACAAAATGTTTTTAGTTTTAAAATGACAATTTAATAAACTAATTTTTAACATTTTTAAAAGATTTGAAAATAACACATTTTTAATTAATTTGAAAAGCATTTGAATTTAATTGTGGAATTAAATTTAAATGCAACAAATTAATTTAATGCGATGCGATGCCATGTCGATGCAAAAAGAAAACTCACAAAACAAAAGGGGATAAATCCCGGGGCGTTACACGCGCCGACTCCGGATTCCCCAAGATTCAAGGGCTGGTGTCTTGGCGGAAATGGTAGCGTAGTTTCTTCTACGTGCGCAACCGGGTGGTCTCGGGAGACTCTCCGAGTTCCTCCGCTCCGAATTTCATTAATCTGCCTGAGGTCGTCATGGGCCCTCCCCACGACTTCGAGCTCTGGAACCAGATGTCGGATTCAGAAGAGGTCGAGAGCATGCACGACGTCCTGACCGTCCTCACGGAGGATATGACGGGTGATGATCTCCTTCGCACCTTCATAGCCCGCCGGGTTTGCCCTCTTCAAACCCGGGTACACAAGATCTGCTTCATGTATGGTCTGTATGACCCAACTCGCACCAGTTTTTTCCCTCTAGATAAAGCTGCGGTTTACCGTCGCGTCCAAGCTATTGCCCGGACAAAGATGGCGGAGAATTGGTCCTGGGGACTGCCTCCGGCCACCCGAAGGAAACCGCTGGAGGAGGTGTGCAACCCGGATTTCACCGACATCCTTTCTATACCGGCTACTATAACTTACAACCTTTTTTTCCTTGTTGACCTCCCTCCTTTCTTGCAGCTATTCGAGCGACAAATCGAAGAAAATATGATGCATCACAATAACCAGTTCGCTCCCAACCTCCCGGTGCCCGAAAAGATGCCGGAAGAGGATCCTGATGGCAAGGATCACCTCTCGATTCCCTTAGCCCGTGCTGCCGCTCTGGGTAAGCCTTCGGCTCCAGAGGCTATCTCCATCGAATCTGATGAGGATGACGATGATTGCCAAATACTAGAAGTAATTGACGCCCGTCCTCTCAACTACGCCCTGCCAGTTGTTCCGGGACCTACAGCTGGCACGAAGCGCGCCGAGAGCCGCAAACGCGCGGTGTCCGATACCGCACATGCCGGTGGCTCGGGCGCAGCCACCAAGAAGACCAGGGTCACCAAACAGTCGGGCGACAAGCCTGCCCGGCGGAGGCGAGGTCCTCCCACCGTGTCCTCCGGGGATGACTTTCTCCCTCGAGTGGTTCTATCTCGGTTTCTCCCGAGGTCCTTTCTAACATGCCTTTTGATTGCAGAGCGGCTCTCGACGTTCCGTCGTCTGCCGGTTCCCGTCCTCCGGGATCCAGGTCTCCCAGTCCATCCCGGGCTGCCCCTTCTCCACCTCATCGCCGAGCACAGGATGTCGGTCAGCCTGAGTCCGGATCTGCCCTGACCGAGGTCCCTGCATCTCGCGTTGCCACCGACATGGGGACTCCGGGTGAGCACCAAGTGGTGACCGAGACTCTGGCTCGGGCGACCTCGGGCGCCGAAGATACCTTCCTTCTGGATACATCTCGCCGAGTAGCGCCTACGCGGGAAGCCGATCTCCAACCCGGGAAGCAGCATAGCCAGGGATCTGGTCAGAAGAGTGCTCCTGCGAAGCCCAGCGCTCCTCCGAAGTCCTCATCCTAGGACTTGGTTCTGACCAAGAATTCCCCTGCCCCGGGTAAGTTTTTCGGGCTACCGCCACCTCCTGTCGAGATCCCCATAGCTGCTTTGCAGGCCCTGTGAGCGTTCGTAAGCACCTTTGTGTCCTCAGGATCCTGGGAGGTCGCCACGGCGAGTGCATACGCCGTAACCGGCTTGCGCGCTGTTGCAGACTACAACCAGGCCTGGATTTCTGTCGACGCCTCCGAGGTCGTGGGAGATTTGCACGCTGCTGGCCCGAGCCGCAGCGCTCAATCCCTGCACGCTCTCCAGGTGGATGTCCTGGATGTTACTCGAGTTGTTGATGTAAGTTTATTTCTTCTATCCTCACTAGTCCCCGAGATTAGTGCTTAGTGCTCTAGACTCCACCGAGTAGCAGATTACTAGGCTCTAATCTGAAAAAAGAAAATTTCAATTTCAAGTCCCCGAGATCCTCTCCACCGAGTTGGTTCATAATTGTGGATCTCGAATATCTGTCTTGTTATCTCCTTCTCCGTTGAAGTCCACGAGACTGATATCGGATAAACACTGATTACAGGAATGCAGCAAAAAACGCAGCAGCGTCTTCCACCGGCTTCTTGCTGACTTCGGCCAGTCCAAGAGGTCAGAGGGGCGACTTCGGGAGGAGGGGGACGCCACGCGAAAGATCTCGGTGGATCAAAAATCTGCCTTATCTGATGCTCAATCCGAGATCACGCGGTTGGCTGCCGAGCTGGAGAAGGCCAAGTCCACTGCTGCAGATTTGAAGATGAATTTCTTGGACGCTACCAAGAAGTAGAAGGAAACCTTGGATCAATCTGAGGCGCGCGCGCACCTTGCAGAGACTGAGCTGGCCCTTCTCCGGTCGAAGCAGAATGGCTGGCTTACCGAGCTCACCGGTCTAAACCCGGATATGAACAGTAAGTGCACCGGGTTCTCTTTCTCTTGTCTTCCTTTTTTGCCGATATCGCCTCATGGCTTGTTCGTGTGACAGTTCTCCTTTCCAAAAGACACTTCGAGCATTCCCGAGAAGTCGCTAACCTTGCGATCTCTGCTACCCGGGAGAAGCGAGCCGGAAAGGGTCCTGTCTTGGACTCATGGGACATCGATGACCATCTCATCGCCCTGAAGGCCCGGATGGTACCTCTCCGGTCGATCGGCACCGAGATCCTTAGCGCGGCCGTTCACGCGCATGGTGCCCTGTGGCGTGGCGTTTCCGGTAATCTCTCGGTCACCGAATTGGCCACCGCGCTCCAGGACGCCGGTAACCGGCTTCACGCCTGGAAACGGTCCAGTGCTCACGCTGGTGCCGACCAAGCACTGAAGCATGTGTTGAACTGGTACGAGGGGTTCGATCTCAAAGTGATCATGAGCTTGCGCATCGTCTCGGAGTAGTACACCGACCCGGCCAAGATTCAGCTACGCCAAGAGACAGCTCATCGTCTCGCCGGCTGGGCGGATCCCGACTCCTTCATCTCGAGCCTTATTGCCTCTGACTCTGAGTCAGACTACGAAGATGACGGCGAGACGGGGGATACCGGTGACGCGGATGCCGAGATACCCGAGGTCGATGATGCCGAGACAGCCGTGATCACCGAGATCACAGCTTCCCGGGATGTCGGCGCTCCCTCGCCACCCGAGATCCCTCAAGCCGAGACGAATGTGGCCGCTCCGAATACCACTGCCAATGCGGAGGAGACCGTCATTGTTCGCCCTGCTGCCGATCAACCCAAGAAGCCCGCTTCTCCTATTGCTCCTTGATTGCTCTGACAAACTATGCTGCTTGATCTGAAAACACTTAACTGTAGAAACATTAAATCCCCGGGATGCCGGGTTCAGCTGTAATATACTTTTTAGTTCGTACTCTATTCCTGCCAACTTTTTCTTTAACGCAAGACAAGTTATGCCGGTTTATTCTGCCACAAGTCCCCGGGTACACTTTCATGCTTACCGCAGTTAGGTAATTTCTGCTGTTGTCTACCATTTCGGTGTTCGACAGTCGAGTCACGAAACTCCGTTAACGGTATACATTACTTATGAATTTCTGAGTTCTATTTGCTAAATTTCCGACAAAAAGAATAAAAAACGGAACAGTAGGACGTATATGTCGGAGGAATTCCTATCCCGAGTTCCCGAGTTCGTTTTCGTGTTTCCCACACTTGATGCTCTTTGCTCTTGACTACCATTTCAGCGTTCGTCAGTCGAGTCACAAGATTATTTCACATGACATACAGTACTCCGACATTGAAACCGAGTTCAGAATTTTTCCGGCATATACCAAACGAAAATAAGTACAAGGCAGTCCTCGAGTTCCTCCCTGGGTTGCCGACATGCACAAAACAAATAAATAGCCAAACCAAAGTAAAACAAAATCAGGCAGTCCCCGGGTTCCTCCCGAGGATGCCGGCATGCAAGTTAGGATAAACAACATACTTGGGCCAGGTAGTCCATGAGTAACGTCTCGGGGTGCCGAAATTTCATTGATAAAAACCGTGATACATACACTGCGCCCTTTAAGTGTAAAAGGGACGGAGCAAGGCTACATTCCATGGCCGCTTGGTCTCCTCACCAGCTTTGTCCATTACACCTTTTCTAGCTTCCTGTGCATCTACAAGGTAGTAAGAATCATTGTGCAATGCCTTGCTTACAACAATATGTCCCTCCCACAGAGGTGAAAGTTTATGCATCCCGGCCGTGCGCTGGATGAGCCTTAGCACGAGATCCCCTTCCTGTAATACTCTGGGATGCACCTTCCGGCTATGATAGCGACGGAGGTTCTGCTGATAAATTGCAGACCGAGATAATGCCAATTCCCTTGCCTCCTCGAGCAAGTCAACATCATCTTCCCGGGATTCCGTTGCCTCGGTCTCAGTGAACATTGTAACCCTTGGTGCATCATACTGTATGTCGGTTGGGAGCATCGCTTCGCCACCATAGACAAGGAAGAATGGCGTATACCTAGTAGATATATTCGGTGTTGTCCGGAGACCCCACAACACTGCCGATATCTCCTCTATCCGACATCCGGAGTTCTCAACAGTGGCTCGATCAGGCGGGCTTTGATGCCGGCCAACACCAAGGCATTTTCTCTCTCGACTTGCCCATTTGCTTCCGGGTGGGCTACTGATGCTACATCCAACCGGATTCTTTTCTCCGCACAAAACCGAGCAAATTCCCCCACAGCAAAGTTGGTACCATTATCTGTGATAATGTTGTGCGGGTACCTGTATCTCAGGATGATGTCCTTCAAGAATTGGACCGTGGTGTGTCCGTAAAATTTCCGGATTGGTTTGACCTCTATCCATTTCGTAAACTTGTCCACCATCACCAGCCTGTGTGTCATAATGCCTCTTGTCGGTTTGAATTTTCCCACCATGTCCAAGCACCATACAGAAAATGGCCAAGTGATAGGGATAGTTTTGAGTGCTGATGCCGGCATATGTATTCTGTGGGCAAATCTCTTGCACCCTCCACACTTTCGGACAATGTCTTCTGCTTGCTGCAAGGCGGTGAGCCAATAGAACCCATGCCGGAATACTTTCGCCACCAGAGCCCGAGACGACGCATGGTGTCCACATTCTCCCTGGTGTATTTCCAACAGCATCTCTTGGCCCTCCTCGGGCTCCACACATCTCTGGAGCACCTCGGTGACACTTCTCTTGTACAACTCTTGATTGATGACAGTGTATGCCTTGGATCTTCCCAATATCTGCCGGGCTTCCACCTCGTTCTCCTGGAGGGTTCCATCCGATATGTATGCCACGATGGGTTGTGCCCATCCCGGGACGATGCCGGGTGGAATGGCATCTCGGGCCGACCCCAGCTTGGAAAACACATCTGCCGCTTCATTTCCCCCTCTTGGTATATGCTTGAACTCGCAGCCTTCAAAAAATCCGGATATTTTCTGCACATGGAACCGATATAAGGCCATGTTGGCATCAATCGCATCCCAGTTCCCGGACACCTTCTGCACCACGAGGTCGGAATCACCGAAGCACTCTATCCGGCGGATACCAATTTCTTTGGCGACATTCAGTCCATGAACCAAAGCCTCGTATTCGGCCACGTTGTTAGACGCCCGGAAATGAATTTGCAGTACATACTTCAGTACATCTTGCTTCGGTGAGGTGAGGACTACTCCGGCACCCAATCCGATCTTGGCCTTGGAACCATCGAAATGCATCCTCCAGAAATTGTAATTAGGAATTGGAGGTTCATATTGCATCTCGGCCCAGTCTACCAAAAAGTCCGGCAGCGCCTGCGACTTAACGGTGTCTCGTCTCTCGTATGCCGGAGCATACGGCGACAACTGGATGGCCCATTTGGCAACTCGGCCGCTAGCATCCTTACAGCCGATGATATCGGCGAGGGGAGCTTCGCAGACCACCGTGATCGGGTGCTCATGGAAATAGTGCTTGAGCTTGGTGACTGCCAACTACACTCCATACGCCATCTTCTGATAGTGCGGGTAGTTCTGTTTAGATGTCGAGATCACCTCGCTTAGATAGTACACCGGTCTCTGTATCATCTTGTCCCCTTCTTCTCTTTCCACCAAAATGGCTACACTCACTACCCGGTTGGTGGCAGCGAGGTAGAGCAGCATAGGCTCCTTGGGTAACGGGGATGCCAACACCGGTGCTGTTGAGAGCATCTTCTTCAAATCATTGAATGCTGCATCAGCCTGCGGGGTCCATACAAATGTTTTGCTCTTCTTCATCAACTGATATAAGGGCAAGGCCTTTCCCCTAGTCGGCTCACATCTTTGAGACGTACCGGTAATTTCATGCTCTCGATTGCACGAATTTTTCCTGGGTTGACCTCAATCCCCCGTCTTGATATGAGAAAGCCGAGTAGCTTGCCTGCCGGAACACCAAATGTGCATTTATCCGGATTCAACCTCATCCGGAATCTCCTTAAGTTTTTAAATGTTTCCCTTAGATCATCTATCAGAGAGGATTTTTCTTTTGTTTTTATGACTATGTCGTCGACATAGACTTCGGCATTCCGGCCTATCTGGTCATGTAAACATTTTTGCATGCATCTCTGGTACGTAGCACCAGCATTTCTCAAACCAAAACTCATAACACGATAGCAATAAGCCCCATACGGGGTAATAAAGGCAGTTTTCAGTTGATCATCCGGATTCAAGGGTATCTGGTGGAAACCAGAATAAGCATCTAAAAAGGTCAAAAGTTCACTCCCGGCAGTAGAATCAATCACTTGGTCTATCCGGGGGAGTGGGAATGGATATTTCGGGCATGCCTTGTCGAGGTTGGTGAAGTCGATGCACATGCGCCACACCTTAAGCAGGAGGGGATCATCTTTCTTCTTCTCAACTAGGAGCGGGTTCGATATCCAATCCGGATGGAGAACTTCCATCACGAACCCGGCAGACAGAAGTTTTGCGAGATGCTCCATGATAGCAGCCCTTCTCTCATCCGAGAGGCACCTAGTCTGCTGTTTCACCGGCTTCACGTCAGGCCCGAGAATAGTGAGTGCTCAGCCAACTCCCTCGGAACGCCTTGCAGATCGTCACTCGACCACGCAAAGGCATCCCGATTCTCACGAAGGAAGTCGACGAGCTCGCCTTCCTATTTGATGTCCAGGTTGCTACCAATGATCACCTGACGCTCCGGGTTGTTAGGTCAACTCCCACCTTCTTGGTGTCCTTAGGTGCCTGGAACGAGGCGTTCTGCTCCGGGTTCACCATCCCGGGCATGGCGAGTTGCGACGTCTTGGCCAGTGCAACCACTTGCTGAATTCTCTTCTTCTCCTCAGCTATGACCAGAGACTCGGCTAAGTTTGAACCGGTTGATGCACAATCCATGGAGCGCTTGTGGTCTCCCGCGATGGCGATGACTCCATTTGGACCCGGCATCTTCATCTTCAGGTACACCATGTGAGTGGAGATCATGTAATTAGCCAATGCCGGCCTACCAATGAGTGCATGGTGGGGACTTTCGAGATCCACGACCTCGAACTCTAGGCTCTCAGTCCGGCAGTTCTCCTGGGTTCCAAACAATACCTCAACCCAAATTTTGCCCATAGGGGAGCAGGAGACTCTGGTCACAATGCTGTGGAAAGTGGTCTCGGTTGGGAGCAGCGTGTTCATGGACACCCCCAGCTTCAGCATGGTATCCTTGTACATAATGTTAATGGCACTGCCATTGTCAATTTGAACCCGGCTGAGCGGACGTTGAGGCTTGGTCCGACAAAGGTCGGGTCCACCCCCAAAGCATAGCCACCAGGCTTGGGCATAACCCGGGGATGATCCTTCCGACTCCAGGTGATTTCCATCTCGGACCAGTGCAGGAATTGGGCACCGCCGGGATCACAACATTTACCTCTAGAGCACTCTGTCGCACACTCTTCCGGTCAGTAGGCTCGGTCACGAAGACCACATAGCTCTGATGTGCCTCCCGATAGTTGCTCTGCTGGTGCCCGGGTTGGTTACTCGGACCAGCACTATTGTTATTCCTAGTATGCACCATATTTACTACTCTGGGGGGGGGGGGGGGGTCCCTGGGTGGATTGATCAATCCGGACTCATTGGCACCGGATAGTGGTGGAGGGGGTCTCGGAATGTTGGGCCGTGATGCCGGAGCATTCGGCCGAGTAGCCCCCGCGCTGCCCTCCTGCAACGTGCGCTGGTACCAGCTGCATTGCTGGGTAGAGTGATTTGCAGGCTTGTTGGATTCCAACGTATGGTAGCAGCATGGTTTGTTCATTATCTCTTCATATGTCAGGGGCTTCTTTTGGTCAACCCAAGTTTTCTGCACTTCTTGGCTCTGACCCCAAGCTGGGCCAGTCACTTTCTGCCGCTGATTATTTCCGGCATCCCCCTGATCCCGGCCTACCGCGGCAACATGCTGCGAGGCATAGTGGAACTCGGGCTGGTTCCTCTTTTGACTAAAATCCTGGTGGTCATGGCTCCTGCTCGATCCCGAGCGCTGATTCCCCGCATTCCTCCTGTTGGAGTCTCCGACATCCACCAGGGGTTGCATGGGGTCTCCAAGCATGTAGGTGTCGGCGATGCGCATGGTTTCTGCCAAGGTCATCGGCATCTTCCTTTGCACCTTTTGCCAAAGCATGGAGCCATGTCGGCATCCTTGCGCAAATTTTTTATAACACAATTTTGTAAATAATGTAAATAGACAAAGGCATTTACTTCAATTTATAGCAATTTTATTTAATCAAAAATAATGTTTCTATTAATAGTTATGTCAAAAATAGTCAAACTATTCAAATTAAATATATAACTATCAAATCATTCAAATACTACTCAAAATTATTTTAACAGAGGCATCATTTTAAAAATATTCCAAAGTATTTAAAACAATTTTATTTGCAATATTTTAATTTATAGATTTAAAGTTATGACAAACATACTCAAATTCACCATTTGAAATTTGAATATTTTAAACTAAGTCAAATTTGAATTTTGGCAGATCTAAAATATTCTACATGTCAAGGGCTTTCCAAATATATAAAAATATTTGAATTTGGATATGTGAGTAAAAAGTTATAACAATTCTAAGTGACAGGGGTGTTTCTGCAAAAGTGCCAAATTAAAATAAATCGAGAAATTCATTTCCAGGTCAGCGCTGACTGGACGCTGACGAGGCAACGACGTGGCGCTGACGTGGGCGCTGACTGGATAAGTGAAACGATCTAGATCGTCAGATCCAGATCTGACGGCTCAGATCCGAGGGTACCTCTTCGATTAAAATTTCTAATCTAGACCGTTGAACGCAGATCGGACGGCTCACCTCGCTTTGGTCAGCAGCTGGCGGCGCGACTCGCCGGAGATGTCGAGGACGGCGACGCTCCGCTCGGGCGTGGACGACGCAGTCGCTCCGGTGGCTCTCCCGACTGGAGCAGGGGAAAGCGAGGGGGGGGACAAGAGGGACTCAGAGTGTCGGGGCTCACCGGAAAAGGCAAAGGACGACGACGGCTACCGAGGATTCTGTCAAGCAGACTGGGCAGCCTGGGGGCGTGTTTCCTTAGGGTTTCGAGGGGGAAAAGAACGGAGGGCTCAAGAGCTTTATATAGGGCAGTGGGGGAACAAGAATCGCGCCATTTACGGTGGATTAGAAGAAGGAGATCGCCGGCGTGATTTCCATGCGGGAGGTTGAAGACGATGCTGACGTCAGCGATTTTTTTTCTTTTTTTGATTTTCTAATTTATTCATATCTTTGTGTTAAACCAGTTGTGGGCATGTTTTGAACAATTTTCAAAATTAATAATTTTGAAATATTGATTAAATAGAAATTTGACACTTTATGTTAAATTTAAAACTAGGGTTTAATTATTTTTATTTTTGGCTAAAATAAATTCTATGAAATACCCACATTGAAATATGTTTGAATTTAAGTTATTTAAACTCATATCAATATTAAATAAATTTTAGCTTTAATAGATTATTGAATAACATATTACAACTATTTGTAATGAAAAGAGAAAATGTAATGTAATCATTTTTAATTTAAAATATTTTGTGCACCATTAAGTTTCACAATATCATAAATCATTTGAAAAGTTTATAACATATCTTTAGAATAGATTTTAGATTTAATTGATTTCTTATATAGAATATATTCATCATTTTATGTTTTGAAAATTAATGAATGCCATGCTTATTTAGAAACACTTTTTTATTTCCATAAAATGGTTTGAAAGTTTGTAACACATTTTTCAAATTAGATATTGAGGTTAACACATTCGTCAAATTAGATATTGAGGTTTTAAGAAATACAATGGATAATAAAATGTTTAACTTGAAACAACTTTTGAAAATACTGATACATTGAGAATTTTGAAATAATAAACTTTTTCAAATTGGTTGAAGTCTTTTATAGTTGGTTTCCTTGTGCATTTTAATATTTTATTTTAATCAAAGCAAAAGTTTTAAATTTTAGTGATTTTTGACATTATAAAATGTTGGGATGTTACACCATGCCCTCCTGGCGCTCGCCAGGCTTGGCGTGGGTCGACACTAGCGCTCCACCGTCCGGGTAAGTGTTCAAGGCTCTTGGTCGTTTGACTCTTGTTTGATTTCGCTTTATCCTCTCTTGAAGGTCTTTCCTTGGTTTTTACCAGTGATCTGGTGCATGCGAAGCGCCGTAAGTTTCATAAGGCGGCTGATGTGAAGAGAGCCACGGTTGAGGCCGTGGCTGATGAGGCCACGAGGCCTGTGGAGACGGCCTCCACAGGCCCTACTGAGGATATGCCTCAAGGGGAGGCGGTTGCGCCTCGGGCAGAGACTGCTGAGCCTCTGGCAGACGAGGACGCGCCTCGCCCAGAGGCTTCTAGGCCGCCCCCTGGGCCAATGGTGGTGGAGGCTTTGGAGGAGAGGACCGCCACTCTGCCTCGCGCCCCTACTCCACCTCGCACGATTCTGTCACCGCGCGATCCAACTCCGCCGCGCGAGCCAACGCCGCCGCACGCGCCCATGGCTCCTACGCAGCCAGGAGCTGGGGCGAGCGAGGCGCCACATCGCGCAGGCGAGTCCGCAGGAGGAGATTCTTCTTCGCCGCCCAGTCCGGTTGCGTGGGCAGGGACGGAGCACAGTCTAGCCCCCCAGTGCACCCCGGGGCCAGGCTCCTGGGACTTGACGCCGGGGCTGGATCCTCGACAAGCCAAGACCTGGTCCTCCGAGGCTGGGACTGGAGCGCTGGACACCGCGAGGTCGCCTTCCGCCTCGTGAGGGAGTCCCTAGAGGGCCTTGAGGCACATCTCGCCCTCGGGGACATACAACAAGCCCAGCAGCAGGAGGAGCTCGCGAGGTCGTGGGCGTCTTTCAACGCGGCTGTCGAGGCCCGCCGGCAGGAGGACTTGGCGCTGCAGGCCGCACGCGAGGAGGTCGCCCGCTTCGCCAAGGAGGTCCGCGAGGGGGCCATCCGCGACGCCTCAAAACTTCTTGCGCCCCTCTGAGAGGAACGTGACGCTGCTGCCGAGCTCCTTCGCGCAGCAACGGCTGAGCGCGAGGATATGGAGGGCTCGTTGGCGCAAAAACGCCGCGAGTTGGGCCAGCTGGAGGCCCAGCTTCTCGCCGCCCACCAGGCCACCCGGGAGACCCTGGAGGAGGACCGCAAGGGCCTCACCAAGCGCGAGCGGCAGCTGGCCCTCGAGGAGAAGGAGGTGCGGCTGCGCGACGAGCAGCGACATCAGCAGAGAGCACGCTCGCCACTCAGAGCGAGGACCTTGAGGCGCGCGAGGCGGACCTGGCCCAAGCACTCCACTTGTACGACGAGAACGTCGCTTCCCAGAAGCATGCTTATGAGCGCTTCGAGCAGCGATTTGCTGAGAAGAAGAAAGAGGCGGAGGACGCCCTCGTGGAGCGCGAGAAGCAGTACAGGCTGACCAAGGCACATGAGTACCGCGACTTGGCCCAGAAGCAGGAGGACCGCTTCCAGGCCCACCTCAAGCGCGCTAAGGATGGTCGACGCCGGGCGGAGGAGGCCTGCAGTGAGGCCGTCCAAGACCTCAACACCCTGGCCAAGGACGTGGAGGAGCAGGTGGTTCCCGCGATGGAGAGGGCAACGGAGGCGGCTGACTCTACCGTGGCGGCTCGTGCGCTCACGAGGCAACGGGAGCGCATGTTCGAAGCGCTGGTCGCCCGGGGTAACGAGCTTGCCGCCCTGTTTGGCGCGGACGCACCGCACGCTGATGTTCGAGGCCGTGGCAATGCTGCCATATACCTGGTCTATTTCGACTAGCTCTTCACGGCGCTCGAGGGCCCTGTCGCTGACCTCCGCGAGGTGATAGAGGACGAGAGCCGGCAGCTCCTGGGGTAGGTCGTCGACCGCATCTTCACCAACCTCAGTATTCTCACGCCAGGCTTCGACCTCTCCACCGTGACGGAGGCTCTCCAAGGCGAGTACGCGCGGCGGATCTCCAACTCCCTCTGCGAGCAAGGCGATGCTTTCTGCAACCGCTTCAAGCGTGCGAAGGCCGCAGCGGAGGACAGCGAGGAGGAGGCCGCCTCTGCCGAGAACAAGGAGGGCGCAGTGGAGGAGGTCCAGGATGATGATGGTTCTGCCTGAGCTATTTGCCATTGCGCCTGCGTGCGCTTGTATCTGAAACAGTTTTATGCTTAGACATTTGCGACCTTTGGGCATGTAATATACTCTTGTTTGCAATTTGCTTCTAACTTGATTGCCCCTCGAGAGGTCTCTTTGGACTCATCTTCATGTCTATTTGTTCTCTGCGGCGGTTGGACCCATCTCTTCGTGCCATGACTCCGCCACTTCGCTATGCTAGAGCAATGACTCTGCAAGGCCGGGGGGAGTTTAGGCCTAGGAGAGGTAAGAGCCCTGAGCCGCGATGCTCAAGTGCCCCCTTAGACGCACGAGTAGTCCATGAAGAGTAAGGGAAAGCGATCGCCTGAGGGGCAAAAGTGTGCTTGTGGGGAAAAAAGCTCTTAAGGCACGGGTGCGAGACTTAGCTTCTCGAGGCTTTTGCCCTGTAGAGGCTTTCTTCCTGGCGAGGAGGTCCTCTCTAGGGGCATTTCCCGGATGCCTCCTCAGGCTTGTGGGGGCATTTCTTCCCTGTAAACGTTAGAGCGGCAAACCCAAAAGCTTGTGCATGGTACAGGGGACTCGTGCGCGCTTATAGGTCCCCTCCGACGTTCCTCGCGAGGAGAGTATGTACCAAGATCCTTTGTAGAGATGGCGTGTTTGTGAGAGCTTTCCCTCCAGCCTGAGCTTGGATCCTTGGATTTTGCAGTGCTGCTGGTGTGTCATTTGAGGCACTGGCACCATACTCAGCCCTGCTCGTGAGGTACGCATGTGGAGAGATATAAGCGCACAATTCAATGAAGTAATGCGTCAATAAAAACTCACCACCAAATATTACATATCGGCGTCGTAGCGCTAAGTTCACTTAGGAACAAAATTGTCTCATTATGCTTGGAGTTGCCAAGTTAATGTTTTGACCATGTCGAGGCATGGGGACCACCCATTAGTGGCAGAGACTCTCAACAGCCTGAGGTGGCACGTTACATGGAGAGCTCGGAGGGTTGACCCTCGAGAGAAGCCTTTGGAGCTTGGAGGTTTTAGCCATGAGCTTTTAACCTCTGGAGACAAAAGTCCTTGGAGGTTGAGCTGTAGGCTGCCTCTTCCGCCAGATGTCTTGACGTGACAATGATCACGGGCGTGACGATGATCACGTTTGCGTTTGTTCCTTCTGAAGACAATTTTTTGAAGGTTTAAGCCGTGAGCTTTTAACCTCTAGAGACAAAAAATGCTTGGAGGTTGAGCCGTAAGCTGCCTCTTCCGCTAGATGCCTTGACGTGACAATGATCACGGGCGTGACAATGATCACGGTTAGAACTTGCGCAGGTGCATGATGTTCCACGGGTTTTTGATGGGGATGCCATCTTGAGTCTCGAGACGAGCCGCGCCAGGACTGGCGATGTGGGTGACCCTGTAGGGACCTTCCCACATCGGTGACAGCTTGTGGAGGCCTTCCCTGGAGAGGATTCGCCTGAGGACGAGATCGCCTGCCTCCAGGGTACGCGAGCGCTCGTTGCGGCTGTGGTATAGCGTGCAGTTGTGATTCGGCAGTATTGAGTTGATGAAGCGGCCCGGACCGACTTTACGCGTACGCTTACGCGAGACTGGTTCCACTACTGACATACGGCTTGTACCGTATCTGTGGCTAGCGGGTGTTTGTCTCTCTCTCTTTAGCTGGCTTTGCATTTTCAATGGAGGGCTCGAAAGGGATGCTTAAACATGCAATTATTGGATCGTTGTTGTGGTCATAAGGTTCGTAGGTATGTAGCGGTTTTATTTACGACAACCCCAAGCAACGTAAAATATGCAAAAGATAAAGTAGAAGCGTCTAACTTTATTTTGCAGGTTCAATGCGATATGGTTAAGGTAGGTTTATTAAATTGTTTATGAACTGCGGGCGCCAAGAAGACCATGGCGCAATGGACTTTATCACATCGCATTACATTTGATGTTATTGTGTGCATCTTATATTGTGTGATTATATATATTAGTATATATTAGTTACGCGGCGGTAGTTATATATAAGATGATCCCTTCAAAATACCACTAGTGTTCTTCCTCCAACGAGCACCACCAAGAAAGTTTAACGTTATGAGGCAGGCCGTGACGATCGGGTGTCATACATATCGTCGTTCGCATACAGTGGGTGTAAGCCATGTTGCACAAGCGTTACGTGGAGGTTATAGTGGCGAGCCTACCATATGCAGATATGACCTCGGAACACGGAGGCCGAAAGGTCGAGCATGAGTCACAGAGTTGTTGTGATTGACAATTGTCTACCCTTGAAGTTGTGTTGCCGGCTCTGACGATGATGGGATGTGCAATGGATGGGGGTCGTGTAATCCCTTAAATGACCAGGAGGGATGTTCGTTTTAGTGGGAGTTCGAATAGTTATTTTCTAAAATACTAGAAATCAAAATATAATGAACAAAGTATGTTTTGCAAACCTTTGTAGATATTAACCAATGTAATAACATCTTTTAAAATTAGGCGCATTCCTGCGATTGAGAAACTTAAAAGGTTGGGTCCAAACTTCATAGTTTTATACTTTAGCTTGAGGATACTCCTTGTTTCAACCGTTGCCTCTTTGTGATGCAATACCCGCTAGGAGATAATCCCGGAGATTCCGCTAACAAAAGATAATTTGTATTATCAGGTTTTGTGCGGATGATATTATCATAGTCCAGTGTATGCTATGATCTCTTCCATAGAGAACCAACGGTGGGTACGAGTTATTAGATCCCGAATATATGAGATGGTCGCTAAACTCGGGGTACCCCTAAAGTTGGGTTGATGAAGTTTATCAGTACGTTGACTGATTGTCTTCTCAACCAAAATGGAAGAGAATACACACATTGAAGGAGCACGTGGAAGTCATACTTGATAATATTGGTCATACTTGATGACATATGGTCATACTTGATGAACATTGAGACGCCTCGCTCAGCTCGATCACTTGATGACAGACGTCGTTGCCAAGTGCAAATGCTATGTCATAGACTATGTCATGCAAAGGGAATAGTTCACCTTCATGGTTCTTGATTACGTTGGAAGTATCAAGAAGATGAAACAGTTCACCGGAAGTCATCAATGATGATGGTGTATATGATATACATGTTATGAATGTTTTAGCTAAGCAAGTACTCGCAGTAGTGACTAAGTTTTTGATACTAGTCATGTTTTATGAAAACCATGTTTACTGCTTGAGTAGCTCGAAAGGATGAGGCGACATTGCGTATTAATAATGGCAGAAAAATTGTTGTGATGGCCATAGACACTCTCCCTCTAGATCTACCATTTGAATAAATTATTTATGATCGCATGTTAGTATGATCGTTATAAGTGTGTCTCCTCTAGCGGGACAATTGTTCATATATGTTAGTGACAAATTCGTTGTTCTATATTTATGAAGTAATGATCATATGCCGATTTGAATTTAGATGGTAGAAGCTCCCACATTCATAATATTAATGCCAAAGGATACAAACTTAATAAAGACACCACATATGTTTGGCACTACCGTTTAATTCATGTCAATGTTATGGTCAATGAATTAGCTTCATACCGGATGGATCTACAAGTCCTTAGATTTGATCTTTTGACACTTGCAAAATAACTAAGACAGCGTTTTCGGAAAATGGGCATATAACTTATCGATAGTCATGCATATAGATATATGTGGTTCACTGAAGTAATTGACGGGTAGTGGAGACCTTTATTTCGTGAAATTCACTGAACGTTTTGAGTATAGCTTGTTGAGAATCATGCATATGGGTGTATGTGAATCAATGAAGTACTTTAACGTGTAGTGGAAGTCTTTATTTCATAGACTTCATGAATATTCCGAGTAGATATATGGATATCCACTCAGGGAATGTTAGTCTGGAATTTTGATTCGATCAAACAAGTTCAGAATTAAGTAGGAAATAAATTTAACAAGAAAATCAAATTCCTGTGATACAGATCGAGGAAATAAGGATTTGAGTTATAATGTTGGCACATTATTGGAAGACTTGTGAGAAGAGTTCCACAAATTACGTCGCATGGAACACCATAGTGTTATGGTATGTTAGGACGTCGTAATCGCACCCTATTGGATAGTGTGTGCTGAATAAATCTCTTGTCGAATTATTGTGATCATTAGAGTCATATGGTAGAAACGTAACATTCACGTTAGATAATAGGGAAACCATTTAATCCTTGGAGACAATACCATATGAGTGATGACATGGCTTTTAGCCTAGATTGTCGTTTTCAGCAATTTAGTGTTTCGATGTGATCAAACCTAAAATGGACTAATCTTTGTAGTGTACCGTACCTAAAGAGTTAGTTGGCTACATGTCTCATGACATAGGCGAAATCGTTGCCGGGATATACCTTCCGAAAGAAATAGTTTCTTGTCCAAGGGTATAAGTGAGAAAGAAAGTAGATCAAGACAAAGTTGATGAACTTTCTCTCCAGACATTAGAATGGCGCAACCGAAAGTATTTTCGGTGTCATGCTCCACAGCTTGAAAGAAGCTGATGATACAAGATCATGATGCTCCGAGCTCATACTAAGTACGTAGGCGTACAAGGTTGTGTTCCACACTATGTGTTACGACAATCTTGTTATGAAGGTCATGGTAATGGAATATGACAGACGTACGAACTACGAAGAAGAGATGGTAGACCTAAGTCCGAGAAATGGCTATGAGTCATATATGATCCATAATAAAATCCATGTACGATTACCAGGTAATGACTTGGGAGATCTTCTTGATGGCATCGAGGATGTTAATAGAATATGGAATTTTATGAGAGAGTAGACATTGAGAAGGATCGATTTGTCGTGAAACAGTTCCGACAGATTCAAAAGTTGACCACATGAGAGTTTGTCTCAAGTGGCGAAGCCTAAATCTATTCTGGGTCATTTATGGGCTGAAGCAAGCATATCGGAGCTGGAATCTTCACTTTGATAATGTGATCAAAGGATTTTGGAGTTGTCCAAAATAGTTGAAGAAACCTGCATTTTCAAAGAAGTGAGTGGGAGCAAAGTAGCTTTTCTTGATCTTATATGCGGAAGGCATATTTGAGTGGGAGCTAAGTAGCTTTCCTTGATCTTATATGCGGAAGGCATATTTGAGTGGGAGCTAAGTGTCATTTGTGATTTTGTATGTAACGACATATTAAATGACACCGATCCTCTAGTAGAGTGTAAATGATTATTTAAGTGATTAAATTTTCTATGAAATGAAGTTAGGAGTATAAGGCATCCGATTTATAATTGTATAGATCGTAAGGCGCTTAATAACATTAGGTCGGAATATTTCCTAAGTTAAGATTCTGAAGTGTTTCAGAATAGAACAAGCGAAGAAAGAGGTTCTTGCTTGTATGACTAGGTAAAATATTTAGTTTATCTTGGCATTTTCAGTGATAGAAAATGTTGTTCGACATTCTCTATGTATTAGACATAGATTCTATCAGACTGAAAGCTCGACTTGGTGTGACCCAAGTTCTTGGTTGAAGAACGGGTTCTAGAGTTATCCTTGTGTGGATCAATGAACAAACGTTAAGTGTATCCTTCGGTGTCTGTGAGAGCTGAAGATATGTTTTCTAGTAAAGGGTAAGAGTGGAAAGACAACTTGTCGTAAAACGGCTACGATGATGCAAGTTATTACACTGGCCCATACAACTAGAAATCTCATATAGGAGATGTCCTTTATTTTGAAGAAAGACATGGTTAGCTTGCGAATGCGCATATGAATGCACTATCGCATAATCTACATAGGTATAGAAATATATGGCAACTTCAGAAGTAGCAAGTGTGATTGGACTGACCAGTTTTCCGAGCGTATGTGGTCCCCTTAAAAAATCTTTTAGACTTTTAAGGCCCATGCTACGCGAATGTTCGAGTCTCACTCCATCCACTAGAATATATTTCACCGTCATCGTAAGATACGGTTGATGTCAAACTAGGTGACATAGAAGTGTTGCAAAGCACATATAGGACTCAATGTGTGAGATCTATTGACTGTATTCCTCTTCCACGAGACGAGCAGGCACCTAGATGCTTTGGGTGTTGAGCTTTTACCAAGTTGTAAACTAGATTAAGTGTTACTCTAGTGCAAGTGGGAGACTGAACGGAATATGCCCTAGAGGAACTTAATAAACATAGTTTATTGGTTATATTCCAATGTTTCATTATATGTTTTATACCATGCTATAACTGTATTAAGCGGAAACATTAATACAGGTGTGGTAGATAAAACAACCAGGTCCCTAGTAGCCTCTACTAAGACTAGTTTCGTTGCGCGATTGATGATCGATGTTTTCCGATCATAGGGCATGGCGTCGGTCGGCAATGGAAGTCATGTCGTTGGTTGAACGATGTGATGGACATACCCATAATTTGTAGGACGTAGTCATTACGCCTTCGACCATGAGATCAACTCCTATTGTTATTCCTGGAAGATATTTTGATCGCACCAAACATCATATCTTATTTAGTGTGACAATAACGATGCTACTTTTGGGTATCAGAAGGGGGCAGTTGAGACGAGGGGTCAACAATGGGATTTGTCAGTCCGTATAGCCGGATATACTCTAGGGCCCACTCGGTGAGATTATGTCAAATGAGTTTGCAAACATGTGACTAGGTCACCAGTTGACATAATATCATAGACGAGTAGAAGATATCGATGTCGGTAACGAGATCATGCTAGGTATGGAGATATATGAGAATGATACTCGGACACGCTAAGTATCGCTATGACAAAAGGTTTAAGACTAGACGTCCAAGTTTGATAGATGAAAGTCATTTGTTATATCACAGGTATTAATTCATGGGGTCCAGGCCTACGAGTTAGTCATTGATCGGAGAGGCGTCTCGATCATGTCCGTTATTATATCGAACCGCTAGGGTAACACACTTAAGGGGTTTCGACAAGACAACCAGAAAGGAAAGAGATCACCGGGAATGTCCCAGGAATGGTCCTATGGAGATCGGTCAGCTACGAAATAGTTTTCGGAGCTAGAATAAATTATATATAATATGTTTGATATTAGTTAGTGTAATTAATGTTTAAATATGATTTTATATATTTATTTTCGAATTTATTTAGTCTGGTTTCCCTAAATGGGCCTTCTGGTCGAAAGAAGACCCATGGGGGGGGGGGGGAACCCTCAAGGGAATTCGGTGGGGGGGGCTTGGTCGGCCTAGGTGGGCCAAATGGGGCCCACCTAGGGCCGGCGCACCAGCCTTGGCCGAACCAGGCATGTGGGATAGTCCCACATTGCCTGGCTGGTAAGGTTGGCTCCCCCCGGGAGCCTATATAAGAAGGGGCACCACTGGCCTTTTAATTCACCCAATTAATTCTCGATTTCTCCTCGATCTCGTGATTCCCTTTGTCGGAGTTGCGCCGAGGAGGATGAGAGTTCTATATCCACCATATCCCGCTGCCGTTGTCGGCCCAGTTGGAACTGGGGTATGGATAGCCCACTCCCCCCAGGCCTCGCACGCTGGCCAATCAGACGAAACGACTAAGGACCAGGCATCACTGCCTGGCGGGACCCTCGAGAGGCAATTCCCCTCGAGGGCCTGAAGAGGAAACGAGGGCCTCAGGGGATCACTCGCTTCAAGGGACCATCCCGAGGCGCCAGCGCGCCTCGAGGGAATCCAATAGGAACCCCCCCTCAGGCCTCCTCAGGCCTGAAGGGAAACGTCGCGGCCAAGGAAGTAAGGCAAGACGCACATGGCCCCTGCCACGCCCACGTGGTGACGCAAGCACCCCCGTTGCTGTTTTAGGTGATAAAGGGGTCAATAAAGCCGCGCCGCCTGCTGCGGAACTGCCAGGACCTTCTACTCTGGCGATAAAGCAGGTGGACGGCGCAACCCTCCAACGGAGAACGTCATCGCGGGCTCCACCTCAAAGACTGCCCTCCATGCGGGCAGTACAGCGCGGTCAGCCGCCTGTCGGCCACGGCGCCCACCTTTATCAACAATGGACCGCGTCCATGGACGAAGGAGCCGCGGTGGACTCCTGCACCTCTACGCCACTGCCGAGTGGGAGCCACCTTGAAGGCCAAGCCGAAGGAGAACGCCGGAGGCGCCTATTTAAAGACCAAGGCCTCCATCGAGAGAGGGGTCGGCCATTTTTTCTTGTAACAACGTTGTAAACCCTAGCGATCCTAAGTAGGATAGCCTCTGGCTAGAGGAGGAAGAAGGTCATCACTTCCCTCCCCAGGCAAGAACCGCCTCAAGGGGACCTTCGGCAAGCTTTGCTGTACTGTAATCACCATAGTCCAATACAGACAAGCAGAAGTAGCGGTCTTACCTCCTCACGAGGGCCGTGAACCTGGGTACGGGCCGGTGTCCATCTCTGTCGTGGGTGCTTCGTCTTCAGGTCCGGCGAGCAGCGTCGCCGTGTCCCTCGAGGGTCTTGACCTCCGCGTTCAATCCCTTCACGAACTACTCTTTACGAAGTGACTACACCCAGTTCTAGGGAGTCATAACCCGACATTTGGCGCGCCAGGTAGGGGGTTGAGGCGCGTCAACGACCTTCGAACCGCCTCCACGCCATGGCGAACACCCGCGCTACCCGCGCCGCCTGCGTCAACCGATGCGCTCCTGAAGGAGCGCGCGCCCCGCCAGGCGCCAGGGCTACTCGCGCACGACGGGGCCGACCCCGCCATGAAGAGCGTGCCCCCTCGGGCCCTCATGTGGAGGAGCCCGAGCGCAACTCCGAGCATCTGGAGGACACGCAGTCGTCGCAACCGACCCGGCGCCCGAGCGGTTCCGGCCCAGGCAGGACGGACCCCGTGCCCCACACCGCGCTGCTGATGGCGCAGGATCTTCTTCGCTACCAGCCCACCGCTGAGGCCCACGAGCAGTGGCTGGAGCGCCTCAACCACCTTGTCGGAATCGCCACGACGCGCCCTGCTCCGTCGCAGTCCTACGTGCACCCCTCTCTCGCGGGCACGGTCGCAACAAACGCGCCTCCGCCCCCGCCAGGGCCTGCACCGGCTGCGACGCAGAGGGCTGCCTCGCACGTGTCCTCGCCGCACGATTGCCTGATCGTGCAGCGCACCGCGCCCGATGCTCGCGTGGGGATGGAGCTCCAGCGCAACCGCTAGAACATGCTCGTGGAGGAGATCGTCCAGGCGGGCCAGTAGAACCACGGCGCACTACAAAACGGGGTCGCCACGTACTCTACGGGCTGCATGGCGTTCACCCGCTCCCTGCGTCGCGTGGTCTGGCCCCCGAAGTTCAGGTCGGCTCTCCCTAAGGGCTACGACGGCTCCAGCAACCCCATCGAGGTCCTGCAGCTCTACACCACCTCCATCCAGGCTGCAGGAGGATACGACAAGGTCATGGCCAACTGGTTCTCTCACGCGCTTTGCGATTCTGCGCTGTCGTGGCTCCTGAACCTCCCGGAAGACTCCGTGAACTCTTGGGAGGAGCTCTGCAAGAAGTTCGTCTCCAACTTCAAGGGAACGTACAAGCGCGCCCTCACCCACAACGACCTGCGCGCTGTGGTGCAGAAGAAGGATGAGACGCTTCGCAAGTACATCCAGCGCTTCAGCCAAGTGCGTAACAAGATACCGAACATCCCTGATACCCAGGTCATTGCCGCCTGCCGCGCGGGCGTCACTAACAGTAGGATGCTCGAGAAGCTGGGCATCCATGACAAGCTCACATCTGTGGTGAACCTGTTCGACCTGGCGGACAAGTGCGCCAAGGCTGAAGAGGGACTCCTCTTCGTCAAGATGTCCTCGAGAGGGGAGGAGCACGCTGAGGGGTCCAGGAGGCAGAAGAAGAAGGAGGATCCCAAGCGCAAGGCCACCGCAGTTCTCGCGGCAGAGCCTGACGCGAAGGGCACCCGCAGGGACTCCCCTGAGCCCGGAGAGAGGAAAGATGACCACCGCCCATTCTGCATCTACCACAACAGGCGCGGTCACTCTACTGAATCCTGCTTCGACCTCAAAAGGTTGAGTAAGGAGCGCGAGCAAGCAGAAGGCAGTGGCGGCCACAGCCGATGCCGCGGCTACCGCGGGAGCGGACGCAAGGGCGGCTACCAGAAGCCATCGGGCAACAAGGCCAATCCTGCGGAGAAAAACGGCAATCTCCCTGACGAGGAGGACGGTGGCTACCAAGCCCCAAGAGGCGCCATTGCCTCCATTCTCGGGGGGGGGGGGGGGGGGCACAGGCGCCAAAATCAAACAATCAGTTCAAGCAGTTTGCCCGCGAGCTCAACGCCGCCCTCCCAAGCATTGAGATCGCCAGACCCCTCAAGTGGTCGCGGTACATCATCGCCTTCGACGCTCAGGACCATCCCAAGTCCACCAAGGCTGTTGGAACCCTCCCGCTGGTCTGCAGCCCCACCATCGACAACGTCGCTGTCTCAAAGATACTCATTGATGGTGGAGCAGGCCTGAATGTCATCTCCACAGATACATTCGAAGCGCTTCAAGTGCCTTACGAGCGGCTCATGCCCTCTCGGCCCTTCACAGGGGTCACCGGCGGCTCGATCGAGCCTCTAGGCCGGGTCAGGCTTGCCGTCACCTTCAGAAGCAAGGAGAATTACCGCACCGAGCACATCGACTTCGATGTTGCACACATCGGCCTGCCATACAATGCCATTCTCGGTTACCCCGCGCTCACAAAATTCATGGCCGTCACGCATCATGCTTACAACATGGTCAAGATTCCCGGCAGCGCTGGCACAATCACCATCCGTGGACATGTCCTGGATGCCACCCGCGCTGTCGAGATGGCCTACAAGGTTGCGGCCATGGAGTTCCCCGCGGACGAGGACCTAGATCCTCTCAAGAGGCCCAAGAAGAAGAAGCAGTTGTTCTCCCAAGAGCCAGACGCCACAAAGAAAGTCTCTCTAAGCTCCAGCAGCTCGGGGGCTGAAGGCTCGGGGGCTAGCGACACCATTGGCGATGTGCTGCCTCCCAAATAGGAAAGCGCGCTCATCGCCTTCCTCCAGGCAAACTCTGACATGTTCGCATGGACTCCGTCAGATATGTCTGGTGTACCAAGGGAGGTGATCGAGCACCACTTGGCCGTGTGTCCAAACGCACGCCCCGTCAAGCAAAAAGCAAGAAAACAAGCCCCCGAGAAGCAAGCATTCATCATCAAGGAGGTCGAGAAGCTCAAAGCGGCAAATGTCGTCTGTGAAGTCGCGCACCCCACGTGGCTCTCCAACGGCGTGGTAGTCTCAAAGCCCGCCGGAGGAGGCCACCTCTGCATCGACTACACCGACGTAAACAAGGTCTGCCCCAAGGATCCTTACTCCATGCCAAGAATCGACCAGATCGTGGACTCCACGGCAGACTGCGACCTCCTCTGCTTCCTTGATGCGTTCTCTGGTTATCATCAGATAAAAATGGCTAACGAAGACGAGAAGAAGACGGCTTTCCTCACCCCTTGCGGTGTGTACTGCTACGTATGCATGCCCTTTGTCCTAAAAAATGTCGGAGCCACCTTCCAGAGGCTGATGAGGATAGCACTTGGCGAGCAAATGGGGAGAAACTGAAGGAGATATGCCCTAGAGGCAATTAATAAAGTGTATTCTTTATCATATCTCATTTGTTCATAATAGGTTTTTGTGTCATGCTAGAACCGTGTTAAGCGGAAACATTAATACGGGTGTGATACTTAAACAACCAGGTCCCTAGTAGCCTCTACTAATTCTAGTTTCGTTGCGCGATTGATGATCGAGGTTTCCCGGTCATGGGGCATGGCGCCGGTCGGCAATGGGAGTCATATCATTGGAGAACGATGTGATGGACATACCCAGATTTGGAGAACGTAGTCGTTACGCCTTTGACCGTGAGATCAACTCTTATTGTTATTCCCGGAAGATACTTTGATCGCACCAAACGCCGTATCTTATTTAGTATGACAATAACGGTGATACTTTTGGGTATCGGAAAGGAGTAGTTGAGACGAGGGGTCAAGAGCGGGATTTGCCAGTCCGCTTAGCAGGATAGATACTCTCGGGCCCACTCGGTGAGATCATGTCTAATGAGCTTGCAAGCATGTGACTAGGTCACGGAGACATGAGATCATGAACGAGTAGAAGATAGCGTCGTCGGTAACGAGGTAGGGATTAGGTATTGAGATATCTATGGAACGACGCTCGGACATGCTAAGTATTGCTATGGCAAAAGGTTTAAGGCTTTGCGTTCAGGTTTGATAGATGAAAGTCATTCGTTATATCACAGGGATTAATTCATGGGGTCCAGGCCTACGAGTTGGTCATTGATCATAGAGGAGTTTTGATCATACCTGTTATTATATCGAACCGCTAGGGTAACACACTTAAGGGGTTTCGACAAGACAACCGGAAAGGAAAGAGATCACCGGGAGCGTCCCGAGAGAGGTCCGATGGAGATCGGGCAGCGACGAAAGAGTTTTCGGAGCTAGGAAAAATTATATATGTTATGTTTGATATTAATTAGTGTAATTAATATGCAAATATGATTTTATATATTTATTTTCGAATTTATTTAGGCTGATTTCCCTAAATTGGCCTTCTGGTCGAAAGAAGGCCCAAGAGGGGGGGGGGGGGGGGGGGGGGGGAATCCCCTCGGGGATTCGGTGGGGGCTAGGAAGGGCCGACCCAAGTGGGCCAAGGGCCCACTAGGGGGCCGGCGCACCCTCCAATGCCGCACCAGGCATGTGGGGGTTAGTCCCACATTGCCTGGTTAGCAAGTTGGCTCCCCCCTGGGAGCCTATATAAGAAGGGGCACCCCTGGCCTTTTAATTCACCAATTAATTCCCAATTTATCTCTCGATCTCGTGGTTCCCTTGTCGGAGCCGCGATGAGCTGAGGAGGGGGATCTCTTCCACCATAGCCCGCTGCCGCGCTGCTGGTGTTCCGGTCCAAGTCTTCCGCTGCTCGTCCTGGACTGGAGCTTCGGAGGCCGTCGTCTCCACCGTACGTGTGTGACGCCCTGCGAGGTGCTGCGCTAGCGGTACTCGGAGGTCTGCTTCCTCTACACGACCTTGAGGTCGGCTTCGTCGGTCTTCATCGACAAAGTTTGTGCGGGAACGTAATCCCCGCTTTCGGTCTACAAGGGTACGTATTCCGATCTCCGTTCGTACTACTATATCTGCATAGAATAGATCTTGGCATGCTTTTAGGATATCGTTGGTAGGAAATTTTTTGTTTTCTGCACACGATCCCCTTCAGTGGTATCAGAGCCGATCTATCGTAGATATAGCTGTACGATGTTAGAACCCATGTTCTGCACGGGGGCACCGTTCCTGTTATTTGCTACCCTCTAGCGTGCACTTGTGTATTCGAGCGGCATTGAGTTGATGAAGCCGCCCGGACCGACTTTACGCGTACGCTTACGCGAGACTGGTTCCACTACTGACATACGGCTTGTACCGTATATGTGGCTGGCGGGTGTCAGTTTCTCTCTCTTTAGTTGGTCTTCGCATTTTCAATGGAGGGCCCGAAAGGGATGCTTAAATATGCAATTATTGGATCGTTGTTGTGGTCATAAGGTTTGTAGGTATGAAGCGGTTCTATTTATGAAAGCCACAAGCCACGTAAAATATGCAAAAGATAAAGTAGAAGCGTCTAACTTTATTTTGCAGGGGCTATGTGATATGGTCAAGGTAGGTTTATTAAATTGTTTATAAACTGCGGGCGCCAAGAAGACCATGGCGCAATGGACTAAATCACATTGCATTACATTTGATGTTTTGTGTGCATCTTATATTGTGTGATTGTGTGTATAGTATACATTAGTTACACGGCGTTAGCTATATAAGGTGATCCCTTCAAAATACCACTAGTGTTCTCCCTCCAACGCGCACCACCAAGAAAGTTCTATGTTATGAGGCAGGCCGTGATGATCGGGTGTCAAACATCTCGTCGTTCGCATACAGTGGGTGTAGGCCATGTTGCACAAGCGTCAGCGTGGAGGTCTTTGGTGGCGAGCCTAGCATGTTCAGAAATATGGCCTCAGAACAGGAAGACCGAAAGGTCGAGCACGAGTCACAAAATTGGTGTGGCGGACGATTTTGTCTACTCTTGAAGTTGTGCCGCCGGCTCTGATCATGAGGGGTGGTGCAATGGATGGGGGTCGTGTAATCGATTAAACGACCAGGAGGGATGTTCGGTTGAGTGGGAGTTATGTTAGTTATTTTCTAAAATACTATAACTCAAAATTATTATGAACAAAGTCTTATGTTGTTGCAAATTCCATTGTAGATATCTCGCCCCTCGTTTAACCTAGGTCTATTCCTTGAGAAAGAAAAGCTTACGACCAATGGGTCAAACTTCATGGCCTGGTTCCGCAACCTGAGGATCCTCCTCACTCCCCATAGGTTGGCCTACGTCATTGAGGCCGCCATAGGTGACCCTCCCGCAGATGATGCCTCTGACGATGAGAAGAAGGTCTTCCAGACCCGATCGGATGATTCTGCCTTTGTCCAAAGTGGCATGCTCTACGCCATGGAAGCCGACCTGCAGAAGCGCTTTGAGAAGATGAGCGCCTTTGAGATCATTTCGGATCTTAAGGCTGTCTTCGCGCCGCAGGCTAAGGCTGAGAGATATGAGGCTTCTGAGCTTTTCTTCTCGGCCAAGATGGAAGAGCATAGCAGTGTGAGCGAGCATGTAGTCAAGATGTCTGGCTATGTTCAACGCCTGAATGCTCTGGAATGCAAGATTCCCGATGAGCTGGCGATTGATAGGGTGTTGCAATCGTTACCCCCTGACTATAAAGGCTTCGTCATGAACTACAACATGCAGGGCATGGCTAAGTCCCTGGGTGAAGTGTTCGTGATGCTCAAGACTGCTGAGGTAGAGATTAAGAAGGAGCACACGCTGTTGATGGTCAACAAGACCGTTGATTTCAAGAAATCCGGTGGCAAGGGAAAGCAGAGCTGGAAGTCCAGGAGGGAGGCAAAGTTGGCTGCCAAGCCCAGGACTAACAGGTCTGGTCCCAGAGCTAGCGTGGAGTGTTTCTACTGCAAGGGGAAGGGTCACTGGAAGCGCAACTGCCCCAAGTACCTGGAGGATAGGAAGTCTGGCAAGACGGTCGACAAAGAGCAAGGTATATTTGATATACATGTTATAGATGTGTACCTTACATCCGCCCGGAGCAACACGTGGGTATTTGATACTGGTTCTGTTGCTCATATATGTAACTCTCAGGATGAGTTACGGAATAGACGGCGGCTGGCGAAGGATGAGGTGACGATGCGCGTCGTCAACGGATCGAGAGTCGACGTGGTGGCTGTCGGCACACTCCCTCTGCATCTACCATCGGGATTAGTTTTGGTTTTAAATAAGTGTTATTTTGTGCCATCCTTGAGTGTAAACATTATAAGTGGGTCTTGCCAGTTACAAGACGGTTATTCATTTAAATCAGTGTCAAGCAATTGTGCTATTTATATGAATGATATCTTTTATGTTGATGCTCCCGAGAATAACGGTTTATTCTTGTTGAATCTCGATCGTAGTACTCACATCCATAACATAGAAGCCAAACGGATTAAGTGTAGTGACGATACCGCCATGTATTTGTGGCATTGCCGTCTTGGTCATATTGGTGTAAAGCGCATGAAGCAACTCCACTCCGATGGACTTTTGGACTCGTTGGATTTCGGATCCCTCGATACATGCGAACCATGCCTTATGGGCAAAATGACCAAGACACCGTTCAAAGGTTTCGTTGAACGGGCGTCGGATTTGTTGGGGATCATACATACAGATGTGTGTGGACCGATGAGCGTTTCGACACGCAATGGTTATCGTTACTTCGTCACCTTCACTGATGACTTGAGTAGATACGGTTATATCTATTTGATGAAACACAAGTATGAAACGTTTGAAAAGTTCAAAGAATTAAAAAGTGAAGTTGAGAATCAGCTTAATAGGAAAATCAAGCATCTCCGATCCGATCGCGGTGGAGAATACTTGAGTTTTGAGTTTGGCACACATCTGAAGAGTTGTGGCATAGTACCCCAACTTACGCCAGCCGGAACACCGCAGCGTAACGGTGTGTCCGAGCGACGTAATCGTACTCTACTAGATAGTGTTCGATCTATGATGTCTCTTACCGATTTGCAAGTGTCCTTCTGGGGTTATGCGTTAGAAACAGCCGCATTCATTTTAAATAGGTCTCCTTCCAAGTCCGTTAAAACGACACCGTATGAACTATGGTGTGGCCAAAAGCCTAAGTTATCGTTTCTGAAGGTTTGGGGTTGTGAGGCGTACGTTAAGAAACTACAGCCCGACAAACTCGAACCGAAGTCGGAGAAAGTCGTCTTTGTAGGAGATCCGCGGGAAACCGTTGGGTACACCTTCTACAACCAAGATGAGGGCAAAACTTTTGTTGCGAAGACCGGTACCTTTCTAGAGAAGGAGTTTCTCGCGAAAGGAGTAAGTGGGAGGAAGGTAGACCTCGATGAAATCGAGGATCCTGAACTCGAGATTCCGAGTGGCGCAACGGAAGCAATTCCGGAAACGTCCTCCGTGGAAGGAGTGGGAGAAACTGTCGAGCAAGGTGTTCTACCTCGTAGGTCTGGTAGATCTTGGATCGCACCAGAATGGTATGGCAACATGGTTTGCACCGTCATGTTAGTTGAACAAGACGAACCTATGAACTACAAGGAGGCGATGGCGAGTCTAGAATCCGAGAAATGGCTTGAAACCATGAAATCCGAAATAGGATCCATGTAAGATAACAAAGTGTGGACTTTGATGGATATTCCCTAAGGGCGCAAGGCCGTCGAGAATAAATGGATCTTTAAGAAGAAGACTGATGCTGATGGTAATGTGACCGTCTATAAGGCTCGGCTTGTCGCAAAGGGTTTCCGACAAGTTCATGGAATTGACTACGATGAAATTTTTTCACCGGTAGCGATGCTTAAGTATATTCGGATTTTGTTAGCGGTAGCTGCCTATTATGATTATGAAATCTGGCAGATGGACGTCAAAACGGCCTTCCTAAATGGCAACATTGAGGAAGAGTTGTACATGGTACAGCCGGAAGGTTTTGTCGATCCAGGAAATACTAACAAGGTGTGCAAGCTTCAGCGATCCATCTATGGATTAAAGCAGGCATCTCGGAGCTGAAATCTTCGCTTTGATGAGGTAATCAAAGGTTTTGGAATTTATCCAAAATGTGGAAGAGACCTGTATTTACAAGAAAATGAGTGGGAGCTCGGTTGTGTTCTTAGCACTGTATGTTGACGACATATTGCTGATTGGGAATGATGTGAAACTTCTGAATAGCGTGAAGGAATATTTAAACAGTAAATTTTCCATGAAGGACTTAGGAGAAGCTGCGTATGTTTTAGGCATAAAAATCTATCGTGATAGATCAAGGCGCCTATTAGCACTGAGTCAGAGTACTTATCTTGATAAAATACTGAAGCGTTTCCGTATGGAGAAGGCAAAGAAGGGTTCTCTGCCGGTTATCAAGAATAAGATATTGCGGAAGGCACAGTGTCCGGTGACGGAACTGGGTAAAGCCGAAATGACCAAACATCCTTATGCTTCAGCCATAGGATCGATCATGTATGCAATGTTGAGTACTAGACCGGATGTGGCTTTAGATCTAAGTTTGACAAGCCGGTTCCAGAGTAATCCTGGAATGCCGCATTGGATAGCTGTTAAGAGCATTCTTAAGTATCTCAATAAGACAAAGGAAATGTTCCTTGTGTATGGTGGCTGCGATGAAGAACTTGGCGTAACGGGTTACGTAGATGCAAGTTTCTGCTCAGACCCCGATGACTGTAAGTCACATACAGGTTACGTGTTCAAGGTGAATGGAGGCGCCGTGTGCTGGAGAAGTGGGAAGCAACCCATAGTCGGAGTATATCGCTGCTTGCGAAGCCGCGAATGAAGCTGTGTGGCTGAGGAAGTTTGTCGTCAAACTTGGAGTGCTCCCGAGCGTGCAAGACCCCGTGATCCTCTTCTGCGACAATACGGGTGCCATTGCAAACGCCAAGGAGCCAAGGTCTCACTCCACCGCCAAACACATTCTCCGACGCTTCCATGTGATACGTCACTACGTACAAGGAGGCGATGTGAAGATTTGCAAAGTGCATACGGATCTGAATGTGGCAGATCAGCTGACGAAGCCTCTCCCGCTTGACAAGCATGAAAAGCACCAGTTAGCTATGGGTGTTAAGCTTTTACCAAGTTGTAATCTAGATTAATTTGTACTCTAGTGCAAATGGGAGACTGAAGGAGATATGCCCTAGAGGCAATTAATAAAGTGTATTCTTTATCATATCTCATTTGTTCATAATAGGTTTTTGTGTCATGCTAGAACCCTGTTAAGCGGAAACATTAATACAGGTGTGATACGTAAACAACCAGGTCCCTAGTAGCCTCTACTAAGACTAGTTTCGTTGCGCGATTGATGATCGAGGTTTCCCGGTCATGGGGCATGGCGCCGGTCGGCAATGGGAGTCATATCATTGGAGAACGATGTGATGGACATATCCAGATTTGGAGAACGTAGTCGTTACGCCTTTGACCGTGAGATCAACTCTTATTGTTATTCCCGGAAGATACTTTGATCGCACCAAACGTCGTATCTTATTTAGTATGACAATAACGGTGATACTTTTGGGTATCGGAAAGGAGTAGTTGATACGAGGGGTCAAGAGCGGGATTTGCCAGTCCGCTTAGCAGGATAGATACTCTCGGGCCCACTCGGTGAGATCATGTCTAATGAGCTTGCAAGCATGTGACTAGGTCACGGAGACATGAGATCATGAACGAGTAGAAGATAGCGTCGTCGGTAACGAGTTCGGGATTAGGTATGGAGATATCTATGGAACGACGCTCGGACATGCTAAGTATCGCTATGGCAAAAGGTTTAAGGCTTTGCGTTCAGGTTTGATAGATGAAAGTCATTCGTTATATCATAGGAATTAATTCATGGGGTCCAGGCCTACGAGTTGGTCATTGATCATAGAGGAGTCTTGATCATACCTGTTATTATATCGAACCGCTAGGGTAACACACTTAAGGGGTTTCGACAAGACAATCGGAAAGGAAAGAGATCACTGGGAGCGTCCCGGGAGAGGTCCGATGGAGATCGGGCAGCGACGAAAGAGTTTTCGGAGCTAGGAAAAATTATATATGTTATGTTTGATATTAATTAGTGTAATTAATATGCAAATATGATTTTATATATTTATTTTCGAATTTATTTAGGCTGATTTCCCTAAATGGGCCTTCTGGTCGAAAGAAGGCCCAAGAGGGGGGAATCCCCTTGGGGATTCGGTGGGGGCCAGGAGGGGCCGACCCAAGTGGGCCAAGGTCCCACTAGGGGGCCGACGCACCCTCCAATGCCGCACCAGGCATGTGGGGGTTAGTCCCACATTGCCTGGTTAGCAAGTTGGCTCCCCCCTAGGAGCCTATATAAGAAGGGGCACCCCTGGCCTTTTAATTCACCAGTTAATTCCCAATTTCTCTCTCGATCTCGTGGTTCCCTTGTCGGAGCCGCGCCGAGCTGAGGAGGGGGGTCTCTTCCACCATAGCCCGCTGCCGCGCTGCTGGTGTACCGGTCCAAGTCTTCCGCTGCTCGTCCTGGACTGGAGCTTCGGAGGCCGTCGTCTCCACCGTACGTGTGTGACGCCCTGCGAGGTGCTGCGCTAGCGGTACTCGGAGGTCTGCTTCCTCTACACGACCTTGAGGTCGGCTTCGTCGTTCTTCATCGACAACGTTTGTGTGGGAACGTAATCCCCGCTTTCGGTCTACAAGGGTACGTATTCCGATCTCCGTTCGTACTACTATATCTGCATAGAATAGATCTTGGCATGCTTTTAGGATATCGTTGGTAGGAATTTTTTTGTTTTCTGCACACGATCCCCTTCAGAAACGCCGAGGCATATGTCGATGACATCGTCGTAAAATCCCGAGAAGGAGACACTCTCCTCGGGGACCTTGAAGAGACCTTCGCCAACCTGCGCAAGGTGAACATCAAGCTCAACCCCGCCAAGTGCATCTTCGGAGTGCCTTCAGGAAAACTGCTTGGTTTCCTCGTGTCTCACAGAGGCATAGAGGCAAACCCTGACAAAATCAAGGCAATAGAGGACATGCAGCCTCCACGCAGGCTCAAGGACATGCAGTGCCTAGCAGGATGCATGGCCAGCTTGGGTAGATTCATCTCCAAGTTCCATGAAAGAGCCCCGGCCTTCTTCAAGATCATGAAAAGAACGGGAACTTTCAATTGGACCCCCGAAGCTGAAAAAGCATTTGAGGACTTGAAGAAGTACCTGGCCAGCCCACCAGTAATGGTTGCCCCAAGGTCAGGCGAGCACCTGAAGCTGTACCTGTCAGCTACTCCACAGACAGCCAGTGCCGTCCTTGTGGTAGAAAGGGAAGAGCCAGTGCGCCAGAAGAAGAGTGCAACCACTCCAAAGGAAAAGCCTCCCGATCTGGAGCTCGACGAGAGGCCTGCTCCAAGTCAACTGCTGAAAGAATATCCCACCAGGGAGCCTGTCAAGTCCCTTGAGGCCAACCCTCCCGAGGCCCTTGACAAACCCCTTAGGCAAACTCCCTCGAGGGCCAGGTCATGCCCCCAGAGGCCAACCCCCTTGAGGGCCTAGCGGAACCCCTTCAGGCAGAGCACACCAAGGCTACTCAGACTACTCTTGTCGAACATCCAGTCTACTTCGTCAGCACAGTACTGCGCGATGCTCGCGAGGGATACACGATGCAACAGAAGCTCCTTCTCGCACTCCTCATCGCCTCAAGAAAGCTGCGACACTACTTCCAGGGTCACCCCATCACGGTGGTCACCTCTTTCCCCCTTGAGCGAATCCTGCGCAACCCTAATGCCACAGATCGTGTGCCAGGATGGAATATTGAGTTACGTCCATTCAATTTGCGCTTCGATACCACAAGGGTAGTCAAAGGATGAGCGCTGGCAGACTTTGTTGAGAGCCCTGTGGAGACAGAATGCCCAGCCACTGGACCATGAAGTTCAACGTAGCTTTTGCTTGTCGCCATGGTGGGGTTGGCGTGGTCCTTATCTCACCAAAGGGCGACAAGCTATATTACGCGGTCCAACTGTGCTTCGGAATCGATAAGATCTCCAACAATATCGCTGAGTACGAAGGCCTGCTTGCTGGCCTACGCGCCACAATCGCCCTAGGCACCAAGCACTTACTCATCAAGGGCGACTCTCAGCTTCTTGTCAACTTCTCCAAGAAAAGCTATAAGCCTAAGGACGACCACATGGCCGCATACCTTGAAGAGGTCCGTAGGCTGGAGAAGCACTTCAGGGGAATGGAGCTCATGCACATCCCAAGAAAGGAGAACCAAGAGGCTGGTGACATCGCCAAGCGCGCATCAAAGAGGCAAGCTCAGCCGCCGGGCGTCTTTGAAGAAATACTCGTCAAAGCATCCATAGAGCAGCCTCAAGAGGCCAGGCCCGCAAGCACAGATGAAGCGCTCCCACCACCACGTGCAAACAGGGCGCCCAACTGTGGGCCCCCAACAGGGGAGCGTTTGTTCCTCACAGCGGTGCATCAAGAAGCAGGATGGATAGACGAGATCAAAGACTACCTCGACAGAGGGATCCTACCCGAGGAAGATGTCGAAGCGGAGCAAATCGCCCGCCAAGCAAAATCTTACAAAATCCTCAAAGCAAATCTCTACCGCAAGCGCCCAAACGGCACCACGCTCAAATGCGTCCCTCCTGAAGAAGGCAAACTGCTGATCAAAGACATCCACAGCGGGGAATGTGGCCACCATTCGTGCGCCCGCACCCTCGCGGGCAAAGTCTTCAGGAGCGGATTCTACTGGCCTCAAGCACTTCAGGCTGTAGAGGACATCGTCCAAGCATGTGAAGCCTGCCAATTCCACGCCAAGCAAATCCACCAACCTGCGCTGGGGTTACAGACCATTCCGCTATCCTGGCCGTTCGCGGTGTGGGGGCTGGACATCCTAGGACACTTCCCAACAACGCAGGGCGGATATCGCTACCTCTTCGTGGCCATCGACAAGTTCACTATGTGGCCTCAAGTGGAGGCGACGCGTACAATCACAGCAGGCGCGGCGGTGAAGTTCATTAGGGGCCTGGTCTGCCGCTTCAGAGTGCCTAACCACATCATCACCGACAATTGCTCACAATTCATCAGCGGCATCTTCAGAGCCTACTGCGAAAGAATGGGCATCAAGCTCTGCTTCGCCTCAGTCGCCCATCCGCAAAGCAACGGACAGGCTGAGCGCGCAAACGCAGAAGTCCTCAAAGGCCTAAAGACCAGGACCTTCGATATCCTCAAAGGCCACGGCAAGGGCTGGATCAACGAGCTACCTTCGGTGCTCTGGTCCATCCGTACAACGCCACCCAAGCCTACGGGAGAAACGCCGTTCGCCCTCGTCTATGGAGCCGAAGCAGTCCTCCCTACAGAGATAAATCATGGATCCCCGCGGGTCCTCGCCTTCAACGAGGACCAGCAAAAGGACCTCCACAACTACGACCTGCTGCTCCTCGAAGGACTACAACGCCGCACCGCCCTACGGGCGGCCAAATACAAGCAGGACCTGAGGCGCTACCACAGCCGCAACATGCGCTCACGAACCTTGGAGGCAGGCGTTCTCGTCGTCAGGCGAATCCTCTCCAGGGAAGGCCTCCATAAGTTGTCCCCGATGTGGGAAGGCCCCTACAGGGTCACCCACATCGCCAGGCCTAGCGCGGCTCGCCTCGAGACTCAAGACGGCGTCTCCGTCAAGAATCCTTGGAACATCATGCACCTACGCAAGTTCTACCCGTGATCATCGTCATGCCCGTGATCATTGTCACGTCAAGACATCTAGCGGAAGAGGCAGCTTACTGCTCAACCTCCAAGCATTTTTTGTCTCTAGAGGTTAAAAGCTCACGGCTTAAACCTCACACAACTTTTTGTCTCTAGAAGGAACAAACTCAGAACGTGATCATCGTCACGCCCGTGATCATTGTCACGTCAAGACATCTGGCGGAAGAGGCAGCTTACGGCTCAACCTCCAAGCACTTTTTGTCTCTAGAGGTTAAAAGCTCACGGCTTAAACCTCCAACCTCCAAAGGCTTCTCTCGAGGGTCAACCCTCCGAGCTCTCCATGTAACGAGCCACCTCAGGCCGTTGAGAGTCTCTGCCACTAATGGGTGGTCCCCATGCCTCGACATGGTCAAAACATTAACTTGGCAACCCCAAGCATAATGAAGCAGTTTTGTTCCCAAGTGAACTTAGCGCCTCGGCGCCGTTATGTAATATATTTGGTGAGTTTTATTTTACGCATTACTTTGTTGAAGTGTGCGCTTATATCTCTCCACATGCGTACCTCGCGAGCGGGGGCTGAGTACGGTGCCAGTGCCTCAAATGACACACAAGCAAAACTGCAAAATCCAAGAGTCCGAGCTCTGGCTGGAGGGCAAGATCCCACAAACACGCCATCTCTACAGAGGGCCTTGGTACTTACTCTCCTCGCGAGGAACGCCTCAGGGGACCTACAAGCGCGCACGAGTCCCTTGAACCGTGTTCCAGCGTTTGGGTTCGCCCCTCTAACATCTACAGGGAACATAAGCCCCCACAAGCCTGAGGAGACACCCAGGGATGATCCCTCAAGAGAGCCTCCTCGCCAGGCAAAAAGCCTCTACAGGGCAAAAACCCTGAGAACCTAAGTCTCGCACCCACGCCTTAAGTGCGTTTTCTCACCCTCTAGCGCGCGTTTGCCCCTCAAGCGACTTCGCTTGCCCTTACGCTTCATGGACTACTCGCACGTCTAAGGGGGACACTTGAGCATCGCGACTCAGGGCTCTTACCTCTCCTAGGCCTAAACTCCCCCCGGCCTTGCGGAGTCATTGCTCCTGCATACCGAAGCGGCGGAGTCATGGCACGAAGAGATGAGTCCTACCGACGCAGAGAGCAAATAGACATGAAGATGAGTCCAGAGAGACCTCTCGAGGGGCAATCAAGCTAAACACAAACAGCAATAAAGAGTATATTACAGGCCAAAAGGTCTTAAAATATCTAAACACAAGATTTTTTCAGATACAAGCGCACGCAAGCGCAATAAGGTGTGGCTCAGGGGGAAGCAGCGTCGCCTTGGACCTCCTCCGCGGCACCCTCCTCGATCTCGGCAGAGCGGGCCTCCTCCTCACTGTCCTCCGCCGCAGCCTCCGCACGCCTGAAGCGGTTGCAGAAGGCGTCAACTTGCTCGCGGAGGGAACTGGAGATCCGCTGCGCGTCCTCGCCTTGAGCAGCCTCTGTCACGGAGGAGAGGTCGAAGCCTGGCGTGAGGAGCCTGAGGTTGGTGAAGATGCGATCAATAACCACCCCCAGGAGCTGCCGACTCTTGTCCTCGATCATCTCGCAAAGCTCGGCGACGGGGCCCTCGAGTGCCGCGAAGAGCTGGTCAAAGTAGACATGGCAGCATCGTCGCGGCCTCGGACGTTGGTGTGCGGCGTGTCCGTGCCAAGCTGCGCAGCAAGCTCGTTGCCACGAGTAATCAAGGCCTCGAACATGCGCTCACGCTGCTTCGTGAGTGCGTGAGACACCTGGGCTGAGTCCGACGCCTCCGCCGCCCGCTCCACCGCAGGGGCCACCTGCTCCTCCACGTCCTTGGCCAAGGAATTGAGGTTGTGGACTGCCTAGGTGCGGGCCTCCTCCGCTCGGCGACGATCGTCCTTGGCACGCTTGAGGCGAGCCTCCGGCTTGCAGTTGGCCCTCTCGAGCTCGGCGATCCGCTGAGCATCCGCGGCGTGCTTGGCCTTGAAGCGGTCCTCCTGCGTCTGGGCCAGGTTGCGATACTTCTGAGAGGTGTACTTGCAGAATTGCTTCTCGCGCTCCACGAGGGCGTCCTCGGCCTCCTTCTTATTCTCGGCGAAACGCCGCTCGGAGCGCTCATAAGCGAGCTTGTGGGCAGCAACGTTCTCGTCGTACTTCGAGATTGCCTTGGCCAGGTCTCCTTCGCGCTCCTCGAGGGCTTCGCGCTGGGCGGCTAAGTTTTTCTCCGCCTGAAGGCGTTGCTCCTCGCGCTGCCGCAACTCTTTCTCCTTGAGGGCCAGCTGTCGCTCGGGCTCGGCAAAGCCCTTGCGGTCTTTCCCCAGAGCGGCCTGCGCTGCCTGATGGGCGGAAAGCAGCTGGGACTCCAGCTGGCCCAGCTCGCGGCGCTTCTGCGCCAGCGAGCCCTCCATCGCCTCACGCTCTGCCTTGGCCTCGTGCTGGAGCTCCGCTGCGGCGTCACATTCCGCTTGGAGGGGCTCGAGGAGCTCTGCGGCGTCACGGATGGCCCCCTCACGGATTTCCTTGGTGAAGCGGATGGCCTCCTCGCGCGCAGCATGCAGCGCCAAGTCCTCCAGCCGGCGCGCCTCGACCGCCATATGGAAGGATGCCCACGACCTCGCCAGCTCCTCCTGCTGCCGAGGGAGCCATATGTCCCCGAGGGCGAGGTGCGCCTCCAAGCCCTCCAAGGATTCTCTCACGAGGCCGAAGGCGACCTCGCGGCGCCCCACGCTCCAGCCCCAGCCTCGAAGGACCAGTTCCCGGCTCGTGGAGGGCCCGGCTCCGGCATCAAGTCCCGAGGGCCCGGCCTCGGGGAGATCTCGGGGGCTAGCCTGGGCTCCGCCTGTGCCCGCGCCGGTATCCTCTTTGGGCCCCGCGGCAGCAGGGCGCTCCTCGTTTCCAGCTTGACGAGGAGGCGAGGAAGAATCTCCCTCGTGGACGCGCCCGCGCCAGCTGGTGCCTCGCGCGCTTCCGTCGCAGGCGCCAAGGGAGCAGTGGGGCAGACGGTGGGGTAGGCACGCGCGGTGGCGTCGACGCACGCGGCGGCGTTGCTTCGCGCAGCGGAGTTGCCTCACGCGGAGGCGTAACCGTACGAGGAGGAGTAGGAGCGCGCGGCAGCGTGGAAGCCCTCTCCACCGTGGTTTCCACCACCATCGGCTCGGGGGCGGTGTAGGTGCCTCTGGGCACGGCGTACCCCCCTCCGCCTGAGGCTCCGTCGCCCCCGCTTGAGGCACAGCCGCCTGAGTCTCTATCGCCCACACCTGATGCGCAGCCGCCTCCGATTGAGGCATCCCCTCAGGCGGGTCTGCGGAGGCCGCCTCCACAGGCCTCGTGGCCTCGTCAGCCACGGTCTTTGCCGTGGCTCTCTTCACCTCAGCTGCCTTGCGAAGCCTACGGCGCTTTGCAGGAACAAGATCGCTGGCAAAAGCCCAAGAAAATATCTTCAATAAAGGGCGAAGTAAAAAAGAGAGAAAACAAAACGCAAGTGACCAGGTGTCATGAACCCTTACCCTGAAGGGGGGACGCCAGCATCGACCCACGTCAAGCCTGGCGAGCGCCATGAGGGGAAGGTCTTGGGTCCAGGCCTCACGGGGGGCGTCACCGCTTTCCTTTTCGAGGGGACGTCAGACGGCCTCACCCCCGAATGGTCCATGGCGGCCTTGGTGCGGGGCCCGCGCCTCCCTGGGGAGGCCTCCGTGTCAGAGGCCTCCTCTTCCTCAGCCTCCTCCTCCACGGGGCGCGAGGGAGCCACCACGAAGGCGTCATCGTCACTTGACGAGATGTCGCAAACCTCATCAGTGAACGGCCCAGCCCTCGAAGAGGACACCTCCCCGGCCGTGGCCTCCTCCTCACCTGGACCAGCTCCTGAGGCCGAGGGAGAATCTGCCCCTTCCGCTCCCCCCATGGCTGGCGTCGGCAACTCTGAGTCCGCCCGGCCTGTCGGGGTGAACGGAGGCATCCCCTCCAGGATGTCCATGCGCTCCGTCAAGTTGTATTGATGAAGAGGCCGGAGCGACGGGGAGCTGATCCACGGCAGGCACCGATGGGTTGACGAAGAGCGCGGAGAGGATGTTGTCGTCGGTGTCCTTGTCGTTGTCCTCGACATGAAGCCGCATCTTGTCGCTCGGCCCCGAGTACATCCACATGGGCACCGAGTGTGCCTGGAGGGGCGCGATGCGGCGCGTCACGAAGACCGCCACGATCATCTGCCCCGTGAGGCCCTCCTCGCGGAGGAAGCTCAGGCGCCCCATCAGGCTTACATTCCTCGCGCCGTCGAAGGTGGCCTTGCCCCCGTTGGAGTTCTTCAGCGTGGGCTCGTCGGGGACCTCGAGGAAGGCGCAGGGACGCTCCACCCCGACGAAGAACCACTTCTATCAGAAGTCATCCACCTTCTTTGTCACTGAGGTGATGGCCTTGTTCTCGCTCTAGGACATGGGGATATAGACGCTCCCCATGCCGTCGATGATGCGGAACGATACGCACCCTGAGCGCTCGTTCTTCGCCGTGATCCGGAGCGCGTTGAAGCACCGGAACAGCCCCACCGTGGGCTCCAGGCCCAGATACGCCTCGCAGAGGTAGGCGAAGACGGCGAGGATGAGGATGGAGTTGGGATGCAGGTGCAATAACTGCACCTGATAGAACGCCAGCACCGCCTCCAGGAACGGCGAGAAGGGCGGCACCAGTCCTGCGGCGAGGCAATGCTGGAAGATCGGGAAGTACCCTCACGGGCGCTTCCCGTGCGCCGCGGGCTTCAGGGCGGTGGCGCCATGCTCGTTCGTCCGGTCCGCAACCAGGAACCGGACCTTGGCAAGCGCCTTCTCGTTGACGCGAGCGCCCAGCAGCGCCGCCCCCTGCACGACCTCAGGGACCTCCGCCTGTGAGGAAGACCCCGCGGCGGCTTTGCCCTTGCTCTTGACTGGGCCCATCGTCGCGGGCGCGGAGGTACGAAGGAGACGGGAAATGGAAAATCGCAGGAGAGAGCGGAGGCGGAGAGTTTTGGGAAGCAAAAATTTCTGCGAGAAGAATTGGAAACGGTAACAGCTCCTTGTGCAACGCTCGGGCTTTATATCCCCTCAGGGAGCAGTTATCGGGGCGTGGTGGGACCCCCCACGACTCACGCCCCGGATCGTGCGAGACCGTTATTCGTCCAAGTGCCGCGTGGCTCGGGCTGGCTGGGCACTAAGGGCCCACGACGCTTCGCCTGAGCCCACAGGCTCAATCGTGCCCATCGCGGGCCCGGGGGCTACTGTCGGCCCAGTGGGAACTGGGGTATGGAGAGCCCACTCGCCCCAGGCCTCGCACGCTGGCCAGTCAGACGATTTGACTAAGGACCAGGCATCACTGCCTGGCGGGACCCTCGAGAGGCAATTCCCCTCGAGGGCCTGAAGAGGAAACGAGGGCCTCAGGGGATCCCTCGCTTCAAGGGACCCTCCCGAGGCGCCAGCGCGCCTCGAGGAATCCAACAGGAACCCCCCCTCAGGCCTCCTCAGGCCTGAAGGGAAACGTCGCGGCCAAGGAAGTACGGCAAGACGCACATGGCCCCTGCCACGCCCACGTGGTGACGCAAGCACCCCCGTTGCCGTTTTAGGCGATAAAGGGGTCAATAAAGCCGCGCCACCTGCTGCGGAACTGCCAGGACCTTCTACTCTGGCGATAAAGAAGGTGGACGGCGCAACCCTCCAACGGAGAACGTCATCACGGGCTCCACCTCAGAGACTGCCCTCCCTGCGGGCAGTACAGCGCGGTCGGCCGCCTGTCGTCCACCGCGCCCACCTTTATCAACAATGGACCGCGTCCATGGACGAAGGAGCAGCGGTGGACTCCTGCACCTCTACGCCACTGCCGAGTGGGAGCCACCTTGAAGGCCAAGCCGAAGGAGAACACCGGAGGCACCTATATAAAGACCAAGGCCTCCATCGAGAGAGGGGTCGGCCATTTTTGCCTGTAACAACGCTTGTAAACCCTAGAGATCCTAAGTAGGATAGCCTCTGGCTGGAGGAGCAAGAAGGTCATCACTTCCCTCCCCAGGCAAGAACCGCCTCAAGGGGACCTTCGGCAAGCTCTGCTGTACTGTAATCACCATAGTCCAATACAGTCAAGCAGGAGTAGCGGTCTTACCTCCTCACGAGGGTCGTGAACCTGGGTATGGGCCGGTGTTCATCTCTGTCGTGGGTGCTTCGTCTTCAGGTCCGGCGAGCAGCCTCGCCGTGTCCCTCGAGGGTCTTGACCTCCGCGTTCAATCCCCTTCACGAACTACTCTTCAAGAAGTGACTACCCCCAGTTCTAGGGAGTCATAACCCGACAGCCGCGTTGCTGGTGTTCTGGTCCAAGTCTTCCGCTGCTCGTCCTTGACTGGAGCTTCGGAGGACGTCGTCTCCATAGTATGTGTGTAACGCCCTGCGAGGTGTTGCACTAGCGGTAATCGGAGGCCTACTTCCTCCACCCGACCTTGAGGTCTTCTTCGTCGTCTTCGTCGCGCCGAGTTCTTCGCGACCAAGAGGTCGGCTACGTCGTCTTCGTCGTCAACGCTTGTGCGGGAGCGTAATCCCGCTATTCGGTCTACGAGGGTATTTATTCCGATCTCCGTTGTACTTCTATACACTACAACAAACTCAGCACGTAGAGACGTGTTTCATTGGACGCATTCATGTTCGTCTTTACATTGTTAGTGCACCTATACGTAGGGACGTATCTTGAGACGCTCCATACAACGTCACATCATTTATTTTTAATAGACAACCAAATAAATAATATTGCTAATTTATGAACATTAAGGACGCACGTTTGAGACGCTTTAGAAAACGTGTCACCGGAAGCAGTAGAGAAGTGTAATATACGTAGACTTGTACCTTTATTATGAACAACTCTAAAATTTTACCTCCAAATAATTGATGTTGTCAGTATTTTTCTAAAAATGGAAGGACAAGAGTTGGATCCAAATACGAGAAGGTTACATGTTTTTTCTTTCTTTTTGTTCACGCTAAAGAGGTATTAAAAGAATTGGATCCAGATACGAACTATCTTCTCTCCCGTGAATCAAACAAACTCTGTACACACGTAAAAAAAAACTCAGTACACGCTATCCCAGCTACGCCAGGTCCAAAAAAAATTAGTTTTTCTTTTTTGGCAGAATCTGGACTCCTATTCAAAATAGTATTAAGAAATATTTGAATATCCCGACTTATTTTTTCATTTGGCGCTAACTTCCGAATAATTGTTTCTTGGCGCTAACCGCATTAGTTCTTTTTTTTTTACCGGATAACAACGTTAGTTTTACTGAAAAATATTGTGACTTATTTTTTCGTTTGGCGCTTCCTTTCCGAATTATTTTTTGTTTGGCGCTAACTTTGGTGGTGTTCCGCTTAAGAAAATAGTCCCGCTATTTTTTTTTATAGAAAAAGATTGGTGATATATATATGACCGCTTAATTTTTCCTCTCGCCCTCGTTTGTGGTTTAGACGAAGGGGAACCCTAGCACTGCATCTCACCAGCCGCCACATGAACTGATCATCAAAGATCGATCTGCTGCCGTGTGCCTCCGCCCAGGTTTGTGCTCTCCCGGATCTATCTAGTTTAGATTGTTGGAGTACTTTCTACTATTAAGTGAATCTATGGCCGGCCGGCGCCGACGTGCCTTCACGGACGACGGCGAAGAGGTAGGGGGGATGGCCGCCGCTTGTATGTGCGATGGGTGGGTACTAGGTGCAAGGGGTCTCGTGGATCAATCTCGTGAACAAGGCTGGTAGCATCCCAGAAATATATGCTAAAGAACTTCAAGGTTGTCTACCACGTGAGTAGGTTACTGAGAAGGTATATGCTACTGTGGGTGTGCATTTGGAATTGGTACGGCTGTAGTGTTTTCTATATGTAATATTACTGATTATTTATTTTCATTCACAATTGCAGCAACCGTGTCCTGAAAATTATGGCAAAGAGAGTTATGCCAATTCATCTTTATGATGTCGGCGCATAAATGCAATGGTGCAAAATAATTCACTCAATCATCAGACCATATAATTTTTTTATCTGTTATATGTTAACCTTACATGATCTTTGGCTGCAGAAAGCAAACAATGAGAAGTCCACTGAAGTTGATGAAGGTTGTGTTGTATCATCTTTGCCACATAAGCAACCTGTTAATAAGGTACACGCAACGAACCTATGTAAACCAACGCGGATTTGCTGTTCCATACATTCCCTTGTCAATTTTGATGCTTGGTTATTTTTTATAAACTTTGTGCTTTGTAGGTCAAAAGGAAGAAATCTAGCTCGAACCAGACAAATAACAGCCTGGTACATTACAATTTTCTGATACGGGTGTGCTTTGAGTCAACATTTAAATGTGTATTATGTATTGTGCCAGTACATAGGCAAAAGGATGCATGTTGTAGCCGGGGATAGTAGATTTTTGTCATGCCGAATTAGTCTTAGAGCCATATTTTATATTTTATCATAAAATAAACTTTTCATCTGTCCATGTAGTTGATTATTCCATAGAGTTTCTCATGTTCACTGTTACTTCATTTGCAGGTTAATTGTGGAGCTAAACGCCGTTAAAATGACTGAAAATGGATGGGATGAATCTTTAGTTTTCGCCTCGACAAAACTGTGAAGTGCTTTACTACCGGATTAGAAAGATAATGGACACAATATAGGATATTTTATGATTTTTTGCTTGTTCACGATCCTTTCCGGTGTATCTACAAATAATTAATATAATATTGAATTCAGTTCCAATTTTTTATTTGCTGCTATTTCATTTATTTCAGTCAGCTCTACAGTTTTCAGTATTCGCTCCTATGGTCCAGCCTTGTACGGTCCATGAAATTTTAAAATTATTTAAAAATATGTTTCCACCTAAATTTCTGAATAAAAGCGAATTATACCAGTATATCTCTTAAGACGCTTTATCAAAATGACAAATTAAATCACATATTTACACCTCGTCATAAATACGTATACATAATACATATAAGCATGATGTACGTCCTACATACGAAATACAGAAAACAACTCTAACCTTTGATGCAACGCAAATATGGCGTGTCTATTAGTAATAGAGACGTTACATTGCATATCTATAAAATCGTCTTTACGCGTGTAAACATGCTTTTAAACGTCTCAGAGAAGTGTCTTTACATATGTACACACGCTTGGGGAGCGTCTTTATATCGTTTGAGACGGTGCATAAGAAGACGTTTTAGCGACGCTTTATGGAAGCGGCTGTACAACCCTCTAGTGATGAAATATCGCGCCTCTAGCTCTAAATTTAGCGTCACTACGTGACTAGTGTGTTGTAGTCTGCATAGTATAGATATAGGCTAGTTTAAGGATATCGTTTCTAGGAAATTTTTTGTTTTCTGCCAACGATCCCCTTCATTAGGATCAAAACCTTTCATGCGAAGAGATTGCTAAAGAAAAGACCATTTAACTTTGTTGTAGGCCTTTTCAAAGTCAAATTTAAAAAGGACACCATCCAACTTCTTCTTTTGCATCTCTTGAATCGTCTCGTGCAAAATAACCACCCCTTCAAGGATGTTTCTGCCCGGGATAAAAGAAGTTTGTATTGGCCTAATAACTTTTTGTGCAAAGGAAGAAACCCCGTTTGTGCCCACTTTAGTTAAAAATTTGAAGCTGACATTAAGTAAACAAATTGGTCTATATTGTTAAATTCGACTTGCATCTTCTCTTTTAGGCAGCAAAGTAATTACCCCAAAATTTATTCTAAACAAAGGTAATTCACCTTGTTGAAGTTGTTCAAACAACGACATTAAATCATCTTTGATTACTGCCTAGAATTTTCTATAGAATTCGGCCGGGAACCCATCCGGTCCAGGGGACTTATTAAGTTCCATTTGAGATATTGCCTCTAACACCTCCTTTTCATTAAATTTGGATTTTAAAATCACATTCTCATCATGCGAGATCTGAGGTAATTAAGTCATGAATCACGGTTTCATTCAATGAAATGTTATTCATGGGGGTGCACCGAATAGTTTCTTGTAGTATTATGTTATAAAAGTCTTGAGGTTTGATTCGCCAACAATCGTACCTTCATCTTGGCAGATGTTTTTATGAATACGAAAAGGAACGCGTACCATGGAAGATTAATATTTTTAAAATGAAAGCATAATGCACTAAGAACATATTAATTTGCTCCCTAACTATTTCTTCCTTTTTCACGAGGGGAATTGAGCTATGTTTATTCAGTATACTGAGTATTAGGATTACAAGAGTGTCAACCTAGCAAAAAAGAGGGTGTTGATTTAGCCATAAACCAACATCCTGACATGTGGAGCTCGTTTTGCACAAAAATGTGCAGCTGTTTAGCTCTACGTCCCATGAAATTAAGCGAGAAGAAATTCCTACAAACCTCATGAACTTCCATGAGAACTGGGATGACTTTCGCTCGATGTTGAGGCCTCTTACTTTAGACCTCCACAAAAATTTACAATCCCCACACTTTGGTTTGTTTCATACCTGATGCCTTAAAGGAGTGACATTGCTTGTGCACTCGATGCGTTGAACGATATATGCCCTAGAGGCACTTAATAAAGATAGTTTATTCACCATATCTCAATTATTTATTATATGTTTTCATACCATGCTATAACTGTTTCAGGCGGAAACATTAATACACGTGTGGTAGATAAACAACCAGGTCCCTAGTAGCCACTATCTAACTAGTTCATTGGGCAATTGATGTTCGAGGTTTCCCGATCATGTGACAATTATGTCAGTTGACAATGGAGTCATGTCGTTGGTAGAACGATATGATGGACATACCCAATATAAGTAGGACGTAGTCATTACGCCTTTAACCGTGAGATCAACTCTTATTGCTATTCCTGAAAGATATTTTGCTTGCATCAAACGTCATATCTTAATAGTGTGACAATAAAGGTGTTCCTCTCGGGTATCAGAAGGGAGTATGTTGAGACAAGTGATCAAGAGCGGGATTTGCCAGTCCGCGTAGCAGGATATATACTCTAGGGCCCACTCGGTGAGATTATGTCAAATGAGTTTGCAAACATGTGCCTAGGTCAGCAGGACATAATATCAGACGAGTAGAAGAGAGTATTGTCGATAACGAGATCAAGCAAGGTATGGACATATCTATGAACGAGTCTCGTACACGCTAAGTATCGCCATGGCAAAAGGTTTAAGACTCGACGTCTAGGTTCGATCGACTAAGTTATTCGTTATATCTCATGGGGGTTAATTCAAGGTGTCCAGGCCCAGAAATTAATCATTGATCATGAGAGGAGTCTCGATCATGTCCGTTGGTATATCGAACCGCTAGGGAACACACGTAAGGGGCGTCGACATATTTACCGGAAACGAAAATTAGAAAAAGAGAACACCGGAAAAGGTCCCGGAATGGTCCGATGGAGATCAGGCAGCGATGAAATAGTATTCGGAGCCGGGATAAATTATGTAATATGTATTTAAATGTTAATTAACGTAATTAATAGTTAAATATAATTTATATATTTTCCCTGAATTTTTAAAGGCAGAATACCCTAAAGGGGCCCACCTAGGGGCGGCGCACCAAACATGGTCGTGGCTGGTGTGGGGGTTTAGTCCCACACCGCCCGACTGGCGAGGTTGGCAGCCCTCTTGCCCCTTTATATATAGGGGCACCCCTGGCCTTTTAATTCATCGAATTCTTTCACTGATTTCTCCTCAATAACGTGATTCCCCTGTTGGAGTTGCGCCGAGGAGAAAGTTCTCTCCACCACACGCCCGCTGCCGTGTTGTTGGTGTTCCGGTCCAAGTCTTCCGCTGCTCGTCCTGGACTGGAGCTTCGGAGGCCGTCATCTCCACCGTACGTGTGTGACGCTCTGCGAGGTGCCACGCTAGTAGTGCTGGGAGGTCTACGTCCTCTACACGACCTTGAGGTCGGCTACATCGTCTTCATGGTCAACACTTGTGCGGGAGCTTAATCTCCACTTTTCGGTCTACAAGGGTATGTATATCGATCTCCTCCGCATTACTATATCTGCATAGTATAGATTCTGTCTAGTTTAAGGATATCATTGTTAGAAAAAATATTGTTTTCAGCCTGTGATCCCCTTCAGTGGTATCAGAGCCAATCTATGCGTAGATATAGTTGTACGCTTTTAGAACCCGTATTCGTCACGGGGACATCGTTCTTTATTTGCTACCCTCTAGCGTGCACTTGCACTCTCGACAACATTGAGGATATGAAGCGGCTCGGACCGACTTTACGCGTACGCTTACGCGAGACTGGTGCCACTACTGACATACGGCTGGTCGTATCTGTGGCTGGCGGGTCTCTCTCTCTCTCTCTCTCTTTAGTTGTATTTGCATTTTCAATGGAGGGCCCAAAAGGGATGCTTAAATATGCAATTAGTTGATTGTTGTTGTGGTCATAAATTCGTAGGTATGAAGCGGTTCTATTTACGACAGCCCCAAGCCACGTAAAATATGCAAAAGATAAAGTAGAACGCGTCTAACTTTATTTTGCAGGGGCAATGCGATATGGTCAAGATAGGTTTATTAAATTGTTTATAAACTGTGGGCGCCAAGGAGACCATCAGCGCAAGGACCATATCACGTTGCATTACATATTCATGTTTTGTGTGCATCTTATATTGTGTGGTTATATATATTAGTACATGTTAGTTACACGGCGGTAGTAATATAAGATGATCCCTCCAAAATACCATTAGTGTTCTTCTTTCAACGTGCACCACCAAGAATGTTATATGTTATGGGGCAGGCCGTAACGATCGGGTGTCATACATATCGTTGTTCGCATACAGTGGGTGTAAGACAGTTTTACACGAAACGTTGAAGGTTATTATGACGAGACTAGCATGTACAGACATGGCCTCGGAACACAGTGACCGAAAGGTTAAGCAAGAGTCACAGAGTTGTTGTGATTGACATGTTGATGTCTACATTTGAAGTTATGTTGCCGGCTCTGACGATGAGTGGTTGAATAATTAAAAATGAGGATCGTGTAATCACTAAAACGATTAGAGGGATATTCGTCTGGGTTGGAGTTCTGGTAGTTTTATTTTATTAAAACTTGAACCCTATTTTATAATGAACAAAGTCTTCATGTTTTGCAAAACCTTTGTAGATACTAACCAATGTTATAGCATCTTTTCAAATTAGGCACAATCCTACGATTGAGAAACTTAAAAAGTTTAGCTTGAGGATACTCTTTGTTTAAACCATTAGCTCTTTGTGATACAATACCCGGTAGGAGATAAACCCGGAGATTCCGCTACCAAAAGGATAATTTGTATCATCAAGTTTTGTGCGGATAATATCATCATGGTCCAGTGTATGGTATGATCTCTGCCATAGAGAATCAACGGTGGGTGCGAGTTGTTAGATCGCGAACATATGAGATGATCGCTAAACTCAAGATACACCTAAAGTTGGGTTGATGAAATTTATCAGTATGTTGGCCGTTTTTCTTCTCAATCAAGATGGAGAGAATACACACATTGAAGGAGCATGTGGCAGTCATATTTGATGACACTAGTCATACTTGATGACATTGGTCATACTTAATGACATATGGTCATACTTGCTGACATTGAGACGCCTCGCTCAGCTCGATCACTGGATGATAGACAACGTTGCCAGATGCAAATGCTTTGTCATAGACTATGTCATGCAAGAGGAATCGTTCACCTTCAGGGTTCTTGATTGTGTTGGAAGAATCAAGAGGATGAAACAGATCGCCGGGAAGTCATCAATGATGATGGTGTGTATATGATATACACGTTATGAATGTTTTACCTAAGCAAGTACTCGTAGTAGTGACTAAGTTTTTGATACTAGTCATGTTTTATGAAAACCAGATTTACTACTTGAGTAGCTTGGAAGGATGAGGAGACAATGTGTGTTGATAATGGCAGACCAAATGTTGTGATGGCCATAGACACTCTCCCTCTAGACCTACCATTTGAATAAATTCTTTTATGATCGTCTGTTAGTATGATCGTTATAAGTGTGTCTCCTCTAGCGAGACAATTGTTCATATATGCTAGTGACAAATTCATTGTCCTATATTTATGAAGTAATTATCATAAGACGATTTGAATTTAGATGGTCGAATCTCCCACATTCATAATATTAATGCCAAAGGATACAAACTTAATAAAGACACCACATTCGTGTGGGGAAGAAGGCTTGTAGGAATTTGATATGAGACGGGGGTCCTCTATCCTATGGATGGATGTGGGGAAGACGGCTGGAGTCGTCGAGGTCGGGATTGAACACTGTGAGGTTACCCAGCTTCAGATCTCGCAGCGGTGGCGAGACTTGATGCACATGGTGGGTGTGTTGGTGGGAGACCCAAAGAGGAAGGTGTGAAGTAGTGCAGCAGCAAGTTTCCCTCAGTAGGAAACCAAGGTTATCGAACCAGTAGGAAATGAGAATTCCCCCGAGGTATCAACAACGCTAGAAGAATGCTTGCCGTGTAGTTGACGTGGGGCCTGCAAACAAACAATCAAGATACTTTTCCCCAACTAAACGATGAGGTTGTCAATCTCACTGGCTTGTTGTAACAAAGGATTAAATGTATGTGTGGAAGAAATATGTTTGTTTGATGAAAGTAACAAAGGATCTAAACATGATAGCACAAGAGGATAAGACAACCATCTAGCTACTGCTATGGACCCGTAGTCCAAGTGTAGACTACTCACGTATCAGTCGGAGGCGGTCATGGCAACGTAGAGGCCTCCGGGGATGATTCCCACTCCCGGCAGGGTGCCGGGGAGCAGTTCTGATCTCTCCCGAATTGGTGTTGACGACGGCGGCTTGGGACACGTGGAGGAAATAATGAACATTGTATGATTTTTATGTTTTTGGGGGGTACTTGTAGGCAAAAGGGCGAGGTCGGTCGAGGCCCGAGGGCTCCCCACCACGTGCTTGCGCGGGCCCACCCCTGGTCACGCGAGCACCAGGTGGCGGCACCTCGGTGCCCCACTTCGTGTCGTCTTCGGTCTTCTGGAACGTCCCTGATGCAAAAATAATTCCTGGATAAAAATTGTCTGATTCCGAGAATATTTCCTTAAGAACTTTTCTGAAAGAAAAAAAGAGCAGAAAACAGGGAACTGGCATTGTGGCATCTTGTTAATAGGTTAGTCCCAGAAAATGCATAAAACTGTATAAAATGCATATAAAACATGTAATAACATGGTATAATATAGCATGGAACATAAAAATTATAGATACGTTGGATACGTATCTACATCCCCAAGCATAGTTCTTCTCGTCCCGAGTAGGCAAGAACGATAGAAGAATAATTTCAGAAGTGACATGCTTCAACATAATCTTTATCACGTAATAATGTAAGGCATGTAAACTGAGATCAAATGAATAAGGGATGTAGTTTATATTGGTATCAAATGAGTAATAAATAAACAAGTAGGTAAAGCAAAGCAAAGCAAAGCTTTCAATTATATAGTACTATATAGCAATCAACTGTGCAAAGAAGATATTAGAGATAATTTAGGCTGCAAGCACAACAATATAATTATCTAATGCTTCCAACAAACATGAAAACTTTGTGAAAGGATATGTTCAAGCAAAATCAATATGCACGTAGAAGATCAACTCCTTATTTGTTCAAAAGAAACAAGCAAAATTTTGAACGTTGGTTACTGGCACCGGGATGTTTTGGCTAAGAGAATGTTAACGGAGGTTTGGAAGGCCAATGGAAGAAAGGCTCACAAAGCTGCAAGTGATCATCAGACAAGAGGAAGTCTTATAATCAAAGCTATGCAAGGAGTAGTGATTGCCACACAACGGATGCACATAGAGCTATAAGTATATGAAAGCTCTCCAATTGAACTAGTGGGGGTGCATCCAACTTGCTTGCTCACGAAGACCTAGAGCACTTTTGAGGAGGCTCATCATTCGAATATACAAGCCATGTTGTATAGTGTAAAGTTCCCCACATAGTTATGCAACTACGAAATAAAAACTCTCTCATATGGAGTGAAAGGTGCTCAACATGAGCACAAATGATGATCATAAATGATACAATGCTATAACATGAGCACAAGTGATGACTATAAATGATATGGTGCTATAACATGAGCACAAGTTTGTGATAAATAATAGTAATGGTGCCACATTTTTGTTCTTTTTTCTCTTTCTTCTATTTTTTTCTTTTCTTGTTTCACTTTTCGATGGCCTCCACGGCTCTTTTCACTTTTAGGGGCAAGCATCCTAATATGATATATGATGTATGACAACACACTAATGATGATATGACAACATACTGATGATATAAGTAACTAATATGAATATGACATAATATGCATATGACAACGGTGCCTCTGCCAGTGTAGCAGGTTATGCAATGATCTTGCGTAACATGGGTAAACCACACATCAGTTTTATAGAATCACGCAAAGCAATATATAAGTAATGAATGACAACAAGTCATGTAATGTGAAATGGATGTTGCATGGTAATATATCTCGGAACAACTATGAAAATGCCGTAGTAGGTAGGTATGGTGGATGTTTTGAGGAAGATATTTGGCTTATGTGTAGGAGAACAAGATGAAGATCTCGCACGAGTTTGGATGAAGATCTCGCACGAGTTTGGATGTACCCGCGAAATATGCAACAACTCTCAATGTGAGAAAGGGCAATGAATAGTACCGAAGAGGCTAGCAATGTGCTGGTGGAAGTGCCATGAAAATGGCAGTTTTAGAACTCACAAGTAAAAAAGATTCCAAATAAAAATATGATCCTACAAGGAATAATGAAAATCACTCGAAGAGGGATCGTGTCAAATGACAAAGTCACGGATGGCTTCCCCGACCGTAGCGCATAACATAAAGTCATTACGGTTGCCTTTGGCAAATAGAAGTCATAAACCATTATGCAATCAACTAGAAATTTAAGTGTGGCACAGCTTCAAGTTTTTCTAGACCAACCACTAATCATTCCACTTTACTATACCATATTGTTCACCATAAAGCAATTTACTATCTAAAAACAACATCAATGATTCAAGTGACACAATTTTATGACCTACAAGATTATGTATCATTTAGTTATCCCATCTACCACTTTTAGCATTTTCTGTTCTCAACCAAACACCAATCAACTTATTTAAAAGGTAAACTCTCCAAGTAATTAAACAATGAGATATGAGAGTGTAATATAATAAAGCTAAAAGCTCTAACAAGAGATGCATGAAAAATAAGAGCTAGAAAGCAAACAACAGCATGAAAAGAATACTCAACGAATATAAGTGAATAATACGAATATTTATAAGAAAAAGCGGAGCGTGTCTCTCTCCCACACAAAAGAATGTTACGATACAATTTATTCAGAGAATGAAAATAACAAAAACAAAAACAAACAGACGCTTCAAGAAAGCACATAAGATGTGACGGAATTATAATATAGTTTCACTAGAAAGGACCTGATAGTTTGTTGATGAAGAATGGGATGCATTGGGCATCCCCAAGCTTTGACGCTTGAGTCTTCTTGAAATATATTGGGGGTGAATCACCGGGGCATCCCCAAGCTTTGGCGTTATTATCCTCTTGATCACATTATATCATCATTCTCTCTTGATCCTTGAAACTTCCTCCACATCAAACTTAGAGTAACTTCATTAGAGGGTTAGTGCACAAAAATTTATGATATTATGTAGGAACACAATTGCTACCAATGCTATTGGACATTAGCTACAGCCACTCATACTTCATAGAATAAAAAAGATCCAATCAAAATACCAAAAGAGGCATTGCAAAATAAATGGCATAATCTGTCAAAAACAAAAGACAAAAAAATTTCGAGGCACTTAACTTGCTCTTATCAGAAAACAAAAATTTAATGAAAGTTTCATATATGTCTGAGGATTACGCACCAAAAAGGGCAGCTTTTTATGACGTTTCTGTGAAGAGTTATGAATTAAACGGTGGACAGCAGAAAGTTGTTTATGCGCAGGAATGCAAATTTAGAATCAATTTTCAACTAGAGGCTTAACTTGACACAACATTTCAATAAAATAAAGATACAAAGGAATTGCAACAGGACAAGTCCTTGACACAAACAAAATAAAATAACAGGAAATAAAAGTGGGTTGTCTCCGAGAAGCGCTTTTGTTTAACGCCTTTGAGCTAGGCACAAAACTCAAAACTCAAGGATTATCAAGATATGAAGCATCAACATCAATGATTTCCTCCAAGACATGGTTTGGTGTAATAGGTGTTTTTGGTATCCATGAGTGTGTCCTATTATGTAAACCATGACTTTTAGGCATATTGGGAGGTTTGGGTTTGGGAATATAAATGAACTTTTGCTCCCTTCCTACAAAAGCCTTATCTTTCTTAGTTTTAATAGAGGCAAAGTTTAAACTTAAAGTTTCCATAGCATCTTCTAGTTCATCAATTCTATGATTATGAGTATCAAGGGTGTTGCTAGTTTCTAAAGCAGCGATTCTTCCATTAATGTCATCTATTGATTCATTACCCTTGCTAGCATTGTTAAGAAAAGTTTTCTCCATAGAATCCAACTTTTTAATAATATCTTCCAAAGTGATCTCAGTTTTAACTTCTTTAGTAACGGTGGTGATCCTACTAAACTTTCAATTAAGTTGCAGGCTTCAAAAGCAGGTGTTCCAAGAAAGTTACCCCCCGTAAGAGTGTCAAGAATATCCCTATACCAACTAGAGATACCAACATAAAATTCCTAAGGAGGATTAAAGTAGAGTGTTTTTTAGTGCATTTTTCATGAGCATCACTTATCCTATACCAAGCATCTTTTAAACTTTCTCCTCCTTGTTGTTTAAACGAACGAACTTCAACTTCAGGACTACCCATTTTCAGCAAATTTTAATGAAACCGAAATATAAAACTTACTAAACCGAAATAACAAAAAGCAACAAAACTGAAAATAAATAACACAAACCAAAATAACAAAGATAACAAAAAATGAGAATAAAATAGAAAAACCAAAATAAGAAAAGTAATGCAACTAACTAATTTTTTTTATTTTTTTATTAAGCAAACAAGACAGTAATAAAATAAACTAAGAAAGACAATAACAAAATAAAGGAAGTGCGAAAACTCCCCTCGTAGAAGAATCCTTATTTCCCCAGGAACGGCGCCAGAAAAATTTGTGACGTAGGGAAATAAGATCTTCGGAACAGAGGAACTCCAATCTCCCCGGTAACGGCGCCAGAAAAATCTGCGACGTAGGGGAAATAAGATCTTCAGAAGAGAGGAACTCCAATCTCCCCGGCAACAACGCCAGAAAAATGCTTGATGCACACGGTGGGTGTGCTGTTGGGAGACCCCAAGAGGAAGGTGTAAAGTAGTGCAGCAGCAAGATTCACTCAGTATGAAACCAAGGTTATCGAACCAGCAGGAAATGAGAATTCCCCCGAGGTATCAGTGGCGCCAGAAGAATGCTTGGCGTGTAGTTGACGTGGGGCCTGCACACAAACAATCAAGATACTTTGCCCCGACTAAACGGTGAGGTTGTCAATCTCACTGGCTTGATGTAACAAAGGATTAAATGTATGTGTGGAAGAAAGATGTTTGTTTGCAGAAAGTAACAAGTTTGCAGTTTATGGTTTTATCAGATTAAGAGAAGGACCAGGGTCCAAAGTTCACTAGTGGTGTCTCTCCATAAATAATAATAACATTCATGCGGGTAAAAAAATAACAGTTGGGGAACTGATAGAATAATGATGAGCAAACCAATGCATATACTAACGTTATGATGTCTAGTGTGAAATTCATTCGGGCATTACAACAATATACATAGACCGTTCCAACCGTATATATGACTAATAATCCACCTTCCGGTTAGCGTCCGCACCCCTTTCAGTATTAAGTTGCATGCAACACATTATCGCCTTAAGCACTGTCTGGAAAGTAAGTAAGTAAGAAAGTAAGTAAGTAACTTTATCCTTAGATAAAGTACCATTGTTTTATCCCTAGTAGCAACAGTACATCTATAACCTTAGACCTAGCTGTCACCACCACAGATTAAATAGAGACATGAACCTACTATCGAGCATAAATAACCCATCTTGGAGTCACAAGCATCTACTTGGCCAGAGCATACACAAGTATCAGAGAGCATGCAAGATCATTAAATAGCACACACATGATATATTATGAAGCAATAACTTTAGTACTCAATATTCATCAGATCCTAGCAAACACAACATGAAGAATTAGATTACGCTGATCTTGATCATGACAGGTAGCTCACAAGACCTAAACATGATAGCACAAGAGGAGAAGACAACCATCTAGCTACTACTATGGACCCGTAGTCGAAGGGTAGACTACTCACGCATCAGTCCGGAGGCGGTTATGCAACTTAGACATGAAATCTCTCTCATATGGAGTACAACTGCTAGACATGAGCACAAATGATGATCATAAATGATATGGTGCTATAACATGAGCATAAGTGTGTGATAAAGAATAGTAATGATGGCCCCTTTTTTCTTTTTTTTCTTATTCTCTTTTCCATTTTTTTTCTTTTTTCTGTTTCTCTTTTCGATGGCCTCGATGGCTCTTTTCACTTTTAGGGTAAAGCATTCTAATATGATATATGATATGGTGGTGGAAGTGCCATGAAAACCGCAGATTTAGAACTCACAAATAAAAAGATTCCAAAAAAAATATATGATCTTACAAGGCATAATGAAAATCACTCCAAGAGCGATCGTGGCGAATGACAAAGTCACCGTTGGCTTCCCCGACCGTAGCGCATAACATAAAGTCATTACGGTTGCCTTAGGAAAATAGAAGTCATATACCATTATGCAATCAACTTGAAATTTATGTGTGACACAGCTTCATGTTTTTCTAGACCAACCATTAATCATTCCACTTTACTAGACCATCATGTTTACCATTAAGCAAATTAATATTTCAAAACAACATCAATGATTCAAATGACACAATTTAATGCTCTACAAGATTATGTATCATTTAGTTATACCATCTACCACATCTAGCATTTTCTGTTCTCAACGAAACACCAATAAACTTATTTAAAGGATAAACTCTCCGAGTAATTAAATAATGAGATATGAGAGTATGGTATAATAAAGCTAAAAGCTCTAACAAGAGATGCATGAAAAATAAGAGCTAGAAAGCAAACAACATCATGAAAAGAATACTCAACGAATATAAGTTAAGAATACGAGTATTCATAAGAAAAGGCAGAGTGTGTCTCTCTCCCACAGAAAATAATGCTAGGATACATTTTATTCAGAGAATGAAAATAATAAAAACAAACAGACGCTTCAAGAAAAGCACATAAGATGTGGCGGAATTAAAATATAGTTTCACTAGAAAGGACCTAATAGTTTGTTGTATGAATAAGGGGGTGCCTTGGGCATCTCCAAGCTTTGACGCTTGAGTCTTCTTTAAATATATTGGGGGTGAACCACCGGGGCATCCCCAAGTTTGTGCGTTACTATCATCTTGATCACATTATATCATCCTTCTCTCTTAATCCTTGAAAACTTTCTCCACACCAAATTTAGAGTAACTCCATTAGAGGGTTAGTGCACAAAACATTATGATATTCCGTAGGAACACAATTGCTCCCAATGCTACTGGACATTAGCTACAGCCACTGATACTTCAGAGGATAAAAAGATTCAATCAAAATAGCAAAAGAGGCATTGCAAAATAAATGGCAGAATCTATCAGAACAGTCCGTAAAGACGAATTTTTTCGAGGCACTTAACTTGCTCAGATCAGAAAACTCAAAACTAATGAAAGTTGCATATTTATCTGAGGTTTACGCACAAAAAAGGGCAGATTTGTATGACGTTTCTGTGAAGAGTTATGAATTTAACGGTGAACAACAGAAAACTGTTTCTACGCAGGAATATAAATTTAGCATCAACTTTCAACTAAAGGCTTAACTTGACACAACATTGTAATAAAATAAAGATAAAAAGGAATTGCTACAGAGGTAGGACAAGTCCTTGACACAAACAAAATAAAATAACAGGAAATAAAAGCGGGTTGTCTCCCATAAGCGCTTTTGTTTAACGCCTTTGAGCTAGGCACAAAGAGCAAAACTAAACTATTATCAAGAGATGAAGCATCAACACCATAATTTTAACGAAAAATAGAATCAAAAGGTAGCTTCATTCTTTTCCTAGGGAAGTGTTCCATACCTTTTTTGGGTGGGAATTGGTACTTGATGGTATCTTTTTTCATATCAGTAATAGCACCCACAGTTCTAAAAAGGCCTCCCAACACAATTGGACTAGATGGATTGCATTCAATATCCAAGACAATAAAATAAAAGGGGACCAGGTTATTATTAACCATAATAGGAATATCATTGATCCTCCGCAAAGGTTTCTTCAAAGCATTATCAGCAAGAAAAATATCCAAATAGCAATGTTCCAATTGTGGCAAATCAAACATATCATAGAGTTTGTAACATCCCAATATTTTGGAATGTTTAAAAATCACTAAAATTTAAAACTTTTATTTTGATTAAAATAAATATTAAAATGCATAAGTAAACCAATTATAAAAGACTTCAAGCATATTGAAAGAGTTCAACATATCAAATATCTCAGTTATCATTATTTCCAAAAGTTGTTTCAAATTAAACATTTTATTATCCATTGTATTTCTTTAAACCTCAATATGTAATTTGACAAATGTTTTACAAAATTTCAAACCATTTCCTCGTAATAAAAATTTCTTTATAAGTATTTGATTTCAACCACTTAGCCATAGCTATTCATTAATTAAAATAATATTTACAAGTGTTCTTTTAAACTATTTAAAACATGATCTATTTGCCAAATGGTTTTCGTTTTCTTTAACTAAGTTCCAAATATAGTTTTGGAAATTACAAGTCTATAGTTTATAACTTTAAAACTTCATAGATTTAAATTAATGAATTATCCAAATAGGCATTTCATTAACTTAAATTACTTTCATTAATTCTCAAACATAAATTGATCTTCATGAAAATATATCCAATATAAGAAATGAATTAAATTTAAAATCTTTTCCAAAGTTGTTTTATGGAGTTTCAAATGATTTATCTTAATATAAAATATAATGGTGTACAAAATAAAATTGAATTGAATCCATTATTTTTCCTATTACTTTAAAAATATTTATATTATATTATTTTACTGTTATACCAAAATAAAGGTGAATGGTTACTAAAAATGAATTTTAAATAACTTAATATCAACCATATATGATTGTGGTAATTTCATAAATTTTATTTAAACCCAAATGAATTTATTAAATTACTAATTTCAAAGTTGACCTAAATGGGCAAATTTGCATTTTATGAATATTTCAAAATTATTAATTTATAACGTTTTCAAAACATGCCCAATAATGTTTTAAAACATAGATAAGAATATTACAAATTTTTAGAAATTTATTTGACTTGATTTGGAGTCTTAAATCAAGAGTTATAAAAGAAATAGAAAAACAGAAAAGAAAAAGAAAAATCCCTGACAGGTGGGACCCACCTGTCAGGGGGAGAGGTCGTCTTCAACCTCTGGCCGGATTTAACGCCCGAGACCGCCGGAGTTTCCTTTCTTCAATTCGCGCAATGAAGGCCGAAATCAACGCCCCGACCCTCTCCATATAATACCCCGGCTCCGTCGCTTCTTCCCGCACGCAAAACCCTAGAAATCCCGCCACCAGGCTGCTCGCACGCCGCCCCGAAGCTCCTCGGTTGCCGCCGCCGTATTTCTTCCCTTCCGGCCAAGGTAGCACGCCCCCGAGCCCGAGAACCTCTCCATCCTCTTCCTCAAGTTCGTGCGCACCTCCTGATGTCCTCCCCTATTCGTTTTCCCAGCTGTTTCGTCGAGGACAAACCCAACCGGAGCTCGCCGGAGAAAACCACGCGTCCGCCCTCGACCCCGCACCTCCGCGAGACGCAATCGAGACCGCCACCTCGCCCATCCACTTCGGCGTGTCCTTGCACGTCCCACCGTCGTCTCCCTGGAGCGAGGCGACCACCGGAGGAAGAGAACGGTACTCGCCCGACGCCCGCGCCGCCGTCTTCGTCAAGTCCGACGACCGGAGCGCCGCCACCCTTTGGTCAACCACAGTGAGCCCTCCGATCTCCTTCCAACGGCTGAGATTAGAATTTTATTTCGAACCGGTACGGTTAGATCTGGACCGTAGATCTAAATCTGGACGACCCAGATCCAATCACTTAATCCAGTCAGCAGCCACGTCAGCTCCGCGTCAGCAGCCCAGTCAGCACTGACGTGGAAAATGAATTTCTCGATTTAGTTAATTGGCAGTTTTGCAGAAAAGCCCCTGCATATTCAAACCTTCATAACTTTTTAACCACTTATCCAAATTTGATAAATTTTATATTTTTGAAAAGCCCTCGACTTGTAGAATATTTTAGATCTGTTAGAATTCAAATTTGACTTAGTTTAAAATATTCAAATTTCAAATGGATGATTTGATTATATTTATCATAACTTTAAATATATAAATTCAAAAATTGCAAATAAAATTGTTTTAGAAACTTTATAATATTTTTAATTTGATGCCTCTATTATAAAATATTTTTTAGTAGTATTTGGATGATTTCATAGTTATATATTTAATTGGAATAGTTTGACTATTTTGATATAACTTTTGATAGAAATATTATTTTAGAGTAAATTCAACTTCAATGAATTTAGTTAAAACACCTCTGTCTATTAACACCATTTATAAAAATTGTGTTATACAAAAAAATTAAATCACATAAAACTTTAATCTATATGTTTTCCTTTTATTATGTTTTGCAAAATTAGAAACTAATTAAATCGCAATTATAACTTTATGCATACTTTATAAATATCAAAAAAAATTAGTATGATGTTTCTTGTGATTTAAAATTGCATTTCATGCATAACTTATTTTATTATATAGTTATACCCCTCAAAGGAAAACTCCTCCCTCATTTTCTCTAAGTCAGGATTATTTTCAACTTAGTATTTTGGTAAAATGCTATGTACTTAGACACTTTGTATTTTCAACATGGAGCTAGAAGGCCATTGAAGGACTTAGCCAAAACAAGACCTCAGAAGTATCTTCAAGGAGTAGAAGCACTTAGAAGAAAATCAAGAAGAAGGTCATGAAGACCAACCAGCAAATGTTTTCTAAGTCTTGCTTCCTCTCTCTCTTTTCTCCCTTTTTCTCATAGCCCTTGTGATGACTAAGTTATATTCAAGACCAACCTGGAGGCTATGAACACCATCAAGTCTTCAAAGCCATCAAGTCTACAAAATTGCAATGAAGTCATCACATCAAGATTAAAATGAAGCAAGGAGAAGATTCTACATTCTTCATTCTATCTTTTCCCTCTTTCCTAGTCTTGTCTTTCAATTAAGACTTAAACAATTTTTGATCATATTATTACCATCTTGAAGTTTGTTGGATCCTAGCGGCATAGTGAGATGAAGCGGCCTGGAGAAAAACCATACATGTCCACGTACATGAGACCTGTTCCACAACTTAAGTGGCTGGCAGGGTGTCTGTCTCTCTCACTATAGTGAATATCCAATTTACAAAGAGTTGGTAATAATTGTGGATCACCTTGAAGTATAAACTTAGTATTTTCTCTAAATATTTTTTCACATTATGACTAAGCCATTTGAGTGCTTATTTAAGATGTCTTATAACGAAGTTATTTTGTCCAACCTATGACCTATGACCTTAGTCCTTGGTAATTTTTTACCAACCTAATTGCCTTGCAATAACTTAAAATATTTTCATAGCATGACATGCATCTCTAGTCCTTAGAAATGTTTTGCACATCATGCATAAACATATTAAGTTTTATGAAACTTATTTGTTCATTAGGTATGTGTCTGTATGCGTTGTGTAGTTGTGTTTTATGTTGATTGTTGTATTGTTACTTGTCTATATTGTTTAGAATTAACGGAGAGTTCTGACTTACGTTGAAAAGAGTTTGTGAGCAAATACATCATTCAAAGGCAAGTGGCACACCTCATAAACCTCCTACTATTTTCTATATGCATTACTTAGTGTATTTTTACATAAGCATGTGTAGGATAGTATAAGCATGTTTCTCGATTTATTTTGCAGTTGGAGCGCCTCGTGCTCGACCGAAGCACGTCGGCGCGGCTTCACTTCGCCCAAGCGTGGCGGCCGTTCCAGGAAGCGGAGCTCGTGACCGTCACGGCCAATCGCTTCGCCGTATCAAGTCGTGGCCGGGAGACGTCTTCCCCAAGCTCAAACTCCACCGAAGCGCCGTTTCCGTCGAAGACCGACGCTGGCGCCGCCACCTTCCTCTCCTCCGGCGAGCCAGCGTCGCCAACTGCTGACTAAATCGAGGTGAGCCGCCCAATCTTCGTTTAACGGCCTAGATTAGATCTCCTTCCGAACCGGTATCGGCGAATAGGAAGTAGCCAAGTCAGATCCGCGTCACCGCCCAGTCAGCAGCCACGTCGTCGACACGTCAGCGCCATCGTGTAATTCTTTTTTATTTAAATTTAATTGGCAGTTTTGCAGAATAGTCCCTGTAATTAAAACATCTATAACTTTTTAACCACAACTACAAATTTGACAAATTTTATATTTTTGGAAAGCTCTCGACATGTAGAATATTTGAGATCTGCCAAAATTCAAATTTGACTTAGTTTAAAATATCCAAATTTTAAATGGTGAATTTGAGTATTTTTGTCATAACTTTAAATCTATAAACTAAAAAATTGCAAATAAAATTGTTTTAAAGACTTTGGAATATTTTTAAAATGATGCCTCTATTATAAAATAATTTTGAGTAGTATTTGAATGATTTGATAGTTACATATTTAGTTTGAATAGTTTGACTATTTTTGACATAACTATTAATAGAAACATTTTTTTTATTAAATGAAATTGCTATAAAATGAAGTAAATACCCTCTATCTATTTACATTATTTACAAAATTGTGTTATAAAAATTTAATCACATAAAACTTTAATTTTATATTCATTCCTTTATTTATATTTAGTAAAAATAGAAATTAATTAAATTGCATTTATAACCTCATGCATATATATAAAGAAATCACAAAAGTTATTTTGATGCTTTCTTGTGATTAAAAAGTGCATTTCATGCATAGTTTATTTTATTTTGTAGTTATACTTCTCATAGGAAAACTCCTCCATTATTTTCTCTAAGTAGATATGCACATCATGGCTAAGCCATTAGAGTGCTTATTCAAGATAATTTATAGCAAAGTATTTTGCCCAACCTATGACATTAGTCCTTAGCCTTTGTGACCAACATATTTTACCTTGCATAAACATAGAATAAATTCATGGCCTGACATGCATAGTAGTTCCCTTAGAAACATTTTGCACATCATGCATAAACATATTTTCCCTTAGAAGTGTTATAAAACTTGTTTGTTCATTATGAAAGTGTTTGTATGCGATGTGATGTTGTGTTTTGTGTTGATTGTTGTATTGTTGTTTGTCTATACTGTTAGATTGAACGGAGAGCTCCGAGTTACGTTGAAAATAGTTTGTGAGAAAAGACATCATTCAAAGGCAAGTGACTTCATAAAACACCTACTATTTTTATCCTATTGCATTACTAGTATTTTTAAGCAGTATTTGAAAATATTATGCATGATAGGTTTTTGTGGGAATTGTTGTATGCTATGCAAACCTGTTAGGTTACCCCTTAGAAAATTCCAGTAGACACCTATTATAATTTAGTGGAAATACATGTTGCAAAATGATTGTTTTATGGTTGATGTGATAAATGAAAATTTTCACTAAATTAATTTAACGCCTGGGTGGATTGGGTCGATCGAGGAGTTTTCAAGTTGAGTGGCTACTCAGGGCCAAGTTTCATGGTTGTCTTCGCCCAAGATAGTTTTCACTTACTTGCGGCCATGATATGCGGTGTTAACCTGAGTTGCTCACTTGTGGAAGGCCACCCAGGGCTATGAGATTTAAGTTTACACTGAGTTTAGTTGCTTATCGTGCAACCATTGGTCAATATGGGCTTTGTCTTGATGGAGTAAGTTGATGTGGACCTGGGTCAAGAGATTGATGGTGGTAGAGTTGATAGGATGGTGGTAATCTCTTAGTATGATCATGGGAAAGCAACTTCTGAAAAGTCTCGTCTTGATCTTCTCCTTTTCCTTCTCACTAAATGAGTGTAGAGGATTGTTTGGGTTGATTGAGTCTAATGGTGAAAGTGCACACACTCTCGAGAGTTAAAACCTAAGATCTTAGCCGTGTCCCCGGCATCGGACAATTTGAGTGACTACACAAGGTTGTCCTCTGATAATCTCTTCATTCCAATTTCATAATAAAACTTGAGATGGGTGAACAAGGGTTGGGGGTTCACTGATGTCTATCAGTGGTACTCATTAATTATAGTTAAGCAAAGGCGTTCACTGATGTCTATCGGTGGTACTCTTTGCGAAGATGAAAATGTCTTTACAAATATAGGACAAAATTGTCTTTACGCAAATCAGCCTTGAACTCCACCAGCCAAATATGCATGTAATTTTAGTCTTGTCATTTATATCCACCATAGTATCACTTGCCACCACAATTCAATTGTGCTGACCCTTTATAGATGGGTTGCAACTAAACCTTGCAGATTTGACAGACGACGAGTGAGCATTCGATAAGATTTCGTGTCTACAACCAACATGCTTTGCCTCTGGCACATGAAGATGATGAGGCTCATTGTATCTACTGTTTTCCGCTGCTGCTCTTTGAATTTTGCTAGCCTTTTCAGGTTATGCAAGTTGTACGAGATATTTGTAACGATGGATCATGCGATTTAATAAAGTATTTGACACTTTTACATGATATACATCTTAAACTGTGGTGCTAGCATTTGATCCAGGGACTAGCACATTAACACAGGGACTTCCACCTTATAATAAAAGGTGAGGTCACTACAATCTATATCCACATTCCCACCAATCCATCTCTCCTCTAAGTGAGGGGAACCTAGTGGGTCTAGATCTTGGAGTTCCTTTGTGGTTCTTCTCCTTTGTTCTTCCTCTCTTCTCCCCCCACAAGCATTAGTTGATTTTGGTGGGATTTGGGAGTGAAGGATTTGACTCCTTTGTGGTTTCCTTTGTTCTTCCTCTCTTATTCCCCCATAAGCATTTGTTGCTTTGTTGGAATTTGAGAGTGAAAGACTTGAGCACTTTGTGTGCTCTTGCCATTGCATTTGCATCGGTTTGAGGCCTCCACGAGGATTTGTGGTGGTGATACTTGTGAGCTTGTTACTCTTGGGTCATTGGACCCTAGACGCCTTTTGTGGCCAAGACCTTTTGTGTTCAAGACCTTTTGTGGTCACTTGAGAGCCCCCAATTAAGTTGTGGGTGTGTGCCTCAAGACTTGGGAGCCCCCAATTAGTTTGTGGGTGTGTGCTTCAAGAGTGTTGTACGGGATTCGATCTCCGCCCCAAAGGAGATCAATAGTGGAAGGTGAACTCGCAACCTTTTGTGGTTGAGTTCATTAGGAGAAGAAGGTGAGCCTTTGTGGCGTTGCGGCTAACCTGTTGTGGTTGCGCACACCTCTCCAAACGAGACGTACACCCTTTGGGTGGAACTCGGGAATACATCCTCGTCTCCGCGTGCCTCGGTTATTTCTATACCCGAGCTCTTTACTTATGCACTTTACATTGTGATAACCTTCGTGCTTGAAGTCATCTATCTTGCTACCACCTTGTTACTTGTATTGCTTAGCATAAGTTGTTGGTGCACATAGGTGAGACTAGTTTATTTATCTAGGTTGTATGCTTGTTAAAGTAAACCTCTACTTCTATTCCGCCTTTATCAAGCATACCGGAATATCCGGGTCTTTCTTGGACCGGAGAATCTGGCTTCTCGAAAAAGTTTTAAATCACCTATTCACCCCCCCCCCCCTCTAGGCGACGTCTATCTGTTAAATTGGTATCAGAGCCAGGTTATCTCATTATTAGGACTAACCGCCTAGAGATAAAGATGTCGTTTATAGATCTAGTGCACAATCATACTTATAGATTCAATGGCACAAATTATGATGTTTGGAAAATTCGCATGCTTAATCTTTTTAGAGACATGGGTTCAAATTTAGAGAGTATTGTAGATATGGGTTTTTCTCCTCCAATGGATTCACAAGAATTATCTTTAGAGGATGAGAAAAACTCTTATCTCGATACTCTTGCATCTAATGGTCTTATATGTGCTTTGAGCGATGTAGTCTTGCGTCAATCATGCCTTTTCAGAGCGCTCATGAATTATGGACAAAACTTCAAGATATATATGAGGTGTCCAACATTTCCAAGGATGATTGTCCTCCTTCCACATCATGTCGTGATGAGCTCACGTCTTCTTCCACTTCACCGACATGTGGTTTGCCACAACGTAATGATATGGTGAGTGGTGATAGAAATTGCATTTTTGATGGTGAATATACTATTGACTATACTTCACACTCATCTTATTGCAATGCTCTATCTTTGGACTTAAACACCTCTAGCACTTCAAATGTCATAAATGATAGTGTTGATAGTCCTTGCATATCATGTAGTAGTTGCTTAACTAAATCTCATGATGATATGCTTTGATTGTCTTGTTGCCATGATCAAAATGTCTTTACTTCCTCTAGTACTTGTTTGGCTAACAATGTAGAGGAATCCCAACAATTGTTGGAACAAGACATGGACCTCATTGGTGTTTCAAGTAACTCTTCATCGTCTTCATCCACTACTCACCTTTGCCTTATGGCTAAGGAGTTTAAGGTATCTCCTACCGTTCACTCCAATATATCTCATGATGATGATGATGATGATCTAATTAAGGAGAAGTTTGATATTGTCTCTCATGCTCTCTTAAATAATAAAAATGCTCATAAGAACTTCTTGGAAATCATGACTACCCTTGTTGAGCTCAAGGAGACCTTTGAGACCATGGAGACCCGTTGTCATGAAGGGTGGGGTCTTGCTCGTTATTTCGCGGGTGAGGTCCACAATCTTGAGAATGCTCTTGAGGAAGAGCAAGAAACTCGGGTTGCTCTCGAGGAGAGATTGGAATCTAGTGAGGAGTTAAATAATAAAGTAATTGCTAAACTCACTAAAGAACATGACCATGCTATTGCTAAATGTAATGTGCTTAGTAAAGAGAATACTAAGTTAAATAATGAGCTTGTCATGTTGTCTCCTTCCATTTCTAATGTTAATGATGCTTGTGCTACTAACTCCACTTTGTGTGAAGCATCTATTTTGAAGGAGAATGTTGAGCTAAAGGCTCAACTTGATTTGCTAACTAGCAAGTATAGGAATTTGGATGAAACTCATGAAAATCTTTTTAGCTCTAATGAGGATCTTCTAGCATCCCATGCGAGGCTAAAGTTAGCTCATGAGGCGGTCACTACGAAGATAAAATATTGTGAGCCTCTTGTGGTCACTAGCACAGACTCTACTTCTAATACATTATTGCCATGTGCTAGTTCTAGTAATTCATCCACTCATAAAATTGCTACATCTTGTGATGAATTACTTTCCTTGCCTTGTTGCTCTAACAAGGTAGCTAGTACTTCCTCTAGTATTTGTGTTGAAACTAACCATGTAGAGGAACTCAAAGATCTCAAGGCACAAGTCACTTCTTTGAAGAAATACTTGAAGAAGTGTCATGAAGGGAAGTCCACCCTCGACAACATGTTGAGAGTGCAACAACTTCCTCATGACAAGAATGGACTTGGATTCAACTCCAATAACAAGAACAAGTCCAATGTCAAGAAGAAGCACAAGTTCGTCAAGAAGAAGGGCCAAGAACAAGCTATTTATTCGGCCAAGATTGTGTGCTTCAAGTGCAAGGTTGAAGGGAACCATGTTAGATCTTGCCCAAGAAGAAGCCTCTTAGTGAGAAGCAACAAGGGAAGCAACCTCAAGTTCAAACTCAAGCTTCCCAAGTTTAAGAACCTTCCCTTCCCAAGAAGAAAGGTAAAACCGACTTTGCTACAAATGTCGTGGGAAGGATCACTTTGCTTCTTCATGCACTCATGGTAACTTATCCAACCCTACTATAATTGACAATTTATATTCTCTTCGAAAGGATAAGATTGGCAATGTGTTTGCCAAAGTTATTGGTACTCAAAGTGGTGTCAAGAAAAGAACCATTTGGGTTGCCAAGCCTATTGTGACTAACCTCTTACGACCCAACTTGGTTGGGGACCAACAAACTAAAACTTGATCAATAGGTGTAAGAGGAGGACATTGGAGACTTGACTACATCATGAAGAATTAAGGGATCTTCATCATTCATATTCTCTCAAGTCAAGTCAACTGGATTATATTGTCTTAGCATATATCCAATGCTCCTCCTTGCGGTAACTTGTATCTAAATTCATTTGTATACATTGAAAGTTACTTTCACCCTTGCATGTGTTTGGTTTTGTACATTACTAGTGCTTTATATGTGTTGTGCACTCTACTTACTTTTGATTGAGTAATCAAGCTTGTGTATGATGATTTGCACACCATGTATGTTTTGAGCCTCTTGCCTATTTGCTTTGATCTTAAGTGGCTCTTGTAGGAATATTAATGGACTATCCCATTTTGGGGGAGTGATGTGCTTTTTAGTAACTCTCCACCCTAAAATATGTATTCATGAGGAATACCACTTAGTGGTGATATTTCAATATTATCTACTCTCTTTGTGGTATGTCTTACTCGTGATAAATTCAAACATTATTATCTCTTGTTGGATTTCTCTTGCCTCTTGTTAACAAAGAATGGATTCTCACATTATGGCGGAGTAATAAGCTACGTGCATATTACAAGCCTAGAAAATTTGAACATGTGAGGTAGTGTCACCTAGAGTTGATATTGTTGATTATCTTGTTCCTAGGTGGCATGGTACTAAAACAAGTTCCATATTTGCTTAAATGCATTTTGTTCACCCATCTTTTGGTATCTTGTTTGTGAGAGAGTTTCTTGATGCTTACTATGATCATTGAATATGTGAAGTCATCAAGAATCTCTAGATAAGCATGTTTTTCAATTCTTATATTTTTCCACATGCTTATGTTTTGTGAATATGATCTTGAATACATATATATGTCATGTACCACCTAGAACTATCTATATACAATCATTGGCTTTGACAAGTGATAATTATATTTGTGGTAAATGTATTGATCATATTTACATTGGCTTTTGTTCATAAATTGTCTTATTCTATCGCCAAGGTTATTTTGGTCTAACCACCCCTTTGTCATCCTTGCTTCATTTGGATATTTTTGTTGCTCTACTCATAATTTGTGTTGTGCTTTCTTGAGTTAGGAAAATCAAGGATCCCATTGTTGTGCATTTACATTCGAAGACTTTATTCTAAGTAATGCACTATCCTTGGGGGAGCTATCCTACATTGAGTAGAACATCATCCTGTTAATTGTTATCGGGTCTTATTGCTTTTCTTGAACCTTGTGATCAAAAGGATATATGGAAGGTAATGATCCCACTTGTGTGCATTTTGTATTTGCATACAAGATCTCAAATAATGCACTAATCATGAGGAAGTTACTATATACTCTTTATAACACTATTCTTTAAATTGGTTTGGTATCTTATTGCTCTTCTTGAACATGAAAAATGTTTTAACATGTATGTGGAGAGTAATGATCTCATTTGTGTGCATTTTGTATTCAAATACAAGATCATAAGTAATGCACTAATCTTGGGGGAGCAGCCATATATGTTATTGAACATTAGTTGTCTTCAATTGGTTTTTTATCCTGATGACATGTCTCTCTGAAAGACAAACATTTTTCACCTTGGTACTTTGTGCCATCATGAAAACTGTAGAGGGCTTGGTTTATTTGTTGAAACCTTACTCTTCTTTGTGGAGTTGGCTATCTCATCCAATGGTTCCTAGTCTACCTTCTTGGATGAGATAAACCTTCGAGCATATTTGTTTGACTTATTTCTTGTGCTCATTGGTTTAGCCTTCAGCGTGTTTTCATTTGATAGCTTTTCAAATTGGTTTCTCCAATCATGGGTTGGTTTGAGTCTTTGATACAATGTGGACAAATCTTTCTCTTGCCACACTTTTGTGTAGCTTCTTGATTTAGTTGGTGTTTTGTCCAAATTGTATCTCGTTTGGTTCTTGAAAGTTTTGTGCATTCATATTTACTATATGTATATCTTATGGCATGCCTACTTTCTTTGATCCAATATATAGGATAAACTCCATCAAATCCTAAATGGCTAATATGTGCATGAAATTCTATTTCATATCTATATGCACATATTTATGTGGAGTTTGTCCTATGTATTCTAGTTCGTCTAACTACTTTGGACCCAATTAGTTTGGGTACCATAGTGTACTTGATTTGTTTTAGGTACATGGGAGATGCATTGGAAGCTTGTCTCTTTTTAAATAAGATGTCTTCACCATGTGCTTCTTGGAACCAAGCTTGGATGATTGTTAAATCTCATCTTCTACACTATCAATGCTATCTCGGTAACAAGTATCTAACTCATGCATATACTTCTAGCTCTCAACCTTGTGTAGGTTGTTCTTTGGCATGAGTTTCTCTAAGTTGCATTTGATATGGTTTTTGCAAAGTTTCTTTCAAAATATCTTCATTGCTAATGTGAGTAAGCCGGGATGATTACACATCAAGGGGATTTATATAATCATCTTCATGATTCACCGATCCCCAATATGTTAATCTAGCAAATTCATTTCAAAGTCTCTCATGTGCAATATTGATGAATTCTCATAAATCATTTGCCTTATGTGATATTTGTTTTGTGTCTCAAAGTATCCCAACTATCACTTATCCTCTGTGGGTATTTGTGATGCTTTGAGAATTTGGTGTTGGAAGTTCTTCTATACCCTCTAATAATAATTTGAGCTATGTGCTTTGCTTTTAAGCAAAAATCTTATCGGTGTATTTATAACTTCCTCTTGGATACCATGTGCTTTACCTTGTATCTATATTGTGTGTGCATGTTTCTTTGTGGACTTAGTGTCTACTTAGAAACTTATACACATGAAGGTAGTTACATATTTAATTGGTATTCAAAATCTTTAGTGATCACATTTTATTTCTTTCTTGATTATTTGGTGATCTCTATAAGGCACAAGCTTTGTTTTTCTATTTGTATAACATTGCCTCTTAATAAGCTTGTGATCCTATTTGATGTATCCTCTTTGGTGTGCTTGTATGAGAAATACATGATATGCACTATGTGCCTCATAATTTGAAAGACTATGATGTTGCTTAGGCTCATCCTTGTTTAGTCTCCTAAACTGTATTTCCATGCCACACCCATCCTTTCCCGGTTTAGCAAGCCTTTATTCAATCTTGAACCTTTTTGTGTTCGAAATTTTCTTGGAGGAAGTGAGGATTCCATGTTGTGCACACTATATTGAAATGTAAATCCTTCATTGTGCATGTACCTTGGGGAGTTCCCTCTTATTTTTTTTGAACACTTAGTTGATCTTATCATAATATCTTCTTATGCTGAATTGGTTTTGGATCCCTTGATTGCTTGCTTCTTTGTAAATGCATTCTTCTTTTACAATTGATATCCTTCTAGTGGATTTTAATTGGTATCTTTCTTGTGCAATTGTTGGATCCTCAATATAGTTTGATCCCCTCCATCTATTCGTCATTGGATAAGTGCATTTGATTTCACTCATATAATGAGAAATGCATAAATCTTGGAGGAGATCTTATTATGTTACCTTTCTAAAGCCTTTCGCCCATTTCGGCAATCGTTGCCAATGGCGGAGAAGTTTTGGAGGGTTGTATGGAATTGGCTTTGTACTTTGGTTTCTTCTTAAGTATTTTGCCTTCCTTGCCTTTGCTTTTGTTGCTTGGTTTTATATATTGTGGAAACTCCACCATCGGTAATGGTTGATAATATATGCAATGAATTCATGTTCATACACACGTGCATAAATTATGGGAGAGTTACCTCTATATATGTGGATGGACTAACATCACATACATTTGTAGTATTTGATGTTAGTACAACCATTCTTGTTCGTTAAATTCCATATTATAAACCTCCCAGAAGAGATTGTCATCAATTACCAAAATGGGGGAGATTGAAAGAGCATTTTCCTCATGTGTGGTTTTGGTAATTAAATGACAATCCCTATAGACTAATGTTTGCATTGAGATATCTTTATAGATCGTTTCCATGGGAATAATGGAGTTCATGTGTTGGACTCTAGAAGCTCAAGGATGTATATGATGGATGGTCATGTGTTGAGTATATTGCAAGTATGTCTTGAAGTATTCAAGACATCATATTAGGAAATAAATGTTGGAAGATACAAGGTTGATAAGGATGTTGATCAACACACAAAGCAAAAAGATGTACCAAGAGGGATCTTGTATCTCTTGGGATGGTAAACACTTATCCGTATAGCTTTATGAACTAACCCATGATATATGTGTGTGTGGTATCTTTATATGAGGTTAGGTATCTTCCCATGGGCTTACAACAAATGAAGATTTCTTATAGCTCATGGAGGATGACGTCATGCGGTGATCATCATCGAGGTTGAGAAGTGCAAGACCAAGACAAGCTTCTTGAAGAAATCCTATGCTTGGAGCTTGCTATGGATACATGAACACGGAGCCTAGCGAGACTCTCCCATTATTGGTATGGGGGAGTATTTGGACAAGTCTTGATCAAGCATGTGCTTGGACGCGCAATCAAGAAAGATGACCCACTTGAAGAGATCAAGATATTCATCATCTAACTCAAGTGGAATGCTCAAGGCAAAGGTATGATCTTGATAGGGCTATAGGATAGATAGGCGTACTATTAAGAGGGCTCTCAAGTGAGTAACTTGATCGCATCGTTGTGGAGAGCTCAAACCTTTGCATACTTGGCATATCATATTTCTTGGTTCTTATTTGTCTTTTATCTTTATGAGGATTAGATCTTGGTTTATCTCCATGTCAAGCTCTAGTTCATCGAAAACAGGTTTACTTTGGAAAACATGTTGCGTTTTTTATATTGGAGGTTTTACCGATTGTTCTCTTATTTGGAGATCATACATTTCCCCATTTGGTTTTAACCTCACTTGTTGCACTATGATGTTTCTCTGCATGATCTTATAGAGCTCTTCGTGGTGATTCCAGCGAGCCAAAAATCATCGAAAACGGAGTTCGCATGGTCGAGATATCATCGTTTTCGTGTTGACGTTTCTGACAGGGGCGGAAATTCCGGCCCTACGCCGGAAAGATCCGGCCAAACTTCCGCCGAAACTTCCGGTTTGTCCAGAAAACACTTCTTGGGCGCGTTTTGCGGTGTCCGGGGGGTCCGGAAGTTCCGGGGTGAGCCCAGAACTTCCGGCCTGAGTGAGGAAAACTGTCCCCAACGGGCAGATTTGTTGGGAACCTATTTAATTGGTCATCTTCCCCAATGGCTCCAAGTTTTGGTGCTCTCTCTCCTCCTCCATTGTGACCTCCAAAGTTTTGAGATCTCTCAATCCCTTCAATGATTCTTACTATTTCTTGAGGGAAAAGAGAGAGGAGATCTAGATCCACATTTCCACCAATTCATCTCTCCTCTAAGTGAGGGGAACCTAGTGGGTCTAGATCTTGGAGTTCCTTTGTGGTTCTTCTCATTTGTTCTTCCTCTATTCTCCCCCCATAAGCATTAGTTGATTTTGGTGGGATTTGGGAGTGAAGAATTTGACTCCTTTGTGGTTTCCTTTGTGGTTTCCTTTGTTCTTCCTCTCTTATTCCACCATAAGCATTTGTTGCTTTGTTGGAATTTGAGAGTGAAGGACTTGAGCACTTTGTGTGCTCTTGCCATTTTATTTGCGTCGGTTTGAGCCCTCCACGAGGATTCGTGGTGGTGATACTTGTGAGCTTGTTACTCTTGGGTCATTGGACCCTAGACGCCTTTTGTGGCCGGCGTTTTGTGGCCAAGACCTTTTGTGGTCAAGACCTTTTGTGGTCACTTGAGAGCCCCCAATTAAGTTGTGGGTGTGTGCCTCAAGACTTGGGAGCCCCCAGTTAAGTTGTGGGTGTGTGCCTCAAGAGTGTTTATCTCCGCCCCAAATGAGATCAATAGTGGAAGGTGAACTCGCAACGTTTTGTGGTTGAGTTCATCAGGAGAAGAAGGTGAGCCTTTGTGGCGTTGCGGCTAACCTGTTGTGGTTACGCACACCTCTCCAAACGAGACGTACACCCTTTGGGTGGAACTCGGGAATACATCCTCGTCTTCGCGTGCCTCGGTTATTTCTATACTCGAGCTCTTTACTTATGCACTTTACATTGTGATAGCCTTTGTGCTTGAAGTCATCTATCTTGATATCACCTTGTTACTTGTATTGCTTAGCATAAGTTGTTGGTGCACATAGGTGAGACTAGTTTATTTATCTAGGTTGTATGCTTGTTAGAGTAAACCTCTAGTTTTATTCCGCCTTTATCAAGCATACCGGAATATCCGGGTCTTTCTTGGACCGGAGAATCCGGCTTCTTGAAAAAGTTTTAAATCGCCTATTCACCCCCCCCCCCCCTCTAGGCGACGTCTGTCCGTTAACCAGCGAGTTGATCAAACCGGTCATTGATGCGAGGGAGAGGATACTTGTTCTTGATGGTTTTCTTGTTTAGAGGACGGTAGTCAACAACCAGTCGCTCAGTCGTGTCCCTCTTTTTGACAAACAGAGTAGGACAACCCCAAGGAGAAGTACTAGGTTGGATGTGACCTTTACTTTCCAACTCTTCTAGCTGTCTCTTAAGTTCAGCCAGTTCTTTGGGGGCCCATTTTGTAAGGACGTTTGGAGATAGGATCAGTGTCTAGTTCTAGTTCAATAATGAACTCCACGGCTCTATCAGGTGGCATACCTGGTAATTCTTCAGGAAAGACGTTAGGAAAGTCTCGGACCATCGGAATAGCTTCTATGGAAGGAAGAGGATCAACATTGAGAGCGAAAAGCTGAGCTGAAGAGGTATGGTTTGGAGAATAGACTATATGTTTCAGAAGGATGAGAAAGAGTTACAGTATTTGTTAAACAGTGTATCTTAGCTTGATTGGCCTTCAACCAATCCATGCCCAGAATGACATCAGTATCTGAATTGCCGAGAATTATTAGAGATGGCAAGAACATGTGGCCTCCAATTTGGATTTCATTGTCGTGGCTTATCTTGGAAGAGTACATCTGAACACCGGGGGAAGTGACACTAAGACCATTGGACATAGACTCGAAAGAGAGATCATGCATTTGTGCAAAAGCTTGTGATGCAAAAGAATGCGATGCGCCTGTGTCAAATAACACCTTAGCAGGTAACAGGGAGTATACCAAGGACAACTTCTGGAGCTTCCTCTGCTTCATCAGCCCTGATGTGGTTCACCCGCGCAGCACAAGCCGGAGACCTGTTGTTGGGGACGAAAGGCCTAGTCGGGGCAGGTGCGCGGACCATCGCCTGAGTTGGAGCAGGGCGAGGTGGTGGTGGAGGAAGACGGGTCTCCGGGCAATTGTTGGAGTAGTGGCCCGGTTTTCCGCACTTGTAGCAGATCACGTTGGGACGAGCGCCCGTTGGCCTTGGCGGTCCTCCGAAACCCCTCGTAGCAAGAGCCAGTTTCGGTGGGCGAGGCGCGAGTCCTGGAGGTCCTGGCACGTAGGTAGCTCGTGTGAAGGTGCTGTTAGGCACCCAGATCCGACGCTTCTGAGTAGGAGCGGCGGCGATTGAGGATGAAGAAGAGTTGCTCTCACGAGAGTGCTTGCACGACTCCTCGAAGATCTTGCGCCCATGTTCCTCATTGAGCGCGATGTTGACGAGGTCCTCGAAGTTACCAGCCTTGACGAGGTTCAGCTTGTACTTGAGCGCGGGGTTGAAACCCTTGCGGAACTTGGCCATCTTCTTGGCCTCAGTGTTCACCTCATCTCCAGCGTAACGAGCAAGGCGATTGAACTCGCCATTGTACTCCATCACGTCCATCTTGCCTTGCGTCAGTGAGTTAAACTGCTCGCGCATCCTGTCCATGAGACCATCTGGGATGTGGTGGCGCAGGAAGGCTGTCTTGAATCCCCCCAAGTGGTGACCACTCCGGGAGCTCTCATTGCCTGGAAGTTCTCCCACCATGAGGCAGACTTGCCCCTCAGTAGGTAGGACACGTATGGCACCTTGTCTTGCTCAGCCACGTGGGCGATAGCAAGGGTCGTTTCCATCTCGCGAAGCCAACCATCAGCTTCCAGCGGCTCAGTGGGGGAAACAAAGTTCCTTGGGCCCAGACTGAGGAAGTCCTTGACGGTCACACGTGCATTGCCTTCATTGCGATCCCCGTGGTTGTTCTGGTAGGCTTGGTGCTCAGCCATTTGAACCAGAACTTGGGTCATCTGCCCAAGCAACGTAGTGATCGGTGGCGGCTCATTGCGCTCCGCATTGCGGTTGTTCCTCGTGTTTGTCATCCTGGAGACATTGGATATTAGAACAGCAACAAGATACGTAAAGCCAGGGAAAAACTTGGAAAGTAGAAATCTTGCTCAGAAAAAGAGTAGCAACTGTAGGATAACAAGGATAAGCTTCTCATAGCAAAGGATCACAACAAGACACTTAGTTAGCCATCAGTACAACCACCAAGGTTTCAGTACTACAAGGATAGCTACTAGTACAAAGTTAACCATCCGTACAACCAACACAGTATCAGTACACAAGGACAGCTACTACAACAAGGAAGAGATACATCACGAAGACTAGCTCGCACTTCCCTCAGAAGACGAAAGTCCGCACCCCTCTCCGGTGAGGCGATGGGTGTGACAGCGGTCAACGTACACGTGGTGCTCCGGCACAACACGACGTATCTCGCAAGAGTAGGCATCTGGCGTCTGTCTCCCGTACAACAGTGGTCCAACGTGGTCTAGACAAGTAGTGATCAGTGGCCCACGCTCTGGAGTGTATCCGCCCACATCAGACAGGCGACTCAGTGGTGGAAGCTGGAACCTCGGGAAAGCGTTCGGTGTGACGTTCCCCCTGTTGTACTGACCAAGGTGAGAGAGTGCCCGCTGCAGCTGCTCACGGACTGATGCTAGCTCCAAGCGTAGAGCTCCAGCAACTGAGTTTGAAGACTGGCCAAACTGAGCGGTCCTGTCTGAGAGTCTGTGTAGGTGAAGTATGGAACGTAGCATAACGGAGGGTGGTTGAAGCAATAGTAGTCCCTGCGTAGAGCCACATCTGCATCATAAGCTGCCAAGTGTACTGCCATGTCCACATTCGAAGTTGCAGTCCCGTGCTTGTGCACAGTAACACCATCGTCTCCCCTGATCCGAACAATAGCTCTGTAGGAGGTCTGTCCGATATATCTCGGGATCTCAAACACCTTGTACTCTGGGAGATAGCGGAAACCGACATAGTCAGCCATGCCTTTGAGAAGCTTCGGGTAACCGGTAGTCCGCTCGCACTGGGTCATACGCACCACCTGATAGTGAGCCATCTACATAGCATTTTGAAGTAGAAGTTAGCCGCCGGAAACAAAAGGATTGATTGCACAGAACAGATTGTACAATGACAAAGAGATCATTCAAGTGAAAGGTAGAACAACAACTGATTGATTCAAGATTGAAACAGAACATAGCCGAAGAGTTTGATAACTGCCAAAACGAAAAACAACCTTCAAACACCTGCAACTATGGTACTACGGAAACCCGGAACACGTGATGTCCTAATTTTAAATTAGAGATGAGAAGGGAAAAACATCGTAACACTTCCTTACCAGAAGAACAGGGAGGGTGGGTGGGGAAAGAAGTAAAAGAACAGAATTCCTACTCTCATGTTTAAGATTTTTCCTGATAACTACAAAAAAATTCTAGACTCAAACAACGACCAGTAGATAGGAACCTCAGGGCGTTTAGGCTCTGATACCAACTGTCAGACCCTGAATTCAGGCTACACAAACAAAACGTATCGGTTGGGCCACACAACCAGGAGCATACTTGGTAATACCAACCTAGGAAACAGGCAGGACTGGCTCGGAATGGATCATCGGCCGAAAGCTCCTGGCGGTCCCAACGTCACATACGTCTCAAGATTGTGCATGCAAGAACCCAAAATCCTACAACTCGTATACTTCAAATCAAACACACATGGTATACGAGTCAGTTTTTTAATAGAGTGGAAAATCACAGGATAAACCTAAGACACAAAGAAAGGAAATAATTATCCAACGCTTTCACTGAGAAAATATATCGAATGTCACCAAGCAGAGGACACATGTCCCAACATTACATCATGCAGCGGAAAACAAGCCGGTCTGAGTACAGACAAGAAGCAAAGGGCTCAAGGCCGAAATGGAAAGAGAAGGCCCATCCACGCGGTCCACCCGGAAGAAGCCTAGGGGAACTCTAACTACTCGTCGTAGATCTCGTCGTCGAACTCCACGTAGTAGCCACCCACCTAGTCGTACGGAGAATCCTCAACTGCAGAGAAAACCACAGCCCGCGAACGGGTCAATACACTGGAGCGTATTGAACAAGCTTAAGCCAACAAGTTACAAAACTGAAAGATTCCCAAAGTATGGGGTTAGGTGGACTTAGCGGCAGCAGCACTAGCAACCTAAAGAGACACGCTACAACTTCCGTCTAGTTAGAGGGAGATAAGAGAGCGCATAAGTAGCCGACTACAACTAACACCAATCATAACCCATTCTCGAATTAACCCCCTCAACCAAGTATGAGGAAGCAATTCGGGAAACTCACACATTATCAGTTTTAGTTACCATTTATTGTGAAAGTAATTCTATATTACTAGTCAAGTTAATCATCAATGATTAGGTGTAAGTTGTCTTGATCTTGTTAGCCAGCATCATCACCAAGTCGTCCATAATCGTGGACACGGCTCATCGATAAGATTATACCCTGCAGGGGTGCACTATTGTACCCATACTCGCATGATCAACCCGGTCAAAAACATTAGGGCCTTCAACACGACTCATTCCTTCACTATAGCAAGTCCAAGTGCCACCCATATGAGTTATTACCCGCGTCAGGAGTCCAGCCGAATCTCAATTGCGGACTCATTAGTTTGTGTCCACGCGCCATGCGGCTCAAACCATAGTAGGAACTGGCCGCTTTGCACGCACCACCCCTATATGACTCTCCGTATCAAGTAACCTCTCATCGAACATCATCATCATGCACGTGCATATGAGCAAATAGAAAACCTGAACTACTTTGCGGCACATGGACGAGTTGGAGATCCGTTCAAAGTCGAGGGGGGCTCCGTTGGGCCACACACAAGTGGTTAGTGCGCTCCAAATTGGATCCGAGGACAAAATCTCAGTTCCTAGGTCGACACTGAGCAGAACAAAGCACCTCGCAAGGCCTTCCGCCCGGTGCCTTATCTTTTAATTATAATACCAACATAAGACAGCAGTTTATTAAAGTTAAACAATCTATCATACTAAGCATATGAGATAAAAGAACAGACGGAAGACTCGCACAACCAAATCTAAGCATGCACTACGACTCATAAAGGCCAACAGATAAAGATTCAAGGGGTGATAGGTTGTGGGGATATAGCTGTATAGGCTGCAGGATATTCATGTGATGGGATCGCAATTTAAGAAACGATATCTAGGATAGCATAGATCAAAAGGCAAGTATGAAAACCAAACAATCGTGTAACATGTTAGCAGAAGCTTGCCTAGCAGCTCGTGGCCCGGCACAAAAGTTGGAACCTCAGTTTTGTAGGTACTCGCAGCAAGCACGTCGTCGTCTACCCAGAGAAAAGTCAAACACAGACAATAGGAAACAATAATAAATACATGGAATGCGCAAACAATTAATGTGACAAATGGCATGCGATGATTATGTTACATTAAAGCGGGGATGAAATCACGGCAATTAATTATGGTGCAAATTATTTATCTACAACTCAAATGAAATGTGTATTAGCATGGCAAGACATGGCATAGATGGTATGAGAAAATTAAATGGAATTAGGGTATTATATATTTATTACCCCACACATTCCATATTTAATTAAGTAGTCGCATTTGTTAAATTAAACTAAGCATTAAAAATAAATGATGCAGAATGACATAAGAATGTTATTTTATTGTTCATTGCATTTTGATGATATTAAAACATATAAAGATTATTTTATTTGGAGTTACATGTTAAAAGTTATTGCATTTTTAATGTTAGGAGTGTTTCTGAAAAAACCCAGGTGACTTATCCGTGATGGGAAAAATAACTGGAAGGACTTCTGTGCAATTCCAGGTAACCAGGGGGCTCAGTGTAATTGCGCAGCGCCTCTGGAGTTTTTCTCACCGAAACAGAACACACCCAGGATACTGCCAGGCGGGCCCAGGTGCCACGCGAGCGGGTGTGCGCTGCGCTAGCCTCCATGGTCACTGACCGGTGGGGCCAGGGGGTCCGAGAGCGGCGAGTATGTGTTAATGTTAGATCTAGGCTAGGTTTTTTTTCAGTAGAAGGGGATTATTAGCCTGACGAAACTGAATGTGGAGTTTCTGACGAAACTGAAAGCCGTACGCGACAGATAACAGCGGCGAAGCGAAACTCGACGCCGGCGATCTTATTTCAGCGGCGCTGCTGGTGCGGGTGTGTGCGCTGGGGTACGGCAAGTATAGGGGATTCGTTTTTGTCCTCGGATCCGAGAAAGGCGTACGTTTTTGACAGGTTCGTGCTCGACGCCGGACAGGTGCGTGCGGCCGTGGCGGAGCAGTCTCTGGTGCCGGTGAAATTCAGCGAACTGAGTCGATTTGGAGGGGGGAAAGGAGAGGGGAATGTTGCTTCTCACCGGGAGGAAGATGGTGGTGAGAGGACGGAGGTCGGGGAGGCCGGGAATGAGTGGACGGTGCCGGGGAAGGAGCGGCGGCTATGCGGACGGCGTCAGTGACGGAGCGGTTGCAGCACCTCCCTGGTGCGGCTCTTGGGCGACGAAGGAGGAGGAGGGGTTGGTGCTGCTCCTGGCGTGTGGTAGATGGAGGGGGAGGCGAGGATTAGCGGGGACCCGAACTCAATATTACCTCGGCCATGGCGACGGCAGAGGAAGGGGAAAGAGCGAGCGGCGGCGGGGTAGAGGGAAAATGGGTGGCTAGGGTTAGGGTTTTTGGCGCGGGGCGGCTTAAGAAGGAAGAGGAGGGAGCAGTGGGCGTGCATGGCAGTGGGGGCAAGCCATGGCGTGAAGTGGAAACCGACCTCGTCTCCTCGTCCGTACGATGAAGAAGAGCCGGAGCAGGCCGAGTCGACTGGGCTGGGCCGAACGTGGCCCAGTTTAGCCAGGTAAGTCTCTCTCTGCCTTTTTTTGTTTTTTGCTTTTTCCTTTTCTTTTATTCTTTTCTGGTTTTTTATTTTTAAAACAAAATAGAAAATAAACATGATAAAAACTGAAGAACAATTTTAATAGTTTCAAAATAGCCAAGTTAAAATACTGGTTTGATTATTTGTAAATAGTTTGAAACTTCATTTGAATTTATTTGAAAAAGCATTTGAATTTAAATATGAAACTTAAATTTGGAATTTGAATTTGAAGCAATATATTTGATTAAATGCAAACACATATGGTAATGATGGCATGATGATACACTTTAACACACACAAGCTCAACGTTTTAGTAATGTTACATTTGGGATGTTACACATTTGTAGATAAATAATATAAAGCATCCAAGTATTAACTAATCATAAGCATGCATTCTAATTTAGTTGTGCGTGCTCGCAATGAGAAACTTGCACATCATCTTTTGTCCTCCTAGCCCGTTTGCAGCGGGGCCACTAGGGAATCTACTGTCAATTAAGGTACTCCTTTTAATAAAGTACCTGAGCAAAGCATTAACATTCTGTGAACACATGTGATCCTCACATCATAGCCATTCCCTCCGGTTATCCCAATTGCTGTGATTTGGGGTCATCGGTTCCGGACAATAGTATGTGTACACAACTCATAGATATGATCCAAAACAATGATTATTATCATGATACAATAACAAGTCCGGATCTGAAATCATGGCACTCGGGCCCTAGTGTCAAGCATTAAGCATAACAAGTTGCAACAATGACTTAAAACAACGATAACGGTTACAAGGCTCCATGCCCTAATAATCTTACATCTATTAAATGAGTGATCGCATCCAAGCCCTACCATCCCCTCAAGCCTACAGCGGTGAATTACTCACTCATAGATGGGGGAAACATGGATGGTTTATGGAGAGGCGTTGGTAATGATGATGGCGATGATCCCCTTTGATTCCCCGTCCCGGAAGGGTGACGGAACAGAGACATTTGGTCCCCGAACTAGGGTTCGCGGTGGCGGCGGCATACGGTGGTGTTCGCTGAAAAGATGGATATCCCCCGATTGTTTTTAGGTCAAGAGGGTTAACTAGCCGCGAGGGGTTCGCGAGGGGGTGACCGAGGCGGCCACACCACCTGTTGGCGCGGCCAGGTGGCACCCGCGCCACGGGGTGGTGTGGGCCCCTCGAGCCTCTCCTCCGTTTGGTCTTCATGGTTTTGGGTTCCCCTCGGATGGAAAATAATTCCTGGATGTCTTTTGGGATTTTTCTCCGAAGTTGATATTTCTGCACAAAAAAAGAGACACCAGGGTAATTCTACTGAAACCAGCGTTAGTTCGCGTTAGTTGCATCCAAAACACACAAATTAGAGGTAAAACAATAGCAAAAGTGTTCAGGAAAGTAGAAACGTTTTTGACGTATCAACTCCCCCCAATCTTAGATTATTGCTTGTCCTCAAGCAATTCAGTTAACAACTAAGTGCGATAAAAGAACTTTCACGAACTCATTTGCTCATGTGATGTAAATATTCTCATTATGAGGACAAATGCTTAGACTATTCATAATAAGACATATATAAACAGTGTCACCCAATAGTTATGTAAACCATGAAAAGATGCCAATTATACCGACGATAAATAACATGAAACATATCAATTCACAAGATTGCAAGGCTCATAAGAAAGTATGATAAAGTGGTATCTCGCTTGCCCGAATGTAACAGCAAAACATAAATGCTCAGGCACCTTTGAGTTTCAAGGGAACACTAGAGATAAAGATATCAAAGATAAAATCATCTAGATTACACTGCGGCTAACATATTAAGGGACAAGCACATTAAACTAAGAATGACAATTATGCTCTCAAGAAGGTGCCTAAAGAAGGATGGTGACTTATCAGTAAAGTAGAAGATATGCCCTTCATTGAGTGAAGTAGGGATTCAACATGTGTTAGAGCTTCTTATCATTTTGAAAACATAGGTAAAATTGTTTTTGATTGGTGGTTGTTAGGTTAACGAATTGCAACAGAGTTCTTGTTATCTTCCATACTAAGCAAGTTGAGAGTGGTTTCGATTATTTTTAAAACAAAGCACTTATAATATGCATCTTTATATTCATTTTGATAGCTTGACACTCCTCCCCACCTTGCTAACAAACCATGGCTAACCGAATCCTCGGGTGCCCACCAAACAATCTCAAACCATGGAGGAGTGTCTATTTTTATTTCTCAAATCCCTTCTTGATATTATAATGGTCTGACCAGCTCTTTGCAAAATTAGTGACGAGCAGATGTAGCATGTAACTCAATTACTTAATTAGTATGGAAGATAATAAGACCAACTACCACTTCCTCATGAGCTTAAAATAGTGGCACAAATTGAGAAGTGTTTGAAGGTTTTAAAGGTAGCACATGCGAATTTACTTAATTGGTTTGAAATTGCCACGCATATGTATTTATAGTGGACTCTTTGGAATAACTTGGTTTTCAGGGATTTGGAAGCACAAGCATTATCTCAGCTTAGTACAAGTGGAGGCTAGAAAAAGATGGGAAAGCGACAATTCAAGTGCAATAACCGTGATAATCATGCTTGCGACGAAATAGAATTAACGAAGGCATAATAAAGATACAAGAACTCTGAGGCAAAATATGTCATCAAGGCTTAATTGACTTTGAGTTTTCAGTCATAACATGTGTAAGCAGGTGACAAGTCAATTCAAATGAATTATTCAGAGCACGATACCACAATGTCATATTTTATTATGAGCAAAACAATGCAAGCAAATATCCAAAGAGACATGACATCCATCATAAATAAATTGGAAACGATCATAAGAGAACACGAACTACTAATTATCCACCAATCTACATATACCTTATGCGAACCATTTAAGCATGCTCACATGAATGAGTATATGTACAAAAATGAGAAAAAAATAGAGTTCATTACCAGCCTCTTACCCAACTCAAAATTGTCATAGATCATCATAATTGCCTTATCACTTGTGTGCTTGAAATATATGAAATAATAACCAATCTTCATGGAGTAACTGAAGGTAATGACATCTGAAACAAACTATACAAAAGCAAAGAGAAACAAAAAATATTTGTGGGTTTTCGGATTTAGAAACTGAAAAAAGAACAGCCGGCAAAGACGCATTTTTATAAGGGTCTTAACATGCCCAGATCAGAAAACTCAAAACTAATGAAAGTTGCGTACACATCTCAGGAATATGCACAGCACATTTCAGGTAATTCCGACGTTCCTGTGAAAAGTTATGAATTTAACGGTGGACAGCAGAAATCTGTCCATGCGTGAAACAGCACGCAACAATATTGAACTGAAATAAATACTAAGCATATTAATACTAGATACCAGAACAAACCAGCAAGAGAAATAACAAAAATCTTTTTGGTATTTTTGAGTTTATAGAAAGCAAACAAAGCATGAACAAAAGAAAGAAAACTAAAACGAAACATGGATATACAAAGTACCAAATGGTATGATATATAAGTGAGTGTGCTATCGGTATACCTCCCCCCAAGTTTAGGCTTTTGGCCTAAGTGGAGATCAAGGCCAATGTGAACGGGAATCTGGCACCTAGAGGGGGGGTGAATAGGTGCTACTACAAATGTTAGGTCTTTTCAAATTTAGGCTCAACACAAAGGTAAATTCTCTAGATATGCAACTACGGTGAATTTACCTAAATGACAAGCTAAGCAGAAACAAGATAAACAAGACAAGCGAGTAAGGAAGAAAGGACAAGGGGAACCAAGGGAAGCACGCGGAGACGAAGATGTAATCCCGAGTTCCACCCAAGGGTGTACATCTCGTTGGAGAGGTGTGCGCTACCACAACAGGTTAGACGCAACGCAACAAAGGCTCACCTTCTTCTCCGATGAACTCAACACAAAGGTTGCGAGTTCACCTTCCACTATTGATCTGTAGTGTACATGCACTTAAAATATGGCAGGTACCTGTGTATAGTGCAAATCCCTGCATCTATTCGTTTGCACACACAGATTACGATGTAATATCACAACAAAGTATTAGTTTATTACAACGCTGATCCAGACTTAGAAAATATTCATTACAATTTGCATAGCGTAAAGCTAGGAGTGAACAGAGTAAACAGCGGAAAATTATTCTTCATGGAGTCCCCATCATCAGCATGTGCCACAGGCGAGCATGTTGGTTGAAGACTCGAAACCCTTAGCAAAATCTCACACATCATCAGAACAGTCTGCAATAAGAAAAATATTGCAACAACGTGGGTCAGAACCATTTAAAAATGGAACTGGCAAGTGACACTATGGTGGATACTTAGAGGAATAACTCTATAACCTATATGATTATTTGGCTGGTGGAGCTCAAGGCTATTTTCAAGAAAGCAAGTTTTTCCTAACTCTTTGAAAACAACTTTTCCTAGTTGAGACAAATATGGTATGAAAGCCATAGTCTCAATCTACCCTTGTTCAGCCATCAAGTTTTAATTTAAAAGTTGGAATGGTGGAATCCTCCGTTGACGTCCTCTGTTCAGCTGCTCAATTGTCCGTTTCCGGGAACACGGCTAAGTACTTAGATTTTAACTCTGCAGAGGTTGTGCATGTTCACCATTGTACCCATTCAACCCAAACTATCCTTTACACATTTGTAGTGATAAGGAAAAGGAGAAGAATGAGACGAGATCTTTCAGAATCATTTTCCCTCCCCATGTTGGCCTGACGTGCTCCACCTACAAATCCTCTACCACCACCTGTCAGGCCGGGGCGAGTCCACGCAGCTTAGTTGATCAAGACAGAGCCCATATTGGCAATGGCTGCACGGGAAACAATCTTCACTCAGAGTTCTTCAGATTCCTCTGCTCCTGGGTGGACATCCACAAGTGAATATCCCACAGGTAAAACCCCTGGGGACAACACTCAACTCATACAGCCAAGAAACCAATTCCACCCAGGTGTTTGATTATAACTTAGTAGAATTTAACATTTTATCAAAATAGTTTTGCATAGCATCATAATTGTACTAAGTATTTTCATAGGAACCTACACACAGGAATAAGGAATTTTAAACAGGTCTAGCATAGCATTTCTACTAAATCCTAAACATGCTTAGGCAAATAAACTACTCATGCATAGAAAAATACTAGAACTTTTATGAGGTGTGCCACTTGCCTTTGAATGAAGTCTTTACTCACAAACTCTTTTCAACGTTATTCGGAGCTCTCCGTTCAATCTAACAATATAGGTAAACAACAATACAACAATCAACAGCAAGCACAACTACACAATGCATACAAACACATACTAGATGAATAAACAAGTTTTATAGAACTTCTAAGGAAAATATGTTTATGCATGATGTGCCAAATATTCCTAAGGGCTAGAAATGCTTTCATACCATAAAAATCTTTTAAGTTAATGCAGGGCAAATAGGTTGGTCCAAAAGGACTAAGGGCTAAGGTCATAAGTTGGTCAAAATTACTTTGTTATAAATCTATCTTGAATAAGCACTTTAATGACTTAGTCATGAAGTGCATAACTACTTAGAGAAAATACTAACTCTATTCTTCGAAGTGATCAACAATTATTATCAACTCTTTGTAAATTGGATATTCACTATAGTGAGAGAGACAGACACCCGGCCAGCCACTTAAGTTGTGGAACAGGTCTCATGTACGTGGACATGTAAGGTTTGTCTCCAAACCGCTTCATCTCACTATGCTGCTAGGATTCAACAAACTTCAAAGATGATAACATCATGATCAAAATTTGTTTAAGTCTAAAAGACAAGATTAGGAACGAGGGAAAAGATAGAAAGAAAGATGTAGTTGGTCTTCCAGGCTTCATCTCCAGACTTGTAATATTCTCCTTGGTGATGTATTGATTGAATTCTTGTAGACTTAAATAATCTTCAGACATGATGATTTTTGTATCACCTAGGCTGGTCTTGGATTTAACTTAGTCTTCATGAAGTCTCAGAGAAGAAAGGAGAAAAGAAAGAGAGGAAGCAGGACTTAGAAAATATAGTTGGTTGGTCTTCATGACTTCTACTTGATTTTCTTCTAAGTGCTTCTACTCCTTGGAGATACTTCTGAAGTCTTGTTTTGGCTAAGTCCTTCATTGGCCTTCTAGCTCCATGTTGAAAATCCTAAGTGTCTAGTGCATAGCACTTTACCACAAATGCTAAGTTGAAAATAATCCTATCTTAGAGAAAATGGGGGGGAGTTTTCCTATGAGAAGTAGAACTATATAATAAAATATATTATGCATGCAATGCACTTTTTAATCATAAGAAAGCATCAAAATAACTTTTGTAATTTCTTTAATAGTATGTATGAGGTTATAAATGCAATTTAATTAATTTCTATTTTTGCAAAATATATAATAAAAGGAATAACTATAAAGTTAAAGTTTTATGTGATTTTAATTTTATAACAAATTTTTATAAAATGGTCTTTAATAGACAGAGGGCATTTAATTAAATTTATAGCAATTTGACTAAATCAAAAATAATGTTTCCATTAAAAGTTATGTAAAAAAAATAGTCAAACTATTCAATTTAGACATACAACTATTAAATTATCAAAACTAATACTCAAAATTATTTTATAACAGAGGCATATTATAACACATATTCTAAAGTTTCTAGAACGGTTTTATTTGCAATTTTTGAAATTATAGATTTAAAGTTATGACAAAAATACTCAAATCCACCATTTGACATTTGAATATTTTAAACTAAATCAAAATTGAATTTTAACAGATCTAAAATATTCTACATGTCAAGAGCTTTCCAAATATATATAAATATTTGAATTTGGATAAGTGAGTAAAAAGTTATAACAATTCTAGGTGACAGGGGCTTTTCTGCAAAACTGCCATTTAAGCTAAATAAAAGAAAACAATTTCCACTTGTGCGCTGACTGGGCTGCTAACTGTGTGCTGACTGGGATGTGACGTGGATAAGTGAAGCGATCTGGATCGTCAGATCTAGATCCAACGGATCAAAACAGATACCGATTCGATTTAAAAAGATCTAATCTCGGCCACACGATTTAGATCCAAGGGCTGACAGGGGTTGACTAGTCGTGGCGGCGCGCTCCTCGCCGGAGACGAAGACGACGGCGGCGCTGGCGCTCGGCTTCAACGCCGTCGGTGTTGCGGGGGGTCTCCTGGCCTCGAGGAGGACACGACGACGTTCAGCGGAAGGTGGCGGAGTTGATGGTGGTGGCGCCGATCCCGCGCGCGTCTGGATGTGGTCGGGGCGTGCGGCCGGAGTGGTGGTTGCGGCGTCGATCTTCGAGTCGAGCACGGACTCGTCAATCTGGCGAAGAATAAAACACAAGAAAAATCACACGGGTGCGCACGGACACGGCGAGTGGAGTGGACGGAGTCTCGGGGCTTGGGGTAGTTTACCTCGCTGGGGATGGAAGAAATATGGCGGTGGAGGAGATGAACTCTGGCGAGCCCGTGCGGCGGCCTGGCAGCGTGAAACGAAGGGGGAGGAGAGGGGAAAGACGCGGCAGAGGATGGGGGATTTATAGGGCAGGAGAGGGAACCGAAATACGCCAATTACGCACGGATTAGAGGAAGGACATCGCCGGCGTGATTTCCGGCCGGAGGAAGACGACGATGACGTCAGCGATGACGTCATCCAGGTAATTTCCTTTTCTGTTTTATTTATTTAATTCATAACTTTTGATTTAAATGTCCAAATGAGGTCAAACAAATTTCTAAAAATTTGTAAAATTCATATCTATGCTTTAAACCATTAGTGGGTATGTTTTGAAAACTTTTTAAAATTAATAATTTTGAAATATTGGTTTAATACAAATTTGACACTTAAAGTCAAATTTGAAATTATATCTTAATTAAATTTTCTTTTGGCTAAATAAAATTTGTAAAATACCCATATTCAAATATATTTGGATTTAAGTTATTTAAACTCATTTTCAATAACCATTCATTTCTATTTTGGTATAATAGTAAAATAACTAAATATAAATATTTTTAAGGAGATAGGAAATATAATAAATTAAATTTTAATTCATAATATTTTGTGTACCATTATGTTTTATATTATGCTTATTAATTTGAAACTTCATAACAACTTTGGAAAATATTTTAGATTTAATTCTTTTCTTATATAGAATATATATTCATGAAGTCATTTTATGTTTTGAAAATAAATGAAAATCATTTAAGCTAATGAAATGTTTATTTGGATAATTAATTAATTATAAAATATATGAAGTTATTAAAGTTATAAATTATAGGGTTGTAATTTCAACACTAGGTTTGAACTTAGTTGAAGAATGAAAACCATTTGGCAAAACAGATTATGTTTAAATAGTTTAAAAGAATACTTCTAAATATTATTTTAATTTATGAATAGCTATGGCTAGGTTATTTAAATCAAATACTTATAAAGAAACTTTTTATTACAAGGCAATGGTTTGAAATTTTGTAAAACATTTGTCAAATTACATATTGAGGTTTTCAGAAATACAATGGATAATAAAATGCTTAACCTGAAACAACTTTTGAAAATAATGTTTACTTGAGTTATTTGAAATATTAAACTCTTTCAATATGTTTGAAGTCTTTCATAGTTGGTTTTCTTATGCATTTAATGTTTTATTTTAATCAAAAACAAAAGGTTTTAAATTTAAGTGATTTTTGAACATTATAAAATGTTGGGATGTAATATGATCCCCTTTTAGGGCGGAGATCGAATCCCTTACAAACGCTTGAGGCACACACCCACAACTTAATTGGGGGCTCTCAAGATGACCACAAAAGGTCAAGCTTACACCAAGTACCAACAATGGTGAGATCTAGGTTTTCCTAGAGGAAACCCTAGACTCGAAATCCCCAAGTGAATGGGGGAAGATTACAAATCGCTTCGGTGAAGTAGTAGATCGGGGCCTTCTCCTACACTCCTCCAAAGATCAACGAGTTTGGGTGGAGGAGTTGGAAGATCTTGAAGATTTGAGCTTCAGCACATTTATGATGAGAGAGAGTGTAAGACCTGAAATGGCTGGAGGTAGGTGGAGGGGTATTTATAGCCCCTCCAAGAACTAGCCGTTTTTCACTATGCCGGCCAGAACTTCCGGTCACTTAAGCCGGAACTTCCGGTCACCCTGGAAAGTTCCGGCCAAAGTTCCGGAGGAACTTCCGGCCTGGCCAGGGCGCAGACAGTTACAGACTTAGAGAAAAACCAGCATGTTCAGCACCGGAACTTCCGGTGGTCCGGGCGGAACTTCCGGTGGTCCGGCCGGAACTTTTGGTGGCCCGGAAAGATCCGGCCAAACTTCCGGCCAAAGTTCCGGTTTTGCCCGTGCTCGGGCAATTCCTGACTTAGCAGATTTCTCTGCTAGTCAGCCCCGGAACTTCCGGTCGCCCGGAATGTTCTGGACAAAGTTCCGGTTTTGCCCGTGCGCGGGCAAGTTTTAACTTAGCCGATTTTCTCTTTTGTCTAGACCGGAACTTCCGGTGGCTGGCCGGAACTTCCGGTGGCCCAGAAGGATCCGGCCAAACGTCCGGCCAAAGTTCCGCCTTTGCCAGAGCTTAAATTCTGAAGGACTTAGCCGTTTTCTGGCCAGCTAGAAATGTCCGGTGCAGGCCTAGAAGTTCCGTCCCGTAGGCCGGAACTTCCGGTCACAGCACCGGAACTTCCGGCCTGACAGAACAGGAAAAACTGCCAGCCAATTCTCTCTTTTAATCCTGTTGATCTTCATCCTTTTTGTTCTTCAAGATTATGTAGTATCTGAAATACTTAGGCACACCGTTAAACATCCTTTTCGTGTTGTCATTACTATCCAAAACTTAGGAGACAGAAAATGCTCTTTCAATCTCCCCCTTTTTGGTTAGAGATGACAACACAAACGGGACAAAGGATTTGCAAAAAATAAACGGGTTCCCCCTAAATATGTGCACTATTAAATCTTGTGTTTGAATACAAGTGCGCATCTATTTAGCATCACAGCTCCCCCTATCTTTTACAATCCTCGCAAGTTCATCATACGAGGAATAGATAGCATAACTTGCTGAAATAAAAAATAAGGTAAGACACGACTAAACTGATTACATCACAATGTTCCACACGTCTTACCACATGCTAAAAGATAGAGTTCCAAATAACACGACTAAAAAGTTCAAGAAGCACAAGTTAAGACCGAAAGAGAAATAAAGGCTTGTGGTTCCACCCTTGCAAATCCCCGAGAAGTCCTAATAGATAAACTTCTCCCCCTTTGGCATCTTGCAACACCAAAAAGGGAGAAGATCAATGCTAACGCCCCAATAGTCAGTCGGAGGCGTGGTCCAAGCCATCCACATCCTCATCCATGGCATATTCATCATCTGTGAGATCTTCTGGCACATCAATGTCCCATCCAATCCCTCTTGCATTCCAATGCTTGTATTCAACGAGAGGAGGAGGAGCAGACGGTGGATTGGGCATCTTCAGGTGAGCCATCATGGTGGACTGGTTCGTGAGGATGGCATGATTCTGCTCATATATGGCATAGTCCTCCCTGTGCAGACAAGAGCCCATGTGCATGATCTTCTCAAGAGCCCTCACAAACCAAAGACGCTTCTTCTTGGATGCCTTCTTGACTAAGGGGTCGGAGGAAACACGGTTGCGCCCAGTGGTGGCTTCCTCACCATCATAAGTACCCATGGGGCGAGTTAGAGCAGCCAGGTGGGATTTCTTCATGTGTAGACGAACAGGCTTGTGAAAGGTGCATTCAAGGGCAGCGTCCACATCTACTTGCTCCTCAGGGGTGAAAGGAAACCTGTCCTTGATGAGAAGCATGATGTAGGGTGCATAGGGAGGCACCTTCCTATGGAAAATGGCATAGTGCATCTCGCGGAAAATGAAGTCCATGACATCAAAGGAGAATGAGTTGGGCTCGGGCACGGAGTCTAAGAGGTACGCTTGGCTCGCCAAAGCCATGAGATGGACAAGTCCTCGACGAATAGCATCATTGTTCCCTACACTTGGAGCAATGGAGTGGCGGAACATCCGAAGGACAATGTCATAGACGGGCTTCAAGCCATGGGTGCCGCCAATGGTTCCATTAGTCTCATAGCACTCGACCATGTCATTCTTTTCATAGCGGTCATCATCATTGTGCAATCTCATACCAGCAGGCTCATCTAACGCATTGAAGGGGTAACCAAGTAGCGCAGCCAAGTCCTTCAAGGAAGCCTGAAGTCTGAATTTCCCTGACATCCATGTCATCCCAATGTTGGGGGAGTCATCAAACACGACAGTGGAGAAGAACTGATGGATCAAGGAAATGTTGTAGTTGCATTGACGGGACATAAGAGGCCGAAGACCAAGAGCATCCACAATAGTGACAGCACCCCCATAATAACTACGCTTCTTCTCGAGATACTCGAAGTCAATAGACTGCAACGGGCACACGCGCTTCTTCTCAGAGCAGCCGCAGTAGAGTTCATCATGGATGTAACAGCCCTACTGTAACTTTCCTTTTGGTGTGCAATAAAATTGTCGAATCATGTCATCATTCCATAATTGGTGGCATTTAATTAAATATGTCTCCCAAATGTGTTCTAAATTTAAAATTCTTATTTGGAATTCAAATGCTTTCAAATAATTTCATTTGAAGTTTCAAATTATTTATAAATAACCAAACTAGATATTAATATGACTAATTTGAAACCATTAAAAATTATTCAAAAGTTATTTTTATGACTCTTCTCTTATTTGTTTTACAAATACAAAAATCAGAAGGTTTTGAAAAAGAAAAAGAAGTCAGCACACAAAAAAAAAAAAAAAAAAAAAAAAAAAAAACCTGGCCGAGCTGGGCTGAATCAGCCCAGCCCGACCCAAACAGGCCCAGCTATCTCGTCTCCCTCCTCCGTACTGCACTTTCCAGCGAGGCACGGCAATGGCAGAGGCTGCCATGCCGCCCCCACGCCACCTGCCCGGCCCCCTCTCCTCCTATAAGCTGCGTAGCCCTCGGAGAGAAACCCTAACCCTAGGCCCCCTCTCCCATCTCGCAGTCGCCGCCCTCTTCTTCTTTTCCTCTCTGAACCCACACCGGCCGAAGCCTTTTCTCTCTGAACTTCGACGGCGCCCCGCCACCGTGGTCGTCGCCTGGCTAGGAGGAGGCCAGGGATGGGACCGCCGTGCCTCCCTCTACAGTTCTGCTGAAGATCGTCTCCACCCCGACGCCCGGAGACGCCTCTTCTTCCTCTTCTTCCCCGCGGCCGGCGACCGTCCGCCGCTTGAATTCCGGCGAACCGGTCCTCCTCGAGCCGCCTCTCCTCGCCAACGAGCTCCCCTCGGTGAGCAGCGCCAGATACCCTCCTTCCCCCTCCTTTTTCGTCGTGGATCGCCGGAGCTTTCCGCTGCGTCGGCGAGCACGCCGCGGACGCGCCCCTGCCCGTACCTGTCGATCACGAACCCGAGCTGGAGCGCCGTTGTACTTTCGTTTTGAGCACGGGAACGAGTAGTTAGGGTTCCGCACACCCCACACACACACGGACGGAGCTGCGCCGCCCAAACATGGTCACGCCGGCGTGATTCCTCCGCCGCGCGCTGCTCTGTCGAGCCCCCTGTTCCAGTCTTCAGTTTCGTCAGAAACGAAACACCGAGCGTTGTCTACCTAAAACCTAATCTAAACGTTAGCTAACACTAGCACTAATTAGATCTACTGGCTAACAGCGCGCTCGCTCCGCTCGCCCGCACGCGCGAGTTCGAATCCCCCCGGAAGCAGTGGAAAATGCCCCATTTTTGCAGCGCACGCTGACAGCCTGGCCCCACCGGTCAGCGACCGTGGAGCCAGCGCAGCGCCACCCTCGCACGTCCGCGCCACGCTGGCGCCCGGGCCCGCGCGCCAGCCCCTCTGGGTAGCCACGCGCTCGGTGAGAAAACCCCAGGGCCGCTGCGCTTTTGCACCGAGACCCCCTGGTTTCTGTCTTTCGCACCTAAACCCCTCCAGTTACTGTTTCCATCACGAACAGGTCCCTGGAAATTTCAGAGAACACCCTACACTTATAAAATGCATAACTTTTATTTCCTAACTCCAAATTAAATAAACTTTATATGTTTTTATATCAGAAAAATGCAATAAACATTAATATCACATTCTTATGTCATTTTGCATTAGTTATTTTAAGTGCTTAGTTTAAATTCACAAATGCATTTAATTGTTTAAATATGGAGTATGAGGGGTAATAATTATATAATACCCTAATTCCATTTAATATGCTCATACCTTTTATACCATATCGTGCCATGCTAATAAATATTTAATTTGAGTTAAAAAATAAATCACTTGCAATTAAAATAATAAATATGGAAGGTGTTGAGCAATTAATGCCTATTCCATTTGAATTATTTTTGATCACCACATCTGCTATATTAAGTAACATTTAAATTCATGGCTACACAAATAACTTGCACCCTAATCTTTTGCCGGGATTTCATCCCCGCTCTAATATGACTTAATCATCTCATACCATATCGCATCATCATTTGCTTGCGCATATCTCTGTATTGATTATTGTTTCCTATTGTCTGTGTTTGGCTCTCTTTGGGTAGACGACGACGTGACTGCTGCGAGTACCTACGACACCGAGGTTCCAGCTATCGTGCCAGGCTACGAGCTGCCAGGCAAGCTTTTGCTAACCGGTTACACGATTGTCGGGTTTTCATTCCTGCCTTTTGATCTATGCTATCCTAGTTATCGATTCTTGAATTGCGATCCCATCACATGTTTATCCTGCAGCCTATAAAGCGATATCCCCACAACCCATAACCCCTTGCATGTTTATCTGTTGGCCTTTGCGAGTCGTAGTGTATGCTTAGGATTGGTTGAGCGAGTCGTTCCTTTGTCTATATCCCTTATGTTTAGTATGATATTTTGTTCTACTATAATAAACTGCTGTATTATTTCTGGGGCTCTATAATTAAAAGATAAGGCACCAGGCGGAAGGCCTCGCGAGGTGCTTTGTTCTGCTCAGTGTCGACCTAGGAACTGAGATTTTGTCCTCGGATCCAATTTTGAGCGCACTAACCACTTGTGGGAGGCCCAATGGAGCCCCCCTCGACTTTGAACGGATCCGCAGCTCGTCCATGTGCCGCAAGTAGTTCGGGTTTTCCATTCGCTCATATGCATGTGCATGATGATGATGATCGATGAGAGGTTACTTGGTACGGGGGTCATATAAGGGTGGTGCGTACGAAGCGGACAGTTCCTACTGTGGTTTGAGCCGCATGGTGCGCAGGCACAAACTAATGAGTCCGCAATTGAGATTCGGCCGGACTCCTGACGCGGGTAACAACTCATATGGGTGGCACTTGGACTTGCTGTAGTGAAGGAATGAGTCGTGTTGAGATGCCTTAGCGGGTTGATCATGCGAGTATGGGTACTGTAGTGCACCCCTGCAGGGTATAATCTTATCGATGAGCCGTGTCCACGGTTATGGACGACTTTGGTGATGATGCTGGCTAACAAGATCTAGACAAATTACACCTAAACCTTGTTAATTAAGGTGACTAGTAATATAGCATTACTTACACCCTAAATGGTAATTAAAATTGTTAAGTGTGAGTTTTCCCGGATTGCTTCCTCATACTTGGTTGAGGGGGTTAATCCGAGAATGGGTTATGACTGGTGTCAGTTGTAGGTGGATATTTAAGCGCTCTCTTATCCCTCTCTAATTAGACGGAAGTTTTAGCGTGTCTCTTTAGTCTGCTAGTGCTGCTGCCGCTAAGTACACTTACCCCCATATTTTTGGGAATCTTACAGTTTTGTAACCTGTTAGCTTAAGTTTGTTCGATACGCTTCGGTGTATTGACCCGTTCGCGGGCTATGGTTTTTCTGCAGTTGAGGATCCTTCACTCGACCAGTTGGGTGGCTACTACGTGGAGTTCGACGACGAGAGCTACGACGAGTAGTTAGAGTTCCCCTGGGCTACTTCCTGGTGGACTGCGTGGACGGGCCTTCTTTTTTTTTTTCGTTTCGGCCTTGAGCCCTTTGCTTCTTGTCTGTACTCAGACCGGTTTGTTTCCGCTGCTTGATGTAATGTTGGGACATGTGTCCTCTGATTGGTGCCATTTGGTATATTTTGCTCAGTGAGAGCTTTTGGATATTATTTCCTTTCTTTGTGTCTTAGGTTTATTCTGTGGTTTCGACTTGTTAAAAATCCGACTCGTATACCATGTGTGTATGGTTGAAGTATACGAGTTGGAAGACTTTTTGGGTTCTTGTATGCACAATCTGGAAACGTATGTGACGTTGGGGTCGCCAAGAACTGTCGGCCGATGATCCATTCCGAGCATGGCCTGATTCTTCCTGGGAGTGGTAACCCCAGTATGTTCTTGGTTGTGTGGCCCAACCGATACGTTTTGTTTGTGTAACTTGAATTCAGGGTCTGACAGTTGGTATCAGAGCTTAAACGCCCTCAGGTTCCCTTCTACTGGTCGTTGTTTGAGTCTAGAAAAATATTTTTGTAGTTATCAGGAAATCTAAAACGTGAGAGTAGGAATTCTGTTCTTTTACTTCTTTCCCCACCCACCCTCCCTGTTCTTCTGGTAAGGAAGTGTTACGATAATTCCCTTCTCACCTTAATTTTAAAATTTAGGACATCACGTGTTCTGGGTTTTCCGTAGTACCATAGTTGCAGGTGGTTTGTGTCGTTTTGGTGGTTATCAACTTCTTCGGCTATGTTCAGTTTCAATCTCGAATCAATCAGTGGTTGTTCTACCTTTCTATGGTTTTCATCTCCTAGTCATTGTACAATTTGTTCTGTGCAATCAATCCTTTTGTTTCCGGAGGCTAACTTCTACTTCAAACTGCTATGTAGATGGCGCACTATCAGGTGGTGCGTAAGACCCACTGTGAGCAGACTACCGGTTACCCGAAGCTTCTCACAAGCATGGTTGACTTTGTCGGTTTCAGCTACCTCCCGGAGTACCAGGTGTCCGAGATCCCCAGGGATTACGGACAGACCTTCTACAGAGCTACTGTTTGGATCAGCGGAGATGATGGGGATACTGTGCACAAGCACGTTGCTGAGGCTTCCACTGTGGACATGGCAGTACACTTGGCAGCTTACGATGCAGCTCTGGCTCTGCGCAGGGACTACTACTGCTTCAACAACCATCCATTCTGCTATGTTCCATACTACCCCTACACGGACTCTCAGTACGAGCTCGTGGCTCTGGACATGACCGCTCAGTTTGGCCAGTCTTCAGACTCAGTTGCTGGGACTCTACGCTTGGAGCTAGCAGCAGTCCGTCAGCAGCTGCACCGGGCACTCTCTCACCTGGGGCAGTATGACAGGGGGAACGTCACACCAGACGCTTTCCCGAGGTTCCAGCTCGCTTTTCCGAGTCGTCTGTCCGCTGTGGGTGGATACATTCCAGAGCGGGGCCCTCTGATCACTACTGATCCAGACCACGTTGGACCACTACTGTACGGGACACAGACGCCAGATGCCTACTCCGTTCAGTTGCGACGCATTGTGCGAGACCACCGCTTGTACTGCGATCGTCGCTACACTCATCGCAGCAGCCTAGTTTCGTCTTCTGAGGGAAGCGAGAGCTAGTCTTCGAGTTGTATCTTTTCCTTGTTGTAGTAGCTATCCTTTGTACTGAAACCGTGTTGGTTGTACGGATGGTTAACTTTGTACTAGTAGCTGTCCTTATAGTACTGAAACCTTGGTGGTTGTACTGATGGCTAACTAAGTACATGGTTATGAACCTTTGTTATGAGAAGCTTATCCTTGTTATCCTACAGTTGGCAACTGTTTTTCTAAGCAAGAATTCGACTTTCCAAGTTTTCCCTGGCTTGGTGTATCTTGTCGCTGTTCTAATATCCAATGTCTCCAGGATGACGAACACCAGGAACAACCGCAACGCGGAAGACGCACCACCACCGCCTCCAATCACGGAGTTGCTTGGTCAGATGACCCAAGTTCTGGCTCAAATGGCCGAGAACCAAGTCTCTCAGAACAACAACGGACATCGCAATGAAGGCAATGCACGTGTGACCATCAAGGACTTCCTCGGTCTGGGCCCAAGGAACTTCGCTTCCCCCACTGAGCCGCTGGAAGCTGATGATTGGCTTCGCGAGATGGAAAGGACCCTTGCTATCGCCCACGTGGCTGAGCATGACAAGGTGCCTTACGTGTCCTACCTGCTTAGGGGCAAATCTGCCTCATGGTGGGAAAACTTCCAGGCTATGAGAGCTCCCGGGGTGGTTACCACTTGGGGGAATTTCAGGGCAGCCTTCCTGCGCCACCACATCCCAGAAGGTCTCATGGACAGGATGCGCGAGCAGTTTAACTCGCTGACGCAAGGCAAGATGGACGTGATGGAGTACAATGGTGAGTTCAATCGCCTTGCTCGTTACGCTGGTGATGAGGTGAACACTGAGGCCAAGAAGATGGCCAAGTTCCGCAAGGGTTTCAACCCCGCGCTCAAGTACAAGCTGAACCTCGTCAAGGCCGACAACTTCGGGGACCTCGTCAACATCGCGCTCAATGAGGAGCATGGGCGCAAGGTTTTCGAGGAGTCGCGCAAGCACTCTCGTGAGACCAACTCTTCTTCATCGTCAATCGCCGCCACTCCTGCTCGGAAGCGTCGGCTCTGGGTGCCTAACACCGCCTTCGCACGAGCTACCTACGTGCCAGGACCTCCAGGACTCGCGCCTCGCCCACCGAACCCGGCTCTTGCTATGAGGGGTTTCGGAGGACCGTCAAGGCCAACGGGCGCTCGTCCCAACGTGACCTGCTACCAGTGCGGGAAACCGGGCCACTACTCCAACAACTGCCCGGAGACCCGTACACTTCCTCCACCACCTCGCCCTGCTCCAACTCAGGCGATGGTCCGCGCACCTGCCCCGACTAGGCCTTTCGTCCCCAACAACAGGCCTCCGGCACGTGCTGCGCGGGTGAACCACATCACGGCTGAGGAAGCAGAAGAAGCTCCAGAAGTTGTTCTTGGTACACTTCCTGTCAACTCTATCTCTGCTAGAGTGTTATTTGATACAGGAGCATCTCATTCTTTCGTATCAGTTGGTTTTGCGGATTTACATGGGCTAATTCTCGATCCTCTACCCAAAAACATCGCGGTTACTTCTCCCGGTATGCAAATGACTTCTTCCAAGATAAGCCACGACAATGAAATCCAAATTGGAGGCCATATCTTCTTGGCATCTCTAATAATTCTCGGCAATTCTGATATTGATGTCATTCTGGGCATGGATTGGTTGAAGGCCAATCAAGCTAAGATAGACTGTTCCACAAAGACTGTAACTCTTTCTCATCCTTCTGGACAGATAGTCTATTCTCCAAACCAAACATCTTCGGCTCGGCTTTTCGCTCTCAATGTTGATCCTCTACCCTCCATAGAAGCTATTCCGGTGGTCCGAGACTTTCCTGACGTCTTTCCTGAAGAATTACCAGGTATGCCACCTGACAGAGCCGTCGAGTTCGTTATTGAACTAGAACCGGGCACTGCTCCTATCTCCAAACGTCCTTACAAGATGGGCCCCAAAGAACTGGCTGAGCTTAAGAGACAGCTAGAGGAGTTGGAAAGGAAAGGTCATATTCAACCTAGTACTTCTCCTTGGGGTTGTCCTACTCTGTTTGTCAAAAAGAGGGACACGACTGAGCGACTGGTTGTTGACTACCGTCCTCTGAACAAGAAAACCATCAAGAACAAGTATCCTCTCCCTCGCATCAACGATCTGTTCGACCAACTGGCGGGTGCTAAGGTTTTCTCCAAGTTGGACTTGAGGTCAGGTTATCACCAGATCAAGATCCGCAAAGAAGACATTCCAAAGACAGCCTTCACCACTCGTTATGGTCTCTACGAATACACTGTCATGTCTTTCGGTCTCACAAATGCTCCGGCGACTTTCTCACGTCTCATGAACTTCGTTTTCATGGAATACCTCGATAAGTTCGTGGTAGTCTATCTCGATGACATTCTTATCTATTCCAAAACCGAGGAAGAACACGGAGAACATCTACGTCTTATCTTGTCGAAACTCCGAGAACACCGTCTCTACGCCAAGTTCTCCAAGTGCGAGTTCTGGCTTCCTAAAGTATCCTACCTTGGTCATGTCATCTCTTCTGAAGGCATTTCTGTGGATCCAGAAAAAGTGAAGGCCATTGTTGAATGGTTGCCTCCTACGTCGGTAAAACAAGTCAGGAGTTTCCTGGGCATGGCTAGCTATTGCCGTCGATTTGTTGAGAACTTCTCCAAAATCGCTAAGCCTCTCACCGATCTTACAAGGAAGGATAGAAAGTTTCTTTGGACTCCAAAATGTGATGAGAGTTTCAATCTCTTGAAAGCTAAACTCACTTCTACTCCTGTTCTAGTTGGTCCAGACACTTCCAAACCTTTCCAAATATTCTGCGATGCATCTCTTCAAGGACTAGGCGCAGTCCTCATGCAAGAACGCAAAGTTGTGGCTTATGCATCTCGCCAGTTGCAGCCTCATGAGCTCAACTATCCTACACATGATCTTGAACTTGCAGCAATCATGTATGCCCTCAAGGCTTGGAGACCTTATTTGTTGGGGCACAGCTGTGAGATTTTCACTGATCACAAGAGTCTCAAATATCTCTTCACTCAACCAGACTTGAACCTCAGGCAAACAAGGTGGCTTGAGAAGCTCTCAGATTACGATCTTACCATCTCTTACACTCCAGGCAAAGCTAATGTAATGGCTGATGCTCTCAGTCGCAAATCCTATTGCAACAACCTCATGGTTGAGGACATCCAACCTCCTATTCATGAAGAATTCAAGAAACTCAACCTTCAAGTGGTTCCCTCTGGTTACCTTGCAAACTTGGTTGCCACTCCTACACTTGAGGATAAGATCCGTGCCGCACAGTTGCGTGATTCTGGTGTCAAGAACATCAAAGACAACATTGGCAAGGACAAGTACAAGAGTTTCTCTCTCGATGACAAGGGTACCTTGCGGTTTGAAGAACGCATTGTAGTGCCCAAACTTGACAGCTTAAGAGAACTCATTCTTAAGGAGGCTCACGATACTCCGCTTTCTATTCACCCTGGCAGCACAAAGATGTACCAGGATCTCAAGTCAATCTATTGGTGGACCAGGATGAAGCGTGAAATTGCTCGCTATGTGTCTCATTGTGATGTTTGCTGTCGTGTCAAGGCAGTTCATCAGACACCACCTGGACTTCTTCAACCACTGCAAATTCCTGATTGGAAATGGGACAAGATCGAGATGGACTTCGTTACTGGGTTTCCAAAGTCCAAGAAAGGCAACGATGCAATCTTTGTTGTCATTGATCGTCTCTCCAAAGTGGCTCACTTCTTCCCAGTCAAAGAGACAGTATCAGCTAGTCAGTTGGCAGAACTCTATATGACACGACTGGTTCCTTTACATGGTGTTCCTTTGGCAATAAGCTCAGATCGTGGAAGTATCTTCACTTCTCGATTTTGGGATAGCTTTCAGAAAGCCTTGGGTACCAAACTTCTGTTCAGCACAGCGTACCATCCGCAGACAAGTGGACAGGTTGAAAGAGTAAACCAGATTCTGGAAGATATGCTCAGAGCTTGTGTTATCTCCTTTGGCATGAAATGGGAGGATTGCCTTCCGTATGCGGAGTTCTCCTACAACAACAGCTTCCAAGCAAGCCTAGGCATGGCTCCATTTGAAGCTCTCTATGGCCGCAAATGTAGAACTCCTCTCAATTGGTCTCAAGCTGGTGAACGTCCATTCTTTGGGCCGGATATTATCCAGGAGGCTGAAGAAAAGGTTCGCATCATTCGTGACAATCTGAAGATTGCCCAGTCTCGGCAGAAAAGCTATTATGATAGCAAGCACAGGGACATGGTCTATGCACCTGGTGATCAAGCTTACCTTCGTGTCACTCCTCTGAGAGGCACGCAACGCTTTGGCATCAAAGGCAAACTCGCTTCGCGTTATGTTGGGCCTTTCAACGTTCTTTCAAGGCGTGGTGAATTGGCTTACCGTCTGGAACTTCCTCCAAACCTCTCCAAAGTGCACGATGTCTTCCACGTGTCACAACTCAAGAAGTGCTTCAAAGATCCAGGTCGTGCAGTTGATCATGGATCAATTGAACTTCGAGAAGATCTCTCTTATGTGGAACAACCGATTCGCATTCTTGACGAAGCTGAACGTCGCACCCGTAACAACACTGTCAAGTTCTACAAGGTTCAATGGTCTCATCATTCTGACGAGGAAGCCACATGGGAACGTGAAGACCATCTCCGTGCCGAATACCCCAACCTCTTTGTTGCTCCATGAAGAATCTCGGGGCGTGATTCCTTTGAGGGGGGGGGGGGGTGTTGTAACAGCCCTACTGTAACTTTCCTTTTGGTGTGCAATAAAATTGTCGAATCATGTCATCATTCCATAATTGGTGGCATTTAATTAAATATGTCTCCCAAATGTGTTCTAAATTTAAAATTCTTATTTGGAATTCAAATGCTTTCAAATAATTTCATTTGAAGTTTCAAATTATTTATAAATAACCAAACTAGATATTAATATGACTAATTTGAAACCATTAAAAATTATTCAAAAGTTATTTTTATGACTCTTCTCTTATTTGTTTTACAAATACAAAAATCAGAAGGTTTTGAAAAAGAAAAAGAAGTCAGCACACAAAAAAAAAAAAAAAAAAAAAACCTGGCCGAGCTGGGCTGAATCAGCCCAGCCCGACCCAAACAGGCCCAGCTATCTCGTCTCCCTCCTCCGTACTGCACTTTCCAGCGAGGCACGGCAATGGCAGAGGCTGCCATGCCGCCCCCACGCCACCTGCCCGGCCCCCTCTCCTCCTATAAGCTGCGTAGCCCTCGGAGAGAAACCCTAACCCTAGGCCCCCTCTCCCATCTCGCAGCCGCCGCCCTCTTCTTCTTTTCCTCTCTGAACCCACACCGGCCGAAGCCTTTTCTCTCTGAACTTCGACGGCGCCCCGCCACCGTGGTCGTCGCCTGGCTAGGAGGAGGCCAGGGATGGGACCGCCGTGCCTCCCTCTACAGTTCTGCTGAAGATCGTCTCCACCCCGACGCCCGGAGACGCCTCTTCTTCCTCTTCTTCCCCGCGGCCGGCGACCGTCCGCCGCTTGAATTCCGGCGAACCGGTCCTCCTCGAGCCGCCTCTCCTCGCCAACGAGCTCCCCTCGGTGAGCAGCGCCAGATACCCTCCTTCCCCCTCCTTTTTCGTCGTGGATCGCCGGAGCTTTCCGCTGCGTCGGCGAGCACGCCGCGGACGCGCCCCTGCCCGTACCTGTCGATCACGAACCCGAGCTGGAGCGCCGTTGTACTTTCGTTTTGAGCACGGGAACGAGTAGTTAGGGTTCCGCACACCCCACACACACACGGACGGAGCTGCGCCGCCCAAACATGGTCACGCCGGCGTGATTCCTCCGCCGCGCGCTGCTCTGTCGAGCCCCCTGTTCCAGTCTTCAGTTTCGTCAGAAACGAAACACCGAGCGTTGTCTACCTAAAACCTAATCTAAACGTTAGCTAACACTAGCACTAATTAGATCTACTGGCTAACAGCGCGCTCGCTCCGCTCGCCCGCACGCGCGAGTTCGAATCCCCCCGGAAGCAGTGGAAAATGCCCCATTTTTGCAGCGCACGCTGACAGCCTGGCCCCACCGGTCAGCGACCGTGGAGCCAGCGCAGCGCCACCCTCGCACGTCCGCGCCACGCTGGCGCCCGGGCCCGCGCGCCAGCCCCTCTGGGTAGCCACGCGCTCGGTGAGAAAACCCCAGGGCCGCTGCGCTTTTGCACCGAGACCCCCTGGTTTCTGTCTTTCGCACCTAAACCCCTCCAGTTACTGTTTCCATCACGAACAGGTCCCTGGAAATTTCAGAGAACACCCTACACTTATAAAATGCATAACTTTTATTTCCTAACTCCAAATTAAATAAACTTTATATGTTTTTATATCAGAAAAATGCAATAAACATTAATATCACATTCTTATGTCATTTTGCATTAGTTATTTTAAGTGCTTAGTTTAAATTCACAAATGCATTTAATTGTTTAAATATGGAGTATGAGGGGTAATAATTATATAATACCCTAATTCCATTTAATATGCTCATACCTTTTATACCATATCGTGCCATGCTAATAAATATTTAATTTGAGTTAAAAAATAAATCACTTGCAATTAAAATAATAAATATGGAAGGTGTTGAGCAATTAATGCCTATTCCATTTGAATTATTTTTGATCACCACATCTGCTATATTAAGTAACATTTAAATTCATGGCTACACAAATAACTTGCACCCTAATCTTTTGCCGGGATTTCATCCCCGCTCTAATATGACTTAATCATCTCATACCATATCGCATCATCATTTGCTTGCGCATATCTCTGTATTGATTATTGTTTCCTATTGTCTGTGTTTGGCTCTCTTTGGGTAGACGACGACGTGACTGCTGCGAGTACCTACGACACCGAGGTTCCAGCTATCGTGCCAGGCTACGAGCTGCCAGGCAAGCTTTTGCTAACCGGTTACACGATTGTCGGGTTTTCATTCCTGCCTTTTGATCTATGCTATCCTAGTTATCGATTCTTGAATTGCGATCCCATCACATGTTTATCCTGCAGCCTATAAAGCGATATCCCCACAACCCATAACCCCTTGCATGTTTATCTGTTGGCCTTTGCGAGTCGTAGTGTATGCTTAGGATTGGTTGAGCGAGTCGTTCCTTTGTCTATATCCCTTATGTTTAGTATGATATTTTGTTCTACTATAATAAACTGCTGTATTATTTCTGGGGCTCTATAATTAAAAGATAAGGCACCAGGCGGAAGGCCTCGCGAGGTGCTTTGTTCTGCTCAGTGTCGACCTAGGAACTGAGATTTTGTCCTCGGATCCAATTTTGAGCGCACTAACCACTTGTGGGAGGCCCAATGGAGCCCCCCTCGACTTTGAACGGATCCGCAGCTCGTCCATGTGCCGCAAGTAGTTCGGGTTTTCCATTCGCTCATATGCATGTGCATGATGATGATGATCGATGAGAGGTTACTTGGTACGGGGGTCATATAAGGGTGGTGCGTACGAAGCGGACAGTTCCTACTGTGGTTTGAGCCGCATGGTGCGCAGGCACAAACTAATGAGTCCGCAATTGAGATTCGGCCGGACTCCTGACGCGGGTAACAACTCATATGGGTGGCACTTGGACTTGCTGTAGTGAAGGAATGAGTCGTGTTGAGATGCCTTAGCGGGTTGATCATGCGAGTATGGGTACTGTAGTGCACCCCTGCAGGGTATAATCTTATCGATGAGCCGTGTCCACGGTTATGGACGACTTTGGTGATGATGCTGGCTAACAAGATCTAGACAAATTACACCTAAACCTTGTTAATTAAGGTGACTAGTAATATAGCATTACTTACACCCTAAATGGTAATTAAAATTGTTAAGTGTGAGTTTTCCCGGATTGCTTCCTCATACTTGGTTGAGGGGGTTAATCCGAGAATGGGTTATGACTGGTGTCAGTTGTAGGTGGATATTTAAGCGCTCTCTTATCCCTCTCTAATTAGACGGAAGTTTTAGCGTGTCTCTTTAGTCTGCTAGTGCTGCTGCCGCTAAGTACACTTACCCCCATATTTTTGGGAATCTTACAGTTTTGTAACCTGTTAGCTTAAGTTTGTTCGATACGCTTCGGTGTATTGACCCGTTCGCGGGCTATGGTTTTTCTGCAGTTGAGGATCCTTCACTCGACCAGTTGGGTGGCTACTACGTGGAGTTCGACGACGAGAGCTACGACGAGTAGTTAGAGTTCCCCTGGGCTACTTCCTGGTGGACTGCGTGGACGGGCCTTCTTTTTTTTTTCGTTTCGGCCTTGAGCCCTTTGCTTCTTGTCTGTACTCAGACCGGTTTGTTTCCGCTGCTTGATGTAATGTTGGGACATGTGTCCTCTGATTGGTGCCATTTGGTATATTTTGCTCAGTGAGAGCTTTTGGATATTATTTCCTTTCTTTGTGTCTTAGGTTTATTCTGTGGTTTCGACTTGTTAAAAATCCGACTCGTATACCATGTGTGTATGGTTGAAGTATACGAGTTGGAAGACTTTTTGGGTTCTTGTATGCACAATCTGGAAACGTATGTGACGTTGGGGTCGCCAAGAACTGTCGGCCGATGATCCATTCCGAGCATGGCCTGATTCTTCCTGGGAGTGGTAACCCCAGTATGTTCTTGGTTGTGTGGCCCAACCGATACGTTTTGTTTGTGTAACTTGAATTCAGGGTCTGACAATGGAGTAGCTTCATGTCCAAGCTGTGAAAAATCCGGTGCTCCAGCAGATTGGCATAGTCAAACGTGCACCTCCAGTTATAGAAGTCTGTGGCAGACATGCCCAGAACTGAGACAGCGGGCCCCTTGCTTTTCTTGTTGGAGCGAGCTGCAGATGACTGAACCCAAGCTGGATCTGGCTGATGTTCTTCCTCAGACATTATCTCCTCTTCTTCTTCTTGAGCTGGTCCATGACTTGCACTTCTCTTCACAACCTGCTTCTTAGCCCGACCACGGCGACTACCTGCTTCTTAGCCCGACCACGGCGACTACATGCCTGACTCCCTGCCCCTCCAAGAACACAGCATAGAGATAGAGGGAAGCACGTGGATAAGCACTCATGTCCAAGGAAACAAGATCCAGCAGCAAATGGAATTAGTCCAGAAATTTCTGATTTTAGGCCGGAAGTTCCGGTTTCAGTCTGAAAGTTCCGGTCCACGGGGCTGGAAGTTCCGTTCCACGGGACCGGAAGTTCCAGTGCCCTGGAATTTTCCGGCAATTCTACTGGGCAAAGTTCCGGTTTCTCCAGGGGTTGGAGAATTCTGGACTTAGCCGCGGGAGGAATTGCTGGAATTTTCCAGGCACCGAAAGTTCCGACATGTAGGACGGAAGTTCCGGTTTTCAGGCTGAAAACGAAAATTCCATGTAACTTCAAGAAATTTCAACAAAAATTAAAATCACTGCTGGGAGATTGTAGGGCAAGCCTAAGAGAGGGTTTCTATACATAATATGTTCTAAATCCACTAGGTTAAACGAAATGAGATTCGTCCTAGATCTGAAAATAGAAGACATTACCGAAGTCCATGGTGAAAACCGATCGGAGAAAACGGATCCCCTCGTCGAGGAGATGCAGATCCGGCTTTGAACTGAAGGAATCCGAGGTCGCAAGGCCTCGGAGTGATTTGGTGGAGTTATATCGCTCGGGAGAGGAGAGAGATTGAATCTGGGTGGCGCGGGGGTGGAAGAATCGTTCGAAACGAAACAGTTCACCCCGTGCGGCCCTATTTATAGACCCGAGCCACTTAAGCCGGAAGTTCCGGTCCTCACACCGGAAGTTCCGGTGCACCGGAAACTTCCGGTCTTTCTTCCGGGCAAAGTTCCGGTTTCTCCAGGGGATGGAGAATTCCGGACTTAGCCGCTGGAAGAAAGGCTGGAAATTTCCTGGCACCGGAAGTTCCGGTGCACCGGAAACTTCCGGCACTTCTTCCAGGCAAAGATCCGGTTTCTCCAGGGAGTGTAGAAATCTGGACTTAGCCACAGAATGAAGTGTTGGAGTTTCCTGAGCACCGGAAGTTCCGGTCTGAAACTCGGAATTTCCGGACTTAAGGAAAACCAAACCAATTTTTTTCTGGAAAGTGAAACAAAATGGACATTAGTGATGGAATAGCAAGGTTTGAAGGGGGAAAAGCTTAGGTGAGATGTCCAAACTGGTCATGGTACTTCACACTCAAATTGCAAAATGCAATAAGCTCTCAAGAAGTCCAACTTGAGTCTGTTTTCCATAGAACGAAGAAGATGCAAATGAAAAACAAGGGTAAGTCATTAAAACCAAATCATCCTAGAAAATAGGAAGAGGTCGGTGGCCTAAGCCACCATGTTGGAGTGTTGGGCATGTCACCGCGAAGATATATCTTGGGTACAAACCACTACTCGTCGTTTTAGCTCAAAATAGTCATGAGAATGAATATAGAGACAAAATAACACTTGCTATCGGCAAATGGGGGGACGGATGGTCCAATGCATTAGGACCGCACTCCCCCTATGTCCATGCCTACATCTAGACAAAATAGAATGCGATTACGTCCTAGAGGAGTGTGCAAGCGATCAAGCTGAGGACCTCGAATCAATGATATTGAGCTCATTCCTCAAAAAGCAAAACCTTCCTTCCTCAAGGGGCTTCGTGAAGATATCCGCCAATTGATCCCTTGTGCCCACATATGATAAGTCAATGTCTCCTCGGGCCACATGATCTCTTATGAAATGATAGCGGATCTCAATATGCTTGGTTCTTGAATGTTGCACCGGGTTGTAAGCAATCTTGATGGCACTTTCATTGTCACATAGAAGAGGCACTTTGTCGCAATCGACTCTGTATTCCTTTAAAGTTTGCCTCATCCACAGCAATTGAGTACAACAACTTGCGGCGGCAACATACTCGGCTTTGGCGGTGGAGAGAGATATACAATTTTGCTTCTTTGAAGACCAACTTACCAAGGACTTCCCAATAAATTGACAAGCACCGGAGGTTGACTTCCTATCATCTTTATCTCCCGCCCAATCGGAATCCGTGTACCCACATAATGAGAAATGTGCATCCTTGGGGTACCACAATCCAAATATTGGGGTATAAGCCAAATATCTAAAGATTCTCTTGACCGCCATATCATGGCTTTATTTAGGAGTCGCTTGATATCTTGCACATACTCCTACTGTCGGCCCAGTGGGAACTGGGGTATCAAGAGCCCATTCCCCCCAGGCCTCGCTCGCGGGCCAGACTGACGAACCAACTAAGGACCAGGCGTCACCGTCTGAAGGGACCCTCGAGAGGCGATCCCCCTCGAGGGCCTGAAGAGGAGGCGAGGGCCTCAAGGCACCCCTCGCCTCAGGGGATCCTCCCCGTCAAGGAACCAACCCGCCTGAGGGAAGTCCGGCAGGAATCTCCCCTCAGGCCTGAAGGGAAACGTCGTCGCCAAGGAATCCCGGCAGGGCGCACGTGACCCCTGCCACGTTCGTACAGTGGCGCTCACACCCACGTCGTTGTCCTAGGTGGTAAAGCGGTCAACAAAGCTGCGCCGCCTGCTGCACAGCTGTGAGGACCTTCTACTCTGACGATAAAGCAGGTGGACGGCGCAACCCTCCAACGGAGATCGTCATCGTGGGCTCCACCTCAGAGACTGCCCGCCCTGTGGGTAGTACGAGCGCAGTCGGCCGCCGGTCGGCAATGGAGCCACCTTTATCGATGAGTGACCGAGTCCATGGACGAATGAAGGGCGGTGGACTCGTGCTCCGCCCCGCCACTGGCAAGTGGGAGCCACCTTGAAGGCCAAGCCGAAGAAGAAGGCCCGAGGCGCCTATAAAAGGGAGAAGACATCCATCGTAGGAAGGGTCAGCCTCTTGCGTGCAAAACACCCTTGTAAACCCTAGCAGCTCTTGTTAGGTTAGCCTCTGGCTGGAGGAGGAAGAAGACCATTGCTTCCCTCCCTAGGCAAGAACTGCCTCAAGGGGGCTTCCGGCAAGCTCAATTGTACTGTAATCTCCCACATATAATACAGGCAGGCAGGAGTAGCGGTCTTACCTCCTCACGAGGGCCGTGAACCTGGGTAAAGGACGGTGTTTTCCTTGGTCGGGTGTGCGTCTTCTTCCGGTCCGGCGAGCAACGTTGTGGAGCCACTTGAGGGTTTAGACCTCCGCATTCAATCCCCTTTCGAACTACACTTCAGGAAGTGACTACCCCAGATTCCTGGTAGTCATAACCCGACATTTGGCGCGCCAGGTAGGGGATTGAGGCGCGTCAACAACCTTCGAGTTCGTCTCCGCGCTACGGTGAACACACGCGCCACCCGCACCGCTCGAGTCAGCCGACGTGCGTCCGCGGGAACACGCGCGCCCCCAGGCGCCGCGACCACCCGCGCAAGGCCGGGCCGACCCCGCCAAGAGGAGCATGTCCCCTCTGGCCCTCACGCAGAGGAGCCAGAGCACGACGCCGAGCACCAGGAGGACGCGCAGTCGTCGCACCTGACGCAGCGCCCGAGCGGCTCGGGCCCGGGGAGAACCGACCCCGCGCCACACACCGCGCTGCTCATGGCGCAGGAGCTGCTCCGCTACCAGCCCACCGCTGAGGCCCACGAGCAGTGGCTCCAACGCCTCAACCACCTCGTCGGCATCGCCACGACGCGCCCCGCTCCGTCGCAGTCCAACGTGCACCCCTCTCTTGCGGGCACGGTCGCAACAAATGCGCCTCCGCCGCCTCTGGGGCCTGCGCCGGCTGTGGCACAGAGGGCTGCGTCACACGCGACCTCGCCACGCGATTGCATGATCGTGCAGCGCACCGCGCCCGACGCCCGTGTGGGGATGGAGCTCCAGCGAGACCGCCAGAACAGGCTCGTGGAGGAGCTCGGCCAGGCGGGACAGCAGAACCGCGGCGCGCTTCAGCACGGGGTCGCTACGTACACCTCGGGCTGCATGGCGTTCACTCGCTCTCTGCGCTGCGTGGTCTGGCCGCAGAAGTTCAGGCCAGCCCTTCCCAAAGGCTACGACGGCTCTAGCAACCCTGTCGAGTTCCTGCAGCTCTACACCACCTCCATCCAGGCTGCGGGGGGAGACGACAAGGTCATGGTCTACTGGTTCTCCCACGCGCTACGTGACTCTGCGCTGTCGTGGCTCCTGAACCTACCGGAGGACTCTGTGAACTCCTGGGAGGAGCTTTGCAAGCAGTTCGTCTCCAACTTCAAGGGGACGTACGAGCGCGCCCTCACCCACAACGACCTGCGCGCTGTGGTGCAGAGGAAGGACGAATTGCTCCGCAAGTACATCCAGCGCTTCAGCCAGGTGCGCAACAAGATCCCGAACATCCCCGACACTCAAGTCATCGCCGCCTTCCGCGAGGGCGTCACGAACAGCAGGATGCTCGAGAAACTGGGCATCCACGACAAGCTCACCTCCATGGTCAAGCTGTTCGACATGGCGGACAAGTGCGCCAAGGCTGAAGAGGGACTCCTCTTCGTGAAAATGTCCTCGAGAGGGGACGATCATGCTGAGGGGTCCAAGAGCCAGAAGAAGAAGGAGGAGCCTAAGCGCAAGGCCACCGCAGTTCTCGCGGCAGAGCCCGACACAAAGGGCACCCGCAGGGACTCCCCCGAGGCGGGAGAAAGGAAAGATGATCACCGCCCCTTCTGCATCTACCACAACAGGCGCGGCCACTCTACGGAGTCCTGCTACGAACTCAAAAGGTTAAGCAAGGAGCGTGAGCAAGCAGAAGACAGCGGCGGCCGCAGTCGAGGCCGTGGCTACCGCGGAGGCGGACGCAAGGGCGGCTACCAGAAACCATATGGAAATCGAGCCAACGCCACAAAAAAGAACGGCAACCTCCCTGAGGAAGAAGATGGCGGCTACCAAGCCCCGAGGGGCGCAATCGCCTACATCCTAGGGGGGGCGCAGGCGCCAAAGTCGAACAACCAGTTTAAGCAGTTCGCCCGCGAGCTCAACGCCGCCCTCCCAAGCACGGAAACCTCCAGGTCCCTCAAGTGGTCGCAGTACACCATCGCCTTCGACGCTCAGGACCACCCCAAGTCCACCAAGACTGTTGGAACCCTCCCGCTGGTCTGCACCCCCACCATCGATAATGTGGCTGTCTCCAAGACGCTCATCGATGGCGGAGCAGGCCTGAACGTTATCTCCATAGATACGTTCGAAGCGCTTCAAGTGCCCTACGAGAGGCTTATGCCCTCGAGGCCCTTCACGGGGGTCACCAGCGGCTCAATCGAGCCTCTAGGCCAAGTCAGGCTTGCCGTCACCTTCGGGAGCGAGAAAAATTACCGCACCAACCACATCGACTTCGATGCTGCGCACATCGGACTGTCGTACAACGCCATCCTCGGCTACCCCGCGCTCGCGAAGTTCATGGCCGTCACGCACCATGCATACAACATGGTCAAAATCCCCGGCAGCGCCGGCACGATCACCATACGTGGGCATGTCCTGGACGCTACGCGCGCTGTGGAGACGGCCTACAAGACTGCCGCCATGGCCTTCCCCGCAGACGAGGACCAAGAGCCTCTCGAGAGGCCCAAGAAGAAGAAGCAGTTGTACTCCCAGGAGGGAGCTGCTACAAAAAAGATCTCCCTGAGCTCAGGTAGCTCGGGGGCTGAAGGCTCGGGGGCTAGCGTCACCATTGGCGCCGCGCTGCCTCCCAAATAGGAAAGCGCGCTCGTCACCTTCCTCCAGGCAAACGTTGACATGTTCGCGTGGACACCGTCAGATATGTCTGGTGTACCGAGGGAGGTGATCGAGCACCACTTGGCCGTGTGCCCAAATGCGCGCCCCGTCAAGCAAAAAGCAAGAAAGCAAGCCCCCGAGAAGCAAGCATTCAACGTCAAGGAAGTCGAGAAGCTCAAAGCGGCAAAAGTAGTCCGCGAAGTCGCGCACCCCACGTGGCTCTCCAACGGGGTGGTAGTCCCGAAACCCGCCGGCGGAGGCCGCCTCTTCATCGACTACACCGACGTAAACAAGGCCTGCCCCAAGGACCCTTACCCCATGCCCAGAATTGACCAGATCATGGAATCCACGGCAGGCTACGACCTCCTCTGCTTCATTGATGCCTTCTCTGGTTATCACCAGATTAAGATGGCTAAAGAGGACGAGGAGAATACGGCTTTCCTCACCCCATGTGGTGTATATTGCTATGTCTGCATGCCCTTCGGCCTACAAAATGCCGGAGCCACTTTCCAGAGGTTAATGAGGATAGCCCTTGGCGGGCAGGGGCGAAATGCTGAAGCATATGTCGATGACATCGTCGTGAAATCACGAGAAGGAAATACTCTTCTCGGAGACCTGGAAGAAACATTCGCCAGCCTGCGCAAGGTGAACATCAAGCTCAACCCCGCCAAGTGCGTCTTTGGAGTACCTTCGGGCAAATTGCTGGGTTTCCTCGTGTCTCATCGGGGCATAGAGGTGAACCCAGACAAAATCAAGGCCATAGAAGGCATGCAACCCCCACGCAGGCTCAAGGGCATGCAACGCCTGGCAGGATGCATGGCCAGCTTGGGTAGGTTCATCTCCAAGTTCGGCGAAAGGGCCCTGCCGTTTTTCAAGATCATGAAAAGAACGGGCACTTTCAAGTGGACCCCTGAAGCTGAAAAAGCATTTGAGGACTTGAAGAAGTACTTGGCCAGCCCACCTGTAATGGTTGTCCCAAGGCCTGGCGAGCACCTGAAGCTGTACTTATCAGCCACCCCACAAACAGCCAGTGTTGTCCTTGTGGTGGAAAGAGAGGAGCATGTACTTCACAAGAAGAGTGCAACCACTCCAAAGAAAAAGCCTCCTGATAAAGAGCTCGACGAAGGGGCGGTCGTCACAAGGCCCACGCCAGGCCTAAAGGCTCAAGAGGAGACTGCCCCGAGCCAACTGCTGCAAGAAGTTCATGCCGAGGGGACCGAGGAGCCTCAAAAGGCCAACATACTCGAGGCCCAAAAGGAACGCTGAGAGGCCACGCCCCTAGAGGCCGCGTCCCTCGAGGCCACGTCCCTCGAGGCCAAGTCCCTCGAGGCCACGCCCCTCGAGGCCACATCCCTTGAGGCCAAGCCCCTCGAGGCCACGTCCTTCGAGGCCACATCCCTCAAGGCCAAGCCCCTCGAGGCCACGTCCCTCGAGGCCACGTCCCTCGAGGCCAAGCCCCTCGAGGCCAAGTCCCTCGAGGCCAAGTCCTGTGAGGCCAAGTCCCTCGAGGCCAACACCCTCGAGGCCCAGGACAAGCCCCTTCAAGCAGACCCCATCAAGGGCCAAGCTGGGCCACCTCGGGAGAAAGACGCCAAGGAAACAGAAACCACTCTCGTCGAGCATCCAGTTTATTTCGTCAGCACAGTACGGCGTGATGCTCGCGAGCGGTACCCTATGCAGCAGAAGCTTCTCCTCTCACTCCTCATCGCCTCAAGAAAACTACGGCACTACTTCCAGGGGCACCCCATCACGGTGGTAACCTCTTTCCCCCTGGAGCAAATTCTGCGCAACCCAAATGCAACAGATCGTGTCGCGGGATGGAACATCGAGCTACAGCCATTCAATTTGCGCTTCGATACCACAAGGGTAATCAAAGGAAGAGCGCTGGCAGACTTTGTCGCCGAATGGACTGATCCAACCCCTGAAGAGCCCTGGGAAGTAGAGCACGAGTCCTCTGGAGCCGCAATGCCTAGCTACTGGACCATGAAGTTCGACGCAGCTTTCGCTTGTCGCTACAGTGGGGCAGGTGTAGTCCTGACCTCACCAAAAGGCGACAAGTTGTATTATGCAGTCCAGCTGTGCTTCGGAATTGACAAGATATCCAACAACATCGCCGAGTATGAGGGGCTGCTTGCTGGCCTACGCGCCGCAATTGCCCTAGGCGTCAAGCATATACTCATCAAGGGCGACTCCCAGCTGCTCGTCAACTTCTCCAACAAAAGCTACAAGGCTAAGGACGACCACATGGCCGCATACCTTGAGGAGGTCCGTAGGCTGGAGAAGAACTTCAGGGGAATGGAGCTCATGCACATCCCAAGAAAGGAGAACCAAGAGGCTGATGACATCGCCAAGCGCGCATCAAAGAGGCAAGCCCAGCTGCCAGGTGTCTTTGAAGAAAGGCTCGTCAAGGCATCCATAAAGCAGCCCCTCGAGGCCCTTCCCGCAAGCACAGACGAAACACTCCCGCCACCACCTGCAAGCGGAGCCCCAGGCTGCGGGCCCCCAACAGGGGAGCGTCTGTTGCTCACAGCGGTGCACCAAGAGGCAGGATGGATTGACGAGATCAAAGACTACCTCCACAAAGGGATCCTTCCTGAGGAAGATGTCGAAGAAAAGCGAATTGCCCGCCAAGCAAAATCGTACCAAATCCTTGAAAGAATTCTCTACCGCAAGCGCCCAAACGGCATCGCGCTCAAGTGCGTCCCTCCTGAAGAAGGAAAACTACTGATTAAGGACATCCACAGTGGGGAATGCGGCCACCATTCGTGCGCCCGCACCCTCGCAGGAAAAGTCTTCAGGAGTGGTTTCTACTGGCCTCAGGCGCTTCAAGATGCAACAGACATCATTCAAGCTTGTGAAGCCTGCAAATTCCACGCCAAGCAAATCCACCAACCAGCGCTGGGCCTACAAACCATTCCGCTATCGTGGCCGTTTGCGGTCTGGGGGCTGGATATCCTGGGACATTTCCCAACAGCGCAAGGTGGATATCGCTACCTCTTCGTGGCCATCGACAAGTTCACAAAATGGCCTGAAGTGGAGGCGACGCGTACAATCACAGCAGGCGCGGCGGTGAAATTCATCAGAGGCCTGGTCTGCCGCTTCGGAGTGCCTAACCGCATCATCACCGACAATGGTTCGCAATTCACAAGCGGCATCTTCAGAGCCTACTGCCAGAAAATGGGCATCAAGCTCTGCTTCGCCTCAGTCGCCCATCCGCAAAGCAACGGACAGGTTGAGCGCGCCAACGCAGAGGTCCTAAAAGGCTTGAACACCAGGACCTTCGATGTCCTCAAGGGCCACGGCAAGGGCTGGATCAATGAGCTACCCTCGGTGCTCTGGTCCATCCGTACCACGCCACGCAAGCCCACCGCGGAAACGCCGTTCGCACTCGTCTATGGAGCCGAAGCAGTCCTCCCCGCAGAGATAAAGCATGGGTCCCCACGGGTCCTGGCCTTTAATGAGGACCAGCAAGAGGACCTCCACAACGACGACCTGCTGCTCCTTGAAGGGCTAAGGCGCCGCGCCGCTCTACGGGCGGCCAAGTACCAGCAGTCCCTGAGGCGCTACCACAGCCGCAATGTGCGCTCGCATACCCTGGAGGCAGGCCATCTCGTCCTCAGAAGAATCCTCTCTAGGGAAGGCCTCCACAAGCTGTCCCCGATGTGGGAAGGTCCCTACAGGGTCACCCACATCGCCAGGCCTGGCGCGGCTCACCTCGAGACGGAAGACGGCGTCCCCGTCAAGAATCCATGGAACATCATGCATCTGCGCAAGTTCTACCCGTGATCATCATCACGTCAGGGCATTTAGCGAAAGAGGCAGCCCACGGCTCAACCTCCAAGCACCTTTTTGTCCCTCAAGGTTAAAAGCTCAAGGCTTAAACCTCACAAACCTTTGTATCCGCCAGGAACAAGTAAAAAAAGTGATTATCGTCACGCCCGTGATCATTGTCACGTGGAGACGTCAAGCGGACGAGGCAGCCTACGGCTCAACCTCTAAGCATTTTTCATCTCTAGAGGTTAAAATGCCGAAAGGCTTAAACCTCCAAAAACATAGCTTTGTCTCCTAAAGGAACAAATGCCAAAGTGGTCATTGCCACACCCGTGATCATTGTCACGTCGAGAAGACAAAGCGGAAGAGGCAGCTTACGGCTCAACCTCCAAGCAATGTCGACTCTAGAGGTTAAAACGCCAAAATGCTTAAACCTCAAACAAATGCTTTGTCTCCTAAGGGAACAAACGCAACCGTGGTCATTGCCACGCACGTGATCATTGTCACGTCGAGACTACTAGCGGACGAGGCAGCTTACGGCTCAACCTCCAAGCATTCTTGTCTCCGGAGGTTAAAACGCCAACGGCTTAAACCTCCAAAGCCCCAAAGGCTTCACTCGAGGAAAAAAACCTCGGAGCTCTCAGTTAAAACGAGCCACCTCAGGCCGTTGAGAGTCTCAGCCACCAACAGGTGGTCCCCATGCCTCGACATGGTCAGAGCATTAACTTGGCAAACCCAAGCAAAATGACTCAATCTCGTTCCTAAGTGAACTTAGCGCTTCGGCGCCGCTTAAAAAACGTTTTCGGGGGGTTTTATTTTATGCATTATTATTGTTTAAGTGTGCTCTTATATATCTCCACATGCGTACCTCGGGAGCGGGGGCTGAGTACGGTCCCAGTGCCTAAAATGACACACCAGCAGCACTGCAAAACCCAAGAGTCCGAGCTCTGGCTGGAGGGCAATTCCCCACAAACAATCTCAACAGAGGACCTTGGTACTTACTCTCCTCGCAAGGAACGCCTGAGGGGACCTATAAGCGCGCACGATCCCTTGATCCGTGTTCTAGCGTTTGGGTTCGCCCCTCTAATACCTGCAAGGAAGATTTCCCCCCGCGAGCCTGCAGGGACATCCGTTAGCGACCCCTCAAGCGGGCAACCTCGCCAGGCAAAATGCCTCCCCAGGAGCGACCACTCAAGCGGGCAACCTCGCCAGGCAAAATGCCTCCCAGGAGCGACCCCTCAAGCGGGCAACCTCGCCAGGCAAAATGCCTCCCTAGAAGTGACCCCTCAAGCGGGCAACCTCGCCAGGCAAAATGCCTCCCCAGGAGCGACCCCTCAAGCGGGCAACCTCGCCAGGCAAAATGCCTCCCCAGGAGCGACCCCTCCAAGCGAGCAACCTTCGCAGGGCGAAAACCTCGAGAAGCTAAGTCTCGCACCCACGCTTTAAGAGCGTTCTTCTCTCCCTTGCGCACGTCTCTGCCCCTCGAGCAACTTCGCTTTCCCTTATGTTTCATGGACTACTCGCACGTCTAAGGGAGGCACTTGAGCATCACGACTCAAGGCTCTTACCACTCCTAGGCCTAAACTCCCCCCCCCCCCCCCATGGCCTTGCGGAGTCAGTGCTCCCGCGGACCAAGGTGGCGGAGTCGTGGCACGAAGAGACGGGACCTAACGACGCAGAGAACAAATAGACATGAAGATGAGTCCAAAGAGACCTCAAGAGGGGCAGACGAGCTCAAATTAAAACAGCAATTAAAAGTATATTACAAGCCAAAAGGTCTTAAGGTGTCTAAGGCACACAGCTGGTGCAGTTACAAGCGCCCGCAGGCGCAGCCAAGAAAGGCTCAGGGGGATGCAGCACCGCTTTGAGCCTTCGCTGTGTCATCTTCGACCTCGGCGGAGCGGGCCTCCTCCTCTGCAGCGCCAGCTTCGACCTCGGCGGCGCGGGCCCCTTCTTCCGCGGCGCCAACTTCGACCTCGGTGGAGCAGGCCTCCTCCTCCGCTGCGCCAGCTTCGACCTCGACGAAGCAAGCCTCCCCCTCCGCAACGCCTCCTTCGACCTCGGCGGAGCAAGCCTCCTCCTCCCTGAAGTCCGGTGCAGCCTCCACACGCCTGAAGCGGTTGCAGAATGCGTCCACCTACTCGCGGAGGGAAGATGAGAAGCGCTGCGTGTCCTCGCCAAGAGCAACCTCGGTCACCAAGCGGAAGTCGAAATTCGGCACAAGGAGCCAGATGTTGGTGAAAATGCGATCAACATCCACCCCTAAGAGCTGCCTGCTCTCGTCTTCGATCATCTCGCGAAGCTCGGCGGCGGGGCCCTCCAGCGCCGCGAAAAGCTGGTCGAAATAGGCCAGGAACGCGGCTGCGCCGTCATAGTCTTGGGTCCAAGGATACGGGGCGTCAGCGTCGAGCCGCGTCGCAAGCTCACTACCACGCGCCGCAAGCTCTTCAAACAGGAGGTCGCACTGCATCACAGGCGCACTGGACGAAGGGCCAGCGCCGTGGGAGCCTCGTCGAGGACCTCCTCCGCTCGACGCCATTGTGCCTTGGCGCGCTTGAAGCGGCGCGCCAACTTGAAGTTGGCCTTCTCGAGCTCAGCTAGCCGCTGAGCATCCGCAGCGTGCTCGGCCCTGAGGCGGTCCTCCCGCTTCCTCAGCCGAGCACGATACTTCTGGAGAAGGGTCCGACGGAGATGCCTCTCGTGCGCCGCGAGGGCCCTCTGCGCCGCTCTCGTCTTCTTGGCGAAGCGCCGCTCCGAGCGCTCGTCAGAGCGCTTCTGAGCGGCGACGTGCTCGTCGAACCTCGAGACTGCCTGTGCCAGGCCTCCCTCGTGTACCTCTAGGGCCTCACGCTGGGCGGCCTGGTCCTTCTCCATCTGGAGACACCGCTCCTCGCGCCGCTGCAGCTCACTCCCCCTAAGGGCCAGCAGCCGATCGCACTCGGCCAGGCACTTGCGGTCCACCTCCAGAGCGGCTTGCGCAGCCTGGAGGGCAGAGAGACGCTGGGACTCCAACTGGTTCAGCTCGCGTTGCTTCCGCGCCAGCGAGCCCTCCATCGCCTCACGCTCGGCTGTGGCCCCCGCAAGAGCTCCTCAGCGGATTCGCGTTCTGCCTGGAGGGGCTCGAGTAGCTCCGCGGCATCACGAATGGCACCATCACGGACTTCCTTGGCGAAGTTGATGGCCTCGTCGCGGGCTGCCTGCAGCGCCGAGTCCTCAAGCCGGCGCGCCTCGACGGCCGCATGGAAGGACGCCCACGACCTCGCAAGTTCCTCCTGCTGTTGGGCGAGCCGTATGTCGCCAAGGGCCAGGTGAGCCTCCAGGCCCTCCAACGACTCCCGCATGAGGCCGAATGCCACCTCGCGGGGCCCCGCGCTCCAGTCCCAGCTTCGGAGAACCATTTCCCGGCTGGATGAGGGCCCAGCTGAGGCGGCCTGACCCGAGAGCCCTGCCCCAGGTCGTGCTCGGGGGCTAGGTGCGGCTCCACCTCCATCCATGACGGCTTCATCTGTGGCGCTCGAGTCGCGGGGGTGCTCATCTTCTCCGGCAGGACGGGGTGGTGAGCCCGCGCCCGCTCCTGCGGCTGCACTTACGCCCGCGGGAACCTCGGTCGCTCCCCCCAAAGGAAGCGAGGCCGCACCTGCGCCTTCTGAAGCCTCGGTCGCTCCCTCGCAAGGTGGCGGGGGCGCCGCGGGCGAGCATAGTGAAGGTGACGCAGGCGTCGGCGTCGCTGCACGCGGCGATGGCAGCGTGCGAAGCAAAACTGCCTCGCGTGGCGGCGTAGCTGCGCGAGGAGGAGTCGGAGCGCGAGGCGGCGCGGGAGTCGTCTCCTCCGCGTTGTCCGCAGGCAGAGACTCGGGGGGGCGCCGTTTGAGGCTCGGGCGCCCCTACCAGGGGCACGGCCGCTCCTTCCTGAGGCTCCCCCTCCACTGAGCATGGAGTGGACGTCTCCACAGGCCTCGGGCGCTCACCAGCCGCCGCCGAAGCAGCAGCCCTCTTCACACCTGCTGCCTCGCGAAGCTTGCGACGCTTCGCAGGCATCAGATCGCTGGGAAAAGCCCGAGGAAGACTGTTCATGAGAAGACGGAGCAGGGGGAGCTATAAAAGCAAAAGTTGACCAGGTGGTGGGAATACTCACCATGAAGGGGAAGCACCAACGTCGACCCACGACATGCCAGGAGACCGCCAGGAAGGTGTGGGCTTGGCACCTGACCCCCCCCCCAGAGGCGTCGCCGCTTTTCTCTTGAAGGGGATGTCAGAGGGCCTCGCCCCGGAGCGATTCACCATCGCCTTAGTGCGAGGCTCGCGCCTCCCTGGCGAAGCATCTGTCTCAGAGGCCGCCCCCGCCTCAGGCGCCTCCTCCTCGAAGCACGGAGGTGCAACAACAAAGGCGTCATCATCGCCCGACGAGATGTCGCCAATCTCGTCGGTGAATGGCTCGTACCTCGCAGGGAGCGCCTCTCCCGTCGCGGCCTCTTCCTCGCCGCTCCAGGCACGGGAGGTGGATGAAGAATCAACGCCCACGACTGCGCGCACCGGCGGAGCGACCCCCTGATCTATCGAGCCCGCCAGATCTTGAAGAGTGAAATCTGGCATTCCGTCCAGGATGTCCATGCGGTCGCTCAAAGGAAGCTGGTGCAGGGGAAGCACGGAGCCGGCGATTTTCCCTGGCAAATCCAGACTGGCGAAAAGGATATTAAGGATGGTGTCGACCACGTCCGAGCCGAGGTCCTCTGGATGAAGCCGCATTGGGTCGGAAGGGCCGGCGTACATCCACATCGGCTCCGAGTGCGCCTGAAGGGGGGCGATGCGGCGTGCCACGAAGTCCGCCGCGATCATCTGACCTGTGAGACCCACCTCGCGGAGAAATCTCAAACGCCCCTCCAAGTAAGCGTTGTCTGCACCACGAAGAGCAGACTTGCACCAGCGGGAGTTCCTCACGGGCGGCGCCTCCGGGACATCCAGGAATGCGCAGGGCGACGGGACGCCGATGAGCAGCCACTTCTGGCGAAAGTCGCCCACCTTCTTGAGCAGCGCCGTAACCGGCTTGTCCCCACTCCAGGACATGGGGATATATACATGCCCCATGCCGTCCGCGAAGCGGAAGGAGACCCACCCCGTCCTCTCGCCACCAGCCGTGCACCACAGCGAGTAGAAGGTCCTGAAGAGCGCGACCGAAGGGTGCACGCCCAAATAAGCCTCGCAAAGGTAGGCAAAGATGGACAGTATGAGAATGGAGTTCGGGTGGAGATGGAGGAGTTGAATTTGGTAGAATTCTAGTACTGCCTCCAAGAAAGGCGAGTACGGCGGCACTAGCCCGGCGGTGATGGCGTGGAGGAAAATAGGGTAAAACCCTTGAGGAAATTTCCCGAACCGGGCGGCTTGGAGTTCGCTGGCTCCATGCTCATTGGATGGCCCCGCAACAAGATGGCGGATCTTCCCCAATGCCTGAAGATCGGTGCGCGCCCCCTCGAGTGCCGCGCCCCGCACTACCTCCATGGCCGCCGCCCGGGAAGAAGACCCCACTACGGCCTTACTTTTGCTCTTCACCGGGCTCATCGGGGAGAACTCGGGTTTTCGGCCGGGCAAAGGTGGGGGATGCGCAGGGGAGAGCGGAGACGGAGAGCCCTGCGGAGCGGAAACTTCTGCGGGAAGAACTAGAAACAATAACGGCTCTGCGCGGCAACGCCTGGGCTTTATGTCAAGAACAGTTACCAGGGCGTGGTGGGACCCCCCCGACTCTCGCCCCAGATCGTGCGAAGACGTTGGTCTTCCAAGTGCCGCGTGGCTCGGACCGGCTGGGCACTAAGGGCCCACGACGCTTCGCCTAAGCCCATGGGCTCGGTCGTGCCCATCATGGGCCCGGGGGCTAGTGTCGGCCCAGTGGGAACTGGGGTATCAAGAGCCCATTCCCCCCAGGCCTCGCTCGCGGGCCAGACGGACGAACCAACTAAGGACCAGGCGTCACCGCCTGAAGGGACCCTCGAGAGGCGATCCTCCTCGAGGGCCTGAAGAGGAGGCAAGGGCCTCAAGGCATCCCTCGCCTCAGGGGATCCTCCCCGTCAAGGAACCAACCCGCCTGAGGGAAGTCCGGCAGGAATGTCCCCTAGGGCCTGGAGGGAAACGTCGTCGCCAAGAAATCCCGGCAGGGCGCACGTGACCCCTGCCGCGTTCGTACAGTGGCGCTCACACCCCCGTCGCCGTCCTTGGTGGTAAAGCGGTCAACAAAGCTGCGCCGCCTGCTCCACAGCTGTGAGGACCTTCTACTCTGACGATAAAGCAGGTGGACAGCGCAACCCTCCAACGGAGATCGTCATCGTGGGCTCCACCTCATAGACTGCCCGCCCTGCGGGTAGTACGAGCGCGGTCGGCCGCCGGTCGGCCACGGAGCCACCTTTATAGACGAGGGACCGAGTCCATGGACGAATAAAGGGCGGTGGACTCGTGCTCTGCCCCGCCACTGGCAAGTGGGAGCTGAAGGGGTTACGGTGCAGAAAACAATAATTTTTCTAGCGAACGAAACCCTAACTAGCCAGGATCTATCTATCTAGTACATGTGATAACGGTGGCGGAACGGGTTACATTACCTCCATGTAGACCGATAGCGGGGATTACGCTCCCGCACAAGCGTTGACGATGAAGTCGTACGTAGCCGACCTCGAGGTCGCGGAGAACTTGCCGCGATGATGAAGTCGATGACGCCGGGGTGTCGACGATGATCTGCGTCGATGGGCGTCGGGCGGAAGGAGGAGGGGCGCCGGCACCAGGGGGTACGCAGGCAGCAGAGGGGGAGGCGGCGCGGTGGCTGTGGAGGCGAGACGACGTCGCCCAGGCTCCTCAAAAAAGAGATGCCTCCGAGCACTCACAAACATACGGAGATTAGCGACAACCCCCGGTCATTCAGATCCAGCTGAAATCGCAGGGGTAGATCTTATCTGGAATCCTGCAGGGCAACGGTGCCTAGCGGTATAGCTTAGGTGGAGAGAGGGGGCAAAACGGGCGGAGAAACAGCTCGGCCGGCCTGCAATACAATTAATTGTATTTTCCAATGAATTAATCCAATTAATATGCCTTGGTATATAAAGGGGGAAGGGGGTGTACAAACCCCCTGGCTCCCCCATGTGGGACTAAAGGAGGAGAGGGGAGGGGGGGTTCGGCCGAACCCCCCATGGGCCTTGCCCTCTCCTAGTCCAACTCGGACTAGGGGGGGTCCAAGCCCCCCTTGCTTGGTGCGGCTCCCCCTCTTGGGCCCTCTCAGGGCCCATGTAGGTGGGAGCCCCCTTTTTCCTTTATTTAATTAATATTAAATTAATATAAAAATCCCATTAATTCATAATTAATATATTTATATATAATTCAATATCCCATGACTCCGAAACTATTTCGGAACCACCCGAACAACTTTCGGACATTCCTGAAACCATTCCAGACCTCCCCGGAACTCCTTCCGGACCACCGGAACTCTTTCCGGATCATTTATCTCTCTCCAACAAACACCTATATTATTCCAGAACTTATCTCCTAGTGTCGCTAAGACCTTAAGTTTGTTACGCTACGGTTCGAGAAAACTCCAGACATGGTTGAGACACTCCGCTCACCAATGACCGTCAGGGATACCTGGAAGTATATGACGACCCCTGTGCATTCCACGAATATCGTCGTTGAACCATAAATATGATATTCATTCCCTTTGTCTCTGCGATACTACCTTGTCTGAGATATGATCGTAGACACACCGATGTCTTTGTTGTATCTCGTTACCGACGAAGGTTATTGACTCGTCTGTGATATTACATCTCCATGACCTAGTCATAAGCTGCGCAGCTATATAGATGCAATATCACCGAGTGGGCCCAGAGTATCTTTCCATTACAAGAATGAACAAATCCCGCTCTTGATCCTCACGTCTTGATGCTCTTTCAGAATACCCAAGATGGACACCGTTATTGTCATGCTATATAAGACACAACGTTTGATGCTCTCAAAGCACCCCTACGAAGCATCAATAAGTACGGTCTCACGGTCTAAGGAATAAGCTATCATATTCTTATCTATTGCAAATGACAAACATCGTAATACGATCTTATTGCAATACTTTGCGTATGTCCATCACCTTATTCAACTAACAAGATGACCCCATTGTCAACCGACGTCATTGTCCTTGATCGGGAATCTCGATCAACTGTTGCCCAATGGACTAGCTCATATAGAGGCTTGCTAGGGACCTGGTTGTCTACGTATCACACGTGTATCAATAACTCCGATTAATACAGTTATAGCATGATACACAAACCTATTATAAACTTATGAGATAATGCAATAAATACTACTTATTTATTTGCCTCTAGGGCATATCTCCTTCAGTCTCCCACTTGCACTAGAGTACAAATAAACTAGCTGCATTTTACTTTATCAGAATCCCTTATCAAATAAGAATCATTTGATAATGCTTGCATGTGGAAGAGTGTTACTGCACAATCTACGATTGTACATGCTCTTGCGATTCACTGATATCAACTTGCTTGATATCATCATGTTGTCCAACAACATATATGCAAATACCGTAACTAAGTGAGACTGCTGTTTCCCAGCGCTTACTCTGATTATACTAACCAGATAACTGCCCTGAAAAACACACTCAGCCAAAGAGAGCCCCTTGTAACAATTACAAACTCGCGATATCTACATACTTTCACACCAATGTAGAAAACTTGACATTCTAATGTCAATCCAACAATAACACATCTCTACTTCCAGTAAATTCTAAATTTACTTTTATAACTGCTCTTCTTCCAAGAACATCGGTTATATTTCATCGAGCAGATGATATGGTTTCTGTATGATGTCTAATATTACATAATAGACCCACATGTCATACAACCATTACTTTCATGCATCATTACTCCTAATGATCAATCGGATTTCAAAGGACTATCCTTTTGATTCTATTCTGACTCCTCAGATATAATCTGTAGTGACCTCACCTTTATTATAAGGTGGAAGTCCCTCTGTTAATGTGCTAGTCCCTGGATCAAATGCTAGCACCACAGTTTAAGATGTATATCATGCAAAAGTGTCAAATACTTTATTAAGTCACATGATCCAGTGTTACAAATATCTCTTACAACTTGCATAACCTGAAAAGGCTAGCAAAATTCAAAGAGCAGTAGCAGAAAATAGTAGATACAATGAGCCTCATCATCTTCATGCGCCACAGGCAAAGCATGTTGGTTGTAGACTCGAAATCCTATCGAATACTCTCTCGGCGTCTGTCGAATCTTCAAGGTTGAGTTGCAGCCCAGCTATAAAGGGTCAGCACAATTGAATTGTGGTGGCAAGTGACTTTTAAAAGCTTATATTCTACTAAGCTATATCTATATGCTTATTTGGCTGGTGGAGCTCAAGGCTATTGCGCAAAGCAAGTTTTCTCCTACTTTTGGTAAACAACTTTTTGAAACCATATCTTCTCTTTATAAGACAATCTCGAGACAAATCCATGTCTCCTACCCTTATTCACCCATCAAAGTTTTATTAAGAAATTGGGATGAAGAGATTTTCAGAACACAGCCTTGTGTAGCTACTCAAATTGTCCGATGCCGGGGACACGGCTAAGATCTTACGTTTTAACTCTCGAGAGGGTGTGCACTTTCACCATTAGACTTAATCAACCCAAACTATCCTCTACACTCCTTTAGTGAGAAGGAAAAGGAGAAGATCAAGACGAGACTTTTCAGAAGTTGCTTTCCCATGATCATACTAAGAGATTACCACCATCCTATCAACTCTACCACCATCAATCTCTTGACCCAGGTCCACATCAACTTACTCCATCAAGACAGAGCCCATAATGACCAATGGTTGCACGATAAGCAACTAGACTCAGTGTAAACTTAAATCTCATAGCCCTGGGTGGCCTACCACAAGTGAGCAACTCAGGTTAACACCGCACATCATGGCCCCAGGTAAGTAGAAACTATCCTGGGCGAAGACAACCATGAAACTTGGCCCTGAGAAGCCACTCAACTTGAAACCTCCTCGATCGACCCAATCCACCCAGGCGTTAAATTAATTTAGTGGAAATTTTCATTTATCACATCAACCATAAAACAATCATTTTTGCAGCAGGTGCTTCCACTAAATTAAAAATAGGGGTCTAATCTGGAATTTCTAAGGGGAAACCTAAAAGGTTGCATAGCATACTACAATCTCCCAAAAACCTATCATGCATACTACTTTTGCAAATACTGCTTGAAAATACTAGATATGCAATGGAATAAAATAGTAGGTGTTTTATGAAGTCACTTGCCTTATGAAAGTTGTCGTTTCTCACACACTCTTGTCCAAGTCAATAGTTGATCCCCGTTTCAAACTATATAGTAAAAGGGCATCCAATAAACAAGCAATTCAACAAGCACAAAACATATTGAAACATACAGGTGTAACGAGTCTTCTCGGAAGGGTTTGGTCAAAAATGTCACATAATTCAATATACAAAAAGAATAAATGTGTTTGGGTTTAGGGTTTCGTCAAGGGATGGTCTGGAGTCAAATCTTTCAACTCGAAAAGGTTGTATGGGTGTTTCCACAGTTTCTAATGGAATGGTCTTCAAAATTTTACATAAAGGGATATCAAGGAGGCTTAATCACCATTTAAAGGCAAGGTTTAAAATATTAATACAACTATAAATATTTAATTACATTTACCCAAGATTATGTTTAAAATTAAATTTATCCAAATTCATATTCATGAATTTCTTAAATTTTCTCATATCGAAACCTTTTTAATTTCCCAACTTAGAAGTTTATAGTATTAATAATAACTTAGGTATTTAAAATGATATAATGTTTTAAATCACATTTTTCGTAATACCTAATTAACCAATAACATTTATACACACTTGTAAATGTACTAAATTCATTTAAAAGGTTTTAAACAAAAACTTACTTATTAATGTTATGAAATATATTAATAAACAGGAATTTGAGTTTTCTCTGAATAAGGAAAAATATTTATGACATTTGTGCAAGGGAAATAATTTAAATATATTAATAAATATTTACACTATGCCAAAGTTAATCAAAATTAAGTTTCTGATTTCTAATTTCATTTAAATTATTCAAACTTTACTTATATTAGTGGATCATTATTCTTCACATCTTAAGCTTTCCAAAAATATTTTATTTGGAACTTTTGGACTATTGAATTTGAAACTAAGTCAAAAATGCTCAAACTCCTAATTTGAAAATTGAATCTATTTAGACTAGTCAAATTTGAAATGTGAATTTGTCAAACTCCTAATTCTACTTGTCGAGGGCTTTAATTTGATATAAAATTTGTCAAATTTGGATGTGTGAATAAAAAGTTATAACAAATCTAAGTGGCAGGGGCTTTTCTGTAAATCTGCTATTTAATTTTATTCGGAAAATAAAAACAGAAAAAAGTCTGGCCACGTGGCGCACTGTGATTGGCTGGGCTCGGACTCGGTCGCGGCTCGGCTTCGGCTCGGCTTAAGCCGTGGCTCGGCTCGGTCGATCTGGATCGTCTGATCCGGATCTAACGGATCAAATCGATCTGTACCGCTTCGTTTAATAAGATCTAATCGCGAGCGTCCACACCAGATCGGACGGACAGAGGAGAAGGAGCTCACCGGGCGGCGCTTTTGGTCGCTGGAGACGAGGCAGACGGCGGCGGCGGCTCGGTCGTTGACGGAGCGGTGGCTCTGGTGCTTCCCCGAGCCTCCAGTGGCGACGACGAGGTGCGGAGCGGCGCGGCGGACTAGATGGTGGCGACGGCGTCAACTCGTGCGTCCTCGGGCAGTGGCGAGGTGCGGCCGGAGTTCCTCAAACGCCGGCGAGCTTCGGTGAACTCGTTCCGCTCCAACGACTGAGGAAAAAAAATCGACCAAGGGGTCACGGAGGATCGCAAGGACAAGGGAAAGAGGAAGGAGGGGGTCTCGGGTCCGAGGGTGGCTTACCTCGCCGGGAAGGGAAGAAACACGACGGCGGAGGACACGAGCAAATATGGCGGCCTGGGGGCACGAAATCGGAGGGGAAAAGAGGGGAAAGACGGAGGAGGGGCCATGCTTTTAAAGGGGAGGGTCTAGGGCGACCGGGCGTGCGCGAGGGCGAGGAATCCGTGCGTGAATTGCGACCGGGCGTTTTCAGAGGAATTCCCGGCGAGAAGTTGAAGACGACGTGACGTCATCGCTGACGTCAGCATTTTTCTTTTTCTGATTTTCCATTTAATTCATATCTTTTGATTTATGGCTCCAAATCAAGTCAAATAAATTTCTAAAAAATTTCAAAAGCATTATCTTTGTGTTAAACCAGTTGTGGGTATGTTTTGAACATTTTTTAAAATTTATTATTTTTGAATTATTCAAACATGCAAAATTGCCCATTTAGGTCAACTTTGAAATTAGTAATTTAAATAAATTTATTTTGGGTTAATCAAATTTATGAAATTACCCACATTCAAATATGTTTGAATTCAAGTTATTTAAACTCATTTTCAAATGCTAAATTCATTTTTGGCTTTAGTATAATATGAAATACTATAACACAACTATATGAAAAAGGGAAATAAAATGTATTTATTTTTAATTCTAAATAATTTGTGCACCATTATATTTTATAATAAGATAATTCATTTGAAGGCTTCATAACATATCTGTGGAAAATATTCTAGATTTATTTCATTTCTTATATTGGATATATATATTCATGAAGATCAATTTATGTTTGAGAATTAATGAAACTAATTTAAGTTAATGCAATGCTTATTAGGATAATTCATTAATTATAAAATCTATGAAGTTTTAAAGTTATACACTATAGACTCGAAATATACAAAACTATGTTTTGAATTTGGGTAAATGAATAATAATCTTTTGGCAAATAGACAATGTTTTCAAAGTTTAAAATAACACTTGTAATTATTATTTTAATTTATGAATTGCTATTGCTAAGTGGTTGAAACCAAATACTTATAAAGAAACCTTTTATTTCATGAATATGGTTTGAAGGTTTGTAAAACATTTGTCAAATTAGATATTGAGGTGTTAATAATTACAATGGATAATAAAATCTTTTAACTTGAAACAACTTTTGAAAATAAAGATAAACCGAGATATTTGAAATATTAAACTTTTTCAATATGTTTGAAGTCTTTCATAGTTGGTTTTCTTATGCATTTAATATTTTATTTTAATAAAAGAAAAGTTTTAATTTTTTGTGATTTTTGAACATTATGAAATGTTGGGATGTTACATAATCCAAAACAACTCGACTAACTATTTAAAATTCCCGTTCTATTTCAAAATAGACACTGACTTTCAAATAGTTTCACAACTTCATCCTATTCTATTGGTACAGTTTCACAATGTGTTAATTACACAAGATGAATTCGACTCCCACTCAAAACATGTTTCCACATATTTGGGAACACGAGCTCCCACTCAAAAACGTGTCATCCACATATTTGAGTTCCTGAGCTCCCACTCAAAAATATGTTCTTTACATATTCCACCTGAGTAAACTAACATTGACTCCCACTTAAATCGACATTTTGGTCAAACCAAAATCATTGATCTATTATCAATTCGAGTTCAACACAAACTATAGTATTACATTAATAAAAATCCCTCAGACTTCAAGCATGTCTACATAAATGTATTTAACAAATTTGATCTTGTCCAAGACACATTTCTTGACAAGACATGCTACCGCGTCTTTCTTATAGTCACATTTCTCATATAACACTTTATATGACGATTAAACAATCTTATTCCTCTAATAAGAATTGCAGCAACCATTACTCTCTTAATCCTTTCAAATGTAACTTGGATTTCCAGGCTCAAAAAACATTTGTTCGTACTCTGATATTTTCTCAACTTTCTTTGCATTCATATAGTGCACCTTGATCTGTCAACAAGATCTGAAACACTTAATACAGTGCTGTGACCTGACAGCAATATTAAATATAACAGCACTTTATTTAGAAGTTTCTTTCATGAAAATATTATGATCTTTATGAATAGGATTGCAAGCATAAAACAATTTTCTAGTCTCCCTCACTCTTAATCACCAAATTTTCATTAGCAGACATATACTCTTTGGAACACCTTCCAACATAGGTCTGACACTTTGTTTCAAGCTTCTAATTCCAATCCATAAACCATAATTCGAAAATTCATCTTTTCCTCGGAATTATATAGACAACAAACTGAACTTTGTTTCTACTTGGTTTTGGAATACACTCTCATCCAATGCGAGCATCCTACAAAGAACTATTCATGTATATACCGAATTATCGTGTAATCATATACATGTCGACACTACTGTCGATCTCACGAATTCTTGTTGAGAAAAACATCTATTTTCTAAAGTGGACATCGACTATAATGTTTCGAACATATTAGGAGATTCTAAGACTGATTCTGAAAGACCACACTTTATTAAAAATAAAGCATGATTATAATTCCCCACATATCACCATATATGACATTATAATTTTGTGAAACAAATTTCTACAAGTCTTTTGTGTTGAAACCATAATTCAAAAATATTGTCCTTTGATCGAATTTTGTGAATACAATATTCACTAATCTTTCTTCTGAAAAACCCCATTTGATCTATTATCAAATTAATTTCAGACTTATGATTTGTCGGGCAAATACTCCTATTTACCAAAATCATAGGAGAATACGGATCAAGCAATAAACACCATTAATTAATCAATAAAAATGACACTCAATTATTTTTCTCTGGTATTGCAACTTCAATACTTGATTTCAAGCTTAATCAACTCGGCACTCGAAATACTTAAATGTACCAAAAACGTCCATTACTTCTTTCATTGCTTTCATGACTAAACTCGACGGTGTTTGTTCTAGTAATAGAACTCTTATTCATAGGACACGCTATTTTATCATTTCTACAATTATGAATACTTATCATACAATCAATGTAACTGAGATGTGGAACCTTTATTCATAATATAAAACAACTGACTTGTTCCATAACGTAAAACAACTGAACTTGTCTTATTACATGAATAACTTTGTCTTGCAACAATCAAGACACACACACTCGCTCACTATTACAAAATATCTTATCAAAAACTATTAATGATAACTTGAGGACGTGAACACCAAAAGGCCATCAACTCCTTGATTACCAGCTTCAGCGCCAGGTCACATCAAACTGCGCCGCATATATGTGATAATTAGGACCTGTTTCACAAACATAACAAGTATCAAATACTTCATCATATACCAAGAGGCGAATTCATAATTCTGTATATATCAAATATATACCTGTAGCATCGAAGATCTCTCCTTTGATGGAATCAACTTTCACAGATTTGAATTCAGACACAAACTTGTAGAAGTTCATATCATCGGCCTTCAAAATGTACTTGCACACATGCTTCTCATAGCTAGGAGGTAGAGATATCAGGACAGTCCGAATGGGACAAGAATCTGCCATCCAGTAATCGAAGACCATCGTCAGCTGGAAGTAGATGTCATACAATCTCTTCAAATGTGTCTTCAGACAGGTATGATGCTCCATGTGAATGGTCTGGAACATTCTAAGCTGCCTGAATTGCTCACGCTTTAATTCATCCCCGAAGTGTGTCTTTATCGCATCAATCATGACGCTTGGCTCCTTGCGTCGAAACAACTCTTTCAACTCGGGTGCCAGGCATACGGTCATGGTGATCTCCACTTCAATGAATTTGTCTCGACGCCTACGGAAATCATCTTCCTCCTCCTCGCTAGCAGAATCTCCTGGTCCTTCTCCTAACGGTTCATCGAGAACATATAGAATGTGGTTGTGTTCGAGAATGTTTCTAAAACCCTTGTACCATCTGATGAAGTTGGACCCGTCGGCTTCTAAGGTAGCATCCGGGCTCTTGAGGAAGTAACAGAAGTACAGTTGCGTAGTCTACAGATGTGATCGCAAAAGAGGTAAGGTAAAGTTTATAATATGTAGGTGAGTTTTAGTTTTATAATCTCATTATCTAAAACACACCACACCAAGATTATCATCCCTAAAAATAATAATGGCGATTACACGACCCTCATCCACCACACCACCCCCGATCATCACGGCCGGCAGCATAGCTTCAAAGGTGGACCTAAAATGTCGATCACAACAACTCTGTGACTCGTGCTCGATCTTTCGATCTTCCCGTGTTCCGAGGCCATATTTCTGGATATGCTAGGCTCGCCAATCAAACCTCGAAGACCCTGCGCCTGCAACATGGCTTACACCCACTGTATGTGAACGACGAGATGTGTGACACCCAATCATCACGGCCTGCCTCATAACGTAGAACTTTCTTGGTGGTGCGCAGCGAGGGAGAACACAATTTTGGTATTTGTTAGGGATCATCCTATTTATGATGCTACCGTTGTATATCTAGCATATAAGTAATCAATAGGATGCACACACAACAGCACACAATAATGATGCAATGAAGTGCGATGTGACATGGTCGATGCGCCTGGACCTTCATGGCGCCATGTGCCTGGCCCCCGGCGCCCCGGCATGGCTCCGAGTCTACAGAGCCCTCCATTGCCTCCGACAGTACGAGTAATATCAAAACTTACCGTAACCATGTCACATAAAATAACGCCTCTGCAAAACAAAGTTAGACGCCTCTAGCTTTATTTAGTTTTGCAAGTTTTACGTGGCAAATAGGCTTATTCGTAAGAGAATCGCTTCCCTACCTACGAACTTTGTACCACAACGTCGATCGTATAATTGCATGTTTAAGCATCCCTTTCGGGCCCTCCATTGAAAATGATTTGCCGACTAGAGAGAGAGAAACAGACACCCGCCAGCCACAGATACGGTGCAAGCCGTATGTCAGTAGTGGAACCAGTCTCGCGTAAGCGTACGCGTAAAGTCGGTCCGGGCCGCTTCATCAACTCAATACCTAAGGCATCGCAAGTGCACGCTAGAGGGTAGCAAATATAAGAAAGACGCCCTCATTCAACATGAGTTCTAACCGTACCAGCAGTACTACGCATAGATCGGCTCTGATACCACTGAAGGGGTTACGGTGCAGAAAAAAATAATTTTTCTAGCGAACGAAACCCTAACTAACCAGGATCTATCTATCTAGTACATGTGATAACGGTGGCGGAACGGGTTACATTACCTCCATGTAGACCAATAGCGGGGATTACGCTCCCGCACAAGCGTTGACGATGAAGTCGTACGTAGCCGACCTCGAGGTCGCGGAGAACTTGCCGCGATGATGAAGTCGATGACGCCGGGGTGTCGACGATGATCTTTGTCGACGGGCGTCGGGCGGAAGGAGGAGGGGCGCCGGCACCAGGGGTGCGCCGGCGGCAGAGAGGGAGGCGGCGCGGCGGCTGTGGAGGCGAGACGACGTCGCCCAGGCTCCTCAAAAAAGAGTTGCCTCCGAGCACTCACAAACATACGGAGATTAGCGACAACCCCCGGTCATTCAGATCCAGCTGAAATCGCAGGGGTAGATCTTATCTGGAATCCCGCAGGGCAACGGTGCCCGGCGGTATAGCTTAGGTGGAGAGAGGGGGCAAAACGGGCGGAGAAACAGCTCGGCCGGCCTGTAATACAATTAATTGTATTTTCCAATGAATTAATCCAATTAATATGCCTTGGTATATAAAGGGGGAAGGGGGTGTGCAAACCCCTTGGCTCCCCCATGTGGGACTAAAGGAGGAGAGGGGAGGGGGGGTTCGGCCGAACCCCCCATGGGCCTTGCCCTCTCCTAGTCCAACTCGGACTAGGGGGGTCCAAGCCCCCCTTGCTTGGTGCGGCTCCCCCTCTTGGGCCCTCTCAGGGCCCATGTAGGTGGGAGCCCCATTTTTCCTTTATTTAATTAATATTAAATTAATATAAAAATCCCATTAATTCATAATTAATATATTTATATATAATTCAATATCCCATGACTCCGAAACTATTTCGGAACCACCCGAACAACTTTCGGACATTCCTGGAACCATTCCAGACCTCCCCGGAACTCCTTCCGGACCACCGGAACTCTTTCCGGATCATTTCTCTCTCTCCAACAAACACCTATATTATTCCAGAACTTATCTCCTAGTATCGCTAAGACCTTAAGTTTGTTACGCTACGGTTCGAGAACACTCCAGACATGGTTGAGACACTCCGCTCACCAATGACCGTCAGGGATACCTGGAAGTATATGACGACCCCTGTGCATTCCACGAATATCGTCGTTGAACCATAAATATGATATTCATTCCCTTTCTCTCTGCGATACTACCTTGTCCGAGATATGATCGTAGACACACCGATGTCTTTGTTGTATCTCGTTACCGACGAAGGTTATTAACTCGTCTGCGATATTACATCTCCATGACCTAGTCATAAGCTGCGCAGCTATATAGATGCAATATCACCGAGTGGGCCCAGAGTATCTTTCCATTACAAGAATGAACAAATCCCGCTCTTGATCCTCACGTCTTGATGCTCTTTCGGAATACCCAAGATGGACACCGTTATTGTCATGCTATATAAGACACAACGTTTGATGCTCTCAAAGCACCCCTACGAAGCATCAATAAGTACGGTCTAAGGAATAAGCTATCATATTCTTATCTCTTGCAAATGACAAACATCGTAATACGATCTTATTGCAATACTTTGCGTATGTCCATCACCTTATTCAACTAACAAGATGACCCCATTGTCAACCGACATCATTGTCCTTGATCGGGAATCTCGATCAACGGTTGCCCAATGGACTAGCTCATATAGAGGCTTGCTAGGGACCTGGTTGTCTACGTATCACACGTGTATCAATAATTCCGATTAATACAGTTATAGCATGATACACAAACCTATTATAAACTTATGAGATAATGCAATAAATACTACTTATTTATTTGCCTCTAGGGAGAAGAAGAAGGCCCGAGGCGCCTATAAAAGGGAGAAGACATCCATCATAGGAAGGGTCGGCCTCTTGCGTGCAAAACACCCTTGTAAACCCTAGCAGCTCTTGTTAGGTTAGCCTCTGGCTGGAGGAGGAAGAAGACAATTGCTTCCCTCCCTAGGCAAGAACTGCCTCAAGGGGGCTTCCGGCAAGCTCAATTGTACTGTAGTCTCCCACATATAATACAGACAGGCAGGAGTAGCGGTCTTACCTCCTCACGAGGGCCGTGAACCTGGGTAAAGGACGGTGTTTTCCTTGGTCGAGTGTGCGTCTTCTTTGGGTCCGGCGAGCAACGTCGCGGAGCCACTTGAGGGTTTAGACCTCCGCGTTCAATCCCCTTTCGAACTACACTTCAGGAAGTGACTACCCCCGATTCCTCGGAGTCATAACCCGACACCTACGGCTAGCACTATATCCGGTCTAGATGCACAGAGGTACAGAAGAGATCCAATCATGGAGCGATATAACTTTTGATCCACATCCTTACCCTTGGGGTTGATTTCAAGGTGGCACTTGGTTTGCATTGGGGTAGAGGCACCCTTGAGCTCAAGCAACCCATACTTCTTGAGCATATCTTGAATGTACTTTGCTTGGTTGATGAACGTTCCTTCCTTCAATTGTTTGATCTCAAATCCTAGGAAGAACTTCATCTCACCCATCATAGACATCTCAAACCTGTCAGTCATAAGCTTGGAGAATTCTTCATTAAATGCTTTGTTAGTAGACCCAAATATAATATCATCCACATATAATTGACAAATGAAAAGCTCTCCTTTTACTTTCTTGGTGAAAAGGGTGGGGTCGATTTCCCCAACTTGGAACCCACGGTCTACAAGTAGTTCTCTAAGGTGCTCGTACCACGCACGTGGGGCTTGTTTAAGGCCATAGAGTGCCTTATCCAACTTGTAGACATGGTTCGGATACTTGAGGTCCTCAAACCCTGGTGGTTGCTTAACATAAACAAGTTCATTTAGTGGACCATTAAGAAAAGCGGATTTAACATCCATTTGTCGGCTCTTAAAGTTATGATGGGAGGCATAGGCAAGAAGAATACGAATTGACTCAAGTCGAGCCACGGGCGTGTAGGTTTCTCCAAAGTCAGTGCCTTCGATTTGGGAGTAACCTTGAGCCACCAATCTTGCCTTGTTCCTCACCACCATGCCATGTTCATCTTGCTTGTTCTTGAATATCCACTTGGTACCGATAACATTGCGGCAATCTTTGGGTCTTTCCACCAACTTCCACACCTTGTTGCGCTCGAAGTTATTGAGTTCTTCATGCATAGCATCAAGCCAATCTTTATCTTCAAGAGCTTCAAAAACTTTCTTGGGTTCAACCATGGAGATGTGAGCTTGATGTTCACTAAAGCTTGCAAGTTGTCTTCGGGTTGAGACCTTGCTTCTCACATCACCAAGCACCTTGTCAAGAGATAGAGCTCTTAATTCTTGTGAGGTGCCAACCCTATTCAAGCGGCGGATCTCGATTTCCCTCCTTGTTGTGGGAGGGATTGCTTGATCATCTTGATCATTCATGTCTCCGTCTTGACTGAGTTGATTGCCTTTATCAACGAAAGGTGTGAACGATGAAGGATGAGGTTGATCTTGGCCTTGGGGAGAACTGCCCCTCGGAATATCCTTGACACCGGAAGTTCCGGCCAAGGGGACCGGAAGTTCTGGTGGGGGCACCGGAAGTTCCAGACCAAAGATCGGAAGTTCCAGTGCACCGGAAACTTCAGGGGCAGTTGGAGTTTCTTGAACTTCTTCTCGTTGAGGCGTGTTGGGCACAGCTTTGTTGTCGGGGGTTTCTTGTGAGGTAGTAGACACTGCTTGCGCAGAGCTTGAATCTTGTTGTGCAACCTCATTGTAGAGTTCGACGGGGCGGTGGACGCCTAACCCCATCCTTCGAATAGCCTCTTGAGGTTGATCATCACCTACATCGGAAACACCGCATTGCTCCACAAGGGAGCCGTCATTCTCCTCGAACACCACACTACAAGTTTCTATGATAATGCGTGAGGCCTTGTCATAGACTCTGTAAGTATGGGATTCGGAACCGTAACCCACAAACATCCCTTCAAGAGACTTAGAATCAAACTTGCCTAAACGGACACCTTTGATGAGATAGAAACACTTACACCCAAAAACTCGGAAGTAAGAGATATTGGGCTTGTTCCCGGTAAGCACTTCATAAGGTGTCTTCATGAGTCCTTTGCGAAAGAAGAGTCGGTTGGATGAATGGCAAGCGATGTTGACGGCTTCGGCCCAAAAGTTGTGAGGGGACTTCAACTCGGCCATCACCGATCTTGCCATCTCAATAAGTGTGTGGTTCTTCCTCTCGGCTACACCATTCTGTTGGGGAGTATAAGCAGCGGAATATTGATGACGAATCCCTTCTTCACTAAGGAACTCGTTCAAGGTGTAGTTCTTGAACTCAGAACCATTGTCACTTCTTATCACCAAGATAGGGACATTGTGTTGACGTTGAGCTTTGGAGAAGTCGATGATAGTTTGTTGAGTCTCCACCTTCGACTTGAAGAAGAAAACCCATGTGTATCTTGAATAGTCATCAACGATCACCAAGCAATATTTCTTGCCACCAAGACTAGCTTCCGGAATGGGACCAAAGAGGTCAACATGGAGAAGCTCCAAAACCCTTGTTGATGAAATGATGGTCTTGCTTGGATGGTGAATGTCATGCATTTTTCCTTCAACACAAGCCCTACACATTCAATCCTTCGAGAAAGAAACATGGTCTTTTTGTCCTAGGATATGGCCACCCTTGTGGAGACTTTGCAAAGTCCTCATGTTGACATGGGCTAGTCGGCGAGTCCATAGCCAACCCAAGTCCGCCTTAGCGAATAGGCACATTGTATGGGAAGTGGTGACTCCGGAGAAGTCAACCACATCGAGCCCATTCTCAATGTACCCAACGAAAGACACATTGAGAGACTTGCTCCGCATAAGGATAACCATTTCCTTTTCGAAAACAACGGTGTAACCCAAACAAGTTAAAGAATGGACCGAGATCAAGTTGAAACCTAGGGACTTGACAAGCAAGACATTCACAAGTGTGATGTCCGGTGCCACTACCACCGTGTCGAGCCCTATTACCATAGACTTTGAATTGTCACCATATGTAACGGTCATTTGATCAACATTAGGCTTCAACTCCGTTACAATCTCCTTGCTTCCGGTCATATGACTAGTGCACCCACTATCAATTATCCATTTTGATCCTCTAGAAGCAAGGCCTACACACAATCAATTCTTTGATTTAGGTACCCATTTTGCAATGGGTGCCTTTTGGTTAGCAACAAGGGTCTTTGGGACCCAAATATCATATTCAATATAGCCATCAAAGCGGCCAATGTATCTAGCATAGACATCCCCATAATAATCAACATATAAAGCATAATTGGGGTTAGATATGCCCGCAAAGTCATCACGAGTGGGAGTACCCCTTGTGGCATTTCCACTCGTAATGTCATCTTTCTTGGCTTGTGCGGGCTTGGCCTTCTTCTTGATCTTCTTCTTCTCCTTAGCAACATAGCCTAGACCTTCTTTACCCTTGTGGGTCACTCGCTCGTGAAGAGGAGTAGTGAGTGTCCCTTTACCTTTATCAAGGGAGGTCTTGGGCTCGGTTGCCATGGAGGGAACAAACAACACCCTAGCCTTATCCTTGACAACATTTGCATTAGTATTCAAAGGAGTAGAAGTACTAGGTTTCTCAAGAGTAGATATCCGAGTTTGGAGTTGATCACGAGATTTGAGGAGACGTTCGTGATCACTTGTCAATACCTTGTGAGTATTTTCAAGTGACTCGAAGTCTTCGCAAAGTCTAGCATGAGAAACTACAAGCTCGAAATTTTCATTTTGCACAATTTTACATTTAGCAAAGTAAAGATCACGATCCTTAGTGATCTTAGCAAGTTGCTCCTTGAGGAGAGCATGAGCTTCTTGTTCATCTTCAAGGGAGGATTGGAGAGACACCTTAGTGTGTGCATCCTCTCTCTCAATCTCACCTTTTAACTCAAGCTCATCCTCAAGCTCACCTATACGACTCATAATTGAGCCAAAGTGTTTCTTTCCTTCTCCTTGCAAGTTAGTCATGAATTTATCAAAAGCAATAATTTCTTTATTGACTTCGAGGCTCATACCATCATCAATTTCATGGGATATGGAGGTAGGGGACAATTTTACCTCGGATGTCTTTGCCATAAGACATCTTGTATTATTGATGATGGGGCTCTCATTTGGTGAGGAGAAGAGCGACGGAGGTTTGGATGAAATGGCTAGTGCGGACACTTGCGTTGGGGTATCCTCCTTGTCACTATCTTCATCATCGGTGGGATATTGCTCTTGAGTTGCCAAGACAATCTTTTGGTTCTTCTTGAAGTAGGGCTTCTTCATGGGCATGGGCCCCTTGCCCTTCTTCTTGGCCACGAGCCTCCCACCATGATCCTCTCATCTTTCCCATGGGCAATCTACAACAAAGTGGCTTTTGTCATCACAATTATAGCAAAGCCTCACCTTGTTGATTGGCTTTCCTCCATTGGAGGGGAACTTCTTGTCAATCCTCGCTTTGGCCCTTCCGGGGTTCTTCCAAAACGTTCTTGCCGCAAGACCCATGTGTTGGGTGAGAGTACTTGAGAGAGTCCCACTAGATAGGTCGACTTGATCATCATACTCATCTTCATCCTCTTCTTCAACGGTGGCCTTCAAGGCAATTGAGGCATGCTTGTGCATCCTTATGGCTCTGGCTCTTGCATCTTGTGCAATCTTGGACGCCACCTTGTAGGCGGTAATCTCTTGCATGACTTCATTGGATGACATCTTCGTGAAGTCATGTCTCCCTTGGAGTGTCTTCAAGTCAGTTTCCTCAAAGGGCAAGAGAGCGGTCACGAACTTCTTCTTGATCCAAGCATCATCAATGTAGACCGCACCGAGGTTCTTGAAGGTGTTAGCAATCAATACCAACCTCCGGTACATGTCCTCATGACTCTCTCCATCCAACTTGTAGAACCCTTCCACCTCATTGCATAAGGCATCATACTGGTTCTTCTTCATGCTCTCATTACCGACGAAGATGTCGGAAATAGCATTCCAAACTTCTTTGGCGGTGGAGAATTGTTGAATGAGAGGCATGTCCTTCTCTCCAACGGCCATCGACCACCTCTCTTCTTGTCAAGTTGGTTGGATCATGAGCCTTGAATCCTTCTTCAATGATGCGCCATAGCTCAATAGAGGCACTACATAAATGAGACTTCATTTGAAATTTCCATTGAGAGAAATGAGTAGATTTGAGCTTAGGAGGATCACTTCTAAAGTTTACATGAGGGTGAGGGATAGGTGGGTTAGGAGAGTAATTATGGTTAACATTATGAAATTCCTCTCCTTTGAGGATATTAGAGGAGCTAGGTGATTCATCCTTTTCCGCCTTCTCGGGGGAAGCACTTGGAGGAACATCTTTGGACCCATCCGAGGATAACTCCTTAGAGTTCTCACCGTGCTCCTTAGGAGGAGGAGAGGGAGAAGTAGCCTCGCGCTCCTTAGACTTCAAGAGTGCCATCAGCATCTCATTCATCTTGAGGAGTTGGGCCTCCAAGGACGATTTCATATCTATGAGATCGGCCATGGTTTCCCCTTGGCTAACGCCTCCTTCTCCGCCTCTAATTTTTCACGGGCGGCCCTCTCGGCATCGGATTCCGTCATCGTTGCACTTAGGCGGTTAAGCCCTTAAAAGTGAACCTGGCTCTGATACCAATTGAACGGAAATCCGGCACCTAGAGGGGGGGGTGAATAGGTGCTACTACAAATTTTAGGTATTTTCAAATTTAGGCTCAACACAAAGGTAAATTCTCTAGATATGCAACTACGGTGAATTTACCTAAATGACAAGCTAAGCAGAAACAAGATAAACAAGAAAGCGAGTAAGGGAGAAAGGAAAAGGGGAACCAAGTGAAGCACGCGGAGACGAAGATGTAATCCCGAGTTCCACCCAAGGGTGTACGTCTCGTTGGAGAGGTGTGCGCTACCACAACAGGTTAGCCGCAACGCCACAAAGGCTCACCTTTTTCTCCGATGAACTCAACCACAAAGGTTGCGAGTTCACCTTCCACTATTGATCTCCTTTTAGTGCGGAGATCGAATCCCTTGGAAACGCTTGAGGCACACACCCACAACTTAATTGGGGGCTCTCAAGATGACCACAAAAGGTCAAGACCACAAAAGGTCAAGCTTACACCAAGTATCAAGAATGGTGAGATCTAGGTTTTCCTAGAGGAAACCCTAGACTCGAAATCCCCAAGTGAATGGGGGAAGATTACAAATCGCTTCGGTGAAGTAGTAGATTGGGGCCTTCTCCAACACTCCTCCAAAGATCAACCAGTTTGGGTGGAGGAGTTGGGAGATCTTGAAGATTTGAGCTTCAGCACATTTATGATGAGAGAGAGTATAAGAGCTGAAATGGCTGGAGGTAGGTGGAGGGGTATTTATAGCCCCTCCAAGAACTAGCCGTTTTTCACTGCGCAGGCCGGAACTTCCGGTCACTTAAGCCAGAACTTCCGGTCACCCCGGAAATTTCCGGCCAAAGTTCCGGAGGAACTTCCGGCCTGGCCAGGGCGTAGGCAGTTTCAGACTTAGAGACAAACCAGCATGTTCAGCATCGGAACTTCCGGTGGTCCTGCCGGAACTTCCGGTGGTCTTGCCGGAACTTCCGGTGGCCCGGAAAGATCCGGCCAAAGTTCCGGTTTTGCCCGTGCGCGAGCAATTCCTGACTTAGCAGATTTCTCTGCTAGTCAGACCCGGAACTTCCGGTGAGTAGACCGGAACTTCCGGTCGCCCGGAATGTTCCGGTCAAATCTCCGGACAAAGTTCCGGTTTTGCCCGTGCGCAGGCAAGTTTTGACTTAGCCGATTTTCTCGTTCTAGACCGGAACTTCCGGTGGCTTGCCGGAACTTCCGGTGGCCCGGAAGGATCAGGCCAAACGTCCGGCCAAAGTTCCGCCTTTGCCAGAGCTTAAATCCTAAAGGACTTAGCCGTTTTCTAGCCAGCTAGAAATGTCCTGTGCAGGCCCAGAAGTTCCGTTCCGTAGGCCGGAACTTCCGGTCACAGCACCGGCACTTCCGGCCTTACAGAACAGGAAAAACTGCCAGCCAATTCTCTCTTCTAATCCTGTTGATCTTCATCCTTTTTGTTCTTCAAGATTATGTAGTATCTGAAATACTTAGGCACACCGTTAAACATCCTTTTCGTGTTGTCATTACTATCCAAAACTTAGGAGACGGAAAATCTTTCACAATGTGCCCATCCATCGGTGTCGTGAGGGTAGGTCGAAGAGCTTTCCCCGTAATATGACCTTGAGGATGCGCCGACGTGATATCCGGTGTAATCCTTCGGCGGTGTCTCCTGCATGCGATGCGACTGGCGAAAACCAAGTGCGCTCAACTGCTCCTCCAACTCTACCAGCGAGTACGACCACGGTCTCCTGTCAAGACTGAACAAAGAGGTTGTGGCAAGGAGACCTCATTTTCATGATCGTCAGCAAAAACGACCCTAAACACAATGTTCTCCAAAGTGGAGCTAGTAGTGACAAATTTATGGCCTTTCATTGCAGCAAGGCCAAGATAACATGGATCAAGTTGTACATCATTAGGATCAATAGGCAGCCCCAAATATTCAGCAATACGTAAGGCAATAATGCCTCCAAAGATGGGGCATCTAGCAGCTAAACTACGAGCAATCAAAGAACCAAGGTTATTCGGGAATTCATCATTAAGGGTACCCGCTAGAAATGCAAGCTGCAAGTTAGAAACATTGCTAGTGTTTTCCCTACCAAGTACACTAGTGGTAAGATAGTAGGCAAAATATTTGATACCAGGGAATTGGATGTTCCTTATCTTGCCGCGTTGTGCGGAGCGGGTGTCATTGTCGGTCACCTCTTGGTAGGTTTGTGCCAACTCCGGGGGATTCGCAACAATTCTCACAGTTGTGCCAACGTTGGATGTACCTATTATCCCACAAAACTCCTGCAAGGTTAAGCTACAAGGCAAATCATATATCTTGAAAGAAATAGCCTTCCCATAAGACTTAGTGTTAAAAGTGAAGGTCTCCGAAAAAGTCTTGGTAAGACAATAGTAGTATGGCCTCTCATCCATCATGTAGGAGGTAAAACCTACACTCCCAACGAGAGTTTGAAAATCCTCGAGTAAACCTGCAGCATGAAGGAAATTATAACAAGGGTGAGATGCGGTGTGTGGAACTCCCGCAGCTCCCTCATCTCCAAACGTCGGTGCTAGGATCTCCTCGTTGTAGGACTGCCTAACACCAGTGGCAGACCTTGGATGGCTTGTCCTCCTCTAATAATCTCACTCAAACGCCTCATCAAAGTCACGGTTATGCATCTTCCTTTTTGGAGAGGAGATGCACCAAATTTCAGCAGCAGAAATTGGCTGAATGTGGAGATCAAAATCACAGGAGATGAGCAGCAAGAACACGAGTTTGAGATATCTAGGATTGGTTTTTCGGGCAAGAGGAAGGCAGGGGAAGGAGAAAGAGGAAGTGGGGGGCATGTGGGCCCCACACCATGTGCTGGCGCGGCCAAAAGCCAGCCGCGCCACCAAGTGGTGAGGTGGCCCAGGGGTTCCCCTGGTTGCTCTCTGGCACTTCCAGGAGCCTCCTCGAAAAATATGATTTTTCAAATAAAATTTTAATTTTCTGAGAAACTTTATTTTTCATTTTCTAGTATTTTGCATTATTAAATTCAATATGAAAAATTATTTTCTAACAACAAATTCAACTATACATTGCAAACTAAGTAACATTACAATAGGTATAACAAGGATGGGAGAAAGAAAGGATGAGAGAAAGAAAATTGTTTAGCCTCTTTATGCATTTACACTTGCTAACAAGGTTGATCAAGTCTTGCCACCAAATGAAATATGACCTGAAAGATTTTAAACATATGAGACACTCATATTACCTTATAATGAATTGGTATGGATCCGATCATGAGAGTTTTGTATTCTTATTTATATGGACAATCAATACTTCCCGCTCTAATAGACCTCAAATTGGTAGTTGTATTAACTCCAGGCATTCTATCAAGTTTCTTGAGAAAATAAACAGTATGCTCCTTGTCATGAACATTAAAAGTAACTTTTCTTTTATTGAAAAAAATAATAGCCCCTGCAGTATTTAGAAAAGGTCTTCCAAGAATAATAGACATATTATCATCTTCAGGCATTTCAAGAACAACAAAGTCAGTCATAATTAAACAATTGGTAGTTATTTGGACAAGAACATCCTCACAAATTCCAACAGCAACAGCAGTAGATTTATCAGCCATTTGCAAAGATATATCAGTAGGTATCAATTTATCAAGGTAAAGTCTCTTATAAAGAGAGAAAGGCATAACACTAACTCCAGCTCCCAAATTACATAGAGCAGTCTTAACATATTTATTTTTTATGGAGCAAGGAATAGTTGGTATACCTGGATCACCAAGCTTCTTTGGAACCTTACCATTGAAAGAGTAATTAGCAAGCACAGTAGATATTTCCTCATTAGGAATTTTCCTTTTGTTAGTCACAATATCTTTCATATATTTAGAATAAGGAGGCAACTTAATAGCATTAGTCAAAGGAATTTGCAAGAAAAATGGTTTCATCCAATCACAAAATCTGTTATAATGATCTTCATCTTAAGATTTAAATTTCTTAGCAGGAAAAGGCATTGTTTTTAGACCCAAGGTTCTCTTTCATTACCATGTTTCTTAGCAATAAAATCTTCTTTAGTATACTTTTTATTTTTAGCATGTTTTTCAGGTTCTTCTTTTATTTCTTCTTCATCTGAATTAACATTTTTATCTTTATCATTGTTATTAGCATTATCATTGTTGTGTTCATTACCACTTTCAGTTTCAGGATCAGAAACAGAGATACTATTAGGATCATTAACATGTTAAGAGGATTCTACAACAGTTTTATGTTTCTTTTTCTTTTTCCAAGAAGGAGTACTAGGTTCATTAACTCATTGAGAATCTTGTTAAATTCGTTTATGATGTCCTTCAGGATACAAAGGATCTTGAGTTGATTTACCACCACTAGTTGTTACTTCACACACTAGTTTTTCTTTAGCAATAGAGTTGTTTACTAGCAATTCTTTTTGCACTTTAGTGAGTTGATCTATTTGAGTTTGAACCATATGAAAATGTTTAATGAGCACTTTAACATCATTAGCAGTTCTATCAACAATATCATGCAAATCACTAATAGCACGAGATTTTTCCATTAAATGATTCTCTATTCTTGAATTAAAACTACTTTGCTTAACAATAAAATCATCAAATTCATCTAAGCATTGAGCAGGAGGCTTAGAATAAGGGATATCTCTATCATCAAACCTTTGGAGAGAGTGAACCTCAATTACGGTTGGAGGAGGAATAGGCTTACATAATTCTTCAATAGGAGGTAAATACTTCACATCTTCAGATTTAATACCACTTTCTTGAAGAGATCTTTTAGCTTCCCTCATCGTTTGTTCATTTAATTCATACCTCTCTTCTTCGGTGTTGGTGGAGGTGTTGGAGTAGGTTCAGGAATATCCCAATCATCATTATTCTTGCATATTGTAGCCAATAATTCCTCAGCTTCTTCGGGAGTCCTTTTCCTGAAAACACAACTAGCAAAACTATCCAGGTATGTCCTAGATTCAGCAGTTAGTCCACTATAAAATATATCAACTAGATCATTTTTCTCCAAATCATGGTTCGGTTGGCCTCTTAATATGCAAAAAAAAGCGTGTCCAAGACTTAGGCAATTTCTCACCTTCCTCTTGATTAAAATAATAGATTTTTAACAAAGCATCATGTTGAGCACTAGCAGGAAATTATTTTTGCAAAAAAGCATCAAGCAAACCCATAGGACTAGTGATGGAACCAGGAGACAAATTATTACACCAAGTTTTAGTTTCTCCTTTAATGAGAAAGGAAATATTTTAGCAACAAATTAAGTGCGTATTTTAATATCCTCAGCAAATATTCCACTCAAATCAGACAATACATTCATGTGTTCTACATCACTTTCATTTTAAGTTCCGCAGAAAGGTTCTCTTTCAACAATAGCTATATGAGCCAAATCAAGAGAGTTCATAAGCTTTATCTTTTATGTTTATAGGAGATGTAGCAAATTTAGCATCAAGAGATAAATTATATCTAACAACACGTTTTTCAACAAGTTTTTTAATAGCACTAACATCTTTCATAGCATTAATTTCTTCAACAAGAGCATCATAAAGATCCACATACATATCATCATGCTAATCAAAAGTATCACGAGTAAATTCAGGTGAATAAACAGGTGTTTCAGCATTTTCATCAGGAATTTCAGCATTTTCAATTTGTTTAGATTTAGCAATAGGAGCATCTTAAAAGGGACCTAATGAACAAGTTTCATCAAGAATAGTAGAAGTATCATCATAAGTAATATCAGATTCAGCAGTAGTAGTAACAAAACGTTCAGGTTGTGGTGGTGTAACAAGCTTACTCAACACAGACGGAGAATCAAATGCAGCTGCGGAGTTCAGAGTTGTACCTTTCCTTGTAGTGGATGGCACGATGGGAAACTTCTTATCAGCATTTCTTCCCATGATGAATAAATTCCAGCGAACAATATCACACTCAGGTAGGCTTACAAATAAAGCTATGCTCCCCGGCAACAGCGCCAGAAAATAGTCTTGATGAGCCACAAGTATAGGGGATCGTAACAGTCTTCGAGGGAAGTAAAACCCAAATTTATTGATTCGACACAAGGGGAGCCGAAGAATATTTATAAGATTTAATAGATGATTTGATAGATCAGCTGCACCTGTGAATAGACTTTCTCGAGACAGATTATCAGTAGCAACAGTTTTATAGCAGAGACAGTAGTGAAATAACAGTAACATGAGAATTGAGACAGCGATTGTGATTGATGTAGACAGCATGATTAAAATATTGTAGGCATAGGGACGGATGTACGGGTGTTGCATGGATAAGATAATTCATGTAATAACATAACATAGGCATTTGCAGATAAATAATATAAAGCATCCAAGTATTAACTAATCATATGCATGTATTCCAATTTAGTTGTGCGTGCTCGCAATGAGAAACTTGCACATCATCTTTTGTCCTGCCAGCCCGTTTGCAGCGGGGCCTTTAGGGAATCTACTGGCAATTAAGGTACTCCTTTTAATAAAGAACCGGAGCAAAGCATTAACATTCCGTGAACACATGTGATCCTCACATCACAGCCATTCCCTCCGGTTATCCCAATTGTTGCGGGGCCATCGGTTCCGGACAATAATATGTGTATATAACTCATAGATATGATCCAAAACAATGATTATTATCATGATACAATAACAAGTTCGGATCAGAAATCATGGCACCCGGGCCCTAGTGTCAAGCATTAAGCATAACAAGTTGCAACAATGACGTAAAATACCGATAACGGATACTAGGCACCATGCGCTAAATATCTTACAGCTATTACATGAGTGATCTCATCCAATCTCTACCATCCCCTCAAGCATAAAGCGGTGAATTACTCACTCATAGATGGGGGAAACATGGATGGTTGATGGAGAGGCGTTGGTGATGACGATGGCGATGATCCCCTTCGATTCCACGTCCCGGTAGGGTGCCGGAACAGAGACTTTTGGTCCCCGTACTAGGGTTCACGATGGCGGCAGCATAAGGTGGTGTTCTCTGGAAAGATGGATATCCCCCGATCGTTTTAGGTAAAGAGGGCTAAGTAGCCGCGAGGGGCTCACCGAGCCGGCCACACCACCTGCTGGCGCGGCCAGGTGGCAGCCACGCCACGGAGTGGTGTGGGCCCCTCGAGCCTCTCCTCCGTTTGGTCTTCATGGTTCTGGGTCCCCCTCGGATGGAAAATAATTCCTCGATGTCTTTTGGACTTTTTCTCCGAAGTTGATATTTCTGCACAAAAAGGAGACACCAGGGTAATTCTGCTGAAAACAACGTTAGTTCGCGTTAGTTCATCCAAAACACACAAATTAGAGGTAAAACAATAGCAAAAGTGTTCGGGAAAGTAGATACGTTTTGGACGTATCACTTTGCTACGGTTATTTATTAAAAGGAGTACCTTAATTGCCAGTAGTTTCCCTTGAGGCCCCGCTTCAAACGGGCTGGCAGGACAAAAGATGATGTGCAAGTTTCTCATTGCGAGGATGCACAACAAAATTGGAATACATGCTTATAATTAGTTAATACTTGGATGCTTTATATTATTTATCTACAAATGCCTATGCTATGTTATTATATGAATTATCTTATCCATGCAACGCCCGTACATCCGTCCCTATGCCTATAGTATTTTAATCCCGTTGTCTACATCAATCACAATCCACGTCTCAATTCTCATGCTATTGTTATTTCACTATTGTATCTGCTCTAAAACTGTTGCTACTAATAATCTGTCTCGAGCAAGTCTATTCACAGGTGCAACTGATCTGTCAAATCATTTGTTAAAGCTTATAAATATTCTTTGACTCCCCTTGTGTCGAATCAATAAATTTGGGTTTTACTTCCCTCGAAGAGTGTTGCGATCCCCTATACTTGTGGGTCATCGGATCTCAGCCCGGCAACTCCGACGAAGTGGAAATCAGATCCAGCCGACTCCTGAGAGAAGGCGGATTCAGATCCATCTTCTCGGTCGACTGCTTGGTCGAAGGGTTGGTGGGTGGGCGTGTAGAACGCGGTAGGCCGTACGCCTCCGGCGTGTACCCGATGAAGACGTCAATCCCTCTGATCGGCACGATTGCGCACCCGATGAGGTAGTCGTCCGCCGGGAGCCAGGACTCATCTGAGTTGACGTAGCTGTAGCCACCGCATTTTGTGACGCGGCCGACGGCGATCTCCTTTCCCACGCTGCCAAGTGTTCCCGCCAGGAACGTGACGCCAGAAACCTTATGCCCCACGGTGGGGCCAACTGTCGGAGTATCGACATAATTGATAGGAGACGGGGGTCCTCTAGCCTATGGATGGATGTGGGGAAGAAGGCTGGAGTCGTCGAGGTCGGGATTGAACACGGCGAGGTTACCCAGCTTCAGATCTCGAAGCGGTGGCGAGACCCTACGTGATGCTATAATTCACTATAAGGCAATGGTCGTGAACAGGTTTCAATGTGTATGTTGCGTATTGGAGCATGCCCTAAAGGCTTCGCGGTGGCCGGCTTATATAGGCGGCCAAGCCCCGAGATACAAGGTAAGTACTTGTTTGGCAAGTAAACAGAGTCCTAGACCTAGCCGGCTTAGTTGCCGCCTTCCGTCTCGGGCTTGGTGGCTTGGTGGGCTTCGGCCTTCCGCCTTCCTTGCACCGTCCGCCTACTTCCTTGTACGTCAGCTATCTGGGCCGCCCGGCAGGCATCAACCTTACCACCCTTGGGCCACACTGGACTAGCCGGATTGATCCATGTCATATATACCCCTAGTTGGCATATCCCCAACATATGAAGGTCATGTTAATGGAATATGACAGACCTACGAACTACGAAGAATAGATGGTAGACCTCAGTCAGAGAAATGGCTATGAGTCATATATGATCCGACATAAAATCCATATACGATTACCAGGTAATGACTTAGGAGATCTTCTTGATGGCATCTAGGCTGTTAATAGAATATGGAATTTTATGAGAGAGTAGACACTAATAAGGATCGATTTGTCGTGAAACAGTTCCGACCGATTCAAAAGTTGACCAAGCGAGATTTTTTCTCAAGTGGTGAAGCCTAAATCTATCTGGGGTCGTTTAGCAATGACTATAATTTCGTATCATTAAGAAAGAGTTATAATTAGTACAATGAAATGGTTTGGTGATTCTGAGGATGCTAAACATGTATGCAAACTTCAGTTGTCCGTTCATGGGCTGAAGCAAGCATATCGGAGCTGGAATCTTCACTTTGATGATGTGATCAAAGGATTTCGGAGTTGTCCAAAAATAGTTGAAGAAACTTGCATTTGCAAAGAAGTGAGTGGGAGATAAGTAGCTTTTTATGATCTTATATGTGGAAAGCATATTTGAGTGGGAGCTAGGTGTCATTCATGATTTTATATGTAACGACATATTGAGAATGATACAAATCCTCTAGTAAACTATAAAGGATTATTTAAGTGATTAAATTTTCTATGAATGAAGTTAGGAGTATTAGGCATCCAATATATAATTGTATGGATCAAAAGGGGCTTAATAACATTAGGTCGGAATATTTTCCTAGGTTAAAATTTTGAAGTGTTTCAGGATAGAACAAGCGAAGAAAAAGGTTCTTGCTTGTATGACTAGGTGAAATATTAAGTTTATCTTGGTATTTAAGTGATAGCAAATGATGTTCGACATTCTCTATGTATCAGACATAAATTCTATCAGACTGAAAGCTCGACTTGGTGTGACCCAAGTTTTTGGATGAAGAACGGGTTGTAGAGTAATCCTTGTGTGGATCAATGAACAAACGTTAAGTATATTCTTCAGTGTCTGTGAGAACTGAAGATATGTTTTCTGGTAAAGGGTAAGAGTGGAAAGACAACTTGCCATAAAACGGTTACGATAATGCGAATTATGACACTGAACCATACGACTAGAAATATCATCTAGGAGATACCCTTTATTTTGAAGAAAAACATGGTTAGCTTGCAAAGTTGCATATGAATGCACTGTGGCATAATCTACATAGGTATAGAAATATATGGCAACTTCAGAAGTAGCAAGTGTGATTGGATTAAACAGCTTTCCGAGCATATGTGGTTCCCCTTAATAGATATGTTAGACTTTTAAGGCCCATGCTACGCGAAGGTTCAAGTCTCACTCCATCCACTAAGATATATTTCACCGTCATCGTAAGATACAGGATTATGTCAAACTAGGTGACATAGAAATGTTACAAAGCACATATAGGTCTCAATGTGTGAGATCTGTTGACTGTATTCCTCTTCCACAAGACAAGCATGCACCAAGATGCTATGGGTGTTGAGCTTTTACCAAGTTGTAAACTAGATTAAGTGTTACTCTAGTGCAAGTGGGAGACTGAAGGAGATATGCCCTAGAGGCACTTAATAAAGATAGTTTATTCGTCATATCTCAATTGTTCATTATATGTTTTTATACCATGATATAACTGTATTAAGCGGAAACATTAATACATGTGTGGTAGATAAACAACCAGGTCCCTAGTGGCCTCTATCTAACTAGTTCATTGGGCAATTGATGATCGAGGTTTCCCGATCATGTGACATTGATGTCAGTTGACAATGGAGTCATGTCGTTGGTTGAACGATGTGATGGACATACCAAATATAAGTAGGACGTAGTCATTACGCCTTTGACCGTGAGATCAACTCTTATTACTATTCCTGAAAGATACTTTGATTGCATCAAACGTCATATCTTAATAGTGTGACAATAAAGGTGTTCCTCTCGGGTATCAGAAGGGAGTATGTTGAGACGAGGGATCAAGAGCGGGATTTGCCAGTCCGCATAGCAGGATAGATACTTTAGGGCCTACTCGGTAAGATTATGTCAAATGAGTTTGCAAACATGTGACTAGGTCACCCGGACATAATATCACAGACGAGTAGAAGATAGTGTTGTCGATAACGAGATATCTATGAACGAGTCTCGGACACGCTAAGTATCGCGATGGCAAAAGGTTTAAGACTCGACGTCTAGATTCGATCGACTAAGTTATTTGTTATACCTCATGGGGGTTAATTCAAGGTGTCCAGGCCCACGAATTAATCATTGATCAGGAGAGGAGTCTCGATCATGTCTGTTGGTTTATCGAACCGCTAGGGTAACACACTTAAGGGTGTCGACATATTTACCGGGAAGGAAAATAAGAAATAGAGAACACCGGAAACGTCCTGGAATGGTCCGATGGAGATTGGGCAGCGACGAAATAGTTTTCGGAGCCGGGATAAATTATGTAATATGTATTTAAATGTTAATTAATGTAATTAATAGTTAAATCTAATTTTATATATTTTTTCGTGAATTTTTTAAGGCAGAATACCCTAAATGGGCCTTCTCTTACAAGAAGGCACATGAGGGGGGATGTTCCCCCCAAGGGAAGAGGGGAGGTTCGGCCAGCCTAGGTGGGCCACAAGGGGCCCACCTAGGGCCGGCACACCAAGGAGGGTCGTGGCTGGTGTGGGGGTTTAGTCCCACACCGCCCGGCTGGTGAGGTTGGCAGCCCTCTTGCCGCTTTATATAGAGGGGCACCCCTGGCCTTTTAATTCATCGAATTCTTTCTCTGGTTTCTCCTCAATAACGTGATTCCCCTGTTGGAGTTGCGCCGAGGAGAAAGTTCTCTCCACCATACGCCCGCTGCCATCCTGTTGGTGTTCCGGTCCAAGTCTTCCGCTGCTCCACCTGGACTGGAGCTTTGGAGGCCGTCGTCTCCACCGTACGTGTGTGATGCTTTGCGAGGTGCCACGCTAGTGGTGCTGGAAGGTCTATGTCCTTTACACGATCTTGAGGTCGGCTACGTCGTCTTCATCGTCAAGGTTTGTGCGGGAGTGTAATCCCTGCTTTTCGATCTACTAGGGTATGTATACCGATCTCCTCTGCATTACTATATCTGCATAGTATAGATTCTGTCTAGTTTAAGGATATCGTTGTTAGAAAAATTATTGTTTTCTGCCTGTGATCCCCTTCAGGAGTATGAGCATGCCAAACAACTTTGGCTGCCAAGACAACTCCCTCATTATTTTGGAGGAGCGTCCCTGAAGGACCTGAGTTTGACATGGGATAAAATGCTTCATTAATGATTTGCTTAACATTTGCTGGAACAGGGGCCTTCCATTTTAATTGTTCATGACATGGAAAGAGGGAATAACATTGGTAGACTGACTAACTCAGCCACTATGTCTCGAGCTCACAAAACTCTTTGACTTGATTGAAATATTTTCCTCGCTACGCCTTCTCTGTAACCACCAATAATGATTCCCGTCTCCGTTTTCCTCTATTGCGCACCTCTTTTGTCGTGCACATCTATTGAACATATAACAACGAACACGGCGTTTTGAATTACAACCCCACATTTTGTATTCTTAAAAAACAAGGGGAAATAGATCATTGAATCAATATTTTCAGATGAAGGCAGTATTCTTACCTAAACTTAGAGGAATGACACCAACAAAATCAAAAGCACACGAGTATAGAAGATGGTACGTATTAAGAAGGAATATCATGATCTGTTATTTCCCTTTATTTCGAAAGCAACATCATTTGTCTATGAATCGTTAGACGAAACTGATAATGTAAGATTTATACACAATGATCAGTTCAAAGTATACAAACAATACATTGAATGAAATAGAACAAAAGGAGCATAATTTTTTCACACATGATAATATTCCTCTCTACCTCACCTTCACTTTTCAGATTCTAAATAAATACTTGGTCGATAGAAGAAATCATACCTGCTAGAATTTTGAGCAATTAATTATCCTGCTGTCGTAACTTTTCTTCTCTACGCTCTCCTTTTTTGTTATCCTTAGAAATAAGTAACCACACACAAAAAAAGCAAGGTACACTTGTATAAAAACTTCTTTAAATAAGCACAATCAAGGACAATTTTGTTTAAATTCTGAGAAGAACTTTGAATTTGTTATCCATCTAAAGTATCTGCACTTTTACAAGAAAAGATCAAGCCGAGAACTTCAAGTTGTTAAGTCTCAAAGTGATTGTTGTTTTTATAAATAGAATCATGAATCGATATATATCATCCCCGCTTCTTAGAACGTCTTTAGCCTTATGCAGTTTTCATAATCATCCCCGCTTGCTTTGTACTATTACTGTTCACATTGCTCTCATGTTCAGTAAACAGTCCCAACACTCCCAACACCAACAACACATATTCGCACACAGTTGCTTGCTTTGGACCAGACTAACTTGCAGGTACAATCTTTGGGTAACCAAAGAAAAGACTTGTGACCATTGCCTTAGTTCTCTGTGGTTCAACAAACTCTTATTTCAACACTAGCTACAAAAACCTATGCACTTGCAATAATCGCCCCCCCCCCCCCCCCCCCCACCCTGAAATGTTGCTCCAATGGACACGTTTCGTCTTTTTAAATCTGATATCACCCTTTCTGACGCGAAAAAAAAAATCTAAGGGAGCATATAAGAGAACTTTAAGATCAAGACAAACTTCATGGGCCGAAGGGTGTCGCGAATCGACTATCAGTCGACTCATAGGCCCCTAAGACGCGGATATGTAGAGGTCGCAACGTGGGTGCTTCTAGGTGCCTCTATCCATCCCTCGGGTGGTTACAATACGTGTCACCTTGTTTTTGATAAAACCTTCTATGATATTCACTAGTTTAATTTATATAAAAGAAGGAGGATATACTAAATTTAAAATTTAAATAAAAAATAATGGGATTTGCTAGAAAATCCCCTAAATTGAATAGACATAAAATAAGCATAATAATGATGACACATAATGTGGTAATTAATTTAATAAATACTAAAAGACATATATACATTATGGAAATATCAAGTGGACACACATAACATAACTATTAAGCATGATTAATCAAGCATAAGTAGCCCACACAATACATCATGCATTATGAAGTCTATGCACCTTGTCTAACCCGAGACATAAACTTCACTCTAGCCACTTGGTGCTAGTTTTCATCATCTTCCGTTGTGAATGATGTATGATAGTTTATTTAGATCAAAGGCACACATGTGCTAGCTTTCAATTTATAAAGCTCACAACGGTAAGATTTTGATCAAAGGCATATGTCTGGTCCGCACGGTAATAAAAGGTGTATCCTAACCTCACAACCACTCCATCCTGAGGGGTTTGACAGGGTAACCAAAGTTCTGATAACGCAAAGATTGTTGTGGCTCTTTATCACCAGGAGGGTTCATCCGTGGTAAGCCGCCAGCCGACCAGCTGGCAAAAAAAGAAGAAGAAGGCTTAAGACCCTCCGTATACATCACGAAAAGCTAGTCGTAAGCTCGCGGGCTACTAACGGAACCATGGGAACCCAATACCTCATAGAGGAAAAAGACCGCGAGGACCAGTGATACGTGATAAACGTGTCCATAATTTTTATTGTTTCATGCTTGTTTTATATTATTATTACATATTTTATATTTTTATGGCATTTTCTTTGCCTAACCTATTAATAAGATGCCCAGTGCGAGTTCCTATTTTCTGTTGTGTTTTTGTTTCAGAATTTCTCTTCAAGTAATATTCTTCAAAAAACTTCCCAACAAAATCGAGGAGGTTTTTTTCACCGACATCAGGATGTGGACCAAAGGGGCCCATGCAACCCCTGACTCGAGAAGGGAGGACCCGCTTGTGGCCCTAGGGCACCCTCGGATTCATCCTTTTTCCTATATATTGTCGGCCAATCTTTTCTAGAAAATAGTTCTGAGGCTGCCGCCATCTCAAACCCTAGTTCCATAGGGTTCATAAGATAGTACAACCTTACCCCTATCGCGACTTAGAGAACTAGTCCATATCTTTATTTATCTTGCACTCAAAACTTTTAAAAAAAATCAACATATCAATCTTTCCATAATTTACAGTTATTTTATCGCCAACTCATTACTTATCAAATGAGATCATTAATCCTCTAACCCTTGTGGTATCAATTATATTTTATAAGATTGACGCCAAGATATATAAACCAAAGCAAAAGTTTATTCCTGATGAGGGGGGAGTATACCACATCACTCATGAAGTTTGCCACATCTAACCACTTTTTTTCCTAAAATAGTTCCCCCATTTTCAATTTTAAAAATATCCAAACTAAAGAAATATCTCTTTGACTTGCACTAAGCTTTTTCAGAAGTGGAAATCACTCGTGGGCCAATGGCCCCCATATCACGATTTTTTCTTTTAATTGTGTGGATGCATCCATTTTACCTCCCCATTGCCCACACATCTTGTTTTTGGTTCCACAAAAGTAGCTTCCTACGGCTCACACGTCCTGGTGAACGACAACTTTGATATTTGCAGTCAATCTCGTGGCCCGCTTGCGCCTCCCAATCCCGCACTCGTTCATCATCCACCCCCGCTCTCTTGAGCATCGCGAGTCCAAAGTTAAGATGGTGAGGGAGGAGGACGCGAACCTTGCACCCCTGGAGTTGGCACTAGAGTGCATGTTAAAAGTACGGTGTTGCCGGAGCAAGACGAAGGGAGATGGAGAGCGGTGGAACCGACTGACGAGTTGGTCCCACTTGTAAGAATATGGGATTTTGTTCTTTTAACCTTGACTGGTAGATTTTTACTACTCCCTCCGTTCTAAAATAAGTGTCTCAAGTCACTTATTTTAATACGGAGGGAATATTTTATTGTATATGTTATAGTGATCCCTATGGCCAAATTACGCCGAATATGTAATCCGAACTCCCTTTCTCCCCTCTCCCATTTTCTCCTTCGCTATTCTTTTGTTTACTAGTTTCAAGAAGTAGCCGCCCCTGCCGTGCAAAGCAGGTCTGGTCAACAACTTGCCGTCCATTGTTCCACCCTCGTGCTACGACGCTCTGTACACTGGTTGGTTACTCGGATCCCATCTACTCCGTAACACACATCCTCCTCCTTATATATTCCTCCCTGGTGCTACGACGCTATTGTGCACTACCGTTCCACTCCGCCTTTGAGTCCACTTCACGCCGCGCGCTCTCTCCTCAGCCAGCAACCCACCTTCAGGGAGCCCAATCCATGGCGCGCAAGAAGATCCGGGAGTACGACTCCAAGCGCCTCCTCAAGGAGCACCTCAAGCGCCTGGACGCCATCGACCTCCACATCCTCTCCGCCCAGGTCAGACGCCACCCACCCTGATCGATCCCGAATTTCTGTAAAAAAGCAAAACATTTTGAGCGATACCCGGCTGGATCTCTGCTTTTTCTCGCCTGATTCGTGTGGCCTCGAAGAGTGTAAGGGTCCGGCTCCGATGGAGATCTGGCTCGAGATCGTGCCAATAGGCAGTTCATCCGGTCATAGATAGACATTGCTGATTCATAGGTTTATCACCGGACCTGCTCTTTGCTAGCGATTTTACGAGTAACCGGTAGTATTAAAGGTTCAGTTTTTCGTTGGAAGTATGCCCAATTGCTGCTGAAATTTGGTACTGGCAGTTGTGTTAGGTACAGCCAATCTTGCGATGTCTTGCTTAGATCTGATGCTGTCTTGTAGCACTACTGTGTAATTTTTCTTGCTGAGGTATTTGTGAACCATTAGTTATGCCATCACCTCGATCCGTAGGAAGGTGACAGTGACACTCAACTCCATTTCTCTTGTTACTTTTGGAGTCATCATCATAGTACACCCAATCCAAATCCACTGGTTTGATTTATACAAATCATACCGTTAGCAGCTCCAGTCTGAAAGAGTAGATGCTCCTTGCAAACTCAAGCCTTTATTAATTTAAAGCTGGGCACCTTAGTGCCTTTTATATAAAAAAGTCTGAAAGATTAGTTTTGATTTGAGATAGTGCATCTATGTTTGACATCTGAAAAATGTAAGTTTGACTGATTTTAAAAAAAAATTATTGAAAGGTCAGGGAATCAACAGACTTCGCCGAGCTTGTGAACCAGCAGCCATGGCTCTCGACCACGAAGCTGGTCGTCAAGCCCGATATGCTGTTCGGGAAGCGAGGAAAGAGTGGCCTTGTGGCCCTCAACCTAGATATTGCTGAAGTCAAGGAGTTTGTGAAGGAGCGTCTGGGAGTCGAGGTAATTTAAGGCCACCACACTGATCCTTTTATGCGCTTGAGGATGAAGCTATTTCAGTTCTGTGTATAAATGTTGTGATCTATCCAGGTTGAGATGGGCGGCTGCAAGGCTCCGATTACAACCTTCATAATTGAGCCATTTGTGCCCCATGACCAAGAGTACTATGTTTCAATTGTGTCAGAGAGGCTGGGTAGCACCATTAGCTTCTCAGAGTGTGGAGGAATTGAAATCGAAGAGAACTGGGACAAGGTTAAGACAGTATTTCTTCCCACTGAGAAACCAATGACACCTGAGACATGTGCTCCCTTGATTGCAACTCTTCCACTGGAGGTACCTATACTGTAGAACTACTTGCCTTCCACTGCAGAAACGTCTGTTGTCAGTCACATCCTCATAGTTAATTTACTGTCTGTTTGGGCATCAGGCACGTGAAAAAATTGGTGATTTCATTAAGGGAGTGTTTTCTGTCTTCCAAGGTACCTGGATTATAACTACTACTAATGTTATTTTTCATTAGCTTTCTTAGCATATCATATTCACAATAAATATTCTCCTTTCCAAAGACTTGGATTTCTCATTTATTGAGATGAACCCATTTACCATGGTGAATGGGGAGCCATATCCCCTGGACATGAGAGGAGAATTGGATGACACAGCAGCTTTCAAGAACTTCAAAAAGTGAGTTTCTTTCTTCACTGGGACTTCATTCTCCTTGTTATTGTCGTATTAAATGGTATTGATGAATGTGCAGGTGGGGAAATGTAGAATTCCCTTTACCATTTGGCAGAGTTCTCAGCTCTACAGAAAGTTTTATCCAAGAGCTGGACGATAAGGTATCCAGATCTAAAACCACACCTTTTTTCTTTTCTCTACATGAAGTAATTACCATTTCTCAATTTCTAATCACTTAGGTTTGCACATGAACGTAAATTACAAATGCTGGCACTAAATTATATGCTTAACATCGTCATTCCTTCAGACGAGTGCATCTCTGAAGTTCACAGTTTTGAACCCAAAGGGGCGCATTTGGACAATGGTTGCAGGAGGCGGTGCCAGTGTCATATATGCTGACACGGTAAGCATAAGCTCTTGCCTGATTTCGTGTTAGCTGTTGAAATTTTTATGTTAGGAGTTGTTGATCAATATTGGCTTGCATACATAATTAATATTTTCTATCATTTTACCAGGTTGGAGATCTGGGATATGCTTCAGAGTTAGGAAATTATGCAGAGTACAGTGGTGCCCCCAAGGAGGAAGAGGTTCTGCAGTATGCTAGAGTAGTACTTGATGTAAGAATTCAAGATAACCATTCGTCAGTCATCACACTGCTCTTCACTGCATATTGCTTCATCTGCTAACCTTCTTATTCAATGCAGTGTGCGACTGCTGATCCTGATGGCCGCAAGAGAGCGCTTCTCATTGGAGGTGGTATAGCCAACTTCACTGATGTTGCTGCCACATTTAGTGGCATCATTCGAGCGTTAAGAGAGAAGGTATGTACGGGCACCAAATCTGGAAGCTCCTTTGCACCATTGCTACTAATTTGATTGTCAGCTCACTCGAAAATTTACTTTCAGGAATCCAAGTTAAAGGCTTCTAGGATGCACTTGTATGTTCGACGAGGCGGTCCAAATTATCAAACTGGACTAACGAAAATGCGCAAGCTTGGTGAAGAAATCGGCGTTCCGATTGAGGTACCGATCTAGTTAGTATGTCCTAGGAATCTTATGCACCCTTTGCAATGAAAAACTGTTCATCGACTTGTTCACAGTTTTTTCAATCTCCAATCAAAGTTGATGGGAAAGCGAAAATCCACCTGTTTCTAGTTGGTGGCTCCTGAGTCCCTATCCCGGCACAGATGAGCTGATTCTGTCTTAAACAATTCACTGCAGGTCTATGGACCTGAGGCGACAATGACAGGCATCTGCAAGCAAGCAATTGAATGCATCATGGCTGCAGCATAAAGGATACAGTTGAGGAGTAGTTTGAGATCAACAAACAGAAACTGGATGCGCATAAATGAGAGTATAGTTGCAGTAGTAGTTCACATCACATGGTCATCAATTTTTTCTCAGAAGATATTTGAACAAGTCAACAAACACATATGTATTGTTGTCGCAAAGAAACCTTTATACTGTTATAACATGAAAAGTGAACCATGTATCTTTTTTTTTTTGGTTTGCTCGTTGAGCTGCATTACGACCACCCTTTCTCGCTAACTGTAATGTTCTTGATACTAAGCCTTGTTTGCCACGTACACTCTTACGTGTTTACATACGGACACACCTGTCGACACATGTACGTGACTTTTTGCCGAAAAAGTCTAAAATAAATCCTAAACTCGTAGAGGAAAGTTAAATTGAACACTCAACTCCTAATCCCCGAAATTGGAACCTGGACTTTACAATACCGGTCTATTTCAAACCTTTAAGCGTTTGACTTGGGATTTTGATGACATGGCAACTGGGTCCCACTTGTTAGCCAATTTTAGAAAATTGAAATAAGAAAAAGAACACCACGTTGGTTCGCCGGCACAAATCCATTTTGAGTCGCTCTGGCCGCCACCTTGCCGCCGACTAGGGCGCCGTGCCGCCAGGCCGACACACTCCACGCCGCATCCTCCAACTCTCCATGCTGCACTACGAGGGCACATCCCGGTCGCTGATGTCCATGCCTTCGCACCTCCGTCCTCGTTGCCCTCGCATCCCAACCCTCGCCGCAGAACCTCGCCGCCCCAAGCGGCCCCTCGTGCAGCGCCTCGCCGCCCTTAGTGTCGCCGTCGACAGCCCCGACGCTGACATTGGTCGGTCGTCCGGTGAGGAGTGAGCGGAGATCGACCTTCGTGACCCGCCGCATGCCGCCACGCAGATTCTCCAGCTCTCCGCGCTCCACCGCGAGGGTATCATCTCAGTCGCCGACGTCCACGCCTTCCGCACCCTCCGGACTCGCGTCATCGGCCTTACACAAGTTGAATTTGAGGGATTCAGGGAAGGGGATGAATATGACGCATGGGCCCAAACTGTCATTGAGAGCAGCACATAATCCCGGACGGGATTGTAATATCCCAGTGTGTCAAACAGGTATAGGGTTTAAAATATCCGGGATTGTAAAGTTCAGGGTTCCGATTTCAGGGATTACGAGTTGAGGGTTCGATTTAGCTTTCCTTTACAAATTCAGGATTTATTTTAGACTCATCTGCTAGGGAGATAGGGTAGCACAGGAGCTACTATGACGTGCTCATGCGAGGCTAACTGTGGTTCACACGTATGTTAGCATGCCTGCACACAGCGCCATCTGTTCATGCCAGACCCATTGTTGCTCACACGTATGCTATCACGCCTGCACACAGCACCAGGTGTACCCGCTTCGCTATCAGCTGACACTATATATCCCTGTGTTGTGATCGATAGCCATCACATTCTTCTCCCTGTTTTTCTTCACCACATCCTTTCGAAGACACGATCATTCACATCAACTGAAGCAGGCAGGAAGAGCGCGGAAGCTACCGTTTAACCAATGGATCAGTGTACTTACTCTGTTGCGATGCACGTTGATGGCAAGGTGGTTCACCATCAGGTGCCCCTTCCTTTCAACGACTATGTTTCCTTAGCAATGGCATCGCCCATTCCTAGTATCCAATATTCACATCAGCAGGCTCTACCGCCGAATTTTTTTGCGCCGGAAGCAAGCAGCGAGGCAGATGTAGAGAAGAGCAAGGACACTCCTCCTGATGACGGTGAGCCAAAAATTCCCCCTGACAAGCCTGTGGACATTGCTCCAGACGTTGACTTGTCAACAGCGAACAAGCACAAGAAACATGCGAAAAATGGATTCCCTCGGTCACGCATAAAAAAGGAACTCATAACTATCCTTTCATCTGATGAAGAGGATAACATTGTACACCATTAGCCATGTGTAGGGACGGAGGAAAAAGAACAGTGATTTGCATGTATTTCTAGAAGCAACAGTATGCTTGCACTGCCATGCTAATATGTTAAGACCCAGTTTTTTTTTGCCTTATGTGTAGCTTCTAAGTCAAAATAAGATAAAATCCAAAAGAACTGGATTTTAACCAGCTTCCTGTGCCAGCCCAGCTCCTCTGAATTCTTCACATTGGGAATAAGCTGGGTACCCCTACTTTCCGCGCTTCTCGCAAGTGAATCCAACCATTATTTAGCATTACCCCTATCGGACTTTGAATTTACGGAGAATGCCACCGCGTGCGAGTGAGCGTATCAGCCAGTTTTCTTTTACTTTCTTTCTCTCTTCTCTCGTTATTCTCTAAGCGCACGGACGAAACGAGCGAGCAACGAAGTTAGGAGTCCTCTGCCGCTCATGACGAGACTATTACTCACTTATTATTCCAGTGCTAATTTATTAGGTCTATATGGTCAGCCATCCAGATAGGTTTTACCTTACATCTTCGACCTCGGTTGCAAATTTTTTTGCCAACTGGTTAACGGGTTGATCCTATTCAGTAGGATGAGAGCGATTGCTGTTATATAATCGACGTGACTATGTAGAAACGACAAGATTTTTAATGATAAAAATGCTTCTATTATGCAGGTCATCTATCGGTGTACAACAACACTAATAGCTTGGTCGGCTCTGCAGCGTGTGGAGTACCGGGATTTATTTGTGGAGGTGGTGTTCTGTTTGGAGACATCGGCAAGGGAGATATTCTCCCGGCATAAATGACAACATACACTTCGGATCGACTTACCTTCGTTTTAGGTGGCGTTATAACTTCTATACTTCACATTGTTTTATTTTCATTTTTGGTTACTCGTGAACTTGTGGCCGTGTGCATCTTCGCTATGCCGCGTGTCATGCTTAATAAAAGTATTTTATCTAAAAAAATGACCGCGCCCGACTTACGATTGTGACCATCTTGGATTGGATGGGCTCATCACGCGGGAACATGGAGTGAGGTGGCTTGAGAACTCTCCCTGATGTGCTAGCGATCGCCGTTGACCTCGAGCACCATGTTCTGGACTTCCTTGTGCATTGGAGTCCCGTGCAGCGGCTATTGTTCTGATCCGTGTGGTGTATTGTGTGTTCTTTTTGGGATTGTTTGGCCGATGACATGACGGAGCAGCTGCTGCTGATGGCTGCGAGATGGGTGGGGCTGTACACGAGGGAGCCAACTAGGTGGTATGGTCGGCTGGCGGCGGTGTGGCCGGAGTTGAAGTATACCGGCGCCAGCGGCAAGCACGACGACCTCAACGCCAGAGTACAGTCAAACGACCTGTGGCGTCAAGGATGGGTATGCGGTGTTCCTCACTCTTCCTGTTTCAATCTGGCGCTTTTTTTTTTTTTTTTTTTGAGATGGAACGCTGACATTTCATTAACAAACACCGGCAGAATCGCCGGACAGAGCCCTGGTTACATCCATACGGAAGTTCTCAAACCAAACATGACTGTAACCTGGAGGTTCGGCAGCCCCCTTTGCTGCCAGAATATGAGCTGGGAAATTGCAGTTTCTACTCTGAAACATCACCTGGGTTTCAATAAAGTTCAGACGCAGGTGTACTTTGATTTCCCTAAACAAGGCACCAAGTATTGCTGAGTCACATGCTGAGGACGTGACTGCACACTGGAGGGTCTGACAGTCCGTGACAAACAGAGGCCTTCCAATACCCAAATCTTCAGCAATTTTAATGGAGTGTAAGAGCGCTTGAGTTTCAGTTTCCAAAGCTGCTCCAGCGTTTGCAATGGAGCCTGCTCCCGCGAAAATGACATTGTGGTTGTGATCACGGGCAACACATCCCCAACCCCCACTGGTTGTATCAGCATGGAACGCTCCGTTAAGGTTGATTTTTATCCAGTTTTGCGGAGGCGGCTCCCATTGTGCAGCAGGTTTTAGAACATGCAGCTTCTGTTTACAGAAAAATTGTGCCCATTCAGAGGTATGCCTTCCGACTGCAGAACAAAAACTCGGCGTTGACATTCTGCGCTCACCATGATTAGCCTTGTTGCGCTCTGTCCACCAGCACCACATCAATGCCACTACTCTCATCTTGGTTTCATCAGGGAGTTTTAGAATATGCTCAACGAACTCCATACTAGAGGTGCATCTAGTTAGCTGAACTCGAATTTCATCAGGTAAAAGTTGGCGCCAAATGTTTTTCAGCTCCCGGCATCTCGAGAACAGGTGCCCTCCATCTTCAATCAGGGTATTACAAATTGGGCATCGCGTATCCAAATCAATTTTCTTTCCCTGGATATTCATTCTTGTGGGTAAACTGTCATGTACGAGTCTCCACAAGAAATGGTGCACTTTGGCAGGGCAGTCAAGGTTCCAAATCTTCTTCCAAATGTCACGGCTCCAACTGCTACCACGCATCCCATCAGAGGTACCCGCCTGTCTACTATCATTTGTGGCGATGGATTGAACATGGTATGCTGATTTCACTGAGAAAATTCCTTTCTCATCAAAATGCCAGGCTAGATGGTCTTCCTCATGCTCATAAACCGGGATACGTAATATGGTAGATGCCTCAACTTCTGTGAATGTTTGTCTTACAAGCTCTACATCCCAAGTGCCTGTATATGGGTCTAGCAGCTCAGCAACCTTTGTGATGACATTGTTTCCCCGTCCTGTGCTCGGTCTTCTTGTCTCCCCAATTGGAATCCACGGATCTTCCCAGATTAGCACGTTTGAACCATCCCCAATACGCCAAATAATTCCTTTCTTCAAAACTTCAACTCCTTTAAGAATACTGCGCCATACATAGCTCATTCCAGGTACCGGTTGTGCATCTAGAAGATGACAATTTGCGAAGTATTTCGCTTTCAGCACTTGGCTACAGAGAGAGTTTGGTGCTTGTAACAGTCTCCAACCTTGGCGAGCTAGCATAGCTAAATTGAAAGTGTACAGCTCCTTAAAACCCAAGCCTCCTTCATCTTTTGGCCTCATCATTTTCTCCCAGCCAATCCAATGTGCTTTATGTTCATTTTCCTGTTGTGACCACCAATAATTACACACAAGTTTAGTAATATCATCACACAGAGTTTTTGTCAAATCAAAACAGGACATCGCGTATGTGGGAATAGCTTGTGCTACAGCCTTGATTAATATTTCCTTGCCCGCTTTTGATAGGAACCTTTCCTTCCATCCTCTAATTCTGCTAATGATCTTCTCCTTTATATAAGAAAAAACTCTTCCTCTGTCCCGACCAATGTATGTTGGCAAACCAAGGTATTTACCACCTTGTGCTTCCACTCTCAGTCCTAGGACTCCCATAATTGCCTCCTTCTTTATCCTTGAAATATTTGCACTAAACAGAATAGAAGATTTATCCCTATTAATCATTTGTCCAGATGCTTCCTCATATCTGCGAAGGATAGTGTTGATTTCGGCTGCACTTTCCTCACTGGCCTCCAACAATAGCAGCGAATCGTCCGCAAAGAGGAGATGGTTCACTGTGGGTGCATTTGGTGCCAACTTTATTCCTTGGATCTTGTTCCTCTCCTCTGCATCATGTAAAAGTGCTGAAAATCCCTCACTGCATAGCAAGAACAGGTAAGGCGAGATAGGATCGCCTTGTCTCAGACCTCTCCCGGGGATTATAGTATCCGTGATATTACCATTTACTTTGAACCTGTATGACACGGAGCGAACACATTTCATCACATTTTCCACGTACGGCACACAGAAGCCCAGTGTCAACATTGTCTCCTCCAAAAATGACCACTCCACACGGTCATAGGCTTTGCTCATATCTAATTTGACAGCCATGTAACTCTTCTTTCCCGACTTGCACCTTCTCATAAAATGGGACATCTCATAAGCAAGGATAGTATTATCTGAAATAAGCCTGCCCGGGACAAAAGCACTCTGGTTCGGTGAGATGATCTCGTCAAGGATAGTCTTGAGGCGGTTTGCCAACACCTTGGACACCAGCTTATAAACGACATTGCAAAGGCTAATAGGGCGTAGATCCTTCATACTTTCAGGGTTTTTCACCTTTGGGATGAGCACCACGATTGTATCGTTCCATCCCTCCGGTAGACTGCCGCCTTGCAACACATTTAGAACCTCGTGCACCACCATGTCACCCACCGTCCCCCATAATTTCTTTAAGAAGATCGCCGGCATCCCATCCACACCCGGGGCTTTGAGATCCCCTATACTATCCAGGGCCTCCTTTATCTCCTCCTTGGTATATTCAGCCACTAGATGGTCATTCATTTGGGACGTGACTCGGGGCTGAATGTTTGAAAGCACCGGCGTTGGGCTTATACCTGCCAGGGGGGTAAACAAGCCAGAGAAATAGTCAGTTACAAGAGCCTGTAAGCTCTCCTCCCCTTCAACCACCACTCCATCACCCCTCGTCAACTTTTTTATTGTGTTATGTTTCTTCCTCTCCGTTGCAACCGAGTGGAAATACGTAGTGTTACGATCACCATTTTGCAGCCAACAAACATGTGCTCTTTGTTTCCAGTGAGTCTCCCACTGGTCTTCAAGCTTTTCAAGTCTATACCTTAGTACTTGTTCTCTGTTGACTGGTTGACTGTTGCAGTTGTGATATCCCCCTTTCTACACTCCTCAAGTTCAAATTTCAGATTTTTTATACGCTTCTGGAGGTCCCCAATGACCTCTCTACTCCAACTATGCAGCTCAGCTGAGACCATCCGCAGCTTACCCATGATTGCGTCTTCACCCCTTAAACCTGCCACCTCCCAAGCATTTTTAATAACATCTTCACAACCTTCTTCCTCCAACCAGCGCGCCTCAAATCGTTTGTTCAGTCCACCATGATTTTTATTACCAGTCTGAATCCCACCATCCAGCATCACAATAACTGGTCTGTGATCAGAATGTTCCGGGTCTCCATTCAACACCTTGTAACCAGGAAACCAAGCCCGCCATGCCGGCGAAGCCACAGCCCGGTCTAAACGCTCCCGAATATAACCATCAACACGAAATTTATTATTTCTCCATGTGAACATATCACCCTCAAAGCCCAAATCATGTAGGTTACAGAAATCTAAAGCATTACGAAAATTATCCATATGTGATTGCGATCTAGGAGCACCACCCTGTTTCTCAAAACTAAACATTAAATCACCCAAGCACATCCAAGGCAGATCCGATTGGTGGTGTAGAGTCCGTAAGAGCCTCCACGTGTCCTCTCTCTTATCATGCCGAGGTTCACCATATATCCCTGTTAGCCTCCACTTGAAACCGTCCTCATCCTCCACGTCAACATCAATATGCATCCTTCCCTTCCACCTTAGGCTAACATTTATTCCTCGACGCCAGAACATAGCTAAACCACCACTTTTACCCTCACAGTCCTTAACAATCATGTGAGGCAAACCAAGCTTCCACCTAAACTTTTCCATCTTAGTTTCATCCAACTTTGTCTCGGACAAAAATAGGATGTCGGGGTCCACCTTCTTCTGGAGGGCCAGAAGACCACGAACTGCCGGGCCATTCCTCAAACCCCGACAGTTGTATCCCGCTAGTTTCATTGGGTACCGCGGAGCTGTTCCGATAGCCCCGCTTTCACAATCTCAATCTGGTTATGAGCCTCATCCATCTCAACATCAACCTTCTGCTTCTTCTGTCCATCTCCTTCCTCGGACTTGGATGGTTCCAAAAGCCTCTTTCTATCCACAACTTTGTTGCTGGCTACAGTACCACCTGCTCTTCCTCCCTTGACACGTTTAAACTTTTTTCCTTCATACATAGCCCCTGGTTTTTCCTGCGCCTTCACACTCGAAATAGCAAGCACACCCGGATCACGTCGATCATCAACATCTTTGGCGCCATGCAGCTTGGACTGGCCGTCCACTACACTCCCATGTTGGCGCTTTTTAGTCTTAACGCCAGAACCAAAATCTGGGCGAGAAATCTAATTATTACTTAGGCACTACCCTGTCCTTCCGCGGTGCTCACCTTTCGCGTCCGTCCGATCACGATCATCCGGCTCTCCGCGCGACACAAAGAATCCCCACTCCATACGCTTCGTCTCTCACCCGCACAAACATCTGGACGAAGCATCTCGACGGCATCGGTAGGGATCCGCGCATCCGCCGCGCCTTCGGTGGCTGCCGGCAGCCCCGCCGTGGTCCGCCGCGCCCTGGAGAGGGCCTGCGCCAGTCCCGGCCGGCGCGCCCTTGGGTGGCTGCCGGCGGCCCCGACGCGATCCTCCGCGCCATGGAGAGGGCATGCGCCAGCCCCGGCCGTCGCGCCCTTGGGTTGCTGCCGGCAGTACTGGCTGTCGGCGGCCCCGACGCGCCATGGAGATGGCCTGCGCCAGCCCCGGCCGCCGCGCCCCGCCCCCGCCTACCCGGCCTCCAACGCCAAGGCCGTCGGCTCGATCCAGTGCGTGTTCCTCGCCTCCCTCCACCGCGCCTCCATGCTCATCCTTGACGACGTGTCGCCGCCGCCGCGTGAAGTCCTCCTTTGCGTTAGACGCTGGCGTCGCCATGCTTCACGCAGGTGTTCCGCGTCGGAACGACCTCGGGCCCTGGCCCCACCTCGAATGGTGGTGGTGCTGCTGGAATGTCTGAGTTCCGTCGTGGTATGGTTCATGCTCCTGAAAGTCGTCGTGGGCGCAGCCCCAGAACAAGATTAGACAGTAAACATTTTCTGAATTTTTTCTTCAATAGGATGTTGTTTCATGATTAAAAGGTGCAAGGGATTGTTCATATGGAATTAGTATTGTACTCATAGGACGTATTTTTATGAAATGAATTTGTGTTGTTTTAATTTTAACACATCCAATGATCATTTGTGTACCTTGTGCCCTGGTCCATGTACCATAGGATGTAGTTTTTGTACCATGGAGATAGAATTTGTGTGTAATATTCATTTGGTCATGGTTGTGCTTGTCTAGTAGTAACGGTGGTGCTGATAGGGGTTCATCTTCCACAAGTTCAGTTTCTCCTGTTTAAGAATAGAAAGTAGGTTTGAGTAATTAGTACACTTGTAGTTTTGGCTCAATAGTTATGTACATGTGACCCCAACCACAGTATGTATAATGCAATTTATTGTGTTACGATCCGGAGATACTAAGTAGGGTTCTCTGAATTTTGTGTTCAAACAATATGTAGTTTATGTTGATTTTTTTCAGGTGAAACCATGCATACGAATGTTTTTACAGCTCGACTGGATGTAGTTTTCATGCTTAAATGTGCTATGATTGTACTTTTTTGTACTCATACATACAAAGCATCGATGTATAATGGATGTGCTATGCTTATGGATGTAACAACCCCATAAACTCATTATTATATAGTGAGGATTTGCTCATATGGTTGAAAAGTTTTCCTACCCATAAGATGTATTTTTATATTCCGAAGCTTCCATTAGGTTATACAGTAGATTTTCATTTGTTTATAGATGTAACAAAATCGTAAAATCACGAGTGCTATATGTAATATTCTATACGTTGGTCGTATCTTTTTGACAATAAATACATCTTGTTAATATGGTTGTAGTGTTTTCCTATACAGAGAGTGTTGTATAATGTTCATAGCTTCCAGTTTCCGATGGTTTTTTCAACGTCATCAAGATGTAGTTATTGCCTACATTTTATATGTTGTACTGATTACGATTTTTTTTTTTGCAAGAACTAGATGCATATATATTTGTTACAGGGATGTACTTTCTTGTAGATTATTAGTAATTGTAGATGCACCTTTTTTCGTACATTGCTTACATGAATTTTTACATCCAGAATTTTTACATGTATATCTGGCATAATTTTGTAGGTAAAATATCTCTTTTATGTAGGCATATAGTTGCATCAACAAGTGCTTGTTTTCTTGATCTCTCTTCTACATAAAAAGTAGAGGAACTGAGTCTTGTTTTAACAAATTTGTACATGTACCAGGGGGTCTATAGATCCTAATGAAGTAGTTGGGATGGATCAAGAAGTTACATACTACTCCGAACATGGTTTAGATCGATGGGATCCATCCAGAAATTACATAAACTGCTATTGTTGTTATTTTTATGTTTTTCCATGTGCATTGTGTCAGAAGTTACATTGTAGGCGTGTTAATGAGATTCAATTGGACCGGGAAGGATGTGTAGCAATCAGAGCTCCAGGTTATTATTGAAACAGAAGTCGATTTAAAAAAAAAAGAGTAAGAAACAGAAGTCGGCAGTCCCTTGGTGTTTTGTACTAGTGCAGATTGATTAGGAAGGGTGTTTGGATCTTTTTGTGTTTCGCTTCTGTTTTTCAGTTTCCTAAAGTAATTTCCTGCTTAAAGTTCCATGTTGGCTCCTCACAGTTCCATGGCAGCTGATCTAGGAATAAGAGACGGATCTCTACCTGGCGGCTGCGCTGGTGGAAGAAGAGAATGGGTAGCAGGTAGGCTTGCTTGAGGATTTCCCAGATGTAGTTTATATCGTTGGAGTTCTGGCAAAAACCTACAGATCACCTTCCTGTTTTTTAGCTGTAGTTTCCATGGACATGCTTCAACTCTGAACCTTGTTACTTTTCTAGGACTCTGTCTTGGCCCTGTTTTGTATGAAGTACTACCAAACTACTTCCAGTACTTTTTATGCAGCAACTACTACCAGCACATTGATTTTCAAACTACTACCAACACTTGTGATTTTTCTTTCTGGAATTCCCAAGATGATGTAGTTCCTAAAGTTTGTGTTGGGTGTGTTGTGTACTTGTGTTTCTTTTCTTGCAGCTACCTATGTGTATCTGTGCCGGAAGATTTTAATCTTTTTTCTGCAGCTAGGTGTATATGTGCAGGAAGTTATTCTTTGTGTGTGTTCTTACCTCGAGGTTTCTTGCTTCTCAATCTGATGGAGTTCTTGCACCTCTCTCCTGGAAATTTTCGACCTCACGTACTTTTGCAGATTTTATGGTGTGTATATGATGGAACTAGTTGGTTATGGGGGTGTTTCTTTGTTGTCTGTTGGGGCTGCCGAGATTTCCTTTGAATTCTGATGTATTTTCCTGAAGAAACTTCCTTTCCTGCTGCCGGCTACTGGAGGAAGAAGAGAAGCAGCTGGCAGCTGGTTGGGAGGAAGTGTATTTAATGTGGTTTGCGTCAGTGTCCGTCCAGGGCGGGGGTCCAGGGCTCAATCATGCCAAAAACTGCCTGGGACCGAACTTTCCATTTTTGGCAACGGGGGGACCAAACTTTCCTTTTCGGGTAAGATTCTGTTCCGACAGGGGGCACTCTGTAGCACAAATCGAGTCCCCGGTCCAAATCTGGGGGCCGATTTCATCAGCCGTTCGGCGCACCCAGAAAACACATGGAATATAAAAGTCCTTCTTGCCGCCTTCAAAAAATAAGCCGAGTTCGGCGATCCAGCGGCCATAGTTGGTGATCATATAAAAGACGCCATAGTTGGGCGAGCGAACATACAAAAAAAGGCACAGTTGGGCGATCACGGCCGCATTCGGTAGTCAGACAGAGGCCGACGTGACGTCGACGTCGTAGATGGGCGCGGTGGTCGGAGGTGGCGCTGATCTTGGAGTGGCATCCTCGGCGGTCTCGAGGTCGACGACAGGTGCGGCATCCTCCAGGTCGATGGTCGTCGCAGCTGTTGTGGCGTTCTTCGCTTGGGCGGTCTCGAGGTCGACGGCGGGCGTCGCAGTAGTAGGCGTCGCAGCAGGCTCAATGTTCGGCGTCGCCGAGCTTGACGGGCTGGTGGCCGGCCGGCTGATGTCGTTGAGGATGAGGCGGCGCTGCACCGTGAACCATGCCCTTACCTCGGGGTCCATCGTGTCCGGACCGCCGCCGCCCATGAGGAAGGCGAGGTCGTGGTTCCTCTTCTTTGCCTCGATGCCGGTCCTGAGGAGGTCGAGCTTTACCTTCGAGTTGTCCATGACCGCCGCCCACGCTGTTTGGAGGTCTCGTCCCTTTTCGCGGTGTGGGTCTGGGCGTCGGCGATGCAGGTCTCGATTGACGCATGTAGCTTCGCCGCAGCCGGCGCCGACTCCCTCGCCGCCTTCGCTTTCTTGTTGCCCATCTGGGAACGGCCATCTGAAGCACCTGCAGCCGGCGCGTCCGGGACATAGTCCTTGCCGCCCTTCGCCAGCGATCGGCGTGCTTCGGCCCACTTCTCACACCCCTCGATGAAGACGAAGACGTGATGGTACTTGAAGTCTGTCTTCTTGTCGTCCTTGAACGCCTCGAACATCCGGGCGAGCTCCATCTCCCGGTTCGCCCCGCTCTTCGGCCTGAGCTTGACCTCCTCTTGCAGGCGGTCTGCATGAGCGCCCAATGGTTGGACATCGCCTTTTGGCCGCGCTCTGTCAGGCACCCGGCGAAGTCGGGGTCGGTCATGCGGCGCTCGTCGTACGCCGTCTTGACGCGCTTCCAGTAGTTGTCCATGGCCTGGTTGGCGCCGTGGATCGTGTCCTGGGTGGTTTCCTTCCATGCCTCGGCGAGGAGGACGTCCTCCCGGCTCGTCCACTTGATGCGAGGCTCGATAGGCGGCTTTGGGTGCGCGTCTCGGGAGCCCTTCCTGGGACGACGGACACCCGTGTCGCCCTCCTTGGCCGGCCCTACGTCCTCACCCTCGGCAGCCTGCGTCTCATCCCCTCCTTCCTCGACCTCCTCCGTGCCGATGCCGCCGAAATCGATGCCGCCCGTCGAGCACGTGGGAAATTCCTCGCCAGGTGCCGACAGGAAGCCCGGGGATGCCGCTGCCGCCGCCGAGCCCGTGGTGATGATCTCGTCCATGCTCTCGTGGTGCATGCTATTGGGGATATATCAACTAGGGGTATAACCAACATGGATCAATCCGGCTAGTCCAGGGTGGCCCAAGGGTGGTAAGGCCGAGGCCTGCCGGGCGGCCCAGATAGCTGACGTACGAGGAAGTAGGCGGATGGTCCAAGGAAGGCAGAAGGCCGAAGCCCATCAAGCCACCGAGCCCAAGACGGAAGGCGGCAACTAAGCCGGCTAGGTCTAGGACTCTGTTTACTTGCCGGCCAAGTACTTACCTTGTAACCCGGGGTCTGGCCGTCTATATAAGCCGGCCACCGGGAGGCCTTTAGGGCCAAGCACAGAAACAACCTCAATAGGCATCATACCCATTGTAACCTGTTCACGGCTATTGCCTCATAGTGAATTATAGCAGCACGTAGGATTCCGCCACCGCTGCGGGATACGAAGCTGCGTAAACTCGCCGTGTTCAATCCCGACCTCGACGACACCAACCTTCTTCCCCACAATCCATACGTAGGCTAGAGGACCCCCATCTCCTATCAAATATGCCGATACCACGACAGTTGGCGCCCACCGTGGGGCTTAAGGTTCCTGGCGTCATGTTCCAGGCGGGAACACTAGGCGGCGTGGGCAAGCAGATCGCCGTCGGTCGCGTCACAAGGTATGACGGCCATAGCTACGTCAACTCGGATGAGTCCTGGCTCCCGGCGGACGACTACCTTATCGGATGCGCAATCGTGCCGATCGGAGGGATCGACGTCTTCATCGGGTACATGCCAGAGGCGTATGGCCTACCGCGTTTCTACAACCCCACCCACCAACCCTTCGACCAAGCAGTCAACCGGCAAGATGGATCTGAATCCGCCTTCTCCCCAGGAGTCGGCCGAATCCGATTTCCACTTCGTCGGAGTTGTCGGACTGGGATCCGACTCCGAGCCGGAAAACAACGATCCTGAGTCAATCCTCCCTGCTCTGCAGGAGGATACGATGTCAAATGCCGGATCCAGATCTACCGTTCAAGTCAACATAGATTCTGACTCCGATGATGATGCTAGTCTCTTCGAAGAGAAGATCAAAACCCGCTTTTCCAGTGGAAATCCGGCTCCCTCAGAGGGTACAGCGGATACAGACATGCCTGACAAGCTGGCTATGATGGTTGTTGTCGGTCACGAGACAACCCCAGTTACTTCGGAAGCGCAAATCAAGCCGGCGGAAGAAGCCGGAGACACCACTGCCGGCCAACTCATTGAAAGTTCCGACAAGGTGCGCGCGAAGAAGAAAGCTGGCCTCGAGAAAGGCGGCAGCAGCAAACCCACGGATTTGCTCTCTGTCATCAAAGAAGTAGACGAGATCATGAATACTCCGGTGAACAAAAACACCCCACTCAACGAAGTGGAAGAGCTTAGGCTTAACATGCTTAAGCACTCTGACTTCCTGCGAAAAAGAGAGGAGCACGTTGAGAGCCTTGCGAAGAAGATCAAGAAAGAACAGGAGAAGATGTCGGCCAAAACAAGCCGGCAACTCTTCGAGGAGAAAAGGTCATCAAAAAACCGCCGTGGAAAAGAGCCGCCTACGCAAGCAACGACAGCGGCTCAAGACCTAGGGTTCGATTGGCGTACGACACCACAGCGAGTGGATAGAAGGGGGGATGTTGTCTTCTGCACCCCTATCCTCAACGCGGCTGCCGCGCTAGATACCCTGGACGACAACACTTACACGGCGGAAGAAAAGCTGGCCAACGCAAGACACTTCGTGAGCAAGGCCCTAGAACAACAAGCTCGCGCTGATTCCTACGGCCACATGACGGATGTTCGCGGGGGAGACCTAGAGTCTAAGTCGGGCAAGTGCAAAGCTGCACCCGGCGCCGACCCCGAAGGCCCGTCTGGCTCCAGTAGCCATGGCGACAAAAGGAAGGCAACGCCACCTCCAAAGAAGGCGCCGCCGCCAAAGCCAAGGGGGGACGAAAATTCAAGGACGGGAAGCAGAGGAGACCTACCACCTCCATCTCAGCCAAGACGCGACAATGGCGGTAGCCGGAACAACAGGCAACCGCCTAGAAAATATGGCGGCAACGACCCTCCAAGGAGGGGCCGCAGCCGATCTCCGCAACGCAGCAATGGCAGCAAGAAGAGAGAGGAGGTAGAAGGGCCCAGGCGCAGCATAAGCCGGGCAGCGCAGGACGAGCCGGACGCAAACAGAGGCGCACGGCAGCTCGATCCAAAAGACGCACGACATCGCTTACAAGACATAGCAAGAGGAAAGGAGCCGCTATACTCTGGACCAAAGTGCTTCGGTGACGCCATCCGTAGAGAGCCGTTCCCTAAGGACATGACATCAGTGTCAAAAAACTGTTCTAGGTACAACGGCCTCGTTAAGCCGGACTCATGGCTATCCGATTATGCCATGGCCATCGAGATTGCCGGTGGGAGCAGCCATATTGCCGTCCGCTACCTACCTCTCATGTTGGAAGGCACGGCAAGAGCTTGGATCGACAACCTTCCTGAAAAGTCCATCCATAGCTGGTACGACATGGAAAAGGTTTTCTCCCAGCACTTCCAAGGAACATACAAGCGTCCAAATACCTACACGGATTTGCAACGCTGTATCCAAAAGCCGGACGAAACCATGACAGATTTTGTCAGCCGTTGGATATCCGAAAAAGCCAACTGTCATGGTGTTTCGGACGCACAGGCTATCCACGCCTTCTACACGGGCCTACAGAAGAAGTCCTTGCTCCGTCATAGGCTCGTCCGCGAGAAAATCACGGACCTTGGTGAGATGCTCAACCTAGCCGCCCAATACGCGGCGGCGGATGACGACGCCCGGGACGATGACCCAGACGTCAACATCATACCAAAGCGGAACAACAAACGCAAGCAGGCGGCGGATGACAAAGCCGGACCTTCCAATGAGGTAGCCGTAGCGTTCCAAGGAAACGCCGGCAAAAAGAAGTGGAAAATAAGAAAGATAGTCGCGAAGCCGGCTCAGGGCCTAAGGCGGCGCGAATCACTTATGAGGAGGCAAAGCTTTTGCCGTGTCCCATCCACGCCTCATTGGGCAAGGTCAACCATATGCTTGGAGAGTGCCGTTTCATGGACGACTTCAAAAAGGATCCCACAGTCGGCTGGAAGTCAAAGAAGTCAAAGAAGAACGACAAGAAAGACAGCAAGGAGGATGAAGATGACGACGACATGTCTATCTCAAGCGAAGATGACGCAGCCGCCAAGAAAAAGAAGCCGTATACGAAGGTTAAAGAATCTCTTGTGTGCTTTGTCGGCACGCCTTCGGCTAAAGCGGATAAGGCGGAGATGCGCGAACTCAACGCGACAATGCCGGACGTCCCTCAGTACTTGAACTGGTCGGAGGCAACAATCACTTGGGACTGGTCCGACCACCCTGATCACGTCCCTCACCCAGGTAAGTACGCCCTTGTCGTCGACCCGATTGTCGACAACTTCAGACTCACAAAGGTACTTATGGATGGCGGCAGCAGCCTCAACATCCTGTACTACGACACACTAAGCCGCATGAACCTATCAGAGGATCAGCTGGATCACAGCAACCTCACCTTTCATGGCATAGTGCCCGGCAGGCAAGCAAAGTCAATGGGAAGCATCAGGCTGAAGGTAACTTTCGGACCAAAAGAGAACTACCGCTCAGAGTTCCTCCGGTTCGAAGTTGTCCCCTTCAAAAGCGCCTATCATGCAATCTTCGGACGACCGGCTTTCGCCAAGTTCATGGCAAAGCCGTGCTACATATACAGCAAGCTTAAAATGCCGGGGGAAAACGGAATCATCACGGTTTCCGGCAACTTCAAGAAAGCCAAGGAGTGCGAGCGTGGCATGGCCGCCTTCGCAGAAGCCGTCATCCACAAGGAAGAACTCGCGCTGCTCGGGGCGGATTCAGACAACTCCATGCCAAAGCCAAAGATGGATGTCAAAAAGACTTTCGAAGCTTCAGAAGACACCAAAAAGGCGGACCTCATCCCAGGTGACAAGTCTAAACAAGTTGTCATCGGCTCCAACCTTGACAGCAAATAGGAAGGCGCGCTCGTCGAGTTCCTCCGTGAGAATCGTGACATCTTTGCATGGTCGCCTTCCGACATGCCTGGTGTACCGAGGGAACTTGCCGAGCACTCGCTCAACGTCATAAAAGGATCCAAGCCGGTGAAGCAAGCAACAAGACGCTTTGGAGATGAGAGACGCAAGGCTATAGGGAAGGAGATAAATAGGCTGAAGGCCGCCAATTTCATAAAAGAAGTTGTACACACCGATTGGGTGGCAAATCCTGTACTTGTTCTAAAGAAGAATAAAGAGCTGAGGATGTGTATCGACTATACTGGTGTTAACAAGTGCTGCCCAAAGGATCCCTTTGCGCTGCCTAGAATTGACCAAGTCGTAGACTCCACAGCAGGCTCCGAGCTGCTTTGTTTTCTGGACGCCTACTCAGGATACCACCAAATCAAGATGAGAGAGTCAGATCAGCTGAAAACATATTTCACAACTCCATATGGGACTTTCTGCTACATTACAATGCCTTTTGGCCTGAAGAATGCAGGGGCAACATACCAGCGCTGTATGCAAAATTGCCTGCACGAACAGATCGGCCGCAATGTTCACGTCTATGTAGACGACATCGCGGTAATGTCAAAAAAGAAGGCGGATCTCCTAGAGGACTTGGAAGAAACTTTTCAGAATCTCCGGAGGTATCAGATGAAACTCAATCCCGCCAAGTGCGTTTTCAGCGTTCCAGCCGGCAAACTGCTAGGGTTCATCGTCTCAGAACGAGGGATCGAGGTTAATCCGGAGAAGATCAAGTCCATCCAAAACATATCCAGACCTACTTGTCTGAAGGACGTGCATCGCCTAGCCGGATCGGCAGCAGCCGTCAGTCGTTTCATAAGCCGCCTAGGGGAAAAGGCAATGCCTCTCTACCGGCTCAGAAGACGCCGAGAACATCGTAAAGACATGCAAAGGTTGCCAGTTGTACGCTCGTCAACCTCATTTGCCGGCACAGGAGCTAAGGACGATCCCAATCACCTGGCCGTTCACGGTCTGGGGCTTAGACATGGTGGGTCCCTTCAAAAAGGCGCGCGGTGGGTACACTCACCTATTGGTCGCTGTCGACAAGTTCACCAAATGGGTCGAAGCTAAGCCGATCAGCAAACTTGACGCACGAACATCCACCAATTTTCTCTGGGGAATTATCTCTCGGTTTGGAGTTCCACATAGCATTATCACCGATAATGGCAGCAATTTGTCTCAAGGCGACATAGAAGAACACTGCAGCGATCTGGGCATCCGGCTTGATTTGGCATCCGTGTCACACCCTCAATCCAATGGATAAGTAGAGCGTACAAACGGCCTAGTCTTATCAGGACTTAAGCCTCGTCTTGAAGCTCCATTACATAGGGCAGCCGGCGCTTGGGCAGATGAGTTACAGTCGGTATTATGGAGTTTGCGCACAACGCCAAACAGATCTACCGGCTACACTCCTTTCTTCTTAGTATATGGCGCAGAGGCAGTGCTACCTACCGACATGAAGTACGATTCCCCAAGAGTTCAAGCCTACATCGATCAAGACGTAGAAGGTGCAAGACAGGATAGCCTAGACCTGCTAGACGAAGAAAGAGACGTTGCTCTACATCGCTCCGCCTTGTACCAGCAACAACTTCGCCGCTATCATAGCCGGAGAGTGCGGAAGCGAAACTTTAGAACAGGTGACCTGGTTCTCCGCCTAATTCAAGACAGAAAAGGCTTGCAAGAAGGCGCTGCTCAATGGTTCCTACTACCTAGCCGACATCCGTGACGAAGAAGAAAAGAAAATGCGCAAGAAGGCGGCAGGAAAAAGGGGAACCAAGCGCAAGAGAGGCATTGACGATCCTTTCGAGCAAACAAGACGGCCTTGGAATATTGAGCAGCTACGTCCTTTCTACACTTAGCAATTTATAATTGTAATAAGTTAAATATGATTATGAAATAAAAGTCTATGATTCCTCATCTGTGTTGAGAAGCATGCCATCTTTTGTCTTTTCTTGCAATCATATTTCCCCCTATGTATCTAAGTTACCTATTTTTTAGCTCCGTGCAAAGGTTCAAACTGGTAGATACTTGCAGCTTTCGAGCCAATCCAAAGCAAAAATAAACTTTTTTGCGCTGCCTAATTCCTTTACCTCTGATTACTTATATGTGGTTCGCCTAGTAGTATGTCTTTGACACCAACATGTTGGCTTTGGTCTCTGATTCTAAACGCATGGTTTAGCCCTGGTTGTTTCAGCTGAAGTTACCGGCTGAGGTTTCGTCAACATACAAAAAGTCAAGCATATAAGTCAGGGTAAAATTAAGGCGGGCCATATAAATAAAGACAAAATAAAACTTGTCAGCTAGTTTCCGCCTAACAAAAGCAACAGCAAAAGTATATACAAATATTACAAATGTTGCATTGTTTCAGGGGCCGACAAATAAGGCTAACAGAAGGCAAGGACAGAAAAGATATGGCTCGGGGGAGCGTCTACATCAGATTTGGGGGCTGACAACTTCAGCCCCGGAACTATCACTCCCCTCCGCCTCGGCCGCGCCGGCAGCTTCAGCTCCCTCTCCGCCAGGCACAGGATGGCGCCGGTAGAAGATTGAAGTGTCCACCATGTCGGCAACCCGCGTGGCGTAGCCGGCAACGCTGTCCAGCACAGCGGCCGGCTCAACCTCGCTACCGTCTTCGTACGTCGACGGCATGCCTTCGGTGACGGCTTCTATCTCCGCCTCGGGGTAGTGCGCCATGAACAACCCAAGGGCAGTCTTGGCTCCACCCCGCGCCGCCGACTTCAGCGAGCTTTTGTGCAGCTTGGTTGCCTGCTCCAGGATGGCGGGCACGTCGCTGAACTCGGTCGGCTCCTGGCTGCCGGACGAAGTGAAGAACTTGGCGGCAAACCGCTTGGACGCCGCCAAAGTCTCGGTGATCAGTTCGCCTAGACGCGCAAGGCGATCCAGGCGGGGGCTGACAACCTTGTCATCGCCTAAACCGGCAGGAACTACATCAAAAATAAAGCCATTAGAATAGCTCAGGCTAAAGCAACATGGCAGCATCAAAAAGGAGCAAGAAATTACCAAGGACCGAGTTATGGAAAGCGGACAACTCAATCATATGAGTTGCCAGCGCGTCCTCTGCAGTTTGGGCGCGAGAAGTCTGCTTAGAGATCTCCTCCGCAGCCGTCTTCTCCGCCTCCGCCAACTTGTTGCGCAGGCTCTCCAGCTCACCAGTGAGCTGGCTAGATTCCTGCGCAAACTTGAGCTGCTGGGCCTCCATCTCCTTTTGACGAGCCTCCTTCAACTCCAAGTTGGCGGCCGCCAAGTCGGAAGCTTCATTCATAAGAGCTTGCATATCAGTGGACGCCTTCAGGATATCCTGGGCGTGGTCTAGCAGTTCTACAAATATGGATTCGCTAAGCTAAATGATTGACGGAAACATAAGTCAAAAGCATAGTTGAAGGCGAGAAGGATCAACCCTACCTTCATCTTTTTTGCGGGCCGCCTCCAGTTCGGCAATCCGCAGGTCCTTGGCCTCGCACTCCTTCTTCAGAACGCGGCAGCGCCGGCTTATCTCGACTCGCGAGGAGACAAGCTCGACGTTGGCGGAGACAAGGCCCTGCAAGACAAAACAAAGGCATATAACATATTGTCGAATAACCACTAAGCCGACAGTCCAAATTCCTTTTGACTTGCCATCTAAGTGCTCGGGGGAAAGACTATGTATATACCGGAGTGGGAAGAACTTACAGATAAGTCGCCCTCCAAGTCGGCGAAGGCCTGCGAGGCGAAGTTGGCAAAAGCCAAGGTTGACTCCTTGGCCTCCTTAAAGGTAGACCAAGGGTCCCTGACCTTGCCGCCTCCCGCAGTCGGGGCTGCCCTCCGAGACCCGCCGGCAGACGACTCTAGCAACCCTTCGTTGGCGGCGCGCGATTGAGCGGCATCATCGGCCGTAGCCTCAGCCAGCAGAAGGGGAGTTTTGGCCGCACGATCGGCGGAAGAAGTCCTTGGCGGAGCACCTGAAGCCGGAGCTGGGGGCTGACGACGAGCGTCGCCCATAAAGCTGCCAGCGTGGAGCTGAGGAGTAGGCGGCACGGTAGCCGGCGAGGCGCCTAGCGGCCGCTTTCCCTTGCCAAGAAGCCTGGTCGTCAACCGGGAAGTTGCGACCCTTTCCCTATCAATAAAAAGCAAGCACAGTCAATTGGCCAGTATTGAAGAAGTTTGTCGTCTGGTAAAGGCAGAATTGAGTACCTTCGGGGGATGTTAATCCCCGCGTTCTCGCCGATGTTGGCGAGAGTCGGCTCGGTAGCCGACGCAATCCGTTTCTTCCTCTCGGCATTCGCCGTAGAGGAAGCAGCGCCGGACGCCTTGCGCTTCTTCGTCTTCCCGGCCTCCGACTCGTAGAAGTCGGGAGCCAGGTCATCCTCTCCCAACTCGGAGAGCTGAAAAAGAAGACAAGTTAAAGGAACTCAATCCTATCCGGCAAAACTATCAAACAAGGGGCGAAGGAAGAAAATATTCACCTCAAGGGGAGGGTTGTCATGGGTGTGCATGGGCACGCCCTCGGCCGCCTTCACCAGCCCCGCCTTGACGAGGCTGCGGAGCCGGAATGCCAGGTCGGCGACCGGCAATATCTCTTCGCTCACGCGAAGAGAGGCTGTGTCAGTAGGCGAATACTGACACATCTTGTGCAGGCTGTACCGCAGGGGGAGGATTTGCCGGCCGAGCCAGCAAATGACAGTGTCGACTCCATCCAGCTGAGGAGGAGCCATCGTCCTCGTGAGGAATTCAATCCGCCTTTGAATAAGGCGGAGTTCCTCCGTCAACTTGGGCACCGCCTCGTCCCAGCAGGGTCGAGGCATGGGTGGCGCGTTGAAGAATGCCGGGATGCCAACTTGGCGGCCCGGCGCTGCCATATCTTGGCAGTAGAAGAACGTGGAGGTCCAGCCCTTGACGGACTCGAGGTATGGTATCTTGGGATACCATTGGCGGCCCTGGCGGCAGTTGAAGGTGATGCTGCCGCAGGTAGCCAGCCCGCCATCCGGCACCGTCTGTCGCCGGCAACGGAAGCAGTATCTGAAGAAGTCTAAACTAGGCCTAATACCTAGATAGCCTTCGAACAGAGCTGTGATGCCGGCTAAGGCTAATATACTATTGGGTGCTATGTTGTGGGGCTGGAGCCCGTAGTGATCCAAAACCTCGCTAAAAAAGGCGGAAGGCGGAAGCGCCATTCCCCTAACAAGGTGGGAGGTAAGGATTACCCGCTCTCCGGCTTCCGGGGCCGGGATGATGTCTCCGAAGGCGGCCCTCCACCGACAATCCTCCTGAGTGGGGAGGTAGCCGACAGCCTCCAAATCTTGGAGGGCGTCTTCGTCGACAATGGAAGGCAGCCAGTAGCGGGACCCGAGGTCCGCCGCTTCTTCTTCCTCATCGCCGGGGGCGCCCGCCGTCGCCGTCGCCGTGGTGGACGGTGGAGGAGCCGAAGAGCCCGCCGCTGGCGTGCACGCGGTAGAAGTCCGAGGGACGACGACGGTGACATTGCCCGCCGTCATCGCCGCCGCAGGGCGGGTTATTGCGCCGCCCATCGAAGTTGCGAGCGCGGCCTCGGTCGTCGGACCGCTCGACGCCGTCGAGTGAACTGGGCCGGTGGACATCGCCGCGAGAAAAGGTCATCGGAGGAGAAGAGTTCGCCGGAGCTCGTTCGGAGGCAAGGAGCGAAGAAGGGGAAGAGGCAAGGGCACACGGAGAGCAAAGGCTGGGTAAAGAAAATGGACCGTTTGGCTACCTATTTATAGGGCCAGGCGTTGCTCCCTGTGCAACGGCATTTTAGTCGGACACGTGTCCCGCATCCGTTGCGGCACACGATTGCACGATCTCCACGCCTCCTCTTTTCCCGCAGTTTGTGATCATGGCGAGATTCCCGCCTAACGGTTTTCAAACTGTCGTGAGCTGGTTAGGGGGAAACCGCCAGGAAGGATGCTCGGCAAGATTGCCGAGCAAGCCGTCTTTTCCCATGACGGATAAAGGCGGCCGCATGTCAACTTCAAGACATGCATGCCTCGTTGATTTTCATTATCCATCTTATAACCCCCGTTAGACCGACAGATGATAGATTCCCTTCCAAGCCATTGAAAAGATCTTATTTCTTCGAATTTCCTTTCCTTTAGGGTGATGGGCTGATCATCTCCCGTTGCTATGGGGGAAGTCACTGAGAGCTCTGACTCGGATGAGGTGGAAACGAATGGTTCAAGTCCTGCAGCCGCCAACATTGGCAGATGAAGAATCAAGAAGAAGCCGGCGCCTGGAGAACTTCAACCTTTCTGGGGGCTAATGTTGGGGATATATCAACTAGGGGTATAACCAACATGGATCAATCCGGCTAGTCCAGGGTGGCCCAAGGGTGGTAAGGCCGAGGCCTGCCGGGCGGCCCAGATAGCTGACGTACGAGGAAGTAGGCGGATGGTCCAAGGAAGGCAGAAGGCCGAAGCCCATCAAGCCACCGAGCCCAAGACGGAAGGCGGCAACTAAGCCGGCTAGGTCTAGGACTCTGTTTACTTGCCGGCCAAGTACTTACCTTGTAACCCGGGGTCTGGCCGCCTATATAAGCCGGCCACCGGGAGGCCTTTAGGGCCAAGCACAGAAACAACCTCAATAGGCATCATACCCATTGTAACCTGTTCACGGCTATTGCCTCATAGTGAATTATAGCAGCACGTAGGATTCCGCCACCGCTGCGGGATCCGAAGCTGCGTAAACTCGCCGTGTTCAATCCCGACCTCGACGACACCAACCTTCTTCCCCACAATCCATACGTAGGCTAGAGGACCCCCGTCTCCTATCAAATATGCCGATACCACGACACATGCCGAGCATGGACCACGTCCCGAAAGTGGGGGAGCGGCACAACGGTGACGAAGGCACGTAACCCGGCGAGCCGGCGTACATCATGGACGGATGGTGGGGGAAGGTGACGTTGGGGTCGAAACCACCAGGGAGTTCGCCGTCGGCGTACCCAGGCGAGTACCGCGGAGACGCGCACCAGTGCGGCGACGGCGATGGCGACGCAGATGCTTGGCCCCAGCCGGTGAACTGGGGATGGGGATGAGGATGAGGGGATATGCCGCCCCTACGCTTGGTCGGCGGCGCCGCAGACGCGGCCGGAGTTGGCGGCTCCACATCTTCATCCTCCACCTTCTCCTCTTCCTCCTTCTCCTCTTCTTCCTCGGCGGCAGCTTCGCCCGCGGCATCCAGCTTCGTGGCCAGCTCCCTTTGCCGCTGCTTGTTCCCCCTCCCCCGACGCTGGATGTTTTCCGCTCTCCGGCGCTCCTGCTCGGTGATCCATTATTTGTTGCTCATGCCCGGCGGCTTCTGCTTCGGCGCTCGCGCTTCTTGGCGGAGAGAGCGGCGAGGGCGGCGGCGGCTGTGGTTGCAGCAGCTCGGGGGCCGGAGAATTTGGCGGGAGCCATGGCGGCCATGGCCTGATGAACTGGGGGGATCAGGCGGGCGGGCGAGCTATTTGGGGGGGGGGGGGGGGGGGAATGGGAGGGAGGCTCAAAATTACGGAGGGAAATCGCCCACTCTCGCCGACAGGTCTGGTCCGTGCACGCCTTTTGCCCCCCAAGACGGAACATAGGAAGCTGGGTTTGGCCTGGGTTCGCCGACGCGAAACGGCGTAAAAAAGGACGCTAACCGGCGCTAAATCGATTTCTGGGGGGCGGCTGGTGGTTGTTTAATTTCGCCGGCGTTAAAAAGGCCTTTTGAGGGGGGGGGGGGGGGGGGGGGGGGGGGCGCTGGGGACGACCGGAGATGCCATAATGTCTTGCGGGTGATCGTTCAAATGCTTCATCGTTCAGAATTTGTCATGGACCCTGTGTTGTTCTGACTTCACCACATGGCCGTTGGGTTGTGTTGTTCTGACTTTCAGATGCCACATCACGATGAGAAGAAGGTAGATGCAATTGTTGCTGGGATGCACGATGGCATTGTATCAGATTTTATGATAGTTGACATGGTATGGATGTAGAGACGGTGATCTATTGATGTTTTTTGAACTGTTTCATGGCAAACAAAATAAAACAATATTTATCAGCTGATTCATGATGAGTGAGCACTCGGTTACCAAATAGGAAGTTCTACAGACTTGGATGTCCCATGTTTTTGCCTTTTTTTTCCCACCTAGGTAACTGTATTGAGGTACGATGAAGCAACTGAAATATGATTGAATTCTCCTTTGTAAAACCAGCATAATACTAGATTCATGATAAATTATCATTGTTTTTTCTTGATTGAGTCCTATAGCACAGATGTACCATGCACTTCTTCAGTCAAAGTAGAAGACCAACTCAATACAAATGGCCTATGGATTCAATTCAGAGCTATGCAGAGCCTTTATTATTTACTGGGAGCTGATGTCAATAGTCAAGTTAAATAACTTCCATCTTTAGATTCTTACCATTCTTAGCTCAATGAAACAGAGAACAAGGTTTGTCAAGCATAATCACTTTCTTAAATTGTTTTCAGTTTCAGTCTTAAGGTGGAATCTTAGCGACAAAATGAGAAATTTGAGCATCCTGGTCTCTAAACTGAAACCTTCATATACATAGTGTTTATGTCAATTTAAAACCACCATGTCTAAGTTATTGTGTTCCCAAAATTGGTTATCTTAGGGCTCATGAAAAGTTGTGGCCATTTTCACTTGTACTTCCCTTCAGGCGTGTCTACCTTTGTTGTCTATTGGTGATTTTTTTTAATAAAGGGAGCTTTATTAATTAAGAGTTTTAAGCATTACATCCGGTCTCTGCATAACCAAGATGTACACAGCCACAAGTTCACGAGAGCACAAAAAATCCGACTCTGAAAGTAAAAATTTGGCACAGTACATGTCGTGTCTACCTTTGTTGGAAATCGGTGATAGGTGGTTCCAAACTTTTGGTATAACACTTTCTCATAGTAATAGTTTTTTTCTAAATCTTTTTGGTACAAATTCGTCCTTCAGTTGTATTAAGTGATTTTCATGTATAAGATAGTTTAATATGTGTGCGTGTGCGCGGATTTAGTTTTATACCAATACTTGTCATGCTCTTGTGGAGTTCGTGAGTTAGTTATTTCAAAAGCTATTAGGATGACTCCAACAAGTGACCCAAACGGAAATCGATTTTATACGGATTTCGTCCGTTTTGGTCGCCAAACGGATAGGGGTCTGGCCCAAGTCCGCCCCTATCTTGCTACTGTCCCCAATGGGGTGATGCATTGAGTCCACCAGGTCACGATTTTTGGCCATTTGGTTTTTTTAATCCCAGCCATAGTTTTGGCCATTTCGAGCTCATACCTTCAAATATAAACAATATAATTCAAAGAGTTGATTAAATAGTTAGTTTAATCAAATAGTTAGTTCAGTTAAATAGTTATTTAGTTTAACCAAATAGATATTATTACAACTAGCAAAATGCCAAACGGGCGAACAAAATGATCCGCGTGCGATGGGTCATCTCGAAATGCATATCTTATAAGTGAACTAATATATTCAAAATTTGGTTCAACTCTTCATCATTTTTTTTAAATTGACTATGCACTATCTTTATCCATGAGGTTTTCTACGTTTCTTAAGTTAATCTCGAAAATACACATTTGTAAAAATTCTGTAAATAAATATCATTAGATTATTCACGACATTCATTAGTAAATTTTTCCATTTACATTTATGAGAAAGAAATTAAGTGCAGTCACCTAATAAAAAAAGCACCATACATGTGTGGAAGGTCTAAGAAAAGATTGTCTAGATCTGTACAAACATGACCCGAATAATAAATAATTTAAATGACATGCAGGATTGCACTCATGAAAAAAGAGATAAACTGAAAACTAAATCATTCACAGAAGATAAGGGACTTTTTTCATGTCAGTTTAAAATAGGCATCATGCACAACATGAAATTTTTGCATGGCAATTTCAAAATAGGAATCATGTTAGTATATCCATTCACTGCTGCAGCTTCTCCATAGAGCATTTGCATTGAAGATATGCACATTTCTTCCAATCCAGAAATAGAGCACGGGTAGTACATGTCTGGATACACAAATGAGACATGCACAAAACACTTATACCTAATCCATATACCAGGTAGCATATATATTTTTCCATTATCTTATAAAGCTAACTGGTAGTCTAAACTCAAAATTATCTCTATAAGCAAAAGTCAGTACAGTATCTAACCAAGTGCACTCTGAATCTTGCTCCTTAGAACATAGCGATCCAACATAGTCAGTAGTTTTGCCAATCCATAGTCCCCAAGCTTGGCCTCGCCTGATCCATCAAGCATAATGTTGCTTGATTTCAGATTGTAGTGGATAACGTCATGCCGGTGAAGGTGAGCCAGGCTTCTTGCTATACCAAGAACTATGTCAAATCTTTCCTTCCATGAAAGGTAATTTACAGTGGATGGCTCATGCAGTTGTTTATACAATTTACCCCCAGAGACAAACTCACAGATAAGAAGCTGAAACGATGGTGTCCAGTAATAGCCCTTGAGGTCAACAAGGTTACGGTGGCGTAACTTGCCCAACATCTTAACTTCTCTTTCAAATTCATCTTGAGATTTAACCAAGCTGACACAGTCAGTTTGCTGATGGCAACAGGTTGGCCATCTCGGAGAGTGATCTTGTAGACAGTCCCAAAACCACCACGGCCAAGCTCGTAGTCCTTGTTCAGGAGAGCGTGGGTAGTTGCGCTGAATTCCGTATTACCTCCCCAAAACCACCACGGCCAAGCTCGTAGTCCTTGTTCAGGAGAGCGTGGGTAGTTGCGCTGAATTCCGGATTACCTCCTCCAAACATCACAAGCTTGCCTGATTTCACATCAGTTGTGGGGGACTGACTGAGATATCCATCTGAGAGTTCCAGTGCGGCAGTAGAATGAGATGTCGGTGCACAAACTTGAAGGTTGAGAACACTAATGGTTATGATGCCAACATCAATAGAACAACATAACCAATTGCAACAAGGGCTGAGATGCTCAGTATGGTTTTCTTGTGATGGAGACCCCAGGCACGTGCCCCCTTTCTGTGACAGTGGATCATCGGGGAGAGGATTCTGAATTCAATACAATTAGTTTTTGGTAAGACACCAGGACATGAAGAGTTGAGCTTCGCACCCCAAAGGCCATGATTGTCAAGACACTAATGAGAGGTGGATAGTGTTAAATAAACTACCCGAAGGGAGATCTCCAGAGAGTTGGTTATGTGAAACATTGAACACAACGAGGTGTGCGATATTGGAGATTGCTTTGGCAGACCACCAGTGAGTTTGTTCTGAGAAAGATCAGCAGTCTGAATGTTGGTGAGATTGGCTAACGTTGCTGGAATAGCTCTTATTAGACTGTTATGTCATAAATCCCTGCAAGGCAAAACGAATCATAGAGAGTTAGAAAATAAGATAGAATTGCATGAACAACTCCACATCGGGCACTCTGGGCTTCTTGGCCTAGGCGAACCCCGTGGACGTGGGGAGCTGCATGGAGCCGGCGATTCTCCTTCTCCTAAGATTCCTCGGAGCTCCCCCAGATCCTGTCCCAACCACCAGACCCAGGACGGCGTGGGGAGCAGGGGACAAGAGGACCGTCTCGTCCCCGCGGCCTTCGCCTGCATCACGGCGTCGAGGAGGTGGCACGTGCTCGCAGGCGGCTGCATCGATCTTATGGGCCACGGCCCCTGCGACGGCGACGCGGAGACGGGGTCGTAGCGGGCTGCTTAGGACGGCGCGCGGGCCGTCATCGGCGCCTTCACTCGGCCTCCTCCTCCGTATGGGACGGAGGCGCGGCGTGGATGGGGACGGCGACGGTGTGCTCTCCGGTGGCCCTCATGCGCGAGCAGCAGTCTGGTTCTCCGGTGGCGGCATGGGGCGGCGGGGAATAGCTTGGAGGATTTTGGTGAAGAGATGGATGTTCCGGGTTTTCTTCCCCAGGGCGAAACGTTTTGTTTGGACTGCACGTTGATTTTCCAAAAGAGGAGGGACTAAAATGCCAAATAGCCACGACGTGCGACGCCTCACACTAAGACATATTATATAGTAGAGATCCAAACAGTTTTACGATGCAAATAGTCATTATTATAATCCAAACAGTTTTACAAAACAAATAGTCATTATTCAAATGGAACCAGTGCTGCTACACATGCTCAACCAAATCATTTGGGAGCGGAACATGAGTCACTCCTCTCACGTATATCACAGTGAAAGTAGAGGAACTGAGCAAGAGTAGAGTGGCCTTGAGGCTCAACCAACCCACACTGAAACTACCATGCTTGATCACACAAGTTGTCATCACGCTCATGCACTACGATCATGTTGTGCATGATCACACAAGTGTCATCACCTCCCACATGGTTTTTGTGTTCCATGTTCTAGCAGGATGACGAACAGTAGCCCATCATGACTGGAGTGCACCAACAAATGTCCACATCCTTTTTAACACTTATTTCTGGCGAAACCTTTTTATCTTCTCACCTTGTGAATTAGAGATGGTTTTTCCAAATCTAATCAACGTAGGATAGACGTCATCGGCTATGTAATATGGCTTGTTGTATGTGTGATTGTTGATCTCGTAGGTTACCTTAGAGGCATTGCCATTGGAGAGGCTGTTAAACACATGAGACCTCTGAAGCACATTAATAAGGTCCTTCCTCGGTGGAGAAGGACTTGATTGCGACCCAATATTTTTGTTAAGGTCATTTCTGCAAAAGTCAGGGGTTTGATTCTAATTCTCTTTCACCTTGGGGTACTTGATGTAATCTGTATTCCCACCGATTAATGTAGTCTAACCCCTTCAGGTCCTTCCTTTGTTCAAAAAGAAGATACTACGAATGTGTTAGTCTGACCCCTTCGGAGTCCTTCCTTTGTTCAATTAGCACACGAAAAATGTCCAGCGCGTACGTTTTTTTTTTGCTTTGATCCACATGCGACACGAGTGAAAATATCCAACCTGAAAGCGTAGTTTCCTCTCTGTAAAACAAACAAACAAGCAGTCAGACGAGTTTATCTATCTATCTATCCATGCATGCATTTTTCCGGCCGGCCGCTACTACTCTGCATGCAGAACTAAGTTTCAAATTTTGAAATTCTGTTATTTCCCGGCCGCTACTACTCTCCATGCATGCAGAACTAAGTTTCAAATTTCGAAAATTCTGTTATTTCCCTCCCTCAAATCTCGCTCTAGCTACTCGATCTCGATCTTATATATACACATCTCCCACATCCATCTCACCGTCACCATCAGCAGCACGTACGTATGTACCTACGTACAATGGCCTCCTCCTCCATGCATCTAGTTTTCCTGTTCCTCCTAGCCACCACCACTTTCACCATCCCACGCGCCTCCTCCTCACGAGCCACCCCGTCGAGCGCCGACGGCGGCGCCGGTAAGGCCGTCTACACCAAGGTCTGCGACGCGTCCCGGTTTGAGGCGGCCGGGTTGAACATGTCCCTCTACCGGTACTGCAACGCCTCCCTCCCGTACGCGGATCGCGTGCACGACCTCATCGGGTGGATGACGGTGGAAGAGAAGGTGTCCAACCTCGGCGATTGGGCCGACGGCGCGCCCCGCGTCGGCCTGCCGCCCTACATGTGGTGGTCGGAGGCGCTGCACGGCCTCTCCAGCACCGGCCCCACCACCAAGTTCGACGACCCCAAGAAGCCCCGCCTCCACTCCGGCCGCGCCGCCGTCTTCAACGGCACCGTCTTCGCCAACGTCATCAACAGCGCCGCCTCCTTCAACGAGTCCCTCTGGAAGTCCATCGGCCAGGTACGTACACGTCCTAGCTTGTGTTCCTACGTACAGGACGTGTCAGTGTCATGCCTTTTTATGTAGGATATATAGGAGTAACAAACATGCATGTTGCTGTGGCAGGCGATCTCGACCGAGGCTCGTGCAATGTACAACCTGGGCAAGGGCGGGCTGACATACTGGAGCCCCAACATCAACGTGGTGCGCGACCCTCGGTGGGGCCGCGCGCTGGAGACCCCCGGCGAGGACCCCTTCGTCGTCGGCCGCTACGCCGTCAACTTCGTGCGCGGCATGCAGGACGTCCCGGGCCACGCCGAGGCCACCGCCGACCCCATGTCCCGCCCGCTCAAGACCTCGGCCTGCTGCAAGCACTACGCCGCCTACGACGTCGACGACTGGTACGGCCACACCCGGTTCAAGTTCGACGCCCGCGTGGAGGAGCGCGACATGGTGGAGACCTTCCAGCGGCCCTTCGAGATGTGCATCCGCGACGGCGACGTCAGCAGCGTCATGTGCTCCTACAACCGCGTCAACGGCATCCCAGCCTGCGCCGACGCACGCCTCCTCTCAGGGACCGTCCGCGGAGAATGGGGCCTCCACGGCTACATCGTCTCCGACTGCGACGCCGTGCGCGTCATGACCGACAACGCCACCTGGCTCGGCTACACCGCTGTCGAGGCCAGTGCCGCCGTGCTCAAGGCCGGGCTCGACCTCGACTGCGGCGAGAGCTGGATCGTGCAGGACGGGAAGCCCGTCATGGACTTCCTCACCACCTACGGCATGGAGGCCGTCCGAAAGGGCAAGATGCGCGAGGCAGACATCGACAACGCGCTCACCAACCTCTACATGACGCTTATGAGGCTCGGCTACTTCGACGGCATGCCGCGCTACGAGTTACTCAGCGAGAAGGACATCTGCACCGACGAACACAAGACACTCGCCCTCGATGGCGCCAGGCAAGGGATGGTGCTCCTGAAAAACCACAACAACTTGCTTCCCCTCAACGCCAAAAAGCTCGGCGCCGTCACCATCCGCGGACCACACGCCGAAGCGCCCGAGAAGGTCATGGACGGAGACTACACAGGTAGTATCCCCTGTTCTGTACTACTCCTACTAATCTTGACAATTACTAGTTTGCACTTACTGTTCACTGTCCGACACGTCAAATACTCAACGTTCCTCTTGAAATGACAGGGCCGCCGTGCCGGTACGTGACACCCCATGAAGGCATAAGCAAGGACGTGAAGATCGCACACGCCGCCAACGTGACAATCTACTTTGGTGGCATAAACATGCACATTGAGAGGGAGGGCAACGACAGGGAGGATCTCCTCCTGCCCAAGAACCAGACAGAGGAGATCCTCCGAATCGCGGCGGCATCGCCGAACCCGATCGTCCTCGTCATCCTGTCCGGCGGAGGTATTGACATCTCCTTCGCGCATGGCAACCCCAAGATCGGCGCCATCCTATGGGCCGGGTACCCCGGCGGTGAAGGTGGCCACGCCATTGCCGACGTCATCTTCGGAAGATACAATTCAGGTATATTAGAGAAATTGCAATCTTTAGTTCTAGTATTTCGATCAAAGAACGTCATTGGAATGTGTTGTGATGTAATTGCACGATTGTCGATCGAGCAGGTGGAAGACTGCCACTGACATGGTTCAAGAACAAGTACATCCACCAGATCCCCATGACGTCCATGGCGCTCCGTCCTCGGCCGGACCACGGATACCCGGGGAGGACGTACAAGTTCTACGACGGCCCGGATGTGCTCTACCCGTTTGCCCACGGCCTGAGCTACACCAAGTTCCGATACCTGCTGACCGGCGCCGCCGACAACACCACGGTCAAGCTCGACGCAGCCGGCCAGCACTGCAAGCGACTCAGCTACAAGGCCGGGGCCGTCGACGATGCCCCATCCTGCCCGGCGATCGACGCCGCGAGCCACGCTTGTCTCGAGACCGTCGGCTTCAACGTCAGCGTTGTCAACTACGGCGACGCGGACGGCGCCCACGTGGTGCTGGTGTACACGCTGCCGCCGCGGGAGGTAGCCGGCGCGCCCATCAAGCAGGTCGTGGCCTTCCAGCGGGTGTTTGTCAAGGCGGGTGCCGCCATCACCGTGGGGTTCACGCTCAACGTTTGCAAGGCGTTCGGCATCGTCGAGAAGACGGCGTACACCGTCGTGCCATCCGGCTTCAGCACCGTCCACCTCGAGAATGGTGACTCGTCATCGCCATCGTCAGTGTCTTTCCCCGTCAAGATCAGCTTCTCTGCTTAGATTAGTTTTTTTGTCGTTCTTTTATTCACCACCAAGGAGTTGAGTGTATTCAGAATCCTGCTGAATATTTAGTATCTTCAGTGTCAAAAGTGAAAATTCTGTCCTTACAAAATAGTTTAATCGAATGGTGGATTAATACAGCAATTTTTAGGTTGCTGTGCTGAAAAATTGTGGACTCTGCCTTCTCCAACGGTTAAAAATGGAGTACTCTTCACCTCTAAAACACTTATTCACTACGGGAAACACTGACAGTACCGACGGCAATTCCAACGCCGACGGCCTTTTGTTAGCGCCGTCGGCGTTAGTACGTGAGCCCGACGAAAACGAAATCATAGTCGGTGTCAGAATGCCGTCAGCATTTCAGCAGTTAGCCCGACGGCCACCGTCGGACTCACAATGCCGTTAGCGCCGCCAATGCTTTGAGCCCGACGGCCACCGTCGGTGTCCAAACACCGTCGGTATTCCTCCTCCACGTGGCCACATCAACGCATGGTTTCACGGCGCCGTGACCACCGCTGGTTACTCAAAGTAATGACGACGGCATTACCGTCGGGCTCATCACATGGACAAATCAAAGAGTAAGGCAGACGACATTACCGTCGGGCTCACCACATGAAAAAAATTGTTTTCCACTTTTTTCCATGAAAAAAAATATATTACATTCAAAATTTATCAAATCACAATAGCTAAGGTAAGAACTAATTGTACAAAGATTATGATCAAATGGTGGCCACAATATAAGGACACATATGGGGGTAACACGATGGAATCTGTATCGAATGTTGGGTTTCTCCGTTTCGAGGGTCCGGAGGGTCGGAACCCCATCAAAAGTTGCATGGACCTCTAACATGTGTATATTAGTGTGTTGGTAGTCTGTGGAAACCAAGATACAAGTCCGAGTTGCAACCTGCTACATCGACCCCTCTTACCCCCTAGCAGGTTCATGCACTTAGAGGTGGAAAACTCCCGTTTCGGGTGCCGGGTATGGAATCGTGTGACGGAGTAGATGAAATGTTGGTTCAACATGTCCCTATGTATAAAAATAACACAATCAATCAAAAAGGTTCATGCGTCTACCCCCTGTCGGCGCCGTTTAAAGGGGTAGATTACCGGGTTTGACTTTTTCCCAACGGATGTTGGGTTTCTCCGTGCCGGGGGTCCGGAGCGTTGGAACCACACCAAAACTTGCATGGACCCATAACATGTGTATATTAGTGTGTTGGTAGGCTGTGGAACCAAGATACAACTCCGAGGTGCGACCCGCTACACCGACCCCTCTTACCCCCTAGCAGGTTCATGCACTTAGAGATGGAAAACTCCCGTTACGGGTGCCGGGCATGGAATCGTGCGACGAAGTAGATGAAATGTTGGTTCCCCATAGCCTTATGTATAAACCTAACACAACCAATAAAAAAGGTTCATGGGTCTACCCCCTGTCGGCGCCGTTTAAAGGGGTAGATCGCCGGGTTTGACTTTTTCCCAGTGGATGTTGGGTTTCTCCGTGCTAGGGGTCCGGAGCGTCGGAACCCCACCAAAACTTGCATGGACCCCTAACATATGTATATTAGTGTCTTGGTAGGCTGTGGAAACCAAGATACAACTCCGAGGTGCGAACCGCTACATCGACCCCTCTTACCCCCTAGAAGGTTCATGCACTTAGAGGTGGAAAACTCCCGTTTCATGTGTCGGGCATGGAATCGTGCGACGGAGTAGATGAAATGTTGGTTCCCCATGTCCCTATGTATCAAACTAACACAACCAAGCAAAAAGGTTCATGCGTCTACCCCTCTCGGCGCCGTTTAAAGGGGTAGATCGTCGGGTTTGACTTTTTCCCAGCGGATGTTGGGTTTCTCCGTGCCAGGGGTCCGGAGCGTCGGAACCCCAAGAAAACTTGCATGGACCCCTAACATGTGTATATTAGTGTGTTGGTAGGCTGTGGGAACCAAGATACAACTCCGAGGTGCGACCCGCTACATCAACCCCTCTTACCCCCTAGAAGGTTCATGCACTTAGAGGTAGAAAACTCCCGTTTCGTGTGTCGGGCATGGAATCGTGCGACGGAGTGGATGAAATGTTGGTTCCCCATGTCCCTATGTATCAACCTAACACAACCAAGCAAAAAGGTTCAGGCATCTACCCCCTCTTGGCGCCGTTTAAAGGGGTAGAAGCCGGGTTTGACTTTTTCCAAGCGGGTGTGGGGTTTCTCCGTTCCGGGGGTCCGGAGCGTCGGAACCCCACCAAAAATTTTATGGACCCTTAAAATGTGTATATTAGTGTGTTGGTAGGCTTTGGGAACCAAGATACAACTCCGAGGTGCGACCTGCTACATCGACCCCTCTTACCCCCTAGCAGGTTCATGCACTTAGAGGTGGAAACTCCCGTTTCGGGTGCCGGGCATGGAATCGTGTGACGGAGTAGATGAAATGTTGGCTCCCCATGTCCCTATGTATAAAACTAACACAACCAAGCAAAAAGTTTCATGCGTCTATCCCCTCTCGGCGCCGTTTATAGGGGTAGATTGTCGGGTTTCACTTTTCCCAACGAATGTTGGGTTTCTTCGTGCCGGGGGTCCGGAGCGTCGGAACCCAATAAAAACTTGCATGGACCACTAACATGTGTATATTTGTGCGTTGGTAGGATGTGGGAACCAAGATACTACTCCGAGGTGCGACCCGCTACATGGACCCCTCTTGCCTCCTTGCAGGTTCATGCACTTAGAGGCGGAAAACTTTCATTTCGGGTGCTGGGCATGGAATCGTGCGACGGAATAGATGGAATGTTGGCTTCCCATGTACCTATGTATCAACATAACACAAACAAGCAAAAAGGTTCATGCGTCTACCCCCTCTCGGCGCCGTTTAAAGGGGTAGATCGCCGGGTTTGACTTTTTCCCAACAGATGTTGGGTTTCTCCGTGCCGGGGGTCCGGAGCATCGGAACCCCACCAAAACTTGCATGGACCCTTAACATGCCTATATTAGTGTGTTGGTAGGCTTTGGTAACCAAGATACAACTCCGAGGTGTGACCCGCTACATCGACCCCTCTTACCCCCTTGCAGGTTCAAGCACTTAGAGGTGGAAAACTCCCGTTTTGGGTACCGGGCATGGAATCGTGCGGCCGAGTAGATGAAATGTTGGTTCCCCATGTACCTATGTATCAACCTAACTCAACCAAGCAAAAATTCATGCGTCTACCCCCTCTCGGCGCCGTTTAAAGGGGTAGATCGCCGGGTTTGACCTTTTCCCAACGGATGTTGGGTTTCTCCGTGCCGGGGGTCCGGAGCGTCGGAACCCCACAAAAACTTGCATTGAACCCCTAACATGTTTATATTAGTGTGTTGGTAGGATGTGGGAACCAAGATACAACTCCGAGGTGCGACCCGCTTCATCGACCCCTCTTACCTCCTTGCAGGTTCATGCACTTAGAGGTGGAAAACTCCCGTTTCGGGTGCCGGGAATGGAATCGTCCGACGGAGTAGATGAAATGTTGGTTCCCCATGTCCTGATGTATCAACCTAACACAACCAAGCAAACAAGTTCATGCGTCTACTCCCTCTCGGCGCCGTTTAAAGGGGTAGATCGCTTTTTATGATTTGTCATATCCTTCTTGTACAATCAGCCACAAGCCTCCCTTCATATGATCTGTGGCCCATTGGGATTCTACTGGGATCTTGTTTTCCTTCAGCTTAGCGCCCTCGCTTCTACTTCTCTCTGACGAGGGTGTAACTCGACAAATCCCAGGGTTGTCCACCCCGGGTTGATTGAGGGGGAGAAAGATGAACGTTGGTGATCACGACGGCTGACAAGCAAGGCGTTTACCTAGGTTCAGGCTCCCGGAGGATAACACCCTACTTCCTGCTTGTCTGGTATTGATGGCGAGTTGTGGTTACAATGGCGAGATGGCGATCTCGCTAGGGTTTGTGGTGGCGGCTACAAGCGTATCTCTGTGTGTCCCCTTCGACGAGCAACCCTCCTAGCCTTTATATGACAGGCTAGGCCTCGGGTGAACGGTGCCGATGGCGATTACAGATATGGTAAGAGTCGTATGACCTAACCGACTAGGATTAGGCCACACGCTATCCCTATTGGGCCTTCCTTGGGCCTTCGTAGTCTTGGCGTGACCCAGGTAGCCTCATCGTGGGGTAGTCGAAGAGTAGCCCCACGTCAGTAGCCCCCGAGTGCTTGGTCGAATCGCAGAGTCGGGCAGAGGACTCCTTCCTCCTTGGCACGCCGCATGGTTGCTTGCACTTGAGATTGAACTTGTTTTCTTTAGTCGAAGAGCCCGCTCCCGATGAGAGTAAGATTTGCAGTCGACTTAGTGAAGTCGTGCCTTTTGTGGAACTTGCTTCTGTTCAGCCTGCTGGCTTACTTGTCAGTTGATTCAGCTTGTGAGGCTTACTTGGTCTTCTTGCCACCCGATTGCATGTTTCGAGTTATTGGATCAACTGTGAAGCTTACTATATGTACCTGTCACTCGAATTATCTGTTCGAGTTCTTCTTCAGCTTTGCGACTTGCCTCGCGCACTTGTGTTTCTGATGTCAGTGCTGACGCTTCGTAGCACGCTTCTGCATCCGATGGGACGTGACGGAAGTGGTCCCACTGTCAGTGTTGACTGCAGACAGCAGTTGCCCGCTTATTTTTGTCTTGGGCGCAAAAATTTCGCGGCGTGATGATAGTGCCTTGATCCTCGTGCGTAGTGGACGGAGTGGGCGACGACGGTTAGTCTCTCCGTGCGACACGTGGACGGCTGGATGGAGCTGCGGAGAGCAGTTTCTTCGGGAACGGCTGAGATGGACTGTGCGCGCGGTATAAATATTGTACCGCGACGGGAAAACAGGTTATCTTCTCCATTTGCCGTTGCCTTCTTTCCTGCGCTATTCTTGCCCCTTTCCGAGCTCTTGCTTTTCCTCCTTTCCACCTTCCGTTGGCGTTAAAGGCGATGGGGAAGACGAAGGCTGCGACCAGCGCCGCCGCCGCCGCCGAGGCGGGCGTGATGAAGAAGCCCGACAACGACTAGCAGAAGTCGTCGGTGAAGAAGACCGACTTCGAGGTCTTGCGCGTGCAAGGCCTGCTGCCGCCGGCGGACTAGGCGACGGTGCGCGCACCTGGTAAGGAAGTTTACCCCACTCCTCGAGAGGGGGAGCGCGTTTGCTTCGTGGACTTCCTTCCACGGGGCTTGGGGTGCCCTCTCCTTGATTTTGTTCGTGGTCTCCTGTATGCCTATGGGGTTCAGATCCACGACCTGACCCCCAATGGCGTCTTGAGTATCGCGATCTTTATCGTGCTCTGCGAGTGCTTCATGGGGATTGCCCCCCACTGGGCCTTGTGGAAGTCGCTCTTCCTCGTCAGGAAGAACATGGGGAAGAGCGGGTTGACGTACCCCGTGGGCGGCTTCGGCATCCAATTGTGGGGTGACACCTCGTACTTCCAGATGAAGAAGTCGGACTCCGTCCAAGGCTGGCGGAAGCGGTGGTTCTACGTCTGGTGCGACCAAGAGGGGTTGCCTGACTTCAACGGGAGCACGAGTTACGGAAGACGCGCGCGTGGGCGCACCCGCTCACTAAGGAGGAGAAGGAGGCTGTTAAGCCGCTGCTGAGCCTTCTCCGCAATCTGCTGAAGACCTTGGGGCGCGAGTTGGGTGGCGTCCACCTCATCGCCACCTTCTTCAGGCTCCGAGTCCAGCCGCTCCGTGCTCGCCCCGACCCGATGTGGGCGCATGAGGGCGCTGGTGACCCGCAGCTTGACGACGAGGAGGTGGAGTTGAAGGTGAGGAGCATCACAAGCCTCCGAGCCGCGGATCCCTGCAACGTCAAGTGCCCAGTCGCAACTTACGGTGCGACGAACCCTGTTCCTGAGGTAAGCTTCGACCTTTTTATTTTTCCCTTGTTTGATTTTTCGATCTTCTGCTTCTTGATTCGGCTGTCTTTATTGATTGCAGGGTCGTTCTTTCCTTGTCAGTCTTCCTCCGCTCCTAGATAATGGACCTCACGACGAGGCGACGTTCCTGGAGGAGGAGGGTGATGACGAGGACATTCCTTCCGCCGTCTCTCCAAGTGAAGAGGTGGGGGATGATGATGATGAAGAGGAGCCGGCGCGGAAGAGGCAGAGGCGGCGAAGTGGCGACTCTGCCACTGCCTCGTCCCCTGTGAAGGATGCGGATGCAGATTTGGAGGAGGGTGGCTTGTCATCTTCGGAAGCCGAGTATCGGGGCGACTGGAACGAGCCCGTTGCTGCGTCTCCTGTCAGTTCTGCACCGCCGCTCGAGTTCGTCAGGATGCCCTCGGTTTCCTTGGGAAGCGATGACGGCATCGGAGCCACCAGGTTAGTCATGCTGGTTCTTTTTTGTGTCGAGTTATCTCTCTGAATGGCGGGTTCTGCGGGTTGAACTTTCTTGCGTCATTTGCCAGTTATTGTTCTGGTGGCACCAGCTCCCCTCCACACGAAATTGAGCATACGTCTGCTCCTTCAGCCGAGCTGACTGTGCGGGTGGCCGATGAGACTGAGCGAGCTGGTGGCTGCATGGCGCCGAATGATGCTGCCGCGGCGACTTCGGCGGATGCTGATCTCATGGACCATGTAAGTATTCTTCGACTTGTTCTTCCGTAGTTGCATCGGGTGCGTGAACAGCGCTCCCGATGGGAGTAGCCCCCGAAGGTGTGGGTGACTAGGATAGTCGGCCGCAACTTTATATATGCTTGTTTGTTTGCAGCCATACTACCGCCAGCAGCTTGAGGGAGCCGCTGCCTTCGTTCGCCTGGAGAAGGAGAGGGATCAGTTGCGCACCTCCCTAGATCAGGCCACGAGGCGAGCTGCGGAGCTGGGGCGGAAGCTTTAGGCTCAGGTGGAGCTGGAGAAGGCGTTGCGTGAGTCGCAAGAGCGCGAGCGTGCTCGGGTCGACCGCCTACTCGCACTCGCCGGTGTCCTTGGAGGTAAGTTTTTCGGCTTGGTGCCTACTTGTCTTCTTGCTTGATTTGTCTTGAATTGACTTCTGACCCTTGTTTAGAGAAATGCGCAGGCGCTCCCCCGGAGGGTTCGCCTAGCGACGACGTCGACCTGGCGACTGCTGTCGGGTTCCTCGATCGCGTCTGCGCGTATGCCTCTGCAGCGCGGCAGCAGTCGACGACGGCGCTGCAGAAGTCGACCGGGGCGCTTGCGACTGTGCACTAGAGCATCTTCCCCAGCGTGCCGCCACCTTCTTCCGTGGACGCATTCTCGGCGCCGTTTGAAGGCGATGCGACCACCATCACAGACTTCACCCGGACGCAGACGGTACGCGGCTCCGAGCTTACATTCCAGCTTCTCCTTGGCCATCAAGTCACGGGCGACTTTGAGAGAGTTGTCAGCGGCTTCCCTCGAAGGCCTGACGGCAAGACCGCGTCCCTTAGCGGGGTGAAGGCGCGGGCGAGTCAGCTAGCCGTGAAGCTTGTCGCCACCTTCGAGAGGGGGATTGCCAAGGCGACCGAAGCGGCTGCTGCTAGGAGGAGTCGCTCCCAGTCGGAGTTTGTAGCGTAGAAGTCTTGTAGTGAGGACTTGGTAGTCTACTTTTGAGTCTGTAGGTTGTAATGAATTATGTTTTGCGGGTCTTCTGGCCTTGAATCATGTTGGTGCTGAAGTTTGAATTCTTTCCCTTCAAGTATGCCTTGAGTGAGAAATCGCCTTTTTTTTTGCTTTGACACTGTCGATTCTTGGCGGGCGAGGCCACTCCGGTTGCTGCAACGACTGGCGCGGGTGATGAAGAAGGTCCTCCTTTGGCTGAGCCTGCTCTCCGCCGTCGTCGAACAACTTCGGCTCCTACGCGAAGTGCGAACGACCAACGGTTGATCACTTATATGAGGAACAAGGTGATCGAACTCGAGGCGAAGCTGAAACATGCTGAATTGGAGCTGGAGCGGTCCAGGTCGTGTCCTGTTGCGGAGTTCTCTCAACGTGATGAATTCCTACTTGGCGAGATTGATCTGATCAGTCGACAGCTGCAAGGTTGGTTGCATTGTGTTTTTGACTTTCTATTTCTTGCGATGTGCTGATTGCAATGTCTTGATGCAGACGTGAACCCTGACTGGCAAGCTGAGCAGGCTCAGATTGATGAGCGGGTCACCCAGAAGCAACCGGTAACTCACACGAGGCACACCATTTTTGGTCGAATAGATCGAGAGGGCGGATCCTCGCGTGTATGCTGGACCGCACCTGGCGAGCTGCTTTTCTCCTGGAAGGGTGCTGTAACATCCCAATATTTTGGAATGCTTAAAAATCACTAAAATTTAAAACTTTTGTTTTGATTAAAAGAAATATTAAAATGCATAAGAAAACCAACTATAAAAGACTTCAAGCATATTGAAAGAGTTTAATATTTCAAATATCTCAGTTATCATTATTTCCAAAAGTTGTTTCAAATTAAACATTTTATTATCCATTGTATTTCTTTAAACCTCAGTATGTAATTTGACAAATGTTTTACAAAATTTCAAACCATTTCCTTGTAGTAAAAAATTTCTTTATAAGTATTTGATTTCAACCACTTAGCCATAGCTATTCATAAATTAAAATAATATTTACAAGTGTTCTTTTAAATTAATTAAAACATGGTCTATTTGCCAAATGGTTTTCATTTTCTTTAACTAAGTTCCAAACATAGTTGTGGAAATTACAAGTCTATAGTTTATAACTTTAAAACTTCATAGATTTAAATTAATGAATTATCCAAATAAGCATTTCATTAACTTAAATTACTTTCATTAATTCTCAAACATAAATTGATCTTCATGAATATATATCCAATATAAGAAATGAATTAAATTTAATATCTTTTCTAAAGTTGTTTTATGAAGTTTCAAATGATTTATGTTAATATAAAATATAATGGTGAACAAAATAAAATTGAATTGAATCCATTATTTTTCCTATTACTTTAAAAATATTTATATTCTATTATTTTACTACTATACCAAAATAAAGGTGAATGGTTACTAAAAATGAATTTTAAATAACTTAATAGCAACCATATATGATTTGGGTAATTTCATAAATTTATTTAAACCCAAGTGAATTTATTAAATTACTAATTTCAAAGTTGACCTAAATGGGCAAATTTGCATTTTATGAATATTTCAAAATTATTAATTTTAAAAAGTTTTCAAAACATGTCCACTAATGTTTTAAAACATAGATAAGAATATTACAAATTTTTAGAAATTTATTTGACTTGATTTGGAGTCTTAAATCAAAAGTTATAAAAGAAATAGAAAAACAGAAAAGAAAAAGAAAAAACCCTGACATGCGGGACCCACCTGTCAGGGGGAGAGGTCGTCTTCAACCGCTGGTCGGATTTCACGCTCGAGACCGCCGGAGTTTCCTTTCTTCAATGCGCGATTAAGGCCGAAATCAACGCCCCGACCCTCTCCATATAATACCCCGGCTCCGTCGCTTCTTCCCGCACGCAAAACCCTAGAACTCCCGCCACCAAGCTGCTCGCGCACCGCCCCGAAGCTCCTCGGTTGCCGCCGCCGTATTTCTTCCCTTTTGGCCAAGGTAGCACGCCTCTGAGCCCGAGAACCTCTCCATCCTCTTCCTCAAGTTCGTGCGCACCTCCTGATGTCCTCCCTATTCGTTTTCCCAGCTGTTTCGTCGAGGACGAACCCAACCAGAGCTCGCCGGAGCAAACCACGCGTCCGCCCTCGACCCCGCGCCTCCGCGATACGCAATCGAGACCGCCACCTCGCCCATCCACTTCGCCGTGTCCTCGAGCGTCCCACCGTCGTCTCCCTGGAGCGAGGCGACCACTGGAGGAAGAGAACGGTCCTCACCCGACGCCGGCGCCGCCGTCTTCGTCAAGTCTGGCGACCGAAGCGCCGCCACCCTTTGGTCAACCACTATGAGCCCTCCGATCTCCTTCCAACAACTGAGATTAGAATTTTATTTCGAACCGGTACAGTTAGATCTGGACCGTAGATCTAGATCCGGACGGCCCAGATCCAATCACTTAATCCAGTCAGCAGCCATGTCAGCTCCACGTCAGCAGCCCAGTCAGCGCTGACGTGGAAAATGAATTTCTCGATTTAGTTAATTGGCAGTTTTGCAGAAAAGCCCATGCATATTCAAACCCTCATAACTTTTTAACCACTTATCCAAATTTGATCAATTTTATATTTTTGAAAAGCTCTCGACTTGTAGAATATTTTAGATCCGTTAGAATTCAAATTAACTTAGTTTAAAATATTCAAATTTCAAATGGATGATTTGAGTATATTTATCATAACTTTAAATCTTTAAATTCAAAAATTGCAAATAAAATTGTTTTAGAAACTTATAATATTTGTAATTTGATGCCTCTGTTATAAAATATTTTTGAGTAGTATTTGGATGATTTCATAGTTATATATTTAATTGGAATAGTTTGACTATTTTGATATAACTTTTGATAGAAATATTATTTTTGAGTTAATTCAATTGCAATAAATTTAGTTAAATCACCTATGTCTATTAACACCATTTATAAAAATTGTGTTATAAAAAAATTAAATCACATAAAACTTTAATCTTTATGTTTTCCTTTTACTATGTTTTGCAAAATTAGAAACTAATTAAATTGCAATTATAACTTTATGCATACTTTATAATTATCACAAAAATTAGTATGATGTTTCTTGTGATTTAAAATTGCATTTCATGCATAACTTATTTTATTATATAGTTATACCCCTCATAGGAAAACTCCTCCCTCATTTTCTCTAGGTTAGGATTATTTTCAACTTAGTATTTTGGTAAAATGCTATGTACTTAGACACTTAGTATTTTCAACATGGAGCTTGAAGGCCATTGAAGGACTTAGCCAAAACAAGACTTCAGAAGTATCTTCAAGGAGTAGAAGCACTTAGAAGAAAATCAAGAAGAAGGCCATGAAGACCAACCAACAAATATTTTCTAAGTCTTGCTTCCTCTCTCTCTTTTCTCCCTTTTTCTCATAGCCCTTATGATGACTAAGTTATATTCAAGACCAACCTAGAGGCTATGAACACCAAAATTGCAATGAAGTCATCACATCAAGAATAAAATGAAGCAAGGAGAAGATTCTACATTCTTCATTCTATCTTTTCCCTCTTTCCTAATCTTGTCTTTCACTTAAGACTTAAACAATTTTTGATCATATTATTACCATCTTGAAGTTTGTTGGATCATAGCGGCATAATGAGATGAAGCGGCCTGGAGACAAACCTTACATGTCCACGAACATGAGACCTGTTCCACAACTTAAGTGGCTGGCCGGGTGTCTGTCTCTCTCACTATAGTGAATATCCAATTTACAAAGAGTTGATAATAATTGTTGATCACCTTGAAGTATAAACTTAGTATTTTCTCTAAATATTTTTGCACATTATGACTAAGCCATTTGAGTGCTTATTCAAGATGTTTTATAACAATGTTATTTTGTCCAACCTATGACCTATGACCTTAGTCCTTGGTAATTTTTGACCAATCTAATTGCCTTGCAATAAATTAAATATTTTCATAGCATTACATGCATCTCTAGTCCTTAGAAATATTTTGCACATCATGCATAAACATATTAAGTTTTATGAAACTGGTTTGTTCATTATGTATGTGTTTGTATGCGTTGTGTAGTTGTGTTTTATGTTGATTGTTGTATTGTTGCTTGTCTATATTGTTTAGATTGAACGGAGAGTTCTGACTTACGTTTAAAAGAGTTTGTGAGCAAAGACATCATTCAAAGGCAAGTGGCACACCTCATAAACCTCGTACTATTTTCTATATGCATTACTTAGTGTACTCTTACATAAGCATGTGTAGGATAGTATTGCTATGCTAAACCTGTGTAGAAATCCCTTACTCCTGTGTCTAGGTTCCTATGCAATACTTAGTAGAATTATTGATGCTATGCAAATTTTGTTTTGAAATCTAAATTCTACTAAGTTAAGAATGAAACACCTGGGAGGTAAGAGGTTGTATGGTTTATGTTGAGTGGCTACTCAGGCCATGTCTATGGTTCCTGGAGTACGTACACTTGTGAATGGCCACCCAGGAACAGAGGAATCTGAAGAACTCTGAGTGAAGATTGCTTCCAGTGCAGCCATTGCCAATGGGCTCTGGCTTGATCAAGTAAGTTGCGTGGACTCTCTCCGGCTTGACAAGCATATGTAGAGGGTGTTAGGTGGAACGGGTCAAGCCAGGTGGGAGGGAAAATGCTTCTGAAAGATCTCGTCTCATTCTTCTCCTTTTCCTTATCACTATAAGTGTGTAAAGGATAGTTTGGGTTGAATGTGTACAATGGTGAACGTGCACAACCTCTGCAGAGTGTAAAACTAAGTACTTAGCCGTGTCCCCGGTACGGACAATTTGAGCAGCTGATCACGGACGTCAACGGAGGATTCCACCATTCCAACTTCAGAAATAAAACTTGATGGGTGAACAAGGGTAGAATGAGATCGTGGTTGTCATACCACGAATGTCTCGAATAGAAGAAAAGTGTTTCCAAAGAGTTAGGAAAAATTGGCTTTATGCAAAATAGCCTTGAACTCCACCAGCCAAATAAGCATATAGGTTATTAGAGTTATTCCTCTAAGTGTATACCATAGTGTCACTTGCCAGACTCCATTTTTAATGGAATCTGACCCACGCTGTTGCAATATTTTTCTTATTGCAAATTGATCAGATGACGAGTGAGGTTTCGTTTAAAAGTTTCGAGTCTGCAACCAACATGTTTTCGCCTGTGGCAACAGGAATGTGATGGAGACTCACTGCTATTGTATTTCCGGTGTTTTACTCTTTAAAAGCTAGCTTTATGCTATGCAACTTGTATTGAATATTTTGTAAGTCTGGATCATCGATGTAATAAAATTGATACTTTGTTGTGATATTACATCGTAAAATGTGTGTGCAAATGAATGGATCCAGGGATTTGCACTATACACAGGTATCTGCCTTATTTTAAGTGAAGGTACGCTACAGGTGCAGGAAGACTCTCTGGCACATCCACCGCGTGTACTTTCCGCACAATGGGCAGCCCCACGAGCTGGCCACATTGCTGGAGAGGTTCCGCGAAGGTGACGCGCTGAAGGAGGTTGTTGACGCCCAACTCGTTGCCGGGGCGAACGTGGCGTTGGCATACGTCCGACTGCATCGGCCCAACCTTCCTCTGAAGACGACTACGCCGAGACCTTGCCGGCTGCACATCAGATGATTCACCAGGTCTAGAGGCTGAGTGAGCATCTCGTGGGGCCACTCGATGCGCTGAAGGATGAGCCTGCAGAGTAGGAGGAGTAGGTTTATGTTGTATAGTATTAGTTTGGAAAGGCAAATTTGCCAAGTGTAGATATCATTGTATGTAAGCTAAGGTGGGGGGAGCCCCCGAGTAAGCAAATTGAGATTGTTTGCATTGCTGTGTGAATCTTTGTGGCGCAGCCTCGAGCGGATCGAGTGCGACTTAGATATAATTGACTTGTGCGACGCAACCCCCGAGTGTCTCGAGTGGCGGCTGTGTGTTTGTCTTGACCTGTATGGCGCAGCCCGCGAGTGCATCAGGTGGCGGCCTAGGATTAACTTACACCTGTGTGGCGCAACACCCAAGTGGATCGGGTGACAGCCTAGGGTTTTGTCACGGACCTGTATGGCGCAGCCCCGGAGTGCTTCGAGTGGTGGTCTAGGTTTTCAAGTGATACCTGTAAAGCGCAGCCCCCGTGTGTGTCGGGTGGCGGCCTAGGATTTTTGACTTGACCTGTATGGCGCAGCCCCCGAGTGGTTCGAGTGGCGGCTAGGATTTTGCGAATAAGACCTGAATGGCGCAACCCCCGAGTGGTTCGAGTGGTGGCCTAGGCTTTTGGTTTGACCTGTATGGCGCAGCCCCCGAGTAGTTCGAGTGGCGGCCTAGGTTTGAAGTTGCTTTTTGACTGAAAAAGTAAAGGGGAGAGCTTGTTCCACAAGTCACTTTATTGATTTTTGCGAGCAGGCCGCCTCGTTAAAACCCTTCCATTCCCCTTAGGTACCCTGGTAAGGGAAAGAGTTCGTCTCAAACCTGCCGCCTTGACATGTTGGTTTTGGTACAACGATGGAGTCGACTAGGCGTAGAAACGACGAAGCTGTGCGACGTTCCATGGGTTGCTGCAGACTGCTCCTGTCTTCAAGTCCTTCAGGCAGTAAGCTCCGCCACCGATTGCTTCTGTCACAATGTACGGGCCCTCTCATGGGGAGGCGAGCTTGTGCACCTTCTTCTCTTGAGGCGGAGGACTTGGTCACCTGCGACGAATGCCCTTGGCCATAGCCTCCGTCCATGGTAGTTGCGTAGGTCTTGCTGGTATACGGCTGATCGTGCGAGGGCGATGTCGCGGGCTTCGTCCAGGACATCCATGTCGTCTTCGAGTGCTTCTTCTATGTCAGACTCGTCGTTGGCCACCATCTGTGGTGCGTCGAACTTGATGTCGCAGGGCAAGACCGCCTCTGCGCCATACACCATGAAGAATGGTGTGTATTGGGTTGATCTGTTTGGCGTGGTTCGCAGGCTCCAAAGTACTGATGGCAGTTCTTCGACCCAGGCGCCCCCGTCGCGTCTCAGCGGCACTCACAGGCGCTTCTTGATGCCACTGCAGACTAGGCCATTGGCTTTTTTGACTTGCCTGTTGGACTGCGGGTGTGAAACAGATGCATAGTTGAGCTTGATGCCTTGATCGGAGCAGAAGTCCTTGAATTCTTCGGCTGTAAAGTTTGAGCCGTTGTCGGTGATGATGCCGTTTGGTACCCCGAATCTGAAGATGATGGACCTGATGAACTTAACTACTGATGATGCAGTCGAACTTGTGATTGTTACGACTTCGATCCACTTGGTGAATTTGTCAACTGCTACCAGGAGATGTGTGTGTCCTCCGGGTGATGATTTTTATGCGGGCTTACCATGTCCAGTCCCCATTATGCGAAGGGCCAGGCTAGTGGTATTGTCTTCAGCGCGGATGCCGGCGCGTGTGGCTTATTTGCGAACTCCTGGCAGCCAGGGCACTTCCTTACTAGGTCTTCGGCGTCGTGCATAGCTGTTGGCCAGTAAAATCCGGCTCGTAGTGTTTTGGGCACCAAGGCACGACTGCTAGCATGATGCCCGCAGATGCCAGCATGAATGTCGAGTAAGATGGCTTGACCGTCGACTGGATCTACGCACCTTTGCAGAATTCCTGAGATGCTTCTCTTGTAGAGCTCACCGTTGATGATGGTGAAACTTTTGGAGCGTCGAATGATGCGCTTGGCTTTGACTGGATCGACTGGCAGCCTTTGGTGCAGCATGTAAGCTAGATATGGGCCTGTCCATGTGGCTTCGACCAGCATGACCTCCATGGGCTCCTTCTCTTTGCTTGGCGGGTTGGCGGTGCTCGTTGAAGGTGCGGAGGAGAGTGGTGCGGGTCGAGGCTTAATGGATCTCTGTGTAATTGTAGTGCCCCAACTTTTATTGAAGTTGGAACACCTGTGTTATGTGCTAGTCCCTGGATCACTGTCAGCACCACAGTACAAAATATAAAGTATCATTGCATAAGTATCAATTTACAACGAGATCCAAAAATAGCTAAGTATAGCTTTATTACAAGGTGCATATCCATGAAGGCTAGATAATATTCAGAGTTCACAACAAAAGCAAAATAGCAATGAGCCTCATCTTCAAGCATGCGCCACATGCAGACATGTTGGGTGTAGACTCGAGTCCAAACTTATTCTTCATCTGAATTACATGCACATTTGAATATGCAACCCCCGAAGGAGGTCAATACAACGAAGTATTAGCAAGTGACTATGGTGGATATAAAATGACAAGTCTAAATTATATATGCATATTTGGCTTGGTGGAGTTGGAGGCTATTTTGCAGAAAGCAAGTTTTCTCCTATCTTTTAAGAAACACTTTTATTTTCAAAGACTTGGCACCAAGGGATGAAGCCCAAGTGCACCAACATTCCTTTCCTTAGTCAAATTTTACTTCATGAAAACAGATGTTGAGATTCTTCCGTCCATCCTTGTCCAGTTGCTCGAAGTAGTCCATCACAGGGGACACGTCTAAGTACTTAGATTGTTGACTCTGTAGAGGTTGTGCACTTTCACCTTTAGACTCAATTAACCCGAACATCCTATACACGCGGAGTGCATTAAGGAAAGGAGAGAATTGAGACAAGAACTTTCATAAGAAGAATTCAACCATACTAGCGAGACCCGTTCCACCTACCAACTCTACATCTGCTTGTCAAGCTGACAGGTTGAACTCTCACAACTTATTTATTCTAGACAGAGTGTAACACCCCAAATTTTGGAAGCAACAAAAATTTAATTAATAAAGACCCAAATTTCCGAGGAACAAAAACTTTTTGAAATGTCTTGTTAATAGATGTGCTTTCCCTTGTATGCTCTGTTTGTCGAATTGTGTTTTGGTGTTTGTGTTGATGACTTCTAAATAACAACCATCTAAAACTCAAAACAAGTTATTATATGACATATTAGGTCAATGTTTTAACAAGTGAAATAGTCCACACATCTTCTCCCATTCTCTTTTTAATAAACTCTATTTTTACCCTGAAGTTTTGATTTTAGCAACCACCCAAAAAAAATCATTTGAGAGACTAATAGTATTCCAACAAAACTATATGTTTGCAAGACTATCAAGGACTATATAATAAGTCCTAATATATTTTGAGTTTTATATGTAGCTAATATTAGCAACTCTGTTTGAGAACCCCATTTCTATTGGTCTGGGAAAATCATTTCCAAAAATGTTTGTTCCCACCAAAAATACCCTTTTTTGATTTTATTGATCACCTCCTCACCAATATTTTTGATTTCAATTAAAAGTATGGTTAGTGATCCAATTGTGTGGGTGTTCATCTATTTTTTTGTGTGGTTGACCAAGATGTTATGTGCTCAAATTGTTTCCCTTAAGTGTGATATTTTATGTGTGTCATGTAGGGTGTATGAGACCACATTTTATTTATATAATTTAATTGAGACCATTCATGCTTTAAATGTTGTGCCATATGGTTTTGGTGTGTTTACCCATTTTACATTGTGCTTTGTTTCAATGGAAAGTCAAATATTATATTTTCAAGAGGAGATAATAATGTTCTCTACTTTTAACTTTCAGCCTTTTTAGAGCATGTCAATCAGGTTTTATTGTATTAACTTTGACATGCAACCTACCTAGCATCATCCACTATCCCTCTACTTCTCATTTATAACCTTCTTTATTATTTACAAAAATGTATGATCTATAATTCATGCTTGTTTGAGTGCTTCATTGTAAGGTGACCATTTGATGTGTTATAGAATTGCATCTAGCCATTTTAGTATCTAGTTGTTAATGAGCCCCTTTGACCCAAAGTTTTAAATCAAATGTTTAACCCTTATGCCCTCTAGCCAACCCAATTTGTTTTATAACTTTTAGGTCAAGAGACTTACTAATCCATGTGGGTAATGTGGCTTAGTCTGAGTAGCCCAAAAATCTCTTAAACCCCAAATCTCCACTCCCCTCCTCCCAAATCATGATCTTAGTCGAGCATTGGATGCCCACACCCTCCCTGGACCCTTTTTGGCATCAACCCTAATTACCTTAGCCTTTTCTCTCTCTCTGTTCTCTTGGAGGCATTTCAGCGAACACTTGGCGGGCAGAAACCTCATCTCCATCGTTTCACTCCCCTCCATCGGCCAGGAGACATGGGCTAGCTTCCAAAACCCACTGCAGCGCATGCAGACGCTCCTCTGCCGCCCCTCTCCCCCTATCCCGTGCCCTGGCCCTCCCCCGTCCTGTTCGTGCTCTCGGGGCACCGTGGACCGGCCACCTCATGGTTATGAGGCCACAGCGCTCCGCACCCCCTTAAACCTTGCCCATTATCTTCCTCTCACTCTCCTCTCCCAACCCTTGCGAGACCGAGAGAGCCATCGCTCGTTTCTGGTCGGGTTCATAAAGGAAACCACCGCCCGAACCGCGAGCTAGTCGGGGACACTGCCTTCTCCTCCGACCACCTCTTCTCCTTATCTCTGCACTACCCCACCCCCTTCTCTCCAGCAACCTCAAAGACACCCTTGTATGCTTGCAGATTCATCGAAGGCGTCGTGGCCACGCCATGCCCGAGCCGGACGCCCTCGGTGTTCTTGTCGACCGGAAGCTCGCCCTCAAAATCTGCGACCACCGGAGTCCTTCCCTGAGCTTCCGCGACCGCTTCCGCCCCTCCTCGTCGCCGCTCCGTTTCCCTTGGTGAGCCGCGCGAGCTCTCCTCTCCATCTAGGGTTCTGGCTCGTGCCCATGTGTCTGGAGGTAGGAGATGAACGCATGCCGTAGGATTTCAGATCGATGGTCTGCTTTGAATCGCCTCCGATCTAATCTTGGCCGTCGAATCGGAGATCCACGGCGACTTACCTCTCCGGTCGCGTGCGCTGTCACATGGGCCGCTGCTGGGAGGCCCAGATCCGGCCAGATCCAGCCCAGCTATCCTTTTTCCTTTAAAATCATATTTCCTGTTAATCAGCCTTGTAGCTTTAATACATTTGTGGAAGATGTCTGCATGCAAATTTCTTGAAATAAATTTTGTTGGATTTCTGTGTGTTTTCTTAACCATGTGGCACTGGCCCTTCTCAAAAATATATTTGTATGAGTGTGATATGTGCAATCTTGTAAATTTTATAAATCCATTTCTGTGTGTTTATTCTAAGGTTGGATTTTGCACCATTGACTTAATAACTTGAGTTTTATAAATCCAAATCCTGCAAACTTTAGTTCTCTGGAAAGCCTAGGAAAATACCTACCTAGATCTATAAGCCTTGCATGCAGGAGATGTGTCTAAATAAAGTTCTATTAAGTTTAAGATTAACAACAGTAGCATTTTGTTGATTTTTAATTCATTATTAAAAATACTTTTTGGAGTAAATCCAATTGCATGTGGTAGATATGAGTAGTAGCTATCCTATCCTAGCTTGGTAGAATTTTTCAACTTATATTTTGTGCTTGGTGAATTATTTGCATAAACAGTGGTTTATTACACTTGAGAAAGAATATAATTATTTTCTGTTAATTGCATGTATCTAGATTTACTTGTTTGTGTTCTACATGTTTGTGCAAATAGTTTAGTATTTTGGTGGAGTAGCTTTGTGTCTTCACATGCAACACTAGATTGGTATAAAAATAATTTATACATTATTAGGGACACTATTATTGCTAAAACATGTTTGTTTCACTAAAACCGAAATATATGGAGCTAGGAGTGTCAAAATTGAGTGAATCCAACTTCTACAGAAAGCATAAGTCAATACCTATCCATAAAAATTAACCTTGCATGTAGGAGCTTCCTAAAACTGAAACTATATTAATTTTGGTTTTGAGACCAGTAGCATTTGCATAATTTTTAGCTACTGTTTGGTAATAGCTTATTATGCAAATCCAATTTTCACCACTTCATATGTTTGCTAGGTGTACTGTGGTAGAAGGATTTGATGTTCTGAACATTATCCTAGGAGATATAATCTATCTCCCAAAACATCACCTTATTTATCTACTAAAAGTATTATTTTAATTCTCTGTTTCTAGTTAGTAAAATTGTATCAATGTTACTAGTTAACTTTTGAAGATCAGAACCTTAACTCAATCCAAATGACTTGATTTAAATCACTTTGATAATCTGTGGTGCATTGTTTACTTATGCTTAGCATTATTCACGTTGTACCCTAATAATAACATCAATTGTGATTATATGCTTTACTTGTGGGTATGTTTGTGTGTTATGTTTTATCTCTTTAAACATCATCTTATTTATCCAATAAATGTAATAAGTTAATTCTCTGTTTTACTTGAATTGTTATGTGTTGATGTGCTTAGTAACTCATAAGTCCAGAAACTTTGGTTATCCTTTAATAGCCTTAATAAATTTCCTGAAAGTATTGCTAGTCCCTTCACTTTTGAGTTTCGCATAGTTCATCTTGCTTCCTAGGAGTTGCACTAATTACATTTGTGTGTTATGCATGTGAATGATTGTTTGGCGTTAAATTTTATCTAGTAGATCCTTGTGTTTTGCAATGCTTAATATATGACTTTCTTATTTTAGATTGTTGTCAACACTTGGTTGCCATGTGATTGTTTGTTTATTGGGTGAAGTGACCTTAATTGTGATGTCCTATTAAATAAGCCTAATGCACCATTTTAGCTCTTATTCATAAACTTGTTTGGACACTGGTGCTACCATTGTTTGTCACCTAGTTACTTGATAGTAGGTGTTTCTTGAGCTAGTAACATGTTTGCATGTGAGTGTGCTCAATGCTAGTGTTAATGTTAACACTTGCTTGTGTATTAAGATACTTTTGTCTGAAGTATTTCCGGAACTATTAAGATACTTTTGTCTGAAGTATTTCCGGAACTATTAAGATACTTTTGTCTGAAGTATTTCCTGAACTACTAAGATACTTTTGTCTGAAGTGTTTCCTGAAACTAATATAACAACTCTTATTAAATGATATGATAACCCTAAGTAATGTGTTGTTATAATGTTCTGAAGAACTACCTTTTTAATACTCAGAGATGTTATGTATATTTTTAGGAGAATATGTTATTCTCTTAACTCTATGGACCTTGTTGATTGTTGTTGTATAGCTAAAGGAGTTGTTTGCTGCTGTTTGTATCTCAGTGTCTTGTGCAATGCTTGCTGTTTGTTATGTTCTTGTGGCAATGTCTTGTTTTCTGAGTGTTGTTCCTTTTCCTGTTTACGACGTTAGATACGATCAGGAAGGAACTGGACGTGAAGAGTGTACCTGAGGAACATCAAGACCAAGACCAAGAACATATTGCTGTGTCAGGCAAGCCCACCTCACCACTATAATGAATCCTATTATTTTGATCAAGCATGTTTGTTTTCAAAAATAAAATAATGCATGTTTTATTTATTTTGTGGTACCTTGCCACCCGAAAACTATTTTACAAAATATTGTTTGGCCAAAGTTATCTACTAGAATACTATAGGCATTACAAAAGGAGTTTAGTTGGTGAGCCTTGGTGTTGAAAACTCCATCAAAAAGATTAAGTTTTCTAGTAGTGAACTCTTATTTCCTTACCTCAAAACTATAGGATGGGAACCCATTTGATAAAACTGTTTTACGGAGGAAAACCCGAGTTGCTGGGAGCAATCGGCGAGCAAGTGTTTTATTAAAACCCGAGTTGCTGGGAGCAATCGGAGATGTTTGCGAAAACCCGAGCTGCTGGGAGTAGTCGGAGGAGAAAGTGTTTTGAAAAACAAAGTGTGACCCTAGCTGCCGCCCGAACAATTAACCCGTGCAGCCACACTACCTGGCATGGGTAGGGCTTAGCCGGAAGCTTGTCTGTTTTAGTGTTGTGGCTCTCATACTTTCTATGGGGGCTGGGCCCTCAAAGCCGGGTTGTCGTCCGGAAGAGACAATGCACTGCTGCGGATCAGCAGCCGGACGATTACGGCAGGTCTCCTGACATGGCGGTGTGGCGTCCCGAGGAAAGACCAAGAGGTCTAGTGGAGCACACGGTGCCGAGGAGAACAAACCTACCGGGAGGCCCCGATACTAGGGTGGTCATAGTGGAAAGCTTTGATCGTCTTATCCGGACCCCCGCATGCAGTCGTATGACGGGCCGTGGCAGACACGGCGGAAGGACCGATTGGTGTGGGTAAAGTGTGCAACCTCTGCAGAGTGTAAATCTATTCGAATAGCCACGTCCGCGGTCATGGACGGTTGGAAAGGTCCCCCTAGGCATGCTGGCTGTTTTATGGTTTCGAAAGAGAAATGTTTTCGAAGGAAGCAAGGAGGCAACAAAGTGGTACCTGGGAGGTACGGATTTTGGGTGAGGATGATTGGTCTCGGGGAGACAATCAGTCCGATCTCAAGACTGGAAAAAGGGGTACCCCTATCCTAGTGTTTTGACAAAGTTTTACGGAAGAAAGTTTGGAACTTAGATATGTCATTGTTATATCTAATAGAAGAGAATTCTATCTCTAAATGTTTTTCTTCAACAAAGATACAGAGATGTCGTATTCTCTATGTCTAAAATCACGGTATTCGAAAACTAAGCCCTATAGTCGTATATAGCAGCTATCCCAGTTTTTGAAAAGTGTTTTCTTGCATTATCATGAAAACTTAAGCCTTAGAGGTGGTCTTGCGAGTACGTAAATGTACTCATATGGCTGTGTCCCTGGATATTCAAACGTCCAGGTTGAAATGAAGGGATGTACGACAAGAAGGAGGAGTACGCCGACGACTACGCCAACTGAGTGTCCCGCTCAACTGCTCTGTGGGAATGCGTCAGGACATGACGAGGGCCAACGCTAGCCGAATCTTCCGCTGTACCTTAGTTCATTTTCGTCATGTGCGACGATGTTTGCAGACTTGGTCGTGTGACCACTATTTATGTAAGTCTTGCTCTATTCGAGTTGTATGATGTAACTTTGTATACCATGTTGGTTATGTGATCGCGATGCACTGATCATTGGGATCGTGATCTGTTTACATAACGTGGGCATCTCTGGCTGGTTGTCAGAGGGGTCCTCACACAGAGCCCACTGTCAAAAGGCTGCACGGAAAGCTTCTAAACTTGGAGGGACTTAGTAATCTCTTTGTTCCTGGGTGGCGATCCACAAGTGTGCTTTTGGGTGAAAACCACCATGCTCATGGCTCTAAGTAGAATAAATTCACCCTAGGCGAAGACAACCACAAGCATAGTCCCAAACATCCACTCAACATAAACCATACCAACCAATCCACCCAGGTGTACATTTTAAATTTTACACTTAGAAATAATACCACAACAAAGTATGTAAACAATTTTTATAGCATTGCTAAGCATCTAACAAATACTTTTAAATGGCTGCATGGTAGAGGATGGCTACACACTATTAGGAATTTGCATAGCATAACACTAACTTAGCAAAATAAAATAATACAAGAGTTTCCTATCATCCATACTACTCAAATATTCTACAAATGCATATAGGAAAATAATGGGTGATTTCATGAATGTCACTTGCCTTGGTAAAAGGAGGCACAAGCACAGCAAGAATAACAATCACAAGCAAATCCTTCCTCCTCTTCACAATCTAACAACAAGGAATACAAAAATAAATAATACAACATGCAACACTAAAAGCATCAAAGCATAAATATGTACGCATGCATGATATGTTATGAACATACCCAAACAACTTATTATCAATTTTATTCTCTCTGTTTGTTTAATGCATGAAATGCAATGAACAATATTTTATTTTCTATTTTAAGAATTAAAATATAGAGAACAATTATAGTCTATGTAAGTACTACACTCAATTTACTTAGTTCTTTTATAAAACTTTCAATAAAAACTCATGTTGCACTTTCTGGACAGAGAGCAAAATTATTAAACCAAAACAATTGGATTTAGATGATTTTTTTATTAATTAAGTTATGAATTTAAACGGACGAAATGACAATCTGTAATTTCACAATTTTTAAAGACACTAAAATGACAAACTAATGATATAGAAATAAACTACATGAGCAGGGCTTTCCAATGATATAAAGTTTATCAAATTTGGTTTTACAGATCAAAACTTATGAATTTTGCAAGTTTTAATAGTTTTTTGTTTTAATTTCTAAATTCTATTCGAAATAGAAAAGTATTTGGCCACGCGGCGTGATCTGATTCGCCCGTACCGCTTCGGCGCGGATCGCGATCCGGGGCCGTTAGATCTAAATGAAAACGTACGCGCCAGATTAAACAACCGCGACAAAAATTAAAATTATACGGATCCGTTGGATCTAGATCCAACGGTCCAGGACGTGTTGAGCTAACGCGGGCGGCGCGAGTCGCCGGAGATGCGCGGGCGCGGCGGAGCCATTGCCGGCTTTTGCGTTCACGATGCTCTACGACTCAAGGGAAGGAGCGAAGCTCACCAGGGGGTGCGCGACGTCGAGGTGGAGGCGATGGCGAGGCGACGATGACCGGAGCGTCCTCGTCTCCCCGGGAGAGCTCGCCGAAGTTGCGCGCGGCGGCGGATCTCCTCGGGCGTGGACGAACTCGGCGATGCGCTGTGCAAAACAACCCGTTACCGTGTCAAAAAGGGTCGCGTGAGTGAGAGGGTGCGAGGGAAAATGACGAGAGGACTCGGCATTGCTTAAGCTCACCGGAAAACACAGTTCTTGCCGGCGGCCACCGCGGAACTCCGGAGACGAAGCGTGCGGCCTGGTGGCTCTCGGGAGGAGTGGTTTGGGGCAAATGGAAGAGGACAGAGAGGGCTTTTAGTAGGGAAAAACGGTGCGGTAATTGGAGTAGTAAATCGCCCGTAATCACGTGAATCAATTCGGGCGTTTTCGGTCAGGGAACGGAGGCGTGATTTGAGGACGAACGGCTCCACGAGGGTGATGACAAGTGGGTCCCACCTGTCGGTGACAGCGAGAGAGAGAGCTGGGCCACTGGCGGGCCGCTGTGCCGCACGCGGTGAATAGACACGGCCACGGCCCAATCGGCTCCGAAATCAAATATTTATTCTAATTCCTTTTCTGTTTTTCAAAGCAGATTTCAAATATGATTTTTAAACTTAATCAAATTAATTCAGAAAAATTCATAAAAAATATGTTTTGGAAAGCTTATCAAATTTACAACCTTTTAGCATCGTTCCTGTCTGTCAAATAAATTTATATAAAGGAATTTTATAAGTAGTACAATTAAACAACTTTATGGAATTATAATTTATTTAAACTTATAATTGAATTTTTATTTAGTTCTTATGTGATTGAAATGTGATGTCTATGTGATGAATGATGCATGAATGCAAGTTTTAAATTTTTGAAAATTTTGGGATGTTACAGACTAACCCCCTTAAGATGAAGCTCGCCCTCGAGCTTCGGAAAGGTCAACAAATAGGTGAGGATGGTCTTCTCGTTCCCATGTGGCCTCTTCCTCAGTGTGATGATTCCACTAAACCTTGCAAAAACTTGATGGTTTTATTATGGGTGACTCTTTGTGTTGTCTGTAATACTTTGATGGGTTTTTCTTCATAGGTTAGATCACTCTCCAATTGTACTTCCTCAAGGGGTACAGTATCCTTTAATGGAGTTCCCATCATCTCGGGGTGACATTTCTTCAATTGACTAACGTGGAACACATTATGGACCGCAGACAGAATTTCTGGTAATTCTAACTCCTATGCTACTTCACCTTTGCGAGAAAGAATTTTGAATGGTTCAATGAATCGTGGTGCTAGCTTTCCTTTGATTCCAAACCTTTTTACACCCCGAAGTGGTGAAACTCTAAGATACACTCTATCACCCACCTCGTAGAGGAGTTCTCTACGTTTGGAATCTACATAGCACTTCTGTCGTGATTGTGCTATCTTCAATCTGTCTTTGATTAGTCTGACCTTCTCTTCAGCATCCTGTATTATATCAGGTCCAAAGAAACTCCGTTCTCCTACACCACTCCACAACAATGGGGTAGTGCATTTTTTTCCATATAAGGCTTCAAACGGTGCCATCTCAATGCTGGCTTGGTAGCTGTTATTGTAGGAGAACTCAGCGTAAGGTAGATTATCATCCCAGCTAGATCCATAATCAAGCGTGCAACCTCTTAACATATCTTCTAAATCCGATTAACTCTTTCAGTCTGACCATCTGTTTGCGGATGAAAGGCTGTGCTGAATTCTAATCTGGTTCCTAGTGATTCATGCAAGTGTTTCCAGAAATGAGATGTGAATTGGGTTCCTCTGTCAGACTATACTCTTGGGAACGCCATGAAGGCACACTATTCTTTTCATGTAAATATCAGCTAACTTAGCACTTGTATAAGTGGTCTTCACGGGTATAAAGTGAGCTATTTTTGTTAGACGGCAAACAATAACCCAAATAGAATCATAACCCGATTTGGTCCTTGGTAATCCGGTGATGAAATCCATTCCAATAGAATCCCACTTCTAGTCCGGCACTTTCAAAGGTTGTAGAAGTCCTGCTGGTTTTTGATGTTCTGCTTTTACTCGACTGCATACATCACACTTTGCGATATATTCTGCTATTTCCCTTTTCAGATTGTTCCACCAAAATCTCTCCTTCACATCCATATGCATCTTGGTATTTCCTGGATGAATGGAATAAGGTGTTTCATGGGCTTCTTGCAGAATCAACTTCCTAAGATCAAGATCATTTGCCACACATACACGTTTTTCAATCCACAAGGTTCCTTGCTCATCTTCATGAAATCCCTTAGCTTTTCCTGCTCTCAGATTGACTTTGATTTCTTCAATATCCTTGTCTCCTTTCCGAGCTTCACGTATCTAGTCCATCAAATTTGGTTGCACTACTAATGAGGCTACAAAACCTTCTGGTACCACTTCCAATTTGAGGTCCTTGAATGCCTTGCGTAAATCCTTAGGTATTTCTCCTGCCGTGAGGCCATTCACATAAACCTTACGACTCAGGGCATCAGCTACTACATTAGCCTTTCCCGGATGATATTGAAGACTTAGATCATAATCTTTGATAAGTTCCAACCATCTTCTCTGCCTCATGTTCAATTCTTTCTGAGTAAAAATATACTTCAAACTTTCATGGTCAGTGAACACTTCACATCATTTTCCCATCAGATAGGGTCTCCATGTCTTCAGGGCATGTACTACTGAGGCTAACTCGAGATCGTGGGTGGGATAATTTGCTTCTTGTTTCTTTAGCTGTCTAGAGGCATAGGATGCCACTCTGCCTTCCTGCATTAATACACTTCCAAGACCTTGGCGTGAAGCATTGCAGTACACTTGGAATTCTTTCTCTAAATCTGGTAAGCATAGAACTAGAGCTGAAACTAGACGTTTCTTCAACTCCTGAAAACTGGCTTCACAAGACTCAGTCCACTCAAACTTCTTCTCCTTTTTCAACAATTCCGTTAAGGCTTTAGAAATCTTGGAAAAGTTTTCAATAAATCTTTGGTAGTATCCTGCTAGACCCAGAAAACTACGTAATTCTTCCACATTCTTTGGTGGTTCCCAATTGGTTACCGCAGAAATTTTCTCAGGATCCACTGCTATACCCTCTTTGGATACCACATGGCCTAGAAATCCGACTTGTTCTAACCAAAACTCACATTTACTGTATTTGGCATACAACTTATGTTCACGTAGTCTCTGCAATACCAGACGCAAATGCTCTTCATGTTCTTTGTGACTTTTGGAGTAGATTAAAATGTCATCGATAAAAACTACCACAAACTTATCCAGAAAATCCATGAACACTTTATTCATCATATTCATGAAATAGGCTAGAGCATTGGTTAATCCAAAAGGCATTACTGTGTACTCATAAGAGCCATATCTCGTGACAAACGCTGTTTTTGGTATATCCATTTCTCTAACTTCCATTTGGAGGTAACCTGATCGAAGATCAATCCTGGAGAAGACACAAGCACCTTCCAGTTGATCAAATAGTTCATTTATCTTGGGTAACGGGTACTTGTTCTTGATGGTGTGCTCATTTATATCCCTGTAGTCCGCGACTAGTCTCTGGGTTTGATCTTTCTTTTTAACAAATAGAACTGGTGCTCCCCATGGCGATGAACTTGGACGGATAAATCATGTCTGAATGTGTTCCTCCAGTTGCTTCTTGAGCTCTTTCGGTTCATCGACGGCCATAGGATATGGTCTCTTAGCTATTGGTCCAGTACCCGGTTTTAGTTGAATGAGAAACTCCACATCTCTATCGGGTGGCATTCCCGGTAGTTCTTCTGGGAAAACATCTGGGTACTCCTGGACAATCAACACATCACCAAGGCTAACCCCTTAAGAGAATTTAGCCTAACTTTCTTAAGTTCGAAAGTTGATCTGAATTTAATCTTCTGTTTCTCTGGGGTGGTGAGGGTGATAGCTCTATTTGCACAGTCTTTGATTCCTTCAAAATGGGTCATCCAATCCAGTCCAATGATAACATCCAAACCTTTGGTTTTTAGGATGACTAAGTCTGTTGGAAAAAGTTATTTTCCAACCTTTAAATCTAACTGCCTACACCCAAAATTTACTATCATCTCACCTCTAGGTGAACTCACTCTAATAGGTTTTCCTAGGCTTTCCTCGGCTACCCCATGTTTGTTTACAAAAGCTCTTGATATGAATTAATGCCATGCTCCAGTATCAAATAAGACTAATGCTGGAAAATAATTGAGCAGGAACTTACCAATCACAACATCAGGTTCATCATGAACTTCTTCCATATTGATGTGGTTCACTTGCCCCTTCTGGAAAGGATTGGGCTTGGAATTTTCATCAGCCTTCCTCTATGGGCATGCAGTAGCATAATGTCCTGTCTTCTTGCACTTGAAGCAAGTCACATTAGACAAGTCTTTCTTCCCTTCATAGTTAGGGAGGTGATGACCATTTCCATGATTATGGCCATGGTGATGGTTTCCCTTGAATCCTCCATTATTTCCTTTGTATCCTCCATTGTTTCCTTTATATTGTCCATTATGGTTATGACCATGATACTTTTGGCCACTGCCATTGTTGGAGTGATTCCATGCTTTATGTCCACTGCATTCAGTAACGTGGTGCCTTTTATGTGTACCTTTGGAATGAACCTTACTTGTACTGAACTTCCTCTTCCTGTTCTCTTTCTTTCTTATGTTGTTGTCCAAAGTGATGGCTTGATCCAAAAGAGCTTGATAATTAGGAGCATAGGCTACAGACAAGGGTATCTTCAATTCTCCCTTAAGTCCATTGAGGAATTTTTCTTTCCTCTTAGCATCAGTGTCAATGTCTTCTGGTGATACCTTGATAGTGTGCAAAATTCATCCATATACTCCTTCAGAGTTCTACCTCCCTGTCTCAAGCTGCGGAATTCCTCCTTCTTCAGATTCATTATGCTAGAGGATATGTGAGCATTGCGAAAACCTTCCTTGAAAGCATCCCAAGTCAGGTCCTCTAGAGGTTGGGTCACTTGATAAGTCTCCCACCACAGTGCAGCGGGTCCTTCCAACAGGTGTGCAGTGAACCTCACTTTCTCTACCTCAGAGCATTCACAAGCCACTAAGTCCTTGTTGACTGAGCGGAACCAGTCATCTGCCTTTATAGGTTCTGTAGCAGAAGAGAACTTGTTTGGCCTAAGCCTTAGGAATCTGGCAAGTCTGTCCACTTGGGGTGGTGGAGGTGGCGGGTTGTTGTTGTTGTTGTTGGTTGCAGCAATGAACTGAGTCATCATAGTCATCAACTGGGCTTGAGCTGCCATCAGCTGCTGCATAGCCTCGTTGTTGTCGGGATCACGACGTGGAGGCATCTGTGGGGTTTTTAGCATGGATGAGTAAAAGATAGATAGAACTAAAAGAAGGAATCCTACCCATGCGCAATACAATCAAGTCAAGCAATCCACAATCAACAAACAACTTAAACTTTTCCTTTCTAAGTAATTTAGGAATGAAACAAAGTTGATGGATTAAATAAAACGACCAAGTCTGCAAACCAAACATTCTAACATTGTCATACCACAAGTTGGAGATCAATTTTTTTCAAACGACGAACTAAACGTGAAGTAACATAGGGTGGTCCAACTACTAAGTTAATTATTTTCGTCCATGATATCTCCTTCATCTTCTTCGACTTCCTCGATGGTGATGCCTTCTTTCATGAGGATCTCCTTATACTCACTCACTTCCTTCTCTAAGGCCTCATTTTTCTCCTGTATCATAGCCTTCTCACGGCGCGGAGTCTCGATCACTTCTTTCTCCAGGGTTTCATTCTTCTCTTGCAACATTCTCTTTTCACAACGCAGAGTCTCGATCAAATCACGATCAGCCTCGAACTCGACATCGTTACTCATAATTTCATCCTTCAAATTATTAATCTCCTTGTTCTTGTCTCTAACTCTCTTCTCTTGATTCTCGAACTTCTTCTCCTGTGCTCGGAATTTCTCCTCCTGAGCTTTGGCCACTTCTTCTTGGGCTTCTATCTTCTTTTGAGTCTCCATGACTTGGGCCACTATTTCATCATTCCTTAGTAACTCTTCACGTCTATCCTCTTCTAGCTGCCAGAGGTGATTTTCTAAGTCTTGAAGATATGGGTGCAAAGGATCTGGTTTGTTTTTGTCCTCCTCATTCACAAGGAAGGGTATCCCATCTTCATCACGTTTGCCCAAGATAGAAAAATAGTGGTCCTTTAACTCCTCTTGGTATTGCCCACAAAGACGTCCGATTAGCTCCTGCGTGACAAGATTAAGTCCTTTCTCCAAGGAGTCACTAGTCGTCTTGTACTGGATGTCTTCGGTCTTGGGTTCAGTCTGGCGCCCGTATTGAAAAAGGCGAACTCCCCATAAGTCATCTTTGTTGAAGTGCTTCAATTGGCTTGCCTTGATGATGGGTGTTGGAAGTGCCAGTATTTCCACTATCTCCAGAAGGTATCTTCCAAAACGCATATCCTTGAAGTCCTCCGTGGTTTGATACATGAAGAACAACATCCTATGTTATAAAGTAAAAAATATCAAAACAGAAACATAATACAAGAAGTACTAGTCTTGATGTGCAAAAATACTTAGAGAAATAATAGTTTTGCTCTACAAGGTGATCAACATTATTAACAACTCTTTGTAAGTTGGACATTCACTATAGTGAGAGAGACAGACACCCAACTAGCCACTTATAATTGTGGAACAGGTCTCATGTACGCGGACATGTAAGGTTAGTCTCCGGGCCGCTTCATCTCACTATGCCGCTAGGATCCAACATACTTCAAAGATGGTAATATTATGATAAAAAAGGGCTTAACCAATCCTAAGGGCTCGAATCTACATGCAACACTTTGCTCTGATACCTTTTGTAGTGCCCCAACTTTTATTGAAGTTGGAACACCTGTGTTATGTGCTAGTCCCTGGATCACTGCCAGCACCACAGTACAAAATATAAAGTATCATTGCATAAGTATCAATTTGCTACAACGAGATCCAAAAATAGCTAAGTATAGCTTTATTACAAGGTGCATAGCCATGAAGGCTAGCTAATATTCAGAGTTCACAACAAAAGCAAAATAGCAATGAGCCTCATCTTCAAGCATGCGCCACATGCAGACATGTTGGGTGTAGACTCGAGTCCAAACTTATTCTTCATCTGAATTACCTGCACATTTGAATATGCAACCCCCGAAGGAGGTCAATACAACGAAGTATTAGCAAGTGACTATGGTGGATATAAAATGACAAGTCTAAATTATATATGCATATTTGGCTTGGTGGAGTTGGAGACTATTTTGCAGAAAGCAAGTTTTCTCCTATCTTTTAAGAAACACTTTTATTTTCAAAGACTTGGCACCAAGGGATGAAGCCCAAGTGCACCAACATTCCTTTCCTTAGTCAAATTTTACTTCATGAAAACAGTGTTGAGATTCTTCCGTTCATCCTTGTCCAGTTGCTCGAAGTAGTCCATCACCGGGGACACGTCTAAGTACTTAGATTGTTAAATATGCAGAGGTTGTGCACTTTCACCTTAAGACTCAATTAACCCGAACATCCTATACACGCGGAGTGCATTAAGGAAAGGAGAGAATTGAGACAAGAACTTTCAGAAGAAGAATTCAACCATACTAGCGAGACCTGTTCCACCTACCAACTCTACATCTACTTGTCAAGCTGACAGGTTGAACTCTCACAACTTATTTATTCTAGACAGAGCCCATTGTCAAAAGGCTGCACGGAAAGCTTCTAAACTTGGAGGGACTTAGTAATCTCTTTGTTCATGGGTGGCGATCCACAAGTGTGCTTTTGGGTGAAAACCACCATGCTCATGGCCCTAAGTAGAATAAATTCACGCTAGGCGAAGACAACCACAAGCATAGTCCCAAACAGCCACTCAACATAAACCATACCAACCAATCCACCCAGGTGTACATTTTAAATTTTACACTTAGAAATAATTCCACAACAAAGTATGTAAACAATTTTTATAGCATTGCTAAGCATCTAACAAATCCTTTTAAATGGCTGCATGGTAGAGGATGGCTACACACTACTAGGAATTTACATAGCATAACACTAACTTAGCAAAATAAAATAATACAAGAGTTTCCTATCATGCATTCTACTAAAAAATTCTACAAATGCATATAGGAAAATAATGGGTGATTTCATGAATGTCACTTGCCTTGGTAACAGGAGGCACAAGCACAACAAGAATAACAATCACAAGCAAAACCTTCCTCCTCTTCACAATCTAACAACAAGGAATACAAAAATAAATAAACACAACATGCAACACTAAAAACATCAAAGCATAAATATGTATGCATACATGATATGTTATGAACATACCCAAACAACTTATTATCAATTTTATTCTCTCTGTTTGTTTAATGCATGAAATGCAATGAACAATATTTTATTTTCTATTTTAACAATTAAAATATAGAGAACAATTATAGTCAATCTAAGTACTACACTCAATTTACTTAGTTATTTTATAAAACTTTCAATAAAAACTCATGTTGCACTTTCTGGACAGAGAGCAAAATTATTAATCCAAAACAATTGGATTTAGCTGAAAAACATTTTTATTAATTAAGTTATGAATTTAAATGGCCGAAATGCCAATCTGTAATTTCACAATTTTTAAAGACACTAAATGACAAACTAATGATATAGAAATAAACTACATGAGCAGGGCTTTCCAATGATATAAAGTTTATCAAATTTGGATTTACAGATCGAAAGTTATGAATTTTGCAAGTTTTAATAGTTTTCTGTTTTAATTTCTAAATTCTATTCGAAATAGAAAAGTATTTGGCCACGCGGCGTGATCTGATTCGCCCGTACCGCTTCGACGCGGATCGCGATGCGGTGCCGTTAGATCTAAATGAAAATGGACGCGCCAGATTAAACAACCGTGACGAAAATTAAAATAATACGGATCCGTTGGATCTAGATCCAACGGTCCAGGACGCGTTGACCTAACGCGGGCGGCGCGAGTCGCCGGAGACGCGCGGGCGCGGCGGAGCCATTGCCGGCTTTTGCGTTCGCGGTGCTCTACGACTCCAGGGAAGGAGCGAAGCTCACCAGGGGGTGCGCGACGTCAAAGTGGAGGCGATGGCGAGGCGACGATGACCGGAGCGTCCTCGTCTCCTCGGGAGAGCTCGCCGGAGTTGTGCGCGGCGGCGGATCCGAACTCGGCGATGCGCTGCGCAAAACAACCCGTTACCGTGTCAAAAAGGGTCGCGTGAGCGAGAGGGTGCGAGGGAAAACGACGAGAGGACTCGGCATTGCTTTAGCTCACCGGAAAACGCAGTTCTTGCCGGCGGCCACCGCGGAACTCCGGAGACGAATGCGTGCGGCCTGGTGGCTCTCGGGAGGAGTGGTTTGGGGCAAATGGAAGAGGACAGAGAGGGCTTTTAGTAGGGAAAAATGGTGCGGTAATTGGAGTAGTAAATCGCCCGTAATCGCGTGAGTCAATTCGGGCGTTTTCAGTCGGGGAACGGAGGCATTTTTTGAGGACGAACGGCTCCGCGAGGGTGATGACAGGTGGGTCCCACCTGTCGATGACAGCGAGAGAGAGAGAGAGCTGGGCCGCTGGCGGGCCGCTGTGCTACGCGCGTGCGGTGACTAGACACGGGCCACAACCCAATCGGCTCTGAAATCAAATATTTATTCTAATTCCATTTCTGTTTTTCAAAACAGATTTCAAATATGATTTTTAAATTTAATCAAATTAATTCAAAAAAATTCATAAAAATATGTTTTGGAAAGCTTATCAAATTTACAACCTTTTAGCATCGTTCATGTCTATCAAATAATTTTATATAAAGGAATTTTATAAGTAGTACAATTAAACAACTTTATGGAATTATAATTTATTTAAACTTATAATTGAATTTTTATTTAGTTCTTATGTGATTGAAATGTGATGTCTATGTGATGAATGATGCATGAATGCAATTTTAAATTTTTTGAAAATTCTGGGATGTTACAGTAATACGCTTGAGGAAGACGCCGGGCGGCACTGGCACCTTGTTTGATCCCATGTTGGCGAGGACGTCGGCTTCCTCGTTGCTTTCGCGGACGATGTGCCGCAACTCACAACCGTGGAAGGTGCCCTCCAACTGGTTGTACATGTCTCTATAGGCGATCATGTTGTCAGCGATGGCGTCGCAAGCCTTCATAGTTTGTTGTACGACGAGGTAGGAGTCGCCGTAGATCATGAGGTGAGTGGCGCCGCAGTTTTTGGCCATCCTCATACTCTGCTTCGTTGTTGGAGGGTGTTGGGAAGTCCATCTGCAAAACGTACTTTAGCTTGTCGCCTTTGGGGGAGATGAGGACAACTCCTGCCCCGGCTGCTCTGAACTTCTTGGAGCCATCAAAGTACATTGTCCATGCGTTGGACAAGTCGGGAATGTCTGGTAGCTGGGCTTCTATCCACTCGGTGGTGAATTCTGGCAGGACTTGGGCCTTGATTGACTTCGGGTGAGCATACTTCAGCCCCTAGGGTCCTAGTTCGACAACCCACTTGGCGACTCATCCTGTCGCGTGCTGGTTTGTGAGGATGTTTGATAGCCCGGAGGAGCTTAGCACCGTGATCGGGTGCTCGGAGAAGTAGTGGACGACCTTTCTTCAAGTCATGAAGACCCCGTACGCTAGCTTCTGTTAGTGCGGGTAGTTTTGCTTGGACAGTGTTAGAACCTCGCTGAGGTAGTAGACTGGTCTTTGGACAGGATGATTGTGCCCTTCTTCTTCTCGTTCTACTATGAGTACCGTGCTCACCACCCTCTTGGTGTCTGAGACGTAGAGGTAGAGCGGCTCGTTCTCCAGTGGCGCCACCAAAACTGGGGAAGTCGTTAGGGTCTTTTTGAGTTGGTCGAATGCGTCCTGCGCTTCTTCTGTCCACTCGAACTTGTCCGTCTTCTTCATCAGTTGGTAGAAGGGCAGAGCCTTCTCACCCAACTTACTAATGAACCGGCTGAGAGCTGCGACTCGGCCGGCTAGGCGTTGCACCTCACGGAGTTTGGTCGGTGCTGGCATTGTGAGTATGTTTTGCACCTTCTCGGGGTTTGCTTCGATTCCTCTTGCAAAGACGAGGTACCCTAGAAGTTCTCCGGCTAGCACGCCAAAAACACACTTATCTGGGTTCAGCTTGATCTGGTACTCGTCGAGCGCGGCGAAGACCTTGCGGAGGTCGGCGACGAGGGTGGTGACGATGATGTCATCGACGTAGACCTAGACAATCTGTATGATGAGCCCTTTGAGGCATGCTTGCATTGTACACTGGTATGTGGCACCAGCGTTCTTCAACCCGAAGGGCATTGTCTGATAGCAGAAGACGCCGTCGGGTGTGATGAATGTGGTTTTTTCTTCATCGTCGACGTTCAGTCTGATCTGCTGGTAACCTGAGTAGGCGTCCAGGAAAGACAGGCGCTTGCAGCCTGCTGTCGAGTCAATGATCTGGTCTATCCGTGGAAGCGGGAAGTGGTCCTTGGGACAACATTTGTTGATGGCAGTGAAGTCGACGCACATGCGTAGTTTCTTCGTCTTCTTCTTCTCTACCAGGACAGGGTTGGCGACCCAGTCTGAGTCCTTGATCTCTCGGATGAACTTGGCATGCAGCAGTCGGTCGATTTCCATAGTGATCGCGTCCCGTTTGGGTCCGGAGAAGCGTCGCATGGCTTGTTTGACGGGTTTGGCGTCCTTGTGGACTTTTAAGGAGTGCTCGGCGAGATTCCTGGGTATCCCTGGCATGTAAGAGGGTTGCCATGCAAAGATTTACCAGTTCTCACGTAGAAACTCGACGACACGCTTTCCTATGCGGGTGTCAGACTTGACGATACTTTGACCGTCTTGCTTCCGTCAGTCGGGTCGACTTGATGGGTTGTTGTGTCTTCATTTGTGTTTAAGGCGGCGTCCTTGGCTGGCTTCTTGCGGGGCAGGAAGATGGTCTTGTCGTTGTCGGCTGCCATTGCCTCGAAGTGCTCTTCGACCCCGAAGAACTCAGAGATCCTGCTGAATTCGCGGTCGCAACTGTTGGAGCGGTCGAAGTCGCCCCGCACCGTAATTATGCCTTTGGGTCCAGGCAGCTTGAACATCAGGTAGGCGTAGTGAGGTACAGCCATGAACCTGGCGAAGGTTGGGCGCCCAAGTATTGCATGGTATTGCGACTTCCAGTCGACGACCTCGAAGTCGATCGACTCTCTCCTGAAGTGCTCGGGTGTGCCGAGTATAACGTCGAGTGTGATCGTTCCCATGGGCGTGATTGCTTGCCCTGGTACTATGTCGTGGAAGGTGGTCTCAGACTCCGACAACGTTTCTGTCGACTTGCTCATTCTTCTGAGAGTGTCAGCGAATATAATGTTAATGCCGCTGCCTCCATCCATGAGCACCTTCTTCAGGTTGTAGTCTCCGATTAGAGCTTCCACTACTAGGACAGCGTGCCCGGGTCGAGGTACGTCCGACGGGTGGTCTGCCCTTGAGAACGTGATCGGTGTCTCTGACCCTCTCAGGTAGTTTGGCACTGCGCGTGGGCAGGTGGTGGCTTGGAGAACTTGGCGGGTGATGAGCTTTTGGACCATGTTTGAAAGGTGTCCCTTCTGTATCATGTTGAGCTGTCCATGCGCGGCAGGGTACACGTCGTGTGCCATCGGCTGGGCTTCATGCTGCGGCTGCTGCTGCTGCTGTTGGGGAAAGGCTCCCGCCGCATATGCTGGGGTGTTGTTCGCGGGTGCTGCCTGGATGGCGAGTTGCGTGGCTGGCTGCAGCGCCGGTGCAAGAGTGATGATGTGCTGCATGGCCTCGTAGATCTTGCGTGCTTTGCGACAATCCTTCAACAAGTGGTTGGAGCCCCATTTGCCCGTTTCCGGGTTGCGGAACATGTGGTGTTTGCACGGTTGCGCCAGCTCCTCGGCTGGGGTCAATGCGTGTCTCCACTCGTGTTTTTGGCCTCTGTCGTTGTGGTTGATGCTGCTGCGGCTTCGGTTGTATTGTCCTTGGTCGGACTGGCGACCTTGGTCACCGCTGCGACTGTATGGGCGACCTTGATCGTACTGGCGATTGCTATCGCGCGCGTCATCACGGGGGGTTTGATATCCCGTCGCTACTAGCTCGATCGAGTCGAGGTTGGTGAAACGTGGCTTCTTCTTCTGGCGTCCTTCTCGCCAGTTACTTGTTCCTGCTTCGTTTTTCGGGGAGTTGTCGCGGACGTAGTCTTCTCCTTCCGCCCACTGGTTGGCTATCTTCATGAGCTCGATCATGGTTTTTGGCTGGAGCCTCCCAAACTCCTCGTGGAGGTTGCAGCGAGAGACGCCGTGCATGAAGGGATCCATCACCCGATCTTCTGAGACAGCTTCCATAGTGTTGCGGAGGAGTGTCCACCGTTGGATGTATGATTGGAGCGACTCGTCTCGTCCTTGCTTGCAGGCTTGTAACTCGATGTAGGTTGCTGGCCTTGCGTATGTCCCTAGGAAACTTTTGTTGAAAGTATCTTGGAATTCTTCCCAGGTTCTGAAGGAGTCTTTAGGCTGGCTAGTAAGCCACCCGCGCGCTGAATCCGTGAGCATGACCTGGATGTACTGCATCGCCGTGGTCGAAGTTCCGCCTTGACAGGTGCAGACGATGAGGTAGTCTTCGAGCCAAAGGCGTGGGTCTTGCTTCCCGTCGTACTTGGGTGTTCCTGCTGCGAGCTTGAAGCCTTTGAGCATGCGAGTGCCGCGGATGTTGAAGCTGAAGCACGCGGCGCCACACGGCTCGAAGTCGCGGTCGGCTCGATCGTCCAGGTTCGTCGTGCTGGTCATACGCTGGGTGCGGTTATAGTCCACCGTCCTTTCTACGATGACGTTGCGGAGGTCTTCGCCTGGTTGCGGCTGTCGTAGCGGTCTAGCTGCTGGGTCAGCGAGTGTTGTAGGCTCGCGGACGTGATGTTCTCGCTCCTCTCGTGCCCGGTTACTTGGCGCTTTGCTTGCCAAGGCATCCTCGATTGCCTTCATGGCCATGATTTGCTGCTTGTGGAGAAGGGCGCGCGCGTCGCCCTCCGGTGGCTGTGTGAGCCGCAGGTATGTTTCGACTGCCATGATAGCGGCGTTGGCCGTTTTGGGGACGGGTATCCCGTTTTCATCCTCAGTTACGAAGGACGAGTCGAGGTTGCGGGTGAACCTGGCTCGATCGGCTTCTGTCATAAGGGGCACGCGAGCTCTGTGGCGCCGCGCTCCTTGGTTGACTTCCGTGGAGGAGGTAATGAATAAGCGGCCCTCCTGGCGCTTGATGCGTTAGCATCCCTCTTGCGCCGAAGGAGTTCGGCTTTTTCCGCGCGAAGTCGTTCGCCTTCCTTGCGTAGTAAGTACTGGATTGCTAGCTGATCCTCTCGAGGCGCGTCGGGTGGTGGGAACGTGCCGTCGTCGACCTGCTTCATAGCTTTGATTGCCATGTCGCCCGTGATGGTGAGCCGCGTCACCTGGTCGGGCATGACCACCTCCAGTGGATATGCGGGTTCGTCGTTGTTCTCTGGCGGCACCGTGCCAGCCATGAAGGCTTGCGCGGGGTAGACTTGGGTAGGGGTATGGACGCTGCCGCTGCTGCTTCCGTCGTCTGAGCCTTGCTCGGGATCAAAAATCGCTGCAACGTGATAGGTAGCCCAGTCGTCGCTGCGTCTCCTTTCCTGGAACTCTGCTATCTTTGCCGCGAACATGAAGGGCGACTTCGCAGTCGTCGGCGCAAGTTCGATTGGCTCGGGGAAGACCTGGTGAGTCCATGGAGATGCGTGCGGCACGGGTGACGGTAGCGCGACCCTTGCCGCTCGTGCAGACGCGGTCGACGCAGTCAAAGTTGATGTAGATCTTGGTTTCACCAGCGGTGTGATCGAGATGGTCGGAGTAGACTCGATCTGAGTGGCAGTCGACGGGGTGGTTGACGTAGTCGACGTAGATGCGGGTTCGTCAGTTGAAGATGCGATCTTCGCAATCGCGGTGGATGCGATCTCTGCGACCGATGACGGCGGGGGCAGCACGATGGTGGCAGATGCGGGTGTCGCCGCGGCGCGTGGCGTGGTCTCCATTGACCTGAATACTCCACGACTGTCTACGAAGCTGTGTATGGTACCGAAGGTGATGCACATACCTACGTACAGATCGGCGTACACCGAGCGGTGGGCCAGCGGGTGGAAGGTGTACTCGAAGGAGCCGAAGCAGATTGGCCCCTAGGTGATGCAGATGTCGATCTTCTTCGCTGATGGAGCCGGTGCAACCATGATTCCAACGCTCGTTCTTCCCACAGACGGCGCCATTTGACGAGGGTGTAACTCGGCAAATCCCAGGGTTATCCACCTCGGGTTGATTGAGGGGGAGAAAGATGAACGTTGGTGATCACGACGGCTGACAAGCAAGGCGTTTACCCAGGTTCAGGCTCCCGGAGGATAGCACCCTACTTCCTGCTTGTCTGGTATTGATGGCGAGTTGTGGTTACAATGGCAAGATGACGATCTCGCTAGGGTTTGTGGTGGCGGCTACAAGCGTATCTATGTGTGTCCCCTTGGACGAGCAACCCTCTGAGCCTTTATATGACAGGCTAGGTCTCGGGTGAACGGTGTCGATTGCGATTACAGATATGGTAAGAGTCGTATGCCCTAACCGACTAGGATTAGGCCACACGCTATCCCTATTGGGCCTTCCTTGGTCCTTCGCAGTCTTAGCGTGACCCAGGTAGCCTCATCGTGGGGTAGTCGAAGAGTAGCCCCATGTCACTCTCTATTAAGCTGCTCTCTAGGTCCGTCCATAAGCATGCATACTTGTGCTTTCTTATTGGCTAGGCCCCTATCTAATTTGCGGGTTATTATAACAATCTAAAAAGAAGATAATGTTTGGAGTTCAATAAGCTCTTTGCAGCGGATGTTGGGTTTCTCCGTGTCGAGGGTCCGGAGCGTCGGAACCCCACCAAAACTTGCTTCGACCCCTATGATACGTCCAAAACGTATTTACTTTCCCGAACACTTTTGCTATTGTTTTCCTCTAATTTGTGTGTTTAGGATGCAACTAACACGGAGTAACGTTGTTTTCAACAGAATTACCCTGGTGTCTCATTTTTGTGCAGAAATATCAACTTCGGAGAAAAAACCCCAAAATTCAAATAGAAGTTATTTTCCATCCGAGAGGGACCAGGCACCACGAAGACCAACCAGAGGGGAGCCACGAGGGCACCACACCACCTGGTGGCGCGGCAGGGTCCTGGCCGCGCCAGGGGCTGGTGTGACCGCTCGGTCACCCCCTCGCGCCCCCTCGCGGCTACTTAATGCTTCTGACCTAAAAACGTCGGGGGGTTAGACACTTTTCCAGAGAACACACCCGTGCGCCGCCGCCATCGCGAACCCTAGTTCGGGGACCAGAACTCTCTGTTCCGGCACCCTGCCGGGACAGCGAATCGAAGGGGATCATCGCCATCGCCATCTCCACCGCCTCTCCATCAACCACCCATGTTTCCCCCATCCATGATTGAGTAATTCACCGTTGTTGGCTTGAGGGGATGGTAGGGATTGGATGAGATCACTCATGTAATAGCTGTAAGATTGTTAGGTCATGGTACCTCGTATCGGTTATCGGTGTTTTACTTCATTGTTGCAACTTGTTATACTTAATGCTTGACACTAGGCCCCGAGTGCCATGATTTCAGATCTGAACATGTTATTGAATTATGATGAAAATTATTGTTTTGGATCATATCTATGAGTTGTATACACACGTTATTGTCCGGAACCAATAGCCCCAAAGTGACAGCAATTGGGATAAACGGAGGGAATGGCATTGATGTGAGGATCACATGTATTCACGGAGTGTTAATGCTTTGCTCCGGTACTTTATTAAAAGGAGTATCTTAATTGCCAGTAATTTCCCTTGAGGCCCCGCTGCAAACGGGCTGGCAGGACAAAAGATGATGTGCAAGTTTCTCATTGTGACCACACACAACTAAATTGGAATACATGCTTATGATTAGTTAATACTTGGATGCTTTATATTATTTATCTGCAAATGCATATGCTATGTTATTACATGAACTATCTCGGCCATGCAACGCCCATACATCCGTCTCTGTACCTACAGTATTTTAATCCTGATGTCTACTTCAATCACAATCGTTGTCCTAATTCTCCTGCTACTGTTATTTCACTATTGTCTCTGTAATAAAACGGTTGCTACTCATAATCTTCCTCGAGCAAGTCTATTCACAGGTGCAGCTGATCTGACAAATCATCTGTTAAAGCTTACAAATATTCTTTGGATCCCCTTGTGTCGAATCAATAAATTTGGGTTTTACTTCCCTCGAATATTGTTGCGATCCCCTATACTTGTGGGTCATCAAGACTATTTTCGGGAGCCGTTGCCGGGGAGCATAGCTTTATTTGCAAGCCCACCTGAGTGTGATATTGCTCGCTGGAATTTATTCATCATGGGAAGAAATGCTGATAAGAAGTTTCCCATTGCGCCTTCCACTACAAGGAAAGGTACATCTCTGAACTCTGCTGCGCTTGACTCTCCATCTGTGTTAAGTAAGCTTGTTACACCACCACAACCTGCACGTTCTATTACTACTGCTGAATCTGAAGTTACTTATGATGATGCTTCTACTGTTCTTGACAAAACTGGTTCATTAGGTCCCTTTTTAAATGCTACTATTGCTAAATCTAAACAAATTTTAAATGCTGAAATTCCTGATGAAAATGCTGAAATACCTGTTAATTCACCTGAATTTACGTGTGATACTGATGATGAGTGTGATGATATGTATGTGAATCTTGATGATGCTCTTGTTCAAGAAATTAATACTATGAAAGATGGTAATGCCTTTGAAAAACTTGTTAAAAAACGTGATGTTAAATATAATTTATCTCCTGATGCTAAATTTGCTACATCTCCTATAAACATAAAGATAAAGATTATGATTTCTCTCTTGATTTGGCTCATATAGCTATAGTTGAAAGTGTTGTAGAATACATGAATGAATTGTCCGATTTAAGTGGATTATTTGCTGAAGACATTAAAATGCGCACTTACTTTGTTGCTAAAATATTTCCTTTCTCATTAAAAGGAGAAGCTAAAACTTGGTATAACAATTTGTTTCCTGGTTCCGTTACTAGTCCTAAGGTTTTGCTTGATTCTTTCTTTCGAAAATATTTCCCTGCTAGTGCTCAACATGATGCTTTGCTAAAGATCTATAATTTTAATCAAGAAGAGGGTGAAAAATTGCCCAAAGCTTGGACACGCTTTCGTTGCATCTTGAGGGGGCAGCCGAACCATGATTTGGCGAAAAATGATCTACTTGATATATTTTATAGTGGACTAACTTCTGAATCTAGAACTTACCTGGATAGTTTTGCTAGTTGTGTTTTTCAGGAAAAGGACTCCCAAAGAAGCTGAACAATTATTGGCTACTATATGCAAGAATAATGATGATTGGGATATTCCTGAACCTACTGCAACATCTCCACCAACACCGAAGAAGAGAGGTATGATTGAATTAAATGAAGAAACAATGAGGGTAGCTAAAATATCTCTTGAAGAAAGTGGTATTAAATCTGATGTGAACTATTTATCTCCTATTGAAGAATTATGAAAGCCTATTCCTCCTCCAACCGTTATTGAGGTACACTCTCTCCAAAGATTCGATGATAGAGATATCCCTTACTCGAAACCTCCTGCTCAATGCTTTGATGACTTTGATGATTTTATTGTTAAGCAATGCAATTTTAATTCGAGAATAGAGAATCAACTAATGAAAAATTCTCATGCTATTAGTTATTTACATGATATTGTTGATAGAACTGCTAATGATGTTAAAGTGCTAATTAAACACTTTCATATGGTTCAAACTCAAATAGATCAACTCACTAAAGTGCAAAAATAATTGCTAGTAAATAAATCTATTGCTAAAGAAAAACTTGTTTGCGAAGTAACAACTAGAGGTGGTAAATCAACTCAGGATCCTTTGTATCCTGAAAGACATGATGAAAGAATTGAAGAAAATTCTCAACGAGTTAATGAACCTAGTATTCCTTCTAGGAAAAAGGAACATAAAACTGTTGTAGAATCCTCTGAACCTGTCAATGATCCTAATAGTATATCTGTTTCTGATGCTGAAACTGAAAGTGGTAATGAACACAACAATGAAAATGCTAAGAACAATGATAAAGTTAAAAATGACAATTCGTATCAGGAAGAAATAGAAGAAGAACCTGAAAAACATGCTAAAAATAAAAAGTACACTAAAGAAAACTTTATTGCTAAGAAACATGGTAATGAAAGAGAACCTTGGGTCCAAAAACCAATGCCCTTTCCTGCTAAGATACTTAAATCTAAAGAGGAAGATCATTATAATAGATTTTATGATTGGATGAAACCATTGTTCTTGCAAATTCCTTTGACTGATGCTATTAAGTTGCCTCCTTATTCTAAATATATGAAAGATATTGTGACTAACAAAAAGAAAAGTCCTAATGAGGAAATATCTACTATGCTTGCTAATTACTCTTTTAATGGTAAGGTTCCAAAGAAGCTTGGTGATCCAGGTATACCTACTATTCCTTCCTCTATCAAAAATAATTATGTTAAAACTGCTCTATGTAATTTGGGAGCTGGAGTAAGTGTTATGCCTTTCTCTCTTTACAAGAGACTTCACCTTGACAAATTGATACCTACTGATATGTCTTTGCAAATGGCTGATAAATCTACTGTTGTTCCTGTTGGAATTTGTGAGGATGTTCCTGTCCAAATAACTACCAATTGCTTAATTATGACTGACTTTGTTGTTCTTGAAATGCCTGAAGATGATAATATGTCTATTATTCTTGGAAGACCTTTTCTAAATGCTGCAGGCGTTGTTATTGATTGCAATAAAGGGTAGGTTATTTTCCCAAGAATGTTGATAGAATGTCTAGAGTTAATACAATTACTAATTTTTAGGTCTATTAGAGTGGGAAGTATTGATTTCCCATATAAAGAAGATTTCAAAACTCTCATGATTGGATCCATACCAATTCATTATAAGGTAACATGAGTGTCTCATATGGTTTAAAATCTTTCATTTCATATAAAATTCATTTGGTTGCAAGACTTGATCAACCTTGTTAACAAGTGCATTTTAAATGCATAAAGAGGCTAAACAATTTTCTTTCTCTCATCCTTGTTATACCTACTGCAATATTACTTAGTTTGCAATGTTTAATTGAATTTGTTGTTAGAAAATAATTTTTCAGTATTGAATTTAATAATGCAAAATACCAGAAAATGAAAAAAATAAAGTTTCTCAAAAAATTAAAAATTTTATATGAAAAATCATATTTTTCGAGGAGGGTCCTGGAAGTGCCAGAGAGCCACCAGGGGACCCCCTGGTCCACCACACCACCTGGTGGCGCGGTAGCCATGTGGCCGCGCCAGCAAATGCTGTTGGGCCCACAGGCCCCCCCCACTTGCGCTCTCTCCTTCCCCTGCCTTCCTCTTCCGTGAAAAATCACTTTTGGATAGCTCAAACTCGTGTTCTTACTGCTCATCTCCTTTGATTTTGATCTCCACATTCAGCCAATTTCTAGTGCTGAAATTTGGTGCATCTCCTCTCCGGTATGTGACTCCTCCGAATATCCAAGTGGAATTTTGTTTAATGGTGTATATATGAAGTATTTTGTTGTTGTAGATTTCTTGTTTAGTGAGTTTGAATGCTTGTTATAAGTTGATGAAACTAGTTTTGATGCATGCTTAAGCCTTTAGCAAGTCACTATAGTGGTTTCCCTTTATTTAGTTGGCTAAAATCAATTTTTATGATGATTGTTGAAAATTTCAGAAAAGGAAGATGAACAACCGTGACTTTGATGAGGTGTTTGAGTGAGATTTTCAGAGGAGGACAAGGCGTCCAAGGGCTTCCACTCACATTAGGCAGTCCTACAACGAGGATATCCTCACATCGACGATCGGAGATGAGGGGGATGCAGGAGAACCTCACGCCACATCTTATCCTTGTTATGCTTTCTTTCGTGCTGCAGGTTTACTTGAGGACTTCCAAACTCTCGTTGAGAGAGTTGGCTTGACCACCTACATGAGGGATGAGAGACCACAATACTATTGTCTTACCAAGACTTTCTCGGAATCCTTCAACTTCAACACCCAGTCTTATGGAAAGGCCATTTCTTCAAGTTATATGATACGCCTTGCAGACTAACCTCGTAGGAGTTTTGTGGGATTGTTGGTACAGTGAACAAGGGGACAATGGTGAGGATTGTCATGAATCCACCGGAGTTGGCCCAAACCTACCAAGAGGTGACCGACAATGACACTCGCTCCGCACATCGCGGCAAGATAAGGAACATTCATTTCCCTGCCATCAAGTATTTTGTTTACTATCTTACTACTAGTGTGCTTGGTAGGGAAAACACTAGCAATGTTTCTAACTTGCAACTTGCATTTCTTTCGGGCGCCCTTAAGGGTGAATTCCCGTATAACCTTGGCTCTTTAATTTCTCGCCGTTTAGCGGCTAGAGGCCCCATTTTTGGAGGCGTTATTGCTCTTCGTATTGCTGAATTTTTTAGGCTGCCTATTAGTCCTAATGATGTACCACTTTAACCATGCTATCTTGGCCTTGCTGCAATGAAAGGCCACAAATTTGTTACTAACAACCACTTTGGAGAATATCATGTTTAGGGTTGTTTGTGCCGACGATCGTGAAAAGGAAGTCTTCTTGCCACAACCTTCTTTATTTAGTCTTCACAGAAGACCGTGGTCGTACTCGCTGGTAGATCTTGAGGAGCAGCTGAGCGTGCTTGGTTTTCACCAGACGCATCGCAGGCAGGAGCCACCGCCGGAGGATTATGGTGGATACCACGCCGGCGCATCCTTGAGCTCGCACTACGAGGAAAGCTCTTCGACATACCCCCACAACCTCGAAGGATGGGGATATTGGCCTTGAGCTCCACTTCGGCCAAAAGTCTATGCTTGGGGGGAGGTATACCGATGTACGTTCATCTATATATATCATATAATTCGGTATTTTGTATATCCATGTTTCGTTTTAGTTTTCTTTCTTTCGTTCATTTGTTTATGCTTTGTTTCCTTGTCATAAACCCAAAAATACCAAAAATATTTTTGTTATTTCTCTTGCTGGTTTGTTTTAGTATTAGTATGCTTAGTATTTATTTCAGTTCAATATGCAAAAACACAAAAATATTTTGCTTTGTTGTGTGCTGTTTCGCGCAGGGACAGATTTCTTCTGTCCACCGTTAAATTCATAACTTATTACAGGAATGTCGGAATGACCTGACATTTCGTGTGCATATTCCTGGGACGTGTAAGCAACTTTCATTAGTTTTGAATTTTCTGATCTGGGTATGTTAAGGCCCTCGAAAAAATTTGTCTTTTCTGACTGTTCTTTTTTTCGTTTCTCAATCCGAAAACCCAAAAATATTTGCCGTTTCTCTTTGCTTTTGTATAATTTGTTTCAGAGGTCATTATCTTCAATTACTCCATGGAGATTGCTTATTATCTCATATCTTTCAAGCACACAAGTGATAAGGTAATTATGATGATCTATGACAATTTCGAGTTGGGTAAGAGGCTGGTAATGAACTCTATTTGTTTCTCATTTTTGTACATATACTCATTCATGTGAGCATGCTTAGATGGTTCGCAAAAGGTATATGTCAATTGGTGGAGGCTTAGTAGTTTGTGTTCTCTTATGATTATTTCCAATTTATTTATGATGGATGTCATGTCTCTTTGGATATTTGCTTGCTTTGCTTTGCTCATAATATAATATGACACTGTGGTATCCTCCTCTGAATAATTCATTTGAATCGACTTGGCACATGCTTACACATGTTATGACTGAAAACAAAAGGTCAATTAAGCCTTGATGACATATTTTGACTCAGAGTTCTTGTATCTTTATTATGCCTCCGTTAATTCTATTTCGTCGCAAGCATGATTATGACGGTTATTGCTCTCTTGAATTATCGCTTCCCATCTTTAGCTAGCATCCACTTGTACTAAGCTAAGAAAATGCTTGTTGAAGTGTACATGCACTTAAAATATGGCAAGGTACCTATGTATAATGCAAATCACTGGACCGATTCGTTTGCACACACAGTTTACGATGTAATATCACAACAAAGTATCAGTTTTATTACATCGATGATCCAGACTTCGAAAATATTCTTTACAACTTGCATAACATAGAGCTAGCACTGAAAGAGTAAACAACGGAAATAAAATAGTAGTGAGTCTCCATCATCTTCATGTTGCCACAGGCGAAAACATGTTGGTTGCAGACTCGAAACCTTTAAACGAAACCTCACTCGTCATCTGAACAATATGCAATAAGAAAAATATTGCAACAACGTGGGTCAGATTCTATTAAAAATGGAGTCTGGCAAGTCACACTATGGTGGACACTTAGTGGAATAACTCTAATAACCTATATGCATATTTGGCTGGTGGAGTTCAAGGCTATTTTGCATAAAGCATATTTTTCCTAACTTTTTGGAAAACACTTTTCTTCTATTCGAGACATTCGTGGCATGAAATCCACTGTCTCATTCTACCCTTGTTCACCCATCAAGTTTTATTTTTGAAGTTGGAATGGTGGGATCCTCCGTTGACGTCCTTGATCAGCTGCTCAAATTGTCCGTACTTGGGACACAACTAAGTACTTAGTTTTACACTCTGCAGAGGTTGTGCACGTTCACCATTGTACCCATTCAGCCCAAACTATCCTTTACACTCTTATAGTGATAAGGAAAAGGAGAAGAATGAGATGAGATCTTTCAGAAGCATTTTCCCTCCCACTATGGCTTGACCCGTTCCACCTAACACCCTCTACATCTGCTTGTCAAGCTAGGGCGAGTCCACGCAACTTAGTTGGTCAAGCCAGAGCCCATTGGCAATGGCAGCACTTGAAGCAATCTTCACTCGGAGTTCTTCAGATCCCTCTGTTCCCTGGGTGGCTATCCACAAGTGCACATACTCCAGGAACCATAGACATGAGCTTGAGTAGCCACTCAACTTCGCCACCATATTCAACCAATCCACCCAGGAGGTTCTTTCTTAACTTAGTAGAATTTAGATTTTCACAAAACAACATTTGCATAGCATCAATAATTCTACTAAGTATTATATAGGTACCTAGACACAAAGGAGTAGGGAAATCTAAACATGGCTGGCATAGCAATACTATCCTACACATGCTTATAGAAAAATACACTAAGTCATGCATAGAAAAATAGTAGGAAGTTTATGAGGTGTGCCACTTGCATTTGGATGATGTCTTTGCTCACAAACTCTTTTCAACGTAACGCGGGGCTCTCCGTTCGATCTAAACAATATAGTCAAACGACAATACAACAATCAACATAAAAAAACACAACATCACAACACATACAAACACTTACATAATGAACAAACAAGTTTCATAAACTTCTAAGTAAAAATATGTTTATGCATGACGTGCAAAATATTTCTAAGGACTAGAGATGCATGTCATGCCATTAAAACCTTCTAAGTTAATGCGGGGCAAATATGTTAGTCAAAAAAGACTAAGGACTAAGGTCAAAGGTTGGACAAAAATACTTTGCTATAAACCATCTTGAATAAGCACTCTAATGGCTTAGTCATGATGTGCAAAATACTTAGAGAAAATACTAATTCTATTCTTCAAGGTGATCCACAATTATTAACACTCTTTGTAAATTGGATATTCACTATAGTGAGAGAGACAGACACCCGGCCAACCACTTAAGTTGTGGAACATGTCTCATGTACGTGGACATGTAAGGTTAGTCTCCAGGCCGCTTCATCTCACTATGCCGCTAGGATCCAACATACTTCAAAGTGCTAATAACATGATCAAAAATTGTTTACATCTAAAGTGAAGATAAAATTAGGAAAGAGGGAAAATATAGAAAGAAAGATGTAGTTGGTCTTCCAGGCTTCATCTCCAGACTTGTAACTTTCTCCTTGGTGATGTCTTGATTGAATTTTTTGGTAGACTTGACAAATCTTCAGACTTGATGATTCTTGTATCATCTAGGCTGGTCTTGGATTTAACTTAGTCATCATGAAGTCTCAGATAAGAAGAAAAGAAAGAGAGAAAGACTTAAAGAATAAAGGGGGGTCGGTCTTCTTGGACTTCCTCTTGATTTTTCTTCTAAGTGCTTCTACTTCTTGGAGATGCTTCCAGAGTCTGTTTTCTTCTAAGTTCTTCATTGGCCTTCTAGCTCCATGTTGAAATTCCTAAGTATCTAAGTGCATAACACTTTACCTAAAATAATGAAGAGATTTTCCTATGAGAAGTACATCTATATGAGAAATTTTTTTATGCATGCAATGCACTTTTTAATCATAAGAAACATCATACTAATTTTTGTGATATTTATAAAGTATGCATGAGGCTATAAATGCAATTTAATTAATTTCTATTTTTGCAAAATATAATAAAATGAATAAATATAACATTGAAGTTTTCTGTGATTAAATTTTTATAACAAAATTTTATAAATAGTGTTAATAGACAGGGGGTTTAAATAAATTTATAGCAATTGGATTTACTCAAAAATAATCTTTCTATCATAAGTTATGTCAAAAATAGTCAAACTATTCAAATTAAACATATAACTATTAAATCATCAAAATCAATGCTCAAAAATATTTTCTAACAAGGGCATCATGTAGCACATATTCTAAGTTTTCTAAATTTTCAATTTTATTTTCAATTTTTTAACTTGTAGATTTAAAGTTATGATAAATGTACTCAAATCATCCATTTGAGATTTGAATAATTTAAACTAAGTCAAATTTGAATTCTAACAGTACTAAAATATTATAGAAGTCAAGATATAGTAGATTCAAATATATGACGAGATTGCTAGACATTGTGATCGTCCTTGATCAGCAAAAAGAGTATATAGCTCTTCAGGAATGTGCCATTTTGGGGATTCCTACTATTTCTTTAGTCGATACAAATTGCGACCCAGATCTCGCGAATATATCGATTCCTGCCAACGACGACACTATGACTTTAAAGTTTGCTAAATTTGGCTAAACCAATAAAAAGTTATAGTAGATTTAAGATGCGGGGGCTTTTCTGTAAAATTTCCAAATTAAATCTAAATAGAAAATAAAAATCCCCGCGGGCGTTGACTGGGCTGCTGACTGGACGCCACGTCAGGGCTGACTGGGTTAAGTGGTTTGATCTGATCCATTGGATCCAAATCGGACGGCAGAGAATGAATCGTACCGATTCGTGCAAGGATCTAATCACGGGCGTTGATAGAAGACCGGACGGACCAGATCGCTAGGTTCATACCTTGCCGGTGCAGAGGTCGCCGGATACGGAGGTGACGGCGGCGCGGCTCAGATGTGGACGGCGCCGACGGCTCAGATGTGGCTCCCCGGACGAACGGAGGCGACGGCAGCGTGCAACTCGTCGCGGCGGTGTCGATGGGCTCGATGGCGGAGTCTTCTTCTTGCCCGAGCGGTGTGGAGAGGTGGGCGGAGCGGCCACGATCTCCAGCGGGTTCGACGAGGACGACAAGGACAGAGGAAAGGACCAGGGGCTCGAAGTTCGGTTACCTGGCCGGAATCGAGATGAAACGACGGCGGCGGTCGCGTTGCTCCGGCGAGCTTTTCCGCCAGCCTAGGGGCGTGCTTGGCTAGGGTTTTTTAGGGGAAACATAGAGGAGGGGCTGGGGATTTATATGGAGGTTGAGGGAGAGCAAATCCCGCAAGAAACGCGTTGATTTTGAAATAAATTTGGAAATGAATTTCGGGAGAGAAATCCGGGATGGAGGTTGAAGATGATGACGTCATCGCTGACGTCATCCCGATATTCAATTTCTATTTTTCTTTATTTATTTATAACTTTTGTTTTAAACGTTCAAATGAAGTCAAATAAATTCCTAAAAAATTCAAAAATCAATATCTTTGTTTTAAAACATTTTTGGGCATGTTTTGAACACTTTCGAAAAATAATATTATGAAATATTCATAACATTCAAATTTGCTTATTTATGTCAACTTTGAAATTAGGGATATAATAAATTCATTTGGGTTTTAAATAAAATTTATAATAATACAACACTTATTTAAGTTGAAAGTAAGTTAATTAAACTCATTTTCCTATATTAAAACATTTTGGTCTTTAGTACAATATTAAATAACATAACACATTTATTTGAAATGAAAAAGGGAAATATAATGTATTTATTTTTAATTCAAAATATATTGTGCACCATTAAGTTTTATATTATGATAAATCATTTGAAAACTCCATAAAATACTTATGGAAAAGATTTTAGATTTATATCATTTCTTTTATTATATTCATGGAAATCATTTTATGTTTTGAAAATTAATGAAAATAATGTAGGTTAACGAAATGTTTATTTGGATAATTATCTAATTATAAATCTATGAAGTTTTAAAGTTACAAACTATAGACTTGAAATTTACAAAACTATGTTTTGAATTCAGGTAAAAGGATGAAAATCATTTGTCAAATAATATATTGAGGTTTAAGAAATACAATGAATAATAAAATGTTTAGCTTGAAACAACTTTTGAAAATAATTATAAATTGAGATATTTGAAATATTAAACTTTTTCAATATGCTTGAAGTCTTATATAGTTGGTTTTCTTATGCATTTTAATAATTTATTTAATCAAACAAATGTTTCAAATTTTTAGTGATTTTCAAACATTATAAAATGTTGGGATGTTACACTTGTGCTTCCAAATCCCTGAAAACCAAGTTATTCCAAAGAGTCCACTATAAACACCTATACAAGGCAATTTCAAACCATTCAAGTAAATTGACATGTTCTACCTTTAAAACCTTCAAACACTTCTCAATGTGTGCCATTGTTTTGAGCTCATGAGGAAGTATGTGGGGCTGCCTTTGGACAAACTTTCGCCAACCAGACTAGTGGCATATACATCCGCTTATTTATTAATTTGCAAAAAGGGCTGACAAATGGGGTGCCCAGCCCCAAATTAATTACAACTTTAATTGTTGCATTCTCTTCACATTTTTGCCCTGATCTAATCAGTCAAGCAATGACAAAAGTTTTTAACTACAAGTGTAAACAAAAGAGAAACATGGGATGATATGCCCTTGGGTAGAAATAACGTCCTTCAAGGGAGCCGTTCTTAAGAAAGTCTGGTTGACAAGGGGGGTAGAGTACCCATTACCATTCTTTGACCTAACAGCCACCACTCAAAAAACAATTTTACCTATGTTTTCAAAATGATAAGAAGCCCTAGCACATGTTGAATCCCTACTTCCCTCAGTGAAGGGCATATCTTTTACTTTACTGTTGAGTCTCCATCCTTCTTTGAGCACCTTCAAGAGAGTATAATTGTCATTCTAAGTGTAATGTGCTTGTCCCTTAATATGTTAACCGCGGTGTAATCTAGATGCTTTTATCTTTGATATCTTTATCTCTAGTCTTCCCTTGAATCTTAGAGGTGCCGGGGCATTTATGTTTTGCTGTTACATTCGGGCTAGCGAGATACCACTTTATCATACTTTCTTATGATCATTGCAATCCTGTGAATTGATATGTTTCATGTTATTTATCATCGATATAATTGGCTTCTTTTCATGGTTTACATAACTATTGGGTGACACCGTTTATATATGCCTTGTTATGAATAGTGTAAGCATTTGTCCTCATAATGAGAATATTTACATCACATGAGCAAATGAGTTCGTGAAAGTTCTTTTATCGCACTCAGTTGTTAACTGAATTGCTTGAGGACAAGCAATAAGATAAAGCTTGGGGGGAGTTGATACGTCCGAAACGTATCTACTTTCCCGAACGTTTTTGCTATTGTTTTACCTCTAATTTGTGTGTTTTGGATGCAACTAACGCGGACTAACGCTGTTTTCAGCAGAATTACCCTGGTGTCTCATTTTTGTGCAGAAATATCAACTTCGGAGAAAACCCCCAAAATCCAAACATAAGTTATTTTCCATCCGAGAGGGACCAGGAAACACAAAGACCAACCAGAGGGGAGCCACGAGGGCGCCACACCACCTGGTGGCGCGGCAGGGTCTTGGCCGTGCCAGGGGGTGGTGTGACCAACTCGGTCACCCCCTCGCGCCCCCCTCACGGCTTTTTAATGCTTCTGACCTAAAAACGTCGGGGGGTTAGACACTTTTCCAGAGAACACACCAGTGTGCCGCCGCCATCACGAACCCTAGTTCAGAGACCAGAAGTCTCTGTTCCGGCACCCTGCCTGGACGGGGAATCGAAGGGGATTGTGACGCCCTAAAATCGGTACTATGTAGATTTAAAAGCTCCCGCCGAAATCCACACAATAACGATTTTAGGTCGCCCACCAGACATAATGTGCATGCCGAAACATGCGCATTATGTGGGTGGAATTGTGATAACATTACAACAGTCCGATACATCCACAAATACAACAGAAGATATAATTACAACAACGACTCGATCGAGTCAAGATACGAATGATACAATACAAAGATTCAAATGACAGCGGAAGCAAAATAGTATCCGACTACGGATAAAAGGCAAATTGGACTAAGAGTCCTGAAGATAAGCAATGGCGCCATATCCCTGCCCAGCCAAGCCGGAGGGATTCCCAAGCTAACGTCATCGGACTTCAAACCTGTTGACTGCACATAAAGCACAACCCAAAAGAGGGTCAGGGCACTCCCTGGCAAGCAAAACCGACTTGCCTACTTTCTACACCATCTCCCAAATTATAGGGGAGGTGGACTTAGCGGCACCAGCACTAGCAACCTAAAGAGACACGCTACAACTTCCGTCTAATCAGAGAGGGATAAGAGAGCGCATAAGATAAACATCTACAACTAACACCAATCATAACCCATTCTCGGATTAACCCCCTCAACCAAGTATGAGGAAGCAATTCGGGAAACTCACACATTATTTAGTTTTAGTTACCATTTATTGTGAAAGTAATTCTATATTACTAGTCAAATTAATTAACATTAATGAGGTGCAAGTTGTCTATATCTTGTTAGCCAGCATCATCACCAAAGTCGTCCATAACCGTGGACACGGCTCATCGATAAGATTATACCCTGCAGGGGTGCACTACTGTACCCATACTCGTATAATCAACCCAAGAAAGCATCAGGGCCTCTAAACACGACTTGTTCCTTCACTACAGCAAGTCCAAGTGCCACCCATATGAGTTGTTACCCGTGTCAAGAGTCCGGCCGAATCTCAATTGCGGACTCATTAGTTTGTGCCTGCGCTCCATGCGGCTCAAACCACAGAAGGAATTGTCCGCTTCACGCGCACCACCCCTATATGACCCCCCGTATCATGTAACCTGTCATCAATCATCATCATCATGCACATGGATATGCGCAAATGGAAAACCCGAACTAGTTGCGGCACATGGACAAGCTGTAGATTCGTTCAAAGTCGAGGGGGGCTTCATAGGGCCTCCCACAAGTGGTTAGTGCGCTCAAAATTGGATCTGAGGACAAAATCTCAGTTCCGCCTGGTGCCTTATCATTTAATTATAATACCCCGACACAAGATAGCATTTTATGAAAGTAGGACAATCTATCATACTAAGCAGATGAAACATAAGACCAACAGACGACTCGCACAATCAACTCTAAGCATGCGCTACGACTCGCAAGGCTAACAGATAAACATGCAACAGGTGATGGGATGTGGGGATAAAGTTGTATGGGCTGCGGGATAAACATATGATGGGATCACGATAAGAATCGAATACTAGGGTAGCAGAGATCAACGACAGGAATGAAAGACAATGTATAGGTAAACAAGCAAACTTTGCTTGCCTGGAATACCGCATGGAAGCAGATCTTGTCGTTGCTCACACATCTCAACGTCGTATCCGCGAAGAAGCAACAAACACTGGAAAGCGTAAAAGATGCATTTTACAACTACGGCAAAAGATCCAGCATGATCATGGGACAGATGAATGACATGGCAAGATGCAATGCGAGATGCACTTAATCCAAAATAAGCGGAACCGGGATTCCGACAATTAATATTTATGTTTGAGTTATTTATCTACCCATCAAATTAAATGTTCATTAACGTGGCAAGACATGGCAAAGGGGTTCTAGTCAAATTAAATGGAATTGGGCAATACATATATTGTTTTGCCCCACACATTCCATATTTATTATTTAGGTGATTTGCTACACCACCAAACCCCAGAGATGCAACGCATGCAAGTATGATGTGATATGCACAAGATAGACGGCATTTTATAAAATAGGCATAGGGTTAGGGTTTGGGTCCGTACGTCGGATCGGGTGAACTAGGGTTTGAAACCGACGTTTTCGGTCCGTAGAGGAAGTAGTTGTCACCGGGGAAGTAGTCGTCGCGGAACCGGGGCATCGTCGTTTGTCGATGTCGTGGAAGTGGTCGGGTAGTCATCCGGGTGGTCGTTGTTCGGAGCACCAGCTTCGGGGTCGGTGGCGCACTTGTCGTATCCGGTCTTTGGGCCACGACAAAGGGTCGAGTCACGCACGAAGGCGTGCAACACAAGCGGTCACTGACACGAAGGAGCACGGCAACGGACGCCGGAAGGAGCACCGTGCAGCACCACGAAAAACAAATGTGACACCGGGGTCTTGCGAGCATTTCACCGAGCACCTTGCGGGCGGCGGACGCGGGGACGCCACCGGGCTAGGACGGCGCGGCGTGGGGCGGTGGCGGCGTGCACGCGTCCGGGGAGAGGAGGCGGCAGTGGTGGCGCGCTGCGGCGCATGAGGCGGAGCGCTCGGCGGCGGCGACCGGCGCGCTGCAGCGCGCGAGGCGGAGCGCTTGGCGGCGGCGACCGGCGCGGGCGGCGAGCAGGAAGGACGGAGGCGCGTGGCACGGGCGGCGGTGGAGCAGGGGAGCGGCCGGGGAGGAGCTGGGGGCGCGCGGCGACGGCGCGGCGGCGGCGGCGGAGGCGGCGCCGGGAGGGGCGACCGGAGGCGGGAGCGGAGGCGGGAGCGGAGGCGGGAGCGGAGGCGGGAGCGGCGGCGCACCGCGCGGGAGAGGAGCGGGCCGGAGGCGGCGCACGGGTCGGGGAGCAGGGGCGCGGCGGCGGGGAGCTAGCGGCGTCGCGTCACGCGGGGCGCGGCGGCCGGCGCGGAGGCGGCGAGCGGAGGAGCGGGGTGGAACAGGGGGCGGCGACGGCCGGAGGCGAGGCCGGAGGCGCAGGGGAAGGCCGGGGCACGCGGGCAGCTCGGGAGCACGGGCTCGGTTGCGGCTCGGGAGGAGGAAGGAAAAGAAAGGAAGAAGGAAAAAGAAAAAGGAAAATAAAAGAGAAAGGAGGGGGAAAAAAGAAAAGAAAGGGGTGGGAGGACCTTTTGCTAAAACCCAGAAAATAGAGGAGGGTGGCTGCAAAAAGGCATGGGGTGGGAAATAATTTTCCAGGGGGAAACCCTAGGGTTTGGGTTAGATGGGCTTTTGGGCTTTTATTTCTTTCCTTTTAATCTTTTCTGTTTTATATTTTTAAAACAAAATATAAAAGGAATTTGAATACGAAAACTATACAACATAGTTTTAGTTTTAAATAGATAATTTAATAAACTAATTTTTAACATTTTTAAAAGATTTAAAAATAACACATTTTTTATTAATTTGAAATGCATTTGAATTTAATTGTGGGAATTGAAATTACATGCAACAAATTAAATTTTTGAGATGCAATGCGATGCCATGTTGACGCAAAAAAGAAAACACACAAAATTAAAAGGGGAAAATCCCGGGGCGTTACAGGGATCATCACCATCGCCATCTCCACCGCCTCTCCATCAACCATCCATGTTTTCCCCATCCATGAGTGAGTAATTCACCGCTGTAGCCTTGAGGGGATGGTAGGGATTGGATGAGACCACTCATCTAATAGTTGTAAGATTGTTAGGGCATGGTACCAAGTATCCGTTATCGATGTTTTACGTCATTGTTGCAACTTGTTATGCTTAATGCTTGACACTAGGGCCCGAGTGCCATGATTTCAGATCTGAACATGTTATTGAATTATGATGATAATTATTGTTTTGGATCATATCTATGAGTTGTATACACACGTTATTGTCTGGAACCGATGGCCTCAAAGTGACAATAATTGGGATAACCGGAGGGAATGGCTATGATGTGAGGATCACATGTATTCACGGAGTGTTAATGCTTTTCTCCGGTACTTTATTTAAAGGAGTACCTCTATTGCCAGTAGTTTCCCTTGAGGCCCCGCTGCAAACAGGCTGGAAGGACAAAAGATGATGTGCAAGTTTCTCATTGCGAGCACGCACAACTAAATTGGAATACATGCTTATGATTAGTTAATACTTGGATGCTATATATTATTTATCTGCAAATGCCTATGCTATGTTATTACATGAATTATCTCGTCCATGTAACGCCCATACATCCGTCCATGTGCCTACAGTATTTTAACCCTGCTGTCTACTTCAATCACAATCGCAGCTGTCCTCATTCTCCTGCTACTGTTATTTCACTACTGTCTCTGCTATAAAACTGTTGCTACTGATAATCTTCCTCTAGAAAGTCTATTCACAGGTGTAAATGATCTGACAAATCATTTGTTAAAGCATACAAATATTATTTGGCTCCCCTTGGGTCGAATCAATAAATTTGGGTTTTACTTCCCTCGAAGACTGTTACGATCCCCTATACTTCTGGGTCATCACCCTTACATGTGTATATTAGTGGGTTGGTAGGATGTGCGAACCAAGATAAAACTACGAGGTACGACCCACTACATCGACCCCTCTTACCCCCTAGCAGGTTCATGCATTAAGAGGTGGAAAACTCCCGTTTCGGGTGTCGGACATGGAATTGTACAACTGAGTAGATGAAATATTGGTTCCCCATGTCCTATGTATCAACCTAACACAACCAAGCAAAAAGATTCATGTGTCTACCCCCTCTCGGCGCCGTTTAAAGGGGTAGATCGTCGGGTTTGACTTTTTCCCAACGGATGTTGGATTTCTCTATGCCGGGGGTCCGGAGCGTCGGAACCCCACCAAAACATGCATGGACCCCTAACATGTTTATATTAGTGTGTTGGTAGGCTGTGGGAACCAATATAAAACTCCAAGGTGCGACCCGCTACATCGACCCCTCTTACCCCCTTGCAGGTTCATGCACTTAGAGGTGGAAAACTCCCGTTTCGGGTGCCGGGCATGGAATCATGCGTCGGAGTAGATGAAATGTTGGTTCCCCATGTCCCTATGTATCAATCTAACACAACCAAGCAAAAAAATTCATGCGTCTAACCCCTCTCGGCGCTGTTTAAAGGGGTAGATCGCCGGGTTTGACTTTTTCCGAGCGGATGTTGGGTTTCTCCGTGTCGGGCGTACGGAGCGTCGAAACCCCACCAAAACTTGAATGGACCCCTAACATGTGTATATTAGTGAATTGGTAGGTTGTGGGAACCAAGATACAACTCCGAGGTGCGACCCGCTACATCGACCCCTCTTACCCCCTAGCAGGTTCATGCACTTAGAGGTGGAAAACTCCCGTTTTGGGTGCCGGGCATGGAACCGTGTGACGGAGTAGATGAAACGTTGATTCCACGTGGCCCTATGTATCAACCTAACACAACCAAGCAAAAGTTTCATGCATCTACCCCCCTGATGTCTACGCACGCTTCTATTCTTGTGGACAGTGTTGGGCCTCCAAGAGCAGAGGTTTGTAGAACAGCAGCAAGTTTCCCTTAAGTGGATCACACAAGGTATATCGAACTCAGTGAGGTAGAGGACAAAGATATTCCTCTCAAACAACCCTGCAATTAAGATACGAGAAGTCTCTTGTTTCCCCAACACACCCAATACACTTTTCAGATGTATAGGTTGTCGGCCTAGTGAGGACCAGGGTGTGCATAGCCCACTCTCCACAGGCCTCGCACGCGACAGATTCGACAAAACGACTAAGGACCAAGCCACCGCTTGGAGAGACCCACGAGAGGCATTTCCTCTTGAGGGCCTGAAGAGGAAGCAAGGGCCTGATGAGGACCCTGCGCTTCGAGAGACTCCCCAAGGCTCTACTCGCCTGGAGAGAAGTCAACCGCGGCCCTTTGGACACTTCGCGGCCCTTTGGACACTTCGCGGCTAAGCAACCGCTGCAGGGCGCACATGGCCTCTGCAGCAGCCGCAGAGTGACGTGAGCATCACAGTTGCCATTCTGGTGATAAAGGAGTCAACAAAGCTGCGTCGCTCGCACCGGGACAGCAAGGACTTTCCTCTTTGGTGATAAAACGGCTGGACGGCGCAACACTCCAAGAAGATCGTCATTGTGGGCTCCGCCACGATCCCTGCAACGGCGGCAAGCCGTTTTGCACGATCTACAACTTGGCGGCCACCGCTGCTAACTTCAGCATGGATGGACCGCGTCCACAGAAATTTCTGCGGCGGTGGACTCCCTCTCCTTCGCGCCACTGCCCTGTGGGAACTCACCCTCTGCGTACAGCGCAAGGAAGAGGCTAGAGGCGCCTGTAAAAGGAGCAGGAGCACCACCGTTGCAAAGGATCGGCCACTTGCACTCTGAACCCTTGGAACCCTAAGCCAAGCGTGTAGGATAGCCAACTTCTCGAGGACGAAGAAGACCATAGCTTCCCTCTTCAAGCACCAAACTGCCTCAAGAGAGCCCTCGGCAAGCTCATTGTACTGTAACCCCCGCAGTGCAGTACAGACAAGCAGGAGTAGCGGTGTTACCTCATCCCGAGGGTCCTGAACTTGGGTACGGGCTGGTGTTCATCTCTGTCATGTTGTCCCTCTCCAGGCCAGGCGAGCACCATCGTCGAGCCTCTCGAGGGTAGTTTGACCTCCGTATTCAATCCCCCTTCGAACTACTCTTGAGGGTGTGACTACCCCTGTTCCGTGGGAGTCACTCTCCGACATTTGGCGCGCCAGGTAGGGGATTGAGGCGCATCAACGACCTTCGAACCGCCTTCGCGACATGACGGACACTCGCGCCGCTCACGCCGCACGCGCCAGCAGGCGCACACCCGAAGGAACCAACACCGCGCCTGGCGCCACCACCACGCGTGGACGGCGGGGTCGCCCCCGCCGTGAGGAGCGCGCCAACACCGGGCCGCACGTGGAGCACCCCGAGAGCGAGCCCGAGCACAACGGGGAGGAGCACCCCGAGCAGCAAGCCGACGCGGAGTCCTCGCGCAGGACGCAACACCAGAGAACCTCCTCTCAAGGACGCGTGGAGCCCGGCCCGCACACGGCTCTGCTCATGGCGCAAGAACTTCTCTGCTACCGTCCTACTGCATAGGCTCACGAGTAGTGGCTGGAACGCCTCAACCACGTCATCGGCATCGCCACCACTCGCCCCGCTCCGTCGCGGTCGATTGTGCACCACTCCCTCGCGGGCACGGGTGCGCCTGAAGCGCCTCCGCCACCTTTAGGGCCTGCTCCGGCCGCGACACAGAGAGCTGCCTCGCACGCATCCTCGTCGAGCGACTGCCAAATCGTGCAGCGCACCGCGCCAGACGCGCGCGTGGGGATGGAGCGCCAGCTGGACCGCCAGAACCGCCTTGTGGAAGAGATTGGCCAGGCGGGCCAACAGAACCGCGCGGCTCTACAGAACGGGGTCACCACGTACGCCTCGGGTTGCATGACGTTCACCCGCTCCCTGCGCCGCGTGGTCTGGCCCCAGAAGTTCAGGGCAGCCCTCCCCGAGGGCTACGACGGCTCCAACAACCCCGTCGAGTTTCTGCAGGTCTACACCAAATCCATCCAAGCTGCAGGAGGAGATGACAAGGTCATGGCCAACTGGTTATCCCACGCGCTTCGCGACTCCGCGCTGTCGTGGCTCCTAAACCTCCCTGAGGACTCGGTGGGCACGTGGGAAGAGCTCTGCAAGCAGTTCGTCGCCAACTTCAAGGGCACGTACGAGCGTGCTCTCACCCACAACGATCTGCACGATGTGGTGCAGAAGAAGGATGAGACCCTCCGCAAGTACATCCAGTGCTTCAGCCAGGTGCGGAACAAGATTCCAAACATCCCTGACACCCAGGTCATCGCTGCCTTCCGCGAGGGCGTCACGAATCGCAGGATGCTCGAGAAGCTCGGCATCCACGACAAACTCACCTCTGTGGTGAACCTGTTCGATCTGGCGGACAAGTGTGCCAAGGCTGAAGAGGGACTCCTCTTCGTCAAGATGAGCTCGCGGGGAGACGACCCTAGGGAGGGGTCCAAGAGCCACAAGAAGAAGGAGGAGCCCAAGCGCAAGGACACCGCAGTCCTCGCGGCAGAGCCTGACGCCAAGGGCTCCCGCAGGGACTCCCCCGAGCCTGGCGAGAAGAAGGAGGACAACCATCCATTCTGCGTCTACCACAACAGGCGCGGCTACTCTATCGAGACCTGCTTTGACCTCAAGAGGCTACCCAAGGAGTGCGAACAAGCCAAGGGCAGCGGTGGCCGCGGTCGAGGTCGCGGCTACCGCGGAAGCGAACGCAAGGGAGGCTACCAAAAGTCACCTGGCACTCAGGCCAACGCCACCGAGAAAAACGGCAACCTCCCTGACGAGGAAGATGGAGGCTACCAGGCCCCAAGAGGGGCTATGGCCTGCATCCTCGGCGGGGCTCAGGCGCCCAAGTCAAACAACCAGTTCAAGCAGTTCGCCCGCGAGCTCAATGCCACGCTCCCCAACAGGCCCCTCAAGTGGTCGAAGTACACCATCGCTTTCGACGCGCAAGACCACCCCAAGTCTACCAAGACTGTTGGAACCCTCCTGCTGGTCTGCTCCCCCAGCATCAACAACATTGCCGTCTCCAAGACGCTCATTGATGGAGGTGCATGCCTGAACGTCATCTCCATCGAGACCTTCGAGACGCTTCAAGTACCCTACAATTGGCTCATGCCCTCTAGGCCCTTCACGAGAGTTACCAGCGGCTCCATCGAGCCTCTGGGGCCGGTCCGACTCGCTGTCACCTTTGGCACACAGAAGAACTACCGCACCGAACTCATCGACTTCGACGTCGCACACATCGGCTTGCCGTACAATGCCATCCTCGGCTACCCCGCCCTCGCGAAGTTCATGTCCATCACGCGTTATGCCTACAACATGGTCAAGATCCCCGCCAGCGCTGGCACCATCTCCATCCACGTCCATGTCCTAGACGCCACGCGCGCTGTCGAGACAGCCTACACGGCAGCTGCCATGGCATTTCCGGCGGCGGAGGACATGGAGAATCGAGAGGCCCAAAAAGAAGAAGATGTTGTTCTCTCAGGAGCCAGCTTCCACGAAGAAGGTCTCCCTGAGGACCAGCAGCTTGGGGGCTGAGGGCTCGGGAGCTAGCATCACCAATGGCGCCGCTCTGCCTCCCAAATAGGAAGGCGCGCTCATCGCCTTCCTTCGGCAAACTCTAACATGTTCGCATGGACTCCGTCAGATATGTCCGGCGTACCAAGGGAGGTGATCGAGCACCACTTAGCCGTGTGTTCGAACGCACACCCTGTCAAGTAAAAGGAAAGAAAGCAAGCCCCCGAGAAGCAAGCATTCATCGTCAAAGAGGTCGAGAAGCTCAAAGCGGCGAAAGTTGTCCGCGAAGTCGTGCACCCCACTTGGCTCTCCAACGGCGTGGTTGTCCCAAAGCCCGCCGGAGGAGGCCGCCTCTGCATCGACTACACTGATGTCAACAAGGCTTGCCCCAAGGACCCGTACCCCATGCCAAGGATCGACCAGATCGTGGACTCCACGGCAGGCTGCGACCTCCTCTGCTTCCTTGATGTCTTCTCTGGTTATCACCAGATCAAGATGGCTAAGGAGGACGAGGAAAAGACGACATTCCTCACCCCTTGTGGTGTGTACTGCTATGTCTGCATGCCCTTCGGCCTAAAAACGCGGGCGCCACGTTTCAGAGGCTCATGAGGATAGCCCTTGGCGACCAAATGTGCAGAATGCAGAGGCTTACGTCGATAACATTGTCGTCAAGTCTCGAGAGGGAGATACTCTCCTCAGGGACCTTGAAGAGACCTTCGCCAGCTTGCGCAAGGTGAACATCAAGCTCTACCCCGCCAAGTGCGTCTTCGGAGTGCCCTCAGACAAATTGATTGGTTTCCTCGTGTCCCGTCGTGGTATAGAGGCAAGTTCTGACAAGATCAAGGCCATAGAGGAAATGCAGCCTCCTCGCCGTCTCAAGGAATTGCAACGCCTGGCAGGCTGCATGGCCAGCTTGGGCCGCTTCATCTCCAAGTTCGGCGAGAGAGCCCTGCCCTTCTTCAAGATCATGAAGAGATTTGGCACCTTCAAGTGGACGCCTGAAGCAGAAAAAGCCTTTGAGGACTTCAAGAGGTACTTGGCTAGCCCACCAGTCATGGTTGCCCCAAGGACATGCGAACATCTGAAGCTGTATCTATCAGCCACTCCACAGACCGTCAGCACTGTCCTGGTGGTAGAAAGAGAAGAGCCAGTCCTCCACAAGAAGAGTGCAACCACTCCGAAGCCAAAACCACCTGACGAAGAGCTTGACAAAGGGGCAGGCTCCACAAACCCACCGCTAGGCCCAGAGCCACAAGCTGAGTCTTCCCCAAGTCCTGATCTCACCAAGGAGCCTGAAGAGCCTCCACAGGCTGATCCCCTCAAGGGCCCTGAAGAGCCTCCTCAGGCAGACAACACTGCGCCTAAACTGACAACCCTTGTCGAGCACCCTGTCTACTTCGTCAGTACAGTACTGTGGGGCGCTCGGGAACGGTACAAAATGCAGCAGAAGCTCCTCATTGCGCTCCTCATTGCCTCAAGGAAGCGGCGACACTACTTTCAGGGACACTCCATCACGGTGGTCACCTCATTTCCGCTGGAGCAGATCCTGCGCAACCCTAACACCACAGACCATGTCGCGGGATGGAACATAGAGGTACAGCCATTCAACTTGCGCTTCTATACCACAAGGGTCATCAAAGGAAAAGCACTGGCATACTCGCCTAATGGACTGATCCAACCCCTGAAGAGCCTCTAGGAGAAGTGCCAGAGCCCTCTGGAGAAAAAATGCCCAGCCACTGGACCATGAAGTTCGACGGAGCCTTCGCCTGCCGTAATGGTGGAGCTGGCGTCGACCTGATCTCGCCCAAGGGTGACAAACTCTACAATGTGGTCCAGTTGTGCTTCATGATCGACATGATCTCCAACAACATTGCTGAGTACGAGGGCCTGTTCGCCGGCCTACGGGTCGCCATCGCCCTAGGCGTCAAGCACCTGCTCATCAAGGGTGACTCCCAGCTGCTCGTCAACTTCTCCAACAAGAGCTACAAGCCTAAGGGCGACCACATGGCTGCATACCTTGAAGAGGTCCGCAAGCTTGAGAAGCACTTCAGGGGCATGGAGCTCATTCACATCCCGAGGAAGGAAAACCAAGAGGCTGATGACATCGCCAAGCGCGCATCAAGAAGGCAAGCTCAGCAGGCAGGCGTATTTGAAGAAAGACTCGTCAAGGCATCCATAAAGCAGCCCCAAAAGGCCATGCCCGCAAGCACAGACGAAGCATTCCCACCACCGCCTATAACTGGGGCTCCCAACTACGGCCCCCAGACAGGGGAGTGCCTGTTGCTCACAGCGGTGCATCAAGAAACAGGCTGGATCGACGAGCTCAAGGACTACCTCACTAAGGGAATCCTCCCCGAGGAAGATGTCGAAGCAGAGCGAATCGCTCGCCAGGAAAAATCCTACCACATCCTTGAGGGAGATCTCTACCGCAAGCGCCCAAATGGCATCGCACTCAAATGCGTCCCTCCTGAAGAAGGAAAAAGCTTGATCAAAGCCATCCACAGCGGGGAATGCGGCCACCATTCGTGCACCCACACCCTCGCAGACAAGGTCTTCAGGAGTAGCTTCTACTGGCCGCAAGAACTTCAGGATGCAGTTGACATCATTCAAACTTGTGAAGCCTGCCAAATCCACGCCAAGCAAATCCATCAGCCCGCGCTGGGACTTCAAACCATCCCGCTCTCTTGCCGTTCGCGGTCTGGGGGATGGACATCTTGGGACCATTCCCAACAGCACAAGGGGGCTATCGCTACCTCTTCGTGGCCATCGAAAAGTTCACAAAGTGGCCCGAGGTTGAGGCGACG